>JAWHQI010000017.1:0-2400000 GCA_033032865.1 Dactylorhiza incarnata | reverse complement strand
AAAAGGAGTACTGTAGCTCCCTGTAGGGCCATTTTGGTGGGACTGGTCCCTAGTGTAGGACAGCCACCATTTCTTTAATATCTTTTATTGGTCGATGCTATGGCCTTAATATTTAAAACCTAGGCTAGTTACCTACACCCACACAACATACTCAAAGATGAGATTTTTAGGAGAACATTTTTCTAAGGTTGTTTAGACAATTTCATAAAACATTTATTAATTAATTATTGGGTCAAATGACCTCCAATGCCCTCCAAATTTTGGTGGGTGCTTCTTAGGGTTATCACATGACCCTGGTAAAAAATTTTGGTGGGTGCTTCTTAGGGTGCTTCTTAGGGTTTAGCACAATTGGGACTGTTTTAGTTTGGAAATTGGTTAACCTAAGTTGGGTCTAATTAGGTCAAAATTAGGGCATGGGATTTAGCTTGGGATATTGTGGTCAAATCTCCTCACCATGAGGTGAAACCTTGGCCACTGGTTTAGGATCACCTAAAACACCCCCATGAGTGAGTTGGGGTGGTGTGGAGGTGGATATGCCCTGGGACCCTAGATTTACCCCTTGGGGTGCATATAGAGCTTTGTGAAGGACATGTGGTCAAAAGCTATAGAATGGCCATGGAACTTGGTGGATAAGTTCATAGGGTGCAAATAGGCCCTAGGTAATTTTATAAGAATTTTAGGAACAATTATTCTTTTGAAATAGGTCATAACCCCTTTAAGGAAATTCCTTATAAGAAAAATTTGCATGCTTAGATCTTGAGGCTATCCCCCCCTCTTCGGTGCGTACGCTAACACGGTCAAAATCTGAAAATTTTCGGATTGGTCTGCGTATAGTAAAAACTTCGGAATTTTAAAACTCGTCCAAAAAATCTGAAAATTTTTCTGTAGCTTCCTGCACTTATTTCCAGCAACATTATTACTGGAAATTTTTCGATTTGTCCATGTTAGGTTGGCCTGAAAATAGGAGTCGTTATAATTCTGTCTGTATCAGCACCGTTCCCTGGTATTGTCGCGAGAATTAAACCTGCAGAAAATTGAAAAAAAAATATATATATATATATATATTTCTTAAAACTCTCCTTATTTTCCATCCGCCTAGTAGTTAAGCGCGTAAGCTATTTTCTAGGGAACATTGATTATTCCCCTTCCACGTCAACATGGCTGACGACCACGAGGCTGAGCACGCTCCGGCGACGATCGCGGAGCTTCGGGAAGAGTTTAACGATAGGTTCGATGCCATCACACAATTAATACAAGGGCTAGCCATGAATCAAGCGGCGCCTCGTAATCCCGCTGCCAACCAGCGAAACGAAAGGCGAAACCCTCACCGTGATCAGGACGACGAGCAAGCGCCTCGAGCTCCACAAGAGTTCGACGTCACTAGGGCCGTTAAGATAGATGCTCCATCATACGATGGTATGGGTGAGCCCCAAGTATTTCTAGACTGGATCATGGAGATCGAGTGCTATTTTGAGTGGCACAACCTAATCGACGTTGAAAAGGTTCGGGTTGCTAGGATGAAGCTTCTGGGTAGAGCCAAAACTTTTTGGCTGAACGAAGAGAGGCGTCTCGGTACCGTAAATGGAGCACCCCCAATTGGGTGGGCTGCCATGAAAGCGCTCCTGAATGACCAATATGTCCCGGCATATCACCGAACTCAAATGTTCGATGAGTTAGCCACCCATCGTCAGGGGAGCAAATCGGTAGCGGAGTACATTGGACTCCTTAAGGACTTGATGGTACGGTGTGACGTCCGCGAGATGCCCGAGGTTACGCTATCCCGTTTTCGCAAGGGACTCAACCCGGACATCCAAGGCAAACTCCTGCGTTATGGTCATACAGACCTTAACACGACATTCAATGCCGCCTTGGACATTGAAAAGCACAATGCCCACAAGACCAAGGGACGGGTATTCCAAAAAGCAAAGTTCCTCCTGGGCCCCCCACCTTCGTCCTCCATGCGGGACAAAGGAAAGTTTCGACGACTTATTCGAACTCGGTAGTCATTACCGCTAGGAACGTCCGGAGTCCCACCGGTGAGAGAGTCCCGATAGGGAGGATTAGTAAGACTAACACCACGTGTTTCACTTGCGGGATCCAGGGACACTACGCTAGTGAGTGCCCCGCCAAAACGAAGCCCTTAGCACTTATGGGCTCTCCCTCCGAACCCGCTGAAATTGTTTATGAGGCCGCGAATGAGTCCGAAGGCGAGCCTAGTGATTTGGAAAATGAATCTTACATGATGGTGATGCGTTGCATCTTAGCTGCCCCGCGAGTATTAGACGAGTATAATAGGACGAGCATATTTTCTCTGAATTTTAAAAGTGGTGATAAATGGTGTAAATTGATTATTGACAGCGGGAGTTGTATGAACGTAATTTCTGAAAATGCGGTCACTCGAATGAAATTAAGCACGGAACCACACCCCCAACCATATAAAATTGCTTGGGTTAACAAAACTTCAATTGGGGTGTCTAAGCGATGTCTAGTGCCGCTAACTATTAAGGGATATGTAGATAAGGTTTGGTGCGACGTTATCCCTATGGACATTTGTCACGTATTATTGGGGCGTCCGTGGCTCTTTGATTATGATGTGACTCACTTTGGCCGTGCGAACACCTATGAGTTCAAGTTTAACGGCAAGACCGTTACCTTGTCGCCCACTCCCCCTAAGGATCCCTCGATCGCCTCTTCGGACACAATTGTGCCCGCAGAGAAGAAAACGTTAACTTTAATTGGTAGGAAAAAGCTCGAGCGTCACTCCTTCGTAGAGGGTATCCTTTATGCGTTAGTTTGCCTACAGGTCAAGGGCGACGAACCATCGTTCGAGAGTCTACCGCCGGCGTTGCGTGATCTTTTAGAAGAATATAAGGATGTGTATCCGGAAGAGTTGCCCGCAACATTACCCTCGTTGCGGGATATTCTGTAACACCCCAAAAATCGTGGTTCAGCGAAGTAGGCGGAGTGGTAGTGCTGCACTTGAAGCAGGCTAAATCTTCCCTTTCTGCTCTTAGCGCACGATCAGTGGCCTCTTCGCGCACGACCAGTGATTGCGCCAGCGATCGTGCGTTAATTCAGGAGAGAATCGAGTTCTGTCTCGGACAGTGCGCACGACCATTTTCCTCTTCGCGCACGACCAGTGATCGTGCGCCAGCGATCATGCGTTAATTCAGGAGAGAATCGAGTTCTGTCTCGGACAGTGTGCACGACCATTTTCCTCTTCGCGCACGACCAGTGATCGTGCGCCAGCGATCGTGCGCCCTGTTTATTCTGTTCCGCGATTTTGAGCGGAGAAGAAGATCGGACCGTCCAAATCTTTTGGAAATTGATCCAACGGCTAGGTTTAGTTGCGGGAGACCTATAGGGCTGATGAGAGGGGGTTAAACCCTCATATTCTCTAAGCCATTCTCTCTCCAAACCCTAGAGAAAGAAGGGGGAGCCAAGGAAGAAGAAGGTAGATCCCGCCATTGACGGAGCTCCGGAGCTCCGTTTCGCGAGCCGTTTCCAGATTTGGAGAGTGCAGCCCGGTGCGGTCATTTCTCTCCGTGTAGAATCTCAGATCTATGGCGAAAAAGAACGCGTCTAGGGTAACGATTCTTCCTCCCGAACTTTGGACTTGTATTTGTCCTTTCATTCCTCTTTCTATGTTTCCATGAGGTATCCCTTTCACCAAATGGGTGAAGTGTAGGATTTCCTCAAGTTCTTCGGAACTCCGGGTAGATTGTGTCCGTCCCCGGCATTTTTGCAAGTAGAAAATCCGGTAGTCGCGCGGATTTAGGCATTTTGTGTGAAGCCTATTCGTGGCCGTGAGCCCGAATCGGTGATGCTTGATTTGCGACGTTGCATTTAGGTTAGGCCTAGAATGCGTGCCGGAGAATGACTCCGTGAACTCACCTATAGTATTGCGGGAACTCAGTGTAGGCGTCTTGTGAAGATCCTAACAAAAGCCCCATGCTTTGAGTTTTGGATGAAGGCAAACCTTCACCACGAAATTGATGCGGAGTGTATTGCACCTCCCTTGTTGAGTATTCGTGAAACCTAGATCCTTATGAAGGGGTTAGGTGCGTAGCATATATTTAGTGTAGCACTTAAAGGTGCTAAACCCTCACGGGCCGACGCGACGATTAGAGCACGGGCAAAGCTAAACCGAACCCGTTTCCATGTAGATCGGTAAGAGGTCCCTTCCTCAGGAAATCCGTGTGATCATGGGAGAGGTCGTGGAAGGTGTCATACCTAGACCGACCAAAAGATCTTTTTTCCACCCAAGGTTGTGGCCCTTACGGTGGAGTGTTTTGTGAAATGGATGTTATGATTAGCCTCATGCGATTGCTTAGGCGGTTGTGGGGAACCTTCGGGTGAACTCAACCAACATCATGTGCATACCTAGGTTCCCCTCTCTTTTGATGCTCAACCTAGAAGATTGATTGTGCTTGAAACCTCACCTTGTGTAGTTTGCACTTTCATTATATTTAGTACTTGTGCTAGTATGGCTTGTTTGCAGGGTAGAAGCTCCGCCACCCCGGAAAAGGGGTGGGGTCGTTATAATTTGGTCAGCTGTGCTGACCGTTACTTTGTTTGCCACCGCATGGTGGAATGTTCTTATGCAGGTGCAGGTGAGCCTAGCGGGAAATAACGGGCGATGGCCCTTTGCATTGTTGGCCCTCGAAGGCCAGCCCTTTTTCTGTTATTCATGTATGGCCGGCCTGCGTGCCGATGTATGCTTGGAGTTTTGTGCATTGGATGAATGTAAGGCCTTAAGGCCGTAACTCTTATTCTGGATACATTCCTATGATAGTGGACAGTTCAATTTGAATGGTTTAATTAATGCTTCCGCTTACGTTTTGTACTCTCGTTTAGTTGTTGCTTTTCTGGTTATCACCTTTTAACTCCTAGCTAGTGTGGTTTGTATGGCGTGGGGTCCCGGCCGGACCTGCTGTTATACTCTTCGTACTGGCCGGATGTTACAATTTGGTATCGGACTTAAGGCGTCGATCCGTAGTTTAGCGAATTCGGGACGAATTCCTTTTAAGGGGTGGTGCGCACGGGTTGTGCATTCACCTAAAACGACAAAAACTAATAAGAATGTCCACTTAGGAATGAAAAGAAAACATACTTGTTTGCGGAACCTGAGCGTTCCATGATTGATGTTGGATATGTTTTGGGTCACTAAATTGTGCTTTGCATGATTATAGGTGACTAGAAGTGCTGCGGGGCAGTCTCGACCCCGTAACACCGCTGAAAGTAGTGGGTCGGCTGAAGTGCCAGCGACCACTCCTTCTGCTGAAATGATCAAATTAGTCGCAGAAGCGGTCTTCGCGATGATCAACGCTCAACCCCAAAGGCTAGTCCAGCCTGCTACTCCTACTCCGGATGTGGCCCCTGAGGCTGTTACTGCAGTGGAACCTGCGGCGGAACCAAGGGTGGAGGCCCCTGTGCCTGTAGCTGCAGTAGAACCTGCGGTAGCGCCGAGGGTGGAACCTCAAGTTACGCAAGTAGTTGCGGGGCGAGCGCATGACCAGCAATTAAAGCATTTCCTGAGCTTTAATCCTCCTACCTTCTCGGGATCTGAGTCCCCAACAAAGGCAGAAGACTGGTTGTCAAGAGTTAGAAGAACTCTGAGGGCGACAGCGACGGACGAAGCCATGATGGTCACCTTAGCCACTTTCCTTCTTAATGGAGAGGCTGTGCTATGGTGGGAAGAGCAGGAGCTGCTTAAGTTCTGCGGTAGAGATATTACTGAAATTACAATGGCTGAGTTTTCAAAGTCGTTCCTCCAATGATTTATCCCCTCTGCCCAGCGCATTGCGTTGCAAAACCAGTTCTTGAGGTTGACACAAGGTGATCGCTCCGTTGACGATTACTTGCATGAGTTTACTAGACTGAGTCGCTATGCGGGGTCCTTGGTGGAGGATGAGGAGACAAAGACAAATAAGTTCTATGAAGGGCTTCGGGACGAGTTGAGGCTGCTCCTTGCAGGCCCTATGACGTTTGGCTTCCAAGTGATGGTGCAAGCTGCCAGATCCTTGGAGTTGGACATGAAGAGGGTACAAGCAAGGGGTGTTGTAAAGAAACCTGAGTTTCATGCGCCGGCCTCTCAGTCCAAGTCGGATTTCAGAAGGAACAAAAGGAAGTTCAAACAGGCGGAACCAGCTCCTTCAAATGTTTCGGGAGCCACGACCGCGCGGACTCCTATTACGTGTTTCACCTGCGGGAAGGTGGGACACAAAGCTGCGGTGTGTCGAAGTGGTCCCCCGAAGGCTGGTAATTGAGCGGTGGATTATGCTCATGCTGTCGAAAAGGGTAAAGCTGCGGAGTCTTCGGCTTCCCAGCACATTCCGACTCAGCCGAGAGTCAATTCGCTTGGCCAACAAGAAGCTATACGACAAACTGATGTCGTCACAGGTATGAGTTAGAAGTTAGCTTTTACAGCTATATATATAATTCATACTGTGGTACGACTACATGCTTTATTTGTGTGCAATTAGGTTTCGTCCTAATTTTCAACTATCCGGCGAGAGCTCTATTTGATACGGGTGCATCACACTCTTTTCTATCCGAGGACTTCGTCGTGCGAATCGGAGTGCCGTCTACCTTCGTAGAGGATAGATTGGAAGTAGTGCTACCAAATGGATCTCGAATGAGTGCGGATAGGAAGAGTCATGTGAAGGTGCGGATCGGAAGTCAGGATTTCGACTTGGAAGCGTCGTTATTACCGTTAGCTGAATTTGATGTGATCTTCGGCATGGACTGGCTCTCGGAGCAGCGGGCATGCATAGATTGCAATACAAAGGAGATCACTCTGGGAAGGGACACCGAAGGAGAAACCATGTTCGCCGGTATGCGAGGAGCGAGCAAGACGCGGATGTCTGCTCTCCAGGTGGTTAAGGCGGTGAGAAAAGGCGCCGAGTTGTTCTTCACCTTGTTGGAGACTTCAGAGCCAATGCCCAGGTTATGTGATGTCCCAGTTGTAGCGGAGTACGCCGACGTGTTTCCTAACGAACTCCCTGGGGCTCCGCCTCAGAGGGAGATCGATTTCTGTATCGAGTTGGTGCCAGGTGCCAAACCTGTGGCCCGCTCACCGTACCGGATAGCGCCAAAGGAATTGGCAGGGCTGAAGGTTCAATTGCAAGAGCTGCTAGAACAAGGCTACATACGTCCAAGTTCATCGCCTTGGAGTGCACCGGTCCTCTTTGTGAAAAAGAAGGACGGGAGCTTGCGTCTATGCATTGATTATCGAGAGCTAAACAAGTTGACCGAGAAGAACCGATATCCGATTCCAAGAATCGATGATCTATTCAACCAATTGGTGGGGTCGACGGTTTACTCCAAGCTGGACCTAAGGTCCGGCTATTACCAACTGCGGATAAGGGAATGTGACATTCCAAAAACAGCGTTCAGTACCCGCTTTGGGCACTATGAGTTCACGGTGATGCCGTTCGGTCTGTCCAATGCACCGTCGGTATTCATGGACTTAATGAACAGGACGTTCCGTGAGTATTTGGATCAATTTGTGATCGTCTTTATCGACGACATTTTGGTATACTCTCAATCGGAAGAGGAGCATGTAGGGCATCTGCACGCCGTTCTGAGCACCTTGAGGAGGAGTCAGCTCTATGCCAAGTTCTCCAAGTGCGAGTTTTGGCTACCGTCAGTAGCATTCCTTGGTCACGTCGTTAGTGGAGATGGAATTGCAGTAGATCCGTCGAAGATAGAAGCGATCCGAGCGTGGCCTTTGTTGAGAAACATAGCGGAAGTCCGAAGTTTCTTAGGACTTGCCGGCTATTATAGGCGCTTTGTGGAAAACTTCTCGAGGATCACACTTCCTCTCACAAAACTGACTAGGAAGGATCATAAGTTCGTTTGGTCGCCCGAGTGCGCACGAGCTTTTGAAGAACTGAAGAGTCGTCTGACCACGGCGCCCATTCTATGCTCGCCGCAAGGTACGGAAGGCTACGAAATTTATAGCGATGCCTCAGGAAGTGGTTTGGGTTGTGTCCTAGTGCAATTCGGGAAGGTAATTGCCTACGGCTCCCGGCAACTGAAGGTTCATGAGAGGAATTACCCGGTCCATGATTTGGAGCTAGCGGCTGTGGTATTTGCTCTTAAGCTTTGGAGGCATTATTTATATGGCGTGAAGATCGATATCTTTACCGACCACAAGAGCCTCAAGTACTTGCTGGATCAAAGGGAGTTGAATATGCGTCAAAGGAGGTGGATGGAGTTCCTTGGGGAATACACCTTCGACATCAATTATACTCCCGGTAAGGGAAACGTAGTAGCGGACGCGCTGAGTCGTCGGGCTCCCGCTCAAGCAAATTGGATTTTGATGCACGATGAGCGTCTAATCCGCGAGCTGGAAGAAATGGAGATCATTTGCATTGATAGGAGAACGTCTACTTCAACATGCTTGAACTGGACGGAGGTTCAATACGACCTTGCCGACCGAGTTCGACAAGCATTGGAGCTGGACGAGAGCATGAAACACTATAAGGCGGAAACTGTTGAGGGGTTAAACGCTGATTTCTCCTTCGAAGATGAACTTATGTGGAAACAGGAAAGGTTGTGCATCCCAAACGTTGGCACTCTACGGGCGGAGTTGATGTACGAGGCTCATCATACCAAGTACTCAATCCACCCGGGGAGCACTAAAATGTTTATGGATATGAAGAAGCTTTTCTGGTGGCCGGGTATGAAGAAAGACATTGCCCTTTACGTGGCCAAGTGTCATACTTGTGCGTTGGTGAAAGCGGAATGTCAACGTCCCGGTGGGTTTCTGAAGTCCCTGCCGATTCCGGAATGGAAGTTTGATGATATTTCGATGGATTTCGTGCACGGATTGCCGAGATCGCAGCATGGAAACGACGCCATTTGGGTGATCGTGGACCGTTTGACAAAGGTATCACACTTCATTCCGAACCGGAAGGATGATTCTGTAGAGAAGCTAGCAAAGCTCTATGTTGATAGTATTGTGAGACTGCACGGTATCCCTCGTAGCATCGTCAGCGATCGTGACGGGCGTTTCACATCGAAAGATTGGAGGCTTATCCATGAACTGTTGGGCACGAAATTGAAGTTCAGCACGGCCTTCCACCCGCAAACGGATGGACAGACCGAGAGAACCAACAGGAATATGGAGGATATGCTCCGAATGTGCGCTCTAGATTTTGGAAAGAGGTGGGAAGATCATCTCTACATGATCGAGTTCGCCTACAATAATAGCTATCAAGCCAGTATAAAGATGACTCCCTTCGAAGCCCTCTATGGTAAGAAGTGTCGTACGCCGTTGTCTTGGGCGGAAACGGGCGATACTAAGCTATTGAAGCGAAAGGATGTTGAAGAAGCAACTTCGACGATCCGGACTATACGTGAAAGGCTATTGGTTGCCCAGGATAGGCAAGCAAAGTATTTCAATACCAAGCATAGGAACCTAGAGTTTGCCGTCGGTGACCGGGTTTACTTGAAGATCAAACCGTGCAAAGGGGTATCAAGGATCCGACGCTTGAAAAAGCTCAGTCCAAGGTACTTAGGACCGTTTGAGATCGTGGAGCGTGTTGGTGATGCGGCTTATCGGCTTGCCCTATCTGCAGAGCTGAGCGGTCTGCACGACGTGTTTCACATTTCAGTGTTGAGGAAGGCAGTGCAAGAGCCTACTCATATCGTTGCGGTCGGCAAAGTTCCGGTTGATAGTGGGTTGTCGACGAAGGTCAAGCCCTTACGCATCGAAGATACCGAAGTAAAGCAGCTGCGGAACAAGTCCATTCGGATGGTAAAATTCCGGTGGGATAATTGCGGCCGAGAGGAGCTCTCTTGGGAGAGAGAGCAAGCGATGCTTGCGGAGTACCCCGAGCTATTTCTCTCAGGTAATTTATAGCTGAATTTCTGGCTATTTCTGTTTTATAAATTTCGGGACGAAATTCTTTTAAGGAGGGTGGACTTGTAACACCCCAAAAATCGTGGTTCAGCGAAGTAGGCGGAGTGGTAGTGCTGCACTTGAAGCAGGCTAAATCTTACCTTTCTGCTCTTAGCGCACGATCAGTGGCCTCTTCGCGCACGACCAGTGATCGTGCGCCAGCGATCGTGCGTTAATTCAGGAGAGAATCGAGTTCTGTCTCGGACAGTGCGCACGACCATTTTCCTCTTCGCGCACGACCAGTGATCGTGCGCCAGCGATCGTGCGTTAATTCAGGAGAGAATCGAGTTCTGTCTCGGACAGTGCGCACGACCATTTTCCTCTTCGCGCACGACCAGTGATCGTGCGCCAGCGATCGTGCGCCCTGTTTATTCTGTTCCGCGATTTTGAGCGGAGAAGAAGATCGGACCGTCCAAATCTTTTGGAAATTGATCCAACGGCTAGGTTTAGTTGCGGGAGACCTTTAGGGCTGATGAGAGGGGGTTAAACCCTCATATTCTCTAAGCCATTCTCTCTCCAAACCCTAGAGAAAGAAGGGGGAGCCAAGGAAGAAGAAGGTAGATCCCGCCATTGACGGAGCTCCGGAGCTCCGTTTCGCGAGCCGTTTCCAGATTTGGAGAGTGCAGCCCGGTGCGGTCGTTTCTCTCGGTGTAGAATCTCGGATCTATGGCGAAAAAGAACGCGTCTAGGGTAACGATTCTTCCTCCCGAACTTTGGACTTGTATTTGTCCTTTCATTCCTCTTTCTATGTTTGCATGAGGTATCCCTTTCACCAAATGGGTGAAGTGTAGGATTTCCTCAAGTTCTTCGGAACTCCGGGTAGATTGTGTCCGTCCCCGGCATTTTTGCAAGTAGAAAATCCGGTAGTCGCGCGGATTTAGGCATTTTGTGTGAAGCCTATTCGTGGCCGTGAGCCCGAATCGGTGATGCTTGATTTGCGACGTTGCATTTAGGTTAGGCCTAGAATGCGTGCTGGAGAATGACTCCGTGAACTCACCTATAGTATTGCGGGAACTCAGTGTAGGCGTCTTGTGAAGATCCTAACAAAAGCCCCATGCTTTGAGTTTTGGATGAAGGCAAACCTTCACCACGAAATTGATGCGGAGTGTATTGCACCTCCCTTGTTGAGTATTCGTGAAACCTAGATCCTTGTGAAGGGGTTAGGTGCGTAGCGTATATTTAGTGTAGCACTTGAAGGTGCTAAACCGTCACGGACCGAGGCGAAGCCGTACCCGCGTCGTGCGATAGATCTCGACGATTAGAGCACGGGCAAAGCTAAACCGAACCCGTTTCCATGCAGATCGGTAAGAGGTCCCTTCCTCAGGAAAGCCGTGTGATCATGGGAGAGGTCGTGGAAGGTGTCATACCTAGACCGACCAAAAGCTCTTGTTTCCACCCAAGGTTGTGGCCCTTACGGTGGAGTGTTTTGTGAAATGGATGTTATGATTAGCCTCATGCGATTGCTTAGGCGGTTGTGGGGAACCTTTGGGTGAACTCAACCAACATCATGCGTATACCTAGGTTCCCCTCTCTTTTGATGCTCAACCTAGAAGATTGATTGTGCTTGAAACCTCACCTTGTGTAGTTTGCACTTTCTTTATATTTAGTACTTGTGCTAGTATGGCTTGCTTGCAGGGTAGAAGCTCCGCCACCCCGGAAAAGGGGTGGGGTCGTTATAATTTGGTCAGCTGTGCTGACCGTTACTTTGTTTGCCACCGCTTGGTGGAATGTTCTTATGCAGGTGCAGGTGAGCCTAGCGGGAAATAGCGGGCGATGGCCCTTTGCATTGTTGGCCCTCGAAGGCCAGCCCTTTTTCTGTTATTTATGTATGGCCGGCCTGCGTGCCGATGTATACTTGGAGTTTTGTGCATTGGATGAATGTAAGGCCTTAAGGCCGTAACTCTTATTCTGGATACATTCCTATGATAGTGGACAGTTCTATTTGAATGGTTTAATTAATGCTTCCGCTTACGTTTTGTACACTCGTTTAGTTGTTGCTTTTCTGGTTATCACCTTTTAACTCCTAGCTAGTGTGGTTTGTATGGCGTGGGGTCCCGGCCGGACCTGCTGTTATACTCTTCGTACTGGCCGGATGTTACATATTCAACATGCCATCGATCTCATTCCGGGTTCCTCCCTACCCAACCTACCGCACTATCACCTTAATCCGTCCGCCCACGCGGAGCTGCAAACCCAAATTGCTGAATTATTGCAACAAGGATTTATTCGCCATAGTAAAAGCCCATGCGCCGTACCCGCCTTGCTAGCACCCAAGAAAGACGGGTCGTGGAGAATGTGTGTGGACAGTAGGGCCATTAATAAAATAACGATTAAATACCGTTTCCCCATCCCGCGTTTGGACGACCTATTGGACATGTTAGCCGGGGCCACAATCTTTCCAAAATTGGATCTTAGAAGTGGCTACCACCAAATACGAATTAGAGAAGGGGATGAGTGGAAGACAGCGTTTAAGTCGAAAGAAGGACTTTATGAGTGTCTAGTAATGCCGTTCGGGCTCTCCAATGCCCCAAGTACGTTTTCTCGAATGATGACTCACGTATTCCAATCGTATATGGGGAAGTTCATCGTTGTCTACTTTGATGATATACTCATTTTTAGCACCACGACTTCAGATCATGAGAGGCACTTGAAGATTATTTTGGATACGCTCCGAATGGAGAAACTGTTTGTCAATATTAAGAAGTGCACATTCTACGTATCGTCGGTGGAGTTCCTAGGATACATTGTTAGTTCGGAGGGCATCCACGTAGATCCTAAGAAGGTCCAGGCCATAGTGGATTGGCCGGAACCCACCAATATTCGAGAAGTTAGAAGTTTCCACGGTTTAGCCACCTTCTACCGCCGGTTCATACGCGACTTTAGTAGCATCATGGCTCCCATCACGGAGTGCATGAAGAAAGGTGACTTTGTGTGGTCCAAATCCGCCACCAAAGCGTTCCACGCGATTAAGGCCCGGATGTCGGAAGCACCCCTCTTACGATTACCGGATTTTACTAAGGTCTTTGAGTTGTCTTGTGACGCATCCGGGATTGGTATTGGAGGCGTCTTAAGTCAAGAGGGGCATCCGGTCGGCTACTTTAGTGAGAAGCTTGCGGGACCTAAGCTCAACTACTCCAACTACGATCGTGAGTTTTATGCCATTATTCGGTGTCTCCAACACTGGCGGCACTACCTCCTTCCTAAGGAGTTTGTTATACTTTCCGATCATGAGGCGTTACGGTTCGTCAACTCGCAAGGTAAAATCAGCCCCCGCCACGCGAAATGGGTCTCCTTCCTGCAGGAGTACTCCTTTAACATTAAACATCTGAAGGGCAATCTTAACCGGGTAGCGGATGCTCTTAGTCGCGTCTCCCTTTTATTGACCACACTAGAGGTTAAAGTCGTAGGTTTTGAACGTATTAAGGACGAGTATGTTCATTGTCCAGATTTTAAAGAAATCAATTTGTCTACCCAGGACGAGTCTCCCACGACCATTTCGGCGTACTATCTCCGTGATGGCTATTTATTTAAGCACGCTAAACTATGCATCCCTCGTTCTTCCCTACGCCACTTTATTGTATGGGAATTTCATAGTGGCGGTCTTGGCGGCCACTTTGGGCGTGATAAGACCATTACTTTAGTGGAGGAAAAATTTATTGGCCCGGTCTCAAGTCTACAGTACACAAGGTGGTTGGAAGTTGTAGAGCGTGTCAACTAGGAAAAGGGAATAAGACGAATGCGGGTCTTTATACCCCCCCCTCCCGATTCCTTCCGTTCCGTTGGAAGATGTTAGCATGGACTTCGTCCTAGTCCTTCCCATCACGTTTAGACGTCACGACTCCGTTATGGTGGTCGTTGACCGGTTTTCGAAAATGGCCTACTTCATTGCTTGTAACAAAACCGAAGATGCGTCTCACGTCGCTAAACTATTTTTCATAGAGGTCGTAGGGCATAGGGGCGTCCCTAAAACTATTGTCACTGATAGAGACGTGAAATTCACGAGTTATATTTGGAAAACTTTATGGAAGATCATTGGCACCAAGCTCTTATTTTCCTCGGCTTACCATCCACAAACGGATGACCAAACGGAGGTTGTTAATAGAAGTTTGGGTAGTTTACTTCGTTGTATTGTGGGGGATCACAAGGGCACTTGGGATCTCATCCTCCCACACGCACAATTGGCCTACAATAACTCCAAAAATAGGTCCACCGGACTTTCACCTAATGAAATCATCCACGGCTACAAGGCACCTGTGCCACTTGATCTAGTCCCATTGCCGCCATCTTATAAATCTAGTCAATTCGCTCAAGATTTCGCCTCGCATGTTCACGCCCTACATAAATCCATAAATCAAACGTTAACCAAACAATATGCAACTTATCAAGCTAACGCAAACGTACATAGGAGGGAACTTCATTTTAATATTGGCGATTCTGTTATGGTGCGTCTCTCCCCTGAACGGTTTCCTACGGTAACCATAAAGAAATTGGCAAATCGGAGAGCTAGTCCTTTTCGTATTTTGAAGAAATTAGGAGAGAATGCTTATCTCTTGGAACTACCCACTGATTGGGGTATATCCCCTATTTTCAACGTTTCTGATTTAACACCTTATAGCTCGCCACCACCTGAATTATCTGTCTCCCCGTTTATGTCCACTACAAATTCTAATGGGTTTGGGGGTGATGTTTTATCTGGATCGTTCTCTCCATCTGCTACTACTGGAGGTATGTCGCCTAATGAATTTGCTACATTTTCTTCTTCTTCGACTAACGCCTCTCCAAGTTTCCCCAAGACTGTTTTTGTACCTGACAGGATTATACAGGATGAGATGCTTTCCTCTCCACATGGTGATTCGCGACGATTCTTGATCCGATGGCGTGACTGCCCCGCCTCTGATGATACTTGGCTTTCTGCCTCGGAGGTGACCCTTCTGGACGAAGCCCTCCTACATCGGTACCTGCACACCCCCTCATCGGTGATGAGTACTTTCGAGCGGGGGAGGGTTGATGGGGACGACGACCCACATCATGATGAAGACGCTATTGAGGATCAACCACCACCATCCAAGGACTTGCGGCGCCACGACGATCTTGACGGGCCACATTACAACCTTCGTCAGCGGCACATGAAGACTCGTATTTAAATTTCTAATTTTATTTTGTTATGTTGGACATTTAATTTGGCCTGTGTTTAGCCAATCTTGATGCATTTATTTATGTTGGGCTGCATATAGCCATTATTGTGTGTAAGGCCTTATATAAGGCCAAGACTTGATGTTAAACCTAATTTTGATGAATATTGAAAACCTAAAAAAGGCTCTCCCCCTCTAGATTGCCGCCCCCCTCTCTTCCTTTCTCTCTAGGGTTCGGCCAAGAACCATTCCCCCCTCTAGGCCGCCGACCATCTGTCTCCCTCCACCCTACTCTCTCGTCTCCTTCCTCCTCCTCCTCCTCTCTCTCTCAAACCCGCACTCCCCTTACTCCCCCTCGACATCCAGCCCTCCTCTCGCAAGGATTCGGCCAACCCTAAGAGGAGAGTCCAAGGTGCAACAACGGACAACGGGAAACTCTCTCGGGTGCGGATCGGTGAAGACGGACGTGTACATCTTCATCGGCTCATCTCCGGTGGGCTATTGGAAGGAACGATCGATTGTTGTGGATCCAATATCTCGGATCTACAAACTCCGAGTGGGTAACGAAACCTTCTACTAAAGAGTTTTCTTTTTCTAGATTTTCTTGTGGTGGTTGAGTTTTTGGCGTGACTTTGGAATCTTCGAATTATCGTGGTTATTCTCTTGTAGATTTTGCCCTATCTTTGATATTTCGGAAAAACGTACGAAAAGGATTGGCGATCCTTGCTTTGTTCTTGTTGGGGAAATATCCACCCTTTCCGAATCCTTTTATTTTGGTGGATTTTTCTTTGGTACAACATCGCGCTCGGCCGGAATCAATATTATTCCATTTAGCTTGTGTGGATATAGGCCTATAGCTTATATTCATACTCTAGAGGTTGCTACCCGTACGCTGCGTTAACTTAATAATAATCATATTCGAGGGCTGCGTTTATTTTGTATTTGGGTAGAGCGGAGCGGTGAGAGTTCTTGTCCGGGGTCGATCGCGACCACCGCAAAACTGGTGGCCTGCATCAAAATGGTTTTGGATGATGATGAAACGTTGGTAGTGTTTTTATTATCATGATATAAACCTCTGGTAATTTTTGTGTATTTAATTGAATGATTTAACCAGTACTTCATTCATAAGGAATTTATTTTGTCTTAGGCTTAAGAAAATGAATTGAGGGTCCAATACTCTTTAATAAATTGTGCAAATTGGTGATAGGACATTTCAGAGCATTAGGAAGCTCTGTGAATTTTTGTATAATTTTTGGAGACTTAGATGAGTAGGCTACTTCACAACTTATCTTATTTGAGGATTTCTTAAAGTATTTATTTAAGTGAGAAAATGATTTCCATAAATCCTGAAATTTAGTCAGTAGACTTTTCTGATGAATATAAAGGTCTGGTAATTTTCACCTAATTTTCGTGTAAGTATTTTTGGTGGTTCCTTCATAAATCTACAAATTTGGATATAAGTTGAATATTAGAAACAGTGGACAATTCTTTACTATAAAAATATGATATGCTGTATTTGCTGATATTTAGTCATCATAGATTTATCATAATTTTATGGGGGCCATATCATAAGAAGATCTTACACTTCATGTTCATTTTCATACTTGGTAAATGTTTGGAGAAATTAAAATAAATGCTAAATAAATAAGGAAGAATATGATTCTCTGGATTTAGTCTTATAACATCATTATAGACCTCCAGTACATATCTTGAGTCAGTTGGATGAATAATTGGAGTACCTCTAGTTATAAGCTTCATATTGTTAGTTTGGTCTGCGTTTAGTAAAACTGTGAAATTTGGGTAACTAGTGACCTACTAAGTGGAAATGGCATGTAGTTCATGTACAAGGTCAAGATGAAGAGATTGAGGTCACCAAAAGGAGTTTATGTGACTAGGAGTGATTGGTGAGTTAAGGGTAAGTTGTGCTCGGGGTTGACGAAGGATCGTCTTTCCCCTAGCGGGTCATAAAATACTTAGGGTAATCCCAGTGTAATAACAAGGAGGGGTAATCTTATGGGTAGATACCAACAAAATTAAGTGTCTTGAGAAAGGGATCCTTGGGGTGTCATCCCATTATAGTTCCTAGTACCGTAGCGAGCCACTTACAGGGTAATCCTCGGGAAGTCTAAGAATAAACATAAATTGTAGGGTTATGTTGTTATACAAGATTAACTTAATAATACACTCACTCACACTCCGTTATCACTGGTACATTAGTCGGTTTGGTCTTACGAGCGGTAGGCTCGGTGGTTGTAGCGGCAGACTAATTAGTCTGGTGAGCTTGTGACTCAGTAAGGTTATTGATGATGGGCAGGTTGGACCGGGGAGCCTATGGCTCAGAGATAGATAGTAGAACATGTTTGCATGTGCACTAATGTGGCATGTCTTCGGTATTGGATGTTCGTTCACACCGACATCAATACATTGAATCGGAAAGTGTGGAATTTGCACTTAGCCATAAAAGTCTGGTGGTCCAGCCAGTAAGAGTACGCAGATGCTCCGCGTTTTTGCGTTGAGGTGTACGATAGGTCTAGGTTAGGTAGTGTGAATACCAACCTAGAGGTGGGCGAGGCCCAACCCACCGCTTTCGTTTGCCACTACGGGAGTATCCTGGGAGTCTAGCTAACTCCAAAAAGGGGGAACTAAAGGTCTGTGCGCATAGAGTCGAAGTGTGTGAGTTGCACTTGTATGAACATTGTATAAACTGCATAACCTTGTATGTCACGGCATAAGCATTGCATTTCAACCCCTACCCCTATCGTATAAATTGGTTATGAGACTTTTTATACGATAGGCTCTGTTAGACGACCCCTTGGTTTATAGATTTGTATGGGCATTCCTATAAGTCAATGGTTATTTTTCTATTTTCTACTTGTCTTTACTTACCGTACTTTACTTGCTCTTTACTATGCTTTATTTGCTGCTTCAATTATATATATAATCACATGTGTAGTGCAGAACATTTCCTGTAGACTAGATCCGCTGTCATCTGCTTTTGTTTATACCCCTTGTTGTCCTCCGCTTCATCCCTCCCGCACGGTGCCTAGGAGCTATTGGGGTGGGGTGTGGAACATAAGGCTTAGTCTTTTTGACTAACGGTTGGTGGACCATATTATTTTAGGGGATCGAGGAGACGCAGCAATACCAGAGGCTGGTGCAAACGGAGGCGGGCCAGTCAAGTACAGGAGCTCCAGTTTTAGGATCAGTGAGTGATTAGTAGTTAGCTTCTGCGAGTGATCTTGTAGTGAGGATATGATGTATATGGCATGAGCCCTTTATTAATGTAATATTTTATTCAGTTATACTATGTGGACATCCCTTATGATGTTTTACTTTTCTATGTGATGTGGACTTGGCTCTTTTGTTTATGTTTCTTTGTTCTTGCTTCGTTGTGATTGATTTGGCCGACAGCATCGGCGTTTTGTGGTGGCAACCTTCCCGAGCGAGGGTGTCACGCAAAGCGGCGGTTCTGGGCCTAAGGCCCCGGGTTTGAAAAGAAGAAAAAATGGGGTCTTACATATTGTCCCTCTTGAATTTGAATTTGTTTCCTCTTCTGGTAAGTCCTAAAAAGGTATTCACCACAGGACAATTTTTCTTTCCTTCCTTCTTTAATTCCTGACCCATCCACCAACTATTTTCATATTTCCAAGAAAGCTTTTCTCTGTCCTCTGTTAATTCTTATTTCTATTTGAGGCAATTAAGGAGCCATTGGAGAATGGTCTTCAGTGTTGTGGGCCATGAGAGAAGGTCCAAAAATGACAGCTGAAAAGGTTTTCTTTTCAGACTGTATTCGACGTAGAGTCGAGTTCTCTTCCTCTCTTATCGACGCACCTTCAAGTTCTTGTGGGAGCAGCTTCGATTTCATCCTTGCCCTGATAGAACTCTGCTAGTCGGTTTTACGTCGACATCTTATCGCCATAACCGTCGAGTTCAAGGGCATGACTCTGAACTTCATTATCTGCGTCAAATTAAAGTCGACGTTGCGTCGACTTTAGATGACTCCGACAGATACTTCCTTCTACGTTGAATTAAAGTAGAAACTGTGTCGACTTCTCAAGGTACTTCGGCAGGTCCATGGCCTCTACTTTGATATCTATTCGACGTAATGTCGACTTGAATTACTTCGATAGAAGGGTTGAACCACTTGGACTTCTAGTCAGAGTAGCGTCGACTTTAACTCGATGTTGCATCGAATTCTATTCGACGCAAATGTTAACTTTGCGCAAATTTTGCTTCTCTTGATATGGTCTTGACACCCTAGGTTGAGTGTGACATCCTAAGACATCGAATGACCAGATTATCCTCACTATACAATGGATAATTCAACCTAAGAGATAAAATCACTTTTTATGTAATTTGTTAAGTTAAATTAAAGGAGTTTTCCCAACAATCTCCCCATATTTATCTTAACAAATTTTATAGATTGATTAAAGTGATTTTACACATTTCCTTGCATAAACAAACATACATACAAGACAACATAGGCATAAGAAAATGATAGACTGTAGACAAGTTATTCCAATCATTTGTCAGCCAGTTATATTGTTCTTTCCACAATAGTATTTGCATAGGCTATTCATTTGTCAGGCAATTATGTTGTTCTTTCACAAGAATAATAATCACAGATGCTTGAACTTAAGAATCATTCTCAAGAGTTCCTCTTTTTCTTGAGAATACCTTTGGAATAACCTTCCTTTGAGCCATCTTCGGAGGCTCATTATCATCTTCAGGAAGGTTTTCACCATCTGGATCTAGAGATGCTTCTGCTTCTTCAGTTATCTTGTCCTTGAGAAACTCCCCCAGAGAATGTGAATTCTCTTCAGCCTCCTGGGAAGCTTCCTGAGCAATCTGAGCTACTTCATTCAGAATATCATTCTGAGCCTCCCCTGAACTACTGCTGTACTAACATCTTCCATCTCTGTATCCAAATTCCTTTGGACTTCTGGAGCAGGCCCCCCTGAGTAGATGGGAGGTCCCCCTGGTTATCTGCAGTATGATCCACTTAATTTTCTTGGAAGAGGGTCACTTTCCCAGGGTCTTCAACATCTTTTCCTTTATTAGGACCACTCTCATCTAGTACAGGCCTTTCTTCCTACAGAATGTTCTCCCCCTTCTTAACCTTGCTGGTAAGAGAGGTTAAGGACTCTTTTGTGACTATGGAGGAAGATACAAAGTCCTTGAGGCTCTAGAAGGACCTTATAGAGTCTAATAACACAGCCTCCAATTGGGAATATTTCCTGTCAAATTTTCTTGCCTGAGAGGCTATTAAGTCAGCAAAAGTAAAGGAGGCAGGACCAACTGCCTTGGAGATGACCTGCTCAAGGTCAACTGGAGAGATATGAGAGGTAGATGGAGGAGGTGATGGAGGGAAGTCTTCTTGGATAGGGGAGGGAGCCTGGTAAATCAAAGGAGAGATATGAATTAATGGAGGTGGAGCAAGCTGATAATCTGGAGTGACAGTGGATGGTAGTTGATGGGGGTATTTAAGGAGATGGCTCTGGGGCTAAAGATGATTGGTGTTGTTGTTGTTGTTGCTGTTGCTGCTGTTGTTGTTGCTGCTGTTGCTGGGGAGAATGTAGAGATGGAGCATCATCCTGATGGAGGTCTGGAATAGTGTCCAAAGAAGGGATACTATCCATTGGGGGATCTAGTATTTGCCTTTCAGAATTTTGATGAGGAGGAGAGGGAGGAGGTGAGGCTGGAGCTTGACCAGGCTTCAAGATTTGCCTGGTCCACTTAGAAAAGATCCCAATATTAATCCTCTTCCCAGGAGGAATGGGAACTCCTTTTGATTTGCAGATACTTGGATAGTGCTGGAAGAGCACTTGGCTCATGATTCTCATGTAAGCATATTCTTTATGGTCATACTTATGCCCAATCATTCTTAGGAGTAACTTCCCCCAGTTTATCTTTTTCTTCAGAACCAAAGCTCCCATAATTTGAAGGTGTTGCTTTGGAACAACATCATGTGCTGAAATTTTACATAACAACACCTTCCCTACTATATCTGCCAAGAACCTGTATTCTTCCCCAAGATCAATCTTCTTT
The DNA here is from genome assembly GCA_033032865.1 of Dactylorhiza incarnata. NCBI lineage: Eukaryota > Viridiplantae > Streptophyta > Magnoliopsida > Asparagales > Orchidaceae > Dactylorhiza > Dactylorhiza incarnata. The sequence goes on along the minus strand of JAWHQI010000017.1, from coordinate 2,378,910 downwards.
AGATTGATGGGCTTGTCCTTCTTGAATTGCATCAGTTCCAGGGCCCTCTTGGTCTCATCCCCAAATAAATCATCTGACTCATTTCCAGGAAGAAGATCATATGCTTGGTTCAATATTTCCTCTGTTATCAGTACATTTGTGCCAGACACCTTTCCCTTGAAGGAACCATCCTCTCCTATCTGAACACTATCTTTAAACTCTGTCAGCTCGATATTCAAGATCTTGCATCTTGTGGATATCAGCTTGGTTAAGCCAACATCTTGAAATAGGCCAAGAATTGCCTTGAAGCTTTTGGCAGTCACGCTGAATGAATCAACATCCACATCAAATCTTGAGTTAAACTTGGATGGAGCCATTTGATTATAGATACCTATAAAAACACCGAGAAAATGAGAGAGAAAGAGGGAAGAGAATGCAAGAGAGCTGGAGAGGAGAGTAAGAGAGCAAAGAGAGGAAAATTTGAAATCGTAAATGTTTCGACGCAGTAATTGCTTAAAAGAAGATGAATCGCCACAACTTAGGGTTTAGGTCGACGCACCGTCGATAACACTTATTATTTGGCGTGCAAAGCTGTGTTGAGATTGCTTCTAGAAGCAATTCTGCGCACCCTGCTATATCGATGTTGCGTCGACTAGTACTCGACGTACCTTCGAGATTGTTCATCAGACCTTAAGTCGACGTGGTCCTGTCAACATTACGTCAATTTCCAGTCGACATAACTTCGATTTTAATCATCGTTCGATGAGTCAACGCATACATCGATATGTACTTGACGCTGCGTCGAATTGTCCACTCCGCGTGCTTCTTGACGCTAATGTCGAGTAGAAGTCGATGGTACGTCGACTTCTATTCGACGTACCTTCGAATGAATAGATCTATTTTCTTAGAAAATTCTTGTTGTTTTTCCCAGCAATTATGTTTATTGAAAATAGAGTTTATGATAGTATTTTTATGAACTATATAATTAACAAGGTAATTAAGAGAAGTTATCACTCCCTTGATTTAGTTTAGTTCTTTATTCCTTTTCTCACTATTTTCTAGATAGCTCCTCCCTTACCCTGCACAAGTAATTTAAACATTATTGGGAACCCAAGTTACCCTAGGCCCTTTTCTTTTACCATTGTAGGGTTTAATGAAGGAATATAAGGGTCTTTCATGATACCCTTTTGGATGATAAGGAATGGGTTTCCCAAACCTATTATTTTGATACTTGAAATGAGTATAAAATGTATCTAAATAAAGAAGATCAGCAGAGTATTTTTTTATCCAAGATTTTGGTTTAACCTTTTGATTGTTGTTACTTAACATCTCTACATTGTTCTTTCCTAAGGGTTTTTCTTTCTTATTTAGATGTATTTTGTTGGATTCATCTATCCTATCTAAATAACTACCGGTCTTACCCTTAGATGATTTATTTTTCTCATTTGATTGGTACTCACTAGGTCTAACAAATGACACTGGATTTTTCCAGGCAGGTTTCCTAGGTGCTTCTGTGCTAGTGGAGGGTTCTGCTCCTAACCCTAGTTGATTAAACCTCATAGAGAAATTTTCTGTGATGTCTTTGAGCTTCTGACTCCTCCCATTGAGTGAGTCCTTAAAGGCCTTTTCCTTTGATAGCTCTTCTTTTAAATTTATGTTTTCTTCTCCAAGTTTAATCAATTCTAACTCTTTATTATTAATTTCATTTGTTAGGTTTTGATTTATTAGGTGCATTTCATCTTTCTTAAGGTTCTCTAATTTAGTTCTAGCTATGTCTAATTCTTTTTCTACCCTAAGATGATCAATGCAGAAATATTTAAAACATGATTTAAAGTCATCAGAGCTAAAATCAAAATCATCAAAGACTGATAATGCCATTGACATAGATTTGCACTAGCAGAACCTTCCCTTTTACTTCCCTAAGAAATAATGTTTTATCTATCTTTCCTCTTGTGAATTTGTTCTCTAGAAGAAAGCTATAAATCGTCTCATACCAGGCTCGGGGAGCATGTTTTAGTCCATATAAAGCTTTACGTAAGAAGTAAACATAATCAGGGAAAGATGAATCAGCAAAACCTGGGGGTTGTTCCACGTATACTTCTTCCTTTAAATTACTATTAAGGAAGGAAGACTTCATGCCCGTTTGATAGACTCTAAATCCTTTGAGAGCAATATATGCTAGGAACAACCTGATTGCTTCGAGTCTGGCTACTAGAGCAAATGTGTGATCGAAGTCGATCCCTTCTTCTTGGAAGTAACCATTAACTACAAGCCTGGCCTTGTTCTTGGTGATTACTCCATTTTTGTCCAGCTTGTTTCTAAAGACCCATTTTGTCCCTATTATATTCTGAACTTTGGGCCTTGGTTCTAGCTCCTAAACTTTGCTCCGTTTAAATTGATTGAGTTCCTCTTCCATAGCGATGATCCATGAAGCATCTTCATTTGCCTCTTCAAATTTCTTTGGCTCAATTTGTGAAAGAAAACTTAAGTCCTATACTTCGTTAGTTGCACCTCTTCTTATTCTAACTCCATCAAAAGGATTTCCAATGATCTCATCAACTAGGTGATCTCTTGAGTTCTTGAAAACTAGATTTCTTGCAGCCTCTGTGCCACCAAGAGGTTCTTATACATCTGGTGCACCTTCTACCTCTTGATGTTCTTCTTATTCCAGGCTGAGCTCTTTTATTTTAGAACCTACATCTTCAACAAATATACGAGAAGAGCTGCTATGAAGCATACTCGTCTCATCAAATACCACATTGATGGTTTCTTCTAAAACCATGGTTTTCTGATTGAAAATCCTATATGCCTTACTATGGCTACTATATCCTACGAAAATACCTTCAAAATATTTTCCACTAAACTTAGTTTTGTAATATTTCCCATTATTAATTAAAAAGCACTTGCTGTCAAAGATTCTAAAATAAGACATAGTTGGTTTACTGCCTTTAGAAGTTCATATGGTGTCTTACGATGATTCTTGTTGATTAGTGCTTTGTTTTGGACGTGGCAGGTATTGTTGGCAAATTAAGCCCAGAAGTACTCTGGTAGTGAAGAGTCATTCAACATTGTTCTGCAAGCCTCAATAGTATTCTATTCTTTCTCTCGGCAACTCCATTTTGTCATGGAGTATGAGGAGAGAAAAAATCATGAAAGATACCTAGACTTTCACAGAACTTTGTCATGGTGCCGGAGTTGAATTTTGTTCCATGGCCACTTCTGATTTTGACCACAGAGCAGTTGAGTTCATTCTGGATCTGCCTAACAAAGGTGGTGAAAAGATCGAAGGTGTCTGACTTGTGTTTTAGAAAGAATAGCCATGCAAAACATGAGTAATCATTAACAATAACCAAGGAGCAAGTTTTATCTCCTACAATACGAATTGGCAAGAGACCAAATAAGTCCATATAAAGCAAATATAAGCATCTGGAAGAATCTTTTCCAATAATGCTTTTAAAGTTAGCTCTAGTCTGCTTACCCATCTGGCATGCATGACAAGGACTCTCTTTAACGCACTTAACATCGGGTGCATCATGCACTAATTTGTGAGTAAATAACATATTTATAGTTTTGAAATTTATATGTGCTAATCTCTTTGTCATTGATCACATAGAGGTGCATTATCTTTTGCTAAAAAGCACACTGGTGTAGAAGATTCTAAACATAGAAAATTTAAACAGAAAATATTTCTACTTCGAGTGCCTGTTAAAAGGGTTTCTGAATTATCAGACGACTTTATCAGGCACTTATCCTTATAGAACTATACCATATAGCCTTTGTCACATAACTGACTTACGCTAATGAGATTAAGTTGTAATCCTTTAACATAAGTCACATCTGTGAATGAAACTATACCATTAGTAACCATACCATAGCCTTTTATGCTTCCCCTATCAGATCCGCCAAAAATAACTCTTGGACCCTCTTTGACTCGGGTATAGGTTTTAGTAGGCTTCTTATTCAGGTCATGTGTCATGAACATCCACTGTCCAAATAACAAATATGAGTTTTCTTGGCCTTTGGACATACCTTCATTCACAAATCAATTACCCTTAGGAACCCAAATAGATTTCTGTCCTTAGTTCCTGGTTAAATGAACACCACTAGGAGTGTTAACTTTGCGATGGGTCATTCTTGCAGTGTTAACTCGTGGAGTCTTATAATTCATTGAATTAAAACAACAATCAATGGAAAAGTGACCAACCCTACCACAATACCAACAGTCAAACCGGTTGTATCTTTTTTTATTTTCCTACTTTACCTTTTGAATGGGAGGTCTAGCAGGAGTTGCTGACTTGGAGGTAGAAGCCTCATAAGTACAACACACACATGGCTTCTTCATCTCAAGTGGCTTTGTAACAATAAGTTTGATCTTTGGAGATTTCTTAGCATCCGATCCATGAACAAATGGACCATGATCATTTAGGATCATCTCTTCATAAGGTGCCTTAAGAACACTCATTCCAAAGTTTCTAGGACCGCTCTATCCTTGGTTGTTTTTGTTAGAGTCAATATAAGTTTGTCTAGCAAAATGACCATAGGAGGTGTCAAAGTCATACTGGTTCGTCAGAAAGACTACCTTTATGAAGAAAGGTTGACTTTGAGGAACCTTTCCCTTACCTTTGGCAACTCTTCTCTTAGTAGCCTTACCCTTCTCGGCCTTATGAACAACACCACTACCCTTCTTAGAAGCTGAGAATCCATCAATAAGCGGAAGGATAGTATTTTGGTTTGGAGAAGCTTTCTACAGGCTTCCTTTCAACCACTAACTTTTCTTCCAATTCATCAATAAACTTCTCTTTCAGATGTACTAGTTCAGTAGAGCATTTGAGTTCGTCTTTCAAGGATTGGACTTCATCTCTGAGAGGAGTCAATTCCTTAATTTCCTCCCTCAGATCAGTTTCCACTGCCTTGAGAGACTCAATCTCCTTGGCTTGAGATATAACTACCTTGTGGCATTTGTCAAATCCTTTCAACAATGCTCTATAATGTACCAGTAGATCTGAATCTTCCTCAGAAGAGTAGCCTTCATCAGCATTGGATCCTGTCTCAGATAGTGGAGTGCTAGAATTTATCTTCCCATCATAAGGGGTGTCACAGTTATCTTTATCTGAATGAGCCATAAGCCCAAAATAGGCTTCTTCATTTGAACTTGCCTCGTCTGAGTCGCTTTCACTAAAAGTCTTCGACTTCTTTGAGATGAAACTCTTTTCTTTTTTCTTCGTACCTTTGAAGGATCTCTTCTCTTCATTAGATCCTTCCTTCTTCTTGTATGTATATTTCGCAATCATATGTCCTGGCTTATTACAACAATAGCAAACGACATCAGAAGAATTATGTTTGTTCGGGTTAGATTTATACCTGTCATTGTTGTTGTTGTTTTTCTTGTGATGATCACTATGACGATGCGATCTTCTGTAGTCAGAAGAGGAATACCGATTTCTCCTTTTTCTCCTCTTATTGAGCATTCTCTTGAATTGCTTGGATAGTAGAGAGAACTCTCCAGCTGACATTTTAAAGCTTGAGTGTTAAGCCTCTGAGTCATCATTCTAATCTTAGGTATGTGTCTTGATAGGTTACACAACTCTACCTTTTCTTGACCCTTCAACCTTCAGTGCTATAGAATTCTCTCTACCGGAAGTCTTGCTTCCCTCTTCTTCTGCTATTCTTATGTTCAATTTATTCTCATGGGATAGAAGATTCCCAAATAGAATCCGTGGCTCCATGGTAGTCAGCTTACCAAATTCTCTAATGGCAATTGCCTTTGTATCCCATTATTTCATCAGGGTTCTCAAGAACTTGTCATTTAGTACACCATTGGTGAATTTACGACCATAGTTCCTTAGGATGTTGACGATCATGAAAAACTTCTCATAGCTATCAACAATAGTATCCCTTATGTCTTGCTTGAAGGCCTCGTACTCCTGATTGAGCAGAGATCTTTGATCATCCCTCACTTCCTCAGTTCCTTCCATGAGAACAACCAGAGAATCACACATATCCTTAACAGACTTGCAGTGAAATAAATTTTGCAACACTGAGTCATCTACTGCACTGACAATTATGTTCTTTGCCTTCTTTTCCAAGATGACGAGTGCGATTTCATCTTTGGTTAGATCCAACATTTTCTTAGGAACCGGCTCATTTGCATTTATGGTTGATGGAGTCGTAGGAATATAAGAACCTTCTTCAACTATTTGAAATATTCTTGGATCAGCGGCTTCCATGTAGAACCGTACTCTTTCTTTCCACATGGGGAAATTTTCTTTGGTGGACACATGAAATTTCAGAGTGGACACAACTTTGCTACTATCCATTCCAGATATGCCATTCTCTTAATAATTAGATAGAGATCTTGTTTAAGGTACCAAGCGGAACTAAAATAGGTGAGTTCTATGGCATCAAGCGGAACTAGAATGCATTAAAAATTATGCAAACAGAATAAGAGAGAACACACAACATAGACACACAGATTAATAGTGGTTCCCAGGATGGGCTAGACTCGGCTACTTCACCAAACTCAGATTTCAATAAATCTTACACCTCAGAGTCTTCAACTCGTACATGCTCAGAGACAACGTCCCCTACAAAAACTCGGAGAACAACCTATCCTACACTCGATCCTCTAATGTAGGATCTACAAAACTCGAAAGTGATACTTCCTATAAGAGTTACAAAAAGGCTTCTTTACAAACACAATAGATTGTAAACAATCTTCTTAGAAATCTCAAAGAGATTCAACTTCAGATCTGAGAAAAGTGATTCTTCTTCCTTGCTTAAGAGAGTAACTTGAACTTGAAGGTTGAAGGAGAAGAATGATTTGAGCTTTTGAAATCTTGATCTGAATCTTGAGAATCGACTGGATCTGAAAGCAACTTTGAAGTATCTGAAAATAGAGATCCTGTCAAAACTTTTCCTTGAGAGGAATCGCAAATTGAGTTGTCGACGACGAGTTCTTCCTATTACAAATATGAAAAATGTCGACAGAAATAACTGTGTGATTTCTTGATCTGTTCATGATTCGGGTTTTCTGAAATTAACCCTTAAGTATTTATAGGAATTCCACTCCTAACGGCTAGAACGAAACATCAGGATGGAGCTCCACGTGTACTGTACATGGCCGGTGCCCTATAGGAAAGCCGTCAACAAAATTCAAATTTAAAACCTGTTAAGTCCATTCTTCGAGTGTTCACGTGACTTCTCTAGATTACTCGATGAATCATTCTTAACTACTAGATGAATTACACTTGGCTGAGATTTGAAACAGAATATATCTTCAGTTCAGTGATCACGAGACCTCTCGAGAGTACTCGACGAATTCGTCTAGTATTCACAAAAAATAAATAGATCACTCAACGAATTTTACTTGGACAAAACTGGAAACAAGATATGATAGTTTTAAAAATCTCTCGAGTAGATTCAACGAATTGATCGAGTGTTTACGTGAGATCTCGACGAATGAAACGAGTCTTCACATGAGCACTCGATGAATTTTACTTGAGGGAAATCTTGTCAATCCAGAATCTAGCAACCAGCTTCTACTTGATTATCACTTATACATGAAAATGAAGTACACCCAATAGAGAGATTACACATGAATCAACACTATGTCCTACACAATGAAGAATTACATTACATAGTCCTATGTTTTATGACCCATTGTAATCTGACTTTTGTTTGTACTTAGCAATTAAAGTCCTACAACAACATAACTAAAATGCAACATCAAATACAAACTCAATTCATCTTAGTTCAAGGGGGATTTCTTCAAATCAAGACAATTGTGAATACAATACCCAACAATCTCAAGATCACATTCTTCCTCTTTCTTTTCTCTGACTACTTCTGTCTCAAGCTTGGATAGAGAAAGATGAGACAAAAATGAGTTACAATATGATCCTCAGACATATAATATCTTGGGGATAAGTCCTATCCAAAAAGGCACAAGTTCCAAGAAGGTATGACAGCTCATTGATTGCAAAGACAGAATAACATTCATCCTAATTACTGTTAATGTCATCGAGAACTCTCGACGAAAAAGCTGAGGCTTTCAGACGACAGGGCTGAGAGCTCTTCTAGTCAATATTGGCTATACCAGCGTGAGGTCTTGCTGACACGAATCTGCTATATTGGCGTGAAGTCTCGCTGGCATGATTCGACCATCATAACGATAATTTATAATATCGTCGTGATGTCTCAACGATAAGAATAAGTCATCAAGTTCTTCTCTATATCATCGTGATGTCTTGATGACATGATTTAAGCCGTTAAGACAGTAATATTTATATTGTCTTGAGGTCTCGACGATATGACTTAAGTCATCAAGATGATAATCGCTATATCGCTTGAGGTCTGGCCAATAAACATCTTATGTCGTCTAGACCTCTAGTTGACATGGTTGTTTTTGTTCAAGACAATTTTGTTGACTTTCTTCTTACCATTTGGGAAAACAAGGGTGTTACATAAAGAGCTTCCGAGAGAGAGAGAGATAGTTAGAGAGAGGGAGAGAGAGGCATACTTTTTAGCTCTTTCTTTCTCCATGATTTTATAAGCTGATGTTAACCCTTAAGTCCTCACCTATCATTTTGAGAATCTCTAACTTTAACATTTGGCATCATATACAGCTACTTATCATTATTTCATTAAATCAACATGAATTTTCCCAACTAAAATTTTCCCAACTACATAGATAGGTAAATTTCAAACATTCAAAATTTTATATGTAGAGAAGGAGAATATTCAGAAGATAGAGATACATAACAAAGATTAAAAGAACATGCAAGAGCAAAAATAGTCAAATTTCATTAAAATTCAACGAGAGTTCAAGATTCTTGTCAGTATAGTAATTTTCTTTTTAGGAATTGATTTCTTATTATTAAGAAATGCGATTCTTTTCTTTTTTGATTTGTTCTTTGCTTTCTCTGCATTTCCTAGAGTAGCCTTATCTATGGCTAGTTCTTCGAAAGGATAAGGAGGAGAGGGATGTCTAGTTAGGACTCTCTTCGTAAGATTTTTAAGCTCTTCTTCTGAAAATGAATCTTCTGAGTCAGAGTCCTGAGAAGGATGAAGATCAACAATAATAGCTTCAAGTACCTCATTTTAAATACGAGAAGCTTTAATAGTTTCAGAGAATGGAACTTTAGGAGAGGCTAAAGTGATGGCAGAGTGATGAGTTGTATTTTTGCCTAATTTTATTATAGTTTTTAGGCTAATAATAATTTGAATTTATAAATAATATGTCTATTTTAACTAAATAATCATTTCTATTTATAATTGTTCACTAACTTAAGTTTGTTTTATGTTTTTCAGAATTTCTAGGCATTTTGAGCAAAATTGTCAAGTACACGCCCAAGGTCACGGGTGTGACCAGGGGCGTGACAGCCAAAGATGTGTTCTAGACCTGCCTCTGCTACCCAGAGTCGTTCCATGAAGAATTCGCCAAGTACACTCCCCAGGTCATGGGCGTGACCAAGGGCGTGACCCCTGACTGCTGCATTCAACAAAAATTTAGGAGATCGACGAGCAGGCGAGAGGTCGACGGATGTTCAGAATTCGCCAAGTACACGCCCCAGGTCACGGGCGTGACCAAGGGCGTGGCATACAAGTCACGGCCGGAACCCCGCCACAAGCTGCCAGCATGCCTGCCACGTCAATTAAAGTTACACGCCCCAGGTCACGGGCATGACCAGGGGGCGTGACTTCCAGAACACGGCCGTGACTCATCCCGCGCCACTTCCCGCTTCTTCCCGCCAAAGATTCCCGCTCCAGCGCTATTTTAAGATTACACGCCCTTGGTCACATGTGTGACCAATGGTGTGACATGCATGTAATGCCTGCAGTAACTCCAGAAGGCGCCTCTCCCGCTCCAGCTTCGATCACGCCCATTACACGCCCTTGGTCACGGGCGTAACCAAGGGCGTGTAACCCCAACTTTTTCCTATAAAAAGGCAGCTCTTCCCGATCTCTGGGCATCCCCTTTTCCACCCTCCTTGGGTCGAAACTTCTTTCCTTCTGCCCCCTTTTGGGGTAGAATTGTTCTTTTCAATTCCTGTATTAGTTTAGATTTTAATTTTATGTAATTTCAATTTATGCGATGTAGTCTTAGTTTTCATTTCATGCAAAGCTTTCAATCCATATGTAATTCAATTTCCTTTTAATAAGAAATGTTTTTACATTCATTTCCTCTTTTTTATTTTCATGTCATTTTGATTAATTTTTTAGATCTTGAAATTTGCAAGTCTTGGATGAAATAATTTCTTATTCGTTTTTATCTCTTTTCCTCCTTTGATTTATTCTTGATTTATCTTGATTTCATATGTCTATGTATGACTTCAAATCTGTTTTTGTATTCAAGATAGCCGAACCAGCTCGTGAGTACGAATCGATCATTCATGAATAAAAAGAGTTGCACACAACCCTCGAGAGAGGATGACGTAAATCTTCTGAATAAGAGTCAAATCCTATAGTGGGATTCACCTCGTTAAATCAAGTTTAGGGGTTTTGATTATAGAATGAGAGTTCAGTCGATCAACCTAATCTTAGTTGGGCGCAGTCCTCGACCAAGGAGCGTCCATAATCCGGGAATCTCCACGGTAAAGGATTGGATTAGAGTAGAATTTATTTCTCTTGATTTTCATTTCGAGTGCGCTTTGATCAAGATTTGTTTCCTTTTTTTTCTTTATTTCTTTATTTTAATTTTAGTTATAAATTATCACTAATAAAATATTATTCGATAAAATAATAGTTTTGTTTTCCCGAAGTAAAAGTACTCGACAGCCCCGAGTCTAATATGACCTTGATATTCTTTATATCTTATGTTATATTTCGATAGGTACACTTGCCTTAATCGAGTATAGATTGGAGAACATGATTTTCTCTATCAAGTTTTTGGCACCATTGCCGGGGACTTTTTTGTCGATATTTCGAAAAGGGGAAACGCTATTAATTTTATCTTTCCTTTTCTTTTTATTTAAAAAAAATAAACAAAAATTTAAAAATGAAAAAAAAAATTTATGCTATAATTAAATTCTTGGAAAGGACGCTTTGGGCTTGAATTCCCATCACAGCCTCTAGTACCTTGCGAGCCCTTCACCGGGTTGATCTTGGGAAGTCCAAGACTAATTGAAACATATCAAAAAAAAATTTATTTTCCCATTTCTTTTCTTTTCTTTTTCATACTTAGTTTTCAACATTGGGGACAATGTTGAATTTTAAGTATGAGGGTATATTTTCTAATATTTAAAATGTTTAAAAAAAATTACAAAAAAAATATATATATATATAAAACTTTCAAAACTTAAAAAAAATTAATAATAATCAAGTAACCCCTTACTTTGGTTTTTGTTATTTTCCAAAATCAAACATTTGAGAGTTTATTTATAAGCATTTTTAACAATTTTTAATTGGCTAATCTTCTATTTTATCATGGTTAGTAAAAATTTTATTTTTAGTTGATTTAGTTTTAAGGAATTTATTATGATCTTAATTTGATTAGAGTAATTTATTTAGCACTTTTTCTCTTTTATTTTAATTAGTCTCAATTTTGTTGTAGTTGTGCTTAACAACTTTAGATTTTAATTATTTTTACCTCAGGCTTTTAGATCCTTAGGAAATTTCAATTTACTATAGTTGCTCTCAAAATATTTCAATTTAATCTAAAATTTATTTTAGCCCTACCCAAAAAAAAGAGTTATTAAAAGATCATATGTCATGGAAATAAGAGGATAAAATTCATTATTTCCTAAACATATGCACCTCCCTTTTATGAAGTTTATTATGAAAAGATTATATGTCATGGAAAATGAGAGGATAAAATTCATCATTTTCCTAAACATGTATAAGTAGAAAACAAAGATGGGGTGAGAGGATAAAATTCATCACCCCCAATCAAAGCTAGCTTCATGTTTACCCAAACCCCTTTAGCCAATATAATTGATTTTAGACTCAAATTAAAATATTGAGAGAGCATAAGTAGTAGTTTGAATTTTTCCGTAAGCCTCTTTAAAATTGGAGTTTTTATAATTCTAATCTAATTTTGATTCGCAAATTACTTAATTTTATCTGCTAGTTAAATAATTTGAGAATTCTTGGCTAAACATTTCTCTCTTTTTATCTTATTTTCATAATTTAGGACTTATTTCTTAAATCCCTAAATTTTATTTTTAAGCTTTCTTCTGATTCAAGAAAATTTTAGTTTAATTAGAAATATTATTAATGTCTTATGAATATCTATCATACTTTTGCTCTGGAATAGCAAAAGCTTAAGTATGGGGGTATTTGACGAGTAGTATTTTTGCCTAATTTTATTATAGTTTTTAGGCTAATAATAATTTGAATTTATAAATAATATGTATATTTTAACTAAATAATCAGTTCTATTTATAATTGTTCACTAACTTAAGTTTGTTTTATGTTTTTCAGGATTTCTGGGCATTTTGAGCAAAATTGTCAAGTACACGCCCAAGGTCACGAGCGTGACCAAGGGCGTGAAAGCCAAAGATGTGTTACAGACTTGCCTCCACTACCCAGAGTCGTTTCTTGAAGAATTCGCCAAGTACACGCCCCAGGTCACGAGCGTGACCAAGGGCGTGACCCCTGGCTGCTGCGTTCGACGAAAATTCCAGAGATCGACGAATAGGCGAGAGGTCGATGAATGTTCAGAATTCGCCAAGTACACGCCCCAGGTCACGGGCGTGACCAAGGGCGTGACATCCAAGTCACGGCCGGAACCCCGCCACCAGCTGCCAGCACGCCTGCCACGTCAATTAAAGTTACACGCCCCAGGTCACGGGCGTGACCAGGGGGCGTGACTTCCAGAACACGGGCGTGACTCATCCCGCGCCACTTCCCGCTTCTTCCCGCCAATGATTCCCGCTCTAGCGCTGTTTTAAGATTACACGCCCTTGGTCATGGGCGTGACCAAGGGCGTGACATGCATGTAACGCCTGCAGTAACTCCATAAGGCGCCTCTCCCGCTCCAGCTTCGATCACGCCCATTACATGCCCTTGGTCACGGGCGTGACCAAGGGCATGTAACCCCAACTTTTTCCTATAAAAAGCCAGCTCTTCCAGATCTCTTGGCATCCCTTTTTCCACCCTCCTTGGGTCGAAACTTCTTTCCTTCTGCCCCCTTTTGGGGCAGAATTATTCTTTTCAATTCCTGTATTAGTTTAGATTTTAATTTTATGTAATTTCAATTTATGTGATGTAGTCTTAGTTTTCATTTCATGCAAAGCTTTCAATCCATATGTAATTCAATTTCCTTTTAATAAGAAATGTCTTTTCCATTCATTTCCTCTTTTTTATTTTCATGTCATTTTGATTAATTTTTTAGATCTTGAAATTTGCAAGTCTTGGATGAAATAATTTCTTATTCATTTTTATCTCTTTTCCTCCTTCGATTTATTCTTGATTTCATATGTCTATGTATGACTTCAAATCTATTTTCATATTCTAGTTAGCCGAACTAGCTCGTGAGTACGAATCGATCGCTCGGGAATAAAAAGAGTTGCACACAACCCTCGAGAGAGGATGACGTAAATCTTCTGAATAGGAGTCAAATCCTATAGTGGGATTCACCTCATTAATGCAAGTTTAGGGGTTTCGATTATAGAATGAGAGTTTGGTTGATCAACCTAATCTTTGTTGGGCGCAGTCCTCGGCCAAGGCGCGTCCATAATCCGGGAATATCCACGGTCAAGGATTGGATTAGAAGTAGAATTTATCTCTCTTGATTTTCATTCCGAGTGCGCTTTGATCAAGATTTGTTTCCTATTTTTTCTTTATTTCTTTATTTTAATTTTAGTTATAAATTATCACTAATAAAATATTATTTGATAAAATAATAGTTTTGTTTTCCCGAAGTAAAAGTACTCGACAGCCCCGAGTCTAATACGACCTTGATATTCTTTATATCTTATGCTATATTTCGATAGGTACACTTGCCTTAATGGAGTATAGATTGGAGAACATGATTTTCTCTATCACGGAGGCTTTGATTTGGGACACCTAAGGTGAATTTGAGGAATGGAGGAAGTCTCATGTTTCTTAATTTAGGCATCAATATCAAAGCTAGAGGTAGCCTTCGCAAAAATGAGCCCTTCAAAGGGGGGAACGACATACCTAAAAGGTTCTTGGGTTGTAAGATCTTCCTTTCTCTTTTCTTCTTCCAACGTTTCTTCTTCAGCCTAATTTATTTTCAAGACGACCACTTCCTCATCGACTACCTTTCTATGTTTTACTTCCATTTCAGCTATGTTTTATAATCATAATGCTTTACCCTTTTTATCTTATATTCTTTTCCTTTTTTGATCTTTATCAATTCTCTAAATCTCTTGTTTCTCTTATATTCTCACTTCTCAGCAGATGTTTTCCCTTCCCAGGATTTCTTTGGGATTGAACCTTGCCCTTGCAATTGGTTGAAGGGTCTCTTGAGATTTTGCGTAGAAGGAGTGAGAGGATATTTGAGTTTAGCTAGAGAGAGCGAGAGGAGGAGGAATAGAAGCAATTACTAGATTTTCTACAGTAGAGGGAATAGATGATTCCTTTCTCTTCTCATGCATAGAGATTATTACCTTAGAAAGAGGTGGGGAAAGAGACAAGTCTTCTTCTTGCTTAGGTTTCTCAAAAGTGGAGCATCCAAAGGAAGAGAAGACACATCTGAAGGAACTAGCATAAATGGAAGATCGTTAGCTTCCACAGCAATATAGACACTCATGGGCTCAACTGATTGCCCTTTAGTAGAAACAACCTTATGAGCACCCGAGTCCCAATGGGCTTTAAATTGATCTAGAGAGGAAGTTGACACTTGCTCAAGGTTGGCAAGATTATTTGACACATTTGTAGAGGGTATGCACTAACTCCACCTCAATCCTAAAACCCTTCTTGTAGGTCAATAACTTTGTTGGTAAAGGGTCTGGAGAGGAAACAACCGCTAAGGTATCTTTACTTAGAAATTGAGTAATCACCATATCTACCACCATAGTGGTATCGATAGTAGCATTATTAAATGAATGAGCAAGTGAGTCAAGAGAGGGTAAATAGGGTATATAAAGAGTAGCCGCTCGAGGGGATGTAGGTGGTGTTGGTGAAAGTGTTGTCAGAAAAAATCCCTTTATGATTTGACATATCAGGTCATTAAAGTGACATAAGTTAAAATTGCAGGTATGTTTATATGACATCTTGTCTAGTGTAAGTCCAAAGTCATTCAGTTCCTAGGAAAAGAATTAGTGCATTCAGGAAGTCAGAGTAAGACTATGTAAAATTCTATGCTTTGGGAAGATGTCGATGTATGTTTAGAAAAACTTACTTTGTGCTTAGACTAGTAGTCAACACATGAAGACAAATAGTTATACTTCCTTGTGCTGAGATCTTTTTAAAAGAAGTCAGGTCATAAGTATATCTGAATACTTTGAGATATTCTCTTCTCAATATATCTCAGCTTACGTCGATAAGTTGTTAATGTTCAAGATGCCTTGCGTCGACTTCTCTACAAACTAATTTTGAATGAAGATTAAGCATATTATGGCAATAATTTAGATCTAATTGTGACCATTGATGATCCAATTAAAGTAGGTCTTCTTTATGATTGAGTCACATCTGGAAAGAGAGTCATTTATCATCACACACACACACACACATGTGTATATATATAGTTTTGAGAGAACAACAGGAGTTGACAAGATCATCTTCTCTAGATCTGAAAGCTTTTTTTCTCTGGATTAAAAAGTTCTTCATCAAATATTCCTCTCTTACAGATTAAAATCTCTCTCTATTGAATCTGATCTCACAAGAGGAATCTGTAGCAACTTTTATCTGCTACAACAAGTATCCACACAGTGCTTACAAAGAACCAAGTCCTCAGAGATTTACTGAAGAGGACAATATTGTCGAAATTCAAGATCAACCACACCTACATAAAAGTGTTTCCAGAGTCCCTCTACAAAGGATTTAAATAACGTCTTTAGAATTATCCTTATAAGAATTCAGTGGCTATTGGGCCTCCTTATCAAAAGGCTCTTGGTCCTGGGAATCCCCTTATCAAAGAATTTAGTAGTTTGAAACACCTTATAAAAAGTTTCTTTGGTTCTAAGAATCACCTTAATAAAAGTTTTAGTTATATTGGTTCTAAGAGTCACCTTATCAAAGGACTCAACACTAATTAGTGGATATCCTACCAAGGGGAAGAAGAGTGGAGTACCCAGATATTTTGGGGAACCACTATAAATTTCTTTGTCTTCTGGTTGAATTATTTCCACTACATAACTCTCTTACTTTTATTCTTGCACTATTTTAAAATTAGTGTCATGTACTGTGATTAGTTGTGTAAAATTTTAACAACTATTTCCACCCCCCTCTAGAGTAATTCTTGGTTGTGGTTTATCCACCTTTCAATTGGCTTCAGAGGTAGGTTAATAAGAAAAAGATTACAACCTTGATTAAACAAGATCCTATCAAGATTTACTTGTGAGAATATCTTACACAATTATGAGTTCTGCACAAAATAGTGATTATATAAACAATAGACCTCTTATTTGTAATTTAAATAAATTTACACTATGAAAATATAGAATAATAGTATATACGAACTCAAATGACGAGGACATTGTTGATTCTTTTCTTGCATGTCATATCAATCTTACCAGGATTAATAAAGATGGCAAAATTGTTCAACTCACAAAACTGATCTGCCAAAAGAAGAAAAGAAAGCAAGGCATGTGATGTCATAGCAATGACCATTCTAGTATTTACAATGTTAGATGACATATTTCAAAAAGTTTTTGATTGTGAATCAGCCAAAGGATTCATTAACCAAATTATTTGAGGGATTATCAAATGAAGGAAAAGATAAGAAATCTTCACTGATCTCTACATATGAGAACTTTGTTGGGAAAAATATCCTCTTGATTTATCTTACAAATTATGTAAAAGTGATTTCATCATCTAGGATTCATTACCCAAGATGTATAGTGAGGGTAAAAAGTCATTAGATGTCCTAGGATGTCTCACTCTTATTAGAGTGTCAAAATCTAGTCAGAAAAGAGTGCAAAATTTAGTTGAGTTAATTTTACATTGAAAAGAAGCCAACGCAGCCTCAACTGCAAGTCGAAGTAACTTTGAATAGAAGTAAAGATAACTCGGACTAGGAGTCAATGCAATAATTGAAGTCAATGCAACATCGGATTGTATTCGACACAGAAGGCAGAGTCAGTCAAAGCTACATTTGAAGTCGACATAACTTCAAATTATATTCAACGCAGAAGTCAGAGTTCAATGTCTAGGTCTTCATCTTGATGGATACATCGATAAGGATTCGACGCAACACCGATATCAGAGTTCAGTTCAAAGATGAGGAAGAATTCAAAGCATCTTCTAATACAACTCAGAGGTGCATCGATAAGAAGGCAAAGTTATTTGACGCAACGTTGAGTACATACACATATTGGAAAACTTCCTGGAAATGATTTTGATGCTTATTCAAAAGTTATAAATGGAAGTTATTTTAATTCTAACAAGTTGTTCATGACAAGAAGGGAAAGAAGAACTTCAAAGATTCAATAATGATGTATTTGGAAGTTACTCAAAAGGAGTTTGACGGGCTGTCAACACAAATAGAAAGAATGCAATACTACCTCTTGGACATTCCAACTAGAGAAACAACAGAAGAGGAAATTGATTCATCTCTATTTGACAGAAGAATATTATGCAGAATTCAAAAGATAGACATCATCTATTATCATTCTTTTCTTCTTCTCCAACTTTCACTTATACAGAAAAGACTCAATAGATCTCTGTACAGGATATTACATAGAAGGCTTCTTCTTCTTCCTCTTTCTGAAAGATGCATATATAATATACAAAGATCATCATCAGGATCAGAGCTATCACCTTCCTTGCATCTCTCTCTCAAGCAAGGATTTATTCACTGAACAAATATCGAGAAAACACTAAGAGCCAATAATCCTCATTGATTGCTGCAAGAGGATTAATCGAGAGAAGAACAATCTCCATCTTCTTCTTCTTTCTACTTTCTGTAAAACTGAGTAAAGAGTCCTAATAATCCCTCTTCAAAGGATTCAGTGGTTCAACATCTCCTTAACAAAAGATCTAGTTTTAGTTCAAGATCTCCTTATCAAAAGATCTAACCTTGGTTCTAAGAGTCTCCTCAACAAAAGACCTAGATCTTGATTCAAAGAGTCTCCTTATCAAAAGACTTAGGCGCTGGATAGTGTATTCCTACAAAGGTGGTAGAAGAGTGGAGTACCTATATTTTAGGGAACCACTATAGATCTTATCTCATCTGTGTGGTAAAGTTTCTATGCTGTCTCAAATTTATTTTATAATTCTGTGTTTAATTTATTCTGGTTGGAATTCTGAATGCGTAGTAGTTAGAACTATTATTGTTTTGTGCATATTTAATAGAAAAGTTTTACAACTCTATTCACACCTCCCTCTAGAGAATACTCAGAGGAGTCACTGTGCACTTTCAAACTTCAAAAAGAGTCCTAAAAAATTAGTGGCTGACATGTGATTTAGGATCAGCCTTATTGTCAATGAGCTAAAGGAACTTGAGAAGGAAATCTCTATGACAGAGATAAATGATAAAATTATGATGTGCTTCCCAAGCTACTAGGATGCATGTATTTGGGCCATAAGAGATGCCAGATGCCAAAAGGAAATCACCATTGATGCTCTCCTTGGCAAACTCAAGTCATATGAACTACTCCTTAAGACAAGAGCTGAAGGTTAAGCGAAGGAGACAACTGCTTCAACTTCCAAAGACATGTCTTTAACATTCAAGGTTGCTGATGAAGAAAGCCTAGCTATTGATAATAAGCTAATGAGTCTCCTAGACATAAGATTTAAGAAGTGGATCAAGACTGAAGATTATAAGAGGAAGGACAAAATCAACTCAAAACCAAGGTATGAAAAGACTCCTTCTAAAGAGATTATTTGCTTTTTATGCAAAAAACCTAGGGACATTGCTCATAAATGTCCAGATCTCAATAAGGATAAAGTTCAAGAGAAGGAGAAGGATCATAAGAAAAAAGTATGATCTTAAAAAGAAGAGTAAAAAGAAAGGCAATGGATTTTTTGTTGAAACATGGAGTGATACTAATAAAGAAAGTTCATCGTGCTCAGATGATGAAGAGAGCAAAGCAAAAGACATCTACATTATGACTCTAGAACTTTCTAAAGAAAACAATGAATCTCCAAAGAATAAGAAAACGAGATAACTTATTTTAATAATTTTGATTTTAGTTCTCAAGAATTTAAAATTGCATTCAAATGTTTTTGTAAAGACCAGTTGGTGGTAAAAACCAAATTTAATTATTCAGAGAAGAGATAGTAACTCTTACTCAGAGGCAAAAGAGAATTCATGTATTGAGAATTGAAAGTGCACAGTGTACCTCTTAGAATTCTCTAGAGGGGGGGGGGGGGGGGGGGGGGGGGGGTGAATAGAGTTTTAAATATTGTATACCCTAAATGTACACACACAATAAAACTACTAAGTAGTATGCAATCAACACTACCAAAATAGAATGAAGTAAATGCAGGAAATAGAAATACAGAAAACAATAAAAGGGGACAGCACAGAAAATCAATCCAAAACATACCGATTTTTTATAGTGTTTCCCCCAAAATGTGGGTAGTCCACTCTTCTACCTCCATGGTAGGATTGCACTAATTCTGCCTGTCTTTTGATAAGGAGACTCTCAGAACCACTGTGTCTTTTGATAAGGAGACTTTCAAAACCATAGAGTCTTTTGATAAGGAGACTCTTAGAACAATTGAGTATTTTGATAAGTAGACTCTTATAACCACTGAATCCTTTGAAAGAGAGATTCTATTAACTCTTTTACAGTAGGTGAATGAAGAAAGAAAGAGGAGAATAAAATTCTGCTTTCAGAATTCTTCAGAAGCTATTTCTTGAATATTGTAGCTTCTGTTTATCACAGGATCAGAATGCGATGAACCCTTGCTTAAGATTGTGATGATTGCTAGGGTTATGAGCTTGATCCTGATTCTCTACCCTTTTGTTGTCTTGCTGCTATGTGATGAGGAAGACGAAGCATCCGTGTTGTTATTTTTCTAAGTAGAAAGAGATATTCTTCTTCTTTTTTTCTTAGGGTTGAAGGAGGAAGAAGAAGCTCTATTTTGTCAGATAGAATAATAATCAGCTAGTTGTCTTTCTCTTCTCCTCTCAGCATACTTATTCTCTATCATTTGTATTTGAATTTCTTTCTTCTTGTGGGCTGTCCTTAGATGGAATGTCCATTGGACAATTGATGTTGCCTTCTATTTTTGTTCCCGACCCGTCCATCTGTTTTAAATAAACTTCGAAGAATGTTTTTGCTGCATTACTAGAATACTCCATTCCATTCTTGGCAATAAACGAGTTGTTGGAGAACAGTCTTCAGCTTTGTAGACCTTCTGAAAAGGTATTAGAAAGGACAACAGAGAAACTTCTATTTTTGTCTATATTCGACGCTGCGTCGACTTCATCATTCGTCATATTGATGAACCTCTGAGTTCTTATCTAAGTAGATTTGAATTCCTTCTTAGCTCAGGCTAAACTCAGATGTTAACATTGCGTCGAGTCCTTATCGACGTATTTGTCGAGTTGAAGACTTGTACTTGAACATTATGTTCTACATCGAGTTGAAGTCGAAGTTGCATCAACTTCTAAGATAGATTTAATAGGCTCTTCCTTATGCGTCGAGTTCCTTTCGACGTTGCGTCAACTTGACTTGATACTTCAACAGACAAATAGAATTGCTTTGACTTCTAGTCAGAGTTGCGTCCATATCAAGCCAAAGTTGCGTCGACTTCCATTCGATGCAAGTCTTAACTTAACTGATTTTGTGATTATCTCGACCTGACGTCGACACTCTAAGGTGAGTGTGACATCTTAGGACATCTAATGATCAATTTACCCTTTCTATACAATGTGGGTAACATAACATAACAGATGAAATCACTTTAAGTAATTTTTTTGATAAATCACAAGGGTTTTTTCCCAACAATCTCCCCCTATTTATCTTAACAAATTTTACAAAATAAAGTGAGTGATTCCAAACTTGCTTTGACATTAAATTAAATACAAACAACTATACAGATACATTAAAGACATTATTGAATGGGATCACAGACCATATTATAAATTTTTAATTAATCAAATTGTTCTTAACAGTTGTGTCCTCCTGATGATATAATGTAAGATATTCACAATTACTGAATACCTGTACTTCACTATTCTTTGTTAGGAGTTTTCCACTTCCTTTAGAAGACTTGTGGTATTATATTTCTTGGTGCAAACTTCAGTGCCACATCTTCTTCTTCTTCAGCAGCCATTCCAGCATCTTGATGAGATTCATTTTCATTGTGAGGATCCCCCTGAGAATGTGCATCTTGTTCAACAGTTAGAGCAGCCTCCTTGGCAATCTTTGCAACCTCATACAAGAGCAGATCATCTTCTGGGATCTCTCCCTGAGTTGATGGAAGCTCCCCCTGGATATGTGCCTCTCCTAAGAGGACATCTGGAATTGTTATTTGAAATACAGTCAGCTTGTTAGGACTGTTATGATTAGAAGTATCAGCAATCCTGTCCTTCTCCTGTCCATCCTATTTTTCATGACCAATCACTTCCTCCTCATGAAATTTCTCCCCCATTTGATCCTTACAGATAAGGGAGGTTAAGAATTCTTGAGAGACCATACAGGAGGATATAAATGCTTTGAGGGTCAAGAGAGACTCTTTTGATTCCTCATCTCACTCTCCATCTGTGAGTACTTCATATTAAACTTTCTAGCTTGAGTGGCCAACAAGTCAGCAAATATGCTTGTGGCCAATCCTACTGCATTGGAAATTGATTGCTTAACATCAAAGGAGGGAGTATAATGTGTGGTAGAGCCAGGAGGTGGGGTAAGAGTAAGTGAGTATATGATCGCTGGAGGAATTGCTGTGGAATACTCATTGAGGGCTGGAAGATCTTGGTGGATTGGTGATAGTGAATGATTATCCTCTGGAGTTATGTCAACAAATCTATCATCAAGAAAGTGGATGTCTTGAGGATTTTTTTGTAGGAGTGGCGATGGATGGTTGTTGTTGTTGTGATTGGAGAGGAATCTGAGGTGTAGGTTCTGGGGATAGAATGGACTGGTTGAACTGAGCTGGATCAGCCTCTGGAGTAATATTGTGTTGAACTGCTGGAGTGTCATGTGCTAGATAGTTATCCCTAGGAGGATCTGGTAGAGTTGCCTCTATATCCCATTTAGTTGGAGAATGAGGAGGATAAGGTGCAGCTTGACCAGGCTTTAGGATCAGCCTGGTCCACTTGGAAAATATCCCAATATTGATTTTCTTACTAGGAGGAATGGGCACTCCTTTTGATTTGCATACAGTTGGATAATGGTGGAACAGTACCTGGCTCATGATTCTCATATATGCATTTTCCTTATGAGAGTACTTATGGCCAATTAACTTCAAAAGACATCTTCCCCAATTTATCTGCTTATTAAGAACTAGGACATCCATGATCTGGAGCTACTGCTTTGGGATGGCATCATGTGTTGATATCTTGCATAGTAGTACCTTTCCCACTATATCTACCAGGAATCAATATTCTTCAGATAGATCAATCTTCTTCAGGTTGATGACCTTCTCCTTCTTGAACTGCATTATTTATATGGCCTGTCTTGTCTTTTCCCCTGATAATTCATTAGAGTCATTACCAGTTGGTAGATCAAATGTTTGAGTTAGCATCTCCTTTGTAATGTTGATGTCATTTTTATATATTCTTCCATTGATGGAGCCATCATCTCCTACGTGGAAGTTGTCCTTCAGCTCTGTCAATTAAACATAAAGGATCTTGCACCTTGTTAAGATCAGCTTTGTCAATCCAGCATTATGAAATAAGCTGAGAATGGCTTTGAAATTATCAGATGCTGCATTAAAGGAGTCCACATCAATGTCGAAGCCAGAGTTGATCTTTGGAGGAGCCATTGATTCTGAAGTGAAGTACCTGCAAAGAAAGAGAAAGAGAAAACAAGAATACGAGAGAGAGTTGGAGAGGAGGAGAGCACTGAGCAAGAAAGAGAGAATTCGAAAGCGTAATGAATTCGACGCCTATGTTGCTTATAAGAAGACGATTCGTCGCAACTTAGGGTTTTATTTGAAGCACCGTTGACAAAAATTAATAGTCAGCGCGCCAAAATATGTTGAAGCAGCTTCTAGAAGTGAAACTACTCGTGCTTGTCATGTCGACATTGTGTCGATTTGAGTTCGACGCACCATTGAATTTGACGAGCAAATATTAAATCGACGGATGCATCGATATGAAATCGACGCTGCGTCGAATGCTATTTAAAGTATCTGCTGCAGATTGCTCTTGAAGCTGACGTCAAGTAGAAGTCGATGGTACATCGAATACTTTTCGACGCAACTCTGAATAAATAGATTTATTTTCCTAGAAAGTTCTTGCTATTTTTCCCAGCAATGATTTTTATTGAAAATAGTATTTATACTATTATTTTTATGAACCTAAGAAAATAACAAGGGGATTGAGGGAATAAATCACTCCCCTTATTGGATTTAGTTTTCTATTAAGTCCTTAGTTCTTCCTTCTCCCAATATTATCTTTTAGGAAGGAACCTATCTTATCCTGCACAAGTAGCTCAAACATTAGAGGGTACCCAGGTTACCTTGGGCCCTTTGCTCTTACAATTATATGGTTCTATGAAAGAATAGAAAGGTCTTTCATGATATCCTTTTGGATGGCAGAGAATGAGTTTATCAAATCTACGTACATTATTTTGGTACTTGAAATGTGTATAAATGTATCCAAATATACTAAATCTGTAGAATGTCTAATTATTTTACTTTTGACTTTAGCCTTTTGATTGTTGTTGGTTAATTTCTCTGAATTACTCTTGCCAAGATATTTCTTTTCATTGTTTGGATTTACTTTATTAAATATAGTTATTTTATTATAATTATTAATATCTTGATCCTTAAGTACTACATTCCTCTCACTTGTCTGATGGTCACTAGGTCTAACAAACCTAACTGGATTTTTCCAGGCTGGTCTACTATGGACTTCTGTGTCAGTGCATGGGTCAGCTCCTAGACCTAGTGCTTAATTCTCATAGAGAGATTTTGTGTAATATCATTGAGCTTTTGACTCCTCCCATTGAGAGAGTCCTCAAAGGCTTTTGCCTTTGTTAGCTCTTCTTTTAGTTTGAAATTTTCATTTCTTATGTTAATTAGTTCTGATTTCTTATTATGAATTTCATCTTTTAAATCTTTCTTTCTCAGATATACATTATCTTTCATAAATTTCTCTAGTTCTACCCTAATTATTTCTATTTCTTTTTGTACCTCTAGATGATCATTGTAGAATTCTTTAAAGCAATTTTTAAATTCATCAGAACTAAAATCAAAATTATCAAATAGTGATACCTGTTCTTCTTCATAATCTAAGAAGATCCCTACTGCCATCATGCAGCGGGCTTCAGCAGCTTCTTCATCACTTTTTGATGAAGAGGAGCTTAACTCTACTTCAGAGTCACTCCAGGTTTCAGCAATTAAACCTCTACCTTTCTTCTTGTCTTTCTTCCTGAAAGACTTCTTCTTCTGCTCCTTTTTGTTGCGGCTCCTATCCCTTTATTCTTGTGGATACTCAGGTGCTATGTGCCCTGGCTTATTGCAGGAGAAGCAGATCACTTTCTTCTTTGGAGTCTTATCAAATCTGTGTTTTGAGCTCCTCTCTTTTCTTATTGAGTCTTCTGACTTGACACACTTTCCGAATCTCCTTGCTAAGAGACTGAATATCTCATCTTCAGGAGTGGAGGATTCTCCTTCAGCAACCTTCAAGGCAAGACTCCTTTGGATGGGAGTTGAGGTTGTCTCCTTAGCCTCTGTTCAGCCCTGCTCTTCAGTAGAATCTCATATGATTTTAGCTTTCCTATCCAAGCATCAGTAGAGATCTCTCTATGGCATCTGAACTCTCTAATAGCTCAGATCCTTGAGTCCCATGAGCTTAGGAAGCATATGAGGAGCTGATAATTTATTTCAGTTAGAGAGATTTCCTTATCGAGACCTTTCAGCTCATTTATTATAGAGCTGAATCTGTCATACATTTCAGCAACATTCTCCTCAGGTTTCTTCTGAAAGTTCTCATACTGGGATATGAGAAGGGACTTCCTATCCTTTCTTTGATCAGAACTCCCTTCAATAATTCTGGAAAGGGATTCCCAGATCTCTTTTGCTGATTGGCAGCCAGCCAATTTTCGGAAAATGCCATCTGACATTGTGGGGAACAAAATATTCATTTCCTTGGAATCACATGTCTTCTGCTTCTTCTCAGCATCTGTCCACTCATTACTTGGGATAGCTTCCTGTGTTGAAGATCCATTAGCATCATGTCTGACTGGAGCTGGGGGACTTGAAATGATAACATCAAAGATGTCTTTATCAATAGAGTTTATATAAAGCTTTATTCTGGCCTTCTAGAGTGTAAACTTATTTAAGTTACACACTGGTGGTCTTGCTGAAGCATAGTCTTTAGAACTCATTTTCTTTATAAAGTAGTTTTAGTTAATTTAAAATAAAGAAATGAGAATGAATAGATCTTTTGATCAAGGTGTTAGCCTTTTAATGATCAACCTATATCTGATACCAATTGAAAGTGCACAATGTTCCTCTGAGTATTCTGTAGAGGGGGGTGAATAGAGTTTTAAATATTTTATACCCTAAATGTACACATACAATAAAACTACTAAGTAGTATGCAATCAACACTACCAAAGTAGAATAATGTAAATGCAGGAAATATAAATACAAAAAACAGTAAAATGGGATAACACATAAAATCAATCTAGAAGACACTGGATTTTTATAGTGGTTCCCCAAAATATGGGTAGTCCACTCTTCTACCTCCCTGATAGGATTGCACTAACTGTGCCCGAGTCTTTTGACAAGGAGACTCTTAAAACCACTGAGTCTTTTGATAAGGAGACTCTCAGAACCACTAAGTCTTTTGATAAGGAGACTCTTAGAACCACTGAGTCTTTTGATAAGGAGACTCTTAGAACCATTGAAAACTTTGAAAGAGAGATTCTAAAACACTTTTACAGTAGATGAATGAAGAAGAATAAAGAAATAGGAGAATATAATTCTACTTTCAGAATTCTTCAGAAGCTGTTTCTTGATTGTTGTAGCTTCTATTTATCACATGATCTGAATGTAATGAACCCTTGCTTATGATTGTGAGGATTGCAAGGGTTATGAGCTTGATCCGAGCTCTCTGCCCTTTTGTTGTCTTGCTGCCGTGTGATGAGGAAGACGAAGCAGCTATGTTGTTTTTTTTTGTGTAGAGAGAGATATTCTACTTTTTTGTCTTAGGGTTGAAGGAGGAAGAAGAAGCCCTATTTCGACAGATAGAATAATAATCAATTAGTTGTCTTTCTCCTCTCCTCTCAGCATACTTATTCTCTATCATTTTCATTTGAATTTCTTTCTTATTCTGGGATGTCCTTAGAAGGAATGTCCATTGGACAATTGATGTTGTCTTCTATTTTTGTTCCCGACCCGTCCATCTGTTTTAAATAAACTTCCAAGAATGTCTTTGCAGCATTATTGGAATACTCCATTCCATTTTAGCATTAAATGAGCAGTTCGAGAACAGTCTTCAGCTTTGTAGACCTTCTGAAAAGGTATTAGAATGGACAGCAGAGAAACTTCTATTTCTATCTATATTCGACGCTACGCCGACTTCATCATTCTTCATATTGACGCACCTTTGAGTTCTTATCAAAGTAGCTTTGAATTCCTTCTTATCTCTACCTGAACTCAGATGTCAACATTATGTCGAGTCCTTATCGACGTATCCGTCGAGTTTAAGACTTAGACTTGAACTTTATCTTCTGCATCGAGTTGAATTCAAAGTTGCGTCGACTTCTAAGATGGCTTCGACAGGCTCTTCCTTCTAAGTCGAGTTCTTTTCAACGTTGCATCAACTTGAATTGATACTTCGACAGACATATTGAATTGCTTTAAATTCTAATTAGAGTTGCATTGACATCATGTCGAAGTTGTGTCGAATTCCATTCGATGCATGTCTTAACTTAAGTGATTTTGTGATGATCTTCACCCGGCCTTGACAATCAAAGGTGAGTGTGACATCCTAGGACATCTAATGACCATTTTACCCTTTCTATACAATGTGAGTAGTATAACATAACAGATGAAATCACTTTAAGTAATTTGTTAGATAAATCACAAGGTTTTTCCCAACAAGAATTATGAACTAAGGGTTCATAATGGTTGGCTCAATGAGGAAATTAACTAGCTTAACAAAGATAAACTTTTTAAAGATAACTTAAATGGGAGGAGTCAACAACCTAAGACTATTTCTAAAAACCTCATAGTTAGATTTAAGAATCTTGGTCTAGGAGCTGGCTCTCCTCAAAAGCTTGACTCTCCCAGCATGCCTGCCTTAAAAAATCTAGTAAGTTTCATAAGTGCTAAAGGGAAAGAACCAATAATTCTAATGGCTAGTATTTCTTATACATCAAAGAGTGTTAAGAGGGAAGCTCTTCATAAGAGGACTAATGAGCAAACAAATCATGTAATGACAGTTTTAGTTCCTCAAGAGAAAAGAGGAATCTTGGGAAAATCTCATATGCATAAAAACAATAATCAGCCTAGATACTTTGAAAAATCTCAACTTAAGACTAGTTTCACTCAACATACGTCGAGACCTATATCTCTTACGTTGACTAGAAGTCGATGTATGGATGATCCTAGTCCATATAACAGAACGCATGGATCATTTATAAGACCTCTCTCTACTTCTGTTCAAATTAAAAGGAAGAATAAATTTTATAAATTTGAATGCTATTGATGTCATAAAGTTGGTTATTTTATGAGAGATTCTTGGTACAATCTACCATCAACCTCTCATCCTAAAGGTTATATGCCTAGAGCTTCCTTTTCATATGTTATCCCTTATGTCGGTAATAATAGACCCAAGATAGCTTGGATTCCTCTTAACTTTTAACTGTGTTGTAGGAAAGGAACCGTCCAATCACAAACTAGATATGGTACTTGGACAGTGGCTAATCCGGACATATGACTAGAGATAAGAAACAATTGGAAGACTATATGATAAAGCTTGGACCTAAGGTCATGTTTGGGGACTCCAACTGTGGTCAACCTTGGCTATGGGATGATCAAAGTCGGGTTCTTAACATTTGACATGGTAGTTCATGTTGAAGGGTTGAAGCACAAGCTAATCAACATAATTCAAATTTGTGACAATAAATACAAGGTAGTATTCAATCACCTACATTGTCAAATCATATCATCATTTATAAGTAGTATAATTCTCACTGGTAATAGAAAAAGGAAATGTTTACATAGTAGATTTCTCATATAATCAAAATTAAATGTCTATTTAACTCTATTATAAGTAGTGCTAACTTTGTGGCATAAAAGACTAGGACATTTGAATCTACAAACCGTGTCCAAACTCTACAAGAATAACCTTGTTATAGGTCGGCCACAAAGTTAATATGTTAAGGAAAAACCATGTATCTCCACCTCCTTCAGTTGAGCTCGATCCTGAAATGTGTCGATCTCTTGTCCACCTCCGATTTAGCTAGACTCCTGGGAGGTGTCGACTCTCCTTCACCTCCTTCAGTAGTGCTTGCTCCTAAAAGGTGTCGATCTCTTCCCCACTTCCAATTGATCTCGTCTCCCCAAAGGTGTCAACTCTCCTCCACCTCCTTCCGCTGATCTCAGCTCCTGGGAGGTGTTGTCCACTTCTCCACCTCCTTCAGTTGAGCTCGCTCCTGGGAGGTATCGACTCTTCTCCACCTCCTTTAGTTGATCTCCCTCCTGGGAGATGTCGATCTCTTCTCCACCTCCTTCAGTTGACCTCCCTCCTGGGAGGTGTCGATCTCTTCACCACCTCCTTCAGTTGAGCTCTCTCCTATGAGGTGTCGACTCGTCTCGACCTCCTTCAGTTGAGCTCACATATGGGAGGTGTTGAGATCTTCTCCACCTCCTTCAGTTGATCTTGCTCTTGGAGGTGTCCACTCTTCTCTACCTCCTTCAATTGAGCTCGCTCCAGGGTGGTGTCGATATCTTCTCCACCTCCTTCAGTTGAGCTCGCTCCTGGAAGGTGTCGAACTATTCTCCACCCCCTTCAGTTGAGCTTGCTCCTGGGAGGTGTCGATCTCTTCTCCACATCCTTCAGTTGAGCACGCTCCTATGAGTTATCGTTCTCTTCTCCACCTCCTTCAGTTGAGCTCGATCCTAGGAGGTGTCAAACTCTTCTCCACCTCCTTCAGTTGAGCTCGCTCGTGGGAGGTGTCGACCCCTTTCTTACTCCTCCAGTTGAACTCCACTCCTGGGAGGGAAATTGAGTGGTATGTTGTCAAGCGCCCATCTTTCCTAATCACGGGTTCTACATTATTTTTCCGAGCTCGTATCGAGTCCAAGAAATGGGGATTGTGTATAACCTATAATTTGTTGAGATCATAGATGACCGAGGACACCTTAGAAGATCTCGCCCACCTAGGTCTAGTAGAAAAGATCACGCATGTTCAGCCCCATCTTTGTCAAGACCAAAATTGCCTAAGGAAGACACCAAAGGGTGCGAGTTCGTCCGGGTCCCCAGGGTGCCAGCTCGTCAGGGTCCCAAATTGCCTGCATTTTGTAAGACCCCATTTTGTTTTCTTTCCAAACACCTGGTCTTATTCCCAGAACCGCTGCTTTGCGGTGAAACCTTCACGCGGAAAGGTCGTCACCACAAAACGCCGATCCTGCCGGCCAAGTCGATCACAAAGAAAAGTGCATTAAAGAATACAAGTCCACAGTCAACATGAAAAATATAAAAAAGTCCACATGATATAACTGAATAAAAAGATAACAAGGGTTACAATAATAAAGAAGAAGGAAGGGCTCATGCCCAGTACATCATATCCTCACTACAAGATCACTCGCGGAAGCTAACTCCTAATCACTCACTGATCCTGAATCCTGTGTTCCTGTACTGTACTGGCCTGCCTCTGTCTGCACTGGCCTCTGGTCTTGCTCCGTCGCCGCGTTCTCCTAAAATGATAAGGTCCACTGACCGTTAGTCAAAAAGACTAAGCCAATCCCCCACCCTTCCCCCGGTGACTCCTAGGCACCGAGCAGGAAGGATGAAGCGGAGGACAACAAGGGGTATAATCAAAAAGCAGATGACGGGGCATGATCTACAGGAAGAGTTCTACCACGGCTCAAGTATATATAATTATAAATAAAACAGTTAATAAGCATAGCAAGAGCAGGAAAGGAATAAGTAAAGTGCAGTAAATAAAGACATGTATATAATAGAAAAGTAACTGATAAGAAAATAAACGGCGTAGGAGGCAAGCGCACCTATCGCGTGTAGTATATATGATAAAAAATCATATCAAGGTCGTATTTAGTCCTGGGTCCCGTCGAGTATTGTTACTTCGAGCTACGGCTATTGTTTTATCGGATATTAAAAATGAGTTTGCATTATTTAGAAAGCAATAAATGATAATAATCGCGGGCTTGGTGTGCGTTTAGCAAAAACCAAGGAAAGCGATAAAAAGATGATAAGTGCATTAATTTGAAAACAAAAATGATAACAATCGCGGGCTTGGTGTGCGTTTAGCAAAAACCAAGAAAAGCGATAGAAAAGACAAAAAAAACTAAGTTATGAAAGCTATAAAGAAAGCGGTAAATCTAAGTTATGAAAGCGATAAAAAAATGCAGAAAATCTAAGTTATGAAAGCTTTAAAGAAAGCATTAAAATCTACCTATAAAAGCTTTAAAGAAAGCATGAAAAGCTAATTATGAAAGCCATAAAATCTAATTATCAAAGCATTAAAACTAATTATGAAAGCAAAAAAAAATTCTAATCTCATACACACACACACTCTACATGAAATAAACTAATATTAAAAGAAAAATACAAATAAGTAAAACTACTCTCATACACACACACACACACTCTACATGAAAAAAAAGAAACATGACATGAAAAAGATTACAAAAAAAAAGGAAAAACAAAATAAAAGAAAAAAAAGAACAACATGAAGAACACTTAGATGAACAAGAGTAAGAACTTGATGAACAAAAACTAATTTTATTAAGCAAAAATAAACATTACATAACAAAGAGAGAGACAAAGGGAAACTAAGGAGAGAAAATAAAAACCAAAAGGAAATAGAAAATAAAACATAAACAAAAAGGTGGAACACAAATCCTAAAAAGGATTAGAATTTGTGAACCAAAACATGAAGAACATAGGAAGAACATGAAGAACAACTATCTATTTTATTAAAAACAAAAATTATTACAAAACTTTAGAGAGGATACAATGGAAACAAAGAGAAGAAAAAAATAAAAACACAAACTAAAACACAAAAAGGTGGAACACAATCCTAAAAAGGATTAGAATTTGTGAACCCAAATAACTAAGGCATACCCCATCTATTTATAGGCAAAAAGTGGGGTCCCAATAACAAAAATAAAAAGAAAAAAGGGCAGCTGGACAGATTCTAGAAGGTGGGGTGCTGTTAGAGGGCTGGAAGGGCAGCTGGATGGCTAGCACGGGTGGCGGTGAGGTACAGGGGCAGGCACGGGTGGCGGGTTGAACTGGCGGGTGTGGGCAGCAGGGCACGGGTAGCGGGCAGCAGGGCACTGGCGCGGGCACGGGCGCGGGTTGAGCTGGCGGGAAATGAGCTGGCGGGCAGCAGGCAGGCGGGCGCGTGACACGTGGAGGCAGGGCAGCGGGATTAATTCAGCAAAATGGAGCTGCCGGGTTTTGAACTCGTCACCTCAAGGAGGCTAGCCAGAGCCAGGTCCACTGGAGCAAGCGCGCTCTTCTACAATTTAAGGGGATATATTATATATATAATATTAACATCAGAATTAATTAAAAGGAAAAAAGGTGGGGAGGAAGCGCAGGTGGGAGTTTAATTCAAATAAATCCGCCAGCGCCAGGATTCGAACCCTGGCCAGCAGGGTGGCAAGCCAAGACCAGAACCGGTGAGCCAAGCGGTTCCTTCAACATATATATATCAATAAATATACTTATTATAGTTACATAGATATTTTTATTTTTTTAATTTTATTTTCATTTAATTTACAAAATTATTTATATGATTATATTTAATATATATACTCTCTAATTATTTATTATATATATTAATATTATATATACACTTATTATTATTACATATATACATATATGTATTTATTACATATATACATATATACTATTTATTATCACATATATACATAAATATATAAATTAAAATGTATCAATATTTATTTATACTTATAATATTTACATATATTTACATATATTTACAAACAAGATAAAACAAGCTATTATTTCAATAATTTACATATTGCATGTACAAAAATACCCAAATTAGGCTAGAAATTATATTAAAAATATGCAATATTTTCTATTCATCAAATACCCCCATACTTAAGCTTTTGCTATTCCAGAGCAAAAGTAAGGGATACCTATTAGACGTTTAATAAATTTTCTAATTTACTAAAGTTTTATTAAATCAAAAGTAAGATCGAAATAAATTTATGAGATTTAAAGAGGTAAGTCCTAAATTATGAAGATGATTTAAAAAGAGCAAAAAAGTTTTAGCGAGACTTCTAAAGTTAGTTAAATAGCGTCGAATATTGCAGTCTTTGGCGCCTTTAATTAGAGTAGAATTATATAAAACTTTAACTTTTTTTAAGAAAGTTTTTAAGAATAAATAAAGCCTACTAATTATGCTCTCGCAAACTTTTTAAATTAAAATCTAGCCTACAATTTTATTGGCTAAGGGGTAGGGGAAAAAAGGTAGCCTTGGCAAAAAGAAGAGTGCTTGGATTTAGGGGTGAGGATTTTATCCTCTCACCCCACCTTTTTGGTGGTTTACTTTGGCTCCCAGCGTTGGTTTACGCGGGATAATTGAAATCTTTTCTAAACTTAACCCAATGCCCGTGTTTACGGAATTTTATTTTTTTATTCCCATTGACACGGGATCTCTTTTAACAATATTGGGTGTCTGTGTTTACGGAATCTTTTTATTCCCATTGACACATGATTTCTTTTAAAACTTTTTCTTTTAATTTTTTATGCCAAGCTAAAGGGGTGTGGGTTTCAAAAGAAAAACTAGAATAATAAAAAAAGATTTGAGAGCAAAATTTAGTAGATTAGAATATTCCTAAAGTTTCACAAGTTCGAGTTAGAATAATTGAATCTAAAGATGGTTTGCCAATTTAATTCAAAAGCGAATCTATTTTGGGTTAACTCGAGGTAGTGCTAAAAATTCTGTTCTCAAATTAAATTAAGATCGCAAGATTTTCTTTACTACTGAAAATTCCTCGATTTAAATTTTTCAAACTATGAAATAAATAAAATTGATTTAGTAAATCAAAAATAATGAAAAACGCTTAAAGATAAAACTAACCTAGCCTTGGAAATAACAAAAAGCTAAGTAGGGGTTTTATTTTATTTTTGGATTTTTTGATTTTTTTTTTCATCATTCATTTTTTTTGGAGTTTTTAAGATATGATATTTTTTTGATTTTTGATTTTTTATAACAAAATACATATATAAATACTTAATAAAAACAAAGTAACAAAAAGAAAGAAGAAAATAAAGAAAGCAAAAATACATACAAAATATTTTTTTGGTTTTTTGTAATATATTTTTTTTTATCAAAATTTTTTTTATTTTTAATTTTGGTAAAATATATACATTAATACTAAAAAAGAAAAAGAAAGAAAAATAAAAATTTATATAAAAATTTTTGGTGTTATGACAAAATATGTGAATTTTGTTATAACTATTTTTTAAGTAATTAAAATTTTTTTTTTCATCATTTTTTTTGGATTTTGATTTATTATTATAAATAAGGATTCTTATATACAAATAAAAGACATAAACATAAAACATTTATATAAATTGTTTTTTTGTGTTTTTTCTAAGTTAATTAATGATTTTTTTGGATTTTTCATTTGATTTCCTATTTACATATTAAATTCTTTTTACAAAAATAAAAGAAAAATAAAAGGAGGGACAAAGATGTTGTAGCATAACTTGTTATGTTGTAACAAAGTTTGCTATTTTATTTATTTTGTCATTTTTTTTGGTTTTTTCTAAGTAAAATATGGGAACAAAAATTACAAAGAGGAAAACATACCATAACCTATTTACATATTAAAAAAAAATTTACAAAAAGAAAAGAGAAATAAAAAGAGGAACAAAGATGTTGCAACACATTTTTGTTATGTCATTATTACAAAGATGTTGCAACACATTTTACATATAAATTTTTTTTTGTTTTTGTTTTTTCTAATATGGTAGGGGCAAAAATAATTACAAAAAGAGGGAAAACACCCACATACTTAAAGATCAACATTGTCCCCAATGTTGAAGTAAGTATGAGGAACAATCTTATATATATATATATACAAAAGCACAAAAAAACAAGGAGGGAAAAAGCAGGGGGAAAAAGCACGCCCCTATTTTGGAGACGGGATGACCGGAATAATTACCTGCAAATGATGTTAAAACATAATAATAAAGGTTATTTACAATAAAAGGGGGGGGGGGGGGGGATAAAAATGATAAAATCATATACATATATATATATAAGTTTTTTTATTTGTTTTTCTTATTTTTCTAAGTTACAAAAAATAAAACATATATACATAAAGCAAAACTATATATATATATATTTTGGAGAGTTTTCTAAATATATTTTCATCATTATTAAAATATGCATATATATAAAAACCTTTATACTTAATAAAAATAAAAAATAAAGAGAAACTTTAAAATAAAAAACAAAGAAGAAGAAGTGAAATGAAAGGATAAAAGTAATAGGGTTTCCTCTTTTCAAAATATCGACAAAAATCCCCTCTCGGGTCTGTCGAATAATCCTACTTCGAGAAAACTAACTATTATTCTATCTCAAAAATTCCAAAAATTCTTTTAGATTTATGTTTCAAAGTTTTCCATTATTTTGTTATTTTAGTTAGAGTATTAATTTGTTTTGTTTAAATACGCATAAATAATCTTAATGAAAATAAAGTAGATATCAAATCATTTATTTTTATGCAAATTTATATACAAAATTAAACTTAATAAGTAATGAAACTTAAGAAAGAGAAAAAAAACAAAGAAAGAAAACAAAACATATATTTTTTTGATTTTTCAATATTTTCAATATTTTCATCATTTTTTTGGATTTTTAATATGATAAGAATATATATAAACACTTAACAAAAAAGAAAAAGCAAGAAAAAGGAAAGAGAAAAAAAAGAAAAAATAAGAAAGCCAAAAATACTTAATTAATTTTTTGTGGGATTTTTTTTTAGTTTTTAGATCATCATTTTTTTTTTGATTTTTCAAAATTTAGCCAAATATTTACATATATAATTTACATATATAAAACCTAAAAATAAAAAAAAGAAAGAAAAAAAAAGAAAAAGATATTTACAAAAAGAAAGATACATAATTATATTAATTTTTTTTGGATTTTTCTTATATGTACATTTATATACATAATGATACTAAAAAAAGGAACAAAAATAATAAGAACAAGAAAGAGAAAAACAAAGTGAAAAGAACATTTATGATTTTTGGTTTTTTTTTCTATAACACAAAAAGAATGAAATATATATATATAAAGTAAAACCACATATATTTTTTTTTGGAGTTTTCTAAATGTATTTTCATCATTTTTCAAATACGCATATTCAAATTTATATTAAAACATAAGAAAAAAAAAATTAATAAAGAAAATCTTTAAAATGAAAAGCAAAGAAGAAAACGTAGAAATAATAAGGTAAAAGCAACGAGGTTTCCTCTTTTCAAAATATAGACAAAAATCCCCTTTTGGGTCTATCGAGTAATCCTACTTCGAGAAAACGATCTATTGTCCTATCTTAAAATTCCTAGAATTCATTTTGATTTTGGTTTTAAAGTTTTTCATTATTTTTTCCATTTTGAAATTTGAAATAATATGTTTTCAAATATGCATATAAAAACTTAATGAAACAAATAGAACAAATATTTTTTTGTATTTTTCTAACTTTTTCATCATCATCTTTTTCTTTATTTATAATGGATGATAAAAAAAAGATATAATATATCTATATATTAATACTTAACAAAAAAGAGACAGAAAAAAAAAGATAATAATTTTTTTTTTGGATTTTTGTATAAGAATATTTCATCATTTTTTTTTGTTTTTAATTTTTTTTTATATTTACAAATTAAAGCTTAAGAAAAAGAGAAAACATATATTTTTGGGTTTTTTTGGGGTTTTTTAATAATTTTTTTTTATTTTTTAAAGATGATAAAATCAATAGTGTATACTTTTTTCGCAATATCGATGAAACTCCCCGGCAACGGCGCCAAAAACTTGATAAGAAAATAAACGGCGTTGGAGGCAAGCGCACCTATCGCGTGTAGTATATGTGATAAAAAATCATATCAAGGTCGTATTTAGTCCTGGGTCCCGTCGAGTATTGTTACTTCTAGCTACGGCTATTATTTTATCGGATATTAAAAATGAGTTTGCATTATTTAGAAAGCAATAAATGATAATAATCGCGGGCTTGGTGTGCGTTTAGCAAAAACCAAGGAAAGCGATAAAAAGATGATAAGTGCATTAATTTGAAAATAAAAATGATAACAATCGCGGGCTTGGTGTGCGTTTAGCAAAAACCAAGAAAAGCGATAGAAAAGACAAAAAAAACTAAGTTATGAAAGCTATAAAGAAAGCG
The DNA here is from genome assembly GCA_033032865.1 of Dactylorhiza incarnata. NCBI lineage: Eukaryota > Viridiplantae > Streptophyta > Magnoliopsida > Asparagales > Orchidaceae > Dactylorhiza > Dactylorhiza incarnata. Next base: position 2,342,101 of record JAWHQI010000017.1, on the reverse strand, counting down.
GTAAATCTAAGTTATGAAAGCGATAAAAAAATGCAGAAAATCTAAGTTATGAAAGCTTTAAAGAAAGCATTAAAATCTACCTATGAAAGCTTTAAAGAAAGCATGAAAAGCTAATTATGAAAGCCATAAAATCTAATTATCAAAGCATTAAAACTAATTATGAAAGCAAAAAAAAATTTCGAATCTCATACACACACACACTCTACATGAAATAAACTAAAATTAAAAGAAAAATACAAATAAGTAAAACTACTCTCATACACACACACTCTCTACATGAAAAAAAAAGAAACATGACATGAAAAAGTTTCCAAAAAAAAAGGAAAAACAAAATAAAAGAAAAAAAGAACAACACAAAGAACACTTAGATGAACAAGAGTAAGAACTTGATGAACAAAAACTTATTTTATTAAGCAAAAATAAACATTACATAACAAAGAGAGAGAGACAAAGGGAAACTAAGGAGAGAAAATAAAAACCAAAAGGAAATAGAAAATAAAACATAAACAAAAAGGTGGAACACAAATCCTAAAAAGGATTAGAATTTGTGAACCAAAACATGAAGAACATAGGAAGAACATGAAGAACAACTATCTATTTTATTAAAAACAAAAATTATTACAAAACTTTAGAGAGGATACAATGGAAACAAAGAGAAGAAAAAAATAAAAACACAAACTAAAACACAAAAAGGTGGAACACAATCCTAAAAAGGAATAGAATTTGTGAACCCAAATAACTAAGGCCTACCCCATCTATTTATAGACAAAAAGTGGGGTCCTAATAACAAAAATAAAAAGAAAAAAAGGCAGCTGGACAGATTCTAGAAGGTAGGGTGCGGTTAGAGGGCTAGATGGCTAGCTGGCGGTGAGCTACAGGGGCAGGCACGGGTGGCGGGTTGAACTGGCGGGTGCGGGCAGCAGGGCACGGGCAAGGGCAGCGGGCAGTAGGGCACTGGCGCGGGCATGGGCGCGGGTTGAGCTGGCGGGAAATGAGCTGGCGAGCAGCAGGCAGGCGGGCGCGTGACACGTGGAGGCAGGGCAGCGGGATTAATTCAGCAAAATGGAGCTGCCGGGTTTCGAACTCGTCACCTCAAGGAGGCTAGCCAGAGCCAGGTCCACTGGAGCAAGCGCGCTCTTCTACAATTTAAGGGGATATATTATATATAGTATTAGCATCAGAATTAATTAAAAGGAAAAAAGGTGGGGAGGAAGCGCAGGTGGGAGTTTAATTCAAATAAATCCGCTAGCGCCAGGATTCGAACCCTGGCCAGTAGGGTGGCAAGCCAAGACCAGAACCGGCGAGCCAAGCGGTTCCTTCAACATATATATAGCAATAAATATACTTATTATAGTTACATAGATATTTTTATTTTTTTAATTTTAATTTTCATTTAATTTACAAAATTATTTATATGATTATATTTAATATATATAATTTCTAATTAATTATTATATATATTAATATTATATATACACTTATTTTTATTACATATATACATATATGTATTTATTACATATATACATATATACTATTTATTATTACATATATACATAAATATATATATTAAAAATATATCAATATTTATATATACTTATAATATTTACATATATTTACATATATTTACAAACAAGATAAAACAAGCTATTATTTCAATAATTTACATATTGCATGTACAAAAATACCCAAATTAGGCTAGAAATTATATTAAAAATATGCAATATTTTCTATTCATCAGTAACCATTGATTTATAGGAATGCCCACACAAACCTATAGACCAAGGGGTCGTTTAGCAAGGCCTATCGTATAAGAAGTACCATAACCGACTTATACGATAGGGGTAGGGGTTGAAATGCAATGTTTATGCTATGACATGCAAGGTATGTTGTTATGCTAGGTTCATACAAGTGCAACTCACCCACTTCGACTCTATGCGCACAGACCTTTAGTTCCCCCTTTTTGGAGCTAGCAAGACTCCCAGGATACTCCCGTAGTGGCAAACGAAAGCGGTGGGTTGGGCCTCGCCCACCTCTAGGTTGGTATTCACACTACCTAACCTAGACCTATCGTACGCCTCAATGCAAAACCGCGGAGCATCTGCGTACTCTTACTGGCTGGACCACCAGACTTTTATGGCTAAGTGCAAATTCCACACTTGCCGAGTCAATATATTGACGTCGGTGTGAACGACCGTCCAATACCGAAGACCCACCACCTTCGTGCACATGCAAACATGTTCTACTATCTATCTCCAAGCCATAGGCTCCCCGGGCTAACTTGCCCATCATCAATAACCTTCCGAGCCACCGGCTCGCCGGACCAGCCCGTCCGTACCCACAAACCTTACTGAGTCATAAGCTCACCGACTAATTAGTCTACTGCTGCAACCACTGAGCGTACCGCTCGTAAGACCAAACCGACTGATATTCCCATGATAATGGGGTGTGGGTGAAAGTATTATTATGTTAATCTTGTATAACAACTTCTTACTCCTACGACTTATGGTTAATCTTGGACTTCCCGAGGATTACCCTGTAAGGGGCTCGCTACGGTACTAGGAACTGTAATGGGATGACACCCCAAGGTTCCCTTTCTCAATACACTTAGTGTTGTTGGTATCTACCCGTAAGAGCACCCCTCTTATCATTTCACTTGAGTTAAACCTAAGTGCTTTAAGACACGCTAGGGAAAAGACGATCGTTCGTCAACCCCAAGCACAACCTTACCCTTAACCCACCATGTGCACTCTCATCACCTACACTCCTCAGGGTGTACTCCTATCTACTTAACCAACCCATGTGCACCATTTTCACCCCATTACCACCTAGTATGTCACTAAGAACCTAAGTTTCATAGTTTTACTAAACGCAGACCAAACTAACTATATGAAGCCTAAAAGTAGAGGTACTCCAAATATTCATCCAACCGACTCAAGATATTTACTGGAGGTCTATTATAATGTTATAAGACTAAATCCAGAGAATCATATTTTTCCCTAATTATTTAGTATTTAATTTAATTTCTCCAAACATTTGCCAGGTCTGAAAATGAACATGAAGTATAAGGAATTCTTATGATCTGGCTCTCAAAAAATTATGATAAATCTATGATGACTAAATAACATCAGAAACAGCATATCATAATTTTACAGTAAGAAATTGTCCTCTAATTTAATTATTTAACATCTGTCCAAAAATGTAGTTTTATGAAGGAACCACCAAAAAGCTCAACACTAAAATTCTGGGAAAATTACCAAACTCTTGTATTCATCCGAAAAGGCTACTGACTATGTTTCAGGATTTAAGGGAATCATTTTCTTACATAAATAAATACTTTCAGAAAACCTCAAATTAAATTAATTGTGAAGTAGCCTACTTATTTATGTCTTCAAAAATTCTATAAAAATTCACAGAGCTTCCTAATGCTCTGAAATATCCTATCACCAATTTGCACAATTTAAAAATGAGTATTGGACCCTCAATTATTTTCTTAAGTCTAAATAAAAATAGGTGCCTTGTGAATGAAGTACTGGTTAAATCATTCAATTAAATACACAAAAATTACAAATGGTGTATATCATGATAGCATAGACACTACCCAAGTTTCATCATCATCCAAGGCATTTTGATCCTGTAATCATCTCTTATAAGAAATTTCTCTAAAGGGATTATGACCTAATTCAAAGGGAATAATTGCTCCCAAAATTCTTATAAAATTACCCAGGGCCTATTTATATCCTATGAACTTATCCACCAAGTTTCATAACCATACAGGGACTTTTGACCACATGGCCTTCACAAGGTTCTAAATGCACACCTAGGAATAAAACTAGTGTTCTAGGGCTTAATCTCCTCTACACCGCCCTAAACCACTCATGGGGATAGTTTAGGTGATCCTAAACCAGTGGACAAGGTTCCATATCATGGTGAGGAGATTTGACCAAAAAATTCCAAGATAAACACCATGCCCTAACTTTGTCCCAACTTGACCTAACTTGGGTTTACAAATTACCCAACCAAAACAATCCCAATTGGGCTGAGATTTTTACCTGGAACATAACTTAACCCTAAAATGCACCCACCAAAATTTGGAGGGCATTGGAGGTCTTTTGAACCACTAATTAATTATTAGATGATTTATGAAATTATTTCAAAAACCTTAGAAAAAGGGTCTCTTAAAAATCCCATCTTTTAGTATGTTGTGTGGGTGCAAGAGACTAGTCTAGGTTTTAAATATAAAGGCCATAGCATCTACCAATAAAAAGATATGAAAGAAAGAGTGACTGCCCTACCCTATGGACCAGTCCCACCATTTTGTCTCTACAGCGAGCTACAATACTCTTTTTGGGCTGAAACAAATTTTAAACTAAGGTAGACTCAAAGGGCTACAACTTTGGTGTTGGATACTTTTTAATCAGAGGTGATCTAGTATTTTTAATAATTAAAATAAACTACAGCAAAAAGGGTGTGATAGAAATTAATATGCCTTTAATTATTAACTAAACCTGCGTTCGACGAAAGTAAAACAGCGCTCGACGAACGCTGAACACATCTGCGTTCGACGAATAATACACAACGCTCGACGAAAACAGAGCAACCTGCGTTCGACGAATTATTTCGTTCGACTAATAAATTTATAATCTGCGCCCGACTAAATTAATGACTAACTGCGTTCGATTAAATCAGTTCGTTCGACGAACTGAAAATTCGTTCGACTAATATTATTAAAATAGCGCTCGACTAATTTCTCTAATAACAGTGCTCGACTAATTTCTCTAATAACAGCGCTCGACTAATTTCAATTATAACAGTGCTCGACTAAAGCAGACCAACTTTCGTTCGACGAATTATTTCGTTCGACTAATAAAATATTTAACCGTAAACAATAAATAAAAGATCCAACGGCTCTCCATCATCATCCCCAATCTTTTGTCGGCTCGCGACAGCCCGTCCTGGGCTTCTTTGAGGGGCGATTTCCCGACCACCTACGCCTCCTTCCGTCCGGCCAATGCCACCACCACCTCCGTTGATGTGGTGGCCGACGATAGGGGTGGTTGGCCAGCCGAAGGTGGTCGGATCTGGTTTTTAGAGGAGAAAAAAAAAGAGTATGAAATGTACTCTTTCGGAAACACAATTTGAGCCCTATTGTGCACGGATCAAGCCCCAAATTATGAAAAGATCTAGCACCACGGGAGGAGAAGTGGATCAGACCTATTTGGGTGCTTGGCTCCTTGTCGCTTTCTTGTTGGCCATGGCCGTCCTGGAGCTTTTGGTGCCATGCCGATTTAGGCCTCCTCTGCACGATTCTCTCAGGAGGGTTGGGGAAACTCTTCCTTTCTGTGTACTGAAGGAAATGGGGGGGGGGGGGGGGGGGGGGGGGTTCAATCGGGATGGGATGCCTTTATTCCTGATAGCCATTAATGGCCATTAACCCAGACTTTGGTTTCTTCCAATTTTCTCATAATACAGCCCTCCTGGCCATAGAAACCCCAGATTTAGTTTGTTACTGATGCGGGAAGGTGAATGCTCATCAATTGGGAGGGAAATGAAGGATCAATTGCAATAAATCTCCATGAATGCTCTCTTTCTCTCTCTCCGATTTGGGGGAAACTTCTCTTTTCTCTCTCATAGTCACCAAACACAGATTCCAAGAGGTAAATTCAGAAATCAGCAGGCCCACTAGATGGTGGATCTCCTTAATTGGGCCTAGCCCAAATAGATTGGGCAAGATTAGGTTAAATTGAGGTATTTTGACCTAAATTAAGCTTGAGTTTGACTTTGGTCAAATTGACCAATTGGGTTGACCCCATAGGGTGGCTTGGGCTCCATTGACTTCCCTTAAAGGTTAGGAAGGTCTAGGTAGGGTCAATTTGACAAGGTGATGGTGAATTGCCCCTTATTAGGGCACTTTGACCAATTTATAGTTTAGGGCAAATTGGTCAAATTGGAGGCCCCGGGATGGGGCTTTTTGGTCCATTAGGATCCTAGTACCCATATAAGGGTATGGGCATGGTCAATTTGGCATGGTGGGGGCCAATTGACCTTAATTGAGCTAGTTAGACCAATTTATGGTTAAGGTTGACTTTAGTCAAATTGGCCTCTTAGGTTGACCCCAATGGGTCACTGGTGCTTCAAGGAGACCTCTAATGGGTTAGGGATGATATTGTGGGGTCAAGGTTCAAGGTGGGGTCCTAAAGTCCAACCCTAAGCTTGGTATCTGAAAATTGCTATTTGCAGACCACTTGGGTTTTCTCCTTCTCACCTATGTTCACAAGGTCTTGAGCTCTTCCTATGGTTTTGTCATGACCTAGTCATGACAAAACAAACTTAGGGGTCTAGCTATTTGGGGGATGTTACAAATCCCAATAAACAAAAAGAATAATTTCTTCCTCGAAATTCAGGTTAGGCTTGCGGGGTTTTCACCGAGAGTGACTGAACGTAACATCCCCTAAGAATTAAAACTATTCCTGGCTCGAAGAGCATCGACTATCTCTGCCACACCAGCTCTAGTGCCTCCCAGGTGTGCTCCTCCTGTCCATAATCTTACAACATGATTTTTACCTATGGAATCTTCTTGCGTCGCAAGACTCGCACTGTCGTATCGTCTATCCTGACCGGGGTGACCTAGCTACCTTGGTCAATCTATCCTCAATCTTCCACTCTAACCTGGGCAGATTCTTATGCCTCTAAAGATTTCTTCACACGTTTAATTTCTTACTCCTTCAGGTGCGTCCGAGTAATCACTCATCTCTACTCTACAACTTTTCCAGTTCTTACTACTGATGGAACTAATCAAATCGTCTAGCGTCCCAATCATTCTTAAATTTTAATGGGGGCACTTGTGAACCTTTATGAGTACATGTTAACCAACCACAATTAGTATCCATGTTGGTAAGATGACTCCCAATCATTTTCTACGTGGAGTTTGATTCATAAGGTATACGGGTAAAAATTTTTGAAACCCTAAGATTTTTCACAAGTCAATTTCATCAAGAAAATATCTTCACGTTTATTTCACCAAATTCCTATCACTTCCACATATGCTAGTCTCGATCACTTTCAAATGGTCCAAGGTAAGATAAACTTAGATTTTTCTTATCATAGTCGACTCAGACACTAGATTCTAAATTCAATAGGTCATCGTCTAAGATCTCTGGTTATCCGTCATCAAAGCTCCCAAGGTATAAGGGCTATTATTATAGTTAAAATTATCTACCAAGACAGGGCGTGATTTTTAACCAACCATAAGTTAATCACTTCTGAAAGCCTCAAGTCACAAGAACCTCAAATATAACTACAACTTGTATGACCTAGTTTCTGTCCTCAAGTTCTAGACTAGGACATTGACATCCTTAAGTGATTAATCCTGGCGACTTTACATTTCCAATGATTCAACTAAGGTCAAGCTGTTGTTCTATCTACGATGTCCTTTCATTGTCCTGGTAACACCTCAGATCATCATTCCAGACCTACTTTTACACCATCTCATCTTTGTCCAAGTGACATCGAATATGATCAACCTCAAAATCATTATTGTTCACGACACAGAAATTTTCTAACTTAGGTCTAAGGGAAATCCAAGTCCATCATTACTTTGCCCAATAAACAAAAGGTAAGCCCCAATAAACAAAAGATTAGCCTCTATCTATTTTGGGGTGAAGTATCTTCAATATCACCATGTTATAATCGTCCCAAGTATGCAAGCAATCCTTAGGGCACACAACCTTAGACTTGGGGTTCTATCTTGAGACTTGTTGGTATACTCCACACTTTAGACTCTTCTAGGTATCCTCTACTACAACCTTATCAGGGTCAACATATGAACATCCCAAATGGGTATCTTTTGAACTTTAAATTCTTATTTGATCCTCAGTGTTTGTCATGGTGGTTGTCTCAATATAAACAGGCCACCGGTACGAGGATTGAGTCTATGAGTCTCATACCATTCTGCTTCTGAGTCAATCTCTCTTTCTCTAGTCTCTTTGGGGTATCCTCGTACCTCCACCAAAATTTATACCTACGGTCTATTTCGGACTAGGTCACGGTATAAATTGTTAAGGTAAGTCACGTGTCCTAGTAGGGTTGAGTCTAACTCATTAACTAAGAGACTATCTAATGAGATCTTTGCAGCCATAGGTATTCCCTGCCGAGGGGCAAGGTTCGCCATAGGCTACAAAAGAAAACTTGACACTCGTAGGGGAAAACTGACCAAGAAGATTTAGTTAAAAGTGGACCTTTTTTCAATGTGATTCCCATATGGGCACACCACTGCTTCCGCTACTAGTTTGTCCTCAAACTAAGCTTGCGCGGGGTGGCCCAGGGTTTGTGGACTTCTTTTCTTCGGATTGAGATTACCTCTGATACCACTTGTATGACCCCCTTTTTTTTCTTTCCAAACACTAGGTCTTAGGCCCAGAACCGCCGCTTTGCGGTGACACCATCACGCGGAAAGGTCGTCACCACAAAACGGCGATCCTGCCGGCCAAATCGAACACAAAGAAAAGTGCATTAAAGAAAACAAGTCCACAGAATCAACATGAAAAATATAAAAATGTCCACACGATATAACTGAATAAAAAGATAACAAGGGTTACAATAATAAAGAAGAAGGAAGGGCTCATGCCCAGTACATCATATCCTCACTACAAGATCACTGGCGGAAGCTAACTCCTAATCACCCACTGATCCTGAATCCTGTGCTCCTGTACTGCACTGGCCTGCCTCCATCTACACTGGCCTCTGGTGCTGCTCCGTCACCGCGGTCTCCTAAAATGATAAGGTCCACCGACCGTTAGTCAAAAAGACTAAGCCAATCCCCCACCCCTCCCCCGGTGACTCCTAGGCACTGAGTGGGAAGGATGAAGCAGAGGACAACAAGGGGTATAATCAAAAAGCAGATGACGGGGCATGATCTACAGGAAGAGTTCTACCACTACTCAAATATATATAATTATAAATAAAACAGTTAATAAGCATAGCAAGAGCAGGTAAGGAATAAGTAAAGTGTAGTAAATAAAGACATGTATATAATAGAAAAGTAACCATTGATTTATAGGAATGCCCACACAAACCTATAGACCAAGGGGTCGTTTAGCAAGGCCTATCGTATAAGAAGTCCCATAACCGACTTATACGATATGGGTAGGGGTTGAAATGCAATGTTTATGCTATGACATGCAAGGTATGTTGTTATGCTATATTCATACAAGTGTAACTCACCCACTTCGACTCTATGCGCACAGACCTTTAGTTCCCCCTTTCTGGAGCTAGCAAGACTCCCAGGATACTCCTGTAGTGGCAAACGGAAGCGGTGGGTTAGGCCTCGCCCACCTCTAGGTTGGTATTCACACTACCTAACCTAGACCTATCGTATGCCTCAACGCAAAACCACGGAGCATCTGCGTACTCTTACTAGATGGACCACCAGACTTTTATGGCTAAGTGCAAATTCCACACTTGCCGAGTCAACGTATTGACGTCAGTGTGAACGACCATCCAATACCGAAGACCCACCACCTTCGTGCACATACAAACATGATCTACTATCTATCTCTGAGCCATAGGCTCCCTGGGCTAACTTGCCCATCATCAATAACCTTCCGAGCCACCGGCTCGCCGGACCAACCCGTCCGTACCCACAAACCTTACTGAGTCACAAGCTCACAAGACTAATTAGTCTACTGCTACAACCACCGAACCTACCGCTCATAAGAACAAACCGACTGATATTACCATGATAACGGGGTGTGGGTGAGAGTATTATTATGTTAATCTTGCATAGCAACTTCTTTCTCCTACGACTTATGGTTAATCTTGGACTTCCTGAGGATTACCCTGTAAGGGGCTCGCTACGGTACTAGGAACTGTAATGGGATGACACCCCAAGGTTCCCTTTCTCAAGACACTTAGTGTTATTGGTATCTACACGTAAGAACACCCCTCTTATCATTTCACTTGAGTTAAACCTAAGTGCTTTAAGACACGCTAGAGAAAAGACGATCCTTCGTCAACCCCAAGCACAACCTTACCCTTAACCCACCATGTGCACTCTCATCACCTACACTCCTCAGGGTGGACTCCTATCTACTTAACCAACCCATGTGCACCATTTTCACCCCATTACCACCTAGTATGTCACTAAGAACCTAAGTTTTACAGTTTTACTAAACGCAAACCAAACTAACTATATGAAGCCTAAAAGTAGAGGTACTCCAAATTTTCATCCAACTGACCCAAGATATTTACTGGAGGTCTATTATGATGTTATAAGACTAAATCCAGAGAATCATATTTTTCCCTAATTATTTAGTATTTAATTTAATTTCTCCAAATATTTGCCAGGTCTGAAAATGAACATGAAGTATAAGGAATTCTTATGATATGGCTCTCCAAAAATTATGATAAATCTATGATGACTAAATAACATCAGAAATAGCATATCATAATTTTACAGTAAGAAATTGTCCTCTAATTTAATTATTTAACATCTGTCCAAAATTGTAGTTTTATGAAGGAACCACCAAAAAGCTCAACACTAAAATTTTGGGAAAATTACCAAACTTTTGTATTCATCCGAAAAGGCTACTGACTAAGATTCAGAATATAAGGGAATCATTTTCTTACATAAAAAATACTTTTAGAAAACCTCAAATTAAATAAATTGTGAAGTAGCCTACTTATTTATGTCTTCAAAAATTTTATAAAAATTCATAGAGCTTCCTAATTGCTCTGAAATGTCCTATCACATATTTGCACAATTTAACAATGAGTATTGGACCCTCAATTATTTTTCTTAAGTCTAAATAAAAATAGGTGCCTTGTGAATGAAGTACTGGTTAAATCATTTAATTAAATACACAAAACTTACCAAAGGTGTATATCATGATAGCATAGACACTACCCAAGTTTCATCATCATCCAATGCATTTTGATCCTGTAATCATCTCTTATAAGAAATTTCTCTAAAGGGATTATGACCTAATTCAAAGGGAATAATTGCTCCCAAAATTCTTATAAAATTACCCAGGGCCTATTTATATCCTATTAACTTATCCACCAAGTTTCATAACCATCCAGGGAATTTTGACCACATGGCCTTCACAAGGTTCTAAATGCACACCTAGGAATAAAACTAGTGTTCTAGGGCTTAATCACCTCTACACCACCCAAACCACTCATGGGGATACTTTAGGTGATCCTAAACCAGTGGACAAGGTTCCATCTCATGGTGAGGAGATTTGACCACAAAATTCCAAGATAAACACCATGCCCTAACTTTGTCCCAACTTGACTTAACTTGGGTTTACAAATTAGCCAACCAAAACAGTCCCAATTGGGCTGAGATTTTTACCTGGAACATAACCTAACCCTAAAATGCACCCAACAAAATTTGGAGGGCATTGGAGGTCTTTTGACCCACTAATTAATTATTAGATTATTTATGAAATTATTTCAAAAACCTTAGAAAAAGTGTCTCCTAAAAATCCCATCTTTTAGTATGTTGTGTGGGTGCAAGATACTAGCCTAGGTGTTAAATATCAAGGCCATAACATCTACCAATAAAAAGATATGAAAGAAAGAGTGACTGCCCTACCCTAGGGACTAGTCCCACCATTTTGTCTCTACATCGAGCTACAGTACTCCTTTTGGGCTGAAACCAATTTTAAACTAAGGTAGACTCTAAGGGCTACAACTTTAATGTTGGACACTTTTTAATCAGAGGTGATCTAGTATTTTTAATAATTAAAATAAACTACACCCGAAAGGGTGTGACAGAAATTAATATAGCCTTTAATTATTAACTGAACCTGCGTTCGACGAAAGTAAAACAACGCTCGACGAACGCTGAACACATCTGCGTTCGACGAATAATGCATAGCGCTCGACAAAAATAGAGCAACCCGCGTTCGAAGAATTATTTCGTTCGACTAATAAATTTATAATCTGCGCCCTACTAAATTAATGACTAACTGCGTTTGACTAAATCAGTTCGTTCGATGAACTGAAAATTCGTTCGACTAATATTATTAAAATAGTGCTCGACTAATTTCTCTAATAACAGCGCTCGACTAATTTCTCTAATAACGACGCTCGACTAATTTCTATTATAACAGTGCTCGACTAAAGCAGACCAACTTTCGTTCGACGAATTATTTCGTTCGACTAATAAAGTATTTAACCGTAAACCATAAATAAAAGATCCGACGGCTCTCCATCATCGTCCCCAATCTTTGGACGGCTCGCGACATCCCGTCCTGGGCTTCTTTGAGGGGCGATTTCCCGGCCACCTACGCCTCTTTCCGGTCGGCCAATGCCACCAACATCTCCGTTGAGGTGGTGGCCGGCGATAGGGGTGGTTCGCCGGCCGGAGGTGGTCGGATTTGGTTTTTAGAGGAGGAAAAAAAGTGTATGAAACATACTCTTTCAGAAACTCAATCTGAGCCCAATTGTGCACGGATCAAGCCCCAAAATATGAAAAGATCTAGCACCAGGGGAGGAGAAGAGGATCAGACCTGTTTTGGTGCTTGGCTCCTTGCCGCTTTCTTGTTGGCCATGGCCATCCTGGAGCTTTTGGTGCCATGCCGATTTAGGCCTCCTCTGCACGATTCTCTCTGGAGGGTTGGGGAAACTCTTCCTCTCTGAGTACTGAAGGAAATGGGGGGTTTCAATCGGGATGGGATGTCTTTATTCCTGATAGCCATTAATGGCCATTAACCCAGACTTCGGTTTCTTCCAATTTTCTCTTAATACAGCCCCCCTGGCCATAGAAACCCCAGATTTCGTTTGTTACTGACGGGGAAAGGTGAATGCTCATCAATTGGGAGGGAAATGAAGGATCAATTGCAATAAATCTCCATGAATGCTCTCTTTCTCTCTCTCCGATTTGGGGGAAACATCTCTTTTCTCTCTCCTAGTCACCAAAAAAAGATTCCAAGAGGTAAATTCAGAAATCAGCAGGCCCACTAGATGGTGGATCTCCTTAATTGGGCCTAACCCAAATAGATTGGGCTAGATTAGGTCAAATTGGGGTATTTTGACCTAAATTAAGCTTGAGTTTGACTTTGGTCAAATTGACCAATTGGGTTGACCCCAAAGGGTGGCTTGGGCTCCATTGGCTTCCCTTAAAGGTTAGGAAGGTCTAGGTAGGGTCAATTTGACAAGGTGAGGGTGAATTGCCCCTTATCAGGGCACTTTGACCAATTTAGGGTTTAGGGCAAATTGGTCAAATTGGAGGCCCCATGATGGGGCTTTTTGGTCCATTAGGATCCTAGTACCCATACAAGGGTAGGGGCATGGTCAATTTGGCATGGTGGGGCCAATTGACCTTAATTGACCTAGTTTGACCAATTTAGGGTTAAGGTTGACTTTAGTCAAATTGGCCTCTTTGGTTGACCCCAATGGGTCACTGGTGCTTCAAGGAGACCTCTAATGGGTTAGGGATGATATTGTGGGGTCAAGGTTCAAGGTGAGGTCCTAAAGTCCAACCCTAAGCTTGGTATCTGAAAATTGCTATTTCCAGACCACTTGGGTTTTCTCCTTCTCACCTATGTTCACAAGGTCTTGAGCTCTTCCTATGGTTTTGTCATGACCTAGTCATGACAAAACCAACTTAGGGGTCTAGCTGTTTGGGGGATGTTACACATTTAGTCATTCTAGACAGCTTTATTCCACTGTTGGCAAACCAATTTGGGCTGCATTTAACAAAACTAAAATGCGGGAACTCATTATCCGTAGACTATTATAAAGAAACTATATATAGACCCTCAAGGGATCCTTTGGAGAGGGTTTCTTACTTATTTCTCTCTCCTTTGGCTAGCTTTGGTGTGCAAGAGGGTTCATGCATGCTACTCACCATGGTTTCCTACTTGGTCGTCAGGAATCCTCTAGTGCTCGCCAAGGTGCTTGACTCAGCATTTAGCTTAGGAGTGGAAGCTCTCTAAGATCTTCTGTGCGTGTGGCGGGACCTCCTCTTTTCAGCTCGAGGGTCAATTCTAGTTTTCCGCCATAAAGAGTGAGGTTCCTTATCCCGAGAGTCTGGCCTAGTGAGCAAGCTTAGGAGAATTAACTGCAAGCTACACCCTTGGTCCGGACTCCTTATTGAACTGTGGTTTCCGGGTTCAACACTCGGCAGGGTCCCAAGATACCTGGCCCAACTCTCGCTCAATGCCTAAGGAGACTGACAAGATTCGTGAGTGGTGGCTCATGAGAGAACTCACCCGACGTTCGGGGTGGGTTGTGATTCGCCCGTCCAATAGGCTACTAAGCACCATTCGACTCATCCGCATGATCTCGGCACCATTTGACTCGTTAGCCTGACCTCAATAGCATTAGTTTCATCAGCCTGACCTCAACAACATTTCACTCATCAGCCTGACCTCGACAGCATTCGACTCGTCAGCCTAACCTCGACAATATTTGACTCGTCAGACTGACTTCGGCACCATTCGACTCGTCAGCCTAACCTTGGCAACATTCAACTCGTCAGCCTGAACTCGATATCATTCAAATGGTCAGCCTGACCTCGACAACATTCGACTCATCAGCCTGCCATGACAACATTAGACTCATCAGCCTGACCTTGACAATATTCGACTCGTCACCCTGACCTTGACAATATTCGACTCATCAGCTTGACCTCGACGGCACTCGACTTGTCAGCCTGTCCTTGGCAGCATTCGACTCGTCAGCCGGACATCAGCACCATTCGACTCATCAGTTTGACCTCAGCAGGATTTGACTCGTTAGCCTAACCTAGGCACCATTTGACTCATCAACCTACCCTCGAGAGCATTTAACTCGTCAGCATGACCTCGGCAACATTTGACTCGTCAGCCATAAAGAGTGAGGTTCCCTGTTCTGAGAGTCTGGCCTCGTGAGCAAGCTTTGGAGAATTAATTTCAAGCTACACCCTTGTGTTTACCCAAAAATCGGCGATCCCCTCCAAGCTGACCTTTTTTTAGGTACCACGCAATTTCTGAGATCTCGGGAGGTCTGACCCTTTAGCCGGGCGATCTCCCCCTTTTTGGCGAGCTCCCCCTCCGGGCGATCTCCCCTTTTCCAGGCAATCTCCCTCCTGGTGATCTCCCTCCTGGAGATCTCCCCCTTTCTGGCGAGCTCCCCCTCCGGGTGATCTCACCCTATTTGGCGAGCTCCCCCTCCGGGCGATCTCCCTCTGGGAGATCTCCCCCTTTATGGCGAGATCCTCCACCAGGCGATCTCCCTCTGGGCGATCTCCCCTTTCTTGTGAGCTCCCCCTCAGGGCGAACTCCCTCCGGGAGATCTCTCTCCGGGCAATCTCCCCCTTTCTGGTGAGCTCCCCCTCCAAGCAATCTCCCCATTTCTGGCGATGTCCCCCTCCAGGCGATCTATCCTTTCTTGGCGAGCTCCCCCTCTGGGCGATCTCCCTCCGGGCAAACTCTCTCCGGGCAAACTCCCTCCAGGCAATCTCCCTTCGGGCGACCTCCTTCCGGGCAATCTCCCCTCTGACAGTCACTTGTGGCAGGCAACCTATTTTTCCTGGCCCTGTCCGTTCGGGCAGGTTGCGTGCCTATTAATAAAGGGGCAGGGGTACCAGATATGGACTTCGGAGAGTTACCTGCCCGTAGCTAGTGACTTGAGCGGTATCAACTTTTGAGACCGCGGAGACCTCTTCTCCCTTGCCTGGGCGATCTCCCTCCTGCCAGGCGATCTCCCTCGGTGACCACAGTGACTCCATCACCTCCCATCTCCCCCGCCAATCTCTTTCCTACACGCAGCCACCTCTTTTCTCCCTGTCTTAGTCCTTCACTCGTAGCTCAAAGTAACTGACCACCCAACAATTTCCCCCCTCTTTCTCCAGCTTGAGCAAGTGTGGACCTCGTACATTTTTGGTTTGAACACCTTGGTCTGAACTACTCGTTGAATAGTGGTTTTCGGGTTAAACAATGCTTGTCCTACTTTTCTTCACAATACATGTTCTATAGAGAAAACTAACAAAATAATCCTTATCACATAACTCACTTATGTTTATCAGATTGTGTTGCAATCCTTACATAAAAGCCACATATATAATGGTTATTTTTCCTCAGGAAAATTTACCATAACATTTGGTGAAGTCATGGATTGAGTCTCCAAAGATGACCTTGTGTCCTTTCTTTGCACAATAGCTTGTCAGCAAGCTTCTATCTTCAGTCATATGCTTGGAGCAACCACTTTACAAGTACAAAATGTGTATCCTGGTTGGACTTGGATATATCAACATATGCAATCAATGAGAATAAGGTCCCAATTAAGATTTGGGACCCTAGCTAGAAATTATATAAGGAACACATTATCTTCCTCTCGGTGGATAATTCATAGGGAGCGTGTTGGCAATATTATGCCAATAGTCTGCCATGAAGTGGCCTTTTTGCCACAACAGTGACATGGGAACATATTATACCCTCTCTTCCTTTTAGGAGACATACATTTGACTGACATGCAACCACCACTCTTACGTGAAAAGGGCGTCATTTATGAACCATTCAAAGTAATATAAAATAGAGAGCGAATCCCCGAGTATCGAACCTCTCAAGGAATACACGAAGGAGAATTACTTGTAATAGAGATTTATAAATTAAGGTGGTTTTGTAACACGTTGATTTGGATTGTTTGTTTGTTAAACTAAGCATAAAATAAAGTAAACCTAAATTACTGGTGAGGGTCACAAACACCTCTTCACTCATAATGATGGCTTAACCCAGGGTCATAGGAACTTCTTGACATCCACAACACCAAAAAATCACTAGCACAACAACAACTAGAGCAAGAGAAAATCACAGTCATATTCATCATGGCTAGAAATGATTAAACACATGTTCATTTACAACAAATACTTCTCCCAAACATTCAAGAAATAGGGACTCCTTACCCAAAAATATAATGGAGCGAATGTAGAGATAGAGATATTGACACCACTCAAGCCTGTGTCTTGGATCCCAATGGAGCTACCAGAGACGACACTTTCTCCTATGATGATCCTTGGTTTCTTCTGAGAACTTGGGGGAGTAGTCACCTTCAACCAAGCATTCCCGATCTTCTCGATTGAGTTGTCGTGTCCACATTGCAATATTCAACTTCCTTGATGGTCAATTTCTAGAGCTATGGCAAGAAGATTCCCTCACTAAGCTTTTGAATGAGTGGAAGAAGACCTAAGAGGAAGAAAAAGCAAAAATGGCATGTGGAATCGATAAAAGAACCGAACCCCTCAGATTTTCATTTAAAATAATTTATATAGGCCGACAATCAGAATGTTCACACACAGTCGGGCGCACAGTCAGGCGCCAATCATGCGCGAAGAACTAAAAATATTGGTGTGAACCTCGTGCGCCCTTGCCTCCAGGATTGATCATACACGCGAAAAGTTATGCACAGTCGTGTAAGAAGGAACCCGCTGTTGGGATTCATTTATACATCATATGAGCAGTGAAAGACTTGATTGAAACCCAAAAGGTGATCTTGCAAAAACCAAAAGATCAAGAACGAGTTTATACCTACGTCGAAATCACAATTTTGAGAAGGATAACAGTTGTGGGAAAACCACAACGTAGAATGAAATCTATGTTTCTATGGGTATCCACACAGAACCCTGGAAACACCTCCCCATTCCTTTGACAAACTCGGGCTGGAAGATGACCATGCTTCTTTGTCTCCACGAAATATTAGTTTCGCTTCTTAGGAGAGGATGCAATTGACGAAGGCAAAATGAATCATGTCTCAAAAACCCTAAAACACATAATATATATACTGCAATTTCATAAGCTGTCTATATATGCGTCGAAAAGGATAAATAAGAGCAAGATGTGCATCTAATACTATTCGATGCTTGTGTCGAATAGTGCCTTACTATTCGACATGATGTTGATTTCCATAAATCGGTGTTACGTCGAATACTATCTGATAGCATAGTATTATGATAAACGCACACACCAATTCGACATTGCGTCGATTTCTACAAATCAACACGTGGATAGAATTATCCTACTAATCGGTGCAGTGACAACCTTTCCATGACTTCAAAGCCTCTGTCAGATGTTGTTTGTTAAGGTTTGGTTCATAACCAAAGTGATCATGTATCCAAATTTTGTACTCTCTTCACGTGCTACCCCATAGGCTTATATCACGTTGGCCGCAAGACCAAAACATTGATCACTTCTAGATCACAGAAGATTCCAACAATCTCTCACTTGAGCTAGAACGTATCAATAATAGTCTCACAAACAATGAGCGACATCTAGTAATGCATCATTTTTACCCAAGTGATACAAGAGTTAACTCATTGAAACTTATTATTGACCAATATTCCAGTGTAGTCTAGTCCCTTTATTCTTTACATCCAGACTAAACTCGAGGCATGGAGTGTGTCACCCTCTTAATCATTTAATCTCTATTTCTCGATCTAGAATAGACTATTAGAAATAAGTGACCCCAGTATCTTATATTGAATCATCTTAGCATGACCATGCATTTCATAGTCTCATTCCATTAAGTGGCCCATTGATGTAACTCCTGTCATACAGGAGAACAAATTCTAACTACATCCCTCATAATCACCTATATGATTCATTACATACCCAATAACCACTCATATCATCAACCTTTCTCAAGGAAGACATTAAGTGGCATCAAAGCATGCTCCTCCTCACATAATGACTATGATGATTTCAGGTCAAAGAACAATATACACCATTGTAACTATGAGAACTACTTGAGACACATTCATATAACAATTCACAAATTAATCTCATTGTGGGCCTGTCCAATACACTTGTTCTCTAACAAGTACTTATGTGATGACTTGATATACAATATCATGACCTATGAGAACCAGTCATCAGTTAACCCACATACTAGTATCAATGCATCATCATTGTCCTAATTTCTATGATGATACGTTGACTAGGGACCATTTAAGAATGATGCTTCATATAAATATAGGCCCTCATATTCAAGTAATGCAATTGAATTCCTATGGAAACAAATATTCTAAGGACATTAATTATGTTTAATTAATCTATCTATATATAAGCAAATAGACACAGCAAAAGAACATGCGTTAGTGTAAGTGAAATCATAACACAAGTCATCACATGGACATAATACTGATAAAGTCAAAATCCATAAGTCTCCCAGTATAGTTGATCATGCTGGTATCGAATATTTAATGATCTAGTATGATAATCATGCTTCTTCTGAGGTAGATCCTTTGTTATTGGATCTCCTATATTTTAATCAGTAAGTACCCTATATATGTTCATATGTCCTTGAACGACGATCTATCAAATGAAATGGAATTGCCAAAGTATGTGCTTAGAGCGCTGATGAGATCTAGGCTCCTTATTCTGTGTAATGGCACTGGTGTTGTCATAGTAAAGAGTCACCAAATCAACAATGCTAGGAACTACATCAAGCTCGCTGATGAATTTCCTAATCCATACAACCTCCTTTGTCGTATTAGCAACAATGATATACTCACCCTCTATTGGAGAATCAACAATAGTCTCTTATTTGAAACTCTTCCAGCTCGCGGTGCCTCCATTTAGGCAAAACACAAAACTTGACTGAGACTTTGAGTCATCATTATAAATTTGTAAGTTATCATCCATGTAACCCTTTACAGCAAGCTCTTTCTCACCACCATATACCAAGAATACATCTTTATTCCTTTTCAAGTACTTCAAGATGTTCTTAATTGCCTTCTAGTAACCTTCACCAAGAACAAATTCATATCTGCTAGTCATGCTTAAAGCATACGAGACATCAGGATAAGTACATAACATTGCAAATATGGTTGATCCAGTTGTAGAAATACATGGAATCAACTTCATGCGGTCCTTATCTTTTAAAGATTTAGGACACTAGTCCTTAGTGAGACACACTCCATATAATATGGGTAAAAATCCTTTCTTAGTCTCAAGCTTGTTTAACCGCTTCAATACCTTTTCAATGAGTGTACTATAGGTCAAACCTAGCAACTTCTTCAATCTATCTCTATAGATCTTAATACCTAGCATGTAAGTCGCTTCGCCTAAGTCTTTCATAGAAAAGTAGTCTCCTAGCCTGTTCTTAATAGCTTGTAGGGTTGGGATGTCATTCCCAATTAATTGTATGACATCTACAAACAATATCAGGAAAACAACATTGCTCCCACTAATCCTTTTGTAAACATAAGGCTCATCTTTATTATTGGTGAAATCAAACTCTTTGATTTTCTCATCAAAACGTAGATTCCAACTTCGATAAGCTTGCTTCAATCCATAAATGGATCTCTACAACATGTATATTTTAGCTGCTTCATTTAGAGATTGAAAACCCTTTGGTCGTTTCTTGTGCACATCGTCGAGGAGGTTTACATTAAGGAAAGTCATCTTAACATCCATTCGGCAGATCTCATAATGAAAGTACACATCAATAGCAAGCAAATGTTTGATGGACTTAACCATGACAACAGGGGAAAATGTCTCATCATAGTCAACACCATGAGCTTTATTGGGAATCCTGCCCAATGATTCAAGATTTGAAGAAGTCACCAAGTCTATAGAACTTCACTCTGTATTTGATTAATTTCTTAGCTCTATCATCTCAGTGGAAGCCAAGTACAAAGAATGCCTTGGTGATAAATATTGTTGAAAAGAGTATGCATGTCATTGAAATGATGTGCAGAGCAAAGCAGAAGGATCATGTCAATTATCATCGAGATAACATGCACATGATGATATCTTTGAGATATCAACACTACAACACCACTCGACGATATCAGGATGCCGAGATGAAGGAAGAATACTTAAGTACAAGTACAAGACAATTTCGACGACATCATCATAAAGAAGCCTTGACGTCAAAAAGGCTAAGCAAGCTGATATCGACGATATCGTCGTAAAGAAGGCTTGACGTCGAGAAGGCCAAGGAAGCAGTTGTGAAGGCAGCAGATGTTGAAGAATAGCTTATCGACATGATACTAATAATGTCATCGATAATACAAAGTGGTGTCGATGACATCAAGCAGTCGAGAAGATTACAATGGCATATCCAGAAGACAATCTATCGTCATAATCACTAGTGCAGAAGGGATGTCCCGTATCATCGAGATATCCTTGTCTGAAGAAGAAGGAAGAAGACTTGAAGATCTGTCCAAGTCCAAGAAAATGACAAGTTCAGTCATCGAGCTATTGTCCATATTGTCGTAACGATAGAAATATCATCGAGATAGATTCAAATTTTGCCAGACGTGCTGTCGGCTTTTAATACCGCCGCCTGATTGTCCAATCAACGCGTGCTCTTAAAGTATGGGCATCTGTCATTAAAAGACATCATAGGAGACTGTTGAACTGCTTCTCCATCCTATAAAAGGGAACAGTGGATGCCCTAAAAGCGAGCTCGACCCCAAGAACGAAAAAGTATCCTACTGAGCATATCAATAAAATAGTAAAAGCTGCGGAGAAAAATCAAGAAGAAGAAGAGAACAACACTCACATCTTGTGTTCTCTAAGAATCAGTCTAGCTTCATCGGCTGATAAGAAGAGTTACAGATAGAAGAAAAGCTTGAAGAAGATCCGTGCTGTCAAGGTTCAAATCAGAAGCATCTTCTTCAAGACAAGAAGCCAATCTTCATCAGGCAAAAGAATCATTATTTACTCTTTATCTATAAGGCTTGCAGGCCAAAAACTGTAGGATCTGTTTACAGATCTGAGTGTCAACCTTACGGGCTTGAGAGCTGTGAGGCTTGAGGGCCAGGATAGTGGACTTGTGGGTCCGATCGTGTCGAGCTTGAGGGCTTGAGAATTGTGAGGCTTGAGGGCCAGGGCAGTGGACTTGCGGGTCCAAGAGGCATGACTTGCGGGTATGTGTTGTGTAGAGCTTGAGGGCCTGAGTGTCGGGTTTGCGGACCTGAGTGCAGTAGGGGCTTGCGGGCCTAGGATATAGGACTTGCGGGTCTGTGTTTGAAGGATTGCGGGCCTGAGATTTTCGCGGAGTTTGTCAAGTCTAGCATACTGCTAGATAGGCGCAGCGGGACAGAGGACTACTCAAGACACCCCATCTTGAGGAACCTCTATACATCTGGTGTTGGGTGCTATGATTTTTTGTGTGCTATTTCTGTGCTGTGTTTAGAATATATACATTCTGTGCAAAAAGATTTCAAAATAGCCAAATCACCTAATCCCCCCCCCCCCCCACTCTAGGTGATCGTTCCATACCTAATAAGTGGTATCAGAGGTAGGTTGATCAGAAAGTGACTTAACCATCAGATCTAGATCTTGTAATGACTCAATATGGCTGGAGGTGATCAACATCGAGAAATAAGAGCCATGAAACTCCCAATCTGCACAAAGGGGAACTTTACTATCTGGACGAAAGGAGTAAGGTTTTTATGGAGGCAGCTGATCCCAGAGTTTACATAACTCTTAAGGAGGGCCCCTTTATCCCCTCGACTACATCCACTATTGATCCAACTCAGAAAGTGGCAAAGAAGTATGCAGACATGACTAAGGATGAGCTTGGCTTGGCAAGCCTTGATAAGAGAGCACAGAACATAATTGTAAGTGCCATAGACGATTCAACCCTCCAGAACCTCATTCACTGCGAGACAGCCAAGGAGATGTGGGACTACCTGATCATTTATATGGAGGGTACTGAAGAGGCATGGGATGATAGGAAATCCCTCCTCAATCAGGAGTATGAAGCTTTCAAGCAAGGCAAGAATGAAACCATCTCTAGCTGTTATGAGAGGTTTTTCAAAAAGTAAATGGGCGGAAAAACTATGACAGAGAATTCATAAAATCTGACCTAAATGATAAGTTCCTTAGATCCCTCTCTAAGGAATGGGATATTAAGATTTGTGCCATCAGAGAGATGGGTCAGCTGGGCATCTTGGAGCCCAAGAACCTGTATGGGAAGCTGCTGTCCCATGAACTTCAGCTCAACACCAGGAAAGATGAAGAAGAAAGCTCAAAGGGGAGCTCTAGAGAAATATCTATGGCTCTCAAGGCTGAGAGCACAAGGAGGTCCATGGACAAGACTCCTGCATGCCAAAATAGATCAAAGAGCAGTGAGGAGTCTGATGCCAACACATAAGATTCTGATAATACCGATAGAGAGATGGCCCTTCTCTCTAAGCAGTTCAAGAAGTTGATCTCAAAAAGAAGAATAGACAAGTATAGACCCTCCTCTTCAAGCTCGAGAAGATCTGATCAATATGACAGATCTAAATCTACAAGGGAGGACAGGTATAAATCAAAACCTGGTAAATTTGATTTTGCTAACACTGTTTGCTACTCCTGTAATAAAACAGGTCATATAGCTGCTGATTGCTCATCTAAGAGAAGGGAATCAATGAACTATGAAGATAAGAGAAGGTCAAGGGACAAGAAGAAACCTGAAAGAGGGTTTGTAGCAAAGAAAATCAGAACTCTAAGTAATTCTGATTCAAGTTCCTCAGATACTGAGGAAGAAGCACTGATTGGCCTGATGGCCATAAATGAGGACAACCAGGATGACATCTCTCCTGGGAAGGTACCTATCAAAGCTCATCTATCTACCTCTGATTCTGAATCAGTAGCAAACTCTTTGCATGATGATGAGAGTGTGTCTACTGCCAACAACACAGCCTCAAGATCCCAATATGAAGTTGAATCTGACCTTATAAAGCAGTATAAAGCTGTATGGAAAGCTTTCAAGAACTGTAAGAAAATCCTCAAAGTCCAGACCAAGGAGTTAGATACCTTGAAGGGTGCCCAGTCTGAGCTCAAGGAGACAGCTGAAAAGCTGGCTGCCATGAGCAAAGAAGTGGACAGAATCAAGGAAGCCATAAAGCTTAAGAATGTTGAATTGGGTCAGAAGAACAAGGTCATTAAGGACCTTGAGGAGATGCTGCTGGCTAAGAAGAAACTTGCAGCAAGCTTCTCTATGCCCAAGGCAGTCTTACCCATTATTGATACCTTCTCTGGATCATTCAGAGCTGGAATAGGATTCAATCAGGAGACTGTCAAGGACAAAAGCTCTGAAGCTTAACCTTATTTTAAGAAGGTGTTAGTATCAGGTCCTTCTACCCATGGACCAATAGCAACAACACTCAAGAGTAAGGGAAGGGCTGCTTCTACAAAGCCTATTCCCAAGAAGGTGAATCAACATGTGGTGAGACCAGCCCCACTCCACACTCACACCTATGAGGTTCACCCAAGACCTTTTAGGTCAGTTATCTTCCCTCCTGCTCACCAACACTCCCACCCCACTCAGATGGTGAGGCAGAAGAGAGGATATAAAAGATATGAATGCTGGTGCTGTGCGAAAGTAGGCCACTTTGCCCTGGACTATTGGTTCAACCCAACAGGACCCAATGCAAAGAGAGTGCAGAATCCTTAGTGGTATGATGTTCCATTTTATCTTCCTAACAGGAACCAAGGACCCAAACCAAATTGGGGACCTAAGGGTAATTAACTTTTCTTGTAGGTATGTCCAAATGCCAACCAATCTCCAATCTGGTAATTGGACAGTGGCTTCTCTAGGCACATGACTGGATTCAGGAAGTATCTAAGAAGCTTCACCCCTGTGGAGAATGGACCAACTGTGATCTTTGGAGGTTTAGAAATGGGGGTGACTAAAGGTTATGGTAATATTTCTAATGGCTTAGTTACCATCACAAAGGTAGCTTATGTTGAGGGATTGAAACATAATCTCATAAGCATAAGTCAGCTTTGTGATCTAGGTTTTATTATTATCTTCCATAAGGATAAGTGTTTAATTAAGAAGTTTTTAGATTCTGAGGCTACCTTAACTGGCACTAGGAATGGTAACATCTACTATTTAAATTTCTTTAATGCAAATTCTTCCATGCCTATGTGACTTGTAGCTAATGACAAAGAGGATCTATGTGTACAATGACACAAGAGACTTGCACAAATTAACTATAAGGCTATATGCAAGATTTTCTCACAAGACCTAGTTAGAAATGGACCTAATATTAAGTGCATCAACGAAGGTCCCTGTCAAGCTTGCCAACTTGGAAAGCAGACAAGGACCAGCTTTAGAAGCATATCTAACAAAGATTCCTCTAGGTGCTTATTTTTATTGCACATGGATCTTTTTGGTCCTATGTAAGTTCTCAACTTAGGAGGGAAGGCTTACACCCTTGTAGTAGTTGATGATTACTCAAGGTTCACTTTGGCGTTCTTCCATAAATGGAAGTTAGATACCTTAGATATCTTGAAGATCTGTATCAGGCAGACCCAGAATGAGATGTACTATACTGTGGTCAAATTCAGAAGTGATCGTGGTATAGAATTTTAGTCAGGGGCCATGACAGAATTCTGCCAAGAACTGGGTATCTCCCAAGAATTTTCCTCCCCTAGAACTCTTCAACAAAATGAGGTTAGAGAATGGAAAACAGAACCTTGATAGAGGCAAGTAGGATAATGCTAAGTGACTCCTCTCTACCAGAATATTTTTGGGCAGAGGCTGTAAATACTGCTTGTCATGTGGTAAACAGGGCCTCCATCATCAAAGACCACAAGAAGACACCATATGAACTGATGAAAGGCAAAAAACCTACCTTATCCCACTTCAAGATCTTTTGTAGTAAATACCATGTCCTTAAAAATGGGAAAGCCAAGCTAACCAAGTTTGCTGAGAAAAGCGGTGAGGGTATTTTTGTTGGCTACAGCTCCTATAGCAAGGCTTATAGGGTGTACAACATCAATACCCAAGCAGTTGAAGAATCTGTACATGTTTTATTTGATGAGACTAGCCTTATACATAAAGGTTGGTCTAGTTCTCTAGGGAATGCAGGTATAACAGAGAAAATGGAAAAGCTATCCATTGAAGACAAGGCTGAGACCTCAATTAAAAACCACTCAGTAATAGTTGAAATTGAAGAAGATGTTGTGGAAGGCTCAGAAACAGCAGAAGAAATGCAACCTGAAGAACCTGCCACAGCAGAAGTCCCCAGAATACTGCCAGTTGCCTTCAGACAAGTGAGAGATCATCTTCAAGGGCAAATAATAGGAGATGTCACCCAAAGAGTGCTGACAAGGAGCAAAGATGTGAATGAAGCATTGTACCTGAGTTTTCTCTATCAAATTGAACCCATTAAATTTGAGGAAGCAAATCAGGACCCATTTTGGATTGCAGCAATGCAGGAGGAGCTGAACTAATTTAAGAGATGCAAAGTATGGAAGCTGGTTCCAATACCCCAAGGACAGAATATTATATGAACTAAGTGGGTCTACAGAAATAAATATGATGAGAATGGAGTCATCACTAAGAATAAAGCAAGGCTAGTGAGAAAGGGCTACAGACAGGAAGAGGGGATTCACTTTGATCAGACTTTTGCCCCTGTAGCCAGACTAGAAGCCATCAGACTATTCTTGGCCTATGTAGCCTACCAAGGATTCAAAGTCTATCAGATGGATGTGAAGTCAGCCTTTCTGAATGGTGACCTCAAAGAAGAAGTCTATGTAGAACAGCCTTCAGGTTTTGTTGATTCTACTTATCCTGACTATGTATATTTTCTTAGAAAAGCCCTATATGGCTTAAAACAGGCACCTAGAGCCTGGTATGAGTCTCTGTCAAGCTTTCTCATTGAGAACAAATTCTCCAGGGGAAAGATTGATAAGACATTGTTCATAAGGGAAGTTAAGGGCAAGATTTTGCTAGTGCAGATCTATGTAGATGACACTATCTTTGGCTCTACATATGACAATCTCTGCAAAAAGTTTGCCAACTTGATGCAGGGAAAGTTTGAGATGATCAGCATAGGTGAGCTCAAATACTTCCTAGGTCTCCAAGTGAAACAATCTGAAGATGGTATATTCATCTCACAGACCAAATTTACTTGAGAACTAGTGAAGAAATTTGGATTGGAGAGTGCTTCTTCTATGAAGACTCCAATGGGAACTAATGTCTCTCTGGAAAAGGATGAGAAGGGAATACCCTTTGATGAAACCAAGTATAGTTGCATGATTTGATCTTTACTGTACCTAACTGTAAGTAGGCCTGACATAGTGTTTGCCACATGTGTCTGTGCTAGATATCAGGTGAACTCTAAGGAATCTCATCATGTCTCTGTCAAGAGAATCTTAAGATACCTAAAGGGTACATCAAATCTTTGACTATGGTACCCTAGGAAGAGTGGGTGTGAACTAACAGGCTACTCAGATGCAGATTATGAAGGATGCAAAGAAGACAGGAAAAGTACCTCAAGGACATGCCAATTCCTTGGAGGAATATTAAGCTCTTAAAGCAACAAGAAGCAGACAAGTGTAGCAATCTCCACAGCAGAATCAGAATACATTCTGCTGGGAGTTGCTGTGCTCAACTGCTATGGATTTAGCATCAACTTGAAGACTATAATCTAAAGATGACCAAAACACCCTTGTTTTGTGACTCTTCCAGTGTAATCTCAATTGAAATCAAGTATCACATCATATGGGAGCATGTGGAGAATGAAGATATCACCCTTGAGTTTGTTCCCACAGACAAACAAGTGTATGATATATTCACAAAGCCCCTAAATGAAGCTAAGTTTAACTTCTTCAAGTTTCAATTGGGGATGTTAAACGTAGAGTAATTTTCAACTTACTGTTCACTAATCATTCTTCATATGTTAGAATGAAGAACTCTCAGGTCAAGTGCTGAAGCAGTCTGATAAGAACGGCTACCAAGTGCCAAAGTCAGACAAATATAGAATAATGGTCATGACGACATAAGCTCAAGCACTTGAATATAGTGACTACATGGTCTATATTGAAGAAGTCCGAAAGGGGGAGAAAGAATATAACTTGGGAGAAAGAATATGACCTAGAAGATGCACTAGTCAAGGGGGAGAGTTCAGAGGAATCAGATGAAAAGGAAAAAGAAAGGTGATCTCAAAAGTAGGGAGAGTAAGGAAAAGAGACATCACAACAAGGGGGGCTACTAGCTTGGGAAGATGCAAAAGCTAAGGTGAAGGTAACTATGTTAATGTTCACTATATAAACTCATATTTATTGTTAAGTGAAAGTAATTTTGAATTGGGGTTCTGACTTCTTCAAATAGGGGGAGATTGTTGGGGATCCTTCCCTCATGATTCCTGATTTGAAGAAGTCAGCAATTCAAGAGAACTTCACTCTGTTTTTGATTACTTTCTTAGATTTATCATCTCAGTGGAAGCCAAGTACAAAGAATGTCTTGCTGACAAATATCAACGAAAAGAGTTTGCATGTCATTGAAATGATGTGTAGAGCAAAGTAGAAGGATCATGTCAACTATCGTCGACGATATCAGGATGTCGAGATGAAGGAAGAATACTTAAGTACAAGTACAAGACAATGTCGACGACATCATCATAAAGAAGCCTTAACGTCGAAAAGACTAAGCAAGCTGATATCGACGATAACGTCGTAAAGAAGGCTTGACGTCGAGAAGGCCAAGGAAGTAGTTGTGAAGACAACAGTTGCTGAGGAATAGCTTATCGACATGATACTAATAATGTCGTCGATAATACAAGGTGGTGTCGACGACATAAAGCAGTCGAGAAGATTTTGACGACATTTCCAGAAGACTGTCTATCGTCATAATCACTAGTGTAGAAGGGATGTCCCGTACTGTCGAGATATCCTTATATGAAGAAGAAGGAAGAAGAATTGAAGATCTGTCCAAGTCCAAGACAATGACAAGCTATGTCGTCGATGTATTGTCCATGTCGTTGTAATGATGGAAATATCATCGAGACAAATTCAAATTTTGACAAACGCGCTGTCAGCATTTAATGTCGCCTCCTGATTGTCCAATCAACGTGTGCACTTAAAGTATGTGTGTCTATCATTAAAGGACATCGTAGGAGACCGTTGGACTGCTTCTCCATCCTATAAAAGGGAGCAATGGATGCCCTAAAAGTGAGCTCGACCCCAAGAACAAAAAAGTATCCTGCTATGCATATCAATACAATAGTAACAGCCGCGGAGAAGAATCAAGAAGAAGAAGAGAACAACACTCACATCTTGTGTTCTCTAAGAATCAGTCTAGCTTCATCGGCTGATAAGAAGAGTTCCAGATAGAAGAAAAGCTTGAAGAAGATCTGTGCTGTCAAGGTTCAAAGCAGAAGCATCTTCTTCAAGACAAGAAGCCAATCTCCATCAGGAAAAATAATCTTTATTTACTCTTTCCCTATAAGGCTTGCGGGCCAAAAACTTTAGGATCTATTTACAGATCTGAGTGTCGAGCTTACAGGCTTGAGAGTTGTGAAGCTTGAGGGCCCGGGTAGTGACCTGCGGGTCCGATTGCATCGAGTTTAAGGGCTTGAGAACTGTGAGGCTTGAGGGCCAAGGCAGTGGACTTGCGGGTCCAAGAGGCAAGACTTGCGGGTCTATGCTGTTTAGGGCTTGAGGTCCTGTGTGTCGGGTTTTCGGACCTGAGTGTAGTAGGGGCTTGCGGGCCTAGGATGTAGGACTTGCGGGTCCATGTTGTAAGGCTTGCGGGCCTGAGATTTTGGCGGAGTTTGCCGAGTCTAGCATACTGCTAGATAGGCGCAGCGGGACAGATGACTACTAAAGACACCCCATCTTAAGGAACCTCTATACATCTGGTGTTGTGTGCTATGATTTTCTGTGTGCTATTTATGTGCTGTGTTTAGAATATATAGATTTTGTGCAAAAATATTTCAAAACAGCCAAATCACCTAATCCCCCCTCTAGGTGATCGTCCCATACCTAACAAACTTGCTTGAAACCTTTAGCACTCATCACCCTATGTATGTCAGTACATTCCCATCCATGTTGGTTTTCTTCTTGAAAGCCCACTTACACCCTATGGAGCTTACACCTTCAGGGGGTTCCACCAAGGTCTAAATTTGGTTTATATAAATGGAGTCTATTTCAAATTTCATGGTCTCAAGTCACTTCGCCGAGTCCAGTCCATTCATAGCTTCTTGATAAGTTGCAGGCTCATCATCATGATCCATAAGAAATACATTACCAATTTGAGAAATTAAAAATCCATATCTCTAAGGCTCAAAACAAGGTCTATTAGATCTACGTAGGACTTTTGTTTTTTGAGTTGGCTCTCTAGCTACAACAACTTGTAGTCCTTGCTTAGGTTCCAATTCTGGTTCATTCATTGTTTGTGGTTCTTAAATTTCTTCAAGTTCTATTTTAGTAGTATTTCTAGATATGAACTCCTTCTCTAGAAAGATACTAGTCCTCGCAACAAACACTTTGACCCTCAATGTGATTATAGAAATAGTACCATTTAGTTTCCTTAGGATACTCCACAAGATTACATTTATCAGATTTTTCCTCTAGTTTATCAGGCATTTAACGTCGTACATATGCCTCACAACCACAAATCTTTATGAAATACATAATAGGACGCTTCTCATTCCATATATCATATGGTGTCTTTTGAACCATTTTGGTAGGAACACAATTTAGTGTTAATGTAGCCATCTCCATAGCATATCTCCAAAAGGAAATAGGCAGATCTGCATGACTTATCATCAATCGTACCATGTCCAACATGGTATGATTTCTCCTCTCATAAACACTATTGTTGTGGCATTCTAGGTGGAGTGAGCTTAATACAATACCACACTCTCTCAGATGATCAGAAAATTCCTAACTCAAATATTCACCACCCCGATCAGATCAGAGTGCTTTAATTATTTTTCTAGTTGGTTTTGTACTTCATTCTTAAATTCTTTGAACTTTTCAAAGGATTCAGACTTGTATTTCATAAGATACACATATCTAAATTTACTGAAATCACCAGTAAATGTAATGAAGTAGTGAAACCCACCTCTGCCATAGAACTTCTAAGTTTAGGGATGCCAAATCACCTAGAGTGGGGGGGGGGGGGGGGGGGGGGTGAATATGTGTTTCATCATTTTTTAGATATTAAAAGTCGAAGCAGATTAATCACAGAAAATCTAACACATCACATATTGCATAAGTGTTTATAGTGGTTCCCTGATTTGGGTACGTCCACTTCCCCCTTCACCAATCTAGTAGTGTGCTATACTTGGCTAAATTCTACAAGAACTCAGATCTATCAGATCTTACAACTCAAAGTCCATGACTCCTATAGCTCAAGAATAACTCCATATTCCCTACCTCAGATCCAATCCCGGGATCCTACAGCTCAGATTCAATGCTGAATCCTACCTTGTGAACTATGCAAAGTCCTCTACCTCAGATTCTTAGTAAGTATCCTACAACTCAGATCTGAAAGATCCAACACTCAGACTTCCATAGAAATCCTATGAAAGAATAGGTAACATAATATTTTACAAACAATTCATAGACTCAGAAAATTTATCTTGTAAAACTTGAGTCTTCTTAAAGCATGTTGCGAAAATGGTTTCTTCAAAAATCTTCTTGCAATTGATGTTGAATATTTAGATTGGCAAGATGATTGAATCTTTTCTTCAAAAGAATAGAATGAATGGCTTCAATGTGTTTCTTCTTTTTATTGAGCTCTAAAAGCAAAATGCACGTTTACGATGACGAGCTTTTCCTTCCGAAATAATAATGGAAATGATTGCCAATTTTAAGTTTAGGGTTTGATGAAATCAATCTCCTCCTTTTTATAAGGACCTTTGATAACGGTCTCTTCCTCCGACGGATTTTATGTTAAATATTAGCTTTCCATAATGCTCAACTTTGATTGGCTCAATCTTCGGCGACAATAAATGACGTGATGCCAAAATCACGCTTTAATTTGAATTCTGGCCTTTCCATAATTAGACTAGATGTCTAGTCGAATTTACAATATGTATAGCTTTAGTTCAATTCTTCTGCATGAATCATCTTGGTGACTTTGATGGTATTCAAGATGATATTTCATAGTTTAATCTTCTGGTCGAATCGTCTTGGTGACTTTGGTTGTCTTCATGACAATATTTCACAGTTCAATCTTTTAGTCGAATTGTCTACTCGAATCATCTTTATGTATCTTTCATAAGACAATATTTCATTGCATCATCCTTCTTGTCAAATCTTCTACATGAATCGACTTGATATCTCTTCATAGTCTTCAAAATGATATTTCATTGCTTCAGTCTTCTAGTTGAATCTTCTACATGAATTGACTTGATATTTCTTCATAGTCTTTAAGATGATATTTCATTGCATCTGCCTTCTAGTCGAATCATCTTGATAATCTTGAAATGTTGTGTTGGTTCCTCGATGAGATTTCATGTGACCTCGACGATAAATTCCTTAGACAATTTCTTCCTTCATATAAATGCTTCAAGATATCTGTTGTATACTTCCAAGATGATATAAAGACATATGAACCTTGTCAAGACGACATCATCTTGGAAAATATATTACCAAGATGATATTTAGATATAGATCTTCTTCTTATGGACAAGACGATGTCGTCTTGGTGCTTAGGGTCTTCAAGACGATATCCACACGTTTACTCTATGATATTTAGGCTTGCCAAGATGACATTTGACTTAGAGAATTTCAAATATTCTCAACTAAAATTCTTTTGCTTCAACTCACTTGATGGACTGTCATTCTTGATGATAATGAGTTAGTGACAAGTCAAATATTGTCTAGATCATTGGTTGACATGGTGTTTTGCACAATAAGGGATTACATTGGCAAAACTATGTCTAATGACAATAAGTCTGGTCATATGTTAGACTTGCACCGTCTAGTACATGAAAGCAATAATCAAAAGCAAATGTGTCAAATACAAAGTGTATTTATCTTTGACTTGAGGACTTCTTCAAATCAGGAACATTGAAGGTAATGTTCCCAACATTCTCCCCCTATTTGAAGAAGTCGGAAACTCACTCAAAGATAAACAACACATACACATATTAAAGTCATAACACAAAGATTAGAGACAACATTGAAAATATCACATATATGAATTTTGTAAATGTTTGCAAACAGATTATTGAAATCTACATTTGCCCTTAGCACATCTAAACTCAAAAGTCCTTCTTCTTTCCTTCAGCTTTTCCTTTTTGTCTTTGCATGTCAAAGAAGCTGAAAGGCTTTGGAATGTATGTGCTGGGGATGAGAGGGACATTATTTGGCAATGTCCCCTCCTTCTGATGCTTCATGTAAATTCTTCTTTAGGCTCCAGTTTTCATGTGCTTGGTCCATTCTTCATTGGGACAATATTTTCAATATTTTTTCTAATGCTTCCAATATCAATCCATGTTTGTAGAATTATTTTCTTTGACTTTGGACTTCACATGGAGAGACATTGTTCAGTTGTTTTAGCCTCTTCTCTTCTTTTGATGGCAGCTAATTCTTCTTCTAAGGGCCTTCTTCTTTTCTGCTGACTGGAACCAATTTCTACTTGTGTACCTTCAGAAAAGTTCAAAGGCTGTCACTTCTTGGAGGTTCTGTTATTATTGGACTCAGTCCCATGGTGTGATGAAGTGCATTCACTATCTAGATGGCTTGATCAGCTCCAGTCTTCTCCCCCATTCCGGCTTCTTCAAAAACACATCTCTGTAGGTCCTTTGAGGAGTCTTCTATCATTTTAGACAAATTCTCATTGGTGAATGTTTGAGTCTTCACACATCTGTTCATTATGTGCTTTAGACTATTAGCCATCCTCTTGGTTATGAAGTCAACTGCACTTTATTGATTTTGCTCTGACCTCTGATTAGATTCCAATGTAGAATCCATCCTGGTGCCTAGAGATTGTAGTGCCTTCATATTACAATCTATTGTTGTTCCTTCTGTTGGACATGTGTGTCACATCCCTTTGTTTGAGAATAACAAATCCCATATTGTATTTGATCTTGTTTACCATGTGTTTATAGTGTGCAAGAACTATAGGTGCAATACTCCACAGGTAGCTAGCAGCTTCAAATCAAATTCTCTGAAGGAGAGATACCCCCAGCGCTAGGGGTTACCGCAGGCGCTAGCACTACCGCCAGCGCTAGCGCTACTGCCTGGCGCTAGCTTGAGTTCGTGTACAACCGCCATGCCACCGACGATTGCGCAACCACTCTATACGAATGCTACCCCAGGCGTTAGGAGCTACCATAGGCTCTAGTGACAAAATCAATATATTGATGGCTTCTCTCTCATTTTGGCTAGAGCTTCAAGAGAGATTACTTGGGCCAAATTTCCAGAGCTGTTACTCTGCCGAAAGTTCATCTCCCACTCAAAGCCAAAGAAGATTTCTAGAGAAGGAAGCCCCCACGCTGCATCCGAAGAACGATCACTTCAACCTCACTTGTGCTACAATGATCCTTCATCCCCAACTTCAGAAATCTCATAGAGGGAGTTCTTGTTATTTGGTTTATTTCATTTTTGTAATTTTTGTAGTAGAATTCGCCGTGTGTTGGCGACTAGGTCCTTGCGCAACTTAGGGGGTAATTCGCCACGTGAGTTGACGACTAGGTCTAGGAGATTAGATCTAGGGGGTGCTCGAGGCCATATCCGGGGAAGGATTAGCTAGAGCAGCTTGAGGCCATATCCGGGGAAGGATAGGCTAAAGCTAACCTGTTCGTGGGGATACGAGTCGGTATAGAAAAGGAAAAATTGTTTTACTTTGTACGCCTCTGATTTCTAGCGATATTGAAATCAAATTTATGTAAACACCTTTTATATAATATAATCATGTCTCTATTTGTGTTTACTTGACTTCTTTTATTTGGCATAAATTATAAAATTGCAAATTACAATTATTTCTTTCTTTAAGCTAAATTGTTAATTCGTTCTAATTTACTTTAAACAATTAAGTAAATCGTCTAAAAATTCAAAAAGAATTTTATTCCCGTATTCACCCCCCTCTAAGGGCGCCTATCGATCCAACAAGTGGTATCAGAGCGACGTTATTCCAAATGGTTTAAAAACCAGGAATAATGGCGTCTTATGATCTCGCTTTTTCAGAAGGTCAAGGAATTAGTAGACCTCCACTATATACCAGGTCAGATTATAATTATTGGAAAAATAGGATGAGATGTTTTCTTATGACCCTAGATATTGAGGTATGGAATATGGTAGAAGAGGAATACTCTCCTCCTACAATTGTAGTTGGAGAGATAACTTTAGAAAAACCAAAAGATAAATGGGATGATAGGGATAAGCTAAAATGCAAAAATAAAGCCAAGGCCATGAATGCTTCATTTTGTGCGTTAGATAGAAATGAATTTAATAGAATTTTCGCTTGTACTACCGCATATGATATTTGGAATCATTTGGAAATTACTCATGAAGGTACATCGCAGGTTAAAGATTCAAAGCTTTTCCAATTGGAGTCAGAATATGAAAAGTTCTGAATGGATGAAAGCGAAGATGTTGATGCCATGTACACGCGCTTCACTAAGATCGCCAATGCCTCCAAAGCTCTTGGAAAGACTTTCTCCAACGACGACTTGGTCCGAAAGATTCTTCAGTCTCTTCCTCCCAAATTCAGTCCGAAGGTGACGGCTATCTCGGAGTCGCACAATCTAAGAACGCTCCAAGTTGAGAGCCTCATTGGGAAAATCAAAACCCATGAGGAAGAACTCAAAATCCAATATGATGAATACAACAAGGAGCCAAAGAAGAAGATGTTGGCACTAAAGTCAAAAAGGGACTGCCAAGAGGATGAGGATGAAGATGAAGAAATCCTTTTAGTAAAGAACTTCCGAAAGTTCATGCGAAATCTGAAAAGGAGAAACACTTTCCAGAAATTTTTCCAAGAGGATGCCAAATGGAAAGGGTCATCTTGAAAGAAGGAAAAGGAGTGCGATGATGAAGAAGAAAGACCTCCATCGGAATGCTTTCATTGTAGGAAGACTGGGCATATTCGGAGCCAGTGCCCAAAGTTCTTGAAGGAGAAGAAGGACAAGCGGCACAAAGGGAAGGAGAAGAGGAAGGTGCTAAAAGCTAGAACATGGGATGACTACTCCTCTTCCGAAGGATCAAGGGGGTCTTCATCAAGCGAAGATGAGGAAGCAAACATGTGCCTGATGGGACATGGAAACGACAGCAATGACACCAGTGTTCTTAGCGAGACTGAGGTAACTCTTCCCACTTATGATGAACTCTTTAATGAATTTTTTGAAACTTGCAAAGCTTTTGATAAAAATATGAAAGATAGTATTTTATTGAATCGTGAAAATGAATCTCTTATTAAAGAAAATCAAAAGCTTTCTAAAAAATTAATTATTTTAGAAAAGAGAAAGTTTCTTGCCAAGAGTGTGATCATTCCACTAAAATGGAAAAAGATATTGAAGAGTCTCTTTCTAAAGCCCTCGCTCATGCCAAAACTCTTACAAAAGAGAATGGAGAATTAGAAAGAAAATTAGAAGCCTATCTTGTGCAAATTAAAAATAATAAGAAAGGTTTTGAAAATAGGTGTGTCATGCTTGTGAAAGAAAATTCATCACTTAAAGCCAAGTTCATGATCTCACCATGGCCATTAAAAATTTGGAATGGGCCGAAAATCTCTGGATATGATTTTAGGGAACCAGTGCTATGGTTCTGGAAAATTTGGGCTCAAATATCGAGGTGAGTGCTACCTCCCGGAGCTAGCCGCTAACACCGGCGCTAGCACCTCATACAAAAATCCAAAGATTTCTTTTGCAAAATCTTTTTCTTCTATAAATCTGATTCCTTCCAGCAAGAAAAAATTCCAGAAAAGGATCTCAACCCCCTTTATTTTGTGTGCAAACTATTATAGGTTTGGTCACGTGTCTATTTCTTGCAGGAAATTAAAACAAACTACTTTAAATCAAATCTGGGTACCTAAGTCTTCCACTTATTCCATGGGTGGTACCACTTGGGTATCCGTATCTTTACTCTCATCTTCTTTCTAGATGTGCAGGCAGGCTAAGAACAATGAAGACGTGTGGTACTTGAATTCTGGATGCTCCAAGCACATGACGGGCCATAAAGCAAAGTTCCTTAGCCTAGAGAAGAAGAACGAAGGGATCGTGATGTTTGGTGACAACGGAAAGGGAAGGATCATGGGAATTGGTACAGTTGGTAACGAATCCTTTACTATATCTAATGTTCTTTATGTGAAAGGATTAAAACACAATTTAATTTCTATTAGCCAATTATGTGATAAAGGATTAGATGTGTTTTTTGAATCTTCCACTAATCTATGCAAAATATCTAATCCTACTACAAAAGATATTTTACTAACTGCACCAAGAATACATAATGTTTATATAGTTTCTTTTCATGATCTTTCTAAATCATCTATAAAATGTTTTATCACTAAAAATGATGAATTTGAACTTTGGCATAGAAGGCTAGGTTATGCTAGCACTAAGCTCATTGTAAAACTTGCCAAAAGTGATTTAATTAGAGGATTGCCTAGGTTAAATGGAACTTTACCTTCACTTTGTTCACCATGTTAAAAAGGTAAATTTTCTAGATCCACAATCAAAAGTAAAAAATTTCATTTCCACTACACGACCCTTGAAAATAATTCATATGGATCTTTTTGGTCCCGTTAGCACTGCAAGTCTTGGTGGTAGATTATATACATATGTTTTAATAGATGATTTTTCAATATATTGTTGGACATTATTTCTCTCTTCCAAATCCGATTCGTTTGGCGAATTTGCAAAATTATGTACTTGTATTCAAAATGAAAGTGATTTAAAAATTAAATGCATTCGCTTGGATCATGGAGGAGGATTTGAAATTGAAAATTTTACATCCTTTTGTGATATGTTAGGCATTAAACATGAGTTCTCCACACCACGCACACCACAACAAAATGGTGTTGTAGAAAGAAAGAATAGGACACTTCAAGAACTAGCACGCATAATGCTATTTGAATATAAATTACCTAAGTCCTTTTGGGCCGAAGCCGTAAATACATCATGTTATGTTATGAATAGAATTATGCTTCGCCCAACTCTTAATCTCACACCATATGAACTTTATTTTCAAAAGAAGCCTAATGTATCTTCTTTCAAAGTTTTTGGTTGTAAATGTTTTATTTTGAATACAAAAGATAGCTTGGGAAAGTTTGATGAAAAATGTGATGAAAGAACTTTTATTGGGTACTCTTCAACTAGTAAAGCTTATCGAATTTTTAATAAAAGAACTAGTAGAGTTGAAGAGTCAATAAATGTGAAATTTGATGAGTTTGTTTGTTGTGTAGAAAAACTTTCCGCAGACAACGAGGATGATCTCTTACAACCTTTGGAGCATGGTGATGAGGAACCTTCCAAAGAAGAAAGAGAGGAGGCCAAGGAAGATGTTTATGTGCCTCCAAGCGCCTTGCAACTTACAAAGGATCACCCACGGGAACTAATAATAGGCGAACCATCTATTGGGGTAAGAACTCGCTCTTCTCTTCATGAATCTTATTCAAATATCTATTTTGTTTCCGAAATTGAACCAAAAACCATTTCTACCACTTTAAATGATAAATTTTGGTTTTTGGCTATGAATGAAGAGTTAGAACAATCTGAGCGACATAATGTTTGGAAATTAGTAGAAAGACCATCTAATCACCCGGTTGTAGGTGTAAAATGGATTTTTAAAAATAAATTAAATGGTGAGTCTAGAATCACTAGAAATAAGGCAAGCTTAGTAGCACAAGGATATTCACAAATCGAGGGGATAAATGTTGATGAAACGTTTGCACCCGTTGGTAGGTTGGAATCTATTAGAATTTTTCTAGCATTTGCAAGCTTTAAAAAATAAAACTATTTCAAATGGATGTAAAAAGTGCTTTTCTCAACGGGTTTGTAAGAGAAGAAGTTTATGTTGAACAACCCCCCCCCCCCCCCCCCCCCCCGGTTTTATTAATGAAAAATTTCCCAATCATGTTTATAAACTAGAAAAAGCGCTTTATGGTTTAAAACAAGCGCCCCGTGCATGGTATGAAAGACTTACATCATTTTTATTAAAGCACGGTTAATTTATGGGAAGTGTCGATAATACTCTCTTCATTAAGCATCATAATGATGTTTTAATTATTTTGCAAATATATGTTGATGATATAATCTTTGGATCTACTAATGAAGTGTTGTGCACAAGCACTATGGATGAGCCAAACTCTAGAGGACTTTAGTTTTCATCTAAAACATATTGAATTAAAATGTGACAATAAAAGTTCCATTGATCTTACAAATAATCCAGTACATCATTCTAGATCCAAACATATAGATGTACGCCATCATTTCATAAGGGGTCACCTTAAAAAGGAAAATGTTAGGATAAGTTTCATTGGCATGGACTCTCAACTTGCTGATATATTCACTAAACTTTTTCCCGATGCAAGGTTTCAAATGTTAAGGTTGGAATTAGGAGTCTTAGATATTTTAGGATAAGTTATTTGAAAAATGCTAAAGTTTTATGCAATTTGAGCAATCAAGACATCTCCATAAATTACAAAATATATGCATAAGACTACTTTAAGGACTCTTAATCAAGATCAAAAAATGAAAATTTAAAATTCTCAAAAAATCAAGTACTGTTTGCCGCGCTACCACCAGTGTCGGCGCTAGCATGGATGTTCGCTTTTTGTGATTTTCAAAATTTCTAAAAATCTATAAAAATATGTTAGTTTATATGTACTACTTAGTTTTTGTATTTCTGACTTTTGTTATTTTTGTTTTATCTATATTATGAAAAATCAACTACAAAACTTCAAAATTCAAAAATACAAAAATATGTTTTTGTGGTTTTCTGTTTTTCTTTCATTAAAAATATTCAAAACAACAAAAAAACTGTATGATCTTTATTGTCAATATCAAGCATGTATGAATTCTATTATTTAGAATTATCTACAATGTTAAAACTTGTTTCTTCATATTACTATGAACATTGTTTTGTTTATCATGTTTTGATATATCAATTTAAAGTGCATCAATTGTATTTAAAAATATGTGTAAAACCAAGCTTAGCATGCCTCTAAGTATGAGTAAATGTATTGTGATTGATAATGATACTTTTACACTCACTTATGTTTGGTAATGTATATGTGTGTTTAAATCTAAAATGCTTGCTTGAGTATTGTAATTGTATAATGAATTAAAATTTGGATAAGTTTATTATCTACACTACATTTGAATTGCATTTAAAAATTAAGAAAAGTGGTTTTAAAAAAAATTATTTTGGGTTTGCAAAACAAGTGTATTCGGAGAATGTTGTCTCACAAATATGAACAAAAAATAGACAAATATAATTCCACCAAGCACTACTTGAACCTCCTGATAAGTCTTCATAAGCATTGTGAGGTTGAGCACCTTGGAAAGAATAGTAAAGTGACTTGTGCAAACCTTAGTTATTACACTACTTTGTTAAAAATTATGTGCATTAAAAGTGTGTGAAAGTAATATACTTGTGTTTTATTGTGCACTTTACTCTACATATGTCTTGTATTTTGTGATTTAAATCATTTGTTAACATTGCTCAAAATACACTTTTGTGCACTTCATTATCTTTCATAACACTTCTTCTCATGAGTATTGGATTCTAATGCTTTATATATACTACTCTTTATATAAGAAATGCACTAGATAACTTAGCATGATCTCTACAATGTTTTGTATCTCTTAAACTTGAAATTAAGTAACATTTTATTATAAATTTTTTTGATATGTTCATTTCATGCTTGGTACATTTATGAAAAACTCTGAGATTTCTAAAAGGTTAAAACATCTTTCAATTTTGAACTTAAACACATATTTTTACTTATGCTTTTCATGCTTACAAAAAGATGGTTCTTATAATCTTCCTCTTGCCTACACTCTTATTTATTTATTTTTGAAATCTCTTATATATATATTATGCTTAAACTCTTTATCATTATCTATATTACAAAATCTCGATCATGCTTTATCATTTATAAGGAATGCCTCCTTACTACCCTTACCCCGCCTTCTTTTGATAATACCAAAAGGGGGAGATTAATTTGAAGAAATCTAGAGGATAAATCTAGAAGATTAAGGGGAGACTAATTCATGTAATCTATCATTTAGGGGGAGTAAAACATAAATTGCATTTATGTAGGGGGGGCATTAAGATAGGGGGAGTATGCACATTCTCATGTTTATCTATGTTCTGAACCAAGCAGGGTATTTCTAGTGTAAGGTTAAGTTTTGATTAGAGGTTTATGCATATTAGCAGAATGTGCGCCAAAGCAAATCGCGACTAGATCGACTCCTCAGTCAGAGGGCGAGTCGTCCAGAGCATAGAGTGAAGCCTTGATCGAGAGTTTGCGCTAGAGCAATGAGGCTCTGACGAGACAAATGATTATAATGCAGTCGCAAGTTGAGGCGTTGTTGTCTGCTGGTGCAAGGCAGCAAACCGTGATGCAGGCCCCCGTAGTAGGACAGACTCTACCTACCCCTCCCACTCCCATGGTGCCCCCAGTAGCAATATGCCAGAAATGAACTTCATTTTGCACTTTCAGAGATTGGGACCTCCATCGTATGACGTCCGAGCTGACTTCGTGGAATTGGACGACTGGCTTATAACCATTGAGGAGATGTTCTCGTATTCAGGGATTACCGGGGACCAAAAGGTGATGGTCGCCGCGTACCAGCTAAAGGGTCTCGCAAAAAGCTGGTGGTTGAGGGAGAAGGAAGGCCTTACTGGAGGATGTACGTGGGAAACCTTCAAAGGGATGCTAATAAGGAAGTTCCTGTCGTCGATGGAACGGGACCGATTAATGAATGACATCCTGCATCTGAAGCAGAGGCAACTCTCAGTGAGTGAGTACGAAATTGAGTTTTGCAAGCTGAGCAGGTTTACTCTGGCCCTGGTAGCCTCGGAAGAAGGATGGGTGAAGAGATTTCTGGGTGGTCTCCGCAGAGACATCCAGCAACTGGTCAACACGTACAGGTCGGAAAAGTACGTCGAGGTAGTAGAGGCAGCGCTGAAGGTTGAGGAAATTGATAATGCCAAAAACCGAGGATCGGTAATGAAGAAGGGAAAGAGGAAGGCTGGAGAAGAAGGGAGTTCTGGTGCACCTAAAACAGCCCCGAAGAAAGGAAGCGGAGAGGCATGCAGTTTCTGTGGCTGCCCTGGCCATCAATTTGAGAAATGTTTCAAGAGGAAGGGAGTTCAGAAGCAGCAGCGAGTGCTGGCAATCCAGGGCGCTCCGAAGGGAGAAGTGCTTTGCCCGATATGAAAGCAGAAGGGGCATGATGCGTCCCAGTGTTGGACCAAGGAGAAAGTCTGCTTCTAGTGCAGACAGAAAGAGCACATGAAGTTTCAATGCCCGTGATTCCAACCCCCGTTGCAGCCAGTTCCACTTTAAGCCTTGCCGCCGCTGTAGTATCAATACAAAGGGAGAGGAAAGCTAAACGTGCTAACCAAAGAGCAAGCACAGTCCTCGACCCAAGTGATCTCATGTTAGACTTCAATTTAGCTGTTAGGTTTCAGTTTTAGT
Source organism: Dactylorhiza incarnata (assembly GCA_033032865.1). Classification (NCBI taxonomy): domain Eukaryota; kingdom Viridiplantae; phylum Streptophyta; class Magnoliopsida; order Asparagales; family Orchidaceae; genus Dactylorhiza; species Dactylorhiza incarnata. Next base: position 2,299,783 of record JAWHQI010000017.1, on the reverse strand, counting down.
TTCGTTTGCGTTAGACTAGTTACCTTTCGCACTTATAGGAAGATTTATGGTAAAGAGTCGTTGGGCTCGTGTTATGTTTGATTCTGGTGCTACCCATTCATTCGTGGCTAGGACTTTCGTCGAGCGCCATCATTTGACCCCTGAGTTGGGCAACGATTCATTCCTCATTAAGTTTCCTTTCGGTGATTCGGTATCCTCGAACCAGCGCATCCAGAGATGCACCGTCCTCTTAGGAGATTTCTTGGTGTTTGCTGATCTCATGGTGCTGGACCTAGAAGACTTTGATGTGATATTGGGTATGGACTGGTTGTTCAGTTATGATGTTGTCATCCGATGCAAGGAAAAGCGTCTAGACTTTGTGATGGACAACGGTCATCCCATGAGCATTTTTTTGGATCTCCATGCCAGAGTTCCCCAATAATTTCTGTGGTATGTGCTCGGAAATTATTAAATTCTTGTTGCTTGGCTTACCTTATTTCTATGTTAGAAACTTTTAGTGGTTTACCGTGTATCGAGGGTGTTCCTTTGGTGTGAGAGTTTCCTGATGTCTTTCCTGTTAGTCTTCCTGGTCTTCCGCCTGATAGAGATGTGGAGTTCGTTATAGATCTTCAGCCTGGTACTCGTTCTATCGCTAAGACACCGTACTTTATGGCCCCGCGTGAGCTAAAAGAGTTGTGAACCCAGTTAGATGAATTATTGCAATGTGGATTTATTAGGCCAAGTTCTTCGCCGTGGGGTGCTCCAGTGTTGTTCGTGAAAAAGATGGATGGTTCTATGAAGTTGTGCATAGAATATAGGGAGTTGAATAAGATAACCATCAAGAATAGATATCAGTTACCGTGAATCGATGATTTGTTTGATCAGTTGCATGGTAGTTCAGTGTTTTCAAAGATTGATCTTCGATCAGGTTACAAACTGTTGAGGATTCGTGAGTCGGAAGTCCCTCAGACTGCCTTTCGTTCCCATTATGGTCATTTTGAATTTCTGGTAATGTCATTTGGTTTGACAAATGCACCCTCTGCATTTATGGACATGATGAACCGTGTGTTCAAAGATTTCTAGATCATTTTGTAGTAGTTTTCATCGACGACGTGTTGGTGTATTCAAAAAGTGCTGAGGAGCATGCTCTACACATTTGCGCTTAGTATTGTCTACTCTAAGAGAGCACAAGTTGTATGCGAAGCTGAGTAAGTGTGAGTTCTGACTTCCTCAGGTGTCCTTTCAGGGTCATGTAGTGAACAAGGATGGAATTACTGTAGACCCAGCAAAGATTTCTACCATGTTTGATTGGAAGACGCCTACAATGCCTAAGGATATAAGGAATTTCTTAGGGTTGGCAGGTTACTATAGGAGGTTTGCTCAAGGATTCTCGATGGTATCAGCACCTCTGACTAAGCTTAACCAGAAGAATGCAGCTTTTGTTTGGAGTGATTTTTGTGAAGAAGCCTTCCAGAAATTAAAGAGGCATTTGTGCAGTGCTCCTGTCTTGGCCTTACCGATCGAGCGAGTATAATATGCAGTTTATGTAGACGCATCTCGCATTGGACTGGGGTGTTTCTTGATGCAAGAAGGAAAGGTGATCGCTTATGGGTCAAGACAACTGAAAGTTCATGAAAGGAATTAACCTACGCATGACTTTGAATTTGCGGCAGTGATTTATGCCTTAAAGCTTTGGAGACATCTTCTTTATGGAGTGTCATGCAAGATTTTTATGGATCACAAGAATCTGAAGTATGTCTTCACCCAGAAAGAACTGAATTTGCGCCAACGTAGATGGTTGGAGTATGTAGCAGATTATGAGGTTTACATTCTTAGTGGAGGAGTTTATGCTGATGGATATATCAGTTGGTTGTAGTACCGCACCTTCGAGTTTAGGAGCTGAAGAGCCTTCTTGGATTACCCTTACAAGACTGCATCGGAAGGAATATCCTGACTTGCAGCATCTCCGGAATAGTACTGAGAAAGGGGAATTACCAGACTTTTCAATTGATGATAAAGATACTTTGAAGTATCAAGGTCGGTATTGTATTCCCGCGTTGGAGGATATCCAAACAAAGATTTGTAGTGAAGCGCATTACTCTAGTGTTTCCTATCATCCTGGTTCCACGAAAATGTACAAAGACCTGAAGCAGATTGTTTGGTGGTCAGGTATGAAGAATGATATAGCTAAATACGTTTCTGAATGTTTTACTTGTTAGCGCGTTAAGGTAGATCATAAGAGGCCAGGAGGTAGATTGAACCCTTTGGATATTCCAAGCTGGAAGTGGGAGAGTATTTCAATGGACTTCATTACCGGTTTACCGAGATCACCCGGAGGACATGATTCAGTATGGGTCATAGTTGACAGATTGATAAAGTGTGCTCACTTTGTTGGATTTTAAGACCTACTATTCTATGGAGAAAAGAGCAGAACTTTATTTGGATGAAGTTATCAGATTGCATGGTGTGCCCGTGAGTGTTGTGTCAGACAGGAATATGTCTCATTTTTGGTGGAGTTTGCAGGGAGCTTTGAGCACTGACCTTAGATACTCAACCGCTTACCACCCTCAGACCAATGGTCAGACGGAGAGAGTGAATCAAATTTTGGAAGATATGATCAGGGGCTATATTTTAGATCATGGTGGGGTTTGGGATAAATGCCTTGGGCTGATGGAATTTGCTTATAATAACAGTTATCAGGAGAGCTTGCAAATGGCCCCCTTTGAGGCTCTGTATGGGAGGCATTGCCGAATTCCCTTGTTTTGGGCCGAGTTTAGTGAGAGTCCGTTGTTAGGCCCAGAAGCTTTGGAAGAGATGAACATTGTTGTGACTCATATCCGCGAGAAGCTTCGCTTTGCTCAGGAGCGGTATGAGAAGAATGCTAATCGGAGAAGGGTGGATATGGAGGTCGATGTTGGGGACATGGTGTTCTTGAAAGTTTCTCTGATGCCAGGCGTTAAGTGATTTGGAAGGAACCACAAGTTAGATCCCCGATATGTGGCACCTTTCCATGTTATTGAGCGCATCTGAGTGTCAGCTTATAGACTAGATTTGCCTGCTTCTTTTCCAGATGTTCATGATGTGTTGTAGGTGAGCCAGTTGAGGAAGTGTATGCGTAGTGACCGTCTTGTTCTCGATTCGGTGCCCCAATTGCAGCCCAATCATTCTTATGTTGAAGAGCCTATCCAAATTTTGGAGACTTAGGAGCGGGTGTTGCGGAAGAAGACGATCCCGATGGTTAAAGTTCTTTGGAGAAATCAGGGCATCGAGAGCGCAACTTAGGAGTTGGAGTCTGCCATGAGAGAGACTCATCCTGGTCTCTTCTCCTAGATTTTGGGTAAACCTTCCGTCTGTTAATCTTTGGATTTTATGTACCTTTCGTGATCGTTGGATTTCAAGTTTCGGGATGAAACTTCCTTTTAGGGGGAGTGACTGTAACGCCCCTGGTTTTTTGTTATTTATTTGCGTGCCCGCTGTGACGTAATTTTGGCGTAAGGGCATTACGTCAACTCGTCGGGGTTAGTTTTGAGCCTCCGCTGAGTTAATGTATTTAATTTAGGTCACGCGTGCGAGATTTTGCGACATTTCAAGTTAACGGGAAAACTCGGGGATATTTTTGAGTAATTATTGAGATTTCAGCTTCGGGAATTTTGATCTCGAGTTTGGCTCGTCGGAATTGAATTCTGACTTCGTCGTTGGATTCGTAGTGCCGATTTTCAGTTTAGGGGTGAATTTCGTGAAAATCCGAGGTGATTTAGTCGCCCTTGTAGTTTAAATAGATTGGGGGGAATTATTAATTTATTTAAACAAGGAATTAGGGTTTTCATATAATACCTAATTTTTCTAACCCTATTCTTCTTCTTCTTCTCCAAAGAGTCGAACCGGAATTCTTGCGAGAATGAGAGAGGCGTGATGGGAACTTCTTCCGGCTGGCGAATCGAGAGTTGTAGTAGACGGAATCGTAAAGGGAGAGTAGAATCGGAATGCTCTCGACAAGACCTTCGTTCTAGTGGTAAGATTTTCCTATTTCTTGGGATTTTTGGAGTCAAGGTAGTGACCTAACTCCTCTTTTTGGCTCGGGAAGTTTTAGGCTTTTGTGCTCGGGTGAGTTCTTGGACGATCCATAGATTTTGGAGCTGAGAAATTCGAGTTTGGAAGGTTTAAGACAAGTGGCAGTTCCTCCTTCTCTTCTGTTGTTGAAGTGTTGTTTTCTGGCTTTGAGTTCTTATCGCGCTATTTAGCTCTTGATTTTGGATTGCTTTACCTGGATAGTTAAACTCTTGAACTCTCTTGATCTTACCCTCAATGTCTAAAGTCCCCCTAGAAGAACCTGGCTGCTGCCTAGTAATTTCTGTCATTTCCCTAGAAATCCTTGTGTTTCTCGAGAAATCCTTCTATTTCTCGAGAAATATCCTCTATTTCTCGAGAAATCCCTGCATACCTCTCTTTCATTTCTCTAGAAATCTCCTCTATTTCTCGAGAAATCCCTGCAGACCTCTCTTTCATTTCTCTAGAAATCTCCTCTATTTTTCGAGAAATCCCTGCAGACCTCTCTTTCATTTCTCTAGAAATCTCCTCTATTTCTCGAAAAATCCCTGCAGACCTCTCTTTCATTTCTCTAGAAATCTCCTCTATTTCTCGAGAAATCCCTGCAGACCTCTCCTTCATTTCTCTAAAAATATCCTCTATTTCTCGAAAAATCCCTGCAGACCTCTCTTTCATTTCTCTAGATATCTCCTCTATTTCTCGAGAAATCCCTGTAGACCTCTCTTTCATTTTAAATCTGGTGCCCTCCAATGTGTTCCGAGTTATTGCCAATGCCTATGCGGTGTGCTGTATTTTGAACGACTCATGCTTATATCATTTTGTTGATGTGTTTGTGTGAAATCCCTGGGCTCTTATGTAACGTCTTGGGCAGTGTTTTCTTCAATTGTGACCTTATCCTTAGAATTTTTCTAGCATTGTACCTCGGGCTAAGTCGCGCGTGGTAATTAAAATTAATTAATGAGGACTATTGCCTTTAGTCTTGCATGGTGGCCATTGCAAGGGACATGAACAATAGGTTTGACCTGTGGTCCTGTGGGCCGTGTTTGGGGGGCAGTGGGGACTCTTTTTACCCATTCTAAGGGGCGTGAACAGCAGGCTTCGCATGTGGTCCCATGGGCGGTGTTTGGGTTGGCAGTGGATAAAGGACCACCACCTAGTTTTAGGCTTTGGGTGGCAGAGGATAAAGGACCGCCCCCGTTTAATTTGAGCTGATCAGTCTCATAAATAGAATTAACAAGATAAATGAATTTTTGCTTGTATTTCTAAAAGGTATTGGTGCACTTGGTGCATTGTTTAGCTCTATGCTTTGGAGCTTCTTTTTCTGTAAGCTTGGCTTCGGTTGGTACCCCTTATCCTTATTATTACCTTGTTTCACATGACTTCTATGTTTTTTTTTCTGCCACTCGTGCTTTCCATGCTGAGGCATTCTTTATTTTATTTGAATGCCTCAGGTTCAGAGCCGTAGTGAATAGAGGTGTAGTTGGGAGACCTTGGTAGTTGTAGCTGCTGTCTTACCCCACTGCTGCGAGGTAGTGGTAGTTAGTTTTCTTCTTTTGTTCAGACATGCTAGTTTGAAGCCAATGGGTTCGTGTCAGGTTGTTGACGCCCATTGTGCCTCCTCTTATTACTTTGTAGCTTACTTGCTAGTTGTTGCCACTACTTTCTGATCTGGAGTGTATTGCTCTCTGGGAATGATTTATGCCTAGGTGCATTATAGTTATATAATGATTCTCTTTCATTCTCATTGCATCGTTTATAGGCCAAATCTTTATATTTAAGTCACGTACAAGAATCTTCATACCCAATCTAAACCTAGATATGTGCATATCATTTTCTTTATGTCCATGCATCACGTGCATGTAGGACCTTAATTGATCTAAACCAAGTATATTTCCGCTGCAAATACACATATACTTTCTTCGGTGGACTAGTTGATCCACGAACTGTGAGACGCAGTGCTTACCCCAAACCTAATAAGTGATTTCAAGTAATGAGTCATCATGTAAACCTATTTTGTAATAAATAAGAGATAGGTTCCCGCTTGAGCATCTGTAGTTGTCTCCTGCATGACGTGGCATCGTGACACATATTTTCTTTACTCTGATAATCCTAATTGCTGAGAAAATGCGGGTTGTGACATCCTCCTAGGACGATTTTCCACGAAATCTTTCCTGGATTCCGACTACCTCCCAGGTCGATTTACCTTCACTCAAAACAAAGAAGAAAAGTGAAAAATACAATGGAGAAGAAAGAGATAGAAACTATTGCTCCCTTAAAAATAGTATCCTCTGTAGAGCGGTGAGCAATATGTGCTTCTGAATATCATTCCTCTTGCACTCGATCAGCAACAGATGGTCATTGTAGACTTCGCTCTTCAGAGATCTTCAAACTCGAATAGGAGGGAGATAGTTCTCTTTTCCTTGCTTGGAGACGTTTGTTTTCTACAACAAAGGTGGCTGCGGAACCCTATTCATGTAAGTGTTTGTCTCTCCCCTTCAGGAAAAGAAATGATAGCTTTTATAGTTAATTCTGTAAGTTACCGCTGGCGGTAGGGTTACCGTATAGCGATAGCTTTCTTTAAGCATTTTCTCCTGCTGTCCAGCGCCAAATTAGGAAGGTGCTGAAAAACATTCTCTTGTTGTCTTTGGATAGCGAGGGGTGGTAGACTAACGCATCACGGTAGCATTAAGTCGATTTCTTCTCGACGACAACAGAGCATCTAGTGGACATAGTATTCTGGTAAAAAAACTAGCGCGCGGTGTTAGGCTAGCGCCCGTGGTAACATTCACGTCGATATCATCTTGACACTTTCATCTCAACGGTATGGGTTCAAGTCGATGCATCATTCAAGTCGACATAAGATGTCTCATCAACAGAGCTAGCGCCAGCAGTAGTTGTAGCGCGCGGCGGTAGAATTCTCGACGATATTGTCTCAACGCCATAAATCTTCATGTTGATATTTGCCTTTTCGTAGAAGCAAGTCACGTCGATATGGCAATCGTCGACGTTAGAACTAGCGCCCGACGGTAGGTCACGGAGAGTGGAATTCTCGACGTCTTCAAACCTATAAACCTGCCCACTATACCCAAGATATGTATGATCAAATACAGTATGGGATTTGATATTGTCAAACTAAAGAGATGCAAAATGCATGTTCCAACAAACTCCCCCTTTTGATAATATCAAATCTCCTTCATGAGATATAAATCATTAAGAGCATGGTATAGTGTAATCAACAATAATCATGAAACACGAACATGTTTATATATCAAGATAAAACATAAAGTGTGAACTTGCACTAAAGTAGTATGACTCCCCCTACATACGTGCTCCCCTTATCGATGTGTGCTCTTTAAGAATATCTCTCCCTATAAGCGATCTTCCCTAGATGACTAGCACATGACTAGCACATGAACGTTCTCTATTCTCCCCCTTTGATGTTAGCCAAAGGGGTGGTCTAGATCAAACAAAGATAAAGATATGAGATATGCAGCGAATTTGAAGAATAATGCACAAATAAAAAGTAAATCATGATAGGAATAAGGGTTGAAAGAAAGACAATCAGAGTATTAAAAAGGACATGGGTCAAAAATGCACAGGGAAATCAAAATACCACTTAAGATGGAATATTTTTTAATTTAAAAACTTGGTATAAGGTATATGAATCAGACACATTACAAGAGACTAAAATACATAAGGGTTTGCACACAATGTCAACCAATTTAGAAAACTAATTCAAAGAAACATTGTATGTGTCATGAATGGCAATCAGGTAGTAGAACAGACGTGCAAGAGAGAGATAATGCAGTTCAAGTCCAATTCTTATGCATGGAAGTGTTAGACTAAACAATGACAAGTGGTCGTGTAGCATCAATGGAAATAGCATCAAGTTAAATCAACATTAATACAAGCTATATCTCAATAATTCTATATGCTAACATAAGAGTAATGAAGTGATAAATCAAGTCATGTTTGTCAATCTTACATGAATACCAAGCATAGAACTCGGGCACTAATTTATTTTCCAGGTTTGCACAAGATCGTAACGATTCTCTTATCCAAGGTGCTCATCCTCACAATGCTTATGGAGGCTTATCAGGAGAAGTGAGTAGTGCTTGGGGGAAATCCTTGTCAACAAGATTGATTGCATATAATTTTTATTCTTTGTTGCACTATCAAGTTTATCATTTTCTTTTTCTTTCTTTTAAACAAGGTTCTCGAATCAAACAAAATCCACCCACATAGATAGATACACTTTAACTTGAATACGCAACCCATTTCCAATACAATTTTTGCCTAAGGTTGTATGCACTATATAGCAAAGATGAGAATCGTGATATTGATTTATCAAGTCATGCATATAGTATTAGTCATAATATCCCGAGTTATGGCATGTAAGCATTTGGATTTATATTTGAGTGCATTCTCTAAGGATGTGTGGATGTGCAATATCATTGTCTAGCCTAAATCCTCACACATGCCTAGAGGCATATTAAACATACATTTCTAATCTATAAGCACTCAGTAGTAGCTACCTTTAGATTGGGACATATCATGACGAAGACATACAATGTACAAAAGGATTAGAAATCATAAATCAAACTGTTAGAGTAATCATGGAGCTTCAAATTCACGTCATGTATGCCCATTATCATGAAAATCTTCAGTTTTTGTTTTGATTTTGATTTTATTTACACATGAATTAACGAACAAACAAAAATAGGCAAAACATTAATCAAAACATGTTTTTGTAATTTTTAGTTTTTCAGCTTTTTATATGAGTTTTGTTGTTAAAAAAACTGGAAAAAAACCTAACAGCAGACAGAAGTACAAGAGAAATAAGTAAAGTAGAATCAGAAAAGAAATCAGAGAATACATGAAGAACATCCACCGCTGGCGGTATGTCTAATGCACGGCGGTAGTAAACAGAACACGATTTCTCGGGAAGACAGCCAAGATTTTGACAATTTTTGCTTGTAATGACGTCTGTGTATCATTGTGAAGTGCAAGACCTATCTAATGCAGCAAAAACACTAGACAGAAAACACACACAGGTTGCAGTACATGATAATTAAGCTATGAGATCCAAAACCCCCAATTCTAAGCAAAGCAGGAAAATCGAGCATCAGGAAGTGTTTGGTAAATATATCTGCAAGCTGATCGTCAGCCCCAATAAAGTTTACTCTCACGTTCTCCTTCTTAATATGATCTTGAATAAAATGATTGCGTACATCAATATGTTTAGAATGAGAGTGGTGAACCTGATTGTTCATTAAGTCTATGGCACTTTTGTTGTCGCACCTAAGTTCAACGTTCTTAAGGATTATACCGAAGTCTTCTAATATTTGTGACATCCAAAGTGCTTGTGCACAACAACTTCCTAAGGCTATATACTCGGACTCGGCAATGGAGAGGGCAACAGAATTCTGTTTACTACTCGACCATGAAACTAATGTCGTACCTAGGAAGTTACAAGTACCACTTGTGCTCTTACGATCAAGGGAACATCCAGCATAGTCCGAGTCAGAATATCCATGGAGCATTAAGTCGGTGGTGTGTGGATACCAGAGACCAAGATTTTGTGTGCCTATGAGATACCTAAAGATATGTTTAACAGCTTTCAGAAGAGATTCTTTAGGATTAGCTTTATATCTAGCACAAGGGCTGACAACAAACATAATATCGGGTCTAGACGCACATTGATATAGGAGTGATCCGACCATACCCCTAAAGATTGTTTGATCCACCGAAATGACACTTTCATCCTTTCCTAGTTTGAGTGATGCGCTCATTGGAGTTTTTGCTTGTTTCATATTTTCAAAGCCGAATCGCTTAAGCGTATCTTTTATGTATTTTGATTGGCATATAAAAATTCCATCATTCTTTTGAGAAATCCGAAAGCCTAAAAAATACGTTAATTCTCATACCAAACTCATTTCAAATTCGGTTTGCATCACTTGATTAATTTCATTACATAAAGTGTCATTGGTGACACCAAAGATTATATCATCTGCATAGATTTGTAATATAATTAGATCGGAATCACTATGCTTTACAAAGAGTGTCGTATCCGCACTACCCATCCTACAACCATGTTTTAAAATAAAGTTCATAAGTCTATCATACCAAGCACGGGGTGCTTGCTTTAGACCCTATAAGGCTTTCACTAGTTTGTAAACATGATTTGGGTCATCACCGTCCTTAAAAATGGGTGGTTGCACAACGTACACCTCCTCTTTAAATACCCATTTAGAAAGGCACTCTTGACATCCATTTGATACAATTTTATTTGTTTAAAACATGCAAATGCTAGAAACATCCTAATGGACTCAAGACATGCAACCGGTGCAATGGAATCTTCAAAGTCAATGCCTCTGATTAGTGAGTAACCTTGAGCAACCAACCTTGCCTTCTTTCTTGTTATCCTAGACTCACCATCAAGTTTATTTTTGTAGATCCACTTCAAGACTATTATCGGATGGTTACTAGGATGCTCCACTAACAACTAAACTTTGATTCACTCAAAATAATTCAATTCCTCGATCATAGCCAAGAACCAAGATTCATCATTTAAAGCTTCTGAAATGTTCTTAGGCTAGATTTCAGATATAAAACATAAATTTGAGAAATATTCATACAAAGCTGAGCGATTCCTAACCCCATGTAAAGGTTCTCCAATCACTAATTCTCGTGGATGTTGTTTTGAAAAATTTAGAGTACTCGGAGGCTTATATCCTTCAACATGAGTTGGATCACCTTCTACTTCCTCTTTCTCTTAATTCTCGTCTTCCAAATATACACCATCGTCATTATCATCTTCATTTGATTCATATTCATTATTTGGTATATTTTCATTAAATTGCACATGAATCAATTCTTCAACAACTGAGGTTCTTTTATTGTAGACCCTATAGGCACGACTCGTGGTAGTGTATCCTAAAAAGATGCCTTGGTCAGATTTTTCAACAAATTTTCCTAAATGATCCTTTGTGTTTAAAATGAAACATGGGCAACCAAAGACTCTAAAGTATGAGACATTCGGTTTTCTATCATAATACAGCTCACAAGGAGTGCATTTAAAGATAGGGCAAAGCATGGTTTGATTCATCACATAGCGCGCAGTGTTGACCGCTTCAGCCCACAAATATCGAGGCAAACTGTACTCGTCTAGCACTGGGCGAGCCAATTCATGCAGTGTCCGGTTTTTCCTCTCCACTACAATTTGCTGTGGAGTGCATGGAGCAGAAAACTCATGTCGAATTCCTAAGTTATTGCAAAAAAATTTGTAAAATTTTAATTCTAAAATCCCCCCCCCCCCAATGATCTGACCTTATGCATTTTATTTTTAATTCCATTTCATTTTGTAATCTAGTACATAGGGTAAAGAATTCAAAGAATGTATCCAATTTGGAAGCTAAGAAGCCAGTCCATGATAATCGGGAATAGTCATCTATCAACACAAAAGTATATCGTTTACCTCCTAGACTACATGTACTAATTGGATCGAAAAGATGCATGTGAATTAATTGTAGTGGTCAAGAAGTGGTAATTTCATGTTTTCTTTTGAAGGATGATTTAGTGAACTTGCCCTTTTGGCATGGAGTGCATAAAGAATTCAAACTACCGTTTAGTATTGGAAGACCACGAATTAGCTATGTTTTTCATACTTTGACTATTAAATTACTCACGGAATGTCTGAGCCTCCGATGCCAAAGTTCTAGCTCTTCATTTTTTGCAACTAAACATCTTAAATTAGAAGAGGATAAATCCTCAAACTTAATGATATAGACATTATGGTTTCTAAGTGCTGTGAGCAACACGGTATTCATTTTAGCGTCTAGAATTTTGCATGACTTTGTAGTGGTTTCAAACAAAATGTTCAAGCCCTTGTCACATAACTGAATAATAGAAATCAAATTATGCTTTAGACCATCTACAATCAATACATTTGAAATAGATAATAATTTGTTACCTATGTTGCCTACACCTAGAATACGTCCTTTGTTATTGTCTCCAAAGGTCACCATTCCTCCATTCTTCTTCTCCAGGCTAAGGAATTTGTCTTCATCTCCCGTAATGTGCTTGGAGCATCCAGAGTCGAAGTACCACACGTTCTCCTTATCCTTATCCTGCCAACATACCTAGAAAGAAGTTGAGGGCAAAGATCTGGTTACCCAAGTTGTTCCACCCATAGTATAGGTAGATGACTTCTGTACCCAGACTTGCATTGTTTTCTTTAGTCCTTTCCTCAAGCATGAGCCGAAAGTGTGACCAAACATTTTTACTTTTGGAACCCAGGGTATAAGTGGTGGATGCCGCCCTTTTCATTTTGCAGAGCTTATGCTGGAAGACGAAGAAGAGCTTTCAGAACAGACAGTTATTTTTTTGTTATTCTTAAACAGATTTCGGTTCTTTGCTAGAGATTGCTTACCACCGGCGCAAGTACTAGTGCTTGGCGGTAATGTTGTGTTCATGTATCCCATCCAAAATTTCTAGATCTGAGGCACTGAGCTCCCAGCAGCATATCTAGAGATTTCTAACCTATCCCAAATTTCTGGTCAACACAGTTTAAATCGTGGATCCTCGCTTTTAAAGTGGTGTTTTCTGTGACAAGTGTCACACACCGATTAGCGAACTGCTTTTTACTTTCATCAATTTGCATAAGAGAAATTTGGAGCCTTTTCTCTAGAACCTTCTTCTTGTTAGTAAGACTTTCAACTTTCGAGGAAGTCTTAGAGAGGCTTTCTCTTAGTTCATTGATCGTTGCCACTGAGTGAAAGCACTCCTGGCTCTCGACTTTCTCTTTACCATATTTGGTGAGTTCATTGTTCAAATTCCTCAAGTTTATTACATAAAAGCTCATATGTTTCATACAATTCACCCTAGAAGGGAGGAGTTACCTCAGTGTTGCTATGAACACTGGATTCGCCATCAGATTCATTGTCATGCTTCCCCATGAGGCACAAATTTTCCTCATCCTCACTACTTGAACCGGAAATGCTTGACTCATTAGAACTGGCATCGTCCCATGTTGTCGCTTTAAGCACTTTCTTCCTTCCTTTGTCCCGGGTTCTTCTCTCCTTTTCTTCCTTTTGTAGCTTTGGGCATTGTCTTTTCATGTTCCCAGATCTGTGGCAGTGGACGCATTCTGGAAAGAATTTTTCTTCGTCACTCTCCGTTTCCTTTGATGGTTTGTTCCAGCTCCTCTTCACTTAAGCACATTTCTTCAGAAATTTTCTGAACTTCCCTTGCCTCTTGGGATTTTTCATAAATCTTCTAAATTCCCGAACATAAAGGCTCTCTTCATCGTCAGATTCTTCTACTTCCTCCATTCCCTTGTCCTCCTTGAGTGCTAGAGCTTTCTTCTTCGGCTACTTTGGATATTCCTCGCTTTGAATCTTCAGCTGCAACTCAGGGGTTTTTAGGTTCCCAATGAGGCTTTCAATTTCCAAGGTGCTGATGTTGTGAGATTCAGCAATGGCGGTCACCTATGGGTTGAACCGTGGAGGAAGAGATCGTGGGATTTTTTGCAGCTAGTCTCCATTGGAGAAGATCTTTCTGAGTGATCAAGAGGCATTCACAATCTTCGTGAAGCGAGTGTACATGTTGTCCACTTCCTCATCGATCTCCATCCGAAATTGTTCATATTCATATTCTAGTTGAAACATCTTCGACTCTTTCACCTGTGAAGTACCTTCATGCATCAGCTCAAGCAATCGCCAAATATCATAAGCAGTTTCGCAATTACATATTCTATTAAATTCGGTTTTATCTAACGCACAGAAAAGAGAATTCATTGCTTTCGCATTGTTGGTGCATTTTAGTTTATACATGTCGTCCCATTTATCATGTGGTTTCTCCAACACTTGTTCTCCTACGGTGGTAGTGGGTGCAGTATATTTTGACTCAACCATGGCCCAGATGTCCACGTTTTGAGTCATCAAGAATATTTCCATTCGTGTTCTCTAGTGGCTGTAGTCACTCCCCATAAACAATGGGGGTCTACTCACACCTTGAACCTCATGTAAAGCATGGTTTCTTTTTGAAGTAAAACCTCCTCTGATACCATTTGTTGGATCGGGTGGCCAACCTTAGAGAGGGGGTGAATAAGGTTTTCAATTATGTACTGGAGATTTAAATAAATTACAGCAGGAATGCGTGTTCTGGAGCTAGCATCAGGCGGTAGCACTACCTCGTGGCATTACCTAAGGAAATAACACATTAAATGCAGAATATCATTTCGGAAATCACATTACTCCAACCAATGCACCACTAAAAATCCACAGTAGTTTTACAATAAAGTTCAGAAACGTGATAACATTAAATGATAGAATATTGTTTACACAAATAGACTTAGATCTCCATGACGCCGGAGAATAGAGACGATGAATATAAAACTCTTGTGGTTTATATACCGATCTTCTCCCCGAATACCGGTTGGATCTCTCCCTTTTCTCCCCAGAAAAGTCTTCGAGCCTGCTCCTCACCTTCCTCTTAGGAAGGGTGTTAGAGCCAACTAGATCTCCCAGATCTAGATGTCCTCCCACGACAATTTCCCACAGAATTCTTCCCGGATTCCTACGACCTCCCAGGTCAATTTACCTTCACTCAAAACAAAGAAGAAAAGCAAAAAATACAATGGAGAAGAAAGAAATAGAAACTATTACTCCCTTAAAATAGTATCCTTCATAGAGTCGTGAGCGATAGGTGCTTCTGAATATCGTTCCTCTTGCACTCGATCAGAAACATAAGGCCATTGTAGACTTCGCTCTTCAGAGATCTTCAAACTCGAATGGGAGGGAGATAGTTCTCTTTACCTTTCTTGGAGATGTTGGTTTGCTACAATAGAGGCGGCTGCAGAACCCTATTCATGTAAGTGTGTGCCTCTCCCCTTCAGGAAACGAAACAAGAGCTTTTATAGTTGATTCTTTAAGTTGCTGTCGACAGTAGGGTTACAGTGCGGCGGTAGCTTTCTTTACGCATTTTCTCCAGCTGTCCAGTGCCAAATCAGGAAGGTGTCGGATAACATTCTCTTGTTGTCTTTGGATAGCGCTGCGTGGTAGACTAGCGCATTGCGGTAGCATTAATTCAATTTCTTCTTGATGATAGTAGAGCATCTAGTCGACATAGTATTCTGGTCGACAAAAAAAGTGTGCAGCATTAGGCTAGCGCCCACGGTAACATTCATGTCGATATCATCTTGACGCTTTCATCTTGACAGTATGGGTTCAAGTCAATGCATTCTTCAAGTGGACATAAGTTGTCTCGCCGACTGAGCTAGCGCTCGCAGTAAGTCAAGCGCGCAACAGTAGACTTTTCGATGACATGTCTTGACGCCATAAGTCTTCATGTCAATATTTTCCTTTGTGTCTAAGCAAGTCATGTCAATATGGATATCATCGGCGGTATGACTAGCACCTAGCGGTAGGTCACAAAGAGTGAAATTCTCAGTGTCTTCACACATATAAAACTACACACTATACCCAAGATATGTATGATCAAATATAGTATGAGATTTGATATTGTCAAACTGAAAAATTATGCAGAACACATGTTCTATCAGAATTCTCTTGGGAGCGAGAATAAGCAATACATGATGAGTATTCAGATCTCTTCGTGTGAGGTATGTTTGGTTTAGTGAAATTCCAATTTTGAGGATGAAAATCTTTTTTAAGGGGGGAGAGTTGTAATACCCCAAAATTCTTATTCGACTCTCCTAGAACCCATTGTGTTTGAGGGCACGATAGCCCCAAGGAGCCTGAGAAATTCCCATGGAGTTTAGGGACTCTTTTACAGAGTTTTGGAGGCCTAGTGCAGTAGGTCATGTGATTTTAGGCATGTACGGTCGTGCATGGACAAAACCGCACAAGCATTTTAAGAAATTTTTTTTGATTTATTTAACACGTGCACGATCGTGCATGTGAAATGCCACAGTCGTGTGAAACAATCTCATAGGCATGATCGCATGGGTGAAACACACGATCATACGAGTGAAACTCATGATCATACATACGAGGCCATATCTCGTTTAAATCTAATTTTTGGACCAATCGATGGGTGTTTCATGATCGAATGGTTGGGATCCTTCCCTAGAGTTATTAGGTCATGTTTGGAGCCAATTTTCTTCAATATTTAACTCTTTGTTTTCTCTATAAGGTTAGAGAATGGGGAGATGAGGAGGTTGAGTAATAAGAAAGGGGATTCCACCATTGGATATGCTTTGGAACTCCGATTGACGAGCTGAGATCGGATATGTGGAGAGGATTTAAGGGTGCTCATCTTCATCTGTGTACTTTAACATTTCCATAGCGGGGAAGAAATTAAAGAAGGTAATGATATCTCTTCTCCCAATTATAGGATGCGTGCTTGGCATTTTTTTGATTTCAATCTTTGATTTTATGAATGTGGTACCTGAAAGATCTAATTAGAGGGCTTGGAGTAACCGCAGTTCACTTTGAACCATCGGGGCATGAGATTGCATCCTCGACATCATTGCATTAGAGATTCAAAACTTAGTAATGGATTAAGCATTATGGGTGAACTCAAAATTGTGGCCTATGGTACGATTTGGTGAGGATTGATTGACATTACATCTAGGGTTGCGTTAGACGTGCGATTGAGGACATAGTACCATTATAATGTCCCTTTTTTGTGAGAATAGCGGATGTCAAGATTAGGGCATAGATGGCATGGGAGAATCCTAGTAATTGAATGTGATGCTGAGATAGAGTATGCTTTAAGAGTTTGTACCAAATGGGTAGTAGAACCTCCAAGCTTAGTTAACAAGTCCCCATGGTGTATACATTCCATGTGTGGGTAGGGGTCCCAGTAGGGTTAGCTAAACTTACTACTCTTGGTGATTAGGACCTCCTTGCTTGGCTGACGAGATCCCATAGTGTTGACATTCCATATGCAGGTAGGGGTGCCATTGGCTTAGAGGAACCAATTATAACCTCTATGTTTTTTGGATGAGTCCCCGTGGTATTATATTCCATGTGCGGGTTGATGCGGAGACAGGCAAGTGCACCATGGTCGTACAAGTAATAAATAAAACAAGGTGTTTACCCCCCGAGTATCAGTCTCACGTGGAACATGGCGGGGTGGAGTAATCTTTTGAGATGAGACTTGAGATAGAAGTCTCTTTATGTCAGTGTTTTATGGGGGTTTTGATTTATGCTAACAACTAATTGCAATAAAAGTAAACTAATTAACTATGCGGGACGCCCACACCGCTTCGCTCCTCCACAGATCATCAGACTCCGCTTTGTACATCCGCGATTCGCCTTCCTCTATTTCTCACCTCTACGGGTCACCTTCTTCCGCTTCACACCTCTGCAGGTTGCAAGCCTCTTCTTCACACCTCAGCGGGTCGCAAGCCTCCGTTTCTCTCATTGCCATAGCCACACACAACCCAATCACATGACTATCACCACAACACCACCACCAAGCAAAGACACATGAACAAAACATTATAAATAGTTTCATTTAAGATCAAACACATATAAACAAATATAAGTGCATGTTATATTCATACAAAATCCACCACACCATATATGAAGAAATCCAAAAAGGAACAAACCTAATCAGGATGAAAAATAGAAAAGCAATACAAACGCTGCCCGAGTCTCTTCCTCAGAAGTGAAGGAGGTAGCAAAGCTCTTAGCATGATCCTTGGCTATCACCCAGGGTCTCTGAAGCTGTCACTATCTCTCGCCCATCTTCTCGGTAGGTTCGTATCGATCACGTCGAAATCCACAAGATAACCTTTAAAATAGCTTGAATCCTTGGAGAAAGTCTTAATCATTGAAGCTTGGGTGATGGGGAGGGGCTTTGGGGAGAACCCTAGCTTGGAGAAGCAAAACTGGGCGAAACGACGCTGAAAAGACGGAACAAAAATGGAGTAGGTAGATGAAACTGTAAAACATGATATTTATAGTTCGCATGAAAAGTTTAACTGCACACGAATATCTGCACGACCAGTGGTCGTGCATGAAGGAATGTCGACCACTCGTGCAGGAAGGAAATACTGGCTGGAGGAGGGCTTTTTCATCTTGAGGAGGAGGCCAATGTCGATTGGAAGAAAAATTCCGCAGGACCAGTGGTCGTGCAAAAATGTTGGACGACCAGTGGTCGTGCGCGAAGGAATTCCTATCCTTGTGCGACTCCTCATGTGATCCTCTAGAGAAATAAGGCCAAAGATTATGCACAACCAGTGGTCATGTGCAAAGGAGTCCACTGACCGTGTGAGAAGGAAAATGCACGACTAATGGCCTACTACATGGAACGGTGTTGAGATTCCCCGAAGAAGATACACGAGGTTGCATCTGCGTGATAAACATCCAATACCTCCAGGAATGCACATCCACACAACCACAATCTTAATATTAATAAAAGGAGATGAAATGAGAAGGAGAGGAAGTCTCCTTCATGCATGAAATGGCTCAAATACTATCCTATGTAGCTAAACCAACTCACAATGCATTCATTTGGCTTATCAATGGGTTTTATGATGAAAACAACAAAGAGATGAGCGATAATAATGAAAAAAGCATGCGAGAATAGGGCCTAAATCACTATATGAATTTTTCTCATCATGGGTTGGGGTCAAAGTGGGGTTATAAAAATCAGTTATTTTGTGATAAGGGGTGAGATTACCCCTCCTTTTGCGTGATAGTATGTACCATGGATGAATTATGTAATATGAATTTGTAATGATGATATCTTAGATTCATACACGCGATAGGGTGTTGTGGGTGAGACCCGATTACATATATGTTACATTGATAGGCCTCTGTGAGAAAATAAAAATTATATTTTATTTTATTTCCAATATCTAAATATTTCATGAATGCACCCCTCTTTTTATATAATAAAGGAGGTGAGGGAATATATAATTAGCGATGTGGGACTAAATACAATAGAATGGGGACATATGAGTTTGGGCGATTACAACACAAGTAATCTCCCAGACTAAAATTGTATAATTAGCGGGGGCGGTTACACATGAGTAACCGTCCGATCTCTAAGTCATCAAAAGCAAGAAACACCAGGCGGTTGCACTAAGAGTAACCACACATCCTTATCAATGCTTTATTTTATGCTTTAACCGACCCTTTTACTTAAATGCTCAACCTAGAGACAGGTACGATGCTTGTCACATATACACTAGAGTTTAATATGCTTATTTATATGTTTGTTTTCATATGCATATGAAGTGCTGACCAGCAGGATGATGTGTTTCTCGGGGTCTGCTAGGATGGCCAGGAGGAGGGGTATTGTTACGTGGTTGTGGTCAACTAATAGTTGACCCTCGTGTACCATTCTTTTTTATTTGGTTGTAGGTCAAGACTCTAATGCTGGAGCGCGCTAGTCAGATAAAAGCCAAGAAATCATAAAGTGTCATTTTTCCCTCCACTCTTCAATTTGATATTTTCCTTTGCTTATTTTACTAGCATGTGTCTCGAGGTAGCTTAGGATTCTTATTGTACTATTATTGAATTGGACGAGATACATGCATGTTTGTAAGGCCATAAGATCGAAAACTCTTTTGTGATATTGTAGATGTAGACACTCTTTGGTTTTAGGTTAATATCTTTTTGTTGTACTATGCTTTGAGTTAGCTTAGTGGTAGTTATTCTTTTTATATCACTTTTTATTGTTGAGATAACGATAGTTATATGTTATGGGTCCCAACCAGGCCCATACAATATAGTTGTTATGGTGGAGGTATTACATTATCTCAATCAATGAATGCTAAGATCTTGGTCGGTTACCCATTGTTAATTTCTAGTCAATAATTGGTGATTACATAATCTTCCTTCTATGGTGATGATGAAGGGATGGCTCATTTGACAATTGATTTTTGTGTTGGTCAATGAACTGCGATCTTTGGCCGATCTGGAAGCACCGCTACTGAGAGAGGCAGTCTGCAATCCAATCTCTGATGAACAAGCGGGTACACAGTCAATTAATAACTCCCCAATCGATGAATTACCGATTGATGATATCTGATTTCTTCAAAATGAACTTAGAAATTTCTACACAGCAGATTTCAGACAACTTCTCCTAGACAACTTCCTTCAGTCTTTTTCTATCTACATCAAAGTCACTTTCTCTAAAATAAGAACAACTATTATAACAACCCACTTATGCACTGTGAGGAATTGTTCTCTTTGGTCCCAGCCCACACAATTTTACCTCAAAATGCATCTCATAATTTGAAGGTGTGGCTCTACCTTTTAGCCACCAGGATCTAATTCACTTCGGGTGGTATAAGACTAATCCTGACAATCTTGATCATGGATACAATGGAATTTTTCACTACACGTACCCACCACCCATCACATTGGATTCATCCATGAATCTAGCTAACACCAACCTGAAGTCCTGGTCTAATACCAAACTATAATTACCCACTTCCACACTGTTAGGTATTGTCCACATTTGGCACAACATATAAGGTTTTGTCCACAAGCGCGCCTCATAATGGGAACGTGTGGCTTCACCTTTTATCCACCAGGATCTTATTCACTACGGGTAGTGCCAGACAAATCATGGCAATCATGTTCAGGGATACAATGGACTTCCATGATAAACATTCTTGGTAAAGAGAGCATGTTATGTTGGATGAGTATCCAGATCTTTTCACTTCAGGTACATCTTGAGCTATGACTTCAATATCGAGGATGAAATTCTTTTAATGGAAAAGGAAATATAATACCCCAATTTCCCTTATTATAATAAGGAAAGGGTATTTTATGCTCTAAGTAAATCACTGATTGGGTCTAGTAGGATGTGAGACAGCTTGGATAGCAAAATGCAGAGTTTCTTAGTTGACACATCTTGTTACAGTTAGAAACTTTTGATCTAGAAGTAGTCAAGCAATTAGTCTTATTGTCAATGTAATATGAGCCTAACGGGTCGCACGTTAGAATGTGCAGAAATTGGAGTGTTTGATCGTGTTGGTTTATGAAACCAAGTTTTTAATGGGCATATATGATATATTATACAGTATTGAAGGCAGACGTAGTCAGGCACACACCCGTGTACTAAGGGCGTGTGGGCTCAAAATGGTGGGATAATGGTTTGCATCAGTTCTAAACCAAAAGGCACAACTATCCAAGGCACACGCGCGAGGCATAGACCCATGTGCCAAGGGCGTGTATGCAGTTTTTTTTCCTTTCTAGAGTCACGAGGAGTCATGAAAGCATAAACCAATGTGACTTTTGTGACACACACCCGTGGCACACGCCTGTTTTCCATGGGTGTGTGTAACCCAAATTTTCAATACTGGTTCGTGCCTATAAATAGATCACTTATCCTGAAGAATGAATGTCGTTCTTGGAGTTTTTCATACCATAAAACCACCAAGAATACATCTCTACCAAATCAAAACTAGCATTTTGAGTGAGAGAAAAAGTGATCATCTTTCATACTCAAGTTCATTGGATGTACTGCATGGTGTTTTTGATGTTCGTGTGGATACCTCTAGAGACCCGGATACTATTCTGCATTTGGACACAAAATCTAGTTATTCTTCTCGAAATCTGATTTTGATGCATGTATAAAAAAATTTCTTGATTAAGTATGTTTCTCATGGATCCTGTCGAGGGTTTCCTGTATTACTGCTGCACATTTGATGCTCTTAAAAACCAACAGTGGTATCAGAGGGATGTTGTGAAACCTATATTTTAGAAGTAATTCCCCCCTTTTCGCATTAATTGCCTATCTTTGTACAGATCTGTTCATTATTACACAGATAAGCGAGTATGTCTACTATCTAAGGAAAGATGGATTTCAATATATTTGCATGTAAATCTGATGATTTAAAATGGTTCTGAAGAATTAGATTTAGTCCTGGAATAGTTTAAATGATTAATTGATTAAGCATTAATCACATACACTATATTTAAATAGTTTAAATAAAAGTATGATTAAATGTTAATCATCTAAATTGTTTAAAATGTTTAAACATATGCACGATTAAAAGTTAATTATATTTTCATGAAAATCCACTTAAAGAATATTAAGTGTTCGGATGGCTTCCGATGGATGACACTCTTTCGTCCTTTATCGATGAAGTGTGGGCTTGCGACAACAAGGTGCATAAATCTATCTTAGAAGGAAGGGTGGGATACTTGTGATATCGAGTTATCGATATTGGGTCTAACTTAACTAGGTGACCTCGACAATTGAATGCCTAGAGGCATAGGGTTGGCATGCACCATAAGATGGATGTGAATAATGGTTATTCATCAACCATAAAAGAGTTGCATGATGATTCAATTGAATAATGTTGTCTACCTAAATAGACATGGATATGGGTGATCAACCAAAACTGAATCATGATTGGGGTGAAATATGGATCTTGTCCCACTAGGGAGCTGCTCACTTAAACTCTCTGAATTAATATTGAGTATTATTAATTTGAATAAAATAGTAAGAGTATTTTAATCAAAGTCCTCATTAAAATGGAAATATATTTTGAAATATAGTACTAATATAAATTTGCAAACTTTTGTAGAATATGCATGGAAAATAATACACGTCACACCTTGTCCCTGCGATTGGTCCTTGAGAAGGACAAGCACAACGAGACAAACTTCCTGGACTAGTATAATAATTTGAGGATTGTCCTCAAACAAGAGCATAAGCTCTATATCTTAAAGGAAGATCCCCCCTAAAGAGACACTTAGATCTTGCACTCGTACAGATAAAGATGCTTACAAGAAGTATACGGATGGCACCTTGGATGTTGAATTCCATATGCTCTCAACCATTAACTCTGAGCTTCAGAAACAACATGAGAATATGTGTGATTATGATATTTGATAGTTAACCTGGTAGTAGTCTAACTTACCTAGAGGGGGTGAATAGGTTTCTTTGCTTTTTCTAATTATGGTTGACTATTTTAGTTGTTAAAGCTAAGTATAAAACTACACAGAAAAGCACACATATATTTATAGTGGTTCCCCAAGGTCTGGGTACTCCACTTTCCCTCTACACCTTTATAACAATGTGTTAGACAAGGCAATCTTCTAAAAACCAGTAAGCTCAATGAGCTTACAAAACTTTCCCTCAGGATTTCTATGGTTTCCTCCAAAACCCTACCTCAGGATTTCAACCCTACCCTCAGACATAACAAGGAGTCCTACCTCAGAGTTCTTTAACTCCTACATCTTAGTGACTCTCCTAGTCACATACCTCAAGCTTATCAAGAAGCCTTACAACTCTGGCTGAGAGTACAACCCTACAGCTCAGGCACACAGCCCTACAAACTCAAGCTTATAGCCATACAATCTCAGGTTCATAACCCTACAAACTCAGAACAAATATGTTCTTACGAAAATGAGTGATTCTACTATTACAATAGAAGAATATATATTAGTACACTTTCAGATTGATTCTCCTGTTATAGAGCACAACAGATTTGTGCTTTGGAGCAGGACTGGATAACAGCAGCTCTTGTCCTTGCTCCACATGGTCTTCTTCCTTAGTAGAGGGAAGAAGATCAACTTGCTCTTCTGAGATGAATCAGCAAGAGCTGTCTACCTCTCTTGTATTGATCAGCTTGCAGCTTGAGAGAGAAATTTCCTAAAATAGAAGATGATGAACTTCAGTAGTTTCAGCAAAGCTCTTGTCGTCAATTAATCTTCTCTTCATTATTCAATGTTGTTCTATTTTCCCTAGCTGATCCTTTTGTACCTCCTTCAATTTTCAACGGCTCTTAGGAGTGCCTAGTCACAGCATGGATAAGAATAGAAAAGCTTATCTTACTTTTTAGTATCTCCTGCAAAAGTAGATCCCGTCAAAGTAAAGTTCAGGTTTGAGTCTATCTCAATGGATGGGCTGAGACAGGCTTCAGTCTCAGCGGCTGTAATATTATGTGTCTTGACGGATACGCTAAGATGGGTAGTCTTCTCAGTGAATTACTAGTTGAGACAGATTTTTTCTCAGCGTCTAAACTGCTTAGTCTCAGCGGTTCAGCTGAGACCAGTCTGTTATCTCAGCTGAGACCAGTCTGTTATTTCATAGTAATACGCTTAATATTATTCTAAAGCTTGGAATGACTTAAGCCTGCAATTAACATGATATAAACATGGCTTATCAAATACATTATGCACTTAGCATTATATATGATGCATCTTCAAATCCAAGGAACATTTAAGGGCAATATTCCCAATAATCCCCCCTATTTTAAGAAGGCAGAACACCTAACAATGCTAAGATACATTAACACAATAAATTATAACATTGATATATTAAGAGAGCATAATAAGCAGTAAATAGATCATAACAAATTTTATTGTTAACAACTATAGGTAGCACACAACATGAATAAAGCTTAACAAAACAATTAATTGCCTATCACAAGAGATTTCAGATATGAATTGGAAGATCATTTGTATTATCAATTAAGTGTTTACATAGGATATTTCAATTTCCTTTCAGTACAATAGTTTTATCTTATGAGATTTAAGCATCTGTTCAGGTTTTTCTTTTCATGGAAGCATTGGAGCTCTTAGCTTGGTTTTCAGTCTCACTCTTTGTAGCAGCAACAACAGTCATCTTAGTAGACTTCCTTTTGTTCTCTTGCCTCTTGAAGTATAAGAAGGGTTTTGGTAAGTACCTAGAGGGCATCCTTTTGGGATTATCCCTTTTCACCAAATTTTCTTTGGAGATTCTTTCCCTTATGGATTTCCTTTCCAAATGCTTTATCCATTCTTTTGCTGAGTAGATGCTCTCAATGTTCTTGCATGGCTGACCATGATTTATCCAAGCATTAATGATTGTTTTCTTTAAATACTCCAATATTCAAAGTCTGGATCTCTAGCTTGATCTTGTCTGTTCTTATCCATGTATTCTTCAGTCAACAACACTTCTACCCTTTTCCTACTAGCTGCAAGTTGTGCATATTGTGCAACCTTGGATTGAGCTTGGAAGTCAAAGTCTTCTGGCCTTGAGGTATCCGGGAGAGGAAGATTGAGTGCAATTATGGTTCCTTGAAGAACCCTAAGTGCTTGCTCAGCATTATTCTTCTCCCCCTTTCTGGCTTCTTCAAATTTCATTCTTTCAAGCTCTTGAGAGTTGGTGACCATTGAGCCAGACAATGTTTGAAAGGCATTTTCTAAGGTAGATTTGATTTCTTCTTTCATATTCTCAGCTTCTCCTATCATAGTGGTTGATGTGGACCACACATATTCTTCAATATGATTTGAGGCCTTTTCAATGACCTGATCAGTCTTGCTGACATAGTTCTTGACATATGTCATATCTTGCTCAGAAAGTTTAAGACTTTTATCCATTGACCTTAGAATGGTGTTGTGTGCTACAACTGATTTCTCTGCCAGTTCAAACCACTTGGTCATTTTTCTATTAAGATGGGTTGTGTCTTCCTTTATGACCTGGATTTCAGTCATCACCTCATCTTTCATATTTGAAACAGATGTATCTATATATTCCTTGATTAAAGACATGTGCCCACCAATCAGTGTCTTGATTAAACTGAGAAGATGTTCATTTGAAACTATGGAGGTTGGGGGTTGGTCAACAGTTATTGGTTGTTTGAAAGTTGCTGGCAGAACTTCAAGTAGGCTTGCCTCTTGATTTTCTATACCATCACACTCAACTAGAGTGGATTTCTCAGTTGTTTGGGTGGATGGAACCGTGTACTGAGCAGTGACACTTGTGTGCTCCCCTTCAACTGTAGTAATGTTCAGCTGAGCAGCATCTTTAACAATATCATCATCATCTACATCAGCATCACCATCAATCTCCTGTCCTTCAACTTCAGTAGACATCTCTTGCTCCCCCCTCAGATGGAGCATTCACATCCTGTTGATTATTCTCCAATAAATCTGATGGTTCATCAGGAATAAGATTAATCCTTCTTTCAAGGTTGAAAATAAACTGATCAATTTTACCTTGTAGAGAAGAATCCAACTGCTCCTCATCATCTCTTTCTGAGGCAGCTGGCACATCCTAGGTATCATTATCAACTGGAAGATCAGTCTTATCTTGGTCTTGACCTTCTCTATCATGAACCTCTTTATCTTGAATACTTTCAAATTCAAGATCAGCTTGGGCAGAAAAATCTTCTCCTCTATTTTCAGATTCAGAATCTGACTTCACTATCCTTGCTTTCCTTGGTCCTTTGATTAACCTTTTCTTCTTTTCTTTTACTTGAGTTCGTTGGCTCATGGGAATCACCCTTGTGAACCTTTCCAAGGTCTTAATATCCATTCTTTTCAGATAGTGAATCTTTGTACCTTTTGAACTATCAAATAGTGCAGGGTAGGAGTTCAAAAGGAAGAGTGAAATGATTCTTCCTAGATTTGGTACTAGAAGACATTCCTTTATTCTCTGAAATATTACACTAGCCCAGGAAGTCCTTTTATGTAGAACAATCCTTGCTATTAGTTCAAACATAAGCTGGGAAATGGTGTCATGTGACCCTGGCTTGCACAGAATTACTTTTCCAACAATGTCTGCAGTAGCTTTCCTCTTTGGTTGAAGTTTTTCCTTTTGAGTGAGCTTATTCTATCATCACTGTACTGACACCATTTTAGAACCTTTTCTTTATCTTGTTCAGAGATTTTGTCTTCATCTTTATTGGCTGAGGGTTCTTCAATGCTTTCTCCAGTTTCCTTGGTGTTATCTTTATCTTATTGATGTGCAAAACAATATCCGCAAACGACAACGGAAAGTATACCGTATCGAGAGTAGTATAGGTTTATATAAACCAAGGTCATATTAGACTCGGGGCGGTTGAGTACTCTTACTTCAAGAAAATCTATATTACTTTATCAATTAAAACTTTGAGTTGATTTTTGCACAAAAGAGAGAAGAATTTAAATGAAGATTAAAGCAATAACAAGAACGATTATCACTCGATCTTTAAATCACCTCGGAGATAAAAATAAGAAGAAAGAATAAAATTGCATTCTCTTTATAAAATAGCTTTGACCGTGGGGATTCCTGAATTATGAACGCACCTTGGGTCGAGGATACACCCAACTAAGATTAGGACGCACCTTGGGTCGAGGATACACCCAACTAAGATTAGGAATATCAACCGAATTCTCATTCTATAATCTATAACCTAATACTTAGTTTACGAGGTGAATCTCGCTATTGACTTTTACTCCAATCCGAAAGGGTAACGTCATCCTCTCTCGAGGATTGCATTCTACTCTTTTTTATCATTGAGTGATCGATTCGCATTGCGAGCCTCTCGGCTAACTAAAGTATGAAAACAAGAAAAAGAATTGTATATCGAAAATATAATCTCTTTATCTTAAAATCAAGGATAAATATTAAGCATTTTAGAAAAGAGAAAGAGCAACTATAAATTATTTCATGACTTATATCATTCCTTGGATCATCTCGATCGAGTACTAATAGAAATTTAGCTACTCATTAAGATAGAGGAATTAATAAAAATAAAAGAGTTCATGATAAAATAAGAGGGTAAAATGAGAGAACAAAGGAACTATTTTATTAAATTGCTAAAGAAAAGTTACAAGATAGGATTTGAAAGCTACAAACTATTTAGTTGAAAGTATAATTGCAAGAAAGAAAGAAAACTACAAGAAATGCTAAAAATAAGAAAATATAACAAAAACAGGAGAATTGAACTCCCCCAAAATTCGTCACTGAAGTTCTGGAGAAGCTCCCTTTAAATAGGTGAAAAGTTAGTGTTACACGCCCTTGGTCACGCCCGTGACCAAGGGACGTGTAACTAGCGTGATCGAAGCTGGTGCGGGATAGACGCCTCTAGATTTAATGCAAGCATTATGAGCGTGCAATGCCCCTAGGTCACGCCCATGACTTAGGGCGTGTAATCTTCAAACTGCTCCTGGCGGGAAAATCTGAGGCGGTGACTCATTTTTCTGGCGGTAAGGCGGTACACGCCCGTGACCCTGGAAGTACACGGGTGTGACATGTTGAGTCATGGGCATGTAAATTTAAATGATGTGGCAATGCGATTTTGCTGCTGGCGACGGGTCACGGCCATGACATTGGTCGCCCCTAGGTCACGCCTGTGACATGGGGCGTGTACTTGGTGAAACTTTACAGAGTTGGCCCGGGGTGGCAGAATACGGTCTGGAACTCAACTAGGTTGTCACGCCCCTTGGTCACGCCCGTGACCTTGGGCGTGTACTTGACATTTTTGCTCAAAGTTCCCAGAAAACCTAAAAAATGCAG
This sequence comes from Dactylorhiza incarnata, assembly GCA_033032865.1. Lineage (NCBI taxonomy): Eukaryota > Viridiplantae > Streptophyta > Magnoliopsida > Asparagales > Orchidaceae > Dactylorhiza > Dactylorhiza incarnata. Next base: position 2,271,550 of record JAWHQI010000017.1, on the reverse strand, counting down.
AAAAAAGCTTAAGTTATTTTATAGAAATAAAAAGAAATGAATTTGATGAGATAATTCATGCAATTTATACAAATTCATAATAAAATATAATTAGAATTATAGTAAAGGATGAGTATAAAAAGTACTTATCAAACACCCCCATACTTGAGCTTTTGCGATTCTAGAGCAAAAGAATGAGGAAAGAATTACAAGACATCGATATTATTTCTAATTAACTAAAATTTCATTAAACCAAGATTAAGTTAAAAGCAAATTCTAGGAATTTAAGAATTAAGTCATAAGTTATGGTGATAATTTAAAAAGAGAATCTGCTTTGCTAAATACTTCTCAAGATGGCTATTTAGCAAACGAATTCATGGAAATTTTCAAACAAGAATAGATTGAAATTATAAACACTCTAACATAAAAGAAACCTTAAGCAGAAGACACCTACCAAAATATTACTCTCTTAATAATTTGATTTAGAACTAGAACCAATAAAATTGGCTAAGGATGGGTTTTAGCAAAATGGCAAAATAAAGAGATACTAAAATAGAGGTGATGAATTTTATCCTCTCACCTTATTTGAATACGAATTTGTATAAGTTTAGGAAAATAATGAAATTTATCCTCATATTTTCCATGCCATATAATCTTTTAAAAATTTCTCTTCAATCAAAAACCCAAAATGTATATGTTTAGAAATAATGAATTTTAACCTCTTACTTCATGACATATAATATTGTAAACGATTTTGGGTGCATATATTTAAGGGATAATGAATTTTATCCTCTTATTCCCATGACATATGATCTCTTACTACACATTTTTTTTATTTTCCAACAAAGGGTAAGGGTAAAGAAATACTTCTAGTTTTTAAATTTAACTATTTTGAGAACAACTTTTTAGTGGAATGAAATTTTCTAAGATCTTAAAGTTAAAAGAGAATATAATAAAAATTTAGAGATGCTTAATCAACTTACCACAAAGTGAAGCTATTTAAAATTAAAAGGAGAAGTAGTGCTAAATAGATTCTCTAATCGAATTAGATAGATAAAGAGTTTCTTAAAACTAAATTACTTCAAATTTAAATTTAACAAATTCTGATAAAACAAAAAAATTAGCTAAATTAAAAATGTAAGAATACTTATAATCAACCCTAAAACTAGATTTCTAGAAAAATAAAAGCAACAAGTAATGATTAATATATATTTTTGAAAAATTCCTGGACTTCCCAAGGTCTACCCGGTGAAGGGTTCGCAAGGTACTAGGAGATATGATTAGATGATTGCCCAAACCTCCCTTTCCATGAAATTAGATTTTGTTATGATTTTTTTTTTAAAAAATTTTGTTTATATATATATATATATATTTATAAATTGAAAAGAAAGTTTAGAAAGCTACGCTACACCCCCATACTTAAAATTAAACATTGTCTCCAATGTTTAAAATTAAGTCTGAAGAACACGTGAAAGGAAAATGCGTGAAAAGAAAATTATATGAAAACTAAAGGTAAGCAAGGGGTGCCTCCCAAGAGCGCTTTATTTTTCCCATCTTTAAGCTAGGCGGTTAGTGTTAGCTAAACGGAAATTGAAAAGAGAAGTGCATATGCAACTCCCTTAATTCGCATTTAGGTGAATGTGCCAACGTTAGTCGTCCGGCTACTCCTCCATTTATCATGTGATTCTCCTTTTGTCTTTGGACTTGAATATGCAAATCCAAATCACCTATACCTAGTTGAGGTGATTTGGAAATATAAAGATGAGCAGCATATGGATCATTTATTATTTGGGGTGGCAACGGCTCATCTTCAACCTGAAAATTATTAATATATAGATAATCACAAATAAACGAGTCAGAAAAATTTTTGCAAGGAGGAGGCGCTTGCGAAAATGTATGATCAAGCTCCGGTTGTTCATTTTCTAAAATAAATTTTTCTTCAGAGGAATCTAATGCAATATCAAGCGGAATAAACTTTTCGGACACAGTTTTCATGAATTTTCGGTTGAACTAAAATTAAAGATTTTTGTGAAAATTCATGACAAACAAAAGAAGATCCGGGTGGAGTAGAGGAAGAAACTTGTTCTTCTTTTATTTCATCCGGGGCACCCATAACATTAAGAAATTCTTGGTACAATTGTTTTTCTTCATTTTTGGTAAAAGCAATTATGGGATTACATGGAACCACATGTTCCTCCATAACTAAATTTTCCAAAGATGGAGAAAAAAAACTAGACGAAATAATGTTCTCTTCTAAATTTTGGTGGAGACTATCTAATTGAATTGGTGGAAATTCCCCAAAATTTGAGTACGAAACTTGCAGTGCAAAAGAGGAAGAACAAAAATTCGGATCTAATGTTTCATATTCATTATTCTAAGAACTATCCGGGTGAGCTTGCTACCAAGAATAAACAACTTCAGAGCTAGAAGAAAAATTATTAAAAACCGAAAGATTATTCACGTGAGAATTGTAAAAACATTTTCATCAAAGTTGGAAAAATTATTTTCTTGAAAAGAGGAAAAATTATGATCGTAATTATTATCAAAATTATTTGCATAAGATTGAGAAAAATTATTTTCATAATATAAATTTTGAGAATAAGATTGAAAATCACTTTGATGAGGCGCACCATAATAATTGTAACTAATTTGGCGCATTCGTGCGGCTTCCAAAAGATTAACTTTTTTTTGAAGCTCGGTAACTTGTACGGCCAATTCAGATAACCTCATTTAATAAAAAGAAAACAACTTTCACTTAAATGAATGAAATTTTAGAGGGGGGATAGAGAAGAGAAATAATTTATAAATATTTTTTTTTTCAAAATGCGGGTTAAATTAGTCCCGGACTTCCCGAGGTCTACCCGGTGAAGGGTTCACATGGTACTAGGAGATGTGATGGGATGACAAGCCCAAATCTCCGGTTCGGAGAATTTAAATTGCGCATTTTAGGATTTTTAAAAAAATTTGAAGAAGGGGGAGAAGAAAGAGAGCGATAAAATTAATAGATATTTCTTTTTTAGAAATATCAACCTAAAATTCCCCGGCAACGACGCCAAAAACTTGATGCGCAAAACTATATCTGCAAATGAGTTGATTAGACTCGGGGCTGTTGAGTATAGGTTTATATAAACCAAGGTCGTATTAGACTCGTGGCTGTTGAGTACTCTTACTTCAAGAAAATCTTTATTATTTTATCAATTAAAACTTTGAGTTGATTTTTGCACTAAAGAGAGAAGAATTTAAATGAAGATTAAAACAATAACAAGAACGATTAGCACTCGATCTTTAAATCACCTCGGAGATAAAAATAAGAAGAAGGAATAAAATTGCATTCTCTTTATATAATAGCTTTGACCGTGGGGTTTCCTGAATTATGAATGCACCTTGGGTCGAGGATACACCCAACTAAAATTAGGAATATCAATCGAATTCTCATTCTATAATTAATAACCTAATACATACTTTACGAGGTGAATCCCGCTATTGGCTTTTACTCCAATCCAGAAGGGTAATGTCATCCTCTCTCGAGGATTGTATTCTACTCTATTTTATCCTTGGGTGATCAATTCGCATTACGAGCCTCTCGGCTAACTAAAGTACAAAAATAACAACAAGAATTATATATCGAAAATATAATCTCGTTATCTTAAAATCAAGGATAAATCATAAGCATTTTAGAAAAGAGAAAGAGCAACTGTAAATTATTCCATGACTGAAATCATTCCTTGGATCATCTCGATCGAGTACTAATAGAAATTTAGCAACTCATTGAGATAGAGAAATTAATAAAAATAAAAGAGTTCATGATAAAATAAGAAGGGAAAATGAGAGAACAAAGGAACTATTTTATTAAATTGCTGAAGAAAAGTTACAAGATAGGATTTGAAAGCTACAAACTATTTAGTTGAAAGTATAATTGCAAGGAAGAAAGAAAACTGCAAGAAATGCTAAAAACAAGAAAGGAGAATTGAACTCCCCCAAAATTTGTCCCTGAAGTTCTGGAGAAGCTCCATTTAAATGGGTGAAAAGTTGTTATTACACGCCCTTGGTCACGCCCGTGACCAAGGGACGTGTAATAGGCGTGATCGAAGTTGGTGCAGGATAGGCTTCTCTGGTTTCAATGCAGGTGTTACGAGCCTGTCACGCCCCTAGGTCATGCCCGTGACCTATGGCGTGTAATCTTTAAACTGCTCCTGGCGGGAAAATCTGAGGCGGCAACACATTTTTTAGGAGACAAGGCGGTACATGCCTGTGACCTTAGAAGTACACAGGCGTGACATGTTGAGTCACGGGCACGTAAATTTAAAAGATGTAGCATTGCAATTTTGCTGCTGGCGGCGAGTCACGGTCATGACATTGGGTCATGCCCCTAGGTCACGCCCATAACCTGGGCCGTGTACTTGGCAAAACTTCGCAGAATTGGCCCGGGGTGGCGGAATCGGGTCTGGAACTCATCTAGGCTGTCACGCCCCTTGGTCATGCCTGTGACCTTGGGCGTGTACTTGACATTTTTGCTCAAAGTGCCAGAAAACCTGAAAAACACAGAAAAAGCTTAAGTTAGTTTATAGAAATAAAAAGAAATGAATTTGATGAGATAAATCATGCAATTTATACAAATTCATACTAAAATATAATTAGAATTATAGTAAAGGATGAGTACAAAAAGTACTCATCACTTATCACTTCCAATCTTTGACTGGAGGGAAGACATGGAAGATGTTAGTTTTACATTGTTGTAGAATTCCTGAACTTCAGTTCAGAGAATCGGAGAAGGTTCTGACAACATGTATTCTAATCCTTGGGCATCAAGCAGATGAATCACTTCCTTAATCTCCTCTAGGGCATGCTGAAATCCATTCCTCGTTATCTCATACCGTTCCAACAAATTCTTAGCATTCTTTGGTGCCATTCTTTTAGAAAATCGAGTCACTGAGATGGGGGGAAAAGAGAGTTCGTCTCGTTGGCTGGATTAGGTTTAGGGTTATAAGAGATTAATTAACATTGCTCTTCTTTATAGGGATTTAGTTTTAAGATCTCCCAAATGATTGATGTTGATTTGACTTATTGATTATAATTTATTTAATTAACCTAGCCCGTCTCAATGGATCTGCTGAGACGGAAAAACAAACTGCTAGGTCTGGATAATTAACCGCAGGGGTAGGGTAGTATCATTCGCTGAGACCATCTCAGTTGTCCGAGCGATTCAGCTGAAACTTTCTCAATTATTTCAGCTGACCTCACTGCCTAGCGGTGAACTAGTTAAGTGTGATTAATTGTAGACCTATCATGCCATTGTGTGTTTAAGTAGCTACTATTATTTAGCAAGATTGAGGTGTAAAGTAATGTACATGAAGAATTTAAATAGAATGCAAATTGCTATTCAACATTCCTAACTCAATTTTATAACCATTAAATTCGGCCTCATCCAATGGATTTGTAAAGATATCAGCAACTTGATTGTTAGTGGGGACATATTCAAGGCAGATATCTTCACTCTCTATATTCTCCCTAACGAAATAATATCTAATTTCTATATGCTTAGTCTTGCTATGAGAGACAGGATTCTCAACAATAGAAATTGCATTGGATGAGTCACAATACAAAGGAGAGTGACTTACCATGAGGTTGTAATCCTCTAGCTAATGTTGAATCCATAGTAGTTGTGCACAGCAGCTCTCAACAGCTATATATTCAGACTCAGCCGTGAATATAGCCACACTGGTATGCTTCTTACTGCTCCATGAAATCAATCTCCTGCCTAGGAATTGACAAGTTCCACTTGTACTATTCATATTTTCTTTGCAACCTGCAAAGTCAGCATCTGAAAAGCCTATCAGTTCAAAATCATTGTTTCTAGAGTACCAAAGGCCAAGATGTTGGTTGCCCTTGAGTTATCTCAAAATCATCTTTGCAGCTAGTAAAGAGATTATTTAGGGCATGCTTAATACCTAGCATATACACATGTTGCATACATAATATTTGATCTACTAGAAGTCAGGTATAACAAGGATCTAATGATGCATATGTACATGGACTCATCAAAGGGTTTTCCCTTCTCAACCTTGTCTAGTGAAATGTTGGTCCACAGGGGAGTTTTCATGGTGGAAGCTGATTTCATCCCAAATTTCTTAATGAGCTCCTTAGTGTACTTGGTCTGAGAGATGAATACCCCTTCATCAGATTATTTCACTTGGAGGCCTAAAAAATACTTGAGCTCTCCCATGCTGCTCATTTCAAATTCCCCCTGCATAAGGTTGGAAAACCTTTTGCAAAGGTTGTCATCAATAGACTCAAATATTATGTCATCCACATAAATTTGGACTAGGAGACACATGCCCTATGTTTCCCTAAGAAATAATGTGTTGTCTATCTTTCCCCTCAAGAACTTGTTCTTGATGAAAAAGCTAGACAAGGTCTCATACCAGGCCCTAGGGGCTTGCTTTAGACCATATAAAGCTTTCTTAAGTAAATAAACATGAGAGGTTAGAGTAGGATGAACAAAACCTGAGGACTGCGCTACATATACCTCTTTCTTCAAATTTCCATTTAGGAAAGTAGACTTTCCATTTATTTTGGAGTTTCTGAGGTGATCTCAAAGCAATCAATAGTTAGTCTTACTGCCAATGCAATATGAGCCTATAAGGTCGCACATAAAAGCGTTTGGAGAAGTTGGAGAAAGGATTGTGTTGTCCTTACTCATATTGGATATGAGTGGAGGACCAATCCTATGACTGCTCGGAATTAAATTGTGAATGTCTCAATGGGAAACAAGTGTTGGAACATACTTTCCGCATCTCTTGGTTTGACAATAACAAATCCTATTGTATTTGATCATATTTGTTTTTGTGTTTATAACAAGCAGGATCCTGTGCATTCAAATCTCAGAATATGTTGTGCTGTTGCTACCGCGGAGCGTTAGCACTACCGCTGGCACTAGCGAATCGACAAAATGGTGTTCCGCGAAAATAGATGTCGTTCAACGAACTAATGTTCGACGAAATTGAGTTCGACCAAATGAAAACATCATTCGACAAAATGTGAGGCCGTTCGACGAAGATGCATCCGACGAAAAAGAGATGTGCTCTACCGCGGAGTGTTAGCACTACCACTAGCGCTAGCATAAATGGAAACAATTGACGAGAAGGAAATAGTGGAGAAAAAGGAGTGATTGGCGGGATGAATATTTAGCATGCTCTACCACGGCGCGGCATGTATACCGCCCGGCGGTAGCTTTTGGAATCCTCTCGTCTGCATGTGATTGAGGAGCAAATGTGGAAGGAGATATTGGCTGAAGGAAGGTTATCTCGCTATCGCGGAGCGTTAGAGTTACCGCGGCGCGCTAGGCGGAGCTCAAAGTTTGGCGCTCAATAGTTGCCTAAACTGCCACGATCTGTGTGCTTGATCATTGCCTAATGTGGCTACCGCGGGGCGGTAGTACTGCCGCAAGCGGTAGCGGCTGATTCTATTTAAAGACGTGCGCTTCCTCAATTGTTGCTTGCTTTTATAGAATGAATTGAAGCCATATATTCAGAGCATTCGTGAGAGCCTTCTCCAAGCAGCCCGAAGAACTCTGTCAACGTTCGTGAACGCAAAGAACTTGAAGACCGATCCGATCGCATCTATGTCAACATCAAGTTCTTCTTTTGAGGGAGTTTTTAGTTTGTGTTTTGTTTTAGTTTCTAATTGTAACCTTTATATCTTTTGTTCGGTAGAGGAATTCGCCACACGGCGACTAGGACCTTGCGGGGAAATTCGCCATACGAAGACTAGGTCTAGGGAGTAGATTTAGGGGGTGCTCGAGGCCTTTCTGGGGAGAGAAAGGCTAGAGCGGCTTGAGGCCTTATCTGGGGAGAGATAGGCTAATGCAAACCGGTCCTTGGGAGAAGGGTCGGTATAGAAAAACAAAAGAGTTTTTCATTAGTTGCCTCTTTCCAAGCGTCATTGGGAAAAGTTTTTGTAATCATATTTATTTCAATTTAATGTTAATGAAAATATGTTTGTTTCTTCATCTCTGATTCGTGCTCTATGATTTTCATTGTTCTAACCTAAAAGTATTTTCACTGTCGCTAACGCCGAGCAGTAACTCTACCGCTGGCGGTAGTAATAGAGAATTATTCTCTTTAATAATCATAAAAAGTTTAAAACCCTTATTCACCCCCCCCCCCCCCCCCCCCCCCCCCCCCCCCCCCCCCCCGCCCCCCTCTAAGGGCGCCTACAGATCCAACAAGTGGTATCAGAGCTAGGTTATTCCAAATCGGCTTAACAACTGGGAATAATGGCGTCTCTTGATCATGATCTCGCTTCTACTAGTGGGGAAAATTTTAATATAAATGAAAAGTATTATTACCACCTTTATTTATGGGCAAAAATTATAAAGGGTGGAAAATATTAATGAAAAATTTTCTTAAGGCCTTAGATGAAAAAGTTTAGAATATTATTATTGAAAAGCCACCTAGCGTACTAACTAGAAACGAAATTGTTTTAAATGCCAAATCTATGAATAGTATATTTTGTGCGTTAGACCAAAATATTTTCAAACTTATTTATACTTTACCTACCGCTTATGAGATTTGGAATTTTCTTGAAAGAACTTATGATTCTCCTTCTATAGGTATGGAACAAACACAAGAAGTGGAGAACATACAAGCTTGCACAAAAGTTCAAAATGGCTCCTCACATGATGGATCCATGGATTACACATCAAGCGGAAGGGATGATGGAAACTGTTGGGAAAATGATTTCTCTTAACCCCTGAAAATGAGTTGAATATGAATTCTAAGAAAGAAAAATCAAGGTTAAGTAAATATGCGTCGAATAGTATTCGACGCAACGTCGAAGTGGTATCGACGTTCCTTTCAGAATGAGTCGAAGTAACTTTAAGAAGAATTCGACGTATCCTATGTCGGCGTAGCTCTGACTTCTAGTCGACGCATCTTGAGAAGTCGACGCACCTTAGTCGACACACCTTCCTTATTCTTCTCTCGACGTCCAGCCAGGACGAATTCGACGCTTACGTCGAATAGTAATCGACGCACGTCGATTTCTATGTCTAATTCAAAAATCGCCAGATCTCTTTCCTTCTTTTATAGATCTGATTTATATGGAATCAATTCATTCTTTATAGCCGTTCTGAATCATTCTTTTCCTCTAATAGATTCTTGGCTAATTTGATTAAAACCATTATGGACATTATTTGAAATCAGAATGAATGCTTTCCTTCTATTGATATAATTATTATGGAAATATTTCTATCTTTCTATTTCTCTATCTACTAATCAATTATCCTCCTATACTATTATTTGAATGGACAGAGCTATAAAATAACAAGGAGGTCGGCAAAGAACAACAAGAGAGAAGTGATCCACCATTTTACGTTTGAAAAAGAGGAAAAGCTCCCAAGAGAAAAAGAGAGAGAATTGAGAAATAATTCTGCAGCAACCATCAAGCTTCCACCTTCTCCTGCTTCTGAAGCCACTCTACTGCATACTCTGATAGCTCTCACAAAAGATAGAAAAGGCCTACAATCTCCTTCTCACTATAGAAGAGAGATTTCATTCACTACTTCTTGTGCTTCCAATCTTCTTGCTAGGAAGAAGATTCCTTCTTGTCTTTATATTATTTCTCTTTCTTCTCTACATTTATTTCACTTTCAAATACTGAAAAAGAGTTTTTAGAATCTCTCTTCAAAAAATTCAGTTGTACTGGTTCTAAGAGTCTCCTTTTCAAAAGACTCAGTTGGTTCTAAGAGTCTCCTTATCAAAAGACTCAGGGTGGTTCTAAGAGTCTCCTTATCAAAAGACTCAGTGCAAGATAGTGAATTTCCTACCAAGGGGGTAGAAGAGTGGACTACCCAAAGTTTGGGGAACCACTATATTTCTTTGTGTTGTGCTGTGATTTCTTTTCTTGCATTTACTTTCTTTACTTACTTAATTCTTGTTGGTGTGTGAGAAGCCTTAATCTGTGATCAGCACATATAAATATATATATAATTGCACAAAATATTTTAAATCTCTATTCACCCCCCTCTAGAGAATTCTAGTGAGGTTACCTGTGCACTTTCAATTGGTATTAGAGCGAGGTTGATCTAAAAAGGATAACTCCTTGATCAAAAAGATCCTACCTCTTATTTTTATATATATATATATTTCTGAAAAATATTTCTTTCCACATGGCACAAATCAAAGATTATGCTTCCACCAGACCACCAATGTGCAATCTTGAAATGTTTGCAGTTTGGAAAATAAGAATTAGGATTTATATGAATTCTATTGATGAAGATTTATTTAATGTTATCCTGACAGGTCCTCCCAAGCCTTATAGAAAAGACTCAAGTGGTGAAGTGACTCAAACACCTGTCCCAAAGGCTGAGTGGACAGTTGAAGAGAAGAAGGCAGGAACATGTGATGCAAAAGCTGTAAATATTCTGGTCTCAACCCTCTCTGATGAAATCTTTCAAAGGGTTGTTGAGTGTGAATCAGCCAAAGAAATTTGGGAGGCTCTCATAAATATGGTAGAAGGAAGTGCTGATGAAAGAAAAGATAGGAAGGCTCTATTGATCTCTCAATATGAGAACTTCCAAAAGAAGAATGAAGAAAGCATCTCTGAGATGTATGACAGATTCAGTCTGATCATCAATCAACTAAGGGACTTGGATAGAGAAATCTCTCTCACAGAGATCAATGACAAAGTGTTGATGAGTCTCCCAAGTTCATGGGACTCAAGGATATGGGCAATAAGAGACACAAGAGGACAAAGGGAAATTTCAACAGATGCTCTCTTAGGAAAACTCAGATCCTATGAGCAACTGCTGAAAACCAGAGAAGAGAAGAAGAGAAGAGAAAACACCCCAACTTCTTTAAAAGACAGGAACATTGCATTAAAAGCAACAGAAGAAGGAAGCTCTGTCACTGAAGAAGAACTATTCAGTTTCCTGGCCAGAAAATTCAAGAAATGGGTCAGGACAGATGGATCAAGAAGGAGAGAGTCAAAACCAAGGTATGACAAAACTCCTACTAAAGAAATTATTTGTTACTCTTGCAGGAAACCTGGACATATTGCCCCAGAATGTCCAGAAAGTGCTGAGACAAAGAAAGATCTGAAAAAGAAAGATCTCAAGAAAAAGGGGAAGAAGAAAGAAAGAGGCTTTATAGCAGAAGCCTGGAGTGAGACAGACTCTGAGGACAGCTCCTCTTCTAAGAGTGACAATGAAGAGCCTAAGCAAGAAGACCTATGCTTAATGGTACTTGAAGGCTCAAGGAAAGATGATGATGTTAAATCATGGAGTGAGACAGGATCAGAAGAAAGCATATCTTCTGAAGATGAAAGAGAAAATAGCCTTATTCTCATAGAGGAATCTGAGGATAAGGATGAGGTAAACATTTTTGATGAAATAGATTTTCAAAATGATAATTTCAGAAATGATTTTATGGGAATGTGTCTAGATCAACTAAAAGCTACACAAGAAATTAATGATCTAAAAGAACAAATAAATATGGCTAAAAACCAGAGAAATAGAGAGGTTAAATGCTCTAAAAATTATAAATTAAGGGCTAACATCATAGAAAAGGAGGTAGAAAGAGCTAGAATAGAAAACCAGCTCCTTAAGGATAAGGTATCCCAGGCAAAAGCTTTTGAAGAATCAATAAAGATGAGAAGCCAAACTCTCAAGGAAATCACTGAACAACAAACAAGGAGACATAAAAATCTTGGTCTAGGGGCTGATCCCTCAACCAGCCAAATTCCATCCAACAAACATGCTTGGATGATCCCTGTAAAATTCACAAAACCCATCAAATCAAACCAAGAAAAAGACTCACTAAATAAGGAAGAAGACTCCCTCAAGGAAATAAAACAATTTGATGAAACATCATATTATTCAGCTGATCACTCTCAAACCTCATCTGAGGAAACAACTAAGCAAAAAGAAACAATATATAAAAGACTAAAATCAGAAAAAGGGAAGAAGAAAATTTATGAAGATACAGTTGCGTCGACTTCATATCGACGCATGAGTGATAGTGCGTCGAATTCTACTCGACGCAATTTCTCAGATGCCTCGACCTCAACTCGACGCTTGAATAAAAGTACGTCAACATCAAATTGACGCAACTTTGTTCATACATCGATACCAGGTCAACGCAATCTGGAGAAAGCGCCGAATATAAATAGACGCAACTATCAACATACGTCGAATAGATATCGACGCATAAGAACTCAGAGCAACGTAAATGCCTATCCTCCAAAAACCTTCCATCTTAACCCCTATTCAGGACCCATTCATCCTAATCATGATTTCTATCCTAACCAACACCTCTATCCTAACAAAACTTTCTATCCTAACCAAAATTCCCATCTAAATCAAACTTTTTATCCCAATCAACACTTTTATCCCTCTCTAAATTCAAATTCTCACAATACTAAGATAATCAAGTGCTACATATGTAACAAAACTGGCCACCTTGCCAAACAATGTTGGCACAATCAATCAAACTATCTGTGAAAATTAGTCCAAGACTAACTTAGAAACCTTTAGGATTAGGAAGGAATAAAAAGAAATAAACACCTAAAATTTTTCAGGATAATTAAAAGTCACGTCGACTTCTAATCGACGCACCATCGATGACTCAAATCAATAAGTGAAATCGATGCATGCATCAATTACAATCGACGCATACGTCGATACGAAACCCTAGCATCTTAACGCGGGCTGTATCGACGCTTACGTCGAATTCCACTCGACGTAACATCGATTTCATAAAAACAAGCGGCAATACTAAAATATTTTCGGTCACATCCACTGAAGTACCGAATAAGCCTCGAATAGTGTCGCATTTTGATGTTTCACCTGACTTAAAAAGACTCTTCAGTTAGAAACCTTCACTACTCTGCATCCTTCATCCCTCTTGCTCCTCAGTCCAGCCGATTTCCTCCTCTCTCTCTCACTGACCTAAAATGGCTCCAAAGACCAACTCTGGTTTCGACATTGACCTTGAATCTTTCCAAGCCGCCGCAGAAAACTACAAGATCATCATTGCTCTGTTCACTAAAGCTGGACTAGATAAGCTCATCTCCACAAGATGCAAGCTCCTGGAAATAGAGCTCATAGAGCTGATAACTCATGTTCAGATATCTGAACAAGGAGAAATCCAAGGAACAATCCATGATGTTGGAACACGGTCTTCCGCATCTCCTAGGTTTGAGGATAACAAATCCTATGTGTATTTGATCTTATGTATTCAAGTGTGCAGATTTACTAGGTCCACATGACTCAAGGAGTACACATGATGACTGCCCCCAAAATTGAGGCCAAAATTCGAAAAGGCTCACTTGCGCCGGCGGTAGCGATAGCGCCCGGCGCTAGCGTTGATTAGCACTATTCCGGCTGTGTTTTTAGAAAGTGCTAACGCCAGGCGGTAGCAGATAGCGCTGGCGGTAGCATGGTGCATAAGAGGCATAGAGCAAAATGTTGCCTCGGATTGAAGATCCTGCCGCGCAAATTGTTTCTTAATCCGGGCTAGCACCGGCGGTAGAGCTAGCGCCGGCGGTAGCGCTTGGGCTATAAAAGGACCCCCTCTCCTCTTGTTTTCTACACACCTATTGCATACACTTCAGAGAAAGAGTACTAGAGTTCCAGAGGCTTGTCTTAGCCAAAATTTGAGGTCCCAGCGAAGCTCTGCCAATTTCTGAAGGAGAATTCCATCACGCCGAATCCAGACAAAGTCCGCTTCAACAAACGCTGATTCTACAGCGGATCTTCATCTCCTACTTCAGAAGTTCATCTTAAGGGAGGTTTTGTTATTTTATTTCTCTTTTATCATTGTAAATGGTAGTGAAATCGCCTCGTGTTGGCGACTAGGTCTGGGTAGACTTAGGGCTGAAATTCGCCTCGTGTTGGCTACTAGATCTAGGCTAGTTCTAGGGGGTGCTCGAGGCCACATCCAGGGAAGGATTGGCTAGAGCGGCTTGAGGCCGAATCCGGGGAGGATAAGGCTAGGGCCACCGGTTCGTGGGGAAGCGAGTCGGGATAGAAAACAAAAAGAGCTTTTTTATTCGCCTCCGATCTCTAGCGTCATCGAGATCAAGTTTTGTAAAACTCATTTATCATTAATAAAGCTTGTTTCCTTTTTGTTTTACTTCACTTATTTCATGTCTTTAATCTCGCAATAATTCAAAGTTTATAAATATAATCTAAAGTTTTTGAAAACCCTTATTCACCCCCCCCCCTCTAAGGGCGCCTACCGATCCAACAAGTGGTATCAGAGCGAGGTTTTGTTCCAATCGGCTTAACAACCGGGAACAATGGAGTCTCATGATCTCGCTTTTCCTGAGGGTCAAGGGGTTAGTCGATGACCTCTCTTTACTGGGTCTGATTTTAACTACTGGAAAAATCGAATGATGTGTTTTCTTATGACAATGGATGTAGAAGTATGGAACATGCTAGAAGTACGGTACTCTCCTCCTACAACTGTAGTTGGAGAGGCGACATTAGCAAAACCTAAAGATAAATGGGATGACAACGATAAGCTAAGGTGTAAAAATAATGTTAAAGCAATGAACGCTTTATATTGCACTTTAAATAGGACTGAGTTTAATAGAATTTCTGCATGCACAACTGCTTATGATATTTGGAATCAATTAGAAGTTACTCACGAAGGTACGTCGCAGGTGAAAGATGCCAAGCTGTTTCAACTGGAATCTGAATACGAAAAATTCAGGATGGACACGGAAGAGGACATCAAATCGATGTACACTCGCTTCACAAAGATTGTCAACGCATCAAAGGCGCTTGGAAAGACCTACTCCGACGGGGACCTGGTGAGGAAAATTCTTCGTTCCTTACCTCCAAGGTTCAATCCAAAGGTGACGGCCATCTCGGAGTCGTACAACTTAAGAACGCTCCAGATCGAGAATCTCATTGGGAATCTAAAAACCCATGAGGTAGAACTACAAATTCAACATGAGGAATACAACAAGGAGCCGAAGAAAAAGGCGTTGGCGCTGACATCAAAGAAGGAGTGCATCAAAGAGGACGATGATGATGAAGAAGGACTCCTGGTGAAGAATTTCAAGAAGTTCATCAGAAATCCAGAGAGAAGGAACACATTCCGAAAGTTCTTCCAAAAAGATACTCGACGAAAGGGATCCTCCTCTTCATCGAAGAAAGAAAAAGGAAGCAATGACGAAGAAGAAAGGCCGCCTCCAGAATGCTATCACTGCAGAAAAACCGGGCACATTCGGAGCCAGTGCCCAAAATACGAAAAGGAACGGAAAGAACAAAAGAAAGCAAAAGAAAAGAAGAAAGTGCTAAAGGCCGCTACTTGGGATGACTCTTCCTCTGAAGAGTCAAACGGTTCTGAGTCAAGTAGCGAGGGGGAAGCAAACTTGTGCTTAATGGCCAAAAGCAACGATGACGACACCAGTGTTCTTAGTGACACTGAGGTATCTCCTCCTACTTTTGAAGAACTTTATGATAAATTTGTTTTATTAAATCTTGAAAATGAATCTATTATAAAAGAAAATCGTAACCTCACAAAAAAATTAGTCTCTCTTGAAAAAAGAAAAGTTTCATGTCAAGAATGTGAGCACTCTTTATTTATGATAAAGGAACTTGAAGTTTCTCTCTCTAATGCCCTTTCACAAAACAAAATCATTGCAAAAGAAAATGGGGACTTAGAGAGAAAATTGAAAACTTCCATATTACAAATTGAAAAGAACAAAAAAGGATTTGAAAACAAATGTGTTATGATTGTTCAAGAAAATACATCTCTTAAAAAACAAAATCTAAATCTAAATTTAGCCATAACCAAATTCGGGATTGGTCAAAAATCCCTGGATATGCTTCTGGGTAATCAATGCTTTGGGTCTGGAAAAATCGGACTCGGATATAAAAGTGAACACTACCGCCCGACGCTAGCTACTTACGTCGGCGGTAGCTCTAATGTTAAAAATTCTTCTGGTTTTTCTAATGTACAAACATCATCCAGTAAGGGCAACGTACAAACTCAGAAAAGGGTCTCAACCCCCTTTATTTCGTGTGCTAATTGTCTTAAATTTGGACACACGTCTGGCTCTTGCAGGAATATAATAAATCAACGATCATTAAAACAAATCTGGGTACCTAAGAAATCCACTTACTCTATGGGTGGTACCTCTTGGGTATCTGGGTCTTTACTCTCAACCTCTTTCTAGATTTGTAGGAAGGCTAAGGAAACAGAAGACGTGTGGTATTTGGACTCAGGCTGCTCCAAACACATGACGGGCGATAAAGCAAAATTCCTTAGCCTAGAAAAGAAGAAAGGAGGAATAGTGACGTTTGGCGATAACGATAAAGGAAGGATCATGGGAATTGGTACAGTGGGTAACGCATCTTTTCTTATATCAAATGTGCTTTATGTGAAAGGATTAAAACATAACCTAATATCTATAAGCCAATTATGTGATAAAGGTTTAGACGTACTTTTTGAATCTTCCACTAATCTTTGCAAGATTGTTAATCCTAAAACTAAAGATGTGTTATTAACCGCACCTAGAATTCATAATGTTTACATAGTTTCATTTCATGATCTTTCTAAATCTTCTATAAAATGTTTTATAACGAAAAATGATGAATTAGAATTATGGCATAGACGCTTAGGCTACGCTAGTACAAAGCTTATCTTAAAACTAGCAAAAAGAGAATTGATTAGAGGATTGCCTAAGTTAAATGGAAATTTATCTTCATTATGCTCTCCATGCCAAAAAGGCAAATTTACTAAGTCATCTTTTAAAAGCAAAAACGTAATTTCTGCATCAAAACCTCTGCAACTAATTCATATGGATCTTTTTGGTCCCGTTAACACTGCGAGTCTTGGTGGTAGATTATACACTTATGTTCTCATAGATGACTATTCTAGATATTGTTGGACTTTATTTCTCTCCTCCAAATCTGATGCGTTTTGCGAATTTTCAAAATTATGTACTCGCATTCAAAATGAATTAGATTTAAAAATAAAATGCATTCGCTCAGATCATGGAGGTGAATTTGAAAATGAAAATTTTAAATCTTTTTGTGACATGTTAGGTATTAAGCATGAGTTCTCTGCTCCACGCACACACCCCAACAAAACAGTGTTGTAGAACGGAAAAATAGGACAATACAAGAACTTGCACGCACCATGTTATCTGAATATAAATTACCTAAGTATTTTTGGGCAGAAGCCGTAACCACTGCATGTTATGTAATGAATAGAGTTATGCTTCGCCCATCATTATCTATCACACCATATGAACTCTACTATCAAAAGAAACCTAACGTATCGTATTTTAAAGTATTTGGATGTAAATGCTTCATTCTTAATACCAAAGATTCTTTAGGAAAATTTGACGAAAAATGCGATGAAGGAATATTTCTTGGTTATTCTTCAACTAGTAAAGCATATAGAATATTTAATAAAAGATCAAGTAAGGTTGAAGAATCAATTAATGTCAGATTTGATGAGTTTGTTCCTTGTGCAGAGAAGCTCCCTACAGGTACCGATGATGAGCCTTTGCCATCCTTGGAGCACGACAAAGAAGAACCGTCCAAAGAAGAGGAGGAGAAGCCCGAAGTAGATGAATATGTACCTCCAAGCTTTCTAAACTTCTCCAAAAATCATCCAAAGGAGCTAGTCATTGGGGAACCTTCTACTGGGGTAAGAACTCGGTCCTCTCTTCATGAAACATTTTCAAATATTTGCTTTGTGTCTGAAATTGAACCTAAAAACGTTTCCACCGCTCTAAATGATGAATTTTGGTTCTTGGCAATGAATGAAGAGTTAGGACAATTTGAAAGAAAAAAAGTTTGGAATTTAGTAGAAAGGCCATCTAATCATCCAATTATTGGCGTAAAATGGATTTTTAAAAATAAGCTAGATGGTGAATCTAGGATTATAAGAAATAAAGCACGCTTAGTTGCTCAAGGCTATTCACAAATCGAGGGGGTAGACTTTGAAGAAACCTTTGCACCCGTAGCTCGCTTAGAATCTATACGAATATTTTTGGCATTTGCGAGTTTTAAAAGAATAAAATTATTTCAAATGGATGTTAAAAGTGCCTTTTTAAACGGGTTTATTAAAGAAGAAGTTTATGTAGAACAACCCCCCGGTTTCATAAATGAAAAATTTCCAAATCATGTTTACAAATTAGAAAAAGCGCTTTATGGTTTAAAACAAGCGCCCCGTGCATGGTATGATCATCTTACATCGTTTTTGTTAGAGCACGGTTATGTTATGGGAAGTGCAGACAACACACTCTTCATTAAGCATAAAATAACGAATTAATTATTCTACAAATATATGTTGATGACATCATTTTTGGAGCCACTAATGAAGAGTTGTGTAATGAAGTAGTCTTAATAATGAAAAATGAATTTGAAATGAGTCTTGTAGGAGAACTATCATATTTTCTTGGTTTTCAAATTTCACAAAGAACTGATGGTATTTTTATTTGTCAATCAAAATATGTTCACGATATTCTTAAACGATTTGGATTTGAAAATCTTAAACAAGCTTCTACTCCCATGAGTGCTTCTTTAAAACTAGGAAAAGATGAATCTGGAATTTCTATTGATCAAACACTATATAGAGGAATGATAGGTTCTCTTCTTTATTTAAGTGCATCTAGACCAGATATAATGTTTGTCGTATGTTTATGTGCTCGCTTTCAAGCCGATTCAAAATAATCTCATTTAAAAGTGGTAAAACGTATTTTTCGTTATCTAATAGGGTCATCTAAACTAGGATTATGGTACCCACATAATGACTCTTTCACACTCCACGGCTATTCCGATTCGGACTACGCCGGGTGCTCACTAGATAGAAAAAGCACTAGCGGTACGTGTCACTTTTTGGGACCCTCTTTAGTTGCTTGGTCTAGTAGAAAACAATCTTCGGTTGCACTCTCCACCACGGAGGCCGAATATATCGCACTTGGTAGTTGTTGTGCACAAGCATTATGGATGAGCCAAACACTAGAGGACTTTGGATTTCATCTCAAAACCATAGATCTTAAATGTGACAACAAAAGTGCAATAGACCTCACACATAATCCTGTACACCATTCTAGATCCAAACACATCGACGTTCGTCATCACTTCATTAGGGATCACATTAAGAAAGAAAATTTAAAAGTAAGCTTCATTGGGACAGACTCTCAACTCGCTGACATATTCACTAAACCTCTTCCCGATGCACGATTTCGTTTATTACGACTTGAGTTAGGTGTGCTAGATCTTACAAGTCAAAACATGCTCACAAATACAAGCTTCTTCACTTTTAACCATCAAAACCATCTCCTAAAAATCTGCACTTTCAGCATGAAACTACTATTGGGACACCTAATCAAAATCAACAATCAAAATTTTCAAAACCCTACAAAATCACTTACTATTTCCCGCGCTAGCGCTAGCGTCGAGGTTCGAATTTTTGTGTTTTTAAAACTTTGAAAAATTTCTAAAAATATTTTGATCTATATGTACTATCTAGTTTTGCACATCTGATTCTATTTTATTTTTGAAAAATCAAAATACAAAAATACAAAAACCAAATTACAAAAAATATGTTTTTGTGTTGTTTTCTTTATCTAAAGTTCATCTTTATGCAAAAATCAAATATAAAAATTATAAAAGCAAAAATTACAAAAATATGCTTTTATTTGCTAAAATCAAATACAAAAATATAAAACTTTAAAACTATTAAAAAACTCTATGATTTTTTGTGAAAAATCAAGCATGATTTAATCTACTATTTAGAAATTGTACAATGTTGCAATTCATCTTTTCAAACTACTTTGGACATTGTCTTCCTTCATGCTTTGATATATCTATTGAAATGTGCATCAATTATAGTTTAAAAGTTGTGTAAGGATCAAGCTTAGCATGCCTCTAAGTATGAGAAATGATTTATGTTTGATAATGATATTTATTCACTCACTTTTTTTGGCATTGTCTACATATGTGTTTAATCTAAGAATACTTGTGTATGTTTTGTATTAGTACAATGAATTAAAATTACACAATTATCTTACCTACACTCCTTCTTTTGCACTCTTAAAAATTAAGAAAAGTGGTTATTTTTTTCTCATAAAATCTATTGATTTGCAAAACAAGTGTATTCGGAGAACTTTGTACAAAACAAAATTATAAAATAAATGACAAAGATAACTCCACCAAGCACTACTTGAACCTCCTGATAAGTCTTAATGAGCATTGTGAGGTTGAGCACCTTGGAAAGAATAATAAAGTGTCTTGTGCAAATCCAATCTTTCTTTCAAAAATAAGACAAACCACTTTCTCTTAAGTACACCGAATCACTAGTCTCAAAATTCAAAATAAAATATGTGATCCCCCAAGCACTACTTTGCACCCTGATAAGTCTTGATGAGCATTGTGTGTGCAAAGCACCTTGGTAGTTGTACATTGTTTTTGTGCATTAAAGTGTGTGGAAGTAATCTTATTTGTGTTTTATTGTGCTTCTTACTTTACATATTACTTGTAGTTTTGATTAAAACATTTGTTTACTCTCCTCAAAATTACACTTATGTGCACATCATTATCTTCCATAACACTTCTTCTCATGAGTATTGGATCCTAATGCTAATTCTCTATTACTTTTTATTTATGAAATGCACTAGATAACCTAGCATGTGTTCTACAATGTTTTGTATGTTTTTGGAATTATGAATTAAAGTAACATTGTAGTATTTTTCTTTTTAAACATTCTTTCATGCTTGGTTATTATCACATTTAAAACTACAAAATGATTTACAAAAACATCATCTTTTGTGAACTTTAACTCAATTTCTTTTTGGATTATCATTACTATTTGATGTTTTTGTATTGCTATAAGTCTTCCGCATCTTAACCATATAAGTGTTTTTCCTTGCGCTTTCATGCTTACTTAATATCTTGTATTCTTTGCATCATCACTTATTCTTAAAAATTCTTATCTTTCATTAAGTGATAGATTTCCTTGGAACACTTTTTATTGGTTACTTCTAAATTCTTTTATGCTAAAAACTCTGATTATTTTGTAATGCTTATAACTCTTATCTATCTCAATGAAAAACAATTCTAAACCTCCTTATCATTTACTTAAAAAGCTCGATCATGCCTTCTTTTTTATTTATTTATTTATTTACATATTTTTTAGTGCTTTGTTTCCCTACCCACTTTTGCTAATAACAAAGGGGGAGAACTAACATGCTAAAATGCAAAAGGGGGAGACCTAACATGATAAATTTAACTCGCTATCATAAACCCAACATGACAAATTCAGATGATAGCTTACATATTAGGGGAGCACTCACTTAGGGGGAGCATATATTTAGGGGGAGCAATTCTAACATGATAGAATCGATTATTATCCTAAGTCATCACTCTCACACACACACAAGTATAGATTCATCATACTTATCTATTAATGCTTTGATTTATCATTAATGGATTTGTTATTATCAAAAGGGGGAGTTTGTTGGAACACGGTCTTCCGCATCTCCTAGGTTTGAGAATAACAAATCCTATGTGTATTTGATCTTGTGTGTTCAAGTGTGCAGGTTTACTAGGTCCACATGACTCAAGGAGTACACATGATGACTGCCCCCAAAATTGAGGCCAAAATTCGAAAAGGCTCACTAGCGCCGGCGGTAGCGATAGCGCCCGGCGCTAGCGTTGATTAGCACGATTCCGGCTGTGTTTTTAGAAAGTGCTAACGCCAGGCGGTAGCAGATAGCGCTGGCGGTAGCATGGTGCATAAGAGGCATAGAGCAAAATGTTGCCTCCGATTGAAGACCCTGCCGCGCAAATTGTTTCTTAATCCGGGCTAGCGCCGGCGGTAGCGCTTGGGCTATAAAAGGACCCCCTCTCCTCTTATTTTCTACACACCTATTGCATACACTTCAGAGAGAGAGTACTAGAGTTCCAGAGGCTTGTGTTAGCCGAAATTTGAGGTCCCAGCAAAGCTCTGCCAATTTCTGAAGGAGAATTCCATCACGCCGAATCCAGACAAAGTCCGCTTCAACAAACGCTGATTCTACAGCGGATCTTCATCTCCTACTTCAGAAGTTCATCTTAAGGGATGTTTTGTTATTTTATTTCTCTTTTATCATTGTAAACGGTAGTGAAATCACCTCGTGTTGGCGACTAGGTCTGGGGTAGACTTAGGGCTGAAATTCGCCTCGTGTTGGCGACTAGATCTAGGCCAGTTCTAGGGGGTGCTCGAGGCCACATCCGGGGAAGGATTGGCTAGAGCAGCTTGAGGCCGAATCCGGGGAGGATAAGGCTAGGGCCACCGGTTCGTGGGGAAGCGAGTCGGGATAGAAAACAAAAAGAGCTTTTTTATTCGCCTCCGATCTCTAGCATCATCGAGATCAAGTTTTGTAAAACTCATTTATCATTAATAAAGCTTGTTTCCTTTTTGTTTTACTTCACTTATTTCATGTCTTTAATCTCACAATAATTCAAAGTTTATAAATATAATCTAAAGTTTTTGAAAACCCTTATTCACCCCCCCCCCCTCTAAGGGCGCCTACCGATCCAACACATAAGACACCTGTCTCAATATCTGCAGAACACATTAGGACAACCTTTGATCTTCCATCAGGTACACGCTAATATTATCTTTGTTCAAAGCAAAAAGGGAAAGAAAATCTGCTTTTAAAGAATAACTAAATAAGTCTTCATCATTCCCTTATTAGGCGATGAATCTATAGACCTCACACCTGATGAAATCAAGCATCTGCTAACCACCATGAAGTTTTCAAAAGATATACCAATCCATCTAAAGAAAACAGACTTTTCTGAGGAGTACAGACTGCTAGCAGATATAGTAGGAAAAATCCTGCTATGCAAGACCTCAGCCCATGATGCAGTGCCCAGGAAGCAACTGAATATCACGGGGGCCCTGGTGCTGAAGAAGAAGGTGGACTGGGCCACATGCTTGCTCAAGATGATAAGCTCTAAATACTCACACAAAGAAAATGCATATATGAGGATTATGAGTCAAGTACTCTTCCACTCCTTCCCTGACCTATGTTGGTCAAAAGGAATCTCTATTCCTCCTGGGAAAAGGATGTCAATAGCTCTATTCTCCAAATGGACCAGGCAAATCCCTAAACCTGGTTCCATTCCTGAAAAGACTCCATCTCCTCCTAACTCTCCTATTCATCCATCATCTCCTCCTCCTCCTCCTCCTCAAAGAGACAATCCTTCTCTACCACCATCATCATCTACTCCACTAGTCTCTACCACTCTCACAACCCCTTCTCTACCTACCTCTTCTCAAGCACCTGCTCAAACAGCAGTTTCTCCATCTCTTCCTCCTCATACTTTCTCATCCTCCCCACCTCCTTTATCACCCATGCCTCATGTATCAACTAACTTCTCTCCAGCTTCATCACCACCTCCACCACTCTCTCCTCATCACCAACAACAACATGAACCATCTGCATCCACTGAAGCTCTCCTCACTCAGTGCATTGCATCAGCAGCTCAAACATTCCAAGCAATGCTGGATGAGCACTGCTCCCAGATTCATTCCTCCATCCTTCACATGCACATCCAAATAGATGGGGTCAATGCCTCTGTGCAAAGTCTAAAGACCTCTCTCTCTTCCTCTAGAGTAACCAGGTCTTTCTTAACCTCCTTGGCCAAGAAGGTCAAGAAGGGGGAGAAGCTAGATGAAGAGCAGCCCTCCACTCCTAAATCTCTCTCCCACAAGTCACCTTCTACCTCAAAAACTAATAATCCTGCATTGCTCAAGACAATTGGAAATGAGATAGTACCTGAGCTACATATTGAAGAACAAATAATAGAGGTACTCAATATAGCAAGAGAGGCTGCAAGTCAAGTGGTACTATTACAAGGGGAGGCAAGCAGGGCAGAAAATGGAGCTGAAAAGGAAGATGTGGTAGATGGTGAGAAAGATAAAGATAAAGAAGCTGAAACTCAGGGGGAGCAAATTGTTGAGACTCAGGGGGAGCTAAGGGAATCAACTGCTACTAAGGAGCAACCCACAAAAGTATTTACTAGAAAAAGGAAAACTCCTCCTACCCCTCCTTAGTGATATGTTGAAACAATGATGATATACTATATGCTTAAATACCGATTGGTCTGAACATAACACTGGTTTATATATGCTTTCTTATTCTAATTTCTCTTCTGATTGTTTAATATATTTCTTATCTGTACAAATGCTGTGCTGTGCTAATTATATGCTGATACAATTTCTCTCCAATAGGGTTAAGACAAATAGGGGGAGATTGTTGGCAAAATGATTTCTCTTAACCCTTGAAAATGAGTTGAATATGAATTCTAAGAAAGAAAAATCAAGGTTAAGTAAATATGCGTCGAATAGTATTCGACGCAACGTCGAAGTGGTATCGACGTTCCTTTCAGAATGAGTCGAAGTAACTATAAGAAGAATTCGACGTATCCTATGTCAACGTAGCTCTGACTTCTAGTCGCCGCATCTTGAGAAGTCGACGCACCTTAGTCGACGCACCTTCCTTATTCTTCTCTCGATGCCCAGCCAGGACGAATTCGATGCTTACGTCGAATAGTAATCGACGCACGTCGATTTCTATGTCTAATTCAAAAATCGCCAGATCTCTTTCCTTCTTTTATAGATCTGATTTATATGGAATCAATTCATTCTTTATAGCCGTTCTGAATCATTCTTTTCCTCTAATAGATTCTTGGCTAATTTGATTAAAACCATTATGGACATTATTTGAAATCAGAATGAATTCTTTCCTTCTATTGATATAATTATTATGGAAATATTTCTATCTTTCTATTTCTCTGTCTACTAATCAATTATCCTCCTATAGTATTATTTGAATGGACAAAGCTATAAAATAACAAGGAGGTCGGCAGAGAACAACAAGAGAGAAGTGATCCACCATTTTACGTTTGAAAAAGAGGAAAAGCTCCCAAGAGAAAAAGAGAGAGAATTGAGAAATAATTCTGCAGCAACCATCAAGCTTCCACCTTCTCCTGCTTCTGAAGCCACTCTACTGCATACTCTGATAGCTCTCACAAAAGATAGAAAAGGCCTACAATCTCCTTCTCACTATAGAAGAGAGATTTCATTCACTACTTCTTGTGCTTCCAATCTTCTTGCTAGGAAGAAGATTCCTTCTTGTCTTTATATTATTTCTCTTTCTTCTCTACATTTATTTCACTTTCAAATACTGTAAAAGAGTTTTTAGAATCTATCTTCAAAAAATTCAGTTGTACTGGTTCTAAGAGTCTCCTTTTCAAAAGACTCAGTTTGTTCTAAGAGTCTCCTTATCAAAAGACTCAGGGTGGTTCTAAGAGTCTCCTTATCAAAAGACTCAGTGCAAGATAGTGAATTTCCTACCAAGGGGGTAGAAGAGTGGACTACCCAAAGTTTGGGGAACCACTATATTTCTTTGTGTTGTGCTGTGATTTCTTTTCTTTCATTTACTTTCTTTACTTACTTAATTCTTGTTGGTGTGTGGGAAGCCTTAACCTGTGATCACCACATATAAATATATATATAATTGCACAAAATATTTTAAATCTCTATTCACCCCCCCCCCCCCCCCCCCTCTAGAGAATTCTAGTGAGGTTACCTGTGCACTTTCAGAAACTCCTGTTTGGATGCGGAAGATGAAGAAGAGAAAGGAACTATATGTTCAAATATCGCATCATCCACATGCGCTGTAAGAAAATCAAAATCCTTATTGTGTGTAATTCTATTTCTACATTACAATTGCTACAAATTACAAAGCGAAAAATTAAGAAATTAAAAAATGCTAATTGCAAACTGCGCTTAGAAAATAAAGATTTAAAGGCAAAAATTAAAGAAGAATCAAATCTTGAGTTATCTAGGTCTACCCATGGCTCCTTAGTTGACAACATTACACCCTGTATAGAATTTAATGATTTAAAAGAAAAATGCAAGGAACTTGAAAAGGAACTTCTTTTTATAAAAGAACAAAATGAAAGATTATGTTTAGAAAATTCATCCTTGAAAAATGATTGTGCTAAGTGTAAAGACTATAAAATTGAAATTAAAGAGATGGATGAAACATTATAATAATATAGAAATAACTATCAAAATCATATTGATTCAATTTTTTCCACTCTTAAAAATAGCGCAATAGCTTATAATAAAGCTAGGCATAATCTAAAGATCAAGAAGGATGAATTAAAAACAAAAATAAACTTGCTTATGAAATTTATAAATAAAAAATCACAATATCAAGAAATATCTAAAAGCATGTTGAATATGAATATGAATATGAATATTTTAACTAAGACAAATAATGGGAGTAAGAAACACAAAGTATTTGTAAATCAAAGTCAAAATCACCATTATTTACAAAATCATGTTTCTCCCAACATAAAATTAAATGTTCACAAATTTCCTATAAACAATGTTTTATAAAATCATCATGGAAATTTGACAAATAAAAACAATATTAAACCAAGGTTTGAATGGAGGCCCAAAGTTAAAGATGAAACACTAACTCCACTCAAAAGGGCCCATTCATCACTATCTCCCCAAAATCAAACATGATGTATTTGGGTACCCAAAGGAACCGTCACACCCGGTCCTCTTTGGATACCTAAATCTCTCATTCATTAGTATCCAATCATTTGCATGAAGTAAAAATCAATTAAAAAAGAAATATCATTATTCTACTTCATGATATGCCTAACCTACTTTTTTTGTTTATTTTCCTTTTTGTTGAACCATCATGATATGATCTCTTTATATAACTTGTGATATGACCTTCACATATTAAACCAAAATTCATAAATAAATCAAATTGAATAAAGTTGAATAACAAGTCATATCATTTTTCAAGTGATCTACTTATCCTTTTTATGTTTATCCTTCTAGATCCATTTCCTATGAAAGTCATATATAAATTAAATCCTAAATTTGTTTTGTATTATTATGACTAATGAAATAATTGTCGAAATGGATTTAAAAGGTATTTTAGGGGTATTAGGCTAAATTTATAAAATGCGCAAGGTTTGCTTAGATATTTAATATATTTGCGTCATTTTGATTACCCCTAGTATGTTTAATCATAATCATGTCAAATCGGAATTGAAAAATTGCAAAAATCATTTGTGTTTAAATAAAGAATCTCAACTCTGTTGCTAGCGCCTAACGTTAGGTCCTAACGCTGGCGGTAGCATAATTTTCCTAAATTTTGATTTATCTAAAATATTATTTTTTGAAAAATTATTGTATTACCTTTATCATCACTATGCTTTCATAAAACTATATATATACGTGATTTATTTAAGATTTCAAAAATCAAAGAGAAAATTCACAAAACCTTTCTAAATAACCAAAAATATTTTTCTCTTTATATTTATCTTAAGTTTTCACCTTATAATATTTCTCTCTAATCATTCAAAAAGGATGAATATAATGTTCTTTAATAATAACTTATTTATATCATCATGAACAATTAATTATGAGTATATAATTCCTATGTGTTAAAATTCATGATCATGTATAATAATCTTGCAAATTCAATAGATCTTTTTAACTCAAATATTAAATATCTACAAAAGATCCTATTGATTCCATCAAATAGTTTGTGATCATGACCATTATATGAATCAATTATGTTTTGCATGTATCTCATTTATATGAAGATCATAGAATCATCTTTATATCTAAAATAATAAATTAACTAGAATCATCACTTTATTCTATATCCAAAATTTGAATGACTAGGTTTGAATACATGCAACATTAACGCAATAAATCTTACGCCATGAAATTGTGATCAAACTCTTCTTTCTAGCATTATCAACTAATTAATACTATATTTCATGCTAGTTATCTAATGATGCCATAATAAATCAATCTTAAAGAAAAACAATTGAAAGTTAAAATTCATAATGACTATGTTGCTTTAAAATCAAATCTAATAAGAAATTAATCTCGCATAAAAGCAATAGTTTAAAAATTGGTTCAATAAGATTAAGTGCTTAGTATGCCCATGATCATTCAACCACATTATGTGTCTCACTATAGTGAGGGCGTAGGATTGTGTGCATTAGAAACCTAACCACTAAGTCATGTCTTGTCCTTAACCGGGAAGGGTTCCAGTGGGCCTTTGCAAGGCACTGGGGGGAAAGAGTGCTAGGTTGAGCGTTGTCTTTTGTAAGCATGTGGGATTAACACCCCAACCTATGACATGCGTGCAGCTCCTCATGCCCATCCGTCACTTAGTACGGGGCTAGAGTGTAGACATGTTTTTAGGGTTTCTTGATCTTAGACATACTTATGTTTTATAGATTGCATGAGTATTATTTTGCTTGTTTATGAACATTTCACTCATGTATACTTGTGCTCAAACATGTTATCTTATGTTTTTTACTATCTACTCTTTGAACTTTCATGCGTTTGAAAAACATAAGTATTCTGAAAGTGTATTGTGACTCCTTAGGCTAGAATTTGGGGTTTTGGACATATTAGCATAAAAACGTCAAACCCACATTTTTGTGAATGTGTGTCTGATATCTTTTCTGAAATGCGTTGTCCCTAAACATAACAAATATAATCTAAAGAAATTTTTTGAAAAATTTCACGTTTTCACAAAATTCGAGTTCTGTCACTAACGCCCGGCGATAGCTGGGTACCGCTGGCGTTAGTGGGTATTTCAGAATTTCCAGCTTCTTTTTCATTTTTTATTTTTTAGTTCCTGTTATTTTCTTTTAAAATTCTAAAAACAAAAAACTATAAAACAAATCAAATTCCAACCAAAAACATGCTTTGTGTTTCTATATATCAAAACCAACTACAAATTTGAAAAACCAATTAAAACAACCAAAACATGCTTTATATTTGTTTTATTTTTTGCTTTTGAAAAACTTAAATTTTTTATAAAAACTGATGTGCTTTTCAATGTTTCAAGGATGGTATGGTTTATCTTGCCAAGTTTAGAATACAATGTCTCATTCTCTATTTCAAGTATCTTAATATCATTGTTTTGTATCATGCCTTGATCATTATCTTATGTGTGCTTTGAAATTGATTATAGAAATCATGTGTAGTATTGCATAGCATGCCTCTATGTATGAGTAAATGGTTTACATTTGATAATGATTTATTCACTCACATTTTTTGATAAACTACATATGAATTTAATCTAATCTTACATGATTGTGTAGTGTAACAACCTAATATTATTGTTATGCATGCTTAGTTTTACCTACACCACAATTGCGAATCTTCTTCATGCACCTATTTTTGAAAAAGTGTCTTCTCCAAAAAATTTGTTTGCACATATAAGTGAATTCGGAGACCTTTGTCGTTAAGCAAAAATTCAAATGAATAATTGACAAAGATAACTCCACCAAGCACTACTCACCCTCCTGATAAGTCTTAATGAGCATTGTGAGGTTGAGCACCTTGGAGAGAATTGTAAAGTGACTTTTTTTACACTGCTTCTTGTACACCGGATCACAAATAACTACAATTCAAAATAATAATTGTGATTCCCCAAGCACTACTTTGCACCCTGATAAGTCTTAATAAGCATTGTGTGTGCAGAGCACCTTGGTAGTTGTACTAATTTTCTATGTGCATTGAAAAATTTATATAGCTTTGTGGGTAGAAGTAACTCTAAAAACGCATTTTTCAATAATGTTGTATTTATTCCATTATACATGTCATGTGTTTTGATTAACTCATATGTATACTTTTATCAAAAACACTATTTTGTACACATCATTATCACTTGTAAGCCTTCTACTCATGAGAATTGGAGTCTATTGCATATCTACATGTATTCTCTAAAATCTTAATTAAATGCACTAGATAGCTTTGCATGATCAATACAATGTATAAGTATACTTGATTTCTCAATTTAAGACATTGTATTCTTCTATCTTGACTTGATATGTTGTATCATGCTTACATGTTTTTTTCCGCTATGCCATGTGTACTCTTTATTGCATACCTTTCAAAACTAGTGTATGGCTATGTTGCATCTGAAATCTTTTGTGTACTTAAATTGCTACGACATCTATTTTGTTATGTCTAAAACTCTTAATCATTTACTATGCTTCACCATTCTTATATAGATGTTCACTTCAAAAATATATTTCTTCATGCTTTCCACCTCTTTACTACTTGTACGCTCGATCATGAATATTTCTTTTTCAACAAGTGTGTTATCTTGAATTATCACTGCTCTTTCACTCCTACATTTTTTTTCTCTTCCCTGCGTATTATCCCGCTCTCATGCTCATGTCTTCTCTAATAAAAAAAACAGCATTTCACGCCTTCTCTTTTGGCTTTCTCTCCACCCTCTTTTGATAATACCAAAAGGGGGAGAATAAATTTGAAAGAAATTCATATATATGGGGAGTAGATTCAAAGGAAGTTTTGTGGTAGGGGGAGAACTCATTTAGGGGGAGATTTCATTTAGGGGGGCATTTGATCAGGCATAATTTTCATGCTATCCGTATTAGTTCTTATTATAAACACAAATTCCTATCACTTGAATTATTTCTTTCTAAGGGGATTTGTTATTATCAAAAGGGGGAGTTTGTTGGAACATGTTTTCCGCATCTCTTGGTTTGACAATAACAAATCCTATTGTATTTGATCATATTTGTTTTTGTGTTTATTACATGCAGGATCCTATGCACTCAAATCTGCATAAGAATATATTGTGCTATTGTTACCGCGGAGCGTTAGCACTACCGCTGGTGCTAGTGAATCGACGAAATGGTGTTCGGCAAAAATTGATGTCGTTCAACAAACTGGTGTTCAACGAAATTGAGTTCGACGAAATGAAAACAAAGTTTAACGAAATGTGAGGCCATTCGACGAAGATGCGTCTGACGAAAAAGAGATGTGCTCTACCACGGAGCGTTAGCACTACCGTTGGTGCTAGCCTAAATGGAAAGAATTGACGGGAAGGAAATAGTGGAGAAAAAGGAGTGATTGGCGGGATGCATATTTAGCATGCTCTACCGCGGCGCGGCATGTCTACCGCCCCGGCAGTAGCTTTTGGAATCATCCTGTCTGCATGTGATTGAGGAGCAAATGTGGAAGGAGATATTGGTTGAAGGAAGGTTATCTTGCTATCGCGGAGCGTTGGAGTTAGCGCGGCATGCTAGGCGGAGCTTAAAGTTTGGCGCTCAATAGTTGCCTAAACTGCCACGATCTGTGTGCTAGATCATTGCCTAATATGGCTACCGCGGGGCGGTAGTACTACCGCAGGCAGTAGCGGCTGATTCTATTTAAAGATGCGGGCTTCCTCCATTGTTGTTTGTTGTTACAGAACGAATTGAAGCCATATATTCAGAGCATTCGTGAGAGCCTTCTCCAAGCAGCACGAAGAACTCCGTCAACGTTCGTGAACGCAAAGAACTTGAAGACCAATCTGATCGCATCTACATCAACATCAAGTTTTTTCTTTTGAGGGAGTTTTTAGTTTATGTTTTGTTTTAGTTTCTAATTGTAACCTTTATATCTTTTGTTCGGTAGAGGAATTCACCACACGGCGACTAGGGCTTTGCGGGGACTAGGGGAAATTCGCCAAACGGCGACTAGCTCTAGGGAGTAGATCTAGGGGGTGCTCGAGGCCTTTCTGGGGAGATAATGGCTAGAGCGGCTTGAGGCCTTATCTGGGGAGAGATAGGCTAAAGCCAACCGGTCCTTAGGAGAAGGGTCGGTATAGAAAACCAAAAGAGTTTTTCATTGGTCGCCTCTTTCCAAGCATCATTGGGAAAAGTTTTTGTAATCATATTTATTTCAATTTAATGTTAATGAAAATATGTTTGTTTCTTCATCTCTGATTTGTGCTCTATGATTTTCATTGTTCTAACCTAAAAGTATTTTCACTATCGCTAACGCCGAGCAGTAACTCTACCGCTGGCGGTAGTAACATAGAATTATTTTCTTTAATAATCATAAAAAGTTTAAAACCCTTATTCACCCCGGCCCACCCCTCTAAGGGCGCCTACAGATCCAACAATAAGTACTCTTGAAGAATCGTTGAAATGGTTTCAATGAATTCTTTAGGACTTGGCAAATTCGGCGAAAGTGTTTCGACGAATGGATTTATATCGACGAATTCATTCAAAGGATTTAGATGAAACTATGTCAATTCGTCTTTTCGAATTCGTCTAAATTATTTAGATGAATTTATGATGATTCGTCTAATGTGTTTAGTTGAAATTGCCTACTCGAATTCGTCTAAATTATTTAGTCAAATTTATGATAATTCGTCTAGAGTGTTTAGTCAAATTATTATACATTCGACGAATTTAAATCCTGGCAGAATTGTTTTGTTTTTCCCTTTGGCCTGCGGATAACCTATTTTATGCCTTGCGTATAAAAGAGACGGGATTAGGTCTTCTGAAAAGAGGACGAATCGATCTTTTTTCTCGACTCTTAGAAAGGCCGAAGACAGAAGTGTTTCAATATTTCTCGCCCCATCCGCCGACCTCATCGTTCGCCGACCATCGCCGCCTCCTCTTCGACGGACCTAGCAGTTCGTGGGGACGCAGAGGGCTCTTCTCCGACCCATTCCTTGTACGACAAGGCATTGGGGTTCTCCTTCCTTGTGTGGATCTCTGTAGAGAGGCTGATACATTTTGGTGCTTGGAACTCGAAGTTCGTCTACCGGATTTCTTCTTGGAGCATCTTGGTTGAGTATTGACTCAATCCCGAAAAGGTATATCGCATTTTGCTTTCCTAATCTCTTGATTCATGAAATCTGCAAGATCCTTACTCTTTGGGTTGTTCTTATTATTTCTTCCGCTGCGCACATTTGATGTGCTTTTATCATTATGAATGGTATATAAAAAACCCAACAGTGGATCAGAGCTAGGTTGTGATCCCATACGTGCAAATCTAGAAATTTAGAAGTGTTCTAAATGTGTTGATTTCTTCCTGGAACATCAGATTTGATGTCTTTTGTGAGGTTTCCGGTGGTATGTTTTTCTAAAATTTGGTCGGTGCTCTGACCCGCACCCCGCAAGGGCTCTGCCCCTTGACCTCGCTCGCTGATTGGTCAGCAAGACCACCGCCAGGGGCACGGCCCCTTGGAACCCCGACATGAATGCATGTGATTGCGTTGCGATTTCATTGTTTCGGAGATTGTTTCTCCTTTGCAGTAACCATCTCTCAAAATGATTTGTGAAATCAAATGTCTTAGATTTTGAATCTGACATTGAGAGACGAGCTTGTCTACTGCATAAGTGGAGTTGTTTTGCTTGTGTTCAATGCATGTAAATCTGGAGATTTAGAAGTGTTCTAAGTATTCAGATTTAGCCCCTCTTATCAAAAGGTATTGATAATTCTTTATGTGCACATTGGGGATGCATTTGGTTATTGAATGTTGTATTTCTATTTTATGAATGTGCATTGTGATTAATTGTTAATCACGATGAAATGTTCATCGATTGAATAATAAAATCCTTTATCCAATATTAAGTATATGGATGCCTTCCGTTGGATGACACTCTTCCTGCCTCGATCGATGAAGTGTGGGCTTGCCAAAGCAAGGTGCATTAATCTATCTTGGTAAGGGTCCGAGAGGATAATTGTGATATCCCACTGTCGACATCGGGTCCAACTTAACTAGGTGACCTAAAAGGTTGAGTTCCTAGAGGCATAGGGTTGGCATGCTGCATATGATGGATGCGAATAAAGAGTTATTCACCAACCATACAAAAGTTGCATAGTGATGCAATTGACAAATGTTGTCTACCTAAATAGCAGCATTATGGGAGGAACACCAAAGCGGACTCGTTGTGTTGGTAAAATACGGATCTTGTCCACTAAGAGAGTAGCTCGCATAAACTCTCCGAATCGAAATTAAGGGTTGTTGATTTGATTAAAATAGTGGGAGATTTTAATAAAAGTCCTTATTAATATAAAATGTATTTTGAAATACAGTACTAAAAGTTTTGAAAATTTATTGAAGAATTTCCATGGCAAGTGGATCTCACTCCACCTTATCCCTGAGAGCTATCCTTGAGAAGGACAAGCTCAACAGGACGAATTTCCTTGACTGGTACAGAAACCTGAGAATTGTTCTCAGGCAAGAGCGTAAGTTCTATGTCTTGGAAGGGGAAGCCCCTACAGAGCCGATCGGGAATGCTCCGCAAGCAGACAAAGATGCTTACAAGAAGTATCAGGATGATACCTTGGATGTAGAATGCCTCATGCTTGCTACCATGTCCTCTGAGCTTCAGAAGCAACACAAGAGCATGTGTGGTTATGAGATAATCGAGCACCTCAAGAAAATGTTCGAGGGGCAAGCTCGATAAGAGATGTTTGACATATCCAAGGCATTATTTCAGTGCAAGATGGGAGCTCGAGACTTAGTAGGGACTCCCGTACTCAAGATGATTGGGTATAAGAGAACCTTGAAAGACTGGGTTTTCCCTTGGGCCAAGAGTTGGTCACAGATCTGATCCTGCAATCATTGCCGGACAGTTATGAGCAGTTCGTCTTGAACTATAACATGAATGAAATAGACAAGACACTGCCCGAGCTCCTAGGCATGTTGAGAACTACCGAAAATAATATGAAGAAGGTCAAGCATGTTATCCCCATACTGATGGTGCATAAAAGCAAGGACAAGACTAAGGGATCCAAGAAGACAAAGATAGGATCTAAGTCTCATCTTGATCCCAAATCTTCTACACTGAAAAGGAAAGTTCTGGCGAAGGAAGGAAAGTGCCACCACTGCGGTAAGGTAGGGCATTGGAGGGGAATTGTCCCCTCTACATTGAGGATCTGCAAAAGAAGAAAGGAAGTGTGACTTCCACTTCAGGTATTTACGTTATAGAGATAAACCTTTCTGCTCCTTCATCTTGGGTATTGGATACCAAATGCGGTTCTCACATTTGTACAAATGTGCAGGAACTGAGAAGGAGAAGAATTCTGGGTAAAGGGGAGGTAGACCTGCGCGTCGGTAATGGAGCAAGAGATGTTGTCGTTGCAGTTGGTGTCTATTGTCTTTCTTTGCCCACTGGGCTTGTAATAGAATTAGATAACAGTTATTTTGTTCCATCCATAACTAGAAACATTATATCCATTTCATGTCTTGACATGAAAGTTTTTTCGTTTATAATTAAGAACAATTGTTGTTCGATTTTTATGAATGATGTTTGTTATGGTGTAGCCCAATTGTTTAATGGTTTATATGTTTTGAACTTAGACCATCCGATCTATAATGTATAAAATACTAAAAGACTAAATACAAATGACTCGAATCTTACGTAACTTTCGCATTGTCGTTTAGGTCATATAAACGAGAAATGCATATCCAAGCTCCACAGAGATGGACTACTGGACTAATTTGATTATTAATCATTTGAGAGATACGAGTCATGTTTATTAGGCAAGATGACGAAAGCTCCTTTCATTAGTTGTAGTGAGAGGGCTGATGATCTCTTGGGTATAATACATAGTGATGTATGCGGACCAATGAGTTCTATGGCTAGAGGTGGGTTCTACTACTTCGTTACATTTACTGATGATTTCAGTAGATACAGATACGTGTTTCTTATGAAGAACAAATCTGAAACCTTTGAAAAGTTCAAAGTGTTTAAGAATGAAGTAGAGAACCAACTGGGAAAAAGGATAAAAGCACTCCAATCTGATTGAGGTGGTGAATACCTGAGTCATGAGTTTCGTGATCATCTGAAGGAGTGTGGTGTTGAATCACAGCTCACTCCGCCCGGAACACCGCAACATAATGGGATTTCTGAGAGGAGGAATCGTACCTTATTAGACATGGTGAGATCGATGATGAGTCATGTAGATCTGCTTATTTCCTTTTAGGGTTTTGCTCAAGAAACTATTGCTTTCACACTAAATCGAGTTCCAACGAAAATAGTTCAAAAGACACCATATGAGATATGGACTGGGAAGCATCCTAGTATGTCGTTCATTAAGATTTGGGGTTGTGAGACATACATACGACGTCAAATGCCTGACAAGCTAGAACCCAAATCGGATAAATGTTATCTAGTGGGGTATCCTAGGGAGACCAAAGTGTATTACTTCTACATGCCGTCAGAGGGCAAAGTGTTTGTCGCAAGGACTGGTGTCTTTTTGGAGAAAGAGTTCTTATCCAGAATGACTACGAAGGTAGAACTTGAAGAAGTTCAAGAGCCACAAACAATGAACGAACTGGAATTGGATCCTGAGCAAGGGCTACAAGAAGTTGTAGCTGGAGAGCCTGCTCAAGAAACACAAGTCCTACGTAGATCTGGTAGACCAAGATTTGAGCCTGAGAGATATGGATTTCTCGTGTCTCAAATAGGTAATATGTTGCTTATGGATCATGATGATGAGCCTGCAACCTACCAAGAAGCTATGAATGGACCAGACTCTGAGAAGTGGCTTGAGTCCATGAAATCTAAAATGGACTCCATGTATGCAAACCTAGTTTGGACCTTGTTGGAACCACCTGAAGGGGTACGACCCATAGGGTGCAAGTGGGTCTTCAAGAAGAAGATCGACATGGATGGGAATGTACAGACATTCAAAGGCCGACTGGTGGCTAAAGGTTTCATGCAAATTCATGGTATTGACTATGATGAGACATTTTCCCCTGTGGACATGGTCAAGTCCATCAGAAATCTACTTGTAATTGCTACGTATTATGACTACAAGTTTTGGCAAATGGATGCCGAAACAGCTTTCCTTAATGGAAACCTCCTTGAGGAAGTGTATATGACACAACCCGAGGGTTTTGTATCTCCATGTGAAGCCACTAAAATATGCAAGTTGAATCGATCCATTTATGGATTTAAACAAGCTTCTCGAAGTTGGAATCTTCATTTTGATGAGAAAATTAAAGAGTTTGGTTTCATCAAGAACGAGGATGAGCCTTGTGTTTACAAGAGAATTAGTGGGAGTATTGTTGTCTTCCTGATATTGTATGTAGATGACATACTGCTGATCGAGAATGACATTCCGACCCTACAAGTTGTTAAGAACAACCTAGGGAACTGCTTTTCTATGAAAGACTTGGGAGAAGCGACTTACATACTTGATATTAAGATCTATAGAGATAGATCGAAGAATTGCTGGGTTTGACCCAAAGTACATACTTTGAGAAGGTGTTGAAGCGGTTCAGCATGCTTGAGTACAAGAAGGGATTCTTACCCATGTCTCACGGTGTGAGTCTCTCCAAGGACCAGTGTCCTAAATCTTTGGAATATAAGGTCTGTATGAAGTTGATTCCATATGCTTCGACAATTGGATCAATCATGTATGCAATATTATGTACACGACCCAATGTCTCTTATGCTTTAAGCATGACGAGCAGGTATCAGTCAGATCTAGGTGATGGTCACTGGATTGCTGTCAAGAATATCCTAATGTACTTGAGAAGGACTAAGGATATGTTCTTGGTGTATGGTGGAGAGGAAGAGCTCATTGTAAATAGTTACACAGATGCTAGCTTCCA
Organism: Dactylorhiza incarnata; assembly: GCA_033032865.1. Lineage (NCBI taxonomy): Eukaryota > Viridiplantae > Streptophyta > Magnoliopsida > Asparagales > Orchidaceae > Dactylorhiza > Dactylorhiza incarnata. Next base: position 2,234,110 of record JAWHQI010000017.1, on the reverse strand, counting down.
GACTGATAGGGATGATTCAAAGTCACAGTCAGGTTTTGTATTTTGCCTTAATGGAGGAGTTGTAAGCTAGAAGAGTTCCAAGCAAGAGACAGTTGCCGATTTTACGACCGAGGCCGAGTATATCGTTGCTGCAAATGCGGTGAAGGAGGCTATATGGATTAGGAAATTCATCAGCGAGCTTGGTGTAGTTCCAAGCATTGTTGATGTCATAGTTCTCTACTATGACAATAATGGTGCAATATCCCAAGCTAAGGAACCAAGATCTCATCAGCGCTCGAAGCACATACTTTGGCAGTTCCATATTATTCGAGAGATTGTCGATCGAGGAGATGTGAACATTTGCAGAGTACCGACTGAAGAAAACATAGTGGATCCACTAACAAAGCCTCTTGCGCAAAAAAAGCATGATGGTCATGTTAGATCAATGGGTATTAGATACCTGAATGATCGACTTTAGTGGGAGCCTTGTGGATTATATGTTTGTTAGTTGTTTATTCATTTGATGAATTGTAATATGTACTGTGTTTTTCATTTTACATTTATGGCAAGTTCATATTGTTATGTCAATAGTTTCTATTTGATAGATTAATTAGCATAATGAACACCCTTAGAATGTTTTCTTCCATAGGAATTCAAGTACGCGACTTGAATGTGAGGGCCTATGTTTTCTAGAAGCTACATTCTTGAACGGTCCCTGGTCGGAGTATCATCTTGGAAGTTGAAGGGAAATGATGATACGTTAAGACTAGCATGTGCATTGACTGATGACCGGTTCTCACAGGTCATGATATTGTGATATCAAGTCATCACATGGGTATTTGTTAGTGAACAAGTTGTACTAGATAGACCCACCTTGAGACTACTTTGTGGATTGTTATATGAACGTGTCATAGGTAGGTCTCAACTAACAATGGTGTTTGTACTTCTTTGACCTGAAGTCACAGCATTCATCAAGTGAGGAAGAGCGTACTTTGATGTCATCTAAAGTCTTCCTTGAGAAAGGTTGATGATAAGGGTGGTTATTAGGTATGTTACGATTCATTTGGGTGTTTGTGTGTGGACATATATGGGATTTGTCCTCCTTTATGACAGGATTTACATCCATGGGCCCCTTGATGGAATGAGACCGAGAAATGCATGGCCATGCTGGGTTGAGCCAATATGTGATATTGAGCTTACCACTCTCTTAATGTCTATTGTAGATTAGGAAACTAGGATTAAACAATTGTGAGGGTGACACTGTCCATGCCTCTAGTTCTATCCGGATGTAAGGGACAAAGGAACATGACAACACTGATACATTGGTCAAGACAGGCTTATTGAGTTATGAACTCTTATTGCTTGGGTAGCAATGATGTATTGCTAGATGCCGCTCATTGTTTGTGAGACTTTTGTTGATACTTTTTGATCAAGTGCGAGACTGGTGGAGTTTCTGAGGTGATCTCAAATCAATCAACAGTTAGTCTTACTGCCAACGCAATATGAGCCTATAGGGTTGCACATAAAAGCGTTTGGAGAAGTTGGAGAAAGGATTGTGTTGGCCTTACTCATATTGGATATGAGTGGAGGACCAATCCTATGACTGCTCGAAATTAAATTGAGAATGTCTCAACGGGAAACAAGTACTCTTGAAGAATTGTCGAAATGGTTTCAACGAATTCTTTAGGACTTGGCAAATTCGACGAGAGTGTTTCGACGAATGGATTTATATCGACGAATTCATTTAAAGGGTTTAGACGAAACTATATCAATTCGTCTATTCGAATTCGTCTAAATTGTTTAGACGAATTTATGATAATTCGTCTAAAGTGTTTATTCGAAATTGTCTATTCGAATTCATCTAAATTGTTTAGTCGAATTTAAGATAATTCGTCTAAAGTGTTTAGTCGAATTATAATACATTCGATGAATTTAAATCCTGGCAGAATTGTTCTGTTTTTCCATCTGGTCTATGGATAACCTATTGTATGCCTTGCGTATAAAAGAGACGTGATTAGGTCTTCTGAAAAGAGGACAAATCGATCTTTTTCGCGACTCTTAGAAATGCCGAACACGGAAGTGTTCTGATACTTATCGCCCCATTCGCCGACCTCATCGTTCGCCGACCATCGATGCCTCCTCTTCAATGGACCTATCAGTTCATGGGGACACAGAGGGCTGTTCTTCTCCGACCCATTCCTTGTACGACAAGGCATTGGGGTTCTCCTTCATTGTGAGGATCTCTGTAGAGGGGCCGATACATTTCGGTGCTTAGAACTCAAAGTTCGTCTACCGGATTTCTTCTTGGAGCATCCATGTTGGGTATTGACTCAATCCCGAAAAGGTATATCGCATTTTGCTTTCCTAATCTCTTGATTCATGAAATCCGCAAGATCCTTACTCTTTGGGTTGTTCTTGTTATTTCTTCCGCTGCGCACATTTGATGTGCTTTTATCATTATGAATGGTATCTAGAAAACCCAACATTTAGACCATATAAAGGTTTCTTAAGTAAATAAACATGAGAGGTTAGAGTAGGATGAACAAAACATGAGGGCTTCTCTACATATACCTCTTCCTTCAAATTTCCATTTAGGAAAGCAGACTTGACATCCTTTTGGTAGACTTTGAATCCCTTGTGGGTAACATAGGCTAGGAATAGCCTTATTTCCTCCAACCTTGCAACTGGGGCAAAGGTTTGGTCAATGTCTATTCCCTCCTCTTTCCTATACCCCTTGGCCACCAGTCTTGCCTTGTTCTTGATGATGACACCATGCTCATCTAGCTTATTTCTGTAAATCTACTTGGTGCCAATGATGTTGTGTCCCTATGGTTTTGGCACCAACTTTCATACCTTGCATCTCTTGAATTGATGTAAATCCTATTGCATAGCATGGATCCAGAAGGTGACATGGTTGGCTTCCTCAAACTTCTTTGGCTCAACTTGAGATAAGAAGCTTAGGAATAAGGCTTCATTGTGAGCCCTGCTCCTTGTTTTACACCTTGGTGTTCATCTCCAATAATCAAATTTCTTGGGTGATCCCTCATATGTCTGTTTGTTGCAGACAATATGTCAGCTCCATACTGGACTTCTTCTATAGTTGTCGGTTCTTCACCAATCTGATCATCTTCGTCTTGAACTGTCTTTTCAATCTCTTAAGTAACCCTCCTAGAGATGGGTCTATCTTGTATAGACAGCTCTTGCAACTGTTGATCATTTCCTGCAAAAGTAGGAGTGCATTGATTCTTTAGCTACATGTGTCTTCTTGTTGTATACTCTATAGGCTCTACTGTGTGATCTATATCCAACAAGAACACCAACATTGCATTTTTCAGCAAACTTTGTGAGTTGAGTTTTTTCCATTATTTAACATGTAACATTTGCAACCAAAGATTCTAAAATATGAAATAGTTGGTTATTTGCCTTTCAAAACTTCATAGGGGGTTTTCCCATGGGCCTTATTGATTGATGCTCTATTCAGAACATAACAAGTTGTATTGACTGTCTCAGCCCAGAAATATTCTGGGAGAGAGGTGTCACTAAGCAATGTTCTGCTAGCTTCAATCATGGTCCTATTTCTTCTCTCAGCCACTCCGTTTAGTTATGGAGTTCTGGGAGAGGAGAACTCTTGGGTGATACCAAATTCTTGACAAACTTTGTCATGGAACCAGATTGAAACTCTATACCATGGTCAGTTCTAGTTTTAACCACAATATATTGTAGTTCATTCTAAATTTCCTTGACATAGTTTATAAAGACATCTAAAGTATCATATTTCTTCTTAAGGAAGAATACCCATGTGTACTTTGAGTGATCATCAACAATCACAAGAGTATATAACTTCCCACCTAGGCTCTACACTGGCAAAGGACCAAACAAGTCCATATGCAATAGAAATAGACATCTTTCAGTGTCTTCAGAGCCAATGCTATTTTAGGTGGACCTTGTTTGCTTACCTATTTGCCATGCATGACATGGACCACTTTTAAAATATTTTAAATTTGGACTTTTTCTTACAAGACTTGTTGAAAATAATTTATGCATTGTCTTATAGTTAATGTGGGCAAGTCTCTTTTGCCATTGAACAAAAAGAGACTCACTCTCATTGGCTACATGATAGACATGAGTTGAAGAACTATTGCAAATAAAATCTAAGCAATAAACATTCCCACTCCTTGTACCTGAGAGAATGACCTCTAAGTCATTTGACTTTTGGATCAAGCACTTATCATTGTGGAATTCAATGTCACATCCCAAGTCACAAAGTTGACTTATGCTTACATGGTTGTGTTGCAACCCTTCAACATAAGCTACCCTTGTTATTGAGACTATGTCATTAGTAATCATACCATAGACTCTTAGGACACCTCTATTAGATCCTCCAAAGATCACCTTTGGACCATTCTTTATTGGAGTGTATTCCTTAAGTAAGCTCTTTATTCCAGTCAAATGTATGGAACATCCACTGTCCAAGTACCATATCTGATTTAGATGGGTACTTGAACTAACATGCAAGATAGATTTTATTTAGCCTTAGGTGCCCAATTAATTTTGGGCCCTAGGTCCTTGTTACCACGGTAAGAAACTATTCTACCTACTGCAGCTTTTGCAGAAAAGCTCTTCTTTGCATTGGGCACATTAGGGTTGTGCCAACAATCAATGGCAAAGTGTCTCACTTTACCACAGCACCAACATTCATGGATGTTGTACCTTTTTTCTGAACATTTCTTGAGGTGGAAGGAGCATCAAAATGTTTATGTTCAGTGAAGAAGGTAGCAACATTCTTCCTATCTATTTCAGCTAAGGGCTGACTGGATGCTCTATTATAATCAGTCCTTCTTGATTTTATTTGTTTGACAGCAACAGGTGTTAGCTTGGTAGCTGACATGGTGTTGATGGCATCAGATATGATCAAGTGAGGGTTGATTATAGTATTTTCACTAGCCTGCTTCTTTGTTGGAAAGAATAGGGAAGAAGTTGCTTCCTTACCCTTGAATGTGGGGGATGGAGCACCAAACACAAGTAGTCCATGATGGGCCATTTGGATTTCCTCATGGGGAGCTTTCAAAGCACTCATCCCCATCCCCTTTCTCCCATCATAGTTAGGAGCATTCTCCTTACTATATGAGCTTCCATTCTTCCAGTGACCACAGATCTATCTTGGTCATAGCTGTTTGAAGGAAGCAAGACTTTTTGAAAGGTGGTTTGAGGCTTAGCTTTAGCCTTGCTCTTTCCTCCATTCCCTTCACCTGCTACCCCTTCATTAAACCCAATCCCCTCCTATTTATTTGGGAGGTGAAGGTGTCAATGATAGTCAGAACTGATTTGGGCATAGAGAATTGATCCACTAAGATTTTCTCCTTGAGAAGCTTCTCTTCAAGATCCTTGATGATCATGTACTTCTGGCTTTTAGTGCTCAATTGGACAATTGTAATTCCATTCAGTTGGCTAATTTCTCTACTCATCTGAGCCAGCTGGGTAGCAGACTCATAGTATTTAGGTTTCTCCTGTAGAAGGGAAGAAATCTCCATAGCTTGCCTCTTGGCTAGCTTCTTTCTCCTTTTCTGAGCTTCCAAGAGGGCACTATACTTGTAAATCAATTGATTAACATCCTCCTCAGATTCTGAACCATTATCATCACTAGATGAAGATGTTTCAGATTCTAGAATTGACTCATAATTAGTAGAATAAATGGTGTGAATTAATACCTTCTCGCGATCAGAGTGATCCTGACTTTCTTCTCCTTCAGATACGGCCATCAAGCCACAACAACCACTGACATCTTCATCCTCCTCATTGTCACTATCTGAATGTGATAGAGGGGCCCAGATGCCTATCCTTGCAGTTGGGCAATCTTCATCCTTAGCAATAGCAAGCATCCTTATGAAGGCTTCTTCATCTTCATCAGAGTCTAAAGATGATGAGTCTGATTGACTCCAGCTCTTTCCTTTCTTTGCCAGGAAGGACTTCTCACCTTTCCTGCTCTTGTGGTGAGGATGTTTCTTCTCACATTTCTCCTTTCTCTTAACTGGACAGTCAGCTATGGCATGTCCAGGTTTGCTGCAACAATAGCAAATAATATTATTTAAAATATGTTTATTGGGTTTAGATTCATACATTTCTCCCTTATAGTGGTTCTCCCAACCTTACTATACTCCTTCTTGGGATGTGAAGAGGAGGAAGGTTTGTTTTTCCACTGCTTCCTCTTCATCAGCTTCTTGAAATATCTTGATAAGGCAGCAAAATCCTCATCAAACAAGGTGCTATCAGATGTGCTGGACTCAAAACTTTTTGAGTCAGCTTGCATTCTAGGAGGAGAGGGAACTCTCTCCTTGCTCTTCTTGGAGCCCTAATCTTTGAGAGCCATGAATCTCTCCTTGACTTGATTCCTGTTGGTGGTCTCCTCCTCCTTCCTTGCAGATAGTTGCATCTTATATGAGAGCAACTTTCCAAATAGAGTATAGGGAGGAGTATCAGTAAGCTTGGCTCCTTCCCTGATTGCACAGATCTTTTTGTCCCAGTCTCTAGTTAGAGATCTTAGGAACTTATCATTCAGCTCATAATTGCTAAAGACTCTCCCATAAGTCTTCAGCTCATTGACCACCCTGAAGAACCTTTCATAGCAAAGATCTATGCTTTCCAGGATGTGTTGCATGAAGGCTTCATACTCCTGGTTGAGGAGGGATTTCCTATCATCCCTCACTTCTTCAGTACCTTCCATGTAAACTATAAGTGTATACCACTGTTCCTTGGCTGTCTAATAGTGCACCATGTTTTGGAAGGCCGAATCATCAATTGCACTTACAATTATATTTTGAGCTCTTTTATCCATTGTGGCAAGTGAAATCTCATCCTTAGTCATTTCAGCATAAGTCTTGGGCACTTGCTGAGTTGGATCTATATTGGAGGTCTTTAGGAAGATAAAAGGACCATCTTTCACAGAGATGTAAATCTTAGGGTCTGAGGCTTCCATGAATAGCCTAACCCTTTGCTTCCATATGCCAAAGGACTCCTTCCTGCATATGGGCAGCTTCATAGAGCTCATCTCCTTATGAACTCTAGGGGAAGCCATTGGATGCAGTAATTGTTGAAACTGACTACCGGTCTCTGAGTTCGGACCCACTGGGGGTGTAACCTGCGCCTACTTCTACCACACTAAACTCTCTTGACTTTGGATGGTAATAATGGAACAGACCCAAGGCTGGAGCGAGGAGGTCCCGCCACACACCCGGAAGATCTTAGAGAGCTTCCCCTCCCAAACCAATGCTCAGCCGGGCACCTTGGAGGGCACTAGCAGCCAACTCCGAAAATTGCCTGGAGGAGAGAGCTTGAAAAAGATCTGATCTCCTTTAAGGTGCCATTAAGGGTCTATTTATAGATTTTCCAATTTTGGACTGCGAATAGCGTGAATCCATTGTTTAGTTTTACTAACTGCACCCCAAAATGGTCTGCTAACAGCCTAACTCCGCAGTTCTAAGGGCTATTAGCAGCCCACAGAGGGTATCCAGGTCATTTTGCCCCCAGATCCCCTTGTGCGAGTAGTCCCTGAGGGCACCACTCGCCTCCCTGGGCGAGTGGTCCGTGAAGTTACCATCCGCTTACTTACGGGCGAATAGTCTGCGGGGGCTCTACTTGCCTCTTCCTGATTCCCCAAGCGAGCAGGGCTCCGACCTTCATGCACCCGTTCTCGCCAGTGGGTGCTTCTTTGTGCTCTTCGGGAGAAAGACCTTGAGTCTGGGGTGGGACCACTCGGTGAATACGGGGTTGTACATAATCCCCGCTCTTTGCTAGCAGATCTTTCGCTCGGAAAGAACAGTCCAACCCGGTATTCGAGGAGTGTCCTGCTGATCTGGACAGAATCTTTCTGTGGGTCCCACCGTTGTGCTATATATCCCTGCCCCGAGTATTTTCTTCGGAGTGCTCTCCTTTCTTCGGCGCAACTTCCTTCTATATTTTGAGCTTTTGCTGCTTTGAGATGGACTTCATGACACGGTCCCCAAAAACCGATCTCGCAAGAGATGCTGGATAGCCTGGCCGCAGCCCAGGAGAAAAACACCTCTAAGACTGTCCGGTTCTCCCCCTGGCGTTCTTCGAAGAAAGACCACAATTCTCCCTTCCTCTCTAGACGAGCCCTGGCGGTTCGGCGGGACCGGGCGGGAGGTGAGTCTGCCTCGGAATCTCCTTATCAGGCAAATAACCCCCCGTCCGATACCCAGATGCAGGTATTCCTTATTTCCCTTGGTACCACTTCCCACCCCCGAGACAGTGTCATTACCAGGGTGCTAACCATTCGCAGGAGGCACCTGTTCCTGAAAAAGATTGTGAGACGGCTTTGACGAAAACCGCAATGCCCCAGCCTGATGATGCGAGACCCCCTCCTGACGAGAACCCTGCTCCTTCGAGCACTCGGGGCGAGACTCTGTAGCAAGCAGGTAATCGAAAAATAGTGTAATTATTCTGCAAACTCCCCGCCTCTAATTGTTACTTTTTGCAGCGCTTAATCCTGACGCCGCAGAACGGCCTACCACCCCTCGTCGCTCTTTTTTCGTCAGGGAACTCCCACCTCCGCGAATTGGCGTGGAGGCTCTCCGGGTCGAGACCTTGACCGTATTCCTACAGCCGCCCCCCCTCCCCCCCCCCCCCCCCCCCCCCCCCCCCCCCCCCCCCCCCCCCCCCCCCCCCCGTGCTCCTTACCACCCCGGGAGAGGGAAATCCCTGCATCCTACCACCAGCTTATTCGAAGGGCAGCCTTCCACGCTCCCTCCCCCCAAGCAAGGCGTGTCCATGCCGGGTTAGTGAGCTCACCTGTCACGACTCATGTCTCTCTCTCTCTTCTGTATTCTCTTTTACTTATCAGGACCAACACTTCTTCCTTCGCAACTTTCCAAGAGGCCTCCCCCATGGGATCCTATTATGAGGGAGGAGAAGGGATGGTCTCGCCGCCCCCTTCCCCTGGAGAGCTTTCAGATTTTTTAGGTGACCTTTCCGACGTCCACACCATGAAGGAGCGAATGAAGGAGGTGCTCGGCAAACTCATATTCATGCAGCGGGACCTCGCAGGTCAGCTAGATGGTCAGCGGATCGACACAAGGTGCAAGCTGAAGTCTCTTCGTCGGGATTGTGCGCGTCTCCTTACTGAGGTGGATCGCCTGGGTGATGAGGGCGGAGAACTTTCTCCTAGGAGACACACTGCGCGAGCCAGGGACCAGCTGCATTTGGCCAACCGGGAAATCACCGCTATGAGCGCTTATTACTACCTGCAAATGCCTCCGGAGGCGGGGACGCGAGGTCGGGGTCGATGGCATTGGATCGAGCATTAGCCTACCGACACTCGCTCCCTTGGCTCTGCTGCTAGCGTTTCGCAAAGACGTCACTAGACTCTTTCGATCCTGTAATAATTTCCTGATTGTTCTGTGAATGACTTTCCTCATCCTATTCCATCTTGATCTCTCGTAGCTTTCTACGCTTCTCCCGAATGCTGGCGACTCGTACGACATCTAAATATATTTTTCGCCGTCTTACTTCTCGCCGAGCGACCATTTGTTCTGTCTTCGCTTCCAACACGCGAGAAGTCTTGGCGCGGGTTCCGAGGCATCGGAGGAGCGCGGTCACTATCCGCACACCCGCTACCTAGGGAACCCCCGAGTTTTTCTTTTCTATAAAAAGTTGGTCACCAACTTCATTTATTGCACTTCGCTTTGAGTGTCCACCTCCCTCTTCTCGTAAGCACTCGCCCTTCTCTCATCTGCGTAACCTCGGATTTTCCTCACTCTCGTGAGATGGGTGGCGAGCCAGATGGCAGGGGTAGGTGCGCGAGCACGTTTGCTCAGCAGGATTTTGACCCCTGCGGTCTCACCGAAGAGGAATACATGACCACTGTTGCGGACTACATTCCGTCGGCCTTTTCCGCGACCCGTTGTGGGCCAGAAGACCGCATCAATACCTTTGCCCCTGGCACCCTCACGATTCTGCTAGAGCACTTCGAGGTGGGCTTCCGCTTCCCTATCTGGCCGGAGCTTCGCCAGACGCTCCGCTACTTCGGGGTCGTTCCGGCCCAGCTTAATCCGAACTCCATTGCCATGTTGGTGGGGTTCGCCTGCTACTTGCGCGAGGAGGGAATAGAGTTTAGCCTCCCCGTTTTCCGCAAGCTCTTTACCTTTCGGGCGAAGGGCAGGACAGCCTTCTTTTCGGGCCAGAATCCACTAAAAGTGGCTGGTCTCGCGAACAAGAACCATGATTGGACCCGCAGCTTTGTTTTCGTCCGCAGGAACTTCAGTAACGTCCTTTTCGCGCCGATACAAGAGGAAGAATCGACCTTCAAACCTCCGTCCCTGGGCGGTCACAAGGCCAAGCTACACCAGTACATATTGGAGCACGGGATGGATGTTGTCTATCTCCGGCGAAACGTCAACTCGCTCCCGCCCATTTCTCCCGGAGAAGGTAAGTTTGGGTGGTCTCGGCATGCTCGAATTTGCCTCTTCCCTTTTCTTTATAGCTAAGTGAACTTGTTACGGATGCAGGTGTGCGCGACTTCCCGCTCCATCCCCCTCTTCCGGCTGGGATGGCCTTGGGACTCTCTCTGTCCGCAGCGCGGGCTGCCGCAGAACTCTGCCGGGACGACCTGGCAGTTTCTAAGTCTGGTGGCCAGAAGCGGAAGCCGGATGCTCCCCCTCCCGCCCTTTCTTCCAAGAAATCTAAAACCCCCACCTCTGTGAAAGGTAAAGCACCCTCCCCTGCGAAGGATAAGGGAACCTTAGTTGAGTCTTCTACCACGAATGCTCCGCCCGGAACTTCGGTTCCGCAGAAGGAGATTCGCCCGAAGCCGCTGCCCAGAGACCATCGAAATTTTGCGCACGGTGAAAAGTTCATGGATCCCGTTTGAGCCCCGCTCGTTCAGTGGGACAGGAACGCGAACAGGGTATCGCTTTCAACCCTCCATTCTTCATGGGTAGAGATCGAGGTAGCCAGCGGTGAAGCCCACGCCATCGGCTATGCCATCTACGGCAGAGATGACGCGGATGTCTTTGATGCTGAAATGACCCAGGTGCTCGCTCACGAGACCTCGCGGGCTTTCCTCCGAGCCTTCGATCTTGCCCACATGTCTTCACGTCGCAGCGCCAACCTTGCGCGGAACCTTAGCAAGGTGGAGGCTACTCGATCCCTCACTTCCTCCGAGGTCTTGGAACTAAAGCTCAAGCTGGAGGCTGCTGAGACCCTTCTTGCCAATCGCCCCGTTCGGGAGGTACGCAATTTCCTGAAAGCATTGGTATTTTCGCTCCTCTGCCCTCCGTCTTACTACCTCCCTCATCGCAGGATACTACCAGCGCCGCCATGCTCCGCGTGCAGGTGGCCGAGCTGGAGGACGAGGTTCGGGAGTCAAAAGCCGAGATCCAGCGCCTGCGAGATGTTGCGACCTTAAACCTCGAGGAAGAGAGGAAGAAACATCTTTACTCAGATTATGAGTTTGAGGAGCTGCTGCAGGAGAGCGCGCAGGATGCCGCAGAGCATACGATGCAGGTACTTCGTGATGTAGGGCACCTGAAGCAAGGCGCCGAGACGCTCTTCGCCCGTCAGGTCGTGCTGGACATCTTCGTGCCAGTTCCCATCCCCGAGGATGAGGATCCTCTACGGAAATATGGGTCCATCCTCGTCAACTCAGACGAAAGCCGTGGCCCTTCAGTCGATAGCTCTAGGAATCTCTGAACGTATATTGTGACAAACTTTTATCCCACGCTTGTATTTTGGAATATATCGGGGGCGGAACCCCCTCTCTTTGTTGTTAACGCTGGCCCTCTTTTTTGCGAATGCTTTTCTACTATGTTTTTGCGTCTCACTAGGCTCTTTAGGACGTTGTGTTATTTGTACGATTGCCGCCGCCGCCCAACGAATTATAGGGGGAGCTCGCCCTATTTCGACGATGTAGGTTAACCGAGGGATGTTTTACCCTCCTTTCACCTGGTCACTCGTCGGGGGCGATCGCTTTGTGTGAGTAGTCGTCATGAGAGAGGCAGATCACTCGGTTCGGCGGAGTTCTTGCCTGCTCATCGCGGGGTGTCTCGTAACCCTCCGATTGGTCGAAGTTTCGCCGCGCGCTTCGCTTGACGAGTGGCGACGTATGTCTATACCATTCGCCAGCGAGTGCCTTTGGTAAGGGCACCATTCGCCGATCTTATATCCTGACTTGTTCCTGCTTAAATTTTGCCTTTAACTTACCTTTCTTACCCATTCAATCTTGGGAGCCTTTTGAGCCTGCCGCCGAGTGAGCCTTCGAACCTGCCAGCTGCTCGGGGCCAACCCTTGAAACTTTAGAACCTGCCGCCGAGTGAGCCTTCGGACCTGCCAGCTAGGTGAGAGCCTGGACAGCGGGTCTTTTCGGGGCCAACCCTTGGAACTTTAGAACCTGCCACCGAGTGAGCCTTCGGACCTGCCAGCTAGGTGAGAGCCTGGACAGCGGGTCTGCTCGGGGCCAACCCTTGAATCTTTAGAACCTGCCGCCGAGTGAGCCTTCGGACCTGCCAGCTAGGTGAGAGACTGGACAGCGGGTCTGCTCGGGGCCCACCCTTGAAACTTTAGAACCTACCGTCGAGTGAGCCTTCGGACCTGCCAGCTAGGTGAGAGCCTGGACAGCGGGTCTGCTCGGGGCCAACCCTTGGAACCTTAGAACCTACCGCCGAGTGAGCCTTCGGACCTTCCAGCTAGGTGAGAGCCTGGACAGCGGGTCTGCTCGGGGCCAGCCCTTGAAACTATAGAACCTGCCGCCGAGTGAGCCTTCGGACCTGCCAGCTAGGTGAGAGCCTGGACAGCGGGTCTGCTCGGGGCCAACCCTTGAAACATTAGAACCTACCGCCGAGTGAGACTTTGGACCTGCCAGCTAGGTGAGAGCCTGGACAGCGGGTCTGCTCAGGGCCAACCTTTGGAACTTTAGAACCTGCCGCCGAGTGAGCCTTCGGACCTTCCAGCTAGGTGAGAGCCTAGACAGCGGGTCTGCTCGGGGCCAACCCTTGAACTTTAGAACCTACCGTCGAGTGAGCCTTCGGACCTGCCAGCTAGGTGAGAGCCTCTACAGTGAGTCTGCTCGGGGCAAACCCTTGAAACTTTAGAATCTGCCTCCGAGTGAGCCTTCGGACCTGCTAGCTAGGTGAGAGCCTGGACAGCGGGTCTTCTCGGGGCCAACCTTTGGAACTTTAGAACCTGCCGCCGAGTGAGCCTTCGGACCTGCCAGCTAGGTGAGAGCCTGGACAGTGGGTCTGCTCGGGGCCAACCCTTGAAACTTTAGAACCTATCGCCAAGTGAGCCTTCGGACCTGCCAGCTAGGTAAGAGCGTGGACAACGGGTCTACTCGGGGCCAACCCTTGAAACTTTAGAACCTGCCTCCGAGTGAGCCTTCGGACCTGCCAGTTAGGTGAGAGCCTGGACAGCGGGTCTTCTCGGGGCCAACCCTTGAAACTTTAGAACCTGCCGCCGAGTGAGCCTTCGGACCTGCCAGCTAGGTGAGAGCCTGTACAGCGGGTCTGCTCGGGGCCAACCCTTGAAACTTTCCTTCTTCCCCTTGCAAGTCATTCTTACCACACGCATATATAAAAGTCAAGAAGTAAAGCGACATATTATTATTACATGGACTTAGGGATAGAAACGTTTTAAATCATCACCGCTCCACGTGTGATTGAGGGACTCGCCCACCACATTTTGGAGGCGGTACCCCCCTGATTTCAAGGCTTCTTCTACTACATAGTGGCCTTCACATTTGGGTTGAGCTTGCCTACTGCGGCAGATCTTCCGGCCGCGTCGACCTTCTTCAACACTAGATCACCCTTCACGAACTGTTTGATCCTGACGTGCTTGTCGAAGAACTTGGCCATCCGCCGCTTGACTTCTTCTTGACGAATGATGGTGAGATCACAGACCTCCTCGATCAAATCCAAGGAGAGTCGCAGCTCCTCCTCGTTTCCTGTCCTCCATTCTTCATCACCTTCCGAGGCGGCTCCTACCCTCGTCGTGGTGATTTCAAGCTCCACGGGAATGACGTCCTCGCAACCGTGAGAGAGCTTGAAGGGGGTCTCACCAGTGGCGGTGTTGGGAGTGGTTCTTAGAGCCCATAGGACCGACGGGAGCTGCTCCACCCAATTCCCCTTCAAGTTTGCCACCTTTTTCTTGAGCAAGTTTACTATAACCTTGTTTGCTGACTCCACCTGCCCATTGCTCCTAGGGTGGTGGGCGGATGCGAACCTGAGGTCTATTCCCAGCTGGATGCAAAAGCTCATGAACTCTTCGCTGGCGAACTGCGGACCGTTATCTGTGACTATGGCTTGAGGGAGCCCATGCCGACAAATAATCTCTCTCCATACGAAGTTGCGGACAACCTGGGAGGTGACCTTTGCTATAGCCTTGACCTCCAACCACTTCGAAAAGTAGTCGATCATAACCAAGAGAAATGTTCTTTGCCCACTGGCCTGGGGGAAAGGTCCTACCAGATCCATAACCCATATGGCGAAGGGCCAGGGCGCAGTGATGCTCCTTAGCCTCTGAGCCGGCAAAAGTTGAAGTGGGGCGAACAGCTGGCATTTTCGACATTGCTTGGCGAATGCCGCCGCATCCCTGCTCAGGGTTGGCCAGAAGTATCCTTGCTTCATTATCCTTACCTCCAACGTCCTGTTCCCTGAATGACTGCCACATTCGCCGGAATGAACCTCCTCCAGGACCCTCGGAGCTTCTTCCTCTGAGACGCACCGTGCTAACAATCCTGAGAGGGTCTTCCGATACAAGTCCCCTTCATGGAGTACGTAGTAGGCAGACTTGTACCGAAAGCCCCTTTGATCTGGAACCTCTTCCGGAAATTTTCCTGTTGATAGGAAGGTCACGAGTGGATCCTTCCACGTGGGCCGTTGTTCTATTTCCATGAGCTCACCTTCCTCAATCGAGGGGCGGAACAGATCTGCCAAGGTCCTCCCAACCCGGGGACTAGACTTGGCCAGCCGATCGGCCGAGACACTCTCCTCCCTTGGGACGTGCCTGATGGAGAAAGTTTTGAATGCTCCGATGAGACCCCTTACTTTGGCGAGATACAGTATAAGTGTGGGCTCTCTTGCCTCGAATTCACCCTTTATCTGCGAGGCTATTACCATTGAGTCGGTGAGGACCTCCACATCATGAACTCCTAGCTCCTGGGCCAGACGTAGGCCGGCAATCACCGCTTCGTATTCCGCCTGGTTGTTGGTCACGGGAAAATGTATCACCAGTGCTTGCTCGATCCTCACCCCGTGAGGACTTTCCAACACCACCCCTCCTCCTAAAGAATTCTTGCCCGAGGCTCCATCGACCAGCAGCTTCCAGGGGATGTGGCGTAAGGCTTTCTCCTCTTCCATCTCGACCACGAAGTCTGCCATGAAATCTGCAACTGCTTGGGCCTTCATTGACAACCGTGGGAGGAAGGTGAGGTTGAACTCACTTAATTCTATCGACCACTTCGCGAGTCTCCCTGAATGCTCTACCCCCTCGAAGATTTTGCGAAGGGGGTGATCGGTCACCACTTGGATGGAGTGGGCTTGGAAGTATGGCCTGAGCTTCCTTACCGAGACGACCAGGGCGAAGGCTAGCTTCTCCAAGATCGGATATCGGAGCTCCGCCTTCTTCAAGACCCTGCTTATGTAATAGATCGGTAGCTGCTTCTTACCCTCTTCCCAGACCAGGACGGAGCTTACGGCTTCAGCCCCGACTCCGAGGTATAAGGCTAGGTCCTCCCCCTCCTTGGGACCTTGGAGTAGCGGAGCCCTGGTAAGTTGCCTCTTTAAGGCCTGGAAAGCCTCCTCGCATTCCTCCGTCCATTCAAATTTTTGATTGCCTCGTAACACCTTAAAGAATGGGGAGCATTTCTCCCCTGCCCTGGAGAGAAACCTACTTAACCCTGCAAGCTTTCCGGTCAGCCGCTGGACTTCCTTAGCGCTTCGCGGCGATCCCAACTCCATTATGGCCTTTACCTTGTCCGGGTTAGCTTCTACCCCCGAAGGGGTGAGAAGATGACCCAGGAACTTTCCCTTGCTGGCTCCGAATACGCACTTCAGGGGGTTGAGCCGCATCTTGTACTTTCGCAGAGTAGCGAATGTCTCCTCAAGGTCCTGGAGGTGAGAACTCACGCTCGTGCTCTTCACCATGAGGTCATCGACATAATCCTCCAAGTTTCTCCCCCTTTGCTCCCGGAAAACCCGATCCATCATCCTTTGGTAGGTTGCTCCGGCATTCTTCAGCCCGAAGGGAATCATCTTGTAGCAGTAGCACCCCTCCCGGGTGATGAACGAGACATCTTTAACGTCTGGGGGGTGCATCCTGATTTGGTGATAACCTGAAAAAGCATCCAAAAAACTCATAACAGAAAAACCGACGGCTGAGTCAACCAACGCGTCGATCCGAGGCAGGGGATAACAATCATTAGGGCAGGATTTGTTTAACAAAGAAAAGTCAATACACATACGCCAGCAGCCATCGCCCTTCTTTACCATGACGACATTGGAGACCCAGCCTGGATACTGGATCTCCAATACAAAAACCTGCTTCGAGGAGCTTTGCCACCTCCTCGTGGATCGGTCCTTCGAGCTTGTCAGCTATGGTCCTTCTCTTCTGCCGGATGGGGCGGGTCCCCGGCTCAAGGTTGAGTCTGTGGCAAGCCACGTCTGCATCGATGCCTGGCATGTCTGCCGTGCTCCATGCGAAGATGTCCACGCTCCTTTGGATGCAGTCCAGCATCCTTCTTTGGTCTTCTGGGTCGAGGCCCCCGCTGAACCGCACCTTCTCCACCCTTCCTCCCTGGGTGATGACCTCCATCTCGACCACTTCTTCAGCCGCCTCAAGACGGGCCGGCTCTTGCCATTTACTCTTCAATTCCCTCCCCTTGGGCAGGGTCTTCTCTTTCTCCGGACCGTCCTCTTCCATTGGTTCGACACACTCCTCCGGAGACACTTCGTCCTCCCTTCCGGGGTTGCTGCTCTCTCCTTCTTCTTCCCCCGCGTCTTCACCTGGCCCCCTCGCCCCCTTCATCTCCCTATCCATCTTTTCGGCCTCCGCTATCTAGGAGATAGTGTTGACGGCAGTCAAATAGCACTGCCTCGCCACCTTCGCATCCCCCCTGATCCGGACCTGAACTCCTCCACTGCGGAACTTTAAGCATTGATGGAAAGGCGAGGGAACGCACCGGAAGGTGCTGATGAGAGGGCGCCCAAATATGGCATTGTAGCTGCTCGGAGCGTCAACTATGACAAACCGACAGTTCCTGGGGACACCTCCCAACGTCACTTGGAGGCCGACTCCTCCCTCGACCTCCTTCCTCCCCCCTGAGAACCCAAACAAGGGTCCGTCTGAGGCTTGCACTCTCTTCGCTTCCACCTCTAGCGCATCGAAGGCCTTCTTAAAGATAACATTCACTGAACTCCCGTTGTCTACCAAAATCTGGGTGACGGTGAAGTTTTCAATCGCCGCCTGGATCACCAAGGCATCACAGAACGGGTCTTCAAAGTCTGGCATATCCTCCACCGAGAAGGTGAGCTTCTCCGAGGGGGGTGGAGTTTTGGAGGTCGACGCGATGCTTCTTCGGAACATTGCCTAGAAGCTTCTCTTATGAGTCGCTTCTATTCCCACCCCGCCATGGATCACTCCGACCCCTCCCCTAGCTCCCACGTTCGTCCGGTCTTCGCATATGTCCTCTTCACCTCCGGGTAGCACCTCTTCGATCCTCACAGGCCTCTGCTGCTGCGGGCCTCTTCCCCTTATCTCCAGAAATTCTGGGCAGGTGGCCGTCGCGTGACCCTCTTCCTGATGAAAGTCACAGTAAGGCAACGCTACCCTGCCCCCTCTTCCACCTCCTCTTCTTCCTCCTCTTACTCCTCATCCTCGGCCCACCGCCATGGCTTGCTCTCGAGGGGGTGAGGTGTCCTGGGATCTTGCCTCCACCCCGGGACCCTTCCTTCCCCCCTTCGTTGGTGATCTCTTTCCTGGGCTCTCCCCGGACCCTCCTGGGGCCTCCAAGCCAGCCCATTATTGGGCTCCTGATGGCCCCAATCCCGCTGCTGTCTCCGAAAGCCCTGACCTCTGGGTTCTTCCCTTCTCCTTTCCTCCTAGTGTCCCACCTCTGGCTCGCTCATCTTCGCCAATCTCTTATAGAAGTCCGGGTTGGCGGCCTCCCCTTCTATCTCTTCTGCTGCCCGCTCCATTAGTTCCTCGAAGGATAGAGGGGCCTTCCATTTCAGGTCCATTTTAAAGAACCCATCTCGCAATCCCACTATGAATGCCATCTGGAGGGTGAACCCCGGCACCTCCTGCACGAGGAGGACCTCCTCCTGGAATCTGTCCACGTAATGGGCCAACCACTCCCCAGGCCCTTGCTTGATCTTAAAGAGTGCCTCTGCATCCTTCTTCCTCTTCTTTGACGTTGAAAAGCGCAACCTGAAGCTCTGCCGCAAGTCTTCGAAGGCGTAGATGGAACCCACGGGAAGCTGGTGGAACCAGTCCCTCGCTTTCTCCTTCAGAGTGGTGGCAAAGAGCCGGCACAGGAAGGCATCTGTCATGGGAAGGATCGAGACCATGTCCTCGAACCACTGCAGATGCAGGATTGGGTCGTCTCTGCCGGTGTAGTAAGACATCTACGGCCCTCTGAACCCTTCTGGCACCGGGGCCGAGAGGATCAATTCACAGAAGGGACTCCCATCCCCTGCTCGGCGGGTGGCCCTCTCGCGCGGAGTCAGTTCACAAACCTCCGCACTCGCTGGGCGGTTGAACAGCTACCGCCCGGGGAGATCCCGCGCACTTACTTCTGCCACGACTTCCTTTCCCAGCCACTGGCCCGGAGCATTCTCGCCGATCTGCTGGGCCGGAACCACCGGGACCACGGGTGTCTCACACTCGCCCCTGCCGGTGAGAGCTACTCGCATGGTCTGCATGACCTCTCACTTGAACTTCTTGGACATCTCCAGCCACTCCATTGTTGCCGGTGGCTGCGAGTGGCCTGGGTCAGAACCATTTCCTCCATCTCCTGTCATCGAACTTAATTTGGGATTTTCTTGCACTGGCTACGGTCCACGCTCACCGCACCATAAATGTTGAAACTGACTACCGGTCTCTGAGTTCGGACCCACTGGGGTGTAACCTGCGCCTACTTCCCCCGCACTAAACTCTCTTGACTTTGGATGGTAAAACTGGAACAGACCCAAGGCGGCAGCGAGGAGGTCCCGCCACACACCCGGAAGATCTTAGAGAGCTTCCCCTCCCAAACCAATGCTCAGCTGGGCACCTTGGAGGGCACTAGCAGCCAACTCCGAAAATTGCCTGGAGGAGAGAGCTTGAAAAAGATCTGATCTCCTCCAAGGTGCCCTTAAGGTTCTATTTATAGATTTTTCCAATTTTGGACTGCGAATAGCGTGAATCCGGTGTTTAGTTTTACTAACCGCACCCCAAAATGGTCTGCTGACAGCTTAACTCCGCGGTTCTGAAGGGCTATTAGCAGCCCACAGAGGGTATCCAGGTCATTTTGCCCCGAGATCCCCTTGTGCGAGTAGTCCCTGAGGGCACCACTCGCCTACCTGGCGAGTGGTCCGTGAAGTTACCATCCGCTTACTTATGGGTGAATGGTCAGCGGGGGCTCTACTCGCCTCTTCCTGATTCCCCAAGCGAGCAGGGCTCCGACCTTCATGCACCCGTTCTCGCCAGCGGGTGCTTCCTTGCGCTCTTCGGGCAAAAGACCTTGAGTCTGGGGTGGGACCTCTCGGCGAGTACGGGGTTGTACAGTAATAGACTACTCCTTGTAGGATCTGGTCAAACTGTTAAGTCCTTTTTGACCAACCTAGCTTTGATACCACTTAATAGTTAACCTAGTAGTAGTCTAACTCACCTAGAGGGGGTGAATATGTTTCTTTGTTTTTTTTCTAATTATGGTTGACTGTTTTAGTTATTAAAGCTAAGTATAAAACAACACAAAAAAGTACATAGATATTTATATTGGTTCCCCAAGGTATGGGTACTCCACTTTCCCTCTACACCTTTCTAACAGTGTGTTAGACAAGGCATTCTGCTCTAACTACTCAGCTCAAAGAGCTTAAAACACAAATCCCTCTAGATTTCTCAGGTTTCCTCAAAAACCCTACCTCAAGCTTTCAGTCTTACCCTCAGAGTTATCAAGAAGTCCTACCTCAGAGTTCTCCAACTCCTACAGCTCAGTGACTCTCCTAGTCACCTACCTCAGGCCTATCAAGAAGCTTTACAACTCAGGTTGGGAGTACAGCCCTACAGCTCAGGAACACAGCCATACAGCTCAGGCACACAGCCCTACAAACGAAGGCTTACAGCCCTACAATCTCAGGCTCACAGCCCTACAAACTCAGAACAAATATGTTCTTACAAAAATTAAGGATTCTACTATTACAACAGAAGAATATATATATTAATACACCTTCAGATTGATTCTCCTGTTGTAGAGCATAGCATATTTGTGCTTTCGAGCAGGACTGGATAACAGCAGCTCTTGTCCTTACTCCACCTGGTCTTCTTCCTTAGTAAAGGGAAGAAGATCAACTTGCTCTTCTGAGATGAATCAGCAAGAGTTATCTACCTTTCTTGTATTGATCAGCTTGTAGCTTGAGAGATATCTCCTCTGATAGAAGATGTTGAACTTTAGTAGTTTCAGCAAAGCTCTTGCCGTCAATCAATCTTCTCTTTTGTATCCAGTGTTCTTCTATTCGCCCTAGCTGATCCTTTTCTACCTCTAGCAATCTGCAAGGGCTCTTAGGAGTGCCTAGTCACAGCATGGACAAGAATAGATAAGCTTATCTTTCTTTATAGGATCTCCTGCAAAAGTAGATCCCATCAGAGTAAAGTTTAGGTTTGAGTCTGTCTCAGCGGATGGGCTGAGACAGGCTTCATTCTCAGCAGCTGTAATATTCTGCGTCTCCTCGGATCCACTGAGATGGGTAGTCTTCTCAGCGGATTACTAGCTGAGACAAATTTCTTCTCAGTGGTTAAACTGCTTAGCCTCATCGGTTCAACTGAGTTGATCTTCATAGTAATACACTTAATATTATTCCAAAGCTTGGAATGACTTAAGCATGTACTTAACATGAAAGAAACATGGCTTATCAAATACATTATGCATTTAGCATTGTTTGTGATGCATCTTCAAATCCAAGGAACATTGAAGGGTAATATTCCCAACAAGATTGTAGAGCACCTCAAATTTGTTTCAAGGGAAAGCTTAACAGGAGAGGTATGATATGTCGAGGGCATTGTTGTAGTGTAAGATGGGAGCTCGTGACCCAGTGGGAACTCACGTACTCAAAATGATTGGGTGTATAAAGAACCTACAAATATTAGGTTTTCCAATGGGCCAAAAGTTGGCCACTGAGTTGATCCTGCAATCGTTGTCCGATAGTTATGAGTAGTTTGTCTTGAATTATAATATGAATGAAATTAACAAATCGCTACCTAGGCTCCTATGCATATTGAGAACTACTGAAATCAATATGAAGAACGCCAAGCCTACTAGCCCCATATTGATGGTACATAAAAGTAAGGGTAATTCTAAGGGATTTAAGAAGACTAAGATTGGAACTAAATCTAACTTTAATCCCACATCTTCTATACTGAAAAGGAAAGGACTTGCTAAGTAAGGGAATTGACACCATTGTGGAAAGGCATTGTATTGGAGGAGGAACTGTCCTCCTTATATCTTTGTTATACAAGTCAATATTTCTCCTTCTTCATCTTGGGTATTAGATATCAAATGTGGTTCTCACATTTCTGTAAATGTTTAGGAACAAAGAAGGAGAAGAATGTTGGCTAATGGAGAGGTAGATCTACAAGTTAGAAATGGAGCAAGAGTTGATATCATAGTTGTAGGGACTTATCATCTATCTTTGGCTACTAGTCTTGTAATAGAGTTAGAGAACTGCTATTATATACCTGCTATTACCAGAAATATTATATCCATTTCTTCTTTGTACATGAAAGGATTTTCATTCATTATTAAGAACAATTGTAATAGGGTGCAAGTGGGTTTTCAAGAAGAAGACCAACATAGATGGGAATGTATAGACATTCAAAGGGCAATTAGTGCTTAACGTTTTTAAGCAAATTCATGGTATTGACAATGATGAGACTTTCTCACCAGTGGTCATGGTTAAGTCCATCAGGATTCTACTTGTTATTGTTGCGTACTATGATTATGAGATCTGGCAAATGGATGTCAAAATCGCTTTCCTTAATAGAAACCACCACGTGGATGTGTAAATGACATGATCAGAGGGTTTTATATCTCTACATGAAGCCACTAAAATATGCAAGTTGCAAAGATCCACTTATCGATTGAAACAATTTTCTCAAAGTTGGAAATTTTGTTTTGATGAGAAAATCAAAGAGTTTGGTTTCATCAAGAATGAAGATGAGCCTTGTGTTTACAAGAAGATTAGTGGAAACATAGTCATATTCCTAATATTGTATGTAGATGACATACTATTGATTAGGAATAACATTCCAACCCTATAAGCTGTTAAGAATAGGCAAGGAAATGATTTTTTCAATGAAGGACTTGGGTGAAGCGACTTACATTCTTGGTATTAAGATCTATACAGATAGATCGAAGAAGTTGCTCTGATTGAACCAAAGTATATACATTGATAAGGTGTTGAAGTGGTTCAACATGCTTGAGTCTAAGAAGGGACACTTACCCATCTATCATGGTGTGAGTTTTTCTAAGAAACAATGTCCTAAATCTAAGGTAGGGAAGGACCACATGAGTTTAATTACATATACCTCTGCAGTTGGATTAATCATGAATACAATGTTATGTACTCATTCTGATGTATCATTTGTGTTGAGCATGACTAGCAGACACCGGTCAGATCCAGGTGATAATCACTGGATAGCAGTCAAGAATATCTTAAAATACTTGAGAATGTCTGAAGATGTATTCTTGGTACATGGTGGTGAGGAAGAGCTCGTTGTAAAGGGTCACACGGATGCTAGCTTCCAATCTGATAGGGATGTCTCAAAGTCCGAATCATGTTTTGTATTGTACCTTAATGGAGGTGATGTTTGCTGGAAGAGTTTGAAGCAAGAGACAGTAGCTGATTCTATAATAGAGGTCGAGTATATTGTTGCTTCTAAAGCGGGGAAGGATTCTGTATGGATTGGGAAATTCATCGGTGAGTTAGATGTAGTTCCTAGCATTATTGCTCTCATAGATCTCTACTGTGATAATGCTGCTGCAATTTCTCAAGCTAAGGAACTTAGATCTCATCAATGCTCCAAGCACATACTACATCGGTTCTATCTCATTCGAGAGATAGTTGATTGAGGTGATGTGAACATTTGTAAAGTACTAACTGATAATAACATAGTAGATACACTACCAAAGACACTTCATCAGAGAAAGAATGATGGTCATACTAGATCACTTAGTATTAGATACCTAAACTATTATTTCTAATGGGAGGCTTGGGGGTTTGGCTTTGTCATTTCTGGGTTCATGTGATGACTTGTACTATGATTTTATTATATGTTTCAAGGCATGTCTTTTGTTATGTTTATTCATTTCTATATAGATAGATATATTGAACATAATACATGCCCTTTGAGTGTTTGTTTCGTATGAATTTAAGTGCGTGACTTGAATGGTAGATCCAACATATAAATAAAACATTATTCTTAAATGGTTCCTGGTCGAGGTATCATTGTAGAAATTGGGCAATGCTGACACATTTAAGACTAGGTTGTGGGATTGACTGATGGTCGAGGCTCATAGGTTATGATATTGGATATCAAGTCATCATATTGGTGCTTGTTAGAGAGCACATTGTACTAGACATGCCCACTTATGACTTACTTTGTGGATTGTTATATCTGTATCACAAGAAGTTCTCCTAGTGACAATGATGTATGTTGTACTTTGACTTGAAGTCACTGCATTCATTGTGTGAGGATGAGCATACTTAGATGCCACCTAACATCTTCTCTTGAGAAAAGTTGACCATAACGGTGGTTATTTGGTGTGTTTCAAGACATGTGGATGGTTGTGAGTGATGTAGATAGGATTTGTCCTCCTATATGACAGGAGTAACATCAGTGGGCCCCTTGATAGAGTAGGACTATGAAATGCATGACCATGCTAAGTTTAGTTAATTTGTTGAGCTCGTTTATTTCATATAGTCTACTCAAAGATCAAGAAAGATGGATTAAATCATTAAGAGGGTGACATAGTCCACGCCTCAAGTTTAGTCTGGATATTAGGGACAAGGGACTAGACTACACATTGGGCACAAAAGGTTCTTCATTGAGTTGCCAACTTTTGTATTACTTGGGTAACAATGATGCATTACTAGATTCTACCCATTGTTTGTGAGCTATGGTTGATACATTCTAGATCAAGTGGGAAATTGTTGGAATCTTGTGATCTAGAAGTAGTCAAGGGATTAGTCTTATTGCCAATATAATACAAGCCTAAAGGGTCGCACATAAGAACATGCAAAAATTAGAGTGTTTGATAGTGCTGGTTTATAAAACCAAATTCTGAATGGGCATAAATGATATGTCGTATAATATTTGAGGCATATGCCCCGAGGCACACAATTGTGTGTCAAGGGCGTGTGGACTCAAAATCGCTGCATAATAGTTGTCAACAGTTATGGACCAAAAGGTGCGACTTTCGTGGGCAAACGCTTGCGTGTCAAGGGCGTGTGTGAGGTTTTTCCATTCCAAAGTCACGAGGAGTCATGGCTACATGAACTGATATGACTTTTGGGACGCGCACCTGAGGCACACACCCATGTGCCAAGGGCATGTGCAACCCTAATTTTTCATACGGGTTCACGTGCCTATAAATATACCAACTTATCCTAAAGAACGAATGTCATTCTCGGAGTTCTTCATGTCGAAAACCCGCCAAGAACACATCTCTACTAAATCGGAACTAGCATTTCGAAGGATAGAAAAGTGATCATCTTCCAGCCTAGAGTTCATTGGATGGGCTGCGTTGTGTTTTTGACATTCATGTTAATACATCTAGAGATGGGGATACTATTCTGCGTTTAGACACAAACGCCAATTATTCTTCTCAAAATCTAATTTTGATGTAGGTATAAACTTTTTTCTTGATTTAGTGTGTTTCACATGGATCCTATCGAGGGTTTCCTATATTTCTGATGTGCATTTGATGCCCTTGAAACCCAACAATTACACAGCCTTGTAGTCACATTTTTGGCGTGCGTCGACTTTTAGTCAACGTATAGCCATAAGAATTTGAATTATAGGTGACACAGCCTGCTAAATAAGTGTGTTAGTAGGCGTGTGAATGACTTATCGATGTACGCCAACTTATAGTACTTGATACACATCGATTTAAGTTTATTACCTCAACACGGTCTGAGACACGCTCGTGTCCCAAGGCTGTGTACACCAGTTTTTGGTCCATAATAGCATAGAGGCTTTTCGAAAGCCTAGTTTTGGAATTCTATACACGCCACTAGTACATGCTGAGTAACAATGGCGTGCTTGAGAAAAAAATGGTAAAGTATGCCCAATTTGAACCGTTTGATAAAGGAATTTTAGATCCAAGGGATGGAAATGATTCATGTAGAATTTAGTCGATAAAAGGAGGTTTAATCCCTCATTTTGATCTATTCCATTCTCTATCTTAGGGTTTATTAAAGAAGAGAATGAAGCGAAGCATGAGGAAGAAGAAAGAGAGATGGCGAATATTTGTAAACTCTATCGAAGTTCCATCTTCGACAGTAGATATTGTAACACCTCCGCACCGCCGGCCTTGCGCGTCGCTCACCACCACGCCACTGGCCTGGGCGTTTCTCACCATCGCATTGTCTTCCTCGCTCAAAATGCACCTTTAAGCCGCTGACGTCACCCTTCGCCGCACTCGTCACTTGTCGTCGTGCTTGTCACCCATCATTGTGCTCATCGCATGCCGCCGCACTCATCGCCTTCTTCCGTGCTCCTCGACCGCCGCCACGCTAATCCCCCACCATAGGTGGTGTGGATTGTAAAATCCCCCACTATGGGGTGTGTATTGTAAACTCCTCAATCATGGTGGTGCACATAATAAAATCCCTCATCATTGGGTGCGGGTAGTAAAATTCTCCATCATGGGGGTGCATATAGTAAAATACCAATCATTGGGTGCAGATAGAAAAATCCTCCATCATGGGGTGCGCATAGTAAAATCCACCATCATTGGGTGCGGATAATAAAATCCTCTATCATGGGGTGCATATAGTAAAATCCCTCATCATTAGGTGTAGATAGTAAAATCCTCCATCCTGTGGGTGCATATAGTAAAATCCCCCATCATTAGGTGTGGATAGTAAAATTCTCCAACATATGGATGCAAATAGTAAAATCTTCCATCAAATGGGTACGCATAGTAAAATCCCCCATCATTGGGCGCGCATAATAAAATTCGTCATCATTGGGTGTGAATTGTAAAATCCTCCAACATAGGGGTGCGCTTATAAAATCCACATCATTGGGTGCAGATAGTTAAATCCTCCATCATAGGGGTGCACATAGTAAAATCCCCCCATCATTAGGTGCGGATAGTAAAATCCTCCATCACGGGGGGTGTACACAGTAAAATCTCACATCATGGGGGTGCAGATAGTAAAATCCCCCATCATGGGAGGTGCGAATTATAAAACCTTCTATCATGGGTGTGCAGATAGCCTGACCCTTAGCTGGATAATTACCAAGACGCCCCTCTCAGAAGCTATAAAAGGGACTCAAAGCCCTCATTTGAGAGGACCTTGTCTTCTACGCCTGAGAGAGCTCCGGAGTCTCCTTCAAAAATTTCCTTGAGTTCTTCGTCAGCGCTTGAAGATCCCTTCGAAGATCTCCTTTAGTGCTCAAATATCTCCTTCGGCGCTCGAAGATCTCCTTCGGAGCTTGAAGATCCCTTCTAATATCTCTTTTAACGCACGAAGATCTCCTTCGGAGTTCGAAAATCCCTGGAAGATGACTCAAAGATCTCCTTCGGCATTTGAAGACGGCTCGAAGATCTCTTTCAGCCTTTGAAGATTCCTTCTGACCCTCGAATATCTCCTTCACTCCTCGAAGGTTCCCTCAAAGATAGCTCGAAGACCTCATCCAGCTCTATCCTTCGAGCTTAGAGCCTCGTTGCCGCATTCATCATTCCAAATTGCTTCCGTGCATGCTCATCACCACTCCACTCCAAGCGACCTCTGCAGTCAAGAAGAATTATGGTAATGAGCGGCAGCCTGTCACCCTCGAGAGATAACTTTTGTAACACTCAAAAGAATAGTGGAATTTGGGCGGCACTATTGAAACCGATTTCTCGGTCCCTCATAGAGCTCGGGGCCCTCACCGGAATGAGGGGCGGCTAGCCCGTACTGATCCCTCGAGGAGGGTAGACGGAAGATTAGAAAATTGACTAAGACCTTAGTCACAGTGAGGAGGTCCCTCCACTAACCCGGAAGATCGTTGAGCGCTTCCCCTCCCAAGCCAAAGCTGAGACTCGGGCACCTTGGAGAGCTCTGGAAATGCTAACCAAAGAAAGCCTAAGGAGAGGGAAGCTGAAGTGAGATCCCCTCCAAAGGTGCCCTTAATGTCCTATTTATAGATTTTCTGATCTGGTCTGCAAATAACAGGATTCCACCTTTTGATTTTACTATCCACACCCCAAATGGGTCTGCTAACAGCCAAGCTCCGCTATTTGGAGAGGCTAAGGGCAGACAACCAAGGGTGAAAGGGTAAGTTGACCCTAATGATTTATGGATAAGGGGTTGCGAGAACCTTACTGACGGAGCTCTCGCTGACCTTCTCGCGGATTCTGCCCGTGACACCTCTTCTAGGGGATCGCCTTGCGAGAACCCTGCTGGAGGAGCTCTCGCGGGTCTTCTCGCAAACACTGCTCGCGGCGCCTCTCTTAGAGGGTCGCCTTGCGAGGGCCTCGCTGGCCCATTTTGGTGGTCTGCCGAGGTCTCATCGGCTGGGGGCCGATCTCGGCGAGGTCTGGATCTCGCAACTCCTGGATCTCACAACTCCTGTCTCGCTCGGTTTCCTCGCCTGGCGAATATCGGGGTTGTACACAATCCCCGCTCTTCGCGAGGACAAATGTCTTCGCGAAGAATCATCCAACCCCTGATATTCGCCCGCTCCCGGATGACCTGTCAGGAATCTTTGGTGGGACCCACCTTGTAGGCTATAAATATCGTCCCGAACCCCCATTGGCGCGCGCCGTTACTTTTCTTCCTTTTCTTACTTTAGTTGCCTGGAGATGCCGATTTTCGAAGAAGCAGAGGCTCGCCTGAGGGCGATGAGAGCTGGCGGGCTACCTTCCACGACCAAGGTCCCCGCCTGGATGAATCGGCCGCCCCCCGCCCAGTCGCCGAACGTCAAGAAGGCGAAGGCGGCTCGTCGCACCGGAGACGACTCTGTGATGCTGGACTCCTCCCCGGACGATCGCCGCCCCGAGAAGGTATGAGCTTATTCGAGTTTATGTCAATAAATCGCTCCTCATTCATTTCTACTCGCAGGATACTTTGCCGAGCGAGATCGTTGGAGAACTTGCTGAGGTGTCTCGGAAAAGCCGGTACGATCTGGATCTCGCATACCGTAATATTTCTGTCAACCATATATGACCTCCGTTACATTTTTCTTACAGTCTCACCCCTGAAGTCTCCGGTCCGCCAGCCGTCGCGGCCGCCGTCCCCGCCTCCTCCAGGAAAAATCATAGATAAGCCCGGGTTCCAGCTCCTGACGAGCGAGGAGACCGGGGGTTCTGCGCCGCCGAAGATCCCTCCTATAAACAGCGCCACCTACCCCACCGGCTTGGGCAAATCTCTTTATCCTCACTACGGCAGCGTGTTCCAGGGTCGTCCTTCGATTTCTCACAACCCTCTCGGTAAGCGTTATGACCTCGCCGAAACCCTGCACGAACTCACACTTGCCATCTAACTTTGTAAAACCTTGCAGACAATGCCGAGAATCCGCATACCGATTCTGAACTGGGCGATGATGAGATGTCTCCCCTTCCGGACCAGGTGGAGGAATTATTAGGGGATCCACGAGATCCGGAGATGATGAAGCAGCGGGCCACGGAGCTCTTGAGGAAGCACGGGTGAATGCTGATGGATCTCAGCATGCAGGCGAGACGGGACAGAGAAGCCGCCGAGGATAGGCACGCGGTCCTGATGGAAGAGTGCGCGAGGCTCCGGCAGGCGAGACAGCGTGATCAGGATGAGAGTGCCACGACGCCTGAGGTGCACATCGTGAGGATGAGAGATTACGCCTACCTCATGGACCGGGAGGGTCGTTTGGCGGAGGACTACTACAATTCTAGGGTACCGCCGAGGTCCGGGTCGCGGGGTGGGGGCCGGTGGAAATGGCTACCCCACGATTCTCGCTAACTGCTAAGTTATGGGATTATTTGTAATTGGTGTCACTGTTTTTGAACGATCTCGCTATATTTCGTGGCTCGCGTATTTGCCACCGATGTTGGCTTTCGCCTGACAATCACTATTATCTTTTATGGTTTCTCGCTCGCTGTCTATAAATCTATTTTTCTGGTTTCTCGCTCACTGTCTATAAATCTATCTTTGTGGTTTCTCGCTCACTGTCTATAAATCTATCTTTCTGGTTTCTCGCTCACTGTCTATAAATCTATCTTTCTGGTTTCTCGCTCACTGTCTATAAATCTATCTTTCTGGTTTCTCGCTCACTGTCTATAAATCTATCTTTCTGGTTTCTCGCTCACTGTCTATAAATCTACTTTAATTGTCATATTGTGCTCGCAAAGACCCTCTATTCTCGCCAGATGTACCCCGCAAAAATTTTTATCCTAACCTTGCAGGTCCATCTCACCCATGGCCATGATGTGATGTTTTTACTGCTACCCGCGCTCGCTGGCGCTTGGACTTCTTCCCGCCCTTTTGCTTCGGCTATAAATAGGCGGTTTTAACTGTCAACCACCGCATTTACTCTCGACTTTCTTCTTCCTCTGCTTCAGATCTCTCGCTTCTTCTCGTTCTCGCCTTTCATCCTTTCTCGCAGGTTGCTAAGATGGGCGGTGACGCGGAGTCGGAGGGTCGGCGAAGGGTCGCGAAGGCCTTCGCTGAGCATAGCTTTTTTACTTGCAACTTGACTGATGAGGAGTACCTCAGCGCGGTCGCTGATTACGTCACCCCCCCCCCCCCCCCCCCGTTCGAGGCACGACGCCCTAGCGAGGAAGACGTGATCAACGACCCATTGGTCGACGAGCTGGCCATTCCTACCGCCCATTTTGCGGTCGGTCTGCGCCTTCCCTTGTGGCCGGAAGTCCGACGGGTATTAATCGCTCTCGCTTATTTCCCATTTTTTTTGCCACTCGAGTCTCGCTCGCCGTGCAGACTAATCCTGTTCTCGCTGCTTATTAGGTGCTCAAACACTATGGGGTGGTTCCCGGTCAGCTCACTCCTAATGCCATGGCGGTGGTCACCGCCTTCGCCTGCTACCTTCGCGAGGAGCGCATCGAGCTCAGCCTCCCGGTCTTCCGGAAGCTGTTCTCGTTCCACGCCTACAAAGATGGGACAGCCTACTTCTTGGGCACGGGTCCGAAGGTGGTTGAGACCGTCAACAAGGCCCACTTCTGGGCCCAGAAGTTCGTCATCGTCAAGGGGAACTTCGGCAACATTCCCCTCTCGCCGGTTCAACACAGCGAGACCACCTACCGGCCCACCGCCCTCGGTGGCCACGACGCCCTCCTCCATCAGTTCTTCTGCAAGAAGAACTTCGAAGTCGTCTACCTCCGCCGCAACCTAGACTCGCTGCCTCCGGTTCTCGCCGGAGAAGGTAAAGATCTCGACTAATACCTTTGTCTCAATTCGCTAGTATATTGTACTTATCCATACTACTGTTTGTTTCTAGGCGAGCGGGATCTTCCCCTTCATCCCCCCTACGCGAGCACCCGGAAAACCGACGCTACCATGGCTCTCGCTACCATGGGGGCGGAAGCTTGCCGAGGCGTCGTCACTCCGGCTGAGCCCTCTTCTCGCAAGAGATCGGGGGCTTCCGGTAGTCATGCTGCCCCTTCGAAATCTCCGCCCAAGAAGAAGAGCAAGAAGAGCACGGCCCCGCTCGCTCCGTCGAAGGGTAAGGATCCTCGCGAGGCCGCCTTCGATGAGTTTGACCTTATCGGCCTCTCAGGGGGCGAGGATGAAGAGCCCTGCCAGGAGGCGGTCAGGACCTCCGTCCTCCCCATCCCGGTGAACCACTACAACTTTGGGCTCAGCCAGAGGCGCCGGGACGAGACTGGTGAGCCCCTCGTCACCTGGAAGCCGGAGACCAACAGGGTGGATATTTCCTCCATCCTCCCCTCCTGGGTAGAGAAGGAGACCGTCAGCGGTCATGCCTTTGACCTCGCGTTCGCCCTTTATGGTCGAGAGGATGCGGGGTCTTATAAGGATGAGACCGTGAGGACCCTTGCTTACGAGAGTGCGACGTCCCAGCTGCGCTCTGCCGAGCTCGCCCACATGACGGGGAGGCGTTGCTTACAGCTGGAGCTTCAGAATGTGGAGCTTGCGAGGGCCTACCAGGGGGTTCTTGCCGAGAACACGCAGCTGAAGGAGAAGCTACTCGCCGCGGAGGGCAGTGTGGTGAGTCATCTAGACCTCCCCCATCTTCCTTTCCCCTGGCCATTTCACCTTTCTAACTGAACATATTTGCAGGATGTCGAGGCCGCCGGGAGAGCCAACGCTCGCATCGAGAATTTGGAGGCCGAGGTGGTTGGGCTGAAGGCCCTAAACTGCGACCTCACTCGCGTCGTTGTTCCCCCCTCACCTTGCCGTTTAAAAGAAGACCGGCGAGCGCGAGATGAAGAAATCCATGTGGGATCTATAGAGTCAGCTCGCTACATCTTTTCGGTGGCGAAGGCGATCGGCCTTTTGGCTGATGATGCGGCTGACATGACTCTGGAAGACATCGTCCCGGATCTCTTCCTCCCTCTTCCGCCCGTGAAGGACAGCGATGACGAGGAAGGGTCTGCGGGTGGTTCCTGAAGCTCGCCTCTATTCTTTTCTTTTGCGCTGTAATTATGGTCTGCGAGATCGCCGAAGATTGTAACCGGACTATGAAATGTGGAATGTAGATTTTGTTTTGCTCATTGGGCCTTCCCTTTCCTCTTGCTATTTTCATGCGTTGAATGTCTCGCCCTCGCTTATCTCGATATCCGCCTTCGCGGAGACTATTCTCGCGATGATTGTTCTCGCGCCACGCGTTATTGAATAGATAGGTGTAGGATACTTTGGTTGCTTCGGACCTTTCGCCGTTTGTCTTAGGATTACTACCTTTTCAGTTATGCATATTTTCTCTAAGTTTCGCAAGGCATTTTTCCTCTTGGCGAGAGCTCGCCTCTTACCCGGTGCCGGCAACCTTTCTGCCGAGGACCAGTTGTTCTGGATCGTATAAGATTGATTCTCGCCACTCGCATGGTGTGCGAAATTTCTCTTTGCCGAGCGAGCAGGTCCGCCGAGCGAGGCGGAGAATTCCAATATAAAGACCTCATCCTTGTCAGCCTCTCCAGAGATCAACCTGAACCCCCCGTCTAGTGAGAGCCCGGGAGCGGAATCGATCTGGGGCATTCCAGCACCAACACTTGTAACATGGCCAGCCTCTCTAGAGATCAACCTGAACCCCCCGTCTAGTGAGAGCCTGGGAGCGGAATCGATCTGGGGCACTCCAGCACCAACACTTGTTACCTTGCCAGCCTCTCCAGAGATCAACCTGAACCCCCCGTCTAGTGAGAGCCCGGGAGCGGAATCGACCTTCTTGGGGTTAAGCTTACCCACCGTGGCCCCTCTGCCGGCCGCATCGACCTTCTTCAGGACTAGGTCTCCTTTCTGAAAGTGTTTTATCCGGATATGTTTGTCAAAATATCGAGCCATCCGCCGCTTGACCTCTTCCTGCCTAATGGTGGACAAGTCCCGGAGTTCTTCCACCAGGTCCAAAGACAGCCTCTACTCTGCATTGTTATCTTCTAGCCACTCTTCATCCCCCTCGCTCGCAGCGACCACCCGGGGGCTCTTTACCTCAAACTCTATGGGGAGAACGGCCTCGGACCCGTGAGAGAGATTGAATGGAGTCTCCCCTGTGGCGGTATTCGGAGTAGTCCTCATGGCCCAGAGGACGGAGGGTAGCTGTTCCACCCAATTTCCCCGAAGGTTCTCCACTTTCTTTTTTAATAGGTTAACGATTATTTTGTTCGCCGCCTCCACCTGCCCATTGCTCCTTGGGTGGTGGACCGATGCGAACCTGAGGTCGATGCCGAGCTGAGTGCAGAAGCCCACAAACTCTTCACTAGCAAACTGCGGCCCATTGTCCGTCACTATAGCTAGAGGGAGTCCGTGCCTACAAATTATCTCCCCCCACACAAAATTCCTTACAACCTGAGAGGTTACCTTAGCGAGTGCTTTCACTTCTACCCACTTGGAGAAGTAGTCGATCATGACCAGCAGGAAATTCCTCTGGCCGCTGGCTTGGGGGAAAGGACCGACCAGGTCCAGTCCCCATATGGCGAAGGGCCAGGGAGCCGTGATGGTCCGGAGCCTTTGAGCTGGGAGGAGTTGGAGCGGAGCATAGAGCTGGCACTTTGGACACTTCTTCGCGAACTCTGCTGCATCCTTGCTGAGAGTGGGCCAGAAGTAGCCTTGCCTCAACACCCTTCCTTCCAGGGTCCGACTCCCAGAGTGACTGCCGCACTCCCCGGAGTGGATTTCTTCCAGGACTCTCGGAACCTCCTCCTCGGAGACACAACGGGCCAGGAGTCCCGAGAGGGTCTTTCTGTATAGCCCTCCTGCATGCAAGGAGTAATAGGTGGACTTATACCTGAAGCGTCTCTTGTCCACGTCCTCTCCAGGGAACTTCCCGGAAGATAGGAAGGTGATGAACGGATCCATCCACGAGGCTCGTTAATCCACCTCCATCAATTCTCCTTCCTCGATGGAGGGCCGGAAGAGTTCCGAAGCCGTCCCTCCCGCTCGGGGACCGAACTTGGCTAAGAGGTCCGCCTGGGTGCTCTCCTCCCTCGGCACGTGCTTGATGGAGAAGGTGCGGAACTGCCCGATGACCCCCTTAACCTTTTCTAGGTATAGCAGGAGGGTCGGGTCCTTTGCTTCAAACTCCCCCTTGATTTGGCATGCTACCACCATGGAGTCCGTGGAGACCTCCACGTCCTGCACTCTTAGTTCCCGGGCCAGCCGAAGGCCCGCTATCACTGCCTCATACTCAGCCTGGTTGTTGGTGATTGAGAAATGGATGTTTAAGGCTTGCTCAATCCGAGTCCCCTGAGGACTTACCAGGACTATCCCCCCTCCATAGGAGTATCTTCCCGACGCTCCGTCCACCAACATCTTCCATGCCTCTGGGGGAGGTGGTTCGTGCTCTCCCACTTCGGCTGTGTAGTCGACCATGAAGTCTGCTACCGCCTGAGCCCTGATGGACGTCCTGGGTACGAACGTGATATTGAATTCACTTAATTCCACAGACCACTTTGCTAACCTTCCCGAGTGCTCCACCCCTTCCATGATTTTACGTAGCGGGTGGTCCGTCACTACCTTGATTGAATGGGCTTGAAAGTAAGGTCGGAGCCTCCGGGCCGACACCACCAATGCGAAGGCTAACTTTTCCAGGATCGGGTATCAGAGTTCTGCCTTCTTCAGCACTCGGCTGACGTAGTAGATAGGGAACTGTTTCTTTCCCTCCTCCCGGATCAACACGGAGCTTACTGCTTCGGACCCTACCCCCATGTACAGGGATAGGTCTTTCCCTGACCTCGGCCCCTGGAGCAGAGGGGTTTGGGTGAGCTGTTCTTTCAGAGCCTGGAAGGCCTTCTCGCACTCCGGGGTCCATTCAAACTTCTTGTTGCCCCGCAGCACCTTGAAGAAAGGCGCGCACTTTTCTCCCGCATTGGAGAGGAACCTACTGAGCCCATCCAACTTCCCCGTAAGGCTCTGAACCTCCTTCGGATTCCTCGGCGACCCCAACTCCATTACCGCCTTAACTTTGTCCGGGTTAGGTTCCACTCCCGCGGGGGTGAGCAAGTGGCCCAGGAACTTTCCTCGGCTCGCCCCGAAGACACACTTCAAGGGATTGAGTTTCATCTTGTACCGCCGCAGGGTCCCGAACGTCTCCTCGAGGTCTCGGAGGTGATACCCAAGGTCTCGGCTCTTTACCATGAGGTCATCAACATAAACCTCCAAGTTTCTTCCCTTCTGCTCGCGGAAGACTCTGTCCATCATCCTCTAGTATGTGTCACTTGCATTCTTGAGCCCAAACGGCATCATTTTATAACAGTAGCATCCATCCCCCGTGATGAATGACACATCTTTGATGTCTGGAGGGTGCATGCGGATTTGATGGTAACCTGAAAAAGCATCTAAGAAAGACATCACAGGAAAGCCGACGGCTGAGTCAACCAGCGCGTCGATTCTAGGCAGGGGGTAACAATCCTTAGGGCATGATTTATTAAGTAAAGAAAAGTCGATACACATCCTCCATTTACCTCCTCCCTTTTTCACCATAACGACGTTGGAGACCCAGCCTGGATACTGGATCTCCGATACAAAGCCTGCCTGCAGGAGCTTGCCCACCTCCTCGCGGATGGGCCCTTCCAGCTTGTCTGCGACGGCCCTCCTCTTCTGGCGGATGGGGCGGGCGCTGGGGTCGAGGTTGAGGCGATGGCAAGCCACATCCGCGTCGATCCCGGGCATTTCCGCGGCGCTCCAAGCGAAGACGTCTACGTTCTTCTGTACGCAAGCCAGAATCTCCGCTTGATCTTCCGGGTTGAGTCCTCCGCTGACCCGGACCTTCTCCACCACCCCAAGCCAGGTGGTGACCTCGAGCTCCCCGACTTCGTCCACGGCATCCAACCGGGACTGCTCTCCCCAAGCCCTCTCCTCCTCAGCACAAGCGAGAGCCTGGGTTCCTTCCTCTACCTCCTTCTCTACCACCATCAGCTCCTCCGCCCCTCCCTCCTGGGCCTTCTCCTGTTCTTCCTCTCTTTCCGCCCGGGGTCCCTCAGCTACCCCTTCCTGGGCATGGACTTCATCTCCCTCCATCTTCTCCTCGGCTTCCTCCTTACCTCCGGCTTCGGCCGCCTCCCCCATCATCTTATCCCATTCCTCAGCTTCTCCCATCCAGGAGATGGTGTTGACAGCCGTCACGTAGCACTGTCTTGCCACCTTGGGATCGCCCTGATCCGCACCTGAACCCCTCCGTCGTTGAACTTAAGGCATTGATGAAAGGTGGAGGGGACACAGCGGAACGCGCTGATGAGTGGCCGTCCAAAGATGGCGTTGTAACTGCTTGGGGCGTCCACTATGACAAAACAACAGTTCCTGGACTGCCCACCCAGGGTCACGTGAAGTCCTACTCCCCCTTCCACTTCCTTCCTCTCCCCCGAGAATCCAAACAGAGGGCCATCTGAGGCCAACACCCTTCTGGGCTCCACCTCCATCTTGTTAAACGCCTTCTTGAAGATGACGTTGACCGAACTCCCATTGTCCACTAGGATCCGGGAGACGGTGAAGTTCTCGATCGCTGTCTGAATGACCAGCGCGTCGCAGAACGGGTCCTCATAGCCCGGCATGTCTTTCTGGGTGAAAATGATTTTTTCGGCCGGGGGTGGGGCGGTGGATGTTGAAGATACGCTCCGGCGGTAGATGGTATGGAGTCTAGCCTTGCAGGTCGCCTCCACCCCCACCCCCCCATGGATCACCCCGATCCCTCCCCTATTCCCACATCGTTTCTATCCTCACACCTTTCCTCGTTCTCCTCTCGAGGTTCGACCTCCACAATCCTCACTGGCTGCAGCTGCTATGGTGCGGGCGCTCTGCCCCTCTTCACTTCCAGGAACTCTGGGCAGGTGTCTGTCATGTGACCTTCCTCATCATGGAAGATACAATATGGCAACGTCACCTCCCCCGCATCGGCCTCCGCCACCCTATTCCTTCTCCTCCTAGCAGCTGCCGCCTCCACCTCGCCTCTCCTTCCTCTTCCTCTTCCCAGGCCAATTGACATGGCCTGTTGAGGTGGGGGAGGCATCTGCATCGGACCCTGCCTCCACCGCAACTGGGGGGGTCTCCATTGACCTCCGAAATGGTTACCCCTTCCTGGGCCGTAACCCCTTCCCTGCCCTTGCATTCCCCCACCTTGCGGCCTCCATCCCCCCTCCGGGGCCCGGGGCTCTTCCCTTCTCCTGACCTTCTGCTGCCTCACCTCCGGCTCACTGAGCTTTGCTAGCCTTTTGGTGAGCTCTGGGTTGGCTTCTTCACTCGCGACTTCCTCCGACACCCTCTCCATCAGCTCCTCATAGGAGACGGGGCGTTTCTTTTCAAAGCCATCTTGAAGAAACTTTCTTTCAACTCGACCGTGAAGGCGAGTTGGAGGGCGAACCCGGGCATCTCCTGAGTGAGCTGCACTTCCTCCTGGAATCGATCGGCATATTGAGCCAACGACTCCCTGGGTTCCTGCTTCAATTTGAAGAGGGAATCAGCGTCCTTCTTCCTCTTTTTTGAGGTCGAGAACCTCAGCAAAAAACTTCGGCGCAAATCCTCGAATGCGTAGATTGATCCTGCTGGGAGCTGATGGAACCAATCCCTGGCCTTCTCCTTGAGAGTGACGGCGAAGAGCCGACACTTGAAGGCATCTGACATCGGCCTAATGGAGACCGAGTCTTCGAAACTCTGCAGGTGCTGGATAGGGTCATCCCTACCATTGTAATACACCCAATCCCACTCTCCAAACCCCCCTGGGACGGGTGCGGAAAGCACCAATTCGCAAAAGGGGCTTCCTCCTGTTACCTTCTCCGGCTCCACTCGCCCCCCAAGCTCTCTAGCTAGGCTCGAGCTCGCCGGGATTGCACTCGCGAGGGCGGCGCTCGCCTGAACCACCCCGGTCGTCGCCGCATCCTCCTGGCGCATGCTCGCTTGCGCCGCGCTCGCTAGGATAGAGCTTGTCGGCACTGAGCTCGCCGGCTCGGCGCTTGCTGGCGCGGAGCTCGCCGGCCTCGGGCTCGCCGGACTGGCGAAAGACACTCGCCCTTCCCTGTCCTTTCCTGATCCAACGGCAACTTCCTTTCCCGCCCTTCCCCCCGGGGCATTCTCGCCAACCGTCGTTGGGGGAGGGGTCACCTGAGGTGTTGGGGTCGTAAACTCGTTTCGCAGAGCTTTGACCATAAACCCCAAGGTATCGAGTACTTCCTTTCTGAAATCTGCGAGCATCCTGGCCATCGCCACCTAGGGTGTCTCGCCGAACTCCTCGCCTTGCTCTTCATCTCCCGCCATAACCTTTCTCTGGAACTTTCTTGAACCAGCCACGCTCCACGCTCACCGCACCAAAATGTTGAAACCAATTACTCGGTCCCTCGTAGAGCTCGGGGCCCTCACCGGAATGAGGGGCGGCTAGCCCTTACTGATCCCTCGAGGAGGGTAGACGGAAGATTAGAAAATTGACTAAGACCTTAGTTACAGCGAGGAGGTCCCTCCACTAACCCGGAAGATCGTTGAGCGCTTCCCCTCCCAAGCCAAAGCTGAGACTCGGGCACCTTGGAGAGCTCTGGAAATGCTAACCAAAGAAAGCCTAAGGAGAGGGAAGCTGAAGTGAGATCCCCTCCAAAGGTGTCCTTAAGGTCCTATTTATAGATTTTCTGATCTGGTCTGCAAATAACAGGATTCCACCTTTTGATTTTACTATCCGCACCCCAAATGGGTCTGCTAACAGCCAAGCTCCGCTGTTTGGAGAGGCTAAGGGCAGACCACCAAGGGTGAGAGGGTAAGTTGACCCTAATGATTTATGGATAAGGGGTTGCGAGAACCTTACTGTCGGAGCTCTCGCTGACCTTCTCGCGGATTCTGCCCGCGACACCTCTTCTAGGGGATCGCCTTGCGAGAACCCTGCTGGAGGAGCTCTCGTGGGTCTTCTTGCAAACACTGCTCGCGGCGCCTCTCTTAGAGGGTCGCCTTGCGAGGGCCTCGCTGGCCCATTTTGGTGGTCTGCCGAGGTCTCATCGGCTGGGGGCCGATCTCGGCGAGGTCTGGATCTCGCAACTCCTGGATGTCGCAACTCCTGTCTCGCTCGGTTTCCTCGCCTGGCGAATATCGGGGTTGTACAGGCACCCTTTCAGCCCTGTGATTTTTTGCCCTTTCCTGGTTTTCTACATTAAAATGTCTTCTTGCCAGCTGTTAGTCTTCTTTGTGACTATTTGCACGCTCAGCTCACTTTCGATCTGAGACATTTTAATTCAACTGGTGTATAAGAGTGACGAGCGACCCATAACAGTTTGGCATCATCTGTGGGAAATGTGTTTCCAAAACTCCGAAGATCTTTTTAAGATAGTATTAGCATCGTAGCAATACTCGTGACTAGCAACAAATGCCCAAAAGATGGAATCGCACAACTGAAGGGTCAATCCCTAGGGGCACGGTGAGCCAACTCCCTCCCACTCTCTCATTAATGTACCGCTCATGGATGAGGGTTTGATCGCACATGTTGTTGCACTGGAAGAGCGCGTGCGCCAAATGGAAGAGCACCAAGTCGAGATACTCACACTCCTAAGAAACATACGAGTGTCGCAAGCTCCTAATCCTACCCCAGAGTAAGGCAATCCGCCTCCCCCAGCTTTGGACCATGCTCCGGTCGAGCACGCCGTTCGTGAGCATCACATCCCAGAAGAAGAGCTCTCCAATGCAGTCAACTCCACACGCCCAATCCGATCGGCTAGAGAACTAGAATCTCATCAACATCACCACTGCCTCGAAGTAGCGGACTTCGAGCATGCATTTGAAAGGCTCGCTCGCGAATAATTTGTGACATGGTCGCCAAAGAATAGGGACAAGCCGGATGATATACCAATCTCTCCCACCGCCCTCTCCACCATTGCACGTTGTTAGCACCTGAGGTTCTGGCGCATCCTATCCCGCATGACTTCAAGCTCCCTAACATCGAGGCAATCGATGGAACGAACGATCCGTTGGAGCATGTCAACCATTTCACCACCATCATGAGGATCTACAAAGCCATGGATGAACTGATGTGTCAGGTGTTCCCAACAACACTAAAAGGGCAAGCACGAACCTGGTTCCACACTCTGAGAGAAGGAGCTATCGACAACTTTGCAGAATTGGCTCAGCAATTCAATGATCAATTCATTGCCCACCGCAGAATCGTCCAGGCCCCCTCCACCTTTCAGGAATATGTCAGAACAAGGGAGAGACCCTCAAGGATTTCTTTCATCGCTTCACTATCGAGGTGCGACAAATTCCATAGGTGGACCCCGAGCTTCTACGAGGAGTTTTTCTTGGAGGGCTCCGCCTAGTGGCTTCTATTATGCGCTAATGCGGGAGACTGTGCCTAGCTATCCCAATCTCATTCACTGGGTCGAGGCTCAGATTGTAACTGATGAAACAATTGAAGCGCACCACCAGCATTTTGAGGGGAGCTCGAAGAGGCAGCGGGGGCAGGAGTCATCACCGTTGCTGATTTCCAAGAAGAATTATGAGCGTCATAATAACCCCCACCAAGATCAAGGACCTCGTCAACATCAGGACTACACCCCATAAACACTACTCGAACAAACGTTCTCCTTGGCATCCATGATAATGATGTGCTTCGTAGGCCCAAGCCGCTAACACCCAACAGGGTAAATCAATCGTAATACTACAACATCCATCACGGGCATGGCCACAGTACTGAATGCTGCAAATGGTTGAAGTTGGGGATCGAGCGCCTTATTCAACAAGGTCTTCTCGGAAGGTTTTTACTGAACCAAGTCCCAAGCCAACACATGTCATTGGACAATAATCCAATAGAGGGCAACACCATACCCCGATGTGGATGAACTAGAGGTTCCAGGCAGGGGAACTTTTTCCCCAATAGAGCGCGCAAAGCCTGCGCCTCATCTATCAGCAATTTCTATTATTTGCTTCTTCTAGTTTTTTTCTTTAAAGCATTAAGCCGCAAGACTATACTTGCATGCATGTATTAGTTGCATTTTTAAGATTGCTGCATCTACTTTCCGGCTACATTGGTGATAAAGGATCTCCTGATGTGAAGCTCCAAAAGTTAATGCCACGACCTCCGATACTGACACCAAGCAGCAAACTCGCCAACATGGTGACGACAAAAAGCCTGCTCCAAAGACAATCTCGTCGCCATGTTGCTTGGGCATCTCGCCACCACGCTGCATGGGTATCTCGCCACCGCCCTTGATACTTAAAATTTGAGAATTATTTTCTCTGAATTCTACAAACTATAGGCAACATTACCTTTCGTTCATAGTATAGGAAATTTTATAAAAATACCAAGTGTTGTATTCCACGGGGATGTTGAGTACTTCTACTTACACAAATTATTGTTATTTCATCGGTAAATAAAAAAGAGTTTTGAGATTAAAATAATTAAAGAATGAAAACATTTGATCGAGAATCAATCTTAAGAAATATAATTCGTAAATCTAAATTTTATAAGCAATTGATGATAAAGCTCGACCGTGGAGGTTCCCAAAATATGATAGCACCTCTCTCGAGGAATACAACCAACTAACCTTAGGTAGATCGATTAACACCCCTAGGCCAGTCGAAACCCCTAAGCTTGCTTTATGAGGTGAACCCCGCTATTGGATTTGACCCCAATCCGAAAGATTTATGTCATTCTCTCTCAAGGAATGCATGCAACTTCTTTTACCAATGAGCAATCTCTTCGTATGCACGGACCTCTCGGTCATCTAGAATACGAATCATAGATTGACTTTCATATAACGACAATATGAAATCAAAGCAAGATAAATCAAAGGTAAGTCATTGTTTT
This sequence comes from Dactylorhiza incarnata, assembly GCA_033032865.1. Classification (NCBI taxonomy): domain Eukaryota; kingdom Viridiplantae; phylum Streptophyta; class Magnoliopsida; order Asparagales; family Orchidaceae; genus Dactylorhiza; species Dactylorhiza incarnata. The sequence continues at coordinate 2,192,302 of JAWHQI010000017.1, read as the reverse complement.
CTAAATCAAAGGCTACGAAAAAGAGATTACGAAATGAAATTACTTAAGAGCTCATCCGATCAAATGCTATAAAATTAGCTAAACATGATAAAAGTGAAAGAACAATTTTATAAATAGGAAAAGAAATTATAATTGCAAGAAATGAAATTCTATGCTATGAATTGAAAAGTGCAAGACATAAAGTAAATTGCATAAAAGAAATTACACTAAAAATTCAGTAAAACTAAGCTAGAAATGATCCAATTGAAGCAAAGACTGGATGGGCATCAACTAGGTAGCAATTGACTTTTATAGGAAGAAAATTGGGGAATCACACCCTTGGTCATGCCCGCGTTCAAGGGCGTGTCTGGGAATTACTGATTTCTAAAAAACCCTGGGAACGTTGGCAAGAAACCCCCAATATCGACGTAACTAGAAGTTACATGCCCTAGGAGATGAGTGTGTCTAGCTAGACCTAGAACGGCAGCAAAATGACTCGATCTATAGTGATTGTGATGGTTGTCGGATGGGTCACACCCTCGGTCACGCCCGTGACCAAGGGCGTGTAACATTAAACTGAGCTGGCAGCAGTTTCTGAAGTGCGGAGGAAGTCGTGGATGTGACACTGAGATGAGCCTTTCGGTCACAGGCGAGACCGAGGGCGTGTAAGCTGAAATTGCACTAGAAGGTACTTTTCAACCACTGGGGGACACATGGCCATGATATGAGGTCACGCCCCTTGGTCACGCCCGTGACCAAGGACGTGTAACTTTAAAAATGCTGTATTTAGGGCCTGGCTCGCTGGAAAAGGTCATGGTTGTGAACCTAAGCCACGCCCGTGACCTAGGGCGTGTACTTTGTGATTTCGGCATAAATGCTTCAAATCACTTCCTAATAACTTCTATGAGCTCCAAATTGCTATCATCAGTCTAATTATTCCTAAAACACAAAAAGAACCATATTATAATATAATTAAGATAAAATAATACAAAATGTACTTATTTAATACAAAAATATTGCAATAAATTATATATAAATATTGTACTATCAGCCCTGCTTGGGCATCTCGGCGCCGCGCTACTTGGGCATCACGCCACCGCGCTGCGTTGGCATCTCGCCAGCATGCTGCTTAGGAATCTTGCCAGCACGCTGCTTGGGCATCTCGTCACCGCGCTTCATGGGTGTCTCGCCTCCGTGCTGCTTTGGCTTATCTCCAAGGTGCTGCATCGGCATCTCGCCACTGTCCTACTTGCACATCTCGCCACCGTGCTACTTGGGCATCTCGCCACCATGCTGCTTGGGCATCTCGTCACTATGCTGTTTCGGCATATCTCCATCGCGCTGCTTCGGCATATCGCCTCTACGCTGCTTGCGCACCACGCTCCCGTGCTCCTTGAGTTCTCGCCTCCACATTGTTTGAGCACCCTGCTCCCATGCTGCATAAGCATCCCTCTCACTTGTTGTCCAAGCTTCCCACTCCACTGTCACTTGTACCAAAAGCAAACCTTTGAGAAAACAAACTCTGCAACCCCTGATGAGGAGGACAAAGGTTCCTCAATGATAAGCCTCAAGCTCATGATGACATCCGAAGCTAACATCATGCGACATGCCCGCGATGATCTCTGATGCAAACATTGAGCGGTATGCTTGCAGCATGTAACACCCTAGTTTTTGCTAAGCGTGGAAGCTGGTTTGCCCAAGGAGGAGGGCAAGGCATTCGTAGCTGGGAGCTAGCGCTAGCGCAGGCGTTAGCTATCCCGTGGAGTAAGGATCTTGTTTCGACGGTGTTAATTCGTCGAGGTGGATTCGTTAGAGGGAATTCGTCGAAGAGCTAGCGCAGGCGGCAGCGCTAGCGCCAGGCGGTAGCATTTCATCGGGTAATGAAGTTCCATCGTGACGTTGAGTTGTTCTTCGTCGAGGGGTTTTTCATCGAGTGGCTAGCGCGGGCGGTAGCGCCACCGCAGGCGGTAGCACTAGCGCGGGCGGTAGCGCTAGCACCGGCACTAGCCCACGGAACCAGATCCGTATGTGGCATTTTTTTGGGCATTCGGTCTTCTTACACTTTGATCCAATGGCTCAGATAAGTTCATCTAGGTCCTAAATAGGGCAGAGGAGTTCCTTTCTATTCCTTAAAATCTTTTGGGTGCTTTTAGAGGCTAAGGAAAGGAGGAGGGTTTGGAGGAAGAAGAAGGTTAGATCCGCCATTGTTGGAGCACCAGAGCTCCGTTCGCCGATCCGAGACCAGATCCGTGGAGAGGACTAGAAGGCGCTTTGTTGGGTATTGTATCCACAATAGCCCTGATTTGAAGAAGTCCCCTTCAAACTAGGATGAATTGTAGTTGTATTTGATTATGCTCTTTAGCTGTGTTGTGACAGGTCATTCCATTCTAGGTACAAACCAATGTCAGTTTTCAATGAGCCGTCAAACACAGGCTTGTGCAATGTAATCCCTCATTGTATAGACCAAAGTGTTGGCTCATGTGAAATCTCTCTATTGGGATGTACCTCATTTCCTAAGTGCAAGAAAAGGAGGACTGGAGCTGTTGATGGACTTTCCATAGAAAGGAAGTTTTTCCAAGTAAAATTCGGTTATATCATTCAGAGACGTATAGTCGAATTCGACTATATAGTTGGGATGGATATAATCGAATTCGGTGGATCTTAGTTCGAATTCCTTTGAAGAATTAGATTAACCGAATTCGGTTATTAATTTCGGTCATCGCAATTCGGTTATATCATTTAACCGAATTCGATTCGGATTCTTCCATTCGGTTATTCCATTTAACCGAATCGGTCTGCAATAATTCTTCCGGTTCGTTTTTGAATGCGCGTTTCCTAGGGCTTCTTCCATGTACAGTACACGTGGAGTTAGATCCGTATTTCGCGTTTATGACCGTTGTAGAAGACAGTATAAATACCTAAGGATTATTTCCAGATAAGAATAATCAAAGATTGAAGAAGAAATCGCATATTATCTCTAACGGCCGACTGTTCTCACAAAAGTGATTCGTCTCCGACATAGCCAGCGATTATTGTTTCGTCTTCTAAAGATTCAATCGACAAGATCAAGATCTGATTTGCTCTCATCTTCTGTTGATCAAGTCGATTCAAGTTCTCAGATCTAGCTTCAAATCGTTTTCAAGATTTCTTCATTCTTCATTCACAAAGGACTGAAGTTCAAGGCTAAGAAGAAGGAATCTATCTCTCAAGATCTGAAGAAGAACTTCATCTGAAGTTTAAGAAGATTGTTTCCAATCTACGTTGTGTTGTAATAAACATTTTTATAAACTTTGTAGGAAGCTTGCTTCCGAGTGTTGTGTAGATCCTTGGTTAAGGATTGAGTTGTAGGAGTTGTTTTTACTCCGAGTTGTAGGAGTGGTGCACTCCGAGTTGTAGGAGTTGTTACTCCGAGGTGTAAGATTATTTTGATCTGAGTTTGGTGAAGTAGCCGAGTCTAGCCTCGAAGAGCTAGATAGGCGAGGCGGGAAAGAGGAGTACCCACATCGGGGAACCTCTATAAAATCCTTGTGTCTGAGCTGTGCTTTATTGTGTGCTTTTCTGTGTTATATTTTTAATTCCGCGTAAAGACATAGAATCCACCTATTCACCCCCCTCTAGGTGATTTAGGCCGCAACTAGATACTTTCAATTGGTATCAGAGGCAGGTTGTTCGCTATAAGGTTAACACCTTGAACAAGGTCTCCTTATCTAGTTGCCTAAGCAAGTATGTCTGGCATGGATAAGACCAAGGATTCCGTCAAGCTTCCAGTCTGCACAAAAGAGAATTTTCCTATGTGGAAGGAGAGAGTCAGATTCTTCATGGAGGCTGCTGATCCAAGAATATTTCAGATTGTGGAAGAAGGTCCTCATGTTCCTATGAAACCATCTTCCATAAACTCTACAATTATGGTCGCCAAGAAGATGCTGGAACTCACAAAGGATGAGATTGCACTGGTCTCTCTGGACAAGAAGGCAAAGAATATCATTGCAGGTGCAGTCGATGATTCCATGTTGCAGAATCTTCTTCACTGCAAGTCCGCCAAGGAAATGTGGGACTCTCTGGTTGTTCTGATGGAAGGAACAGATGAAGTAAGGGATGATCGAAGATCATTGCTGAACCAAGAATACGAAGCCTTCAAGCAACGCTCTGGTGAATCCATTTCTGATACTTATGAGAAGTTCTTTAAGATCGTAAATGGTCTTAGGAACTATGATCGTGAATTCACTACTGGCGAACTTAATGATAAATTCCTAAGATCCCTGACCAAAGAATGGGACACTAAAGTTATAGCCATTAGAGAATTCGGAAAACTTGGATCAACGGAGCCACAAATGCTGTTTGGGAAGCTCTTGTCCCATGAATTGAAGTTGAACACCCGTAAAGCTGAAGAAGAAGGAACCAGGGCCTCTGGAAGGGAGAAGTCCACTGCACTTAAGGCTGTAAGTTCAAGAAAAGGCAAGGCTCTCCCACCTGTCAGGAGATCCTCCTCTGATGAAGATAAATCTGATGCTAGCCCCTCAGGCTCAGAAATGTCAGATGAAGAGTTCTCTTTACTCTCCAAGCAGTTCAAAAAGTTCTTTAACAAACAAAGGAACATGAGAGGTCAAACCTCGTCTTCTCGTCATAGAAGATCAAACCGTTATGAGGATCATCACAAAAAGAAGCATGAAGATGACAGGTATAAATCTAAACCTAGTAAACACTCTTCTAACGATATCATTTGCTATTGCTGTAATAAGCCAGGACACATAATTGCGGAGTGTCCATATAAGAAAAAGGAAGGCTCAAAGAAAGAGGATAAGAAATCCTACAAAGGTAGAAGGAAAGAAAAGAGCCTCATTGCAAAGAAGCCAAAAACTCTGAGTGACAGCGACTCAGAGGTGTCAAGCACTGATGAAGAAGCCTACTTTGGGCTTATGGCACAAACGGATGATGAAGCAAGCGACACCTCATATAAGGCAAAGGTGAATCTTCATACTCCTCTTTCTGCCTCTGAGTGTGAAACTGCATCCAGAGCAAATGAAGACTATTATTCACAGGATGAGTCAGAATTAATGACTCAGTACAAAGCTCTTTTGCAAAGCTTTGACAAATGCCGCAAGGTTGTCAGATCTCAAGCAAAAGAAATTGTCTCTCTCAAGAACGTGGAATCAGCTCTGAGAGAGGAAATCGAAAGATTAACTCCCCTCGGAAATGAAGTCCAATCCTTGAAGGAGGAATTAAGAAGCTCTACTGAATCATCAATTCTGAAAGAGAAACTTATAACTGAACTGGAAGAAAAGCTGGTGGCAGAGAAGAAAATATCTGAAAGTTTCAACAAGCCAAAAAATGTTCTTCCTCTTATTTATAAGTTCTCCACTCCTGGGAAGGTTAGTGGCATTGGTCATGAGGCTGAAAGTAGTAAGGCTGCCGAGATAAAAGTCAAAAGAGGTAAAGGGAAGGCTGATCAAAGTCAACCTTCGTTCAAGAAGGTCGTTTTTCCGACAAACCCGCTTGACTTTGAAACATCCTATGGTCATCTCACTAGACCAATACCTGTTGAATCTAGCAATAGATATCAGGGATGGAGCCGACCTCGAAACTTTGACTCGACTCCTTTCAAGGCACCTTATGAAGAAGTAATTCTCAAAGACCATGGTCCATTTGTTCATGGATCAGTTAAAAAGAAAGCACCAAAAGTTAAATCTGTTAGTGCTAAGCCTAATGAGAAGAAGGAACCCTGTGTTTGTTGCAAACATGAGGCATCCACCTCTAAGAAGGTTGCTCCTACTAGACCCCCCGTTCAAAAGGTAAAGCAGGAGAACAAGAGAAGGTACAACCGATTTGATTGTTGGTGCTGTGGCAAAGTTGGTCACTTCGCCATAGATTGCTGGTTTAATTACAGTTATGTTAAGACCCCACGAGGTAACAATGCTAGAGTGACTCCTCGCACTGTTAACACTCATGTTGGTGGTCATCTGACAAGGGACCAAGGACCCAAATCTATTTGGGTTCCTAAGGGCAATTGATTATTGATTGCAGGTATGTCCAAAGGCCAATTCAAATCCTATATGGTACTTGGACAGTGGATGTTCACGGCACATGACCGGAACAAGAAGTTTGTTACAAGAGTATACACCCGTGAAAGATGGACCAAAAGTTATTTTTGGCGGATCTGATCGAGGAATCACAAAAGGCTACGGTATGATCACTAATGGTACAGTCTCTTTCACAGACGTGGCTTATGTTAATGGATTACAACATAATCTCATTAGCATAAGTCAACTTTGTGACAAAGGCTATATGGTAGAATTCTACAAGGACAAGTGCTTGATAAAGTCGTCTGATAAGTCAGAAACTATTTTAACAGGCACTCGGAGTAGAAATATCTTTTGTTTAAATTTTCTTTGTTTAGACTCTTCTACACCAGTGTGTCTTTTAGCAAAAGATAGTGCATCTCTCTGTGACCAGTGGCACAAGAGACTAGCACATATTAATTTCAAAACAATAAGTATGTTATTCTCTCACAACTTAGTTCGTGACGCTCCAGATGTTAAGTGCATTAAAGAGAGACCTTGTCATGCCTGCCAAATGGGTAAGCAGACTCGGGCTACCTTTAAGAGCATTATTGGCAAAGATTCTACCAGATGCTTATATCTGCTCCATATGGACTTGTTTGGTCCCATGCCAATCCGAAGTTTAGGAGGCAAGTCTTATACGCTGGTTATTGTAGATGATTACTCACGCTTTGCTTGGGTATTCTTTCTGAAACACAAGTCAGACACCTTTGACTCGTTCACCACATTCGTCAAGCAAATTCAGAATGAACTAGAATGTTCTGTGGTCAAAATCAGAAGTGACCATGGTACAGAATTCAAGTCTGGGGCTATGACCGAATTTTGTGAAAGCCTAGGTATCTTTCATGAGTTTTCCTCTCCTCGTACTCCACAACAAAATGGAGTAGCTGAGAGAAAGAATAGAACACTCATAGAGGCTTGCAGAACAATGTTGAGTGACTCTTCTCTCCCAGAATACTTTTGGGCTGAAGGCATCAACACTGCTTGCCACGTGCAAAACAGAGCACTAATCAACAAGAACCATCATAAGACTCCTTATGAACTCCTGAAGGGCAAGAAGCCAACCTTGTCTTATTTTAGAATCTTTGGCAGTAAATGCTTCGTGCTTAATAACGGGAAATATTACAAAACTAAATTTAGTGAAAAATGTTTTGAAGGTATTTTCGTAGGATATAGTAGCCATAGTAAGGCATATAGGATTTTCAACAAGAAAACCCTGGTTGTAGAAGAAACTTTTAATGTTATATTTGATGAAACTAGTATGCTTCAAAGCAGCTCTTCTAGTGTTCTTGTTGAAGATGCTGATGCAAGGTTCAAGGACATAAACTTGGAAGAAGCTGTAAAGGAAGATGCTCCAAAGTCTATTGAAGTCAACATTCCATCCGCACATGAGGAAGATGAACCTCAAGAAGATGAAGATGTACCGGAAGTGCAGGAACCCCGTGGAAATCCATATGCTGGAATGATCCGACACTTAAGGGACCATCCTGCAGAGCAAATTATTGGAGATACCCATGTTGGTGTAAGAACAAGAAGAGGTACAGCTAATGAAGTTTTACACTTAAGTTTTCTTTCACAGGTTGAGCCAAAGAAATTCAATGAAGCAAAGAACGATGCTTCATGGATCATAGCAATGCAAGAAGAACTCAATCAATTTAAGAGATGCAAAGTGTGGACGCTTGTACCCAGACCCAAAGGACAGAATGTCATTGGAACAAAATGGGTATTCAGAAACAAGTTGGACGAGGATGGTGTGATCATCAAGAACAAGGCCCGACTTGTTGCTCAAGGGTATAGACAACAAGAAGGGATCGACTTCGACCAAACTTTTGCTCCCGTAGCAAGGCTTGAAGCGATCAGGTTGTTTCTAGCGTATGCTGCTCACAAAGGATTTAAAGTCTATCAAATGGACGTGAAGTCAGCCTTCCTTAATGGTGATATAAAGGAAGAAGTATACGTAGAACAACCCCCAGGTTTCGTAGACTCCTCATTCCCTGATTATGTTTATTTTCTTCGAAAAGCTTTATATGGTCTCAAGCAAGCTCCCCGTGCTTGGTATGAGACGTTGTCTACCTTCCTTCTTGAAAACAAATTCACAAGAGGCAAGATAGACAAGACATTATTTCTTAGGGAAGTAAAAGGCAAGATTTTGCTAGTGCAAATCTATGTCGATGACATTATTTTCGGATCTACCGATGATAACCTCTGCAAAAAGTTTTCCAACTTAATGCAAGGGAAATTTGAAATGAGTAGTATGGGAGAGCTGAAGTATTTCTTAGGACTTCAGGTAAAGCAGTCTGAAGATGGAATTTTCATCTCTCAGACGAAGTTTACCAAAGAGTTAATTAAGAAATTCGGAATGGAGAACGCAACCTCTATGAGGACTCCAATGGGTTCAGCTATGTCTCTAGACAAGGATGAGAAAGGGAAACCTTTTGATGAAACCAAGTTTAGAAGCATAATTGGATCCTTGCTCTACCTTACTGCAAGTAGACCGGATATAATGTTTTCAACATGTGTGTGTGCTAGATTTCAGGTGAACACTAAGGAATCTCACTACTCAGCTGCAAAGCGGATTTTGAGATATCTTAAAGGCACACCAAATCTTGGCTTATGGTACCCAAGAAGTAATGATTTCGAGCTCACTGGTTTTTCAGATGCTGATTTTGCAGGAAGCAAAGATGACAGGAAAAGTACTTCAGGAACGTGCCAATTCTTAGGAAAACGGCTCATCTCCTGGAGTAGCAAGAAGCAAAATTGTGTTGCCATCTCAACTGCTGAATCGGAGTATATCTCTGCAGGCAGTTGTTGTGCACAATTGCTCTGGATAAGGAACCAACTTGAGGATTACAACCTAAAGCTCAAAGAAATTCCTATGTACTGTGATTCATCAAGCGCCATAGCAATTGCCAACAATCCCGTGTCTCACAGCAGGACAAAGCACATAGAAATTCGCTATCACTTCATCCGAGAGCATGTGGAGAACAAAGACATTGATCTTAGCTATGTCCTGACGGATCGGCAAATTGCAGATATTTTTACTAAGCCGCTCGACGAATCAAAGTTCAATTATTTCAAAATGGAGCTTGGTATGCTAAACAAAGACTCTTAGAGACTCTCAGAATCTCAGAAGACAAAAAGATGTTCTGTCGAACATTCACTTAACCGAATTCGGTTACTCTATTTAACCGAATCCGGTGATTCCATTTAACCGAATCCGGTGATTCCACTTAACCGAATCCGGCGATATCGATTAACCGAATTCGACTAATTCCCTTTAGCCGGATGACGAATTTTCTGGAATTCAACTCTTTCCTAAATGGAATTCGAAGGGTCACGGTTCAAATCTCAGGTACGCGCTCTCTCTCTAAATCTTCATAACACTATATAAATGGTTCTTAAAAGAGAAATACGAACTCTTGTTTCCGAATCGCACGGCTCTTCAACTTCCGATTCGTGCGTCCGTTCGTGCTCCTCTTCTCCGACCGGCGATTGTTAGTCTCCATCGATTCTTCGTCTTCCTCAACCGACAGTCAACAGATTCTTGCTCGACAGTCATTTGCAATGCCTAAGAAATCGTCTGAGAAGCTGCTTTTTGGGAGTGAGCTAGTCAGAACTGGTTTCGACACCTCCGTAGATGAGTTCAGAAATATTGTCCTCGTTCTTGAGGTGGCCGGTCTGGGCTATGTTCTAGAACACCCCTGCAAGGTGTTGGAATCAGAAGTTCTAAAATTCTTCAAGCATGCAGAACTGAGAAAGAGAGGCTCTGTAATAAAAAGCAGGATTGGTGATGTCCAAATCAAGATTACTGCCTCAAGTCTGACCAAGCTTCTCAAGCTACCTGAAGTTTCAGTAACAGATACACTATCTCCCAAGGATTTCAAACAAGCTCTCCGGTTCTGTGGTTTGCCCAAAGGAACAAAATCCATTTATCGCAAGCAGATGAATGAGGAAGGAAAATTACTATCTGATATCATGGGAAAGGTTCTCCTCTGTAAAGTCGGCTCTCACGACTATCTCTCCAATGATATGTTCAAGTTGCTGGGATCAGTTATCTGCAGAAAAAGGGTTGACTGGGGAAAAGTGTTATTTGACAGAATCTCCGCTAGTTTAAACACTCCAAATTTCGGGAGAATTCTCTCTCTTTATCTCTCTCGTCTAGATAAAACAAGATTCAGCATGAAGAATGGAACTCCCCTCCATCATTTCAAAAGAATTGACTCCTCTATGATTGAGAGGTGGTCCAGGAAAGTTGGTGAGCCACGAGTAATATCTCCCAGGGCTCCAAAAGTTAAGAGAACTTCCCGCGTAGAATCTGACAGTGAAGCAGAAAGTGATCCATCCAGACAGAAGGACAGTGATCAGGAAGCTGAGCAACACCATGAGAATCTAGATAGTGAGCAAGAAAGTGAGAAACAGGATGAAGATCTGAATGAAAGAGACGGTGAACCCTCCAAGGGGGAGTGTTCCAAGCTGCCCGAATCTGATAAAGAAGAAAATGCTGATAGCCACATCGACAGTGATGGCAATGATGAAGGGGGAGATGATCCTGATACTGATGCTGTGAAGACAGGTCAGTCAGAGAAGAGTCCAGCTGTTTCTCCTAAGGCTGCTATCCCCGCTCAAATTGAGGGGGAGAATGTTCTTTCTGACTTCTCTGCTCCTGAACAAGATAGGCAAGAGCAGGCAGATCTTCCTACAACCCCTGAACACGTTACTATCCTCATTGAAGATAACAGTGCTGCAGGGCCCTCTGCCTCCACTTCAAAAGTTAAGGGAAAGTCTGTGCAAGCTCCCAAGATTCACAAAATCCAAATAACAGTGGAAGACAGGAGAGATGATGAACCCACCCCTCCTCCAGCTCAAAATGAAGAAACTCTTGATACTCAACAGTTTTATCACTATATGAAGGATGTCGATTCAGCAGACTTACTCGTAGCAGAAGATGATTTTGGAATCTCTTCTCGCTTGCAAGATCATCCTCCCTCTGCCGTCGACTCATTGCTACTCAATATGGAAGAAATGTTTGTCAAACAGAAAAAGTATTTTGAATTTGCTATTCATCAGATCTTTGACAAGACCAGAGCTATAGACAAAGGAATGGGCAATCACTTGCAATCTCTAACTCATAGCATGGACAAGGTAAAAGAAAAACAGGACGAGTACTTCTCTCTGGGTGCATCCTCCCTTAAGTTTGTTGGGGATGGATTACATGCCCTTTGTGAGAATACTACAAAGCTCTCTGAAAATCAAGAGTTCATGTTTCAACATGATGAACAGGGAAGATCTTCAGTTCAGAACTCTTTCCAGGCTTTCAAGACAGAGATCATCCAAACCCTAACTGAAGAAGTCAGAAAGGGGGAGGAAAGACTGCATGAACGTATTCAAACTCAAATCTTTGACTTAAATAGAGAGTTAGAAGGAAGGATTCAGGAATCTCAGTTAAATGTTCAATCTCAGATTGCTGAAGTTTCAAGAAATATTGATAGCAAATTTCAAGACCTATATGGTTATCTTCACCAAAATCAGGTTTGGTTGCATAATGAGCTATCAAGAGGCTTTGCCTATGGTTTCCAAGGGACAGGCCAATCTTCTGAGCAGCCAGCATTTCCTTCTGAAGTATTCCATCCTGACACTCAGGTTGCTGCTCCGTCTGAACCTCTTATTCCCTCTGAAGGTTATCATTGGTCAGATGATGAAGAAGAATTCTCCAGGAAGAGAGCTAGAGTTGATCTAGGAGGATCAAGCTCAGGTGGTTTCTTGCATGATGCTAGAAGGGCTGCAGGTCCCAGATTTCTAGAACCAAGAGCAACTCATCCCAGGAAGATAGTTGGAGAACTGTGGAGTCCGGAATCCAGGAATATTATTTTGGACACTTACAATCTTGTCATGAACTCAAATGAGTCTGTTGACAATCACTATGATAGAGATGAGATCCACAAATGGGAGATGGCTAAGCTCAAAAGAAGAATTCACTACAGGAACCATCAAGATGATGAAAAGCCTCCTTCTCCTCCTCCAAGATACTATCCAAAACCAAGAGCATATTTTTCCAGACAATTGAAGAAAATTCAAAAGGCAAAGACAAAAGAGAAATGATGGATGCTTGATCGCTAGACTCTATTTCTCTTTTAAGAACATTTATATATTGCTGTCCAATTAATTTTTTTTTGGTGGACTTAAGTTTTTGCTTATGATGACAACATATATAGCTTCATAGTTCAGTTCTTTACTTGCCTATATTTATTCTTTTCTACTAGCAATTCACCTCAGTAGATAGGGTTCTGACTTCTTCAAATAGGGGGAGATTGTTGGGTATTGTATCCACAATAGCCCTGATTTGAAGAAGTCCCCTTCAAACTAGGATGAATTGTAGTTGTATTTGATTATGCTCTTTAGCTGTGTTGTGACAGGTCATTCCATTCTAGGTACAAACCAATGTCAGTTTTCAATGAGCCGTCAAACACAGGCTTGTGCAATGTAATCCCTCATTGTATAGACCAAAGTGTTGGCTCATGTGAAATCTCTCTATTGGGATGTACCTCATTTCCTAAGTGCAAGAAAAGGAGGACTGGAGCTGTTGATGGACTTTCCATAGAAAGGAAGTTTTTCCAAGTAAAATTCGGTTATATCATTCAGAGACGTATAGTCGAATTCGACTATATAGTTGGGATGGATATAATCGAATTCGGTGGATCTTAGTTCGAATTCCTTTGAAGAATTAGATTAACCGAATTCGGTTATTAATTTCGGTCATCGCAATTCGGTTATATCATTTAACCGAATTCGATTCGGATTCTTCCATTCGGTTATTCCATTTAACCGAATCGGTCTGCAATAATTCTTCCGGTTCGTTTTTGAATGCGCGTTTCCTAGGGCTTCTTCCATGTACAGTACACGTGGAGTTAGATCCGTATTTCGCGTTTATGACCGTTGTAGAAGACAGTATAAATACCTAAGGATTATTTCCAGATAAGAATAATCAAAGATTGAAGAAGAAATCGCATATTATCTCTAACGGCCGACTGTTCTCACAAAAGTGATTCGTCTCCGACATAGCCAGCGATTATTGTTTCGTCTTCTAAAGATTCAATCGACAAGATCAAGATCTGATTTGCTCTCATCTTCTGTTGATCAAGTCGATTCAAGTTCTCAGATCTAGCTTCAAATCGTTTTCAAGATTTCTTCATTCTTCATTCACAAAGGACTGAAGTTCAAGGCTAAGAAGAAGGAATCTATCTCTCAAGATCTGAAGAAGAACTTCATCTGAAGTTTAAGAAGATTGTTTCCAATCTACGTTGTGTTGTAATAAACATTTTTATAAACTTTGTAGGAAGCTTGCTTCCGAGTGTTGTGTAGATCCTTGGTTAAGGATTGAGTTGTAGGAGTTGTTTTTACTCCGAGTTGTAGGAGTGGTGCACTCCGAGTTGTAGGAGTTGTTACTCCGAGGTGTAAGATTATTTTGATCTGAGTTTGGTGAAGTAGCCGAGTCTAGCCTCGAAGAGCTAGATAGGCGAGGCGGGAAAGAGGAGTACCCACATCGGGGAACCTCTATAAAATCCTTGTGTCTGAGCTGTGCTTTATTGTGTGCTTTTCTGTGTTATATTTTTAATTCCGCGTAAAGACATAGAATCCACCTATTCACCCCCCTCTAGGTGATTTAGGCCGCAACTAGATACTTTCACGCTTCTTTCTATCCGTGCCTTTCAACCAATCCATGGCAAGGAAGAGAACCCTTAAGGTAACGACATCTCTCCTCCCAGTTTTAGGATGCGTGCATGGCATTTTTGCTTTTACCTTCTCTTTTCTGAAATTTATGGCACCAGATCTCTCAAATGATAGGGGTTTGGGTCGTCTTGGTTCAAGAAGAACCCTCGGGTTTTTTGAGTCCGTCCTTGACATGATTTTGCACTAGATATCTGCTCCGATAGTGGATTAGGCATTTTGGGTGAAGCCGAAATCATGACCGGTTGTCCAATTCGGTGATGTTGCTTAACGTGCATTTTAGGGATTTTGCTAGAAATCCGATGACGGCGAAAATGTCGTAGGTATTTCCTTTATGTTTCGTGTGATAATGAACGGTGGTTTGGAAAGGGTAACTTATATGTGTGATGAATGGCTTGTGAAGCCGCTTGTATGTGAAGGTGTGACTTTGTCTTTGTGGTAGGCTGGCTAGCCCGTGAATGCTTGGATTCATGTGGGGAGAGTGTCGCGGCAAGACAAGTCCCCTTTTAGGGCTAACTGACGAGAACAAATATGTTGATGCGCCCGTTGGCAAGATGAACCATGTAAGGGGTGAGGTCTCAGTGGATTTCTTGGCTTTTCGCTTAGTGGTTGTGGCGAGAACAAGTATTCTGATGCGCCCGTTGGCAAGAAGAGCCATGTAAGGGGTGAGGTCTCATTGGTGTTCTAGGCCTTAGGCTTGCACGCCCGTGGGGGAATGATAAGTACCCTTGGTTTGTTCTGAAATGATGATGTGTGTTGTTATGTTAGAAGCATACATGCCATAGGGTGCCATGGGTGAAACCCAGGTTTGCATACATACTGCATTGCTAGATCCCCTTACATTTATTGCTCAACATAGAAACGTGGATAATGATTGTGACACTCATGCCTGTCATTTTTATGTTATTACTGTTTATTACATTTGCATACGAAGTCCTGACTTGCATGGTGATGTAGTTCCCCGGGGTCCGCTAGGACGGCCAGGAGGAGGGGTGTTGTTACACTGTTGTTGTTCAGCCAAAGCTGACCATCGTTATACCAATCTTTGTGATTTGGATGCAGGGCAAGGATCGCATGTTGGACCTAGCTTGCGTCCAAAAGGCCTAAGCTTCATGAAGTGCACTTTTCCTGTTATCTTGCTTGACTATGATGTCTTTACCTATTCTGGCTTGCATGTCGAGGTAGCTTAGGATTGTGATGATCTGTTGGACATTTTCTATGCCCTGTTTGTTTAACTTGACTATGGGTTTTGTAAGGCCTTAAGGTCGTGGTACTCTTATGTAGATGTGGACAACTTCTGTGGTTTATTTAATGTTTTCGCTGTGTTGGTTTTGAGTTTTGAGTTGGTTAGATCTATATCACTTTTAATACTAAAGCTGTGGCGATTATATGTTGTGGGGTCCCGGCCGGACCTATATTAAATAGACATTGCAGGGGAGGTGTTACAAATTGGTATCAGAGAGAGGTTAACGTTCTTGTTGAGGTTTAGCATGTTCAGATCGCGTTAAGGAGTTGACCACATAGGAGTACTTTGCGGGACCATGAGTGTCCTTGCATTCGAGTCTTGCGAATAGAGTTTGATTCGTGTTTCCTTGCTTATGCTAGGATGGTGGCGATGATGCGGGGACATCGAGACGATAAGAGGAGCCATCGGCAAGCAGTGCAACGGCCCCATCCCTTGTGAATATGGGCGTGTCCCCGGCAGACTTCTGTCGTATGCTAGCGGAGGCGATGGTGGCGGCTCAAGCTGCGGCAATGCCCCAGATTGCAATGCCTATTGTGCAAGCTGCGACTCCTATTACTCCGGGTACTGAGACGCCAGAGGTGGGAGTAAGGCAGGTAGAGCCGTTAGCCGAGAGAGCGGTTGGGCAAGGAGATCGTCAGATGAAGTACTATCTGAGTTTCCATCCTTCGACGTTCAAAGTAGTTGGCACTCCGACGGACGCCGAGGATTGGTTGGCGAGAATTCAGGAACTCCTGAAAGCGGCAGAGAACCCAGAGGACAAGCAGTCCCAGTTCACGGCGTTTATGTTAGAAGGCGATGCCAAGCTGTGGGGGGTGAATCATAGTGGTCGTCATTTCCCTGGATGTGCCCCGTCCATGGAAGAGTTCGGGAATGCCTTCCTGAAGCGCTATATCCCCTCTTCGACGAGGTTAGCCCTTCAGCGGCATTTCTTGCACTTGGTGCAGTGCGATAAGACGGTAGATGAGTACTTGCAGGAGTTTACTCGGTTGGTCGTTATGCGGTAACGACCATGGCAGACGATGAGGAGAGGGATAATCTCTTTTATCAGGGTCTGAGAGAGAATTTAAGGCATCCTATGATAGCCTTAAAGTATGCGGGGTTCAATGAGTTAGTTGAAATTGCTCGAACTTTGGAGAATGATATGGAACGAACCCAGCGCCGCAAGGGCTTGGCGGCAAAGCAGGGAGAAAGTAAGCCATCTCAGTCTCAGGGGAAGTCTGAGAAAAGTTGTTGGAAGAAAAAGCCCCGTCCTTTTAGGACTGGTGATAGGAGTAGTGCGGGTTCTTGAAAGTTCCGTTCCAAGGACCAGTGATGTGTTATAATTATGGCAAAGTGGGCCACATAGTTCGGTGATGTTTCGAGAGTGGAATTGATCCAGAGCAGAGGCAAGAGCAGTCGGTGCGTTCTGGTCCTAGTGTTGGGGAAAAATGGAAGGCGGTGGAGTCCAGCGCTTCTCATTTCCCTCTCGTGCAGCCTAGAGCATACAACCTCGGGCAGCAGGAAGCGATTCATCAACCTGACGTGTTGACAGGTACGAAAGTTTAGAGTTTCGTTTAATAGCTTTAAACTATTTACGACCTTTCATATTCGTTATACGCGTGTTAGGCTTCGTGTTAGTTTCTGGCAACCCTTCTAGAGTGTTGTTCGGCACGAGAGCGTCACACTCTTTTCTCGTGGAATGATTTATCCGGAGGATCGGTGTTGAGACTATCGAGGTAGAGGCGGAGCTTAGTGTGCACATGCCGAATGGGTCTTTCATGACCACTGGAAGGAAAGGACACATTGTGTTGAGGATTTGCGAGTGTGATTTCGAGTTGGTAGCAGCGATCCTACCACTAGCCGAATTTGACATCATCCTGGGGATGGACTGGCTTGCAGAGCAGCGAGCTAGTTTTGACTGCCTATTGAAGATGGTGACCTTAAGGAGTGAAGAAAGAGCGGAAGTCAAGTTCGAGGGTCTATGCGGAGTGGCTTGATCCCTAATTTCTGCCGTGCAAATGGTGCGTGCGGTGAATCAAGGGGGTGAGGCATTTGTCGCTTTGTTGGAGACTCACTCCACGAAGTTGGCGATCGGAGAAGTGCCAGTGGTGTAGGAATTCGAGGATGTGTTCCCTAAGGAGCTTCCGGGAGCGCCTCCTCAGCGTGAAATCGACTTTTCGATCGAGTTGGTGCCGGGTGCGAGGCAGGTGTCGCATCCTCCATATAGGATGGCACCAAAGGAGCTACTGAGCTAAAGGTGTAGTTGCAAGAGTTGCTCGAGTAGGGGTACATTAGGCCCATCTCCTCACTGTGGAGTGCGCTGGTGTTGTTCGTTAAGAAAAAGGATGGTAGTATGCGGCTGTGCATAGACTATCACGAGTTGAATAAGTTGACCGTCAAGAATAAGTACCCAATTCTGTGAACCGATGATTTGTTTGATCAGTTTGTGGGGTCAATGGTGTACTCCAAGTTGGACTTGAAGTCGGGTTACTATCAGTTAAGTATTCGAGAATAGGATATTCCCAAGACGGCGTTTGGGACGAGGTATGGTCATTTTGAGTTCTCGGTGATGCCGTTCGGTTTGACGAACGCGTGATAAGTAGTATTTATATAAGTTTTTAATAGAAATTATTTGTAATTATTTAAAATGAATTTTTCCTTTTCATGTCAATTTTAGGTTATCTTTTTGTAATTTTGATTCTAACTTAGCTTAATTCCAATATTTGCATAATTTTGGGAGAAATAGGTGAAATTTACAAGTCACGACCAAGGTCACACCCATGACCAAGGGGCGTGTAACCTGAAGATCAAACCAGAGTCGATGTCGCGCGGGTTGAGCTAGCCCACAGCAAGTCACGCCCCAGGTCACGCCCGTGACCCAAAGTCACGCCTGAGACCAAGGGGCGTGTAAATTTAGAACCTTCCCAGCGGACTGCGTCGAGACGTGGAGCTGCCATCGAGAACTCAACAAGAGTCACGCCCGTGACCCATATGTCACGGCCGTGATTTTCCAGCGTGATCTCTGCACGCCGCCGCACCGCAAAGAAGACCCACGCCGCATTAAATGAAGTCGTCCAAGTACACGCCCGTGACCCAAGTTACACGGGCGTGTAATGTCCAAATTTCTCCCGCCGTCATGCAAAGCCCACGCCACTGTCCTAGCCATGCAAAACAGTGATTACACACCCCTAGGTCACGCCAGTGACCAAGGGACGTGTAGCTTGAAATTTGTTGGGAAAATGATTTCTCTTAACCCCTGAAAAAGAGTTAAATATGAATTCTAAGAAAGGAAAATCAAGGTTAAGTCAATATGCGTCGAATAGTATTCGACGCAACGTCAAAGTTGTATCGATGTTCCTTTCAGAATGAGTCGAAGTAGCTCCAAGCAGAATTCGACGTATCCTATGTCGACGTAGCTCTGACTTCTAGTCGACGTATCTTGAGAAGTCGACGCACCCTAGTCAACGCACCTTCCTTATTCTCCTCTCGACGCTCTGCCAGGATGAATTCGACGCCTACATCGAATAGCAATCGACGCACGTCGATTTATATGATTAATTCAAAAATCGCCAGATCTCTTTCCTTCTTTTATAGATCTGATTTATATGGAATCAATTTATTCTTTATAGCCGTTCTGAATCATTCTTTCCTCTAATAGATTCTTGGCTAAATTGATTAAATCCTTTATGGACATTATTTGAAATCAGATTGAATACTTTCCTTCTATGGATATAACTGTTATGTAAATTTCTCTTTCTTTCTAATACTCTGTCTGCTAATTGATTACTCTCCTATAGTGTTATTTTAATGAACAGTGCTATAAATAACCAAGGAGGTCGGCAGAGAAATACAACAAGTGATTCACCATTTTACATTTGAAAAAGAGGAAGAGCTCCCAATTGTAAAGAGTAAATTGAGAAATAGTGTTGCAGAAAAGAACAAGCTTCCTTCTCCTTCTCACTCTGAAGCCATACTGCTGCAACCTCTGATAGCTCTCACAAAAGAGAGAAAAGGCTACAATCTCCTTCTCACTATAGAAGAAAGATTTCATTCACTACTTCTTGTGCTTTCAATCTTCTTGCTAGGAAGAAGATTCCTTCTTGTCTTGATATTATCTCTCTTTCTTCCTTACCTTTATTCTCACATACTGTAAAAGAGTTTTTAGAATCACTCTTCAAAAAATTCAGTTGTACTGGTTCTAAGAGTCTCCTTTTCAAAAGACTCAGTTGGTTCTAAGAGTCTCCTTGTCAAAAGACTCAGGGTGGTTCTAAGAGTCTCCTTATCAAAAGACTCAGTGCAAGATAGTGAATTCCTACCAAGGGGGTAGAAGAGTGGACTACCCAAAGTTTGGGGAACCACTATATTTTCTTGTGTTGTGCTGTGATTTCTTTTCTTGCATTTACTTTCTTTATTTGTTTAATTCTTGTTGGTGTGTGGGAAGCTCTAATCTGTGATCATACACATATATATATTAACTTTGCACAAAATATTTTTTAATCTCTATTCACCCCCCCTCTAGAGAATTCTAGTGAGGTTAACTGTGCACTTTCAATTGGTATCAAAGCGAGGTTGATCTAAGAAGGTTAACTCCTTGATCAAAAAGATCCTACCTCTTATTTATATATATATATTTTTCTAACAATTATTTTTCACATGGCACAAATCAAAGATTATGCTTCCACCAGACCACCAATTTGCAACCTTGAAAAGTTTGCACTTTGGAAAACAAGAATTAGAATTTATTTAAACTCTATTGATGATGAATTGCTTAATGTTATCTTGACAGGTCCCCCCAAGCCATTCAGAAAGGACTCAAGTGGAAAAGTGACTGAAACACTTGCTCCAAAAGCTGAGTGGACAGAGGAAGAAAAGAAGGCCTAAGGATATGATGCCAAGGCTATGAATATCCTAGTCTCAACCCTCTCAGATGAAATCTTCCAAAAGATTGCTGATTGTGAGTCAGCTAAGGAAGTATGGGAAGCTCTCACCAAAATGGTAGAGGGAAGTGCTGATGAGAAAAAGGATAGAAAGGCACTACTCATCTCTCAATATGAACATCCTAGTCCCATCTCCACTCAGAGCTTAGGTGGAAAATACTATACCCTAGTCATTGTGGATGACTACTCTAGATTCAGCTGGGTGTTCTTTCTAAGGGCTAAGTCTGAAATCCACAAGACTCTCTCAAGATTCATAAAACAAATTCAATCTGAACTCAATAGTCAGGTTTCCATAATCAGAAGTGATTATGGGACTGAATTTGAAAATCAGTTTATGAGTAGTTTCTGTGAAGATATAGGTATCAAACAAAGTTTTTCAGCCCCTAGAACTCCTCAGCAAAATGGAGTTGCTGAAAGAAAGAATAGGACTTTAATAGAATCAGGAAGGACCTTACTTGTAGAATCAGGTTTGCCAAAAACTTTCTGGGCTGAAGCAGTCAACACTGCCAACTATGTTCTAAATAGAAGCCTAATACACAAAACTAAATCAAAAACTCCATATGAGCTCCTGAAAGGAAAAACACCCATAGTTAAATATTTTAAGATCTTTGGATGTGCTTGTTTTATCCTAAATAATGGAAAAGATCATCTTGCCAAGTTTGACAAGAAATCTGATGATGGAATATTTCTGGGATATTCAGCATCTAGTAAAGCCTATAGGTGCTATAACAAGAGAACTCTTAAAATTGAAGAGTCTATGCACATTATTTTTGATGAAACTAACATGCTGTTTAAGGGGGAGGGAACTCCCACCAGCTCTTTTCCACAGGAAAGCAGCAGCATAGAAACACAGCTTGAACAACTGGTTCTAGAGAACACAGATAATGGAAAAGAAAACAAGATAAAGGAATCAAGTGAGGAATCTGAACAAGAACATGAAGAAGATTCAGAAATGAGCATGCAAAACCAACTCCCACAAGAGAACATGGTTCAGGAAGGCCAGGTGGACATTGACCCTGTCACCAATGAGGAAGAAGAACATCTGACAAGTCCAGGCAGGACAAGGGTCAATTTAAAAGATCATCCACAAACTCAAGTAATTGGAGACCCCAATACAGGAGTAAGAACAAGACACCAGGTCTCCACTGGGATGATGCTCCAATGCTTCCTATCACAAGTTGAACCAAAGAAGTTTGAGGAAGCAAATTGTGATCCTCACTGGATTATGGCCATGCAAGAAGAACTAGGCCAATTTGAGAGAAACAAAGTATGGAATTTAGTGGAAAGACCAAGAAACTACCCAGTGATTGGCACAAAATGGGTATATAGAAACAAATTAGATTCCACTGGAGTAATTGTCAGGAACAAGGCAAGACTTGTAGCACAAGGATATAGACAAGAAGAAGGAATAGACTACAATCAAACTTTTGCTCCAGTAGCCAGACTGGAAGCAATTAGGCTCTTTCTTGCCTATGCAGCTTTCATGAAGATGAAAGTATATCAGATGGATGTCAAGAGTGCTTTTCTGAATGGTGACCTTCAAGAAGAGGTATATGTGGAGCAACCACCAGGTTTTGTTAATCACTCCTCTCCTAACTTTGTTTATAAACTCAACAAAGCACTATATGGTCTTAAGCAAGCTCCTAGAGCTTGGTATGAAACTCTCTCTAACTTTCTTTTGGAAAATTCCTTTGAAAGAGGACAAGTAGACAAGACACTCTTTACTAGAACCCATAAAAACCAACTTCTTCTTGTTCAAATATATGTAGATGATATCATCTTTAGCTCAACTCATCCTAAACTGTGTAAAAGATTTGCTAATCTCATGCAATCTAAATTTGAAATGAGTAGTATGGGAGAACTCTCATATTTCTTAGGATTACAAGTAAAACAAAGTAGTGGAGGAATCTTTATCTCACAATCAAAGTACACTAAAGAGCTAATCAAAAAGTTTGGTATGGAATCAGCCTCCTCTATGAAAACTCTCATGGAAACAAATGCCATTATAGAAAAGGATGACAAGGGAAAATCAATAGATCAAAAGACATATAGGGCAATCATAGGATCTCTTCTATATCTCACTGCTAGCAGACCTGACATTATGTTTGCAACTTGCATATGTGCTAGATTTAAGGTTGATCCAAAGGAATCCCATCTCACCTCTGTAAAAAGGATTCTTAGATACCTAAAGGGAACTCCTGAACTAGGTCTATGGTATTCAGCAGAAACCAACTTTGAATTAATAGGTTTCTCAGATGCAGACTATGTTGGATGTAGGGTTGATAGAAAAAGCACATCCGGCACTTGCCAATTCCTAGGTGACAGATTAATCTCATGGTTTAGTAAGAAACAAACCTCAGTCTCAACCTCAACAGCTGAAGCTGAATATATAGCTGCTGGGAGCTGTTGTTCACAAATCTTGTGGATGCAAAATCAGCTTCTTGACTACAAACTGGAAGTCAATAACTCTAAGATTTATTGTGATAGCTCTAGTGCTATATCTATAGCATCTAACCCAGTCCTTCATAGTAGAACCAAACACATAGAGATCAGACATCACTTCCTTAGAGACAATGTAGAAAAAGGTAAGATAACCTTAGAATATATATCCACAGAAAGTCAAAGAGCAGACATTTTTACAAAACCCTTGGATGAAACCAAGCACAACTACTTCATAAACACCTTAGGAATGCTTGATGGAAGCTTGTAAACACCATTGTTAGGGAACTCTAAAGAAATCAGACAATCTAAGAAAATTTCTTGCAGATACGTCGAATACATATCGACGCTCCGTCGAGACAAAGTCGACGCTGACACCACTTTCCATCAGACAAAGTTACGTCGATCCTTTATCGACGCACCGTCGAATTCATATCGACACAATACTATGATCACATCGATAGAACTCTAGGCTGGCCAATCTCCATGGAGCACCGACTCTATATCGACGCAAACATCGACATCCATTCGACGTAACGACGACTTCAGGTTAAAATTAGAATCAAATCCTTACTTCCTCTTCTGACGATTGGATTACCTTGATTTCTGTTTCCTTTCTCGACGTTTCATCTTCTTTAAATAATACTTCTTATTTCATAACATATACCTTTCTGAACCCGCCAAAACTTTGTCTTCTACCTCTCTCTTTCTGCTTCAATGGCGCCCACTCCTGTTCCATCTGCCCTTATCAAAGCGATGAACGATGCTCTGTAAAATCTTCTCAACGACTTCCAGACACGTCTAACCAACTTTTCCAATGAATATGCCAATATGATCACCACCTGTGAAGCCAAATTGGCCACCCTATCTGCCTCTCTTCCTGAGCTTCATGCTCTTCTTCGAGAAGAACCTCTGTCGCCACAAAGGTTTACATCCTTCCTGAAAGATATAAACCAGGGGGAGAGTTGCTCCAGAAACCCCTCTTGCCAGGTCTTTGAGCTCACTTAAAGCTCATGTTTAACTCTCTTCTCTCCAACTCTAAGTATTCTCTCCAACTATTACTCCAATTCCATTATAGGCTCCACTCCTCTCAAATCACTCTGACTACACCTTCATCAAGCATTTTGGTGAATCCTCCTCTTACAAAACTGAAGGGGAGCATGATGTGGATTCAGCATTCAGAGTTGATGACCCATATAACCAGGGGGAGATTCCTGTAGTAAAGAACCCAGAAATCCAGGGGGAGGAAGAAGCAGTCACCTCTGATGATTGGAATGGACAGATGTGGATTGATGCACCCTTATGTGAGGAGGAACTTCAACATCACTCCCCTGGCTTCTCTGCCAGTTACATCAAGATGAAGACACCTCTACTTGAAGACATCCCTACACAAGAGCTTGGAGGAGACAATCATCCCTCAGCAGAGATTATTCTACCTGAAGTCATTCTGCCTTCTATTGCAGAACAGACTCCTCTTCTTGATATGAAGCAGCTAGGAAAGAAGTGGAAGATAAAAGGAATGCCTGGATGGAAAAGATCAACAAGGGAATGACTAAAGAACAAATTCTTGTTGAATCTTCTATCAGAATTCCAAAGAAGTTGTTTAATATTGAAGCTTATCAAAAGAAAAACCCTCAGGCAGGGATCATTATAGAAAAAGGTCAAAAACACAAGAAGGGTGTAGGGTGTACAGAAGATACTTACATTCCCTACAAGAAGCCCAACAGACCTGTAAAATTAGACAAATGGCATGCCTCACCCTGGAAAGGGAAAGGAAAAATGGCTGACATTCCTGAGAAGCAGCAATCAGAAAAGAAAACAAAATATAGGCCCAAGGTTGATAACAAGTGACCACCTGAGATCAAGCCTACTGAAAAGAAAGTTCAAAACATTACAATTGAGATGATTGATGAAAATGCAGCAATCATCATCAGCAAAGGCTACTCCATAAATGACACAATCCCTGATGGTGATAAACTATTGGAAAAACTGCATACAATCATCAGGAATGTCCAGGAACGACCTGATAGAGCCAGGGGCTACATTTTTGATGCTATTGAAAACTTATCTAGGAAACTTTATTCTGCTTTTGTCAACTTCATGTACAAAAAGAAGTTTCTGGTTTAATTCTTGTGAAAGACAAATACTTGTCATATGCTTTCTTATTCTAATTTCTCTTCTGATTATTTAATATATTTCTTATCTTTACAAATGTTGTGCTGGGTTAATTATATGCTAGTACAATTTCTCTCTAAATAGGGTTAAGACAAATAGGGGGAGATTGTTGGGAAAATGATTTCTCTTAACCCCTGAAAAAGAGTTAAATATGAATTCTAAGAAAGGAAAATCAAGGTTAAGTCAATATGCGTCGAATAGTATTCGACGCAACGTCGAAGTTGTATCGACGTTCCTTTCAGAATGAGTCGAAGTAGCTCCAAGCAGAATTTGACGTATCCTATGTCGACGTAGCTCTGACTTCTAGTCGACGTATCTTGAGAAGTCGACGCACCCTAGTCAACGCACCTTCCTTATTCTCCTCTCGACGCTCTGCCAGGATGAATTCGACGCCTACGTCGAATAGCAATCGACGCACGTCGATTTATATGATTAATTCAAAAATTGCCAGATCTCTTTCCTTCTTTTATAGATCTGATTTATATGGAATCAATTTATTCTTTATAGCCGTTCTGAATAATTCTTTCCTCTAATAGATTCTTGGCTAAATTGATTAAATCCTTTATGGACATTATTTGAAATCAGATTGAATACTTTCCTTCTATGGATATAACTGTTATGTAAATTTCTCTTTCTTTCTAATACTCTGCCTACTAATTGATTACTCTCCTATAGTGTTATTTTAATGAACAGATCTATAAATAACCAAGGAGGTCGGCAGAGAAATAAAACAAGTGATTCACCATTTTACATTTGAAAAAGAGTAAGAGCTCCCAAGTGTAAAGAGTAAATTGAGAAATTGTGCTGCAGCAAAGAACAAGCTTCCTTCTCCTACTCACTCTGAAGCCATACTGCTGCAACCTCTGATAGCTCTCACAAAAGAGAGAAAAGGGCTACAATCTCCTTCTCACTATAGAAGAAAATTTTCATTCACTACTTCTTGTGCTTTCAATCTTCTTGCTAGGAAGAAGATTCCTTCTTGTCTTGATATTATCTCTCTTTCTTCATTACCTTTATTCTCACATACTGTAAAAGAGTTTTTAGAACCACTCTTCAAAAAATTCAGTTGTACTGGTTCTAAGAGTCTCCTTTTCAAAAGACTTAGTTGGTTCTAAGAGTCTCTTTGTCAAAAGACTCAGGGTGGTTCTAAGAGTCTCCTTATCAAAAGACTCAGTGCAAGATAGTGAATTCCTACCAAGGGGGTAGAAGAGTGGACTACCCAAAGTTTGGGGAACCACTATATTTTCTTATGTTGTGCTGTGATTTCTTTTCTTGCATTTACTTTCTTTATTTGCTTAATTCTTGTTGGTGTGTGGGAAGCTCTAATCTGTGATCATACACATATATATATTAACTTTGCACAAAATATTTTTTAATCTCTATTCACCCCCCCCCCCCCCCCCCCCCCCTCCCCCCTCTAGAGAATTCTAGTGAGGTTAACTGTGCACTTTCAAAAATTTTCCTATAAATTCTAGGGCTCTCCTTGAGTCCAGGGTTCAGAAAATTTGAGAGGGAGAGGTGTTGCTAGAGCTGTTAGTGAGTTTTTTCATTCCATGTTCATGTCTCTTTAAACTTGCATGCTCTCTTTTTCTTCTCATGCAATGTACTAGATTTCTTCCATGCACTAGTTTATTAAGCTTGTAATCTTTTTTTTCTAGCTTGCAATCTTTCTTAAAGAGTTGTAATAGTTTTTTATTTCAATAAAAGTTAGCCGAGAGGCTCAAAGTATGAATCAATCACTCAAGGGTAAAGAGACTTGCACGCACCCCTCGAGAGAGGATGACGTAAATCTCCCAGATTGGAGTCAAATCCAATAGCGGGGTTCACTTCATAAAGCAAGTTTTAGGTAATCAATTATAGGACGAGAGTCCGGTTGATTTTTCCTAAACTTAGTTGAGCATTAACCTCGAGAGAGGCATGTTCGAGATTCGGGAACCTCCACGGTCAAGTAGTTTATTTAAACGGAATTAGATTTATTTTCCTTTCGCTTGATTATTCTTAATCCAAGGTGACTTTTGATTGAGCACTAATCTCTTTTACCATCATTTAATCCCTTCTTTTAGCTTGCAAGTTGTCTCTATTTAGCTAGTAAAGCAAACTCAAAAATTGTTTAGATAAGATAATAGTGATTTTCCTCGAAGTAGAAGTAATCAACGTGCCCCGTGGAATACGACCTTGGTATTTCTAAATATCCTATACTATAGATGATAAGGTACACTTGCCTTTATCAGATATAGTTTTGGAGAAAATCTTTAATCATTTCACTTTGCAAAACCGTAAATTTCTATATCAAGTTTTTGCCGCCGTTGCCGGGAACTTTGCGTGGATATTTTGAAAAGAGGATAGCTATTAATTTTATCATGCTTCTTTTTATTTTATTTTGCTTTTTCTAAATTCAAAAAAAAAAATTATCTAGTTTTTCCTCTTCCTTTCTTTCCTTTTTCTCTTTAGTTTAATCTCTTTTCTATTTTAGTTCATTTTATTTTATTTTTTTTCTCTCTCCCCTTTTTTTCTTTTTAGTGTATGACCCGAGGTAGCGCTTCGAATATTCCTTTTGATCCAGAGATCGAGCGAACCCTTTTGAGGCGCCGCCGTTCTCGTGATCAGGAAAATCAAGTAGAATTCGAAGAGTCAATCGGGGATACTAACACAGCGAATATGGATCCTAATCTTAATCCTCCTAATCCTAAAGCACCAAATCCTAATGAGGCCGCGCAACGGACCATGTCCTATTATGCGCGGCCGAATTTGGAAGGCACACAGTCGAGTATTATTCGCCCCACGGTGGCGAACAATAATTTTGAGATCAAGTCCAGCATCATACAAATGGTGCAACAATCGGTGACCTTCGATTGTCAACCGGACGAAGATTCAAATTCGCATATTTCTTACTTTCTTGAAATTTGCGATACTTTTAAAATCAATGGCGTCACCGATGACGCCATTCGATTGCGTCTTTTTCCTTTTCCTTTGCGGTCTAAAGCCAAGCAGTGGATGGGCTCCCTACCTAGGGGATCCATCACTACATGGGCCGAACTGGCGGAAAAATTTCTAAATAAATATTTCCCGCCTTCAAAGACTGCTAAATTGTGCACGGATATTGTGTCATTCATGCAAATCGACTCGGAGACTCTCTATGACACATGGGAGCGCTTCAAGGAGCTTTTGCGTCGATGCCCTCACCACACACTTGCCACTTGGCAACAAGTGCAAATATTTTATAATGGCTTAAATCTCCAAACGAGGCAAATGATTGATGCGGCCGTCGGGGGGACGTTAAATAACAAAACCCCGGACGCCGCTCAAGAGCTTTTCGAAGAGATGGCCACGAATGCGTACCAATTGAGCATGCCCCGAGCGCGGCCTAACAAGCCAGCCGGAATTCTTGAAATAGACGCAAACGCAAATTTGGTTTTACAAGTTGAGCGCTTAACAAAGCAAGTTGCAGAGATGTCTGATTCCTCCGCCACTTATCCTTGGGCTAATAATGTTTTAATTGAAGAGCAGGTTGACTACATGGGAAATCTGCCTCGGCCTTCCTATAACCTGAACTCCGCTCCGTATAACAACACATACAATGCGGGTTATAGGAATCATCCGAATTTCTCGTGGAGCAACCAAGGAAATGCTCAGCATCCTATGAATCTAAATCAACCCCCCCCCCCCCCCCCCTAATCAACTTCTTAACTTAACTCCGCCTCTAAATTTGATTTCTCAAAATTTTAATCCTCCCGGTTTTCCACCGCAATAGTACAAGCCCTCTTCGCTTGAAGAGGTCTTTGCAAAATATGTTACTACAAATGAATCGAACATCCAGAACCTCACCGGATCGATCAAAAATTTAGAGAACCAAGTGGGCCAGCTAGTGAAGATGATCTTCGAGCGTCAGCAAGGAGCACTACTGGGGAATAAGGAGCAAAATCCAAAGGAGAGCGCGAACGCGATTATACTCCAAAGCGGGAAGGAGGTGGTTTCAAAACAGGACGAACCCAATGTAACTTCCTCTCCTCCTCCTCCTCCTACTCTTAATTTATCTTTAAATTTGCCCGTTACGTTAGCTCCGCGCGCTTCTACTTCTAATATTCCGTATTCGTCTAAATTTAAAAGCGAGTGCGCCGAAAAAAATTATAAAAAGTTTTTAGATATTTTAAAACAAATTCATATTAAGGTACCCTTCTGCGAGGCTATCTCTCAAATGCCTAAATATGCGAAATATCTTAAGGAAATGCTCTCCGATAAGAAAATATTAGAAGATATTTCACATATTTCTTTAAACGCAGAATGCTCCGCGGTTGTACTCAACAAATTACCTCAAAAAGCAAATGACCCGGGATGGTTCTCCATCCCGTGTTTATTTGGCAATTCGTTAGTAAAACACTCCTTAGCGGATCTTGGAGCAAGCATCAATCTCATGCCGCTTTCATTATTCAAAAAGCTAGGTCTAGAAAATCCAAGCCCCACTCGAATGAGTATTCAATTAGCGGATCGTTCTTTAAAATATCCGGTAGGAATAGTGTATGACGTGCTCGTCAAGGTTGACAAGTTCATCTTCCCGGTGGACTTTGTCATTCTTGACATCGAAGAGGAAGCCGAAGTACCCCTCATACTCGGCCGCCCCTTCCTTGGCACCTCCCGTGCTATTATAGACGTAAGTAACGGAAAGCTCCTCCTATGGGTTAGAGACGATGAAGTTACTTTCGGCATAAATTCCTCGATGTGGAACACATCAGAAAACGATGATTCATATTTTTACCTAGAAGAGTGTTGTGAGTTCGATTCATCCCCTGAGTTAGTCTCATCGGCAAGTAGTGATTCCGAGCTCGTCGAGCTCTTTTATCTTGAAGAAGAAGTCTCTCACCCCACACCACCCGAACCATTATTTCTAGAAAAATTAAAAATTAAAACTTCTTATGAAGAGCCACCCGTGTTAGATTTAAAGCAACTCCCCCCTCACCTTAAATAATTATTTTTAGAAAAAGAGTCTAAGCTACCCGTCACCGTTTCATCCGAACTTAGCAACTCAGAAATTTCTGAGTTGACTATTGTCTTAAGCAAGCACCGCCACGCAATTGCGTGGAAAATTTCGGATATTAAGGGTATAAAACCTTCCTTCTGCACTCATAAAATCTTTCTCGAAGATAATTCCTGCAACTCAGTCCAGCCTCAACGATGACTAAACCCGAATATGAAAGAAGTCGTTAAGGCTGAAGTTATTAAACTATTGGATGCGGAAATCATCTACCCGATATCGGATAGTACTTGGGTTAGCCCAGTACAAGTCGTACCGAAGAAAGGTGGCGTTACGGTAGTTGCAAACGAGAATAACGAATTAATCCCAACCCGTACCATTACGGGTTGGCGGATGTGCATCAATTATCGAAAACTAAATGATTCCACCCGTAAGGATCACTTCCCTCTACCTTTTATCGATCAAATCTTAGAGCGCCTTTCTGGTCACTCCTACTACTGTTTTCTTGATGGTTTGTCAGGATATTTCCAAATCCCGATTTCGCCCGACGACCAAGAGAAAACCAATTTCACTTGTCTCTTTGGCACCTTCGCTTATCGAAGGATGTCATTTGGCCTTTGTAATGCGCCAGCTATATTCCAAAGATGTATGCTAGCAATATTTGACGAGTTAGTAGAGGAGGTGATGGAAGTGTTCATGGACGACTTCTCCGTGTTCGGAAACTCATTTAAAAATTGTTTAAAAAATCTCGAGCGCGTGCTGCAGCGATGTGAGGAAACGAATTTAGCGCTTAATTGGGAGAAATGTCATTTTATGGTCAAAGAAGGATTAGTCCTTGGCCATAAAATTTTGGGCAAGGGGATCGAGGTCGATAGGGCCAAGATCGAAGTAATTGAAAAACTCCCCCCTCCAACAAAGGTAAAAGCTATTAGAAGTTTCCTAGGCCACGCAGGGTTTTATCGGCGCTTTATACAAAAATTTTCCAAAATCACAAAGTCGTTAACCCATCTTCTCGAAAAAAATCCTCCTTTACTTTTAACGATGAATGTCATTTGGCCTTTAAACTTATTAAAGAAAACTTATAAACTCCCCGATTCTAGTCACGCCAGATTGGTCGCTCCCTTTTGAAATCATGTGCGACGCGAGTGATATTGCGGTTGATGCCGTTTTAGGCCAACGGGTGAGTAAGTATTTCCACCCGATTTATTATGCGAGCAAAACACTCATGTCGGCACAAGCGAATTACACCACTACCGAGAAGGAGCTTCTAGCGATCTTTTTTGCCTTCGATAAGTTTAGGTCGTATATCACTCTCTCAAAAGTTATCGTCTTCACGGATCACTCCGCTCTTAGATATCTTTTAAGTAAATCGGACGCCAAGCCTCATCTTTTGCGATGGATCCTCCTCTTGCAGGAGTTTGATTTAGAGATCCGGGATAAAAGGGGGGCCAAAAACTTGGCAGCCGATCATCTTTCCTGCTTAGAAAACCCCACCTCCGAAGCATTAATAGAAGCCGACATTAATGATAAATTTCCCGAAGAGCGCCTCCTTGCTCTCGAAAATATTAATTCATCTTCTACCCCCTGGTTTGCGGATTTGGCTAACTATTTAGTAGCCCGGGTCCTGCCAAAAGAATTCTCGAGTCAGCAAAAGAAGAAATTCTTTTCTGATTTAAAGAATTACTTTTGGGAGGACCCCTTTTTATTCCGTGTGTGCGCAGACCGGTAGTGAGAAGATGCGTATCGAGTGAGGAAGGTCTTAAAATTTTACAGCATTGTCATGAGGGACCAACCGGTGTTCATTATCATTTGAACCGAACCGCGAGGAAGGCGCTGGAGGCGGGCTTTTATTGTCCCACGCTCTTCAAAGATGCTCACACCCTTATGAGTACTTGCGACAACTGCCAGCGGTTGGGGAACATCTCCTGCCGGGATGAGATGCCCCAAAACATTTTCTTAGAATGCAAAATTTTCGATCTTTGGGGTATTGATTTTGTAGGTCCTCTCCCTCACTACAAGAAAACAGGTCTTTCGTGACGAAAATTTTGTGATGAATTTTTTTTTGTCACTAATGATATGTTGTTTGTGACGGATTTTATATTTCGTCACTAAATAATTAATTTGTGACCGCATTTAATTTTTAGTCACTAAAAATATAAAAATTAGTGACCAAAGAAAAGTTTGTCACAAAATACTACTTATTAGTGACCAAACAATATCTTCCTCACTAAATATTTAACTAATGACCAAAATAATTAGTCACTAATTTTGAAATTGAATCTTCCCTCTAAAATGAAAATATCTTTTAAGAGTGATAAAAGGATAATCAAATATCTTATTTCCTATTTTATCATTAAATTACAATAGGTCTTTTGCTGAAATTTCCAACCCCACAGCACAATTGTTGTTCCTTAAAATTAGAAACACCATCCCACGGGAACAATTGCTGAAATTTCCAACCCACGATCCCAAGCTTCTCCTGATCTTGTCGCTGCCCCATCGACGCCCAACTCTAATTCACTTCGACCGGTTTTCTTTCGCTGCCGACATCTCTCGTCGTCGCAGCAGCCAGCCACCAACCGCGAATCGATTTCACAGTGGCTGCCACTTTCTCGGATCTCGTTTCCAATTCGCCGTCTCCGCCTCTGTTGGAACCTTAGTTTTGATTTGAGTTAGGATCCACCTTTAGTATCTAAGTTTATATCATAACTCATATTATAACTTAGACCAAATATCATTAAGAAAGAAAGCTGAAAATAGATATATTCAAAGGCTGAAAAGAAATATTCAATAATATAAATAATATATATAATAAGAAATATATAAAAATATATATAGACATATATATAATAGGCTGAAATATACATATAATTAATAGGCAAAAAATAAGAGAAAGAATTAAAAATACATATATTCTCTGCGTTCGACGAACGGCTAGCTGCGTTCGACGAATGCCATTTTGCGCTCGACGAATGGTGTGCATTCTGCGCTCGACGAAATCCAGCGGTTCAGCGGTCGACGAATAGTTTATCTCAGCAGTCGACGAACCCGTCTCAGCGGTAGAAGAATTTATCAAAGCTTCAGCGGTCGACGAAATCATTCAAGCTCAGCGGTCGACGAATCCTTCCGTTCGACGAACTCAAGTCTGCGTTCGACGAATTTCAGCAGATGTTCAGAAACAGTAAATCACATGTTCCGGTCGACGAATCAAATGATGAGCTCGATGAACTTGACCCTGAGATCGATGAATTTATGCAGCATTATTTTATTATATCTTTTAGCTCGTCTAAAATATTATATTATATATATATATGCTGTCAGACTTTATTATAGTAATATTTATTATTTCTATTTATATACTGCTATATATATATTGCTGATTTAATCATACAGCTGTCGAAGCATTAAATGTTGTAGTCGTTTGGCAGCAAAGCATTTAATACTGTAGCCGTTGCAGCAAGTCAAAGATGGCAAGTTATGTTCTCAAAGATCTGGGAAATGAAAGAGACTTTACTCCTTTCCTCTTTGGTCAGCAAGAATTCAAATTAGTCGAAAGAAGACAACAGCTCTTTTACACGTCAGCAGGAAACAACTTATTATATAGCAAATAAATATACAGCAGATAATAACCAGCTGTTCTATCTCGACAGAAATATATATCAGAATATATACAGCTGTTCTCTCTTGATATATATATATATATATATACTGATTACATATCACTATCGCAGGACACATTATTATAGACAGATCATATTAATATTGTTGTACATGAAATACAGGAAGAAGAAGAAGAAGAGAAAAAGAAGAACAGGTGCAAAAACAGAGACCAATCTATTATTCTATCTTATTCTGTTTTTGCTAACTCTTCCTTACAGATCTTATATATATCCTGAGACACCAATCACTATCATTAGCTTAGGATCAAAACTGCAAGAAGAAGAAGAAAAGAGGATTTGCAATTTAGAGAAGAAGCCTCCACAAGCTGTCATCTATTCATATCAGACAGGGGGAGCTTCCTTCAACATCATCATCAAGATCCAAACACAACTACCAATCAGGATCTTCATCAAGAGTCTTCTCAGCAAAAAGAGAAGAACAATAAATCTTTCCATTTCTCCTTCCCATCTTGTACAGGGTTAAAACTCCCTTCAAAAGTTTACCTATTGGTGGCAAGACACCTGATCAAAAAATCTAGTTGGTTTATAAGCACCTGATCAAAAGCTTATAGGTGAATTGGGCACCTGATCAAACCTACATTGGTGTGTGGACACCTGATCAAAAATACCTTGGTGTGAGGGCACCTTATCAACAACCTCCTAGTGGATTCCTACCAATGGGTAGAAGAGTAGATGTACCCAGTTGAGGGGAACTACTATATTTCCTTGTGTCATCTGGATTGCTTTGGTTTGCTTATTGTTTTATTTTCTTATTTGATGTGCTGTGATATTTATGCTCACTAAGTGTTTGTGTTTATTTTTCAATCAGCAAACTCGCTTATATATTTTATATTTATCACTTACTTTGAAACAAAGTTAAACAAGAGTTTTAACAGATAATAAGAACTAAACTCTCATTTCAATTGGTATCAAAGCAGGTTGATTTTATCAATCACCCTCATCAGAGGATACCAATTGTCCCTTTCAATTGGTATCAGAGAAAGTTGATTATTCACACAAGCTAGCACCTGAATCACAAAGATCACTTAGTTCTTATTTTGTTTTTAAAAAGGTTTTTCCAAATGACACATTCAGATTTCTTATTTTCAGATCCACCTTTATCTAATTTGGATAGATTTGAGTTATGGCAAGTTAGAATTAAGTTATATATGAATGCCATAGATGAAAGTATTTATAAATCTGTTTTGACAGGAACTTCATCTTCAACTTCTTCAACAGATGATCAAGAAAAATTGATCAGTGTTGATGCCATGGCCATGAAGATATTGGCTAAATCAATGTCAACAGACATTCTTCTCAAAGTGGCTGATTGCACTTCAGCAAAGAGTATCTGGAACTCCCTATCAAGGATGGTAAATAAATCCATTCCTACTTCTTCTACTAACATCATTTTTGATGCAGAACCATCTTCTACTCTAACTAAGGAAAAAGACAGGGAAGAACAAAAAGCCAAAGCTTTCTGCATGTTGGCAATTTATGGCTCAAACTACATATCAGAATCTGAATCTGATGCAGAATTTGATGAAGAAAAGGTAGTTGAGGTTTCTTCATATTTTATTTCTACCTATGATTTCACATCTATTTTCAACTCACCATCTACAGATATAATAAATTCTGAATCAGAATCAGAAAAGGTAATTTCAACTCCCAACTCCACCTATAAAAATCACATATCAGATTTTGAGTTAATATATACAAATATGATAAAATCTGACAAAGAAATAAAAGAGTTAAAAATAACTTCTGAACACATAAGACTTAAAATAGATTTGAAAACATCAGAAAAGAAAATTTTTTCTTTGAAAACCAAATTTGAACAACCTGTTAAGAAGAAAAGTATTTTTGTTCAACAAAATCAATTTAAATTTTCAAATTTGTATTTCAATGAAATAAAAAGACCAAAATATCTAATTATAAATCATTTTCTTTTATAAAATTTTATAACTAAAATAAGCAGTTATAATGATTCTTTTGAATTTTTATATCTCAAAAACAAAGTCAGATAGACTTCATATTCTTCCAGATTTTCTCCAAAATCATGATTGATCATTCTACTCAGATTGCATAGATCAGAAATGATCAAAGCACTAAGTGTGAGTCTCTTCTGATTAAGGGGATTCTATAGAAAGAAGATATCAGGCTATGTCTTTTTTATTTTAAAATTCCTAGAATCCATTAACAGCAAGCAATTCATTGTATTAAAATTCCTATTTAAAATCAAGATTTAGGAAATTAGAAATTGCTTAGTTTTAAAAAGAAATTATGATAAAATAATCTCTATCCCTTAAGCCTTAAGTTAATTCAAGATTTTTTATGCTTAGGAATCCTAAACCAAATAGGGGGAGATTGTTAGAACCTAGTCTTAATTTGGATTAGGATCCCAACTCAAATAGGGGGAGATTGTTGGATCCTTAGTTTTGATTTGAGTTAGGATCCACCTTTAGTATCTAAGTTTATATCATAACTCATATTATAACTTAGACCAAATATCATTAAGAAAGAAAGCTGAAAATAAATATATTCAAAGGCTGAAAAGAAATATTCAATAATATTAATAATATATATATAATAAGAAATATATAAGCAAATATATATATATATCTATACTATTCTAAAAAGAAATATGGTGGTCTGTGAATAGCATGAGATCAAAAATCCTCAAAATATTAGGACCGTTCAGATATGGCCTCATAACTCTGGAACCGCTCAATTTAGGGGAAAACCTAACACTACGCACTTCTTTTCCTTTCCACTTGCTCTGCCCTCCCGATGCCCACTCGACACTCCTCATATCCCACTCCCGATAGCGTCTTCGAGTTCCATTCTAGGTCACGACGGCGCCGCGCAGATCCTTCCTCCAAATTCAGACATCGCCGCGATCTTCCCCAATTTGCGCTCCAGACATCGGCGTTCGGATCCTTCCTCCAACTCCAGACATCGACAGACTCTCCCTCCAAGCCCTACACATTGCATCTCGCAGATCCTTCCTCCGCCGCGCAACTCGACGCCTACCACAACTTCCAGCAGCTCCTTCGTCAAGGTACGGGTCTTCAATCCTCAAGTGAGGCTTCAACATCTCCTCCAAATTTTCAATCCGTCTCTTCCATTCTGGCCTCCATTAACCTGCGACTGAACATAACAAGATCTCAACATAATCAAGTGGAAAAATGATTCATAAACCTAAACACAAGTAGTTGTGTTGATTTCAGTTTTTCATTGGAAAATAAATTAGGTATTCCCGCCAAAGAATTAAAGATTTCGGTCATTATACTCGAGAAATTGATTCTGCTTCTTATAAACAGGTATGTTGATGATTATGATGGCATAAAGAAATATTTTGTAGCATTATAATTTGCTTGAAAGCTTCCCTGCTGCAGTCATCATTGATGATTTTGGAGATTTCTTCACTAAGGTGTAAGTGGATTCTATCCCTTCTCAGTTTTATGCTGATAGATACATTGAAATCCATCTCCTGCAATCATTATAGACAACACATTCTCCTGCAAATTTGTAGATTTTCAATCATTGATGATTTTGGAGATTTCTTCACTAAGGTGTAAGTGGATTATATCCCTTCTCAGTTCTATGTTGATAGATACATTAAAATCCATCTCCTGCAATCGTTATAGACCACACATTCTCCTGCAAATTTGAAGATTTTCAAGCACTTATATATGATGTTGCGATCCTACAGCTTGGGCTTCGCATTACTCCAAAGATTGAAAATTTTGGGTTCAAAATATAATTTGGTATGTCTATTTGTGTGCATATCTGTCATTCATGTATTGATGCATATATGCAACTGCGCTTTTATGCATGCAATGTAACTCCACGTGTGTAGGGTTAACAATTTTACATGTTAATTGGATTGGTTTTGGCTGGATCATACTAAATTAACCTAAAATATATTGGAGCCTACTATGAGATCCAAAATTCTATTGGTTAACTAGCACTGAGTACGAGCATCCAAAAGTGATTATAAGTTCAAGTCAATGTTGAAGGTATAAATGACGAGGGCAGTCCTCTATTATTCTCAAAAGCAGGGGAACTGAAGAAGAGTAAAATTCTAAATAGAAGATGATTGTATAGCTTCATTGTCAGCTAAATAAGGATTTAGTACTTGAATATATTCAGGTTTGTATACTGCATTTTTATCTGCTTGATACATTATTAGTTTATTTAGGGTCGGTATATTTATATCAACACACCATGTATAAATAATCAGGTTATACCATTGATGCGTGTAAGCCGATAATGCGTCTGATCCAAATTTTTTCTTCTCATGACTCTCAATAATTAGCTGTGGAGAGGGTACAACAATAGATTTCATGGAGAGGGTACAACAATAGATTTCATGGAGAGGACATCTCTCATAAGTCCAGGATGACGCACTCTATAGAACCTGATGTTATTTTTGCTTCATCTGATTTTTTTGGTGAAAATAAATTGGGAAAATCTATTTCTGTACTTTGCTTCCAATGCCCTTTTTAACTAAACTCCAATTTGCATTCGAATGGAAGAATATTATAAAAATAAGCAGGTGTTCTATTATGAAATGCTCTGTATTATAAATTGCAGGTGTTGCATTATGAAAAGCTTTGCATTATAAATAAATGCAATGTCTTCTTGGCTTTCACTCTTCACAATTCCAAGCAGATAAAGATGCATGTTTTCTACTATAAGTAGGATTAGTTGCACTACTCTGAATTTAACTAGAGCCCGAGTAATTATCGAGCGAGTTTGTAGTTAATTTCATGTTTTAGAGTTGGCCTTCAAATGGCAATACTCTGAATTTAACTTAAGAATTAATAGTTCTGCATTTTTATTGGCATCTTTGTGAGTTGTATTCCATCTTCATTTCAGTCGACCCCACTGTAGTGGGATAAAGGCTTGAGTGTTGTTGTATTCCATCTACATTTCCATCAGCATAAGTAGTCGACTGGGTTGCTGAAGAAGGTGACTGCCATCAGGCTGGGTTGTCTGAAGAAGGTGACTGCCATCAGGCTTTTCTTCAACATTAGAAGTAGCCGACTGGGTTGTCTGAAGAAGGTAAAAAAACATCTACATTCCTTTAAAATAAATATTGGACACATTTGTGATTGCATATCCTGAATTTTTTTAAATTTAAAATCATTTACCCATTCACTTTAAATGGGGTCTCCATCTAACTTCCTAATTGTCCATTATTTTGATGCAGGCTGCACAAGATAGATCAAGGAACCATGAACCCATTTCATGTCTTCTTTTCCTGTCAAAGAGTTCAGGTGAGCAGTTTTGATCTTTTCTGTGGAAGGCATGAAATTTCTTATCTTGGTTCCTGCATTTCTTACTTCCTCCTCTGTTTTGAAATTTAATCTTATACTCTTTCAGCTGGAAGGTGAAGCAACTACGAGGGCTATTCGGTTGGCTATCTTTGTCAATACATCGGTATATGTTGTTCACGTGATGACCGTTGATGCCATGTAGAAAATTGCCAAAGCTAGACAATCAGGTCAGAGGTTCTCCCTAAGATTATTGCATTTTCCTTTTCGTTAAATATATATTATGCTATTTATTTTCTATATGACATTACATTGTTAGTATCTACAGTAGTGACTACATGCCCTTCAAAAAACAATATTTGCATTTTTTTTCAAAATCCTTTGAAATCAATCATTATTCATATAGTATTAATTGTGAATAGATGTACATAGATCATAAACCAAACATTGTGCAATGTTTTGGAACCTTAGGGTAGCTGAACCAAACGTCTTCCTATATCTTTCTGATAGAAGACAAAGGCCAATAGAATTAACACTATCTGAAGAAGTGCATGACATTCTTAGAACAGTCTGCCCAAGAAGATGCATATTTTTTAATAGAAAAATTGAAAACAGAGAATTGGATGAAAAAACAGTGATTTGCCATGGAGAGCAGACATTGTTATTCCCAAATAGATGTTGAAGAGCTAGCCGATGTTATTATTCCCATGGAGAGCAAACACAAAAATTGGAACTCAAACATAGGAATCTTAGCTATAACAAGGTAAGTTCCAGTCATCCCCCTTACGATAAATATTGTTCCCCACGACAAATGTCGCCTCCCACGACCAATGTCGCCCCCCACGACATTTTTCGCCCCCACGACGAATGTCGCCACCCACGACGAATGTTGCCCCGCACGATGAATATCGCACCCACGACAAATATCGCACCCACGACAAATGTCGCACCCACGACAAATGTCGCCCTAACGATAAATGTCGCCTTGGATCGGGCCAGAGGCCCGTGCCTGTCACTCGTATATATATACATATATATAATAGGCTGAAATATACATATAATTAATAGGCAAAAAATAAGAGAAAGAATTAAAAATACATATATTCTCTGCGTTCGACGAACGGCTAGCTGCGTTCGACGAATGGCGTTCTGCGCTCGACGAATGGCGTGCATTCTGCACTCGATGAAATCCAGCGGTTCAGCGGTCGACAAATAGTTTATCTCAACAGTCGACGAACCCGTCTCAGCGGTCGAAGAATTTATCAAAGCTTCAGCGGTCGACGAAATCATTCAAGCTCAGCGGTCGACGAATCCTTCCGTTCGACGAACTCAAGTCTGCGTTCGACGAATTTTAGCATATGTTCAGAAACAGTAAATCACATGTTCCGATCGACGAATCAAATGATGAGCTCGACGAACTTGACCCTGAGCTCGACGAATTTCTGCAGCATTATTGTATTATATCTTTTAGCTCATCTAAAATATTATATTATATATATATATATATCTTGTCAGACTTTGTTATAGTAATATTTATTATTTCTATTTATATACTGCTATATATATATTGCTGATTTAACCATACAGCTGTTGAAGCATTAAATGTTGTAGCCGTTTGGCAGCAAAGCATTTAATATTGTAGCCGTTGTAGTAAGTCAAAGACGGCAAGTTATGTTCTCAAAGATCTGGGAAATGAAAGAGACTTTACTCCTTTCCTCTTTGATCGGCAAGAATTCAAATTAGCTGAAAGAAGACAACAGCTCTTTTACACATCAGCAGGAAACAACTTATTATATAGCAGATAAATATACAGCAGATAATAACCAGCTATTCTATCTCGACAGAAATATATATCATAATATATACAGCTGTTCTCTCTTGATATATATATATATATATATATATATATACTGATTACATATCACTATCGCATGACAGATTATTATAGACAGATCATATTAATATTGTTGT
The DNA here is from genome assembly GCA_033032865.1 of Dactylorhiza incarnata. NCBI lineage: Eukaryota > Viridiplantae > Streptophyta > Magnoliopsida > Asparagales > Orchidaceae > Dactylorhiza > Dactylorhiza incarnata. The sequence continues at coordinate 2,151,885 of JAWHQI010000017.1, read as the reverse complement.
ACAGGAAATACAGGAAGAAGAAGAAGAAGAAGAGAAAAAGAAGAACAGGGGAAAAAACAGAGACCGATCTATTATTCTATCTTATTCTGTTTTTGCTAACTCTTCCTTGCAGATCTTATATATATCCTGAGACACCAATCACTATCATTAGCTTAGGATCAAAACTGCAAGAAGAAGAAGAAAAGAGGATTTGCAATTTAGAGAAGAAGCCTCCACAAGCGGTCATCTATTCATATCAGACAGGGGGAGCTTCCTTCAACATCATCATCAAGATCCAAACACAACTACCAATCAGGATCTTCATCAAGAGTCTTCTCAGCAAAAAGAGAAGAATAATAAATCTTTCCCTTTCTCCTTCCCATCTTGTACAGGGTTAAAACTCCCTTCAAAAGTTTACCTGTTGGTGGCAAGACACCTGATCAAAAAATCTAGTTAGTTTATAAGCACCTGATCAAAAGCTTATAGGTGAATTGGGCACCTGACCAAACCTCCATTGGTGTGTGGACACCTGATCAAAAATTCCTTGGTGTGAGGGCACCTTATCAACAACCTCCTAGTGGATTCCTACCAGTGGGTAGAAGAGTAGATGTACCCAGTTGAGGGGAACTACTATATTTCCTTATGTCATCTGGATTGCTTTGGTTTGCTTGTTGTTTTATTTTCTTATTTGTTGTGCTATGATATTTATGCTCACTAAGTGTTTGTGTTTATTTTTCAATTAGCAAACTCACTTATATATTTTATATATATCACATACTTTGAAACAAAGTTAAACAAAAGTTTTAACATATAATAAGAACTAAACTCTCCTTTCAGCCTCTCTCCTCCCTCGCGCCGCAGTCGTCTTCCCGGTCTTCCTCCGCATCCTTCTAGTTGTGGTAAACATTTTATGAGGGTGTTTTTTACTTATTCAATTCCAGTCATTCGACAATGGTTGAAGCTAGGGTTTAAGTTCTCATTTTTCAGTTGCATTCGATAATTGATTTCTGACAAACAGGAAACCTATTAAGAAGGGAAGGTCGTGTTGGGCGTCAATATGCTAGCAATGCTCCATGAAGGGAAGGTCGTGTTGGGCGTTTTGGCATGTCCAAATCTCCCTCTATCTTCTATTAGCAGCACTTAAGAACAGTCATCTGATAGCAAAATTGGTTGCATTTTCTCTGATAGTCTCGGGTCTGGGGCACTTATGGAATCATTGAATGGCTCTACATCTACAAAGGTTGGTGCCCAGCTTCTCTAAATTTTACTCCCCCATGTTATATTATGCTCAGTTCACTAACAATTTTGTAAATTCAGATCCATGTCAGCACCATTGAGGCCCCAACTGATGCATCTTTCTTTGAGTCTTTCGAAGCAACGCACTCCATGCATGATTTATCTAGTTCCATAGAAGAGGTAATGATGGAGTTCACTCAGATTTTATGTAGAAATAATTCTGTCCCCACATTGGAATACATGAATTTCTCTGGCAAAATGATCATATTTTCTATCCTAAATGACAGAAATCCTCATAATAATAGGATCCTTTTTTATTTTACAGGGATAATTTTGTATAAGTGTTCATATTATTCCATCTATGATAAAAAAATGTCCGTTTTGCCCACGAAATTCAAGAAGCATTGCCTATCTCCACTGTAGCATCGACATGCTAACTTCATAGTAAGACTGACACTTCATCAACAAAATAATTTCACCACGGAGAAGGTTCAATTACCCCCACATAATGTAGCTTTCTCTCTAAAAGTAGAGTTGCAAGATCCCCCCCCCATATCCCCTTAATAATTGGCGGGTAACCTAGCAACCTTGTCTCAATCACCAAAACCACTCCATCTCAAGAAAAATCAAGAAATGCAATCACAAAGGGTATGCACAAGAGAATTTGTCGTAGTCAAGGCATAAGCCTAAGTCACAACCCCAAGCAAATTTATTATTTCATCCCCAATATAGGTTTTGATCAAATCCACAATCCTAAAAAATTGTATGTTATTTATAGATATTAGTGCCCATGCATATGGTCTCTTTGGTCGTCACTTGAATAATAATTAGTATTGTTGTCATCACATTGCAGTCTTATCAAATAGAATATTCTTTCTAACCAAGGAAGTTGTCTTTCGTGCTAGGTCCACGCAGATCAGGAAAGGGTAACCAATCACCAATTAAAAAGGATGAATATTGTTTGTCCCATTTGGCCACCGGTGATAGGTTGAGAGGCGTTGTCCCTGCTAAAACTCCACTTGGTATTAAAGCCAAAGAAGCTATGGAGAAGGTATTCATTTTGTATAATAGGGTTGGTTTCATACTTTCATCTATAAGAAGAAGAAATATGAAATGAAGGGACATATATCTTCTCATCCAGTTCTCGATTTTATGGTAGTTTCCTATTAGTTAGTTTTGATCTTCTCTGGGTAGAGATTGTTTCTGATGACTTGGGTGTCAGTATAATCGATGATGACATTAAAAAGCTATCTTGTCAAAAGGGTTTCATTCTTGATGGGCTCTTGTTCAAGTAGAAAAGGTAATGTTACCTTTTAGAAAAGGAATCAGTACTAGTACAGGTTTTTAATTAATTTGAAAAAGCTTTTATTTGCAGCTTGATGATATGTTGGCAAAGCATGGCACAAAGGAGCTCGACATTCACGCTTAAAGCCCATCACAGGTTCGACATTCACGCTTATAGTATAGCCCATCACAGGTTTTCACTCAATGCTCAACGATTGGAATGGTTTGAGCTCAACGATCGTTGAGAAGGATAGGATATGATTTTATTGTAGGCCCTAGTAAAATATTGCTATGCTACATTGGAGTCAAATCTTGTTATGCTTAATTTTCTTTTTAAGTGAATGAAAATTGGTTTTAGAGAATTGCCTATAATGAATTCAACTCCCATTGTTGCAGTTGGTTCCATGAACGCTCTAGCTAATCAATGGCAGAATAAACCATCCAACTTGATTGGAAATCATCCATGAGATGGTTGGATAGGAATAGCTGCTCAAACTCGCATATTGTCTATAAATCTTATTTCACTAGGAAGTATTTGTAATGTGTAATACTGGTAGCATTATTTCTAATTCATATATGGACATTTAGAACATTATCAAGCTTGAGATTAACAGAAAGCCTACCTGGAGACTTTTAGTTCATAGAAGAGTTGCAATCTTTGTAAGTTATTCTTCATTTTGATTGTTATAACCAGTACTAAACCTTAAATTTAAGTATCATTTAATGTGGTGTGTACAATGTGATTCTAAAAAGTTTTCTCTACCGTCATGGATCCAACTCAATTTGTTGTGATCTTAGATTATAATGATACTATCCAGCCATATCACGGCTGCTGAAGGTGAATAGCTCGAGGAGGGAGCATCCAAATGAATATATAAATTCCAAAAATACCGAAGTATATAATAAAAGCCCTAAAAATATAATAAAAGCATTAATGCACCCATAACAATAAAACTGAATTGAATGTGTGGGTGTGCGGAAGTCCCTGGCCTTAATATTCAACTACATGTTCAATATCATACTCTGTTGAAGTTCATTGAAGGGAAGTATCTTTTTAGTTATAACCCTAACAATATCGTTAGCATGTGCCGCCATGGATGGATCAGATTCAGTTAACTATTTGGCAATTTATATAGAGCGACATAAATTCCATCTTTTTTATAATCTGTGTATGATTTCTCTTTTGAATTCACTCCTAACAGATTCAATTAACATATTCTTTTTTCTCTGTCAAATCACTCTTTGTCAAATTAGTGATGTTCATTTCTTGTACATGTCTGAATTGCTTTCAGTTAAACGATGACATTACTTTTTTGAATAATAATCCATGCTGGGATCTGTCCTACAATCCAGGTTTAAAAGGTTCACTTCCACCATCAATTGGGAAAATGAGGAAACTTCTGAACATGTAAGGAGTGATTAATTTTGATTAGCATATTGATGCTTTCTGATACTCAAAACCAGATTTATTAGTTTTCTTCTACCAAGGTTCTCATAGGTTGCAGTTTTTCTGGTGAAATACCTCCAGAGATTGGATAACTTGAAAGCCTAGTCTTCCTGTAAGATCACAACTCCAAATGTCTTTACCCATCCTGTGAATTATTTTATTCTTGAATTTGAATTAAACAATATTATTTTTGAGGATTGCAATATTATTTTTCTTGAACTTGAAAGCCTAGTCTTCCTATAAGATCACAACTCCAACTAATCTCAACAGCCTCACAAATGTTGCAGAATTGTGAGTGAACTTATCTTTATTTTCTCCAAGTGATTAGAGTACTTAATATTTTGGGTTTTTTCCCTATTGATGGTTCCATTGCAGATATCTTTCCAACAACAAGTTTGGGGGACCATTGCCAAACCTAACTGGAATGAATGTTCTTAGTTACTTGTAAGTGTTATATATATACTATAGATTAAGAAAATAATCATATTTATTTTATACACAATCAAATTCATCACAGCCATGTGATTCATAAAAGATTAAACTCAATTGTAGTATGATGTTTAAACTTTCTATTTTATATTCAAAACACATGCATGAAAGATCTGCACTCTTTCCTGTAGTTATATCATAAGCATATCAATTTATAAGATCATAGTGTTCTAAAATTTATGCATCAAACCTAAAACCAATTTGTTATAGGTGGAGGGGCACATAATCTATATTAAGTACACAAGGTTACACGAGTTTTCAGCGATTTGGGCGCCCCAGTCCGCTGATTTTTAGCGGACTGGGCACCCAGTCCGCTGATTTTCAGCAAATTGGGCGCCCATTTTCTATTTGTCTACTAACCATTTATTTTTTGACTACTTACAGGCCAATTTTTTTGCTTTTGATAGTTTTTCTTTTTGGCTTTTTAATATCTTGGGAAGAAAAAATTATATTCCAGTATGAAGCCAATGTTTTCTCTTTTGAAAAAACTTGTACTATTCAAGTTTCTCAATTTTATCGTCATATTATTATTTTGAACAGGCAAATCACTGGTGAAAGGAATTCTCTGCAGGCTTTATATGAAAAAAAGTCTCACGATTCTAGCATTTCAGTTTTACTGTCAGTTCATGAACATCTTCAATTATGGTGCTGAACTTAACTTGAGTCCCACCTTCCTCCTTTAAGTTGGAGTTGCAGCCCCAAAAGTGAACAAAGAGTCTTTGACTCGCAGAGAATGTCATGTGCCATGAGAACTAAGGATGAAGAATGTTTTGACTACAAATATATTTATTTTTTTATTTGGTACCTGTAAGAAAGCAAGGATGAATAATTTTAATTTATTATAGATTTTTATCCATGTACTCACTTTAATTAAAGACAATAGTTCTATTACTTTGTATTGAAGGGTTTGGGATATCTTCCACCCTCTTATTTCTCTATTAATAAAATCAAAAGAAAAAAAATTCTTGAACGATTTTCTTTTAGCGATTCAGTACTCTTTTTCGTTGTGTTTGAAATTTTAAAATGAAATTCTAATTAATAGCAAATAAAAGAATTTTATAATATTTTGTGAGAAATTAAAAGAAATATAGTGACCAAAAATAGATTTGGTGACTAAATATATCAACAAATAGTCACAAAATAAATAATTGTAGTAACAAAAATATGTAGTCACAAATTTCTTGTGACAATATTTGTCACTTAATATATTTAGTGACGAAAATTAAATTAGTCACTACAATTGTTGTGACAAAACACTTTTTGTCACTGAATATATTTAGTGATGGAAAATATCATGGTCACTAAATATGCTCATTTAGTGATGAAATGTATTATGGTCGCTAAAAACATTCAGTGACGGGGCTTTAGTGACGACTTTGTGATGAAAAAATTTGGTCACTAAATGTCATTAGTGACCAAAATCTAACATTTAGTGATGAAATTTTTCATCACTAAAAGTCAATTTTCTTGTAGTGACTCCATCTTTTTCAAATAAATTTATTCTCGTTGCGGTCGACTACATGTCGAGGTGGGCGGAAGCGCAGGCTCTCCCCACCAACGATGCGCGAGTCGTCGTTAACTTCTTAAAAAAATTATTTTCTCGATTTGGCACGCCGCGCGCTATATTGAGTGATCGGGGCACCCATTTTTGCAATAGTCAATTTACAAAAATCTTAGCAAAATATGGTGTCACGCACAAATAATCCACTGCATATCACCCACAAACGAGCGGCCAAGTCGAAGTTGTTAATCGAGAATTAAAGCGGATTTTAGAAAAAACGGTTTCTATTAATCGGAAGGATTGGGCAATAAAGCTTGATGATGCGCTATGGGCTTTTCGAACGTCGTATAAGACTGTTATCGGTTGTACACCATATCGAATGGTCTATGGCAAGGCTTGCCACCTTCCGGTCGAATTAGAACACCGCGCATTTTGGGCGCTTAAATTTTTAAATCTCGATTCTACATTAGCGGCCGAACAAAGAAAATTTCAAATGAACGAATTAGATGAATGGCGAGCGAATGCGTATGAAAGTAATAAATTATATAAGGAGTGAACAAAGTTTTATCATGATAAACATATAAAATTTCCGAAAACTTTTTCGCCGGGCGATCTCGTCCTCCTTTATAATTCTCGCCTTCGCCTTTTTCCGGGAAAATTAAAATCCCGATGGTCCGGACCCTTTATTGTTAAAGAGGTTTGGTCCTATGGGACAATCCTAATTTCCCACCCGGAAAAAGGTTCCTTCAAAGTAAATGGGCACCGCCTTAAGTTATATCTTCCGGGAGAGCTAGCTAATGAGAAGAGTGAATCATTGTCTTTTCATCCTATAATATGATGCACAAGTGGGTTAAGCTACGTGACCTTAAACAAAGCGCTTATGGGAGACACCCCAAAGTTATCTTTTTTTTTGTTTTCTCTTGTTTTTCTTCTTTAACAACTTTTGTAGGTAATCGCCGCTTCCCAGCGAAAGCATCAAAAAAAAATCAGGGAAACTCTTTTTTCTTCTCTTTTTTCCTTGCATTTCTTTATTTGCTTCTTTTTTTTTCTTTTACTTTATACTTAGTTTTAAACATTGGGTACAATGTTTAACTTTAAGTATGGGGGTGTAAATAGTTCTTTGTAAATAGTTTTTTTTTAATTAGAAATTTTCAAAAAAAAAATTAGAAAATCAAAATTTTAAATCTTGGAAAGGGACGTTTGGGATATTATCCCATCACACCTCCTAGTACCGTGAGAACCCTTCACGGGGTATACCTCGGGAAGTCCAGGATTTAACAAAAATGTTAGTTTTAAAACTAGTTTCCTTTCTTATATTATCAAAAATTCAAAAAAAAAGATAATATTCAAAAATTCCAAAAAAAGATAATATCAAAAATTCTTATACTCATCCTACTTGTTGTTTTGTGATTTCTTAGAAATCTAGTTGAGAATGTTTATAAGCATTTTTAGGTTTGTAATTGGCTAAAATTTTGTTCATCATAGTTTGTTAATTTTAAATTTTAGGTAATCTTGTTTTAAGAACCATCTTATGATTTGAGTTTGATCAGAGAATTTTTGTTAGCATGACTTCCCTTTTTATCTTTAAATGGCTTCATTTTGTAGTAAATTTGCTAAACCACTTTAGATTTCAATTATATTTTCTTCTAGCTTTTTAGATCTTAGGAAATTTAAATTTACTAGAATTTGCTCTCAATATAATTTAATTTATAAACTAAAAATTTTTCCTACCCTACCCCTTTGATGGCATAAAAAAGTGTTTTAAAAGATCATATGCATGGGAATAAGAGGATAAAATTCATTATTCCCTAAATATATGCACCCAAAATATTTGAAAAGATTATATGGCATGGAGTAAGAGGATAAAATTCATTACTCCTAAACCATATAGATTTTGGGGTTTTATTAGAAGAGAATTTAAAAAGATTATATGCATGGGAATAAGAGGATAAAATTCATTATTCCCTAAACATATACAAAAAAGGAAAAGAAAAAAATAGAGGTGAGAGGATAAAATTCATCACCTCAAATCAAAAATCTCTTCTTATGCCAAGCTTTGTAACCTCTCCCCCCCCCCCCCCTTAGCCAATATCTTTGATCTAGGTTTAACTTAAGTTATGGAGAGAGCAATATTTAGTAAGTTACTTTACCTTAAGTTTTTTTATGATAGAGTTCTTATAATTTAAATTTTATCTAGTTTTATAATTTCTACAATTTTGGTAAGCTAATTAATTATCTTGAGAAGTCCTTGCCTAAACAATTTTCTCTCTTTTCAAATCATCGTCATAATTTAGGACTTAACTCCTCCTAGAATTTATTCTTAACTTAATTTTTGGTTTAATAAAATTTTAGTTTAAAATTAAAATTTTATGGATGTCATATATATTATGTCTCACACTTTTGCTCTGGAATAGCAAAACCTCAACTATGGGGGGTTTTGATAAGTAGTATTTCTATAAGTTTTTAATAGAAATTTTTGTAATTAATTAAAATGAATTTTTCATTTTCATGTCAATTTTAGGTTATAAGTGGTTCTTTTTGTAATTTTGATTCTAACTTAGCTTAATTCCAATATTTGCAGAATTTTGGGAGAAATACGTGAAATTTACAAGTCACGACCAAGGTCACGCCTGTGACCAAGGGGCATGTAACCTGAAGATCAAACCAGAGTCGATGCCATGCTGGTTGAGCTAGCCCACAGCAAATCACGACCCAGGTCACGCCTGTGACCCAAAGTCACGCTCGTGACCAAGGGGCATGTAAATTTAGAATCCTCCCAGCGGACTACCATTGAGACGTGGAGCTGCCGTCGAGAAGTCAACAAGAGTCACGCCCGTAACCCATATGTCATGCCGTGACCTCTGCACGTGATCTCTGCAGGCCGCCGCTCCGCAAAGAAGACCCGCTCCGCATTAAATGAAGTCGTCCAAGTACACGCCCGTGACCCAAGTTACACTGGCGTGTAATTTCTGAATGTTTCCCGCCATCACGCAAAGCGCACGCCACTGTCCCAGTCATGCAGAATAGTGATTACATGCCCCTAGGTCACGCCCGTGACCAAGGGGCGTGTAACTTGAAAATTTTTCCTATAAATTCCAGGGCACTCCTTGAGTCTAGGGTTCAGAAAATTTGAGAGTGGGAGGTGCTGCTAGAGCTCTTAGTGAGTTTTTCCATTTCATGTTCATGTCTCTTTAAACTTTCATGTTCTCGTTTTCTTCTCATGCAATGTACTAGATTTCTTCCATGCACTGGTTTATTAAGCTTGTAATCTTTTTTTTTCTAGCTTGCAATCTTGCTTAAAGAGTTGTAATAGTTTTTCATTTCAATAAAAGTTGGCATAGTTTTCTTCTCCTCTCTTTCTACTTAGTCAATTTTCCTTATTATGCAATTTTGTTTTTCTTCCTCTCCCCCCTCCACCATGATTAACTAATTCTCATTAGTGCTCGATCGAAATGATCCAAGGATGAGATAATCAAGTTATGATTTCTTAAATCTCTCTTTTTCCATTTTTATAAAACACTTGAATTACCCTTGAATTTTAACTAGTGAGCCCATACTATCGATGTATGGTTTTTGCTTAAGTTTTCATACTTAGTTAGCCGAGAGGCTCAAAGTATGAATCGATAACTCAATGGTAAAGAGAGTTGCACGCACCCCTCGAGAGAGGATGACGTAAATCTCCCGAATTGGAGTCAAATCCAATAGCGGGGTTCACTTCGTAAAGCAAGTTTTAGGTAATCAATTATAGGACGAGAGTCCGGTTGATTTTTCCTAAACTTAGTTGGGCATTAACCTCGAGAGAGGCATGTTCGAGCTTCGGGAACCTCCACGGTCAAGTAGTTTAATTAAACAGAATTAGATTTATTTTCCTTTCGCTTGATTATTCTTAATCCAAGGTGACTTTTGATTGGGCACTAATCTCTTTTACCATCGTTTAATCCCTTCTTTTAGCTTGCAATTTGTCTCTATTTAGCTAGTAAAGCAAAACTCAAAAATCATTTAGATAAGATAATAGTGATTTTCCTCGAAGTAGAAGTAATCAACGCGCCCCGTGGAATATGACCTTGGTATTTCTAAATATCCTATACTATAGACGATAAGGTACACTTGTCTTTATCGGATATAGTTTTGGAGAAAATCTTTAATCATTTCACTTTGCAAAACCATAAATTTCTATATCAACGCGCCATCAGTGTTCATGGATTTAATGAACCGAGTGTTTCGACAATACCTGGATTCGTTCGTGGTGGTGTTCATCGACGACATCTTAGTGTATTCGAAGTCAAAGGTGGAACATGAGTCTCATCTGAGAATAGTGTTGCAGACTTTGAGGGAGAACCAGCTTTATGCTAAGTTCTCGAAGTGCGAGTTTTGGATCGGGAAAGTTGCATTCTTAGGTCACGTGATTAGTGGAGATGGGGTGGCAGTGGATCCTATGAAGGTGGAATCCATGATGTGCAAAATCAAGCACACCTCTATAGGTTGTAGGAAGACTGCGGCACGAAATGGCAGTGTACCGATCGTTCAAGTAATATAAAATGAGGAGTGAATCCCCGAGTATCGATCGTGAAGGAACACAGTAAGGTGGAGTTTACTTTTGAGGAAGGACTTGAGATTGAAGTCCTTTAGGTCGAATGGAGTGGGGAAAAGGGGGGTTTTGGTTTATGGAAAATAAAAGAAAATAACTACAACTACTTCTATGCAATGCCGCTATGCAAAGCTTCGCTTGGCGAGATGGAAACTAGGCAGGCCTTGAGCGCACTCCTTCACAAGGTAGATGGACAGGAAGGCTTGCGTATGGAGTGAATCACACCAGAAGAATGAGGGTCGCAAGCACCTCATCACAAAGCTCACACCTAGCAATTGCTAGTGTAGCTAACCCAAACGCTCACACCATAATTACCACAAAAACTCACCTCAAGCACTCATACATGAATAATAACATTACAAAACAATGAAATGAAGATTAAATTAAGTGTAGAGTACAAACATCATCATATACAGAAGGTTATACTAACAAAAATAATCTAAGAAGAGAAAAATGCAAGAGATACAACCGAATCTGGAGGCTTGCTGTAGATTCATGGTAGGAATCGTCGGGGTGTCAACCCGCGTCCTAGCTCGGTCCCAGCTATCGTCCGGGGTAGAGGAGGGTTGTCACTTCCTCCCAATGGACCCGTCTTCTCCGATAAACTACAATCCGGCCACGTCCGATGCGAAGAACTCCTAGCTTAGCGATGAAGATGAGTGTATGCTCCTCTCCTTGAAGCACTTGGATGATGTGAGGTGGCCTTGGGCAAAAGGTGGAGGAAGAAGGGAAGAAAAATGGACCTGGAACTCCCTTTGCGGCCGAAAAAGGCGGAGCTGTACGGTCCTATAAACCTAAAAATCGCAGCTTAAATAGAAAAGTTGCAGAATTTTGTTCATGCACGACCGTGCATTTTAGAAACGCACGACCGTGCGTGAACAAAATAAAACATAATAATTTTTTAGACAAAATAGGGGCTCGTGTGTTTTACTCACGCACGATCAAAACCTACCGTGCATAAAAACACATGACCAAATCCAGAATGCCATTTTTGGGCCATAGATGAACGCGCACGGTCGGCGCAATCGTGCGTCAAGGAAACGCACGACCGTGTGATTCATGCAGACATGAAATCTGGGCATAATGGATGATCTACCCACCTGCAAAGCACCAAACAGCAATCACACAGCTGGTAATACCCTTCCAACTAATCCAAATACAGAAAAAGGGTTGGGTAGCACCATGTGATTACCCCCAACAACATAGCGCACAATTGCACACCAAAACGGGCCCAAAGAGTCCACTTTGTGAAGAAATGTGTTCAAGTGAAATATAAGCAATAATTAACTAAAAGTGAAGTGCAAATGCATGAAAACTAGCCCGGATGAGTCCATAAAAGTGTATATAAATGAGACTCATCACACCCCCAGACTTACCTATTTGCGCGTCCCGAGCAAACAAATCTGGCGGAGTGGGAAAAGCATAGCTAGATAAAAAAATTGCGACATGGAGTATTATGCGAAGTGGCATACTTGTGTGCCTTAGAAATTCATTAGAAGAAGTTTCTAAATATGCTAGCTAATTTATAAAAAGTGTAGATGCGTAAAAAGGAATTTATTTTTACTCAAAAATGGAATGTTGGTTAATCTCGTGGTCACGCGTAATACGAAAGTAAGCTAGACGCATAGGGGAATGTTACCCAAGAACGGAACTCAGAATTATCTCCGTTGAAATCCATCAACGTTGAGAGCCATAAGCTCACCCTGTCACACTCTCTCCACAGCGCTAGTGAACTCACAAGATGAATCAATAGGACTTTTTTGGTTAATACGAGGCTTAGGTTACGTTTTGGAATGCAAAGATAAATGTGAAGGCTAAACGCAACCCAAATGAGCATACAAAAGTGCTAAATCATAGCAGCCCCAATAATACACATGTAACACACCCCCAGACTTGACTTTGAAACCGGGTGTGCACACGACCTACTCCAATCGATAGAACTATATGTTTCAATTAAAACGCTAGGGATATATTTTTTTCTTTGCTTTTCTTTTTCTTTCTCTTTTTTTTAATCCCCAAATCTATTCGCAAAATCTCAGCATATAGAAATTTTTAAGAAATCCACATCAACACTAAAATTTCTCATCGCCGCACCACATTGGCAAATTACAATTCGTTAATGCTTTTGGCTTATTTTTTTGGTTGCTATGATGGGATTAGCTTTTAGGCCTTGGTGAAGTATGGTGGAGCTGAACCAAAAGGTCGGGTAAGCACAAAAATAGGCTAGCAACAGTTAGCATATAGGAATGGTAGAACAAAGCTCAAGCTTGCCAAATAGATGGCCTACGTCACGCTAAACTTGCAAATCGTTCGCACCCATGCTTCGAGAGTCGCTTGGGGCAAGTTCTTAGCACCTGAGAAAGGTAATCCTTCCTCCCGACTCGAGTAACATGAACCTCGCGCTCACCTACACACAATACCACGCTACCACTAGATTCAACCACATTGACCATTTTTGAGTAAAATAAATTAAAATCTACGCAAATCAACTAATTGTAAATTAGAAGCATAAATTAATAAAAACTAATTCTACTCAAATTCCTAAACAAGACACGAGTACTCAACTAGAGCATTACAGGAGTTAACATGCCACTCCATCTTGCAATTTTTTTGGCTAATACAGCAATTCCTACATCACAACCACGAATTGGATATACGGGAGCATACAAACAAGCGAGTGCGCGCTCAAGTGGGTGTTGTGGTGTGCGATGAAGATGAACAATAATACAACTGAAATAAAATACTTCTAGCATGCACTGAGATGTGCACGTGCAGTGGGTAACACATCGCAGCTCTCCCCCGGACTTAATCTAAGCAATAGACACAATAATGTAACCATGAAAATTAAATAAAAGACTAGGGGGAGGAAAGTTACCCATGCTCAGAAGTGAGCATACCAGAAGATTGGCGTGTAAATTAAGGAAAAGTTGCAGCATCCGCCATCCAGAAAAAGTACCAGCAGGGGAGACAGCTCCAAGCAAAAGCAAATATAAATACTAAATTATTAGCGGATTAGAGAAATAAAAACAACCAAAACTGGGTTGTATCCCAGTAGCGCTTTTGTTTACCGTCCTTAAGCTGGACTAAATACCTGTATTAAACAGATTTTATAAGTGTCTAAGCATAAAGCGAAAGTTAATAAATCCTAATTATTATTACATGCACGCCAAAAATGATCAACTGTAAGTTGATTTAAAGTAGTAACTGCAATAAAAGAAATGGGTCCGTAGACCCAACAACAACAGTCAAGAAGATCGGAAGCTTTCCATCTCCAAATTTCATCTTTCTTCATCCTCTTCATCTCCTCCAAACGGCGGTCATTGATGAAATAACGCTTACCACCCTGCACCCAGTCTTTCAAGGAGAACGCAGACAATGATGATGAGGTGGAATAGGCGATTGATTTCATCATCGCCATTTGCTTCTCCTTCCAAGACTGCCACTCAAAATTACCCAAAAATGGGTCCAAATATTCATGCTCCTGTAGGGGGATATACGAAATATCAGAAATTAAAGCAGGAGGGGAAGCAGGAAGGGTGAACATATCAATATCAGCATTAAAAGAAGGGTGATTAGGAAATAAAATAGACAAATAACTAAAAGATTCAACTAAAGGAGGAGTGGTCCCGGTTTCACTCCTAGCAAGTCCTAAGGATAAATCACTGTCATCATCGTAAATATCATAGTAAGGGGAACCCAAGAACTCAAAGGCCTCGGTGGTGAGTTGGACCTCCTCGTCCCATGAGGAAGTGCAAGCCTCCTCATCAGAAAGACCACCCTCGTCATCCCACCGGGGTGTAGCCTCAGGCTCAGAATCATCACCCTGCTCAATTACTTCGACAGGATCATAAAAAATGTGTGTAGAAAGATCTTGCAAAGAAACTAGAGGAACAAAAAGATTTGGTTCCTCCGCAAAAAGATCTGCTAACGCCTCCCCAATGGAAAGAATACTTTACTCATCACACTCAGGCGCATCTAGGAGCTCCCATTCCTCTCCTTGTTGGTTAACAGATGAGTGATCGTCATCACTAGGAGTGAAGCCATACACAGGGAGTGAGGAGTCCATGCATGAAATAAGATCGGGGGTAGAGGGCACGATTGACTCCATGGGTAAAGAATGAGTGATAGGGGTAATGTTGTCATGAGTGAAGGAGCAGCGGTCAGGATTGAAAAGACTAGGACAGTCCTTCAATTCATGATCCTCTCCTCGACACAACAAGCAAACAAAGTTCCTACACCGCCTAGCATTTAACTCCTTCATTTGGTCTATATAATAAACCATCTTGTCGTAAGTGCTAGGAGAACTATCCAATCATGACATTTTCAACAATTAAAGCAGATATAACGAAACAGAAATTCTTTGCAAGGAAATTTACACAAACTAATAAAACTCCTTGGATTAAACTTGCCTAAAACTTTAAAACAGGAGAGGAAGAAATAATAACAAACAATATATAATTAAAAAGCAAACAAAAATAAAAAAATGGCTATATACACTGGAAGAACTACTATCTCTTATCTCCCTCTACAGCAAACTCACACGTCTGTGTACCCCGGCAACGGCGCCAAAAACTTGATGCGCAAAATCTAGCACACCACTATAGGCGGTAGCGAGACTGCGGCATGAAACAGCAGTGTACCGATCGTTCAAGTAATATAAAATGAGGAGTGAATCCCCGAGTATCGATCTCTAAGGAACATAGTAAGGTGGAGTTTACTTTTGAGGAAGGACTTGAGATTGAAGTCCTTTAGGTCGAATGGAGTGCGGAAAAGGGGGGGTTTGGTTTATGGAAAATAAAAGAAAATAACTACAACTACTCCTATGCAATGCCGCTATGCAATGCTTCGCTTGGCGAGATGGAAACTAGGCAGGCCTTGAGCGCACTACTTCGCAAGGCGGATGGACGAGAAGGCTTGCGTATGGAGTGAATCGCACTGGAGGAATGAGGGTCGCAAGCACCTCATCACAAAGCTCACACCTAGCAATTGCTAGTGTAGCTAACCCAAACGCTCACACCATAATTACCACAAAAGCTCACCTCAAGCACTCATACATGAATAATAACATTGCAAAATAATGAAATGAAGATTAATTTAAGTGTAGAGTACAAACATCATCATATACAGAATGTTATACTAACAAAAATAATCTAAGAAGAGAAAAATGCAAGAGATACAACCAAATCTGGAGGCTTGCTGTAGATTCATGGTAGGAATCGTCGGGGTGTCAACCCGCGTCCTAGCTCGGTCCCAGCTATCGTCCGGGGTAGAGGAGGGTTGTCACTTCCTCCCAATGGACCCGTCTTCTCCGATAAACTACAATCCGGCCACGTCCGATGTGAAGAACTCCTAGCTTAACGATGAAGATGAGTGTATGCTCCTCTCCTTGAAGCACTTGGATGATGTGAGGTGGCCTTGGGCAAAAGGTGGAGGAAGAAGGGAAGAAAAACGGAGCTGGAACTCCCTTTGCGGCCGAAAAAGGCGGAGCTGTACGGTCCTATAAACCTAAAAATCGCAGCTTAAATAGAAAAGTTGCAGAATTTTGTTCATGCACGACCGTGCATTTTAGAAATGCACGACCGTGCGTGAACAAAATAAAACATAATAATTTTTTAGACAAAAGAGGGGCTCCTGTGTTTTACTCACACACGATCAAAACCGAACGTACGTAAAAACGCACGACCAAATCCAGAATGCCATTTTTGGGCCATAGATGAATGCGCACGGTCGGCGCAATCGTGCGTCAAGGAAACGCACGACCGTGTGATTCATGCAGACATGAAATCTGGGCATAATGGATGATCTACCCACCTGCAAAGCACCAAACAGCAATCACACAGCTGGGAATACCCTTTCAGCTTAATCCAAATACAGAAAAAGAGTTGGGGAGCACCATGTGCTTACCCCCAACAACATAGCGCACAATTGCGCACCAAAACGGGCCCAAAGAGTCCACTTTGTGAAGAAATATGTTCATGTGAAATATAAGCAATAATGAACTAAAAGTGAAGTGCAAATGCATGAAAACTAGCCCGAATGAGTCCATAAAAGTGTATATAAATGAGACTCATCAATCCATTAAAGATTGGCCTGTACTGAGAACCGTGGCAGAAGTCTGGAGTTTCCTTGGACTAGCCGGTTATTACAGAAGGTTCGTTGAGAACTTTTCGCTGATGGCTTTTCCCCTCACCACTCTTACTTGAAAGGACCAGAAGTTTGTGTGGACGCTGGAGTGTGCCCGTGCATTCGAGACCTTGAAGGAAAGATTGATGTATGCTCCAATCCTAAGTCTTCCTAGTGGGACCGAAGGATTTCAGATTTTCAGCGATGCGTCAGGTTGCGGTTTGGGTTGTGTCCTGGTCCAGCATGGCAAGGTGATAGCTTATGGGTCGAGGCAGCTAAATCCTTATGAGAGAAATTACCCCGTCCACAACTTGGAGTTGGCGGTGGTGATTTTACATTGAAGTTGTGGCGGCACTACGTGTATGGTGCGAAGGTTGAAATCTTCACGGACCACAAAAGCTTGAGGTATCTTTTAGATCAGAAGGATCTTAATATGAGGAAGCGTAGATGGGTCGAGTTTCTTGGGGACTACGACGTAGTGATTCAGTATACACCATGCAAGGCCAATGTGATGGCTGACACCTTGAGTAGGAAGTATTCCGGGCAGGGAAATTGGATTGAAGCGCATGACAAGTGTTTGGTGCGAGAGTTTGAGTCTCTTGGCATTGTGTGTGTGGCTAAGGGTGAGTCCAGCACGGCTCGGCTGAACTGGATCGAGATGCAGTGTGATATAGCAGATCAAATTTGAGAGGCAACCAGTGCAGACGAGGAGTGTCAGCGATGGGCGTTGGAAGCTCGGCAAAGCGAATGCAGTGCTTTGGAGATGGTCGGTGGACTTTTAAAGAGAAATGGAAGGGTGTGTGACCCTCGCTTTGGCAAGTTCCGTGAGGAGTTGACGTTTGAGGCTCACTTCATGAAGTACTCCATTCATCCAGGAAGTACGAAGATGTACTTGGATTTGAAGAAATTCATTTGGTGGCCTGGGATGAAGCGGGATGTTGCTTTGTATGTAAGCCGGTGTCAGACGTGCGCCTTAGTGAAGGCTGAATGCTAAAGGCCAAGTGGATTCTTGAAACCTCCTCCTATCCCTGAGTGAAAATTTGACGACATCTCCATGGATTTTGTGCATGGTTTGCCTCGATCGTCGCAAGGTAACAATGCGATTTGGGTGATAGTGGATCGCCTGACCAAGGTAGCCCACTTCATTCCAAATCAGAAGGACGATAACATGGAGAAGCTCGTGGAGCTTTATATTCATAACATTATGCGGTTGCATGGAATTCCAAATAGCATCGTTAGTGATCGCGATGGACGGTTCACGTCCAAAGATTGGAGGTTAGTGTAGAGACGTTTTGGCACAAAATTGAAGTTTAGTACCACATTTCATCCGCATACCGATGGTCAAACGGAGAGAACGAATCGTACATTGGAGGACATGTTGAGGATGTGTGCTCTCGATTTCGGTAAGAGTTGGGAATACCACCTATTCATGGTGGAGTTTGCCTACAATAATAGTTTCCAGGCGAGTATCAAAATGGCACCATATGAGGCTTTGTATGGAAGGCGGTGTCGAACGCCGATGTCTTGGATAGAGGCGGAAGACAACCAGCTATTAGGAAAAGATGTGGTGGCAGACGCTTGTGAGTTGGTGTTAACGATCCAGGAGCGCATTAAAGTTGCTCAGGATTGGCAGGCAAAGAATTTTAATGCGCGCCACAGAAATGTGGAGTTTGCGGTGGGCGACATGGTCTACATGAAGATCAAGCCTTCAAAGGCGTTTCACGGATTCGACGACTCAAGAAGTTGAGTCCGAGATATTTGGGTCTGTTTGAGGTTACGGAGCGCATATGCGAAGCGGCCTATCGGTTGGCGTTGTCCGTAGAGCTAAGTGGATTACATGATGTATTTCATGTTTCGGTGCTGAGGAAAGCGTTGGTGGGGCCGGAAGATGTTGTTGAGTCTTCGATAGTTCCTGTAACCGAAGATCTGAGGACGATTGTTCGTCCGGTTTGCGTGGAGGATTCTGAAGTCCGGCGGTTGCGGAACAAAGTGGTCAAGTTGGTGAAAGTGCGTTGGGATAATTGCGGACGAGACGAGTTCTCGTGGGAGCACGACCAAGCGATGCGGGATGACTTTCCGGAACTATTCGTTTCAGGTATGTGTTTTATTTGAGCTTTCGGTAAAGTCGTAAATTTCGAGGACAAAATTCTTGTAAGGGGGGTGGAGTTGTAACACACCAGTTTTTGCTAAGCGCAGAAGCTGGTTTGCCCAAGGAGGAGGGCAAGGCGTTCGGAGCTGGGAGCTAGCGCTGGCACTAGCGCTAGCGCAGGCGTTAGCTGTCCCGTCGAGTAAGGCTCTTGTTTCGATGGTGTTTGTCAAGTTGAATTCGTCGAAGGGAAATCGTCGAAGAGCTAGCGCAGGCGGTAGCGCTAGCGCCAGGCGGTAGCGTTTTGTCGGGTAATGAATTTTTGTCCGGACGTTGAGTTGTTCTTTGTCGAGGGGTTTTCGTTGATTGGCTAGCGCGGGCGGTAGCGCTAGCGCCAGCGCTAGCCCATGGAACCAGATCCGTAAGTGGCATTTTTCTGGGCGTCCGATCTTCTTAAACTTTGATCCAATGGCTCAGATAAGTTCGTCCTAGGTCCTAAATAGGGCAGAGGATTTCCTTCCCATTCCTTAAAATCTTTTGGGTGCTTTTGGAGGCTAAGGAAAGGAGGAGGGTTTGGAGGAAGAAGAAGGTTAGATCTGCCATTGTTGGAGCACCAGAGCTCCGTTCACCGATCCGAGACAAGATCCATGGAGAGGACTAAAAGGTGCTTCTTTCTATCCGTGCCTTTCAACCGATCCATGACGATGAAGAGATCTCTTAGGGTAATGACATCTCTCCTCCAAGTTTTAGGATGCGTGTATGGCATCTTTGCTTTTACCTTCTCTTTTCTGAAATTTATGGCACCAGATCTCTCAAATGAGAGGGGTTTGGGTCGCCTTGGTTCAAGAAGAACCATCGGGTTGATTAAGTCCATCCCCGACATGATTTTGCACTAGATATCCGCTCTGTTAGTGGATTAGGCATTGTGGGTGAAGCTAAAATCATGATCGGTTGTTCGATTCGGTGATGTTGCTTAACGTGCATTTTAGGGATTTTGCTAGAAATCCGATGACGGCGAAAACGTCGTAGGTGTTGTCTTTATGCTTCGTGTGAGAACGAACGGTGGTTTGGAAAGGGTAACTTGTATGTGTGATGAATGGCTTGTGAAGCCGCTTGTATGTGAAGGTGTGACTTTATCTTTGTGGTCGGCTGGCTAGCCCGTGAATGCTTAGATTCATGTGGGGAGAGTGTCCCGGCAAGACAAGTCCCCTTTTGAGGCTAACTGATGAGAACAAGTATACGAATGCGCCCGTTGGCAAGATAATTCATGTAAGGGGTGAGGTATCAGTGGAGTTATTAGCTTTTGGCTTAGTGGTTATTGTTGGAGCCTATATTCCGCATCTCTGGGTTTGAGAATAATAAATACCGTGTTGTATTTGATCTTGTATTTTGTGTGTTTATAGTATGTAGGTTGTACAGGAACTATAGCTACACATCACTATGAATAGTTTGCTGATTGAAAATGACTCTCTGGAAAGAGAGCTAACGCCACAGGTTAGTTGTTAACGCCCAGCGTTATCAACCGCTGAGAAGAAAACCACTGTGACGAAAACCGCTGAGAAGGAAACCGCTGAGAAGGAAACCGCTGAGATGAACTGCGCTCGACGAATTGGAGCATTCGACGAATGGACCCTGCGTTCGACGAACTCTGAAGGCGCTCGACGAAACCTGAAGGAACCTGCGTTCGACGAACTCTGAAGGCGCTTGACGAAACCTGAAGGAACCTGCGTTCGACGAAATTGCCTGCGTTTGACAAAATTGTGCTCGACAAGCTGCGTTCGACGAACTTGGAATTCCGTTCGATGAAATGAGCCTGCGCTCGATGAAATTGCACTTAACAAACTGCGTTCGACGAACTATGAGTTCTGTTCGACGAAATTGATTTCGTTCGACGAACTTAGTTTCTGCCACGATCCTGATGGTTGCGGTTGATGAAATGGGTTTTCGTTCGATGAAGGCGCGTTCGACGAAATTAGTTTCGTTCGACAAAATTTGGTTCTGCATGATCCCGACGGTTTGCACATTCACTAACACCTGCGTTAATCCTAAACGCCACGCGTTAGCTCCAGTGGCTATTTAAAGTATAGCTCCTCTCTTTCCTCGAGAGTGATGATTCCAGAATTCTGATACTTTGGAGAGAGGTTCGTGTACAGCAATTAAGAGATCTCCCTTGGGCTATCATGAAGATCTAAAGAGGATTTTGAAGGAGAAGGTCTACAACGCATATCTCATACGAAGGACGATCGTTTCAAGAATGTCAACATCTACATCGACTTCGTCTTCACCTTCAGAATTTCTTCGGGAGTTTCTCTTTCCTTATCTTGTAATCTTTTATTTTATTCTCTTTGTAATTCGTGTGGAGAAATTGTTCGGAGAGAACGTCGGATTCTGGGAAGGATTCCGTGGGTAAATTCGCCTTGTGTTGGCGACTTGGTCTGGGTAGGACTTAGGGAGGAATTCTCCTTGTGTTGGCGACTAGGTCTAGGTGATTAGATCTAGGGGGTGCTCGAGGCCTTATCCGGGGAAGGATTGGCTAGAGCGGCTTGAGGCCATATCCGGGGAAGGATAGGCTAAAGCCAACCGGTTTGTGGGGATACAAGTAGGTATAGAAATGGGAAAGTTGTTTTACTTTGTACGCCTCCAATTTCTAGCGATATTAAAATCAAACATTTCTGTATTCAATTTATTATGAAATAAAATCATGTCTTTTAATGTTCTATTCAATTGATTTTATTTCATCTTAAAAAATGTTTTAATTAATAATTTTATCAAAGTATTAATATTAACATTTGTGTAATTATTTTTGAAATACAATAATCCTTTTTATTATCTCTGATTTTCTAGAATTGTATTTCATTAATGTTTTCATTAGTAAAATCTCATTGACATTATTCTGAGCAGATTAATTTTCTGAAGAGCTAACACCCAGCGTTAACACCTAATGCCAGGCGTTAACAACAGTAAGGAAAAAGTTCTGTTTCCCTTATCTGAGATATTAAAATATATTTTTCTATAAAATATTCTGAAACTTCAGTCCCAAACTCTGATAAATTTAATTAAGATCTAAATTCCATAAAACCCTTATTCACCCCCCCCCCTCCTCTAAGGGCACCGTAAGATCCAACATGTGGTATCAGAGCATAGGTTATTCCAATACGGCTTCACAACCGGGAATAATGGTGCTTCATGATCTCGCATCTTCTAGAGGGGATAATTTTTATGAAAATGAAAAATCATTATGTCCACCATTATTTATGGGTGAAAATTATAATGGGTGGAAAACACTTATGGAAAAATTTCTTAAATCCTTGGATATTGAAGTTTGGAATATTACAATTAAAATGCCCCCAAATATTTTAAATAAAAATGAAATGTTTTTAAATGCCAAATCAATGAATAGTCTATATTGTGCATTAGATCAAAATATTTTCAAACTTATTTATACACTTCCAAATGCTTATGAAGTTTGGAAATTTCTTGAGAATTCTTATAGTCTTCCATCCACAGATGATGAATATGAGCAATTCCTTATGGATCCAAGAGAAGAAGACAACGTCACAATATTGGACTCAATTGATGGCAACACATCAAGCAAAAGAGAAGACGAAAATTCAACTATGGAAGTGGAATGTGAAGAAGATGTCAAAGGAACCCTTGGTTCAAATCTTGCCTCATCCCATAGC
Source organism: Dactylorhiza incarnata (assembly GCA_033032865.1). Classification (NCBI taxonomy): domain Eukaryota; kingdom Viridiplantae; phylum Streptophyta; class Magnoliopsida; order Asparagales; family Orchidaceae; genus Dactylorhiza; species Dactylorhiza incarnata. Next base: position 2,129,469 of record JAWHQI010000017.1, on the reverse strand, counting down.
AATGTAAGAAATTCTAAGTCCTCTCTATTTGTAAGAAATTCTATTTCTACACTACATATCTTAATATTGCTAAACATATAATTAAAAATTTGAAAAATGCTAATTTCAAACTACGTTTAGAAAATAAAACTTTAAAAGCAAATGCTAAAGTAGAATCAAGTATTTATGTGTTAAAATCCTGTTCATGCTCTTTAATTGAAAATGCTAAACCCTGTTTTGATTATAATTCTTTTAAAGAAGAACTCGAGGTTTTAAAAAGGGGTCTTTTAAATTCAAAAGAGCATAATGAAAAATTAATAAAAGAAAATGATAATTTAAAGGATAAACTAGAATCATTAAAAATGTTTATTCAAAACTTTTCATATAATAAAACATCTTTTATTTCTAGTTTGTCAAATTATCAAAAGTCTAAAAGCTTAACTTCATATTATAAGAGTATGTCTATAAGAAAGAGTGGAAATGAAAATCATCAAAATAAGAACCAATCATTTAAAACATATTGTAACCCACTCTTTCAACATTCAATTCTTAAGAAAGACCATCACTCTTATAAACTCTCAAAGAATCAATATAATAAAATTCATTATGATTATCAACATCAATGTATTTTGAAAAATAATTTGAATAAACTTAAATCCCAAATGAATAATTTTTCAAACAACTATCATTCCAAAAAGATGTCAAATAATCATAATGTGAATTTAAAAGATAAATAACCAAAGTATGATTGGAGGCCCAAAATTAAAAACGAAACACTAACTCCACTTGTAAAGGCCCATTCTTCACTATCTCTCCAAAAGCCAACACGATGTATTTGGGTACCCAAAGGAACCATCATATACGGTCCCCTTTGGATACCTAAATCTCTCATTCACTAGGAATCATTGTATTGCATGAAGTAGAAATAAATTAAAAATGAAATATCATTACTCTACTTCATGATATGCTTAATTGCTTTTTCTTTTGTTTATTTTTTATTTTTTTTGAGCCAACTTGTTTATGATCACTTTATATATCATGAGATATGACTTTCACCTTAAGCCTAATGTTTAACAAATCAAATTGAATTAAATTGAACATAAAGTCATAATTCTTTTTTGTGATCTATCTTTTCTTTTCCTATGTTTTATCCTTTTTAAATTCATTGCCTATAAATGTCTTATATTATCATTATAAATTGAATGCTAAATTTGCAAAATGATATTATAAAGACTAACGAAATTACTTTCAAAATTGGATTTAAATGGACTTTTAGGGGTCTTAGGCATGAATATTAAATGCACAACTTATTGCATATTTGTCTATTTTTTGTTGCTGCATATAATAACCCATATATTGATAATCATAATCGAGAAAAATCGGAATCAAAGAATATCAAAAACAATGTGTTTTAAAATCAAATATTGTAACTCTATTGCTAACGCCAGGCGTTATCACTAACGCTGGTGGTAGCATATTTTCCTAAAAATTCTGATTTCTCTAATTATTATTTTTCTGAAAAATTATTTTATTATCATTATTTTCAAATACCTTGTATTTGTTTTGTCTAATGTCTACAAATTAAAATCAAAAAGAAAATTTACAAAAATGATGAATATGATTTCACAATCACCGCCATGATCTATTGATATCCTATGATAAAATTCACTATAATCATATATCATAATATTCATGATCCATCAAGACCTATCTTAACTCAACTAATTCTATCAACCTTAGGAATTATGAAATATATGATTGCAATTGGTATTATAGTTTCATATCTTGTTTTGTGTGTGTGATGTGCATCTCTATTGTTTGCATGTATCTCATTATCTTTAGACCTATGAATTAACTTGATATAAACAAGATGAAATCAAATAGAATTGTCACTTCATTCTTGGTCTATGAAAATTTAAAACTCTATGTTTGATACATGCAATTCAATTATATATTTGTCCAATTTTACTTAGCTTTGCACCTTATTTGTCGTAATTCATCATAGTAACATCATCACTTACCATTGGTAGAAATCAATGTCCATGCTAGTTATATATCTTGCAATGCTAAAGTAAATTATATTACTAAAATATGAAAATCATAATTTCTTTTGTAGTTATTTGCATGAATAAAATGTATTCTAAATGGATTTAAAATCAACAATCATCGATATAATTGTAAATCCAAAACTAATCATGCAATTATACCATAGTTAATATATTTAAGGCTTACACGTTTAGTATGTCCATAATCATTAAACCTATGACATGTGTCTCACAATAGCGAGGGCGTAGGATTATGTGCATTAGAGACCTAACCTTTAAGTAATGTCTTGTCCTTAACCGGGGAGGGTTCCAGTAGGGCCTTGCGAGGCACTGGGGGGAAAGAGTGCTAGGTTGAGCGTCGTCTTTTGTATGCATATGGGATTAACACCCCAACCTACGGCATGTGTGCAACTCCTCATGCTCATCCGTCACTTAGTATGGGTCTAGAGTGTAGTCATGTTGTTAAGGTATCTTGATCTTAGATATACTCATATTATATTCATTGCATGAATACTATCTTACTCTTTATACTAAAATCATGCATATTTGTTTTTGTTTTAACATTAAATCTTGTGTTTGCAAATTTTATTATTTTGAGCTTTAATGATTTAACAAAACACAAGTATTTGAAAAATCACCATAAATATGCTAAAAGAGCCTTCAAATCTAATCAATATACTCTGAAATTTCAACTGAAGGAAGGCCTCTTTATAATACAAATGAATTTTGAAAAACATTTTTCAAAAAATCAAGAAATGCAGTTCAGTTTTGGCGTAAAGAAGTTAACGCCTGGCGTTAGCTTCTTGGCTCCAAAATATTTTTTTGTTTTGAATAATTTCTGGTATTATTTTAATATTTTGTGTCTTTTATTTCTCTGTTTTTAAAAAGTTTTCTATTTTTTTATTTCCTTTAAAACAAAATTTTATTTCTTTTCAAAAAAATATGTATTTTCTCATGCATTATTTGGGGTTTATTTCTCTGGCATAGAATATCATTTACTGAAAGGGCTATTAAAGACTTCTATGTTTCCAGAGAATATATAAAAAAATCAAATACAAATTTACAAAACAATTTCAAAGAACAAAAATATGTTTTTTCTCTTTATGTGTGTTTATTGTTTTGTGCTTTTATAAAAAATTATTAAAAAATTTATTAAAAAAACTAATTATTATTCATTGCCATTGTCAAGGATGATTAATTATATCAATTAAAGATTAAATACAATGTTTAGTTTAACTTTCAAGTTTCTTAAAAGACATTGTTTTGTATTTATCATGCCTTGAATATTATCTTGCTATGTGCAATGAAATTGATTGTAGACAAACATGCGTAGAAATGCTTAGCATTCCTCTAAGTATGAGTAATGTATTATGTTTGATAATGATTCATTCACTCACTTATATTTGATAACTTACATGTGTTTACAATCTTATTCTTGCATGATTGTGTAGTGTAATAACATAAGTAATTAAAATTCATAAATAGATTACCTACACAACATTGAATTGGTTATTACAATTCTTTGTCTTTCATGCACTTATTCTTTAGAGAAATGTGGTTTAAAATGCTATATTTGCAAAACAAGTGAATTCGGAGTCCTTAGTCGCTAAACTAAAAAGCAAATAATCAATGACAAGGAAAACCCCACCAAGCACTACTCACCATCCTGATAAGTCTTAATGAGCATTGTGAGGTTGAGCACTTTGGCTAAAGAAAATTGTAAAGTGTCTTGTAGCAAACAATTTTTACACCACTTCTCTTAGTACACCAGATCACAAAAATTGAAATTAAACCTAAAAAGTATAAAAGTGATCCTCAAGCACTACTTTGCACCCTGATAAGTCTTAATAAGCATTGTGTGTGCAGAGCACCTTGGTAGTTGTACTCCTTATTTATGTGCATTGAAATATTATGGAAGTAATAATATTTGTGTATTTTAATGTTGTGTTATTTCATTATATATGTCATGTGTTTTTGATTGATTCACTTGTATACTTTATCAAAACTCTACTTTGTACACATCATTATCTTTCATAAAACTTCTACTCATGAGAATTGGATCCTAATGCTCATCTACTCAAATCTATACAAACTTAAGTAAATGCACTAGATAACAAAGCATGATCGCTACAATGTTTATGTTTACTTGAAATGCAAATTTTATTACATTGTAGTTTGTTTATCTTTTCTTGATATTATGAAATCATGCTTGCAATATTATCTTAATGGAATAGCATCTCTTCAATCTTTAACTCAAACATAAACTTTTCAAATTTAAAACTCATTATCCTTTATATGATTTTATTTTCTAAAAATGATGTTTATGTTTAAGAGTGCTTATTCTTCTGCTAAGTTTACCACTTATACTCATTCATGTCTATTATTTTTAACACCATGGTTTCAACAAGTGGTATCTTAAAATAAGAATGCTTACTTTATCATTTCTGGTATGTTGCTTACTACTTTATGTTACATCATGCTTATATTTTGTTTTCTCAACAAGTAGTATTTAACAAGCTTTTGATTGCATCCTATTTTTCTTCTCGACATAGAACATATTACTTCTTATTACATACTCACTCCTAAACCCTCTTTTGATACTAACAAAAGGGGAGATTAAGTTGCATAAATCTAATTTTTATGGGGAGTGCATTATAATAATATTAAACAGAAAAAGGGGTATATTTGTAGGGGAGTAATCATATAGGAGGTGCATACACTATCATATGCTCGATCATGACAATCCTTCAATAAGTGGTTCCTTATCTATCTTAGAAGATATACACTCATCCCTACCCACTTTTGCTAATAACAAAAGGTGGAGAAGAAATTGAGAAATCTAGTAAAATAGATATTTAGGGGGAGTAAACTATTAGAGAACACTTATGTAGGGGGGGGACTTCATATAGGAAGAGTATGCATTATCTCTATCAAATCTATCACGCTCTTAACCTGTTATTCATGCATATCTTATTACCGCACTTATCTATAAACACAAATGGTCTTCAGTTCACTAATTTCTCATATAGGTATTTGTTATTATCAAAAGGGGGAGATTGTTGGAGCCTATATTCTGCATCTCTTGGTCTGGGAATAACAAATACTGTGTTGTATTTGATCTTGTATTTTGTGTGTTTATAGTATGCAGGTTGTACAGCAACTATAGCTACACACCCTATGAATAGTTTGCTGATTGAAAAAGACTCTCTGGAAAGAGAGCTAACGCCCCGCGTTAGTTGTTAACGCCCAGCATTATCAACCGCTGAGAAGAAAACCGCTGTGATGAAAACCGCTGAGAAGGAAATCGCTGAGAAGGAAACCGCTGAGATGAACTACGCTCGATGAATTAGAGCGTTCGACGAATGGAACCTGCGTTCGACGAACTCTGAAGGGGCTCGATGAAACCTGAAGGAACCTGCATTCGACGAACTTGGAGTTTCGTTCGACGAAATTGCCAGCGTTTGACGAAATTGTGCTCGACAAGCTGCGTTCGACAAACTTGGAATTTCGTTCGACGAAATGAGCCTGCGCTCGACGAAATTGCGCTTAACAAACTGCGTTCGACGAACTATGAGTTCCGTTCGATGAAATTGATTCTGTTCGACGAACTTGGTTTCTGCCACGATCCTGACGGTTGCTGTTGAAGAAATGGGTTTCCGTTTGACGAAGGCGCGTTCGACGAAATTAGTTTCGTTTGACAAAATTTGGTTCTTCCATGATCCCGACTGCTTGCACGATCCCGACGGTTTGCACGTTCACTAATGCCGGCGTTAATCCTTAACGCCACGCGTTAGCTCCAGTGGCTATTTAAAGTACAACTCCTCTCTTTCCTCGAGAGTGATGATTCCAGAATTCTGATACTTTGGAGAGAGGTTCATGTACAGCAATTAAGAGATCTCCCTTGGGCTATCATGAAGATCTAAAGAGGATTTTGAAGGAGAAGGTCTACAACGCATATCCCATACGAAGGACGATCGTTTCAAGAACGCCAACATCTAGATCGACTTCGTCTTCACCTTCAGAATTTCTTGGGGAGTTTCTCTTTACTTATCTTGTAATCTTTTATTTTATTCTCTTTGTAATTCGTGTGGAGAAATCGTTCGGGGAGAACAATGGGTTCCGGGAAGGATTCCGTGGGTAAATTCGCCTTGTGTTGGCGACTAGGTCTGGGTTGGACTTAGGGAGGAATTCGCCTTGTGTTGGCGACTAGGTCTAGGTGATTAGATCTAGGGGTGCTCGAGGCCTTATCCGGGGAAGAATTGGCTAGAGTGGCTTGAGGCCATATCCGGGGAAGGATAGGCTAAAGCCAACCGGTTTGTGGGGATACAAGTCGGTATAGAAAAGGAAAAGTTGTTTTACTTTGTACGCCTCCGATTTCTAGCGATATTGAAATCAAACATTTCAGTATTCAATTTATTATGAAATAAAATCATGTCTTTTAATGTTCTATTCAATTGATTTTATTTCCTCTTAAAGAATGTTTTAATTAATAATTTTATCAAAGTATTAATATTAACATTTGTGTAATTATCTTTGAAATACAATAATCCTTTTTATTATCTCTAATTTTCTGGAATTGTATTTCATTAATGTTTTCATTAGTAAAATCTCATTGACATAATTCTGAGCAGATTAATTTTTTGATGAGCTAATGCCCAGCGTTAACACCTAACACCAAGCATTAGCAACAGTAAGGAAAAAGTTCTGTTTCCCTTATCTTAGATATTAAAATATATTTTTCTATAAAATATTCTGAAACTTTAGTCTTAAACTATGATAAATTTAATTAAGATCTAAATTCCATAAAACCATTATTCACCCCCCCCCCCTCTAAGGGCGTCGTAAGATCCAACAGTTGTGGCGAGAACAAGTATGTTGATGCGCCCGTTGGCAAGATGAGCCATGTAAGGGGTGAGGTCTCAGTGGAGTTCTTGGCCTTGGGCTTGCACGCCCGTGGGGGAATGATAAGTACCCTTGGTTTGTTCTAAAATGATGATGTGCGTTGTTTTGTTAGAAGCATACACGTCATAGGGTGACTTGGGTGAAACCCAGGTTTGCATACATGTTGCATAGCTAGATCCCCTTACTTTTATTGCTCAACATAGAAACGTGGATGATGATTGTGACACTCATGCCTGTCGTTTTTATGTTATTACTGTTTATTACATTTGCATATAAAGTGCTGACTTGCAGGGTGATGTTGTTACACCGTTGTTGGTCAGCCAAAGCTGACCCTCGTTATACCACTCTTTGTGATTTGGATGCAGGGCAAGGATCGCATGCTGGACCTAGCTCACCGGCCAAAAAGGCCTAAGCTTCATGAAGTGCACTTTTTCTATTTTCTTGCTTGACTATGATGTCTTTACCTGTTCTGGCTTGCATGCCGAGATAATTTAGGAATGTGATGATCTGTTGGACATTTTCTATGCCATGTTTGTTTGACTTGAATATGGGTTTTGTAAGGCCTTAAGGTCGTGGTACTCTTATGTAGATTTGGACAACTTCTGTGGTTTATTTAATGTTTCCGCTGTGTTGGTTCTGAGTTTTGAGTTGGTTAGATCTATATCACTTTTAATACTAAAGTTGTGGTGATTATATGTTTTGGGGTCCCGGTCGGACCTATATTATATAGTCATTGTAGGAGAGGTGTTACACAGCATCTCCAACACTAACACTGAGCCACGATTTCCAGTGCATAACCAAAACGGAAAGCTCATGAACATGTAAGTTGCGGCAATTCGCCCAAATGAGCACACACACTCGAAAATACATGTCAGAAATATTTACGAGCTCTTTCTCTACAAAAAAATGACCTCTGAAAATTGGGGGCATTTAAAAATAGGTTCGGTCGAACCGAAAATTTTTTTGCGCGACCTCGACTGGCTCGCCGATACAATTCTAACGTGCATATTCTTGCGCAATTCTGAATCTGTTTGATCTTCCAAACGGACGACGGAGCAAACGTGTGAGCGTATGCAAGAGCCGCCCTCCCCCCAATCATGGGGAAGAGGGTAACCCCCCCCCCCCCCCATTATGGGGTTCCAGGTAACCGAACCCCCATCATAGGGGTGCAGGTAGCCACCTCCTACGGGTGGCCTCCGTTGCACGGCCGGAGTAGTGCCGACTTGTGGCCTCTACAATGTCGGAGGCCGCATAGGCCTGCATGCCGTGCAAAGCACGCACGCCATCTGCCTCACCAACTTAGTGGCATCGGCGACACGGATGGAGCCACGCAAGCACGCATCCTACGCACGGTCGGAGGTTGTGCATGCCTTGCATGTCGCATAGAGAATGCACAGCATCTGCGGCATCGGTCGTGCAGCCTCCGTCGTGCGGCCGGAGGCCACGCAGGCCATGCGCATCGTGTAGTGCATGCTCACCCTATAATACACCAGTCGTGCAGCCTCCACCGCACGGCCAAAGGCCGCGCAGGCCGCACTGGTGCACGACCCATGCGTGACGCGCGACGTGCGTGGTCTTGCATGCCTCGCCCATTGTGCACCTCTATGCCGCCGACCTCACATGTCATGCACCTCCACGTCGCTGGCCTCGCACGTCATGCACCTCTACGTCGTCGGTCTCTCCCATCGCTTACCTCTATGTCTCCAGTCTCTCCCGTCGCTTACCTTCGCGCTGCCGACCACTCCCGTCGCACACCTCTGCGTCGTTGACCTCGCTTGTCGTGCACCTCTGTTCTGCAGGCCTCGAGCGTCGCTCACCTCCGCGCCGTCGGCCTCGATCGTCGCTCACCTATGAGCCGCCTACCTCGTCTGTCGCCGTGCTCGTTGCCTGCCATCCTGCTCGTCGCCCGCGGATGTGCTCATCTCCCGCCACCGCTCTCGTCGCCTGCCTCTGTGTTCGTCGCCCGCCTCGGCGCTCGTCGCACGACGCCGCGCTCGTCGCCCGCTGTCATGCTCCTCGACCGCCGCCGCGCTAATCCCCCACCATAGGGGTGTGGGTTGTAAAATCCCCCACCTTGGGTGTGCATAGTTAAATCTTCCATAATGGAAGGTGCACATTAGAAAATCCTCTATCATTGGGTGTAAATAGTAAAATCCTCCATCATGGGGGTGCATATAGTAAAATCCTCCATCATTGTGTGCGGATAGTAAAATCCTCTATCATGGGGGTGCGGATAGTAAAATACCCATCATTTGGTGCAGATAGTAAAATCCTTCATCATATGGGTGCACATAGTAAAATCCCTCATCATTGGGTGTGGATAGTAAAATCCTCCATCATTGGATACGGATAGTAAAATTCTCCATCATGGGGGTGATAGTAAAATCTCCATCATTGGATGCAGATAGTAAAATCCCTCATCATAGTGGTGCGGATAGTAAAATCCTCCATCATTGGGGTGTGCATTGTAAAATCCTCTATCATAGGGGTGCAGATAGTAAAATCCTCTATCATTGGGGTGCGCGTAGTAAAATCCCTTATAAATGGTTGGGGATTGTACAATCCCCTATCATTGGGTGTGAATAGTAAAATCTTCTATCATATGGGTGCGCATAGTAAAATCTCTTGTCATGGGGTGCGGATAGTAAAATCCTCAATTATGGGGGTGCACATAGTAAAATCTCTCATTATTGGGTGCGGATAGTAAAATCCTCAATCATGGGGGTCCACACTATAAAATTCAACATCATGGTTGTGCGAATAGTAAAATCCCCCCATCATGTGAGTGCGAATATTAAAACTTTCTATCATGGGTGTGCAGATAGTCATGCCCCTTAGCGGTATAATTACCAAAACACCCTCTCTCAGAAGCTATGAAAGGGACACAAAGCCCCATTTGTTCTTGTCTTCTATGCCTGAGAGAGCTCTAGAGTCTTCCTTCGAAAATCTCACTGAGTTCCCCGTCAGCGATTGAAGATCCCTTCGAAGATCTACATGGGCGCTCGAAGATCTCCTTTGAAACTGGAAGATCCCGTCGGAGTTCGAAGATTCTTTGAAGACGGCTGGAAGATCTCCTTCGGCATTTGAAGACGAATCGAAGATCTCCTTTGGCCTTTGAAGACGACTCGAAGATCTCCTTCGGCCTTTGAAGATGCCTTCGGAGCCTCGAACATCTCCTTCGCTCCTCGAAGACAGCTCGAAGACCTCATAACCAGCTCCGTCCTCCGAGCTCAGAGCCCCGTTGTCGCATTCATCATTCTATAGTGCTTTCGAGCACGCTCATCACCACTCCACTCCAAGAGACCTCCGCGGTCCAGAAGAATTATTGTAATGAGCGGTGGTCTGTTACCCTCGAAAGATAACTTTTGTAATACTCCAAAGAATAGTGAAATTTGGCCGGCACCGTTCCGGCCCTGTGGTTTTTTATCTTTTCAGGATTTTCCACGTTAAAATGACTTCTTGCCAGCCGTTAGTCTTTTCTGTGACTGTTTGCGCGCTCGGATCACTCTGTAGCTTAGACGGTTCTATTCGACCGATTTATAAGAGCGTCGAGCGACCCGCAACAATACTTATGAGATTAAGGTATATACAAGGTTGTTGTTGTGCCTATTAGCCTCGCAAAATACTCTTGTGATTGTACTATAGTAGACTTATATAACGAGAGATAGAGATAACCTATTAGATAAGGCTAGTAATAATGTACGCCTATTTACTCACAATCAAGCTGCTCACAATTGTGCTTTATGAATGTCTCACCTTGTGGTAATGCAACTACACTTACTGCTGGACATACTTGCTGGCTGTGGAGATGGCCGGTTTCTTTTGGGAGAACTCGAGTGAGATCAAAATATCTCTATAATGATCATATTTTAAGTTTTTAACCTTTTTTTTACAAATTTTTGAGAGAGAAGATGAGAGAAAGCTATAGAGGGCGAACCTTAAAACCAAAATGTAAAAAAAAAACTAATTAAAAGATAGAAAATAAGTAAAATAAAGCAAACCAAATTGCAAAAAAATAATTAAAATATCTAAAATAAAAGAAAGAGATAAAAATATAAATGGGAAGAGAAATATAAAGTAAAAAAAAAATAAAGGAAAGAAAAATAGATTGTAAAGGTATAACGTGAGAAAAAAAATAAAATTAACAAAAGTATAAAAACTAAGAAAATAAGTGCTAATAAAATTGCCCGTGCATAAATAACACCATCAAAATAATGTCTATGAATCAAATAGACGAAACAAGCAGTCATGTATGGTGTTTCGGTGTGCCCCAGCCCCCAGCACAGTAATATATTCGCCCCAGGTCATCCTCTGAAATATTTTTAGCCGAATATAAATTTTAGAAGAAATTAAGGTGATAACTGATAACACAATATTTTAAAATATGAGAAAAATATAAAATAAATTTAATTATAAAAAATTATAATAAATAAAAAAATTGGAAATAAGTGTGCTTATATATATATATAAATATATCTTTTCTTTCTCATATATAAAGAAATATCAAACCTATGAATTTTAAAGCCGTTGAAATGATTACGGCCATTGAATCTGACATGATATTTCATGAGCCGTCGGATCAAATCATTCCCTCTCTCTCCACTTTCTCATAGGTCTCCTAAATCTACTAGGGGGTGACCTAAAATTATGAAGGTGTAGAGTACCATACAACATGAAATTACGATTTTACCCCTAAATATTTTGAAAAATGAATGTCATATGACCCATTTTTTAATCTCACAAAATTTGTCAATGGTGAGAATTGAAGCCAGGTTTCCACTATGTCAAGCAAAGATGACAATCATCACACCATATGATTTTTGTTGAACAAAATTGAATTATGTTTTATATATACTGATATAAATATAGATCGTCACCGCAAGAAGTCGCCGCCTCTGCAGAATATCGCCCCAGCCGAATGTCGCCCCGCCGAATGTCGCCGCCCCTGCCGAATGTCTCCGCCCCTGCCGAATGTCGCCGCCCCTGCCGAATGTCGCCCTCGCCGAATGTCGCCGCCCGCACGGGGGCCCCCGTGCCCTGTCACTCGTGTATATATATATATAGAGAGAGAGAGAGAGACACACACACACACACGAGTGAAAAGGCACGGGCTCCGCCCATACGGCCATCCGTGATAGTGCCCGACCCTGACAGGCACAGGGCTTCGCACCTATCAATTAATTTATACAACTTAAAATAAACAGACTATCAATTAATTAATGTGAAAAGTAGTTAATTATACACTGCTTTTCTGTTTTTGTTAAAAAAATAATCCTCATCCTGATGCATATATCATTGTGATTGTTAAATCAACTTTAATAAAGTTAGAGAAATTAAATAGTAGCTCCTCGAAAATACTACCGACATACCTAATGACAGCCTTACTCAAAAAGACCGTTGATATGTTTAACGACAGCCTACAAAAGTAGGTATATGAGCTCTAATAAAAACTTTTTTTAATTTATGAATTTTAATCATTACTTTAATGTGTGGATAGCGTGTAATTACTCGAATGAACATTATATTTTAATTTTTTTTAACTAGATTATAATGTATGTTAAGTTAGTACATAGATTAAAATAATAAGATTATATTTGACAATTTTGAATGTTTTATTAAAGTCAATTTTTCTTTATCTATACTAATATACAAAGAGAATCAGTTACGTAATAAGATTATATTTGACTTTTTTGAATGTTTTATCAAAGACAATTTTTCTTTATCTATACTAATATATAAAGATAATCATTTATGGTGTAACATGTTCGACCAACAAATCTAAACCGTTCAAATTTCCAGACTCCAATCTTCGACCGTCAGATGGACTTAACTCGCGACTTTAGAAGGGGACTATGCACGTCACGCTGAAGGCCCTCTCCATTAAAAACCATGCGTTGCTCGCCGCGAGAAGCTTCGACAGAAACAACATCAAGCCTTCTTCGAATAAAGCAGAGAGCACGCCGTCTGAATCACGCTGCGGGAAGCTAAAGCCTTCTTCACGAACCCTACTTCGACGCCGCCGGGAGTCGAGCCCTACTTCGATGCCACGAGAAGTCGGAGCCTACTTCGACGCCGCCGGAAACTGAAGCCTCCTCCTGCAAATCCGACGCTACTCTTTCTCTCCCCTCAACAGAACCAACGTATACATCTCCATTTCGCTCCAGCGGGAACCCTACATGTAAGCTCTTTTACGGCTTACCATTTTCAGGGCTCTCCGTCTACACTCCATAGCCCTCATCAAGTTTGGAATGTGGGTTACATAGTATCTCCAACGTAGAGACCAATCCCTAGGTCTACACACAACCCGTTAAGACCTACCGAGTTGATTCGACACGCAGACATATTAATATTAAAATACTTAAAAATCTCCTCCTATGTCTACGGTAAACCGATGTCAGTTATGGTGGTTTATGTAAGTTCAACCAAATCATGAAAAGTACACAATCGTGTCCAACACCTACAAAAACCTATTAGACTCAGACAAAATTATATGCATGCATACGGATAAACAATAAATCTCAGCTGCATCACATAACAGTCTAAAGTACGATCATAGCACAGGTCCAACAAACATAGTGGCTAGAATCAACAAAAGAGCATAAATGTACAAATAGCAAGTGTATCAAAGGAAGAGCTAAATAGATGATCTAAGCAGAGATAAAACCAAGGAAATGGATAACACTCTAGCTGTCGTCAGCCTCAGACGTCCAGCAGATCATCCTGCTCAGGATCCCATCCTGCCTGTGCTCCTCCATCTACAACAACTCCTGTAATTTTCAACATAGAATGTCATTAGAAATGAATTCATACTTTGAAAATATACATGTATCTAGTTCTATACAAGGAACGTAGTACTTTGTAATCAAGCTAGAAGGAGTGTTGAAACCAATAAATTGGTCTCTTGTGGAGTTCGGGGCCCTCAGCTAGCCGAGGGGCGACCAATCCTTACTCCTCCCAAGGGAGAGCTCTAGGTTGAAGGTGTTGGAACTAGGAACTGGACCAAGGGCTTAGTGGGGAGGTCCCGCCACATACCCGGAAGTTCCCTAGGAACTTCCCCTCCCAAGCCACTACTAAGCTTGGGCACCACTGGAGGCTCTCCTCACCCCCTAGAGAGACTTGGGGAGGGAGAGAGAGAGGGAGAGAGCTAGCCTAGAATGAGATCCCTCCAAATGGTGCCCCTTCGGTCCTATTTATAGGATTTCTGAAGTTGGGCTGCAAATAGCCGAAAACTTGTCTGCCAGATTACCAAAATACCCTTAAACTGGGCTGCAAATAGGCAAATCCCGCTGCTCTTGGACTGCGAATTACCAAAACTGGACTGCGAATAGCCAAATCCCGCTACTCTTGGGCGCTAAACGCAGACCGCCTACCTGGTTTGGAGTTGGGCGAGCCGGGGGTCCCCCGGCCTCCCCGGCTCGCCCCCACAAGGCTCTGGGCGAGCCGGAGGCCTCCCGGCCTCCCCGGCTCGCCCCCACAAGGCTCTGGGCGAGCCGGAGGCCTCCCGGCCCTCCCAGCTCGCCCCCACAAGGCTCTGGGCGAGCCGGAGGCCTCCCGGCCCTCCCAGCTCGCCCCCACAAGGTTATGGGCGAGCCGGAGGCCTCCCGACCCTCCCAGCTCACCCCACAAGGCTCTGGGCGAGCCGGAGGCCTCCCGGCCCTCCCAGCTCACCCCCACAAGGTTCTAGGCGAGCCGGAGGCCTCCCGGCCCTCCCATCTCGCCCCCACAAGGCTCTGGGCGAGCCGGAGGCCTCCCGGCCCTCCCAGCTCGCCCCCACAAGGTTCTGGGTGAGTCGGAGGCCTCCCGCCCTCCCAGCTCGCCCCCACAAGGCTCTGGGCGAGCCGGAGGCCTCCCGGCCCTCCCAGCTCGCCCTCATAAGGCTCTGGGCGAGTCGGAGGCCTCCCGGCCCTCCCAGCTCGCCCCCACAAGGCTCTGGGCGAGCCGGAGGCCTCCCGGCCCTCCCAGCTCGCCCCCACAAGGCTCTGGGCGAGCCGGAGGCCTCCCGGCCCTCCCAGCTCGCCCCCGCAAGGTTCTGGGCGAGCCGGAGGCCTCCCGGCCCTCCCATCTCGCCCCCACAAGGCTCTGGGCGAGCCGGAGGCCTCCCGGCCCTCCCAGCTCGCCCCCACAAGGCTCTGGGCGAGCCGGAGGCCTCCCAGCCCTCCCAGCTCGCCCTCACAAGGTTCTGGGTGAGACGGAGGCCTCCCGGCCCTCCCAGCTCGCCCCCACAAGGCTCTGGGCGAGCCGGAGGCCTCCCGGCCCTCCCAGCTCACCCCCACAAGGTTCTGGGCGAGCCGGAGGCCTCCCGGCCCATCCAGCTCGCCCCCACAAGGCTCTGGGCGAGCTGGAGGCCTCCCGGCCCTCCCAGCTCGCCCCCACAAGGTTCTGGGCGAGCCGGAGGCCTCCCGGGGTCGCGCCCTTTGGAAATATTGGGCCTAAAAATATCTTGGGCCTCGGGGGCCCACTCGGCGAATACAGGGTTGTACACAATCCCCGCTCTTTTCGAGCGTGGCTCACGCTCGAAAAGAAATGTCCAACCCTGCATATTCGACGAGTGTCGCTGGGAATCCGGTTATTGGTGATATCTTGGAAAAGCCACAGCGCCTCCCCGAGAGGTCCCCCAACCTTGCCGGCTAGCGAGAGACCGGCTAGCTGAGCCACCTCGGGGAAAAACACAGCCTCCCCGAGAGGCCTTCCTACCCTGCCGGCTAGTGAGAGCCCGGCTAGTGGAGCCACCTCGGGGGAAAAACACTTAGCCTCCCCGAGAGGCCTTCCTACCCAACCGGCTAGTGAGAGCCCGGCTAGCGGAGCCACCTCGGGGGAAAAAATACTTAAGAGATTTTTCGACCACTGAGCGGTTCCTGACCCTGCCAGCTAGGTGGGAGCCTGGTCAGCAGGTCAGCATGGGGACTAAGTACTTGGGACTTTCCTGCCACCGAGCGATCCTCGGACATGCCAGCTTGATGGGAGCCTGGTCAGCGGGCCAGCATCAGGACTAAGAACTTGGGACTTTCCTGCCACCGAGCGATCCTCGGACCTGCCAGCTTGATGAGAGTCTGGTCAGTAGGCCAGCATCGGGACTAAGTACCCTGAGACTCTCCTGCCACCGAGCGATCCTCAGACCTGCCAGCTTGATGGGAGCCTGGTCAGCGGGCCAGCATCGGGACTAAGTACTTGGGACTTTCCTACCACCGAGCGATCCTCGGACCTTCCAGCTTGATGGGAGTCTGGTCAGCGGGCCAGCATCGGGACTAAGAACTTGGGACTTTCCTGCCACCGAGCGATCCTCGGACCTGCCAGCTTGATGGGAGCCTGGTCAGCGGGCCAACATCGGGACTAAGAACTTGGGACTTTACTGCCACCGAGCGATCCTCGGACCTGCCAGCTTGATGGGAGCCTGGTCAGCGGGCCAGCATCGGGACTAAGAACTTTGGACTTTCCTACCACCGAGCGATCCTCGGACCTGCCAGCTTGATGGGAGCCTGGTCAGCGGGCCAGCATCGGGACTAAGTACACTGAGACTCTCCTGCCACCGAGCGATCCTCGGACCTGCCAGCTTGATGGGAGCCTGGTCAACGGGCCAACATCGGGACTAAGTACTTGGGACTTTCCTGCCACCGAGCGATCCTCGGACCTGCCAGCTTGATGGGAGTCTGGTCAGCGGGCCAGCATCGGGACTAAGAACTTGGGACTTTCCTGCCACCGAGCGATCCTCGGATCTGCCAGCTTGATGGGAGCCTAGTCAGCGGGCCAGCATCGGGACTAAGAACTTGGGACTTTCCTGCCACCGAGCGATCCTCGGACCTGCCAGCTTGATGGGAGCCTGGTCAGCGGGCCAGCATCGGGACTATGTACCCTGAGACTCTCCAACCCCCGAGCGATCCTCGGACCTACCAGCTTGATGGGAGCCTGGTCAGCGGGCCAGCGTCGGGGCTAAGTACTTGGGACTTTCCTGCCACCGAGCGATCCTCAGACCTGCCAGCTTGATGGGAGCCTGGTCAGCGGGCCAGCATCGGGACTATGTACCCTGAGACTCTCCTGCCCCCGAGCGATCCTCGGACCTGCCAGCTTGATGAGAGCCTGGTCAGCGGGCCAGCGTCGGGGCTAAGTACTTGGGACTTTCCTGCCACCGAGCGATCCTCGGACCTGCC
The DNA here is from genome assembly GCA_033032865.1 of Dactylorhiza incarnata. Lineage (NCBI taxonomy): Eukaryota > Viridiplantae > Streptophyta > Magnoliopsida > Asparagales > Orchidaceae > Dactylorhiza > Dactylorhiza incarnata. The sequence goes on along the minus strand of JAWHQI010000017.1, from coordinate 2,112,398 downwards.
AGCTTGATGGGAGCCTGGTCAGCGGGCCAGCATCGGGACTAAGTACTTGGGACTTTCCTGCCACCGAGCGATCCTCGGACCTGCCAGCTTGATGGGAGCCTGGTCAGCGGGCCAGCATCGGGACTAAGTACTTGGGACTTTCCTGCCACCGAGCGATCCTCGGACCTGCCAGCTTGATGGGAGCCTGGTCAGCGGGCCAGCATCGGGACTAAGAACTTGGTACTTTCCTGCCACCGAACGATCCTCAGACCTGCCAGCTTGATGGGAGCCTGGTCAGCGGGCCAGCATCGGGACTAAGTACTTGGGACTTTCCTGCCACCGAGCGATCCTCGGACCTGCCAGCTAGATGGGAGCCTGGTCAGCGGGCCAGCATTGGGAGTAAGAACTTGGGACTTTCCTACCACTGAGCGATCATCGGACCTGCCAGCTTGATGGGAGCCTGGTCAGCGGGCCAGCATCGGGACTAAGTACCCTGAGACTCTCCTGCCACCGAGCGATCCTCGGTCCTGCCAGCTTGTTGGGAGCCTGGTCAGCGGGCCAGCGTCGAGGCTAAGTATTTGAAAACTTTCACTACATTAATCATCACATTACATGCAAAAAAAAATAAGTAAACAACCACGCTACATGAACTTAAGGGTGGAGAGAAGAAACTGAGCACTTAGACAAACTTGGTCTCCTACTTCCGAGGGTGGTCTCCCTCGTTCCCAATTGGTTGTTGTTGCCGCACCAAACCCCTCGCTTCCTTCAATTCCAAGAACTCAGGGCAGTTGATCATCGCGTGACCTTCCTCATCGTGGAGGTCACAATAGGGTAGCTCCACCCTACCCCCTCTTCCTCTTCTTCCTGCTTTTCTGACTCTCCTCCTTTTTTCCCAGCCAATCGCCACGGTCTGTTGAGGCGTTGGAGGGGATGCCCTTGGCCTCTCCCCCCACCTAGTGGGGTCAACCCCCTCTTCCTGGAAGTTGTCTTCCTCTTGGTCGAACTTTCTCTTGGGAGCCCCTACTCTTCTCCCCTGCTGCCTTGCCTCTGGCTCACTCAGCTTGGCCAGCCTTCTCGCGAACTCCGGGTTGGCCTCCTCACTCTCAACTTCTTCTGCCACCCTTTCCATCAACTCTTCAAAGGACAAAGGAGCTCTTCTATTGAGGTCCATCTTGAAGAAGCCCTCCCGCAGCCCCAACGTGAAGGCAAGCTTGAGGGTGTACCCGGGCACTTCTTGGACGAGGAGAACCTCCTCCCTGAACCGTTCCAGATAGTGAGCCAGCGACTCCTCTGGCTCTTGCTTGATCTTGAAAAGTGCTTCGGCATCTTTCTTCCTCTTCCTTGACGTCGAGAAGCGTAGCAGGAAAACTCGGCGCAAGTCTTCGAAGGCATAGATGGATCCCGCAGGGAGCTGGTGGAACCAATCTCTAGCCTTCTCTTTCAGAGTTGTCGCGAAGAGTCGACACTTTAAAGCGTCCGTTATGGGCCTAATGGAGACCATGTCCTAAAACCACTGCAGGTGCAGGACGGGGTCATCCCTGCCGGAGTAGTGAGACATCTCCAACCTTCCGAACCCCTCTGGAACCGGGGCCGAGAAGATCAGCTCACACAAAGGACTTCCTATGCTCGCCCCCATTTGGGGCTGGGCGAGATGGGGTTTGACACCTCCCCACTCGCCCTCTTGGGGCTGTGCGAGTGGGGGTCTGGGACCTCCCCACTCGTCCCCTTGGGGCTGGGTGAGTGGGGGTCTGGGACCTCCCCACTCGCCCCCTTTCGGCTGGGCAAGTGGGGGTTTGCGACCTCCCCACTCGCCCCCTTGCAGCTGGGCGAGTGGGGGTCTGGGGCCTCCCCACTCGCCCCCTCTGAGGGGACTGAGCGAGTGGGGGCCGAATGCCTCGCCACTCCCCCCCACTGGTACCTCCTTCCTGGGCTGCTGGCCTGGAGGGCTCTCACCTACTTGCTGGGGCGAGACCTCCGGACCACCTCCTCTCATGCCTTCGCCTATCGTGACGAAAGTTAGCTGCAAGGTCTGCAGGAACTCTTGCCTGAAATTTTCAAACATCTCCAGCGTCGCTCCGTCCACCGGGGGTTGCGAGCGACCTGGGTCGGATCCTCCACCTCCAGCCATGGAGCTCATCCTGAGAGTTTCTTGAATCGGTCACACTCCACGCTCACCGCACCATAATGTTGAAACCAATAAATTGGTCTCTTGTGGAGTTCGGGGCCCTCAGCTAGCCGAGAGGCGACCAATCCTTACTCCTCCCAAGGGAGAGCTCTAGGTTGAAGGTGTTGGAACTAGGAACTGGACCAAGGGCTTAGTGGGGAGGTCCCGCCACATACCCGGAAGTTCCCTAGGAACTTCCCCTCCCAAGCCACTACTAAGCTTGGGCACCACTGGAGGCTCTCCTCACCCCCTAGAGAGACTTGGGGAGGGAGAGAGAGGGAGAGAGCTAGCCTAGAATGACATCCCTCCAAATGGTGCCCCCTCGGTCCTATTTATAGGATTTCTGAAGTTGGGCTGCAAATAGCCGAAAACTTGTCTGCCAGATTACCAAAATACCCTTATACTGGGCTGCAGATAGGCAAATCCCGCTGCTCTTGGACTGCGAATAACCAAAACTGGACTGCGAATAGCCAAATCCCGCTACTCTTGGGCGCTAAACGCAGACCGCCTACCTGGTTTGGAGTTGGGCGAGCCGGAGGCCCCCCGGCCTCCCCGGCTCGCCCCCACAAGGCTCTGGGCAAGACGGAGGCCTCCCGGCCTCCCCGGCTCGCCCCCACAAGGCTCTGGGAGAGCCGGAGGCCTCCCGGCCCTCCCAGCTCGCCCCCACAAGGCTCTGGGCGAGCCGGAGGCCTCCCGGCCCTCCCAGCTCGCCCCCACAAGGTTCTGGGCGAGCCGGAGGCCTCCCGGCCCTCCCAGCTCACCCCCACAAGGCTATGGGCGAGCTGGAGGCCTCCCGGCCCTCCCAGCTCGCCCCCACAAGGTTCTGGGCGAGCCAGAGGCCTCCCGGCCCTCCCAGCTCGCCCCACAAGGCTCTGGGCGAGCCGGAGGCCTCCCGGCCCTCCCATCTCGCCCCCATAAGGCTCTGGACGAGCCGGAGGCCTCCCGGCCCTCCCAGCTCGCCCCCACAAGGCTCTGGGCGAGCCGGAGGCCTCCTGGCCCTCCCATCTCGCCCTTATAAGGCTCTGGGCGAGCCAGAGGCCTCCCGGCCCTCCCAGCTCGCCCCCACAAGGCTCTGGGTGAGCCGGAGGCCTCCCGGCCCTCCCAGCTCGCCCCCACAAGGCTCTGGGCGAGCCAGAGGCCTCCCGGCCCTCCCAGCTCGCCCCCACAAGGCTCTGGGCGAGCCGGAGGCCTCCCGGCCCTCCCAGCTCGCCCCCACAAGGCACTGCGCGAGCCGGAGGCCTCCCGGCCCTCCCAGCTCGCCCCCACAAGGCTCTGGGCGAGCCGGAGGCCTCCCGGCCCTCCCAGCTCGCCCCCACAAGGTTCTGGGCGAGCCGGAGGCCTCCCGGCCCTCCCAGCTCGCCCCCACAATGTTCTGGGAGAGCCAGAGGCCTCCCGGCCCTCCCAGCTCGCCCCCACAAGGCTCTGGGTGAGCCGGAGGCCTCCCGGCCCTCCCAGCTCGCCCCCACAAGGCTCTGGGCGAGCCGGAGGCCTCCCGGGGACGCGCCCTTTGGAAATATTGGGCCTAAAAATATCTTGGGCCTCGGGGGCCCACTCGGCGAATACAGGGTTGTACAAGGAGTACTTAGAGTATTGTAGGTTCAAACCTCAGAATCCAACATCGGTTTCCAACAAAACGATTTATGGACTTTTGGATACCGCAATTATATCTGTGTTCCAATATGGAATGTCAAGATTACTGTTCTTCTTAAGTTAAGTGGAGTTCATCAAGTTTGGAATGAAATCCATTAATTAAAGAAGGGTCAAACCGAGTCAGATTGTGCTATCAAGTTTGGAGTAACACTCTCCTCCAAGGTAAGAAAAGGCGAATCCAGGTAAAGTTATTAACATCAGATTTGGAATGAAAAAACTCACCAGATTCGTACTCAACAACTAAAATATCAACAGAGCACAACATGCTTGCTTTGACAAAGGAAATCAGGGAAAATCAAAACATCTACTTAGACTAAGGTGATCTAAATCGCATTTAGTCTCATTCCTCCCAATGTTTTGATTAACCCATCTTTGGGCATTCCTTTCGTCAGTGAATTAACTAGATTATCTTTTGATCGCACTTTGACCAAAATGAAAGTGCACTGTGTGCCTCTGAGAATCCTCTAGAGGGGGCGGGGTGAATAGAGATTTAAAAATTATTCCTATTCTAGTTGTGCAAATACAATAAACCCAAGTATTATGCTTCACAAGATTTATCTCAGAATAAAATGGCTGTAGTTTAAGTAATGAAATAATAGACAGAAGCACTGATCTTTTGACAAGGAGATCATAAACCACCAGATCTTTTGATAAGGTGATCTTGAACCACCAGATCTTTTGATAAGGAGATCTTGAACCACTGAATCCTTTGAAGAGGGATTAAAAATACTCTTTTACAGAAGGGAAGGATAAAGAAGAATAGGAAGGTTGCAGGAATTCTATTTTCAGAATTCTAATGATGATTGTATGAAAAACAACTTCTTGTCTTTTCACTGGATCTGCTCTAGATAAACTTTTGCTTATGCTGGTGATGATTTGCAGAAGTTATGATTGTCAGATCCTTCTATCTTCTTTCTGATTGAACTCTGGCTGCTATATGATTGTGTTGTTAAGCAGCCTTGTTCTATTCTGTTCTTGGAGAGAAGAAGAGCAGCATATATTTCTCCTCTGTATTTTCTTTTGTTATGGTTCCCGTGGGAGAGAGGAAGAAGAAGGAGACCCAATAGAATAGTATGGCCGATTGTGATAAGTGCCTTGGTTTTCTCTTTCTTCTGTTCCATTTTATTTCCCCACCATTGAATTTGAATTTGATTCCCTTTTAGGTAAGTCCTGAAGGGTATATTTGTCTCAGCAATAAATCCTTCCTTAATTCTTTTATTCCCGACCCATCCACCAACATTTAGGCTTGTTTCCAAGAAAGCTTTTCTCTAACCTCAGTTAATTCTTTATTCCATTTAAGGTAATTAAGGAGTCGTTGAGGAACGGTCTTGAGAGAGGTGGGACATGAGAGAGGGTCAAAAATGACAGCTGAAAAGGTTTCCCTTTTCAGACTATATTCGACGTAGCGTCGTGTTCACTTCCTCTCTTATCGACGCACCTTCGAGTTCCTGTAGGAGCAGCTTCGAATTCATCCTTGCTCTGACTAGACTCTGCTAGTCGACGTTGCATCGATGCCCAATCAACGTAACCGTCAAGTTGAAGATATGATTCTGAGCTTCATTATCAGCGTCGAGATGAAGTCGACATTGCACCAACTTTGAATGGCTTCGACAGATATTTCCTTCTGCGCCGAGTTGAAGTAGAAGCTGCGTCGACTTCTTCAAGTGCTTCGACAAGTCCATGTCTTCTGCTATTCGACGTAACGTCGACTTGATTTACTCCGACAGAAAGAGTATGTTGCTTGGACTTCTTGTCAGAGTAGCGTCGACATCCATTCGATGTTGCGTCAATTTCTATTCAACGCAAATATTATCTTCACCAAATTTGTGCTTCTCTATTTTGACATCCTAGGTTGAGTGTGACATCCTACAACATCTAATGACCAGATTACCCTCACTATACAATGGGTAATTCAATCCTAGTAGTTAAAATCACTTTCATAAAATTTGTTAAGTTAAATCACAGGGTTTTTTCCAACACAAAGAGATTATTCCTTGTTTTTCAGATAATTTAGCAGAGCGTGTCTCAGTCGTACATGTCTCCTCTTAGTATTATAGAGAGCATTCTTAATGACTTGAGCTGCTGCTTGGTTATCGCAATACAAGCTCAGGGAGTTGACTTGTAACCTAGACAAGGGAATATCTAACATCAGATTCCTGATCCAGTCTGCCTCTTCACCAGACGAAGCTAAGGCAAATAACTCGGCTTCCATAGAAGACAATGCTTTACAAGTCTGTCTTTTGGATTTCCAAGTGATGACAGCTCCACCCAAAGTGAATATGTATTCACTGGTAGACTTGTTGTTACCGACTTCTGAACACCACGAGGCATCAAAATATCCATCCACAGTAGGAGGGTAACCAGTGTAGCACAAGGCACGATTTTTAGTACCTGACAGGTATCTCATCATCCTGTCGAGAGCATCCCAATGCTCTTTGCTTGGACTACTAATAAAGCGACTCAGCATGCTAACAGAGAAGGCAATGTCTGGTCGAGTACAACTTGTGGCGTACATGAGATGGACTACCAATTAGCTTGGAATATTTTACTTGATCAATGTTAGTCCCAACATTTGGGATCAATTTGACATTATGATCGAAGGATGTCTCTACAGGCCTACAGTTTTTGTATCCTCAGGTCGAAAGAAGTTGCTCATTATAATGAACCTGACTAAGAGTAATTGTACCCTTATCAACTTTAACTTTTATGCCGAAAAGGGTATCGACGGGACCGAGGTCCTTTATGTAAAATTCTTTTATGAGTGTGGATTTGACATCCTTTACTGCAACAAGATCCGAACCCAGAATCAACATGTCATCCACATATAGACAAATGATGACTGTTTTGTTTGACATAGAGCGGTCGTAAAGACATTTGTCAGAAAGACTGGACTGAAAGCCTAAACTCTTTACTACTTGGTCAAACTTTATGTGCCACATTTTAGGCGCTTGTTTAAGCCCATAGATGGATTTGTCTAGTTTGCACACTTTATCTTTTAGATTTGGATGGGCATACCCTTCAGGTTGTGTCATGGAGATCTCTTCATCAAGCTCTCCATTCAAGAAGACTTTTTTCACATCCATCTGATGAACTATAAAATTCTCGATAGAGGCCAAGGAAAGAAAAATCCTAATATTGGATAGGTGACACACAAGTGAATAGACGTCAAAGTTGTCAATTCCCTCTGTTGCTTATAGCCTTTAGCGACTAGATGTGCTTTATATCTTGTTATAGACCCATCACTGTGCAATTTCTTCTTCAGCACCCGCTTCCACCCCAGGACATTGGCTCCTTTAGGGAGGTCCACTAGATGTCAGGTGTTATTTCATAGTAGTGAGTCCATTTTATCATCTATGGTTTCTGCCCACATCAATGAATCTCTAGATCACATTACTTCCTGGTAGGAAAATGGATCATCCTCTAAGTGATAGTTGATAATTTTAACCAAAGTTCTTAGGGACTCTATCTCTTATAGATACTCTAACTAGGATAAGACTATCCACTACAAGTTGGGAAGCAGTGCTAGAGGGGCTAGCTTCATGTGCTACAACAGATTCAGAAATCATCTCAGTTGACCCGGAGATGGTAACCATGATCTTTGATAAATTTATATTTTAAAGAAAATAGCATCTCTAAACTCTATCACTGTATTAGTGGACATATCTAGAAACCTATCTGCTGCATTATCTCCTGCATTGCCTAGATATACACATGTTGTTGTTCTAGGTCCCACCTTAGGTCTCTTAAGGTCTTGTATTCTAACATAAGCAATACAACCCCAAGTCTTTAGAGTGTCAAAACTACAACGATGGCCATGTCATAACTCATATGGAGTGGAAGTGAGCTTAGCATGGGGCAATCTATTCAGAATGTGATTGGCAGTTTGGACTGCTTCTCCCCAAAAGGAATTTGGCATGCCAGTAGTAAGAAGCATAGAATTCAGCATCCTGTTAATGTTCTATTCTTTCGTTCAGCAATACCATTAGACTGGGGTGAGTAAGGAGCAGTGGTTTCTAGGATTATACCCACAGAGGCACAAAAGTCCTAAAACCCTGTTGCAGTGTACTCTCCTCCCCGATCACTTCTAAAACGCTTAATCTTCATGTTTAACTGATTTTCTACCCGAGATTTGAAAACCTCAAATGCTTCATCTTTCAATTTCAATAAATAGACATGACAATATCTGGAATATTCGTCGATGAAGGCGATGAGATACTTCATTCCCCCTCTAGTGGCATGACTTTTAAAATTGCAGAGGTCTGAATGTATCAAATCAAGAAGATGTGTGCTCCTAGAAACAGACTTAAACAGTTTTCTAGGGATCTTGGTTTGTGCACACACATCACACTTATCAATTCAAATAGAAAGATCTAAGGGGATGCTATGACTCTTAGCTAGGTCTCGCATTTTCCTATAGTTCACATGTCCTGGTCTGTTATGTAACACTTTAGTATCTATTAAGGTTGAACTCACTTGGTTTATGTTATCATTATTAAGGCTAGGTCTATACATGTCGTTGATTAAATACGCATAACCAAAGTAATGGAAATTAACAGTTAAAGTTATTCTATCACTAGAGGTTGTGAAAGACATCCCTACTTTATCTAACAAACTCATAGAAATTAAGTTTTTAGTTAAACTAGAAACTACTCTAACATGTTGTAAAATTAAAGTTTTAATCTCCTGAAGAAAGGATCGGCTGTGCTGTCCCAGCATGCTTGACTTCGGTCTCTCCTCCATTGCAGTTTTTCACCGTCTCTGACCTCAGTTACATCAGTAAGAAGAGCTCTGTCATTCATCATATGATAGGTTGCACCACTGTCCAACCACTACTCTGAAGACGCGCTGCAGTGACTTCTCCCAATCATAGCCACAAAGGACGTAGGACCGGAGATGTCGACCAGCATATTCGTTGCTTTCTGTGAGGCTTCCTCCTTCTTCTTCTTCGGTCCTTTGCATTCAGCTTCCCAGTGACCCCACTTGCCGCAGTTAAGGCACTTGCCTCTTTTCCTTTTGAGAGAGGGCTTTTTGGCCTGTAGCTGTGCAGAGGCTTCACTTTGGGGAGCTGGGAGCTTCCTAGGAGGCTTGCTGGGTCGAGAAATGAAATTGCCAACCTGAGAGGGTTGGCCAACTTGCTCCAGGCTCTTACCAACAGCATTCTGATCTTCGATGTTAATGAACCTTTTGAGTTCATCCAATGCGATCCTCTCCTCCAGTCTGTGCATTTCGGTCTTGAAGGTATTCCTTTCAGGAGGCAGTTTGCTCAGGATCAGACTCGCGAACAGATTATCGGACATATCAGACTGTTCGTCTTCCAGCTTTAGACGCAGGTTTTCTAGATCAATCAGTTGGGAGGTGACTGGCGAGTTTGCATTAAATTTGAAGTTGAACGGAAATCCTAGGCGGTATCTTGAGAATGTTAGAAGCTAGGGTTTGCTCAAGATAGTTCATAGCCCTCATCAAGTTTGGAATGATGGTTATATAGTATCTCCAGTGTAAAGACCAAGCCCTAGGTCGACATACAACCTGTTAAGGCCTACCGAGTCAATTCGACACGCTGACATATTAATATTAAAATACTTAACACATTCTACTCCAGCTTTGCTGTGTCTTCCAATTTTGAGGTCTCATTTCTTACTTCTTGCTCTTCAGAAATCCATCAAATCTTCTTCCATGCTTATCTTCCTAGGAGATTCTTCTCCACTTTTGACTCATTCCTTATATACATTGTTACATATTAATTTGTTGTATCATTTATGTTGTGCATGTTTACAAAACTTATACAATGAAGTGTCAACGTTTTGTCTGTTGTAGCCTTTATGTAAACTACTGCTTCATTTTGTTCTACATTCCATGCCATGTCAACATTCAATTGAATATTCTTTACTTCACCTACATTAACAAATTATGCGATTACTGATCTCCGTCCAATGGTTGTTAACATCTGAATTTAATTCATTGACTCTATTAGGGATTCACTAATTTACTATGACTAATATATGAGCGCTAAATTAAAAGATCACATGTTGCCTCCCCCGCCGAGTATCGCCGCCCCCGCCGAGCGTCGCCGCCCCCGCCGAGCGTCGCCGCCCCCGCCGAGTGTCGCTCCATGTGCCCCACGCGACAGTACCTCGGCCGCAACAGTACACCGACCACGACGTTGTTACCGACGATACTTACCTGCTCTCGGGTACTCGGTCTTGGAAAGTCATTAACTTGCAATCCCTCAAACCGCATTATGATGAAAGACTGAGTACCTGAGAGCAGTTGAGTATCAGCGGTAGCAGCATTGTGGTAAATTTATTGTTGCTGCAGAATTACTGTCACGTGGGGCACGGGGCCCGTGCACCGTCACTCTCTCTATATAAAGAAATTTATTTTAGTTTCTGCAACAATTCTTCCTCTATAAATAGCAACAAAACACCCTTAAAACCTGTCATTGGAGAAAACGAAAAGCCTGACAACATTTTCTATATCCCCTCAAATGGCGTCTCTCCTCCAACTCCACGAAGCACTACTCCTTCCAAGAGAGCCGTTACAAAAATTCCGGCGAGAGCGACCTCTTAACGACTTCGTCTTCTCCGACAACCCACCCTTCTTGTCTCACTTTCCCATCCCAAAACCTAAGGCCGTCTTCGTCCTCGGCTCCTCCGGGACCGGTAAGTCCAAGCTCGCCATCTCCCTCGCTCACCGTTTCGACGGCGAGGTCATCAACTCTGACAAGATGCAGGTTTACGACGGCCTCCCCATTATCACCAACAAGGTCACCGCCGAGGAATGCGCCGGCGTGCCCCACCACCTTCTCGGCGGCGTCCATCCCGACGCCGACTTCACCGCGTCGGAATTTAGCTGCCTCGCCGTCGCTGCTATGGAGGACATCATGGCACGCGGCCGGCTTCCGATCATCGCAGGAGGATCTAATTCCTACATCAAGGAGCTTGTCGGCGTGAATAATGGCCGTTGGTTCGACTGCTGCTTCATCTGGGTGGATGTGGATCCGCCGGTGTTGGACGAGTTCGTCGCCGAACGGGTGGATAAAATGGTGGAGCAGGGGTTGGTGGACGAGGCGCGCGCGGTCTTCGACCCGGAAGCGGACTACACGAGGGGGTTGAGGCGGTCGATCGGGCTGCCGGAGTTGGATATGTATTTCCGGTGGGAGGCGAGGGTTGATGAGGCCGGCCGCAGGGCTATGCTGGCGATAGCGTTTGATGCGATTAAGGAGAACACGTGCCGGCTGACGCGTGTGCAGAGAGAGAAAATACGCAGATTTGAAGAAGTGGACGGCTGGCGGTTGCACCGTGTGGATGCCACGCCGGCAATGATGCGGCGGAGTGGGTCGTCGGGGCGGAGGGTGTGGGAGGAGACCGTGGTTGCGCCCTGCATTGAGACTACGAAGAGGTTTATTGAAGGGCCTGGGTTTCTGAGCCGGTGCGGCGGCGCAGTCGCCGGAGGCGATGGGACCGCGGCGGCGCCTGCTATCTTGGGGGCCATGAAGTGAGTAAGTAATTAATTATGAAACAAAATATATTTTTGTATGTAAAATGGAATTAAGAGTATTTGACTCCGGCGGACTCTTCTTTTTATTCCGGTAATGATTCTGGAGCCGGCCGGTGGCAAGTTTTTGGTTTGACGCGCAGCTACGAAGAAGGATGAGTGGGTCGCCGGCTGGTGCTTTTGATCTGAGGAGTAGTTTAGGAGAAGCTATTTTTCCGAATCATACGACTTTTTATTATTCTTTTTTTCGATGGAAAAATAAATATATGAATTAAGAATGAATAATGGAGGAATGCGAGAGGGGGAGAAGTGGAGTTGAGAATCCTCTTTTAATCTTCTACGCAAGTGATCTATTAAATTGTAACTTTCGGGCATAATAATAATAATAATAATAATAATAATATATTTTTGAATATAAGTACCATTTCTTTGTTTTTAGGGCATACATGCTAGCACTATAGTAATGGCCTAGGGTTTAAAGTTTATATGTTCATGTGAAAATATCATTTGGTTTATAGATATTCATGAAAATATCATATGGTTGACCAACAATAGTGCATGTTTAGTTCGGTTCCCCTCTCAAGTTGTGTCAAAGCTAATGTTTGATATATGTTTATGTGGTTCATGGCTCCAATAGTTATTAGTGCGTGCATTCGCTCATTATTGAGTAAGTTTTAAGAGCGGGCGACTCCTACATTATCATCTCGTAAGTGTATAAGTAGTCATATGGCTCGCTAATCACCCTTAGTATTTAGCTTTTCAGTTGAATATGAATTTGATAATTAATACATTCATCACTCAGAGTTCTAATAAATACTCACTAATATTTATTAATTCATAACAAATTAGTAATTAAATCATAATCATCAAATCTTTCAAATTATGGCCACTTAAGATTGTGATCTTGATACATAATAATTACACTCATGACTGTCACCCAAAAAAATTATGCATGCATATACACAACTCTTATTAGAAGCTCAAAACTGAATTTCAGTCTTCCAAGAACACAAATCAAATCAACCTTAATATTGATCATTGATAAGCACGGTTCGGGTGCGACGTTTCATCAACAATAGGTCACCCAAAATTCATGGCAATTTCTCGTATAAACATTAACATTGACACATCAATATTACTTTATCATAATCATGGTGTAATATTTTGTTGTTAAGTCCTCCAAACTATGTTCACTTAATGCACATAGTCATCATTACATATCACTCCTCAAAAAAATAAAGATAATCAAGATTATCTTAATATTCATTTATAATGACAAGTAAGCATTGTAGTTTACAATCCAATAATCCTTCAGCCGTGTTAGCTCAAACCAAAATATGATATAACCTCACGTTGTTTCAATATTGTTATTAATTAAGTCGTGTCTCATTATATAGAGGCCGCCAAAGATTCATCCACCCATCATCCCAAAAACTCATATCATCATCACTAAAGATTCATCTGTAATATGTCTCCTCATTATCTTTAAAGGTTCACTCAAAGTCTCCTCATTAACCAATATCATTACCGATAAGGATTTACGACACATTGCTCATTAATCCATGATCATTAAAGTTTCATGCAGAATCATCTCGTTGATGTATGTTACTATCTTAAAGATTCTCCCAAATTCATTTTGTTAATTAAAATATATTGTTAACTCAGAATCTTGCGACCGTGGCAAGAGCCAAAGCAAGCCTTTGGCGCCCAAAAGTAAGGAAGGTTACCATGCCGGTAGACGCACCTCCTCTAGTCCCACAAGGGTGGGTGATTACGTGTTGAGTAATCGCACAAGCCCCAATCATCCGCTGGCCAAGTCGTCGGCCCTCAGCAGCCGTCAAAGTCTGAAGGGGTTCGGGAGAACACCTTGGGTGTCCGCCCAACTCCCCCCTCATTTTCTAGTGGCGGTTTGTGTGGTTAGAGCCTATTATAACCACACGTCCTCTCCTTCTCTCTTTTTTGTTCGGATTCCCTTGTGCCCCGGGAAGTTAGCATTTAATATAACATTTAATGCGCCCAACCATTTCGGGTGTTCCATTATTAGTATAAATAGAGGGCCAAGGGTGCCCATAAAGGACACGAAACATTGGCCAAAACCTGCCTCGTAGTGGGTGCGGTTACAAGTTCTGAGTTGCCGTCTGCTGCCTATTTCTCTAGTACTTTCCGCTTGTAATAGACTTGTAATGGCTTTTTAAAGAGATAACATTGTCCGCAGAAAGTGGTATTTGCGCTGCGGGCAAATCTGGAGTGGCTGTTCGCCACGAACTCATTTTCTCTTCGTTCTGTTCGCCCGACCCTCAAGGGTTATTAACTGATTGCTCGTGGTCCCTAATTTCCCCCCATTGCCTTTAAGCGCGGTCACTTAGTGTGTAGGCTGGAGACATTTTTAGCTCCAATAGTTCAAAAACGCGACCTTCAGATCTTGCAATATGAGAAATCACCCAATGCCCGGAAGACAATCATCACCATCACCCCACGCTTCCAACCCTCGAAAGGGGAGTGGCTATTCGGGAAGAATTCAACTCCCTGCTAGAAATGGTCACCCGCTTGGTGGACCAGGGGTATCCACCCCAAGACGCCCCACACTAGCAGGAAATTGCGACTCCCCAGCAGAGACCGCAATAGCTGGAGGGCCCCCACCCTAATCCAGCCTCACGACGAGTTCGCGCGAGAATGCCAGGAGTTCTTGAAGTAGACCTCATCTGCTTATCAAGGGAGAACCTTGTATTTTGAGAAAGAACCTGAATACCAGAAAGAACCGAGCTCCTAATCCTCTTTTGATGCTAACAACAAGATGGAATCCGCTCCGTTTGTATTGAGGTAGCCCCACCTATCCAGGTTCTCTGGGAGGGAGGGTCTAGCTTACCACCTAAAGGCTATCGATTCCACAACAACCCCTCTCGGTGGGCTTCATTGCAAACTACTTGCCACCACTTTTGACGGCAAGGCCAGGGAATGGTTCCATAACCCCCCCCCCCCCCCCCCCCTCTCTCCGTCGGCTCCTTCAAGGAGTTTAAGAAGCAGTTACTACAAATAGTCGCTACTTCGAAGTGGAGGAAAAGCGACCTAGATACTATTATGTCAATGCGTGGACCATTTCCGGGAGAAGACAATGGAGGTCAGTGATGTGGAGCCATCTATCTATTAGGTAGCATTCACCAACGGTCTGCGACCGAGCCTTTTAATTTAAGTTTGTGATAAGCAAGAAGAAGCCAAAATGTTATGACGAACTGATAGAGCGTGCCAATCGCTTTATTGAGGGGGAAGTGACAAATGAAGAACTCATCTCTTCCCTCTACGATTTGGAATCCCATCAATCGAAGAATTCTCTCGGTCGGCCATTCGCAGTCCCTTAGCGATTGAACAAGCCCCTCCAAGAGTTCTAGCCCTCGGCTCAACGCGGGAGAAACCCCAATCGCCCCCGTTAATTTCAGCAGATAAGACCAACGCAACCTCAGTTCCCCCAACCTGGTAGGAATATGCTGTTTGGAAAATGATTTGTCTTAACCCCCAAAATGAGTTAAATATGAATTCTAAGAAAGAAAAATCAAGGTTAAGTAAATATGCGTCGAATGGTATTCGACGCAACGTCGAAGTGTTGTCGACGTTTCTTTCAGAATGAGTCGAAGTAACTTTACGAAGAATTCGACGTATCCTATGTCGACGTAGCTCTGACTTCTAGTCGACGCATCTTGAGAAGTCGACGCACCTTAGTCAACGCCCTTCCTTATTCTCCTCTCGACGTCCAGCCAGGACGAATTCGACGCTTACGTCGAATAGTAATCGACGCGCATCGATTACTATGTTAAATTCAAATAACACCAGATCTCTTTCCTTCTTTCTATAGATCTGATTTATATGGAATAATATTATTCTTTTATAGCCGTTATGAATCATTCTTTCGCTCTAATTGATTCTTGGCTAAATTGATTAAGTTGATTATGGATATTATTTGAAATCAAAATGAATTCTTTCCTTCTATAGATATAATAGTTATGGAAATATTTCTCACTTTCTAATACTCTGTCTACTAATTGATTTCTCTCCTATAGTGTTATCTTAATACACAGAGCTATAAATAAGGAGAAGGTCGACAGAGAACAATGAGAGGTGATCTACTCCATACATTTGAAATAGAGGATTCAGAACCAAGGAGCCTCCACAACTAAATTAGACATGGGGAGCTCTCTTCACCATCTTCATCAAGATCCAACTCAACATCCAATCAGGATTTTCAAGTGTCTTCTCAGCTAAAAGAGAAGAACAATATATCTTTTCCCTTTCTTCTTCCCATCTTGTAAAGGGTTAAAACTCCCTTCAAAAGTTTACTCCCGGTGACAGGGCACCTTAGCAAAAACCTGCAGCTTGGTTTATAAGCACCTTATCAAAAGCTTATAGGTGAATTGGGCACCTGATCAAAACTCCCATTGGTGTGTGGACACCTTATCAAAATCACCTTGGTGTGTGGACACCTTATCAAAATTACCTTGGTGAGAGGGCACCTTATCAACAACCTCCTAGTGGATTCCTACCAGTGGGTAGAAGAGTAGATGTACCCAGGTTTTCGGGAACTACTATATATCTTGTGTCATCTGGTTATGTGATTGCTTATTTATGCTTTACTTTCTCAATCAACACTTATACATATTTATATATATCACTTAATTTGAAACAAAGTTAAATAAGACTTTTAATAATAAGACTGAGAACTAAAACTCATCTTTCAATTGGTATCAGAGGTAGGTTGATTTTTCACACAGGCTAACACCTGAAATCACAAAGATCACTTAGTTCTCTATTCTCCTCTTATTCTCTGAAAATGATTTTTCTGATTTCCTAATATATCTCTTTCGATAAAATACGCTCTGATGAGTTGATTAAATGCTGATTCAATTTTTCTCTGAATATGGTTAAGACAAATAGGGGGAGATTGTTGGGAAAATGATTTGTCTTAACCCCCAAAATGAGTTAAATATGCATTCTAAGAAAGAAAAATCAAGGTTAAGTAAATATGCGTCGAATGGTATTCGACGCAACGTCGAAGTGTTGTCGACGTTTCTTTCAGAATGAGTCGAAGTAACTTTACGAAGAATTCGACGTATCCTATGTCGACGTAGCTCTGACTTCTAGTCGACGCATCTTGAGAAGTCAACGCACCTTAGTCGACGCCCTTCCTTATTCTCCTCTCGACGTCCAGCCAGGACGAATTCGACGCTTACGACGAATAGTAATCGACGCGCATCGATTACTATGTTAAATTCAAATAACACCAGATCTCTTTCCTTCTTTCTATAGATCTGATTTATATGGAATAATATTATTCTTTTATAGCCGTTATGAATCATTCTTTCCCTCTAATTGATTCTTGGCTAAATTGATTAAGTTGATTATGGATATTATTTGAAATCAAAATGAATTCTTTCCTTCTATAGATATAATAGTTATGAAAATATTTCTCTCTTTCTAATACTCTGTCTACTAATTGATTTCTCTCCTATAGTGTTATCTTAATACACAGAGCTATAAATAAGGAGAAGGTCGACAGAGAACAATGAGAGGTGATCCACTCCATACATTTGAAATAGAGGATTCAGATCCAAGGAGCCTCCACAACTAAATCAGACAGGGGGAGCTCTCTTCACCATCTTCATCAAGATCCAACTCAACATCCAATCAGGATTTTCAACTGTCTTCTCAGCTAAAAGAGAAGAACAATATATCTTTTCCCTTTCTTCTTCCCATCTTGTAAAGGGTTAAAACTCCCTTCAAAAGTTTACTCCCGGTGACAGGGCACCTTAGCAAAAACCTGCAGCTTGGTTTATAAGCACCTTATCAAAAGCTTATAGGTGAATTGGGCACCTGATCAAAACTCCCATTGGTGTGTGGACACCTTATCAAAATCACCTTGGTGTGTGGACACCTTATCAAAATCACCTTGGTGAGAGGGCACCTTATCAACAACCTCCTAGTGGATTCCTACCAGTGGGTAGAAGAGTAGATGTACCCAGGTTTTGGGGAACTACTATATATCTTGTGTCATCTGGTTATGTGCTTGTTTATTTATGCTTTACTTTCTCAATCAGCACTTATACATATTTATATATATCACTTAATTTGAAACAAAGTTAAATAAGACTTTTAATAATAAGATTGAGAACTAAAACTCATCTTTCATATGCCCCCACTCCCGCACCGACTAAGCGGAAGGAAACCCAAGAAGAACATATGAATATACATGCTTATGGATGAGGTAGTAGAGATACTTCAAAAGCAATCGAGTTTTAAGATGCCCCATCCACTGAGGGCCGGATTCAAAACAAAGATCAGATCCTCTACTACAAGTTCCAATGTGATGTTGGACACGACATTGAACATAGCAGAGTGTTGTAAGACTTGATAGAGAGACTTCTGAGGAAAGGTAAATGGAAGGACTTCCTGGCCAACCACTCCAAAGGCGCCTCTACCTCAAATTAGGGGAAGGAAAAGGAAGCGTCAAGTTTGAGAGCTCTGATGTGCGAAAATATATAGCAAGTTGGCACAAAATCTATGGGGATCTCGAAGGGGAATAATGTGTGGATGTATGATGTCGGCTAGCTTGGCTACATCAAATACATCCACGTGGGAGCTTGTATCGAGTCCTCCAAGAAGGTGAGTGTGAAGCGCCTCCAAGAGAGGGATGTTATTTCCACCTCTCTCATGGAACCATCCTGAGGGGCAGTAACATTCTATGAGGAAGATCTCCCAATGATGGTTAATATTTTCCATTATGCGATCGTAATCAAGGCGGTGCTGCTTAACTTCATGGTGCCGAGAATTCTCATCAATACAGACATCTCGGTTAATCTATTATTCAAACCAGCTTTCGATTACATGAACATGAGTAAGCTCCTAAAGGCTTGTGATGGGCCATTGCACTACTTCTCGAGAGAAAGTAAGTAAGTCGAGGGGAGAGTCGATCTCTCAGTGATCATGTGCGAGTTATCCAGGCAGGAGCCTTTCCTGTTAATTGAAGCATCGAGCAACTATAATGCGATCTTTGTGGGGTTCCTCCTCGATGATTATCAAGTCATAACTTCAAATTACCATCAGTGGTAAAATTCCCCCTAGGGGAATGCAGTTTAGGATCCTCAACGATCCCAAGACGGACAGGGAATGTTACATTCACTCGGTTAATGCAGTCTGTGAATATGTCCCCCCTCGTGTCTTCGAGGAAGCAACGAAGGATCCTTTTCCTAGTAAGAAGTAGTGGGAGATTGGGGCATGAACTGTAGATCTATATCACCAGTATCATTATTTTTACACACTCTCCTATTCTTATTTATATATTTCATTTACTTATTTGAACAATGAATATGCTTTTATGGTCGTTTGTAAGACGCTAACACTTGTTTATGATAAGATGTTTCTCAAATCATCTCGCGGAATCAAACGACAACCAAGATACTAAAATCATGGCTTATACATTTCCCCTTGACCCATGATATTCAACCAATCAAGCAGAGGACTCTTAGACTCGCCCTTTTTACTCTCCTTGGGTTGTCACCGGAACTTGCTTGAACCCCCTCACTTTGTGATGTCCAGATCCAATGGCTTGTAGAGGTCTTCAAGTCTCCGTCCCTCTCCACAGGCAAGTGTTGCGTCCTCTTATCACTACTATAATTCCACTACAATTGTCCTCGTTGGAGAATCTCATGACTGACATACATGGTAGGGCTTGTAGATCTAAGCGAACATAAAAACCGGTCGCACATCAATAGAGGTGCCACTACCATTCTTGGTGTCTTTCTGTGAACAAGCTCCATACAATGGATGCTTTATCCCCCTCGAACGTATCCGAACATTTCTTACGAAGGAAAGCTCCACAGATGCCATATGAAAATGACTACCTTAACATCTAGCGGTAGACCTCTCACGATGAGTAGTTGATGCAGAGTCCCCCCATAATGTCTTTTCAGAGGATCAATCAATATTTTGACATTCGTACCCCCCACTAGATGATTTCAGCGGAGGAAAGCTCCACAAGCGCCTTATTCTTTTCCGACCAATTGATCTAGATGAATCCCCAACTTCTGAATACTTAAGTCGGGTTGGCAAAATTATCGGAAGAGCATCTCCCATATAGTGAGGTATTTAGGCCCCATTCTCTAAACTATGTAATGGGATGTTACACTTGTAACACCTTCCCTATAACAACCATATAGTATAGGTCCGACCGGGACACCACAACATAGAGTCACCACAGTTTTAGTATATAAAATGATATAAGAAGCAACTCATGCAATAAATGAAGAAAACACAGTAAAAACAGAAAGCCAAACACCCAGAAGTTGTCCACATCTACAAAAGAGAAAACTGGCCTTATGGCCTTACAAAACATAAGTCCAAAATAACATCCATCATATCAAAATAAAAGTAGCAAAACTCCTAAGCTACCTCGACAAACAAAAGCCAGAACAATAGATAATGAAAAAAAAATAAAGATGGAGGGGGGGGGGGGGGGACTTCATGAGGTTTAGGCATTTTTGGCGGCAAGCTAGCTCCAGCTTGCGATCCTTGCCCTGAAACCACCACAAAAGAAGCGGTATACAAGAGTCAGATAGGGCTGACCACAACTACGTAACAACACCCATCCTCTTGCCAACCCTAGCGGACCCTGGAGAACTACATCACCCTGCAAGTCAGCACTTCGCATGCAATATGAACAAAGCATATAAACAAGCACGTCAAGATATAATCAATATGTCACAAACATCAAACATGTTCTATATATTGCGCAAGAAGTAAAGAGGCCTAATAATGAAACATGCATGCAACCTAGGTTTCACCCAATGCACCCTGATGCATGTATGAGACTAGCATATCATCAATACCTAACCATATCACAATATCACAGGGGTACACACCCCCTAAAGACACACCAACCGATTCTAAGAACCCTAGCACATGGATACTTACACCATCGAGCATGTCCATCAGCATAACTAATCTCATCAGTTTCACTAATCCCACAACAACAGATTCTAAGAACTATAGTTGAGACCCTACCCACACATGGATACTCACACCCATGATCGTGGTCAGGAATGAACAAAATTTGAGAAAACAAAAATCCTAATTTGGTCGTGCGCTCTGGTCGTGCACTATGGCGAACGGGTGTGTGTTTACCCAGAATTCAGTAGGAAAGCCCCTGAACAGTTTCAAATGTGCATATGTCAACCTTAAGATCCCCGACCTCAACCCCCTTTCTCAACAAGAGGATTTTGGGGTGTTACAACTCTCCCCCTTAAAGGAATTTTATCCCAAAATTCAAAGCATTAATCAAAACATAAAACTCATACCTAACGCGAAGAGTTCCGGATACTCTTCCAGCATCGTTAGTTCTCGCTCCCAAGAGAACTCGTCATACCCGCAATTGTTCCAAAGCACTTTCACAAGCTTGACTTCCTTATTCCACAAACTCCGGATCTCTGAATCCTCTATGCACACCGGACGTACTACCATTCTCAAACTTCTACCACTGGCACTGTTGCCAACTCAACTGCCTCACTATACACCACTAGAATCTTTCTCAAAACCGAGATATGTAATACATTATGCAATCCGCTAAGCTCCACCGAGAATGCCAACCCTCCTCATTTATGCGCTCCGTAATCTCGAACGGTCCCAAGTACCTTGGACTTAACTTTTTCAATCGCCGAATTCTCAAAATGCCCTTAAATGGCTTGATCTTCAAATATACCATGTTGCCCATTGCAAACTCCATATTTCTGTCGCACAGATTGAAATAATTTACTTTCCAATCCTAAGAAATCTTCATACGCTCTGAGATCGTTCTCACTAACTCACAAGCATCAGCCACCGCTTCCTTTCCCAAAAGCTAGGCGTCGCCCGCCTCTATCCAAGACATTGGCGTTGGAAACCACCTCCCATACAAAGATTCGTATGGTGTCATCTTGATGCTCATCTGCAAGCTATTGTTATATGCAAACTCCACCATGAAGAGATGGTCTTCCCATTTCTTTCCAAATTCAAGAGAACACATTATAAGCATGTCCTCCATCGTACAAATCGTTCTCTCCATATGACCGCCGATCTACAGATGAAATATCATACTAAAATTGAAATTCATTCACAAACTTATTTGCACTAACCTCCCGTCCTTGGACGTGAATCATCCATCTCTATCAGTAATGATACTCTTCGGTATCCCATCCAACCACATAATATTTCAAACATACAGTTCTACTTGCTTCTCGACGCTACCATCCTTTCTATTTGGAATGAAGTGAGTCACCTTAATTAAGAAATCCACAATCACCTAAATCACATCATTGTCATGCTGAGATCAGGGCAGACTATATACGAAGTTCATGGAGATTTCCTCAAACTTCCACTCATGTATTGGAAGAGGCTTTAAGAACCCGCTCTACCATTGGGATTCAGCTTTCACTAAACCACCAGTTTGACATCTACTAACAAATAAAGCTGCGTCCTGATTCTTCCCAGGACACCAAAAGGATTTATTCAAATCCAAGTAAATATTCATACTTCGTGGATGAATGGAGTACTTCGTAAAGTGAGCCTCATGTTGGATCTGTGGTCAACCTTAGAGGGGGGGGGGGGGGGGGGATAAGGTTTATAATAGAAATATGAGATTTTAAATTTTTTCTTGTAGGGATGCACTTTCTGGGAGTTTGTGCTAAACGATAGGGTTACCGCCAGCTGTATCTCCCAAAAACCGTAATCTTGGAGATTACCTCGTTCAATTTTTAAGGTAATCATTTCAGTGATTACGAGATACGATTTCAAAAAAGCAAGTAACTCTCAAATGTAACTACAGATTGCACACAAACATCAAAGCATGAAAACATGATTTCATTAGATGATTAAAATGAAAGTTACGATTACAAAAATATTATCTCCATGACACCAGAGATTGAAAGTGATGAATAAAAAGCTCTTGGGTTTTCTATATCGGCCCTCCCCCCTCGAGGACCGATTGGCTCTCTCCCTTCTCCCCCAGAAGTCTTCGAGCCCATGCTAGACCTCCCTGGTCTAGACATCCTCCCGAGATGATTTCTCACAGACTCCTCCCCAGAATCCGATGTCCTCCCAGACGATTTCTCATGGCACACAATTTAGTAAAATGAAAGATACAAGACAAATATATGGGATATAGATTGAAGAAAGAAAAAGGGTGTTCCCTCAAAGATTGTCTCCGGAGGCGGTGAGCAGTCAGCACTTATGGTTACTATTCCTTGTGTGCTCGATCATCCTCAGATTCACGTTCGCACTCTACAAAGATCTTTTTCCTTGTTCAAAAGAGTGCAAGTTCTCTCTTCTATTTGGATGGTGGCTACTTACTCCAGAAACGACAATGCAAACCTATTCTCACGTGTATCATTGTCTACTTAAAGAGAGAAAGAAAAGCGATTTTATATGGCATTTAAGTAATCTACCGCATGCGGTAGTGATACCGCGGGCGGTAGGCTCAGTGTACGCATTTTTCCCAGCTATCCAGATCCAAGAAAGGAAGGACGCTGTGCTTTCCTTCTGACCATATGGTACCGTAGAGCGGTAGTACTAGCGTGGCATGGTGGGCATAATTAATTTGGTGCGTGCACAGCTGGCCATCTGCAAGTAAGGAAAGTGGTTGCGCTTTACTTGTAAACAAGTGTTACCGTGGAGCGGTAGTGATAACGCAAGCAGTATAGACTTTCCTTGTATGGATGTCATGAATTTCTCGCGTAGAGCACACATATCGCTAACGTGTACATCGAGGTAGCATGACGCATTATCAATAATGCGCGGTGGTACAGATATGACTTGTCTGGTCGATATGCCTTCTAGTCGACATATGCTGTCAAGTCGACATCCACTGGTCCTTGTCTTCAGCCGGCAAATACTAAAGGAACTAGCGCCCGGTGGTATCGCTAATGCCGATGGTAGCTCTGTCTAGTCGATATGCCTTCTTGTAAACACAAGCAATCTAATCGATATCCTTCTAGTCGACAGACACAGTCTAGTCGATATGCTTCTAGTCGATAGACACAGTCAAGTCAATATCCTTCTAGTCGATATGTCCTCTAGTCGACATGCCTTCAAGTCAATATTCCTTCTAGTCGATATGCCTCCTACTCGATATGCACATGCTCTATCTACTATCGACAATTACTAGGTGAGCTAGCTCCTGGCGGTATTGCTAATGTTGACGGTAGCTCGCAGAGATTGTATGTCCTATAAGTTTGTACACTTGTAAGCCTGCACATTATACCCAAAACAAAGATAATCAAAAACAAACTAGAATTTTTATTCTCAAACTAAGAGATGTGGAACGCCCGTTCCAACAAACTCCCTGTTTTGATAATAACAAATCCTATAGGAAGAAATCAATTACAATTAAAGTGGTCTTTATATAGAATGCAGTAAATGATAAGCATGATAAAAAAAAGTATATACAACCCTTATATGGATGATCCCTCTCCATAGATGTTTCCTATGAGTTTTCTATAGTACTCTCCCTAAATTAGTATATTTCTTCAAGTTTATTCTCCCCCTTTGGGAATTATCAAAAGAGGGTGTGATGATATTTAACAATACGATTTGATAGTGTTCTATGTGGAGAGGGAAAAAAGTTTTAATTGATAAGTGCTACTTGTTGAGAAGATAAATAATCATTATAAAGTATAAGTAGTAAGCACAGTGGAATAAATATCATTGGCATATATAGAAATAAACATCCTTTTTAGATCATAATTAACATAAAGTATAGTACATGTGAGAAGTTCAAGTAGAAGTGCTGTCAAATAAAGTTTAAGAAATGCTATTTCATTACATAATGCAAGCATGATTAAGAAATATTAAGAAGAGATACCAACTACAATGTACATTAATTTTCATATCAAGTTTAACTAACTATTGTAGCGGTCATGCATTGCAAGCTAATGCATTTACTAAAGTTTGTAGAGAATCGTGTAGATGTGCATTAGGATCCAATTCTCATGATTGGAAGTGTTAGATAAGATAATGAAGTGTACAACAGTGTTTGATAAAGAATACATGTATATTAGTCAAAACACATAACAAATATACAAAAATAAACACAAAATTAAAGTACACAAATACATTTACTTCCACAAACTTTCAATGCACATAAAACATAGAAGTACAACTACCAAGGTACTTCATACACACAATGCTCATTAAGACTTATTAGCGTGCAAAGTATTGCTTGGGGCATCATAAATTTTTTTTAATTTCAATTTAACTTAGTGATCCGGTGTACTAAGAGAAGTGCTGAATAAGATTGTTTGCACAAGACCCTATACAATCCTTTCCAAGGTACTCAACCTCACAATGCTCATTAATACTTATCAGGAGGGTGAGTAGACCTTGGTGGAGTATCCTTATCTTATTTTATTTGGTTTTTATTTTGGTGACAAAGGACTTCGAATTCACTTGTTTTGCAAACATTTTAGTTTAATTTCAAAACCAAAATTCTCAAATGAAAAGTGCATGAAAAGATAAAGAATTGCAAGATACAATTCAAAGTTGTGTAGGTAATTTAATTATACACTTTAAATATTATGTCATTACGCTACACAATCATGCAAGAGTAAGATTAACAACACATGTAGATTATCAAAATGAGTGGGGTGAATGAATCATTATCAAGCATAACACATCACTCATACTTACAAGCATGCTAAACAATCCTATACGTGTTATCTACATTCAATTTCATTGCATAAAATAAGATATATTTTAAGACATAACAAACCAAAATAATGTTTTAGAAAACTCGACAATTACATTACACATTGTATTTAATCTTTAATTGATATAATCTAATCATCCTTGATATTGGCAATAAAAATTATGCAGTTTTATGGTTTTTGACTTTTTTATAAGAAAATATAAAACAAAAATAGAAAGCCAAAATATATTTTTGTGTTTTAGAAATTGTTTTATAATTTTATATTTGATTTTTGATGTGTTAAAGACAAATGTAGAAAAGTACGTAAACAGAAAAGCATAGTAATTAAATATAATAATTTTTTTTAGAAAAGAGCAGAAAATCAGAATTTGTAAGAATATTGAACTAATGCATGCATTCTTGATAACGCACCGTGTTAGCCACACGAATTAAAAACCCGATTCGCCGATTCCAGGTTACATTTTCTGCTTGCCCTAACTACAAACCCTTCTTCCGCCTTGCGCAAGCTTCCATCAAGGTAAGCTTTAATTTTTTCATAGAAATAGTGATTATATCTCTTTCTAATGAATAGATCCAAGACTCCTTTCCTTTTTCATGGCATTTTCATGTTGATTTAGGGTTGGTTAGGGTTTAATGAAAAGATTTTTGCTTTTTGGTTTTCCAAAGATCCTCATTGCTTGACATTCCCAGCGTAAATGTGGAATGCTTTTGGTATGTTGATTTTCAAGGGTCATTTGGAGTTCGTGAATGATTGGAGGAAGAAGAATATTGTTTTTTTGATAGCTAATGCCAAGCGTTATCGTCAATGTCTGGAATTAGTGAAAGAATACCTTATTGAATATTTTGCTTCCTTTTTGCAGGTAATGGCTTTTGCAGGTTCCCGTGCTTGTCGTGCGAGTTCCAGCACCCCGCATTCAGCGTTCCAGACATTTCCTGGGATAGAAAAGACTTTGATTGGTGCTCGGATGGTGCTGGGCATTTCCCTAACAAAATAGTCTCATATCCAGAATTTGCTTATAGCTTCAGGTATTCTGTCAGTAATTTTGGACGACGGATTTTTGTCTAATCTCGTTAGGGAATTTTATAATCATCTATATGATCCCACAGAGACCGAACTCGATGGTGGGGTGATGTTGATTGTGCAAATTGAGATAACTTAGATTACCAATGAAGATTTGATGAATGAGTTTGGCTTGGTGGAGAGTGAGAACAGGTTGGACGTTGTAAAGAGATACCAAATGGAGCAGGATTAGACACAACTGAATTTGACCTTACATGGCAGGAGCAGTAAATATTTGATCACTACCATTGCTACTCTTACTGAAGTTGCATATATTGCACGAGATATATTACGCCATACAGTTATGCTCAAGTCTTGGGACACGTAGAAAATCACAGCTCAGCTTGGGTACTTATCATATTTTGGATAAAGAGGAGTTTGATGTGGCAGATCTTCTGTCGGTAATGCGATACACATATCGACTAAAGGATCTGAGGCGTCAAAGACTCAATACACTCCCCTTCGGTGAGATCATCCAACGTGTTTTTGTTTTATAAATATCCGAGTTTCAACCCTGACTTTTATCTAAACGATAATATTCCTCTTATATAAAAGAGTCTTCATTCAGGTTCCTCCCGCCAGAGATGTACCATCTTCTTCTTCTCTTCCACTGCTACCTCATGGAGGTTCACTCCGTGAATCTCACAGAGTGCTTCGCGGGTCTTTTGAAGATCACAAAGTGGAGGCGAAAAAGAAAATGCCCGATTTAAAGAAAATGATGAAGTATATTATCAAGGGGCTAAAGATCAAACTAACTCCAGCCAAGGAGGTAGAGTGGGAGAGTTCCGTGGAGGATTCGCCATGACAATCTATTTGAAGGATAAGTTGACAAAGAGATAGAGCAGGAACCAGTGAATATCGCTCTGAGGACAGCATGAGTACTGGGGACTTTTGATTATATGTTTAATATAGGCTTTGAGACAGTGAATTTTTGTTAGCTAACGCTCTGCATTATTCCAAATGCTAGTGTTAGCAGTTATCTACTATCTTATCGTGCTTCTGGTTCTTGACAAAATATGTGCATTTTCTTATAATAATGATTGTGTTTGCACTGATTATTCAGTTTTGTTTTTATATTATAGATTTATTTTTGTGAAGTAGATTTTTTGAGCATTGTAGTTTCTACTTCACTTATTCGTCCTCTTTGTGTATGGAGATAGTGGTTTAGGTAGCCAATGAAGACCTAATGTGACGGTTTCTTTGGTTACCCATACATGTTGGGGAGATTTGATTTTAGGCCATGATTGATGTGATCCAACTAGCAAAGTTGTTGCAGTGTGTATAAAAGTTGATCTCCACTCAAATCTTGGTTGATACTTATGTGCATATTGTAAGTTTTCTTGCTTCTGTGTTGAGAATAGTAATAGTGATTTTTCAAATGATGAAGATGATATTGATTTGGAATTTGATTTGTTACATGCTTATAGAGATGAATTTATGTACATAATGGTTCCTAGAATAAAGATTTTTGTTGTCTTGATGTTTTTCCAAATTACTATTTAAATTCATAGTGTCTTCACGTTTCGACTTTGAGTAATTCTTCATCATTAATGAAAGTGATTCAAGCATATAATTTTTGTAATATGATCGTGTCGTGCTAATCAATTGTGTTATCTTTCAGAATCATGGCTATGGAGTTTACGTGGGTCATATAATCATGTCTTAAATACTCAAATATTTCATCAATTTCTTTATTCTAACTTCTATAGTTTTTGCACATATCACAATTAAGTTTTAGAGATAGTTTTTTAGTTAATAAGTCATTTTTCTTTTCTAAAAACACAAGGTTTGGTATTATGATTTTGAAAGAAGAACTTACAATGCTTTCAGGGTTGGTATTATGATTTGAACACAAGGTTTCTCTATCACTTTCTTCCTTGCTTGACGTGCATGTAGTGTCATCATCTGAGTATGATATTACACTACTGCATTCGTATTTCTTTGATAGATTTTTCTTGAAGTACATGTCTTCATTTGTTTCCTCTCTTGGGTCTATGAGAAATTGGTCGAGTTCATCGTCTGTAGAAGGAAGGCAATATGTTTTCTCAAGATAATTCCAAATTTCATGAGCAGGAGGGAAAGTATAAATGAGTTTGAAAATACTTTGGTCTAATGAGTAAAATAAGCTATTCATAGATTTGGCATTTAACGAACATTGATTTCTATTTAATTTACTTGGGGGCTTTATAATCGTTATATTCCAAACTTCTATGTCTAAAGATATAAAGAACTGTTTCATTAAGATTTTCCACTCTTTATACTTTTCCCCTATAAATAAGGGCGGTGCTAATGATTTTTTAGTGAATAAAACTTCATCCCCTCTATTAGATGGGAGATTGGGGTTGGCCATATTATTTCGGGGTTTTAATCCTTTTTGAAGTAACCTCCCTCTGATATCACTTGTTGGATCTGTGGCCAACCTTAGAGGAGGGAGCTGGGGAGGGGACGTGGTGAATAAGATTTACAGTAGAAATATGAGATTATAAATCTGTTCTTGCAGGGATACGCTTTTTGGGAGATAGCCCTAAGCGGTAGGGTTACCGCCAACAGTATCTCAAAGAAACCATAATCTTAGAGATTACCTCGTTCGATTTTCAAGTGATCATTTATGTGATTGTGAGATTATGATTTCAGGAAAGCAAGTAACTCTCAGATGTAACTATAGATTACACATAAACATCAAAGCATGAAAACATGATTTTATTAGATGATTAAAATGAAAGTTACGATTAAAAAAATATTATCTCCATGACGCTAGAGATTGAAAGCGATTAATAGAAAGCTCTTTGGTTTTCTATACTGAATCTCCTCCCGAGGACCAGTTGGCTCTCTCCATTATCCCCTAGAATGTCTTCGAGCCCAGGCTAGACCTCCCGATCTAGAAGTCCTCCCTAACGATTTCTCATGGACTCCTCCCCAGAATCCAACATCCTCCTAGACAATTTCTCATGACACATGATTTATTAAAAAGAATGATACAAGACAAATATATGAGATATAGATCGAAGAAAGAAAATGGGTTCTCCCTCAAAGATTGTCTCTGGAGGTGGTGAGCGGTCGACGCTTATGATTTCCATTCCTTATGCGCTCGATAGTCTTCATATTCACATTCACGCTCGCACTCTACGGAGATATTCTTCCTTGCTCAAAAGAGTGCACGTTCTATCTTCTCCTTGGTCGGTAGCTACTTGCTCCAGAAATGGTGAGGCAAACCTATTCTCATGTGTATCATTGCTTACTCAATGATAGAAGAAAAACTCGTTTATATAGCATTTAAGTAAGCTACCACCTGCGGTAATGATACCGCAAGCGGTAGGCTCCGTATACGCATTTTCCCTAGTTGTTCGGCTCCAAGTAAGGAAGGCAGATGCACTTTCTTTCTGATCATCTAGTAGAGCAGAGCGGAAGTGCTAGTGTGGTGTGGTAGGCATGATTTATTTGGCGTGTGCACATCTGGCCATCTGCAAATGAGGAAGGTGGCTGTGCTTTCCTTGTAAACAAGTGTTACCGTAGAGCAGTAGTGATAACACAAGCAGTAGAGACTTTCCTTGTATGGAAGCCATCAATTTCCCATATAGTGCTCACAGATCGCTGACGTGTACATCGAGGTAGCGCGATGCATTATCAGTAACATGCGGTGATAAAGATATGAATTTTTGGTCGATACACCTTCCAGTCGGCATATGCTGACTAATCAACATCCACTAGTCCTTAACTTCAGCCGACAAATACTAAAGAAGCTAGCGCCCGATGGTATCGATAACGCCAATGGTAGATCTGTCTAGTCGATATGCCTTCTTGTCGACACAAGCAGTCTAGTCGATATCATTCTATTCGAAATACACAGTCTAGTGGATATCTTTCTAGTCGATATGCCCTCTAGTCGATATGCCATGTAGTCGATATACCTTCTAGTACATATGCCTTCTACTCTATATGCACAATATATCTGCAGTTGACAAGTACTAAGTGAGCTAGCGCCTGCCGATATCGCTAATGCCAGTGGTAGCTAACAAAGATTGTAAGTCCTGTAAGTTTGCACACATGCAAGCCTATACACTATGCCCAAAACAAAGATGATCAAATATAAACTAGGAATTGTTATTCTCAAACCAAGAGATGTGGAACGCATGTTTAAACACCTCAAACATCAACTCCTCGCGGAGCTTGCCAAAGCGAGGAATGCACACTCTCTCATTATTCTTCAAGAGTCCGCCGACCATCTCCAAGACACTTCTCTGGCCCTACTGAGCTTCCAACACCAACGGTTGAAACTCTTCATCTACACTGTCCGCCTCCCAAATCCGGTCGGCTAAATCGCATTGCACCTTGATCTAGCTTAAATATAATTTGCTAGTATCACCCCTAACAACACAAGTAATATCAAGAGATTAAAAATTTTGCACTAACTGCTCGCTATGCGCCTCGATCCAGTTGCCCTGCCTTGAGTACTTCCCACTCAACGTGTCGGCCATAGCATTCGCCTTGCATGACGCATACTGAATCTCTACGTTGTAGTCCCCAAGAAACTCGACCCACATGTGCTGCCACATATTTAGATCCTTCTGGTCCTAGAGATACTTCAAACCTCTGTGGTATGTGAAGATCTCCATATTCGCACCGTACACGTAGTGCCTCTGCAATTGCAACGCAAAAATTACCGCTGCCAACTCCAATTCATGAACATGGTAATTCCTCTCATGTGGAAATGCAAACACACTACCATGCTGCTCCAGCATGCAACCCGAAGCGTCACTAAAGATCTGAGATACTTCTGTCCCGCTAGGAAGACTTAGGATTGAAGCAGACATCAACTTTTCTTTCAAAGTTTCAAACACTCGATCGCACTCTGACGTCCAAACAAACTTATGATCCTTACGAATGAGAGAGGTGAGGGGTAAAGCTATCGGCTAAAAGTTCTCCACAAACCTTCTATAATAACCAGCTAGTCCAAGGAAACACCCAAATTCGCAACGGTCTTTAATACATGCCAATCTCTGATGGATTCAATTTTCACTGGATGCACCGCCGCCCCATTGCCACTAATCACGTGACCCAAGAACACCACCTTCTCGATCTAAATCTCGCACTTTGAGAAATTGGCATAAACCTGGGTCTCCCTCAAGGTCCTCAAGACTAAACTCAAGTGAGTCTCATGCTCTGACTCTGATTTTAAATACACTAGAATGCCATCTATAAATACTACCATGAACAAATCTAGGTATCTCGTAAATACCCTACTCATCACATCCATGAACACTGACGGTGTGTTCTTCAAACCAAACAACATCACAGAAAACTCAAAGTGTCTATACCTCGTCCCAAAAGTTGTCTTTGGAATGTCATATTCCCAAATTCTCAACTGGTAATAACCCGACTCCAAGTCCAACTTGGAGTACATTGTCAACCCAACCAACTGGTTGAAAGGATCATCGATTCACGGGATCAGATACATTTTCTTGATGGTCAACTTGTTCAGCTCCTGGTAGTCGATGCGCGGCCGCATACTACCACCCTTTTTCTTCACAAACAACACTGGCGCACTCCACGATGAAGAGCGAGGTATAATATACTCCTTCTCTAGCAATTCTTGAAATTGGACCTTTAGCTCAGCCAACACCTTCAGTGCCATCCTAAATAGATCACGCAACACCTGCCTCGCCCAGGGGGTCAACTCTAGCATTAAGTCAATTTCTCTTTTTAGGAGGTGCTCCCAGAAGATATTCAGGAAACAAGTCTTCAAAATTTGCCAGCACTGACACTTCTCTAATCACTAACTTTGTGGAGTGAGTCTCCAACAAATCCATGAACACCTCACTTCCTTGCTTTATCGCTCGCAACATTTGCATGGAAGAAATTAGGGAGCAAGCTACTCGGCTCAAGCCCTCGAATTTGACCTCAGCTCGACCATCGCTTCTCAGGGTCACCACCATGAACAAGTAGTCAATATTGTCACGTTAATCTGCTAGCCAATCCATCCCCAAGATCACATCGAACTCTACTAGCGGTAGAATTGTCGCTTCTTGTTCGAAGTTGAGATCACCTATTCTCAACAAGATGCGCCCTTTCCTCCTGGCGGTCATGAAAGATCCGTTCGACATTCGTATGCTCAACTCCAACTCCGCCTCAAAGGGGTTCAACACCAATTCTCTGGATAAATCTATCTGCGAGAAAATAGTGCGACGCTCCTGTAACGAACAATACTCTGGCGGGACTGCCAAAAACTAGCATGAAGCCTAAACACGCATACAAGAAACATAGATAGTCACAAACTTCGAAAGGATAAATGTTTTAGAACATGGTCTTCCACATCTCCTAGGTTTGAGGATAACAAATCCTATATGTATTTGATCTTGTGTGTTTAAGTTTGCAGGAAACAAGGTCTATATGACTCAAGGATGACATAAGAAGGTTGCCCCCAAAATTGGGCCAATAATTCCAACATGCCTACTAGCGCCAGCAGTAGCACCTAGCGCCTGGCGCTAGCGATGATTAGTGCAATCTCGGTAGTACATTTAGAAGGACCTAGCACCTGGCGGTAGCGGATAGAGCAGGCAGTAGCGCGGAACACAGAAGGCAGGGAAGAAATGTTTCCTCATATTGAAGATTCTCCCGTGCAGAATATGTCCTAATATGGGATAGCGCTGGCGGTAGCGCAGGCGCTAGCGCTGAGGCTATAAAAAGGACCGCTTGGATCCGTATTCATCATCCTCTTCCACTCCTAAATTCCAGAGCTTCGTGCCACATCATATAGAGGAAGGTTCAGAAAGATACTCCCACAAATCCATGAAGGCTTAAGGAGATCCGTGGAGAAGATTTCAACACGCGTCATCATCGTGACGAAAGACCGCATCGACTATGATCATACTCCGCGGGTCTTCATCTACTTCTCTAAGAGATCCATATAGGGAGTTTTTATATTGTTGTTGTTATTTCATTTATCCATCCCTTTTTAAATCGTGCAGTAAATTTGCCTCGTATTGGCGACTAGGTCTGGGTAGGACTTAGGGCAAAAATTCATCTCGTGTTGGCGACTAGGTCTAGGGTGTAGGTCTAGGGGGTGCTCGAGGCCATATCCGGGGAAGGGTTGGCTAGAGCGGCTTGAGGCCATATCTGGGGAAGGATCGGCTAAAGCCAACTGGTTCGTAGGGATACGAGTCGGTATAGAAAACAAAAAGAGTCTTTCATATTTCGCTTTGATTTCTAGCGTCATTGAAATCGAATTTTATAATCAATTTTATTAATAATAATCATGTGTCTCTTTGTGTAATAAAATTGATTTGATCTTCATTTTTCTAAATTGTTTATTATCCTCTCCTTCATTATAAAACAATTTAGATCTTTATTCAAAATCACTATTTTGATCTTTCATTATTTTAAGATATTTAAAATATAATATAAGTTTTAAAAACCCTTATTCACCCCCCTCTAAGGGCGCCTACCGATCCAACAATTGGTATCAGAGCGGTTTTATTCCAATCGACTTAACAACCGGGAATAATGGCATCTCATGATCTCGCTTCTACTAGTGGGGTAAATTTTTGTGAAGAAGAAAAATCTCTTAAACCACCTTTATTTGAAAGAAGAAATTATAAAGGATGGAAAATAGTAATGGAAAATTTTCTTAAAGCTTTAGATGAAAAGTTTGGAAATTACTATTAAAAAGCCACCTAGCGTATTAAATAAAAATGAAATGGTTTTAAATGCAAAATCTATGAAAAGTCTATTTTGTGCGTTAGATCAAAATATTTCCAAACTCATTCATACTTTTCCTACTACATACGAGATGTGGAATTTTCTTGAGAAAACTTATGATTCTCCATCTACAGGTATAAAACAAACGCAAGAATTGCAGAACATAAAAGCTTGCAAAGATGTTCTAGAAAGCTCCTCTCATGATGAATCAATGGAGAGCACATCAAGTGGAAAAGAAGAAATCGTTTCTTTGGAAGACGAATGGCAAAAAGATAAAGATAACAAAGGAACTCTATGCTCAAATCTCATCACGTCCAAAAGCGCTGTAAGGATATCAAATTCCATCTTTTGCAATTCTATTTCTGCATTACAATTGCTACAAACTTCTAAGCGTAAAATTAAGAAATTAAAAAATTTAAATTCAAAACTACGTTTAGAAAATAAAACTTTGAAGGCAAATGTGAATGTAGAATCCAAAAATGATGTGTTTGAATCTCCATCAAGCTCTTTAATTGAAATTTCAAAGCCTTGTTTTGATTGTTATAATATTAAAGAAAAATTCAAGGATTTAGAAAAAGAACTTTTAATTTCAAAAGAGCATAGTGAAAAATTAGTAAATGAAAATAATATTTTATTAAATAAACTAGTATCATTAAAATGTGGAAAAATTTACAAGTAATAAAAAATCTTTTATTTCTAGTGTATCATCCAACATATGTAAGACTTCTACTATTATTATAAAATCTATTAAACATGGACCTAGTAGAATATTTAATCATAAAAGCATAATGAACTCTAACCCTCATTACATATCTCCCAAATTAAATTCAAATGTGCACAAATTTCCTATGAAAAATAATTTCAAAAGTCATTATTATTCTAAGCCTAATTTAAATGAATATGAAAATTTGATGCATAATATTAAATCAAAATATGAATGGAGACCCAAAATAAAAAATGAAACATTAACTCCACTTGAAAGGATTCATTCTTTTGTGTCTCCCCAAAAATTATCACGCTATATTTGGGTACCCAAAGGATCCATTACACTTGGTTCCCTTTGGATACCCAAATCTCATATCTACTAGTATCTTTCATTTGCATGAAGTAGAAATAAATCAAAATGAATTACAAAATACTCTACTTCATGATATGCCTAATGTTCCATTTTATTTTTCCTTTTGTTCTATTTTTTCTTCTTTTGTTAAGCCATCATGGCATGGTCACTAATATAATATGTGAAATTTGACTTTGTCCCCTAAAGCCTAAATGAAGTTTACAAATCAAATTAAATCAAAAGTAAAAGTCAGGTTATCATTTATAAATGACCAATCTATTATCACTAAAATCATGCATATCTATTTTGTGCAATCATGTCTTCTTTGTTTGCATATCCTATAATATTAAGCTTAAATAGTTGTGCGAAGCTTAAGAATTATGGTTTAATGAATATGAAGCTTTAATGAATATGGAGCCCATGTTCTAAAATTTTAACTTCTGCAACTTTTTGCGATTTCTTCTCGTCTTTTCACTTAATTAGATAGGTCTTACATTGCATAAACATAATTGAGCAAAATCAGAAGTGAAATCGAAGAAAATCTGGGTTATAAGATTAAAATAAGCACTCTCTGTGAGCTAACATAGGCGCTAGGACCTACCGCCGGCGCTAGCTCGAGTCTCCAATAGTTTGTTTTTAAAATTTTGGAAAATCAATAAAAATATGTTCTTTTATATGTACTACCTATGTTTATATTTATGCCATTGTGTGAAGATTGAAAAATCAAATGAAAAATTCCAAAATACAAAAATGCAAAAAATATGTCTTTACTTATTTCTGAAAAGTCTTTATTAAAATAATAAAGATTTCTATGTTTCATTTCTTTGGCAAAAATGACAAGCATGTTCTTTTAGAGTTGGCTAAAAATGTTTAATTTAAAATCTCAAGTTTTCTAAACATTGTTTTGGCTTGTCATGCTTAGAATTTAATCTTGTTATGAGCAATGAAAAAGTCTATAGTGAATTATGTAGGATTGCGTTTGTATGCCTCTAAGTATGAGTAATGTGTTATGTTTGATAATAATCTCTTTACACTCACATTTTTTGGTAGACTACATGTGCCCATAATTCTTAATCCTACATGATTGTGTAGTGTAGTAGCTTACAATATTAAGATGTCTATCTCTATTACCTACACATTATTCAAAACTTTGTTGCCAATATAGACGTGAAATTACAAAATTATAAGTGTTTGCAAAAAACAAGTGAATTCAGAGAACTTTGTTTTGCTCAAAAAATTCAATAATAAAATGACAAAGATAACTCCACCAAGCACTACTTGAATCTCCTGATAAGTCTTCATAAGCATTGTGAGGTTGAGCACCTTAGAAAGAATTATAAAGTGTCTTGTGCAAACTACTTTAATATACTTCTATTATGTACACCGGATCACAAAAAAAGGAACTCTTATTGAAAATAAAATATGTGATCCCCCAATCACTACTTCGCTCCCTAATAAGTCTTAATGAGCATTGTGTGGGCGAAGCACCTTTGTAGTTGCACTTTTTGTGCTTTGAATCAAATCTAGAATTGATGTGTATAAGTAGTTAAAAAGATTACATGCTTAATAATGTTTCTACTTCACTATATAAGTCATGTGTTTTGGATTATATCACTTGTATACTTTTATCAAAACACTTTTTATACACATCATTATCTCTCATAAAGCTTCTGCTTATGAGAATTGGACTCTAATGCTTCTTTACATAAATTCTCAAAAAACTTTAGTAAAAGCACTAGATTTTTTTTAGTAAAAGCACTGGATTGCAATGCATGATCTCTACAATGGTTTTCTAACTTGAAATGCAAATTAATAACATTATAGTCACTATCTTCTGGAATATGTGCAATCATGCTTGCCTTAGTAGTTTTTTGTAAAATAGAACTCCCTGACTATTGTCATGAAAACCTTATTGAAAATCTTGCTTACAAAAATATTCCTTCAAAATATTATCTTTAACTTGGATATTTATATAAGATTAGTTTT
Source organism: Dactylorhiza incarnata (assembly GCA_033032865.1). NCBI lineage: Eukaryota > Viridiplantae > Streptophyta > Magnoliopsida > Asparagales > Orchidaceae > Dactylorhiza > Dactylorhiza incarnata. The sequence goes on along the minus strand of JAWHQI010000017.1, from coordinate 2,075,596 downwards.
ATCCAAATAACATCATTTGTATGGCATAACATCTCTTATTACTATTATGATATTTGAACTTCCAAATAGATGTTGTCTTTGGATAAACAATTTTATAGCCTTCTAGCTTCAAATCTCTCAAAAATTATGCTATAAACCTTAAAGCTGTTTAAAAGAAAAATGATTCACAAAAACATCTTTCTTTTTGGAATTTAACTCATATATCTTCTTATAAATCATCATGATTACAAAAAGGTGTTTCTTGTATTTCTATAAGTCTTCCGCATCATCACCGTGTATTTTTTTCCTTGCGCTTTCATGCTTATATCAAAGTCTTAAATCTCAAAATTCCTTTTTCAACAAATGGTAGACTTGCTTGGTAGAATTTATATTGATTGTTCTGACACGAATATCAATTTTATGCTAAACACTCCTCCAACAAGTGAAATATTGCTTATAAAAACATCTTCTTGAATTTCAAATCAAATTATGTTTTGAGTTCCTAATTGATAAAAGGATGTTCTTATTTATTCCAAAATGTTAAGTCTTCCGCAATGCTAAAACTATAATTTATTAATGGATTAGCTATGTGAGCTTTGCTTTAAAAATTCAAATAAAAATATAAACCCATAAGCTATGAACTCATCATTACATTCAAACGCTAAATGTTTCCAATAATTATTATCCCATAACTTCATATCTCACCATAGCGGGGGCGTAGGGTTGTAGACATTAGATAACCTGACCTCTAAGTCATGTCTTTTCCTTAACTGGGGAGGGTTCCAGTGGGGCCTTGTGAGGCACTGGGGGAAAGAGTGCTAGGTTGAGTTTTGTCTAGTGTTTGCATATGGGACTAACACCCTAACCTACGACATGTTTGCATCTCCTCATGACCATCCGTCACTTAGTACGGGGCTAGGGTGTAAACATATTGTCTGGGTAAATTGATTACTTGGAAATCATTACTTTTTTTTGCTTAAAACTCTTATATAAAGGGAAGAACTAACATTTTTTTGTTCATCTTTATGCTAAAAACTCTGATCTATTTCTATGAAAACACTTATGCTAAAAACTCTGATTTATTTCTATAAAAATTATTCTAAAACTTCCTATCATTTCCTTCTCTCTAAAAGCTCGATCATGCCTTATTTTATTATCAAAACTTTTATGTGTTTTGCTTCCTTACCCACTTTTGCTAATAACAAAAGGGGGAGAACTAGCATGATAAATATAATTCGCTATCAAAATGGAAAACTAACATGATTAATTAAAATGATAGCTTACATATAGGGGATCATTCACTTAGGGGGAGCATGTATTTAGGGGGAGCACTTCTAAATACTAAAATCGATAATTATCCTAAGTAATCACTCTCACACACACACAAGTAGGTTTCATCATGCTTATATATTAATGCTCTGATTTATCATTAATGGATTTATTATTATCAAAATGGGGAGTTTGTTGGAACATGGTCTTCCACATCTCCTAGGTTTGAGAATAACAAATCCTATATGTATTTGATCTTGTGTGTTTAAGTGTGCAGGAAATAAGGTCCATATGACTCAAGGATGACATAAGAAGGTTCCCCCAAAATTGGGCCAATAATTCCAGCATGCCTACTAGCGCCGATGGTAGCACCTAGCGCCCGACGCTAGCGATGATTAGCGTAATCTCGGTTGTACATTTAGAAGGAGATAGCGCCTCGAGGTAGCGGATAGCGAAGGCGGTAGCGCGGAGCAAAGAAGGCAAGGCAGAAATGTTTCCTCAGATTGAAGATGCTCCCGCGCAGAATATGTCATAATATGGGATAGCGCCGGCGGTAGCGGTAGCGCAGGCGCTAGCGCTAAGGCTATAAAAATGACACCTTGGATCCGTCTTCATCATCCTCTTCCACTCCTAAATTCCAGAGCTTCGTGCCACATCATATAGATGAAGGTTCAGAAATATACTCCCACAAATCCACGAAGGCTTAAGGAGATCCATGGAGAAGATTTCAACATGTGTCATCATCGTGATGAAAGACCGCATCGACTACGATCATACTCTGTGGGTCTTCGTCTACTTCTCCAAGAGATCCATATAGGGAGTTTTTATATTGTTGTTGTTATTTCATTTATCCGTCCCTTTTTAAATTGTGTAGTAAATTCACCTCGTGTTGGCGACTAGGTCTGGGTAGGACTTAGGGCAGAAATTCGCCTCGTGTTGGTGACTAGGTCTAGGGTGTAGGTCTAGGGGGTGCTCAAGGCCATATCCGTGGAAGGGTTGGCTAGAGTGGCTTGAGGCCGTATTCGGGGAAGGATCGGCTAAAGCCAACCGGTTCGTGGGGATACGAGTCGGTATAGAAAACAAAAAGAGTCTTTCATATTTTGCTTTGATTTCTAGCATCATTGAAATCAAATTTTGTTATCAATTTTATTAATAATAATCATGTGTCTCTTTGTGTAATAAAATTGATTTGATCTTCTTTTTTCTAAATTGTTTATTATCCTCTCCTTCATTATTAAACAATTTAGATCTTTATTCAAAATCACTATTTTGATCTTTCATTATTTCAATATATTCAAAATATAATATAAGTTTTTAAAACCCTTATTCACCCCCCTCTAAGGGCGCCTACCGATCCAACAAAATGAAATATAAACTATCGAATAAAACATAAACTTTTTGTACCTGTCACCACATCGAGTTGACGAACCGCCTCTTGTTGCCCAAGGCTAAAAGCTCTAGGTTGCACCATAGGAAAACACAAAGCGCTCGACTCCGCTGCCTTCCCTTTATCAGCATAATCAGGGCCTGATCACACCGACTGCTCCTATTTTTGCTCTAGCTCATGTCCTTCTTAGGTATAGTTTAGAGCTATGTGGCCCAGCTTGCCATACTTAAAACACGTCACGGTCCCTTCAAACACAACTCTCCAGAAACAACACTGCTCCTCCACCTTTCCTAAACAAACGTGTCTTTTTCCTTCCACTGTTTCCTTCGGACGTCCATTGCGATTGAGAAGATTTCCCTTCTCCATGCTTTTCCATAAAATCTTTCCATCGCTGGGTTCGGTCGAAGTACCTCTCGTAAAGTTCTAGTAGCTTCAACCAACTCATTAAAGGAGGCACTTTTCAAACCTATGATTGGATGCCTCAGGTTATCTCTCAACCCTTCATATAAGAGGTTATCACTCTCCTTATCGTAATCCATGGTCGTCCCCGCATAATGACCCAAACAAGTGAACTCCTGAAGATACTCGTCCACTATCATGTCACATTGCACCAACCACAGAAACTACCTTTGAAGATCCAACCTTATCGACAATGGGATGTAACACTTCAAGAAAGCATTTCTGAACTCTCCCATAGACAAGGTACATCCAGGAAACTGTCAACCACTCTCTTCTACACACCACGACTTAGCATCACCTTCCAACATGAAGACTATAAAAGAGGATTTCTTATCATCAGTGTTCTCTGACGCTTTTAAGATCTCTTTGATCCTATCCAACCATCCTTTTCATCCATCGGCGTGCCGAAGCCCTTGAACGTAGGAGGATGGAAACTCAGAAAGTACTTCATTTGGCGATCTACTTGCCCAACCGCATGCTCTGCTAATGGCTTAGTGTGCCTTTGTGCTTCATCAGTGTAAGAGGCGTCACAACCGGTGTGAGAGGCGTCTCAACAGGTGTGAGAGGCGTCGCAATCAGTAAGACAGACGTCTCAACTTGTGGCACTCTTGTAACTTGAGTTTTCATCATTACTTCTGCTAGCATATGACAGAAATCTGCCAGAGACAAATTTATGTTCAAGAGACCTTGGGTATTACCACTACTTGTCGTACGATCCTCTTGCATCCTTGTTGTTCCCACATTATCACTAACACCCTAGTAGTGGCAAGACAATAAGCAATTTAGATCTTATAAATAGGAATCAATAATAAATGGACACTCATGGTCCCAAAAATCAGTCCTATGTGGATGTTGGGAATATTGCTGATGGCGCAAATCTCGAACACTGCTATAGGCGGTAGCTAGACTGCGGCACGAAACGGCAGTGCACCGATCGTTCAAGTAATATAAAACGAGGAGTAATCCCCGAGTATCGAATCTCTCAAGGAACACAGTAAGGTGGAGTTAACTATTGAGGAGGGACTTGAGATCGAAGTCCTTTGGTCGGATGGAATGCGGGAGAGTTGGGTTGGCTTTTGGAAAATAAAAGAAAACAACTACAACTACTCCTATGCAATGCCTCTATGCAATTCTTCGCTTGGCGGGATGGAGACTAGGCAGGCCTTGAGCGCACTGCATCACAAGGGCGGATGGATGAGTAGGAAAGCGGAATCGAACTGTGCAGGCCTTGAGCGCGCTGCTTCGTTAGGCGAATGAATTACACGGGCCGCTATGCCACGCTTCCCTAGGCGGATGGAAGAGTAGGAAAGCGGATGGAATGGTTCGCACCGGCGGAGTCGGAATGGATTACACGGGCCGCTATGCCACGCTTCGCTAGGCGGATGGAAGAGTAGGCATACAGATGAGGGTCGCAAGCACCTCTTCGACAAGTACGCCACTAGCAATTGCTAGTGCGGCACCGAACACGAAGGTGGAATGGAAATTAGATGGGGGCGCACCTCATAAGCACATATGAATAATATAATCTCAAATAAATGAAATAGACATTACATAACAAGATTCATTGTGCACATCATCAAAATATAGAAGAGTCTAACCTAAACAATCATCAACATAAAGAAGGAAAAAGAGAGTAAAGGATTCGACCACATCCGAAGCCTTGCCGAAGATTCACGGTTGGAATCGCTGGGTTGTCAATCCGCGTCCAAGCTCGGTCTTCAACTGCGTCCGAGGTAGAGGAGGGCTGTCACTTCCTCCCAATGGCTCGTCTTCTTTGTGTCACGATCCAATCTACTCCGATTAACAATCTCCTTGCTCGATGTTGGCGATCTTTGGGCTAGAAACCTCTCCTTGGAGCTCAAGGATGATGGAGGAGGCCTAGGGGGGCGGAGAACCAGCGAGAAGGGCGAAAACGGCGGACTCGGGCAGAAGAAATTCGGAGCGTCCCACCTAATTCGCGAGCAGGAATATTTATAGGCGCTGGAATAAACAGTGCGCACGGTCATTGGCGCACGACCAATGGTCGTGCGCACTAGAATCCTGTGATCGTGCGCCTGCCTGGGCAGAGCCTGCAATGAAAGAAATTTATAAAATAACATGTTCGCACGACCAGTGGCGCACGACCAGTGGTCGTGCGCATTATCGTAAGTGGTCGTGCGCATTGGTCGAGACAGAACTCATAAAATGGGGGTTAAGTGCGCACGATCAGCGACGCACGACCAGTGGTCGTGCGCAATAGAACCAGTGATCGTGCGCAGTGTTCTTATACAGAATTGTACCGGGAACACCTGCACGACTCCTGTTCCTACAGAAATGCTAATCAGGCCACTGAAAGTGGCACTCAACAATACGATAAGGCTATCAAAAGAGAATAAACATAAAAACACACCAAATCAGGCCAAGAAGTGCACCTAGCATAGAATATCAAATATGAACGAAAACATGCCTAAAGTGTAGTGCATAGACTAGAAAATCGGCCCAGATGAGTCCATAAATGTGTATATAATTGGGACTCATCACACCCCCAGACTTACCTGTTTGCGCACCCCGAGCAAACAAATTCTAAGCGTTCGGGGAAAGAAAAGTAGATGGATTAAAATTACAATACAGAGTACCATGCGAAGTCGCATGCTCACGTGCATAAGAAAAATAGTAGAGAAGATTTCTGATTATATAAACAGTTTATATATTTCTAAAATAGGAAAAACATATTACAACTACTCAAAATGGTGAACACGGTGAATCATTCGGTCATGCATACGGAGAAAGTAAACTAAGCGCTGAGACGAGCATTGCTCAAGATCGGGATGCGGGACAAACTCCACTGAAATCCATCAGTGTCGGTGACCATAAGCTTGCCCGGTCACATTCTCCCCCCGACACTAGATCGGTTCAAGGCGTGAGTCAGTAGGACTTTCAGGTTTTAATTGAGGCTTAGGTTATGGTGAGGTAAATAATGATAAACAAAGTGGCTTATAACACATAACCCAATTGAGCTTTTAAAATAACTACCCGCGCACCAAAATCGAATGCAAGTGCACCACACTCCCAGACTTGCACTTTTGCAACATAGGTGTGTGCACCGCCTACTCCCAATACATAATTTCTTCTAGACGATTTTCAATAAAACTCATTTTTTTCTTCTTTTTTTTTCAATTTTCTTGCTATCTTTCTTTTTCTTGTCTTTTTTTCTTTCAGCAAAATTTTCAAATGAGCATATCCACAGATTCACATAATAAACACCACAATCAACACCCCCCACAATGTAAATAAAACTACAACTAAAGCTCAGATTTGGGTGTGTGACTAGGTTAGGCGTTTAGGCTTTGGTGAGATATATGTGGAGCTGAATCAAGAAAAGGGTAGGCACGAAGGGGCTAGCAAGGGTAGACGGTAGGCATGAAATAAAAAGTTCAACCGGGCCAAAATAATGGCCTACGTCATTCTCACGTACTAGAACTTATCCTATGCCAATGCTTCAAGAATTGCTTGGGGCAAGTTCTAGCAACCGAGAAAGATTCTCCTTTCTCCCGACTCAAGCAATACGAGTCTAGCGATCGTTTACACACATCCCTATGCTACCGTTTGATTCGCACCAGATTCACCATTTGAGTAGAGTAAACAACATTTACACTAATAGAAAAAATATAAAACCATAAGTATAAAGAGAAGTCTAGTCTACACAAATTTCGATGCAACCGAGCACTCGACTAGGAGCACTACTAGAGTCAACATTTTACTCTGCTACATAGTCCTAAGCCATCACCTAGACTTTCCCAAATAAGCAGAAGAATTAAATTCACAACAGAGCAAGCAAACAGATGAGTACGCGCTCAAGTGGGTGCTGTGGTGTACAATGAAAATGAACAACAATTTCCAATAAGCTAAAATAAAAGTACTTCTAGCATGCTATGCAAGAGTGCATGTGAGTGGGCACAAAAACTGCTCTCCCCCAGACTTAAACTAAACAATCTACAAAATATATGACATGAAAATCAGAAAAGGCAAGGGAAAGAGAGTACCCAGTGCTCAGAAATGAGCACACCAGAAGATTGGCGTGTAAGCTAAAATGAGCCGCAACATCCGCCATCCAGAAAAGATACCTGCAGGGGTCAGCTCCGCAGAAATAAAAGAAAATAGAAAACTAAAAAAGAAATACTACTAACTAAACATAATTAGGTGAAATGAAAATGCAGAAAAGAAAGATAAGTATTGGGGTTATTGTCATCCCAGCATGACTTATTCAAAAACTAAAGGTTCTAGCTAATAGGCATATGAAATAGGAAATGAACAGATAACTGTTCTAATACGCGTGTCGGTAGCGGGTACCGATACGGCGACAGAACAGTTACTCCTCTACCCAAATAATAATTCCTACATAACGCAGGTAGAGGAAACAGAAAGTAAGAAGAGGAGGAGATATCCTCACTCAACTCACCAAACACATCCTTGCCTAGCAAGGTGTCGTCAACAGGGAGGTGGCAGGAGGAAAAGGCAATGAGTGGAGTTTCCTCTACGGAGGGGGAATCAACCTCCTCACATAAGAGGATGCTCACATCAATGACTTGGGCAATATGCACCAAATCCTCCTGGGGTACCTGTGAAGACTCAACCTGCACAGGCTCGGATGAAGAGGGGGAATCGAGAAATAAACAAGACGAAGAACATAAATAATCAAAAATCGGGGGAGTGGTCCCGGTCTCACTCCCATCAGGTTGGGTAAGTAAAATAATGTTTGCATTGTCATCAATGCTACAAGGTTCGGCGGGATCAACAGTGGCCATGCCTAAGATTTGGACTTCCTCCACCGGTGCTGAGGAAAAATCCTCTTCACCTAGAAGGTTGTCCTCCTCCATAGGAGTAGGCACAATACTAAGATCAACCGCCTCCTCTTATGACACATCATCGACAATGTCGTCAGAGACGAATGTAGTATGCACAAAAGGGGGAAGAATAGTGCTCGGATAAAAGTCGAGCACCGATTCCTCACAAAGAATCGAATCCACTAGGGGTGGTGGATGCACCAGGAGAATAGGCTCAACAATGTCGGTGCCCAGATCAGCCACACATCTGGTGACTGTGTCAATGCAATACCCTTCAAGATGTGAATGTGGCAAAGACACAAAACCGGATGTTGAAGGTGTGCCGCCAGAGTTAGGATTCGGGACGATCCGGATATCCGGCTCGTCATCCTCATCCAATTGGCGAAGAAAAGCAACACAATCCTTCAGGGCATGATCTGTGCTCCGACAAAACTGGCACTGCCTACCGGGCTTCTTTGGCACAGCGGGTGCTGAAGCCGTAAAGAAGTAAGACAGTAAAGGCTCGGCAGAGTAGCCATAAGACTTACGCACACCATATGGAGTATCAGACGAAATCGATGCTCTATATGCTGGGCGATAAGAATTATGCCCATCATTCTCTGTAGGGCATTCATCACTAGAGTGGGAGGTAGCTCCACACCAACGGCAACGAATATTAAGATGTGCCCACATAGTGCGAAGAAAAAACGATTCAAAAAGAAAAACACTATTGTGCGAAATACCACACCTAACAAAAATTACTAACGCAACCTAATTAAAAACAGGAAACAGAATACAAGGAAATAAAACAAAGGAATGCAATTTTACAAATGGAAGGGCTTCTCTCTCAGGTTCTCCCTCTCCAAAAAACTCACACGACTGCGTCCCCGGCAACGGCGCCAAAAACTTGATGGCGCAAATCTCGCACACCGCTATAGGCGGTAGCTAGACTGCGGCACGAAACGGCAGTGTACCGATCATTCAAGTAATATAAAACGAGGAGTAATCCCCGAGTATCGAATCTCTCAAGGAACACAGTAAGGTGGAGCTAACTATTGAGGAGGGACTTGAGATCGAAGTCCTTTGGTCGGATGGAATGCGGGAGAGTTGGGTTGGCTTTTGGAAAATAAAAGAAAACAACTACAACTACTCCTATGCAATGCCGCTATGCAATGCTTCGCTTGGCGGGATGGAGACTAGGCAGGCCTTGAGCGCACTGCGTCGCAAGGGCGGATGGATGAGTAGGCAAGCGGAATCGAACTGTGCAGGCCTTGAGCGCGCTGCTTCGTTAGGCAAATGGATTACACAGGCCGCTATGCCACGCTTCGCTAGGCGGATGGAAGAGTAGGCAAGCGGATGGAATGGTTCGCACCGGCGGAGTCGGAATGGATTACACGGGCCGCTATGCCACGCTTCGCTAGGCGGATGGAAGAGTAGGCATACGGATGAGGGTCGCAAGCACCTCTTCGACTTGTACGCCACTAGCAATTACTAGTGCGGCACCGAACACGAAGGTGGAATGGAAATTAGATGGGGGCGCACCTCATAAACACATATGAATAATATAATCTCAAATAAATGAAATAGACATTACATAACAAGATTCATTGTGCACATCATCAAAATATAGAAGAGTCTAACCTAAACAATCATCAACATAAAGAAGGAAAAAGAGAGTAAAGGAGTCGACCACATCCGAAGCCTTGCCGAAGATTCACGGTTGGAATCGCTGGGTTGTCAATCCGTGTCCAAGCTCGGTCTTCAACTGCGTCCGAGGTAGAGGAGGGCTGTCACTTCCTCCCAATGGCTCATCTTCTTCGTGTCACGATCCAATCTACTCCGATACACGATCTCCTTGCTCGATGTTGACGATCTTTGGGCTAGAAACCTCTCCTTGGAGCTCAAGGATGATGGAGGAGGCCTAGGGGGGCGGAGAACCAGTGAGAAGCGTGAAAACGGCGGACTCGGGCGGAAGAAATTCGGAGCGTCCCACCTAATTCGCGAGCAGGAATATTTATAGGCGCTGGAATAAACAGTGCGCACGGTCATTGGCGCACGACCAGTGGTCGTGCGCACTAGAATCCTGTGATCGTGCGCCTGCCTGGGCGGAGCCTGCAATGAAAGAAATTTATAAAATAACATGTTCGCACGACCAGTGGCGCACGACCAGTGGTCGTGCACATTATCGTAAGTGGTCGTGCGCATTGGTCGAGACAGAACTCATAAAATGGGGGTTAAGTGCACACGATCAGCGGCGCACGACCAGTGGTCGTGCGCAATAGAACCAGTGATCGTGCGTAGTGTTCCTGTACAGAATTGTACCGGGAACACCTGCACGACTCCTGTTCTTACAGAAATGCTAATCAGGCCACTGAAAGTGGCACTCAACAATACGATAAGGCTATCAAAAGAGAATAAACATAAAAACACACCAAATCAGGCCAAGAAGTGCACCTAGCATAGAATATCAAATTTGAACGAAAACATGCCTAAAGTGTAGTGCATAGACTAGAAAATCGGCCCAGATGAGTCCATAAATGTGTATATAATTGGGACTCATCAATTGCCCCTCAATGTTCCCTAGATTTGAAGATGCATCACTCAATGCTAAGTACATATTGTATTTTATAGGCCCTCTTTTGTATCATATTTGTGCAGGGTTAGGTCATTCCAAACATTGGAAAAGTTCTCTGGGTTTTACTGTCAAAACTGTTGAGACAGCAGCCTGGTCTCAGCCAAACTACTGAGACGCAGCTATTTAGCCGCTGAGAAGCAGTCCGTCCCAGCTGAGCTGAATATGGAGGAAAATTGCTGAGAAGACTATCTATCTCAGCGGATCCGCTGAGATGAAGTCTATTCTACTGCTGAGACTAGAGCCTGTCTTAGTCCATCAGCTGAGACAGATTCATATTTGAATATTGCCTAGTGGGGTCTGCTTTTGGCGCAAGTGGCTAGAAAGCAAAAATAATATTTTCTATTTATGTCTATGTTGTTACAGGGCACTCCTCAGAGCCGTTGCAGATTAGAGGAGGTATACAAGAAGATGTTATGTCATTGGAGGAAGGTGTGGACAAGAACTAAAATAGTTGCTAATGTTTTATTGAATATACTTCCTGATTCCATGAGATATCTCTATTTGCTTCCTGAAAGGCATTTCTCAAGCTGCAAGCAGATTCCAAAGATATAAGATTGTTTTTGCTCATTCTATCCAGAAGAACAAGTTGATCTTCTTTCCTCTACTGAAGAAGAAGGTTAGAAGAGACAGGTCTGAAGCTGCTACTGTTCAGCCCTGTTTCAAGACAACATCTGCTGTGCTTCAACACCAGAAGATCTAAGCTAAAGGTTTAATCTATATTGTATTCTGTTGTAATAGTAAAACTATAAACTCTGTAAGAACATCTTTATTCTGAGTGTGTAAGGCTTTGTGCCTGAGTTTGTAAGGCTGTACTCCCAGCCTGAGTGTAGGATTTCAGAGGAGATCTGATGTAGGGCTTCTTGATAGGCCTGAGGTAGGAAACCAGGAGGGTTTATAACTTATAGGAGTTGGATTACTCTGAGTGGTAGGGCTGTTGGCCTGAGGTAGGGTTTTGGAGGAAACCTGAGAGATCCTAAGGGATCTGAGTTGTATGCTCTTGGAGCTGAGATTTGAAGAAGTTTGCCTTGTCTAACCCACTGTTAGAAAGGTGTAGAGGGAAAGTGGACTACCCATAGACAAACTGTCTTGGGGAACCACTATAAACAATATTGTGCTTTCTGTGTGTTTGCTATTGCTTTATTCAATCACTCAATAACTACTTGATATAAGTAGAAAATTTCAAAGGAACCTATTCACCCACCCCCTCTAGGTGAGTTAGACTACTACTAAGTAAACTATCAAGTGGTATCAAAGTAGGTTGGTCAAATAGGACTTAATAGTCTGACCAAATCCTACTAGGAGTAGTATATTTTGAATCCAATGGCTGCCACTGGAGGTCAGAAGGAGATGAGATTGATGAAACTGCCCATATGCAAAAAGGAGACCTTTGGCATATGGAAGCAAATGGTAAGGCTGTTTATGGAAGACTCTGGCCCTAGGATATACATCACAGTAAAGGAAGGTCCTCTTGTCTTCCTAAAAGCCTCCACTATAGATCCAACTAGGCAAGTGCCCATGACCTATGCTGAAATGACAAAGGATGAAATTGCACTTGCTACTATGGATAAGAGAGCACAAAACATTATAGTAAATGCAATTGATGATTCCACCTTCAAGAATTTGGTGCACTGTGAGACATCCAAGGATATGTGGGATACACTTATAGTGTATATGGAAGGTACTGATAAAGTGAGGGATGATAGGAAATCCCTCCTTAACCAGGAATATGAAGCATTCAGGAAACACAACCTGGAATGCATATATAACTGATTCCTATGAAAGATTCTTCAGGGTGGTCAATGAGCTGAGGACCTATGGGAGGGTCTTCAACCATTATGAGCTGAATGATAAATTCCTAAGATCTCTAACTAGAGTTTGGGATACAAAATCTGTGTCATCAGGGAAGGGGCAAAGCTGGGTGAGACTCCTCCCCATACATTATTTGGGAGGTTGCTCTCATATGAGATGCAGCTATCTGCAAGAAAGGAGGAGGAAACCACTAACATGACTTATGCAAAGGAGAGATCTGTAGCTCTCAAAACTGAGAGCTCTAAGAAGAGCAAGGAGATAATACCCTATCCACCAAGAAGGTCTGCTGACTTAGAAAACCCTGAGCACAACCCATCTGACAGTAACTCAATAGATGAGGAATTTGCTGCATTCTCCAGTCACTTCAAGAAGTTGATGAGGAGGAAGCAGTGGAAGAACAGATCTTCCTCCTCTTCACATCCCAAGAAGGAACACAACAAATCAGTGAGGCTGCACCCCAAGGGTGACAGGTATGAATCTAAACCTGTTAAAGATGTTTCAAATAATGTTATATGTTATTGTTGCAGCAAGCCTGGATATGCCATAGCTGACTGTCCAGTCAAAAGAAAAGAAAAAGGTAATAAGAAGCCCCATCACCACAAGGGAAGGAAAGGTGAAAAAGCTTTCTTGGCAAAGAAGGAAAGGAGCTGGAGTGAATTTGAATCTTCATCTTCTGATGAAGAAGAGGAAGCCTATATAGGGCTATTTGCAGCTGCTGAGGATGATGATTATCTAGCTTCTAAGATAGGCATCAGGGCCCCTCTGTCACATTTAGACAGTGACATTGAGGTGGATGAAGATGTTAAAGAATGCTTTGGCTTAATTTCCTTATCTGATGGTGAAGACAGTTAGGATCATCCTGATCAGGTATCAACTCTTTTCATTCCTTCTTCTGATTATGAGTCAATTCTAGAATCTGAAACAGTTTACCTAATGATGAAAGTGGTTAAGAATCTGAGGTGGATGTCAATCAATTAATTGACAAGTATGGTGCTCTCTAGGAAGCTCTGAAAAAGAGCAAAAAACTAGCCAAGAGGCATGTTGTAGAAATTGCTTCCCTTGAGTAGGCAAAGCCTGAATGCACTGAGTCAGCTACCCAACTGGCTCATATGAGTAGAGAAATTAATCAGCTGAAGGGAATTACAATCTTCCAACTAAGCACCATAAGCCAAAAGAACAAGATCATTAAGGATCTTGAAGAGAAGCTTCTCAAGAAGAAATGCTTAGTGGCTCAATTCTCTAAGCCAAAATCTATATTGTCCATCATTGACACCTTCTCCTTCCAAAAAAATAGGAGAGGATTGGGTTTCAATAAAGTGGCAGTAATTGCTGGGAATGGAGGAAAGGGCCAGACTAATGTTAAGCCTCATACCACCTTTCAAAAGGTGTTGCTTCCTTCTAACAGGTATGACCAAGATCATGTATGGTCAATGGAAGAATGGAAGCTCCTATAGTAAGGGGAATACTCCTAACTATTGTAGGAGAAAGGGCATGGGGATGAGTGCTTTGAAAGATCTCCATGAGGAAATTCAAATGGCCCATCATGAACCATTTGTATTTGGTACTTCAGCCCCTCATTCAAGGGTAAGAAAGCTACCACTGGCTGCTGTCAGGCCTATAATCAAGTCTAACAGTACAGTATCTGATGCCATCAATTCATGCTCCTCTCAAGTTGTAGCAAGTGTTAAGATGACCAATAACAAGGTTTCCCCCCTCACTATACCACAAGAGCATCTAAGCTTAAAAACCACTGTGGAAACTGAATCCTTTAAGTGGCATCAACGATATGGCCACTTAAACCCTGATGACCTGAAGATACTTCAAGAAAAGTATTTAGTCACATGAATGCCCAAAATCAAGCTAAATAGAGGAGTGTGTAATGAATGCGCCCTTAATAAAATTCATAAACTACCTCACCCACAAAAATCTACTAGAAGAAGATCTCTTCCACTAGAACTGGTGCATGCCGACATCTGGGGGCCATCCAGAACTCCATCCCTATATGGAAGGCACTTCTACTTATTACCTATTGATGATTACACTAGACTAATGTGGATCAACATTCTCTATAACAAGTCTAATGCTTTCACAAAATTCAAACACTTCAAAGCCTTTGTAGAGAATGAAGCTAGTACCAAAATTAAAACTCTAAGAACTGGTAGAGGAGGTGAATTCATGAGCCATGACTTCACAACTTATTGCCTTGAGCAAGAAATAAAAAGAAAACTCACAGTAAAAGGCACACAACAACAAAATGGCAATTTAGAAAGGAGAAACATGACCATCATTGAAATGGCAAGATGCATGTTACAAAACAAAAAACTCCCAAAATAATTATGGGGAGAAGCTGTAATTCTAGTAGTGTACCTTTTAAATAGAAGTCCATGCCATGCCCTTCATAAATCCACACCCTATGAAGCATGGACAAGTAAAAAACCAAGTGTTGATCAATTAAAAATATTTGGTAGTATTACCTATAGCTAGAAAACACCACAAATAGAGATACACTATCAGAACAAGGAATAAAAGGTAATCTAGTGAACATTCAAAAGCATACCGGGTCTACAATCCAAATACCAAACAAATGCTAATCACAAGAAATGTTATAGTAGATGTAGAAAGAGGATGGGACTGGACTGTGGCTCAGGATCAGGTATCAAGTCCCGTGGTTGCAGCAAAATCCGAGATAGTTGCAGATTCTACATTGCCGTCCATACCAGAACCAAGTAGCAATACAGAGGAAGCAATTCCTCCTGAAGACCATTCCAGTGATTCATCATATACATCATCGCCATATTTGGTCAGGAGTCGTCTTGCTATGAAGAAGCAGCTACCAATGCCAAGTGGGTGAAAGCCATGGATGAAGAAATCCATGTGATAAATAAAAAAATACTTGGGATTTTGCCGATCTCCCACATGGAAAAATAGCCATAGGCCTAAAATTGCTTTTCAAAGTAAAGTATGATGAAGATGGAACTGTTTTGAAATACAAAGCCCAGTTAGTTGCCAAAGGATATGCACAAAAACCAAGTATAGATTATTTTGAAACCTTCTTACCCGTAGCTAGATTTGAATCCATATGAACATTACTTGCCATTGTTGTTCAATATCATTACCATGTTCTCCAAATGGATGTAAAATCTTCTTTTCTAAATGGAGTCATAGAGGAAGAGATATATGTTAGTCAACCTCAAGGCTACATACTAAAAGGAGAAGCAGAAAAGTCCTTTGTTTGAAGAAAGCTCTCTGCGAACTTAAACTTGCACCAAGAGCATGGAACTATGAAATAGACTCAAAATTTCAAACAATTGGTTTTATAAAAACCCTTAGTGAATTAGGTATGTATGTGAGAAATGAGAAAGGATGTATAATAATAGTATGCATATATGTTTATGACCTACTGGTCCAGGATCAGACCCCCCCTCATCATCAGTGATTTCAAATGATACACAACGTCAAAGTTTGAAATGACAGATCTCGATCTTACCAGCTACTTTCTAGGAATCCAATTTCATCAAACGCCACACCTCATGTGTATTTCTCAATGTCGCTATGCAGAAGAAATTTTCATCAAATTCAAGATGCGGGAATCTAAACCTACAAGTTCTTCGGTGGTTACTAGAGACAAACTTTGCAAAGAACATGGGAAAGAAAAGGCAAATCTAGAAGAATTCAGGAACATGGTAGGCTCCCTCATCTATCTAACCAACACACGGTCCAACATTGAGCATGTCGTAAGCATCATCTCCAGATTCATGCAGTCCCCCAGCACCAAGCACTTAATGGATGCAAACAGAATTTTGAGGTACATTAATGGAACCAAGGCCTATGGTATGATCTATGAGAAAGAAGAAAATAATGAACTCCTAGGGTACTCAGACAACGATTGGGTTGGTTGCTCAGATGAGCACCACGGGATATATATTTTTCATTGCCATTAAATCGATCTCCTAGTGCACAAGGAAACAGATAATCATTGCTCCCTCTTCTACAGAAGCCGAGTATATAACCCTCTGTGAAGAAGCTAAGGAAGCTGTATGGATTCGAAGATTGATTCAAGAAATGATTGGAAATAAATGAAAAAGGGCAACCAAAATCAATATAAACCATACCTCAATAATTGCCATAGCCAAAAACCCTTTCTCCCACAATAAAACCAAACAAATTGAAATTATGCACCATTACACCAGGGACCTTATCAACAAAGAGGAAATCAAACTCGAATACTGTGAGTCCAACTTCCAAATTGCTGATTTGCTCACTAAGCCCCTTCTGATACCCCGATTCTCAGAATTAAGGAACAGGATGAAGGTTTTTAATTGCTCTGATTATGAGAGGGTGTTAGAATTTAATCAGAGCAACAATAAAGAAATTACAAAAGAAAGAGAGGAAGCTTCCTTGCTTGAGAAGATCGTAGCCATGACTACCTGCGCTGGAACCACCGAAAAATTCTGCATCTAAGAAGGAAATGCCAAGGGATAAGAATTGTCGGATTCGAAAGAGCTCAGCTAAATTTATTAGCGTTTTTTTGTTTTGTCTGTATCTGGTCTTGCATTGCTATATATAAAGCTCATGTATGTCGTGGAGCAGGTTAAGGTTAATATAGATATGATGAAAAAGGTCTCCACAACCTGTTTTGTACTAGTTTTTTAAGCAATAAAGCATCAGCAGTGCCGCTTGCTTTCCCCCCTTTTCCCCAAATCATCTAGCTATTACAACCGTATCATGACATGATGAATCATTGAAAAGCAAGCTATTACAATCGTATCATGACGATGTCGGGGGGGGGGGGGGGGCATTCAAAAAAATGCATGTTAGATATCCCAACACGGGGTATCTAGCGTAGAACACAGGTTCTATGACATCTTCTGAATTGGAATGTTTGCCAGAAATCCCTCATGCTCATGATGATCTCCTTATCACAAGAAGAGGACGAGAATAGGCAGGGATGTTTGTGCGCATGCAGTATGCTTGATTTCCAAATCTTTTGATGTTTCTATCTTTCTGTTCGATCTGTGAGTTTTATTTTGTTAGTTTCGTTGTTTAGTTTAAGATTTAGATATAACTACCCTTTCTTTATATTAGATCATTCTTGATGGATTTGTCTATAAATCTCTAACTATTCTACTTTTCCCCTTAAGATATGGTAAAATTTTTACTTTTCCCCTTAAGATATGGTAAAATTTTCCTAAGCATGATATTATGTTTCTTGATTTGTGATATGCAGGATCCTCATGGATATATTTTATTTGAAGATTTGATAAAATAAATTTTTTGACTTTATTAATTAATGTAAAGCATTTGATCAGCAGTCTTACAATCACTCTTAGGCTCGGTTTGGGGGAGACTTATTTTCACCGGTCAAGCGGTTACGACCGCATGAACCGAACCTTAATTAAGGTCCGGTTTATACGGCGGTAACCGCTTGACCGATGAAAATAAGTCCCCCCAAAGGGAGCCTTAATCCCTTAGGTTATTTGTTTAATAGATTTAAGGTAATTTTCAGAGGCCGAAAAATCTATTAAGAAAAAGAAGTGAAGCAATTGATGTTACCTTTTAGTGCGATTTAATTCATAGGTAGCCCACACCAGTAGTGTACAAGAAAACTCTGTGCTCCCCCACTTTTGGTGCGCATGAGCGTAGGCCCCGAGCATCCAAAGCAACCCATGAATGATCGGAGTCCGTTCGCAACCAAAAGCAACGAACCTCAGAGCGAATAGTACTGTTATAGTTAAATGTAAAGGGAGCAAGCTAGCTATAATAAGCAGAAGAGAGAGAAGATGGATGTGAACTTTGTACTTTTTGTTTGCATGGAGAGCGTTTGACCATCTGGGAATCCAAAAAAGGCATTTTTCAGAATATATAAATTAAAATTAGTTCATGATACAATAGTTCCTCTTTGAAAACCATATATTTTCATCAGACTATTACAATTATATTTTATTTACAAGGGAAATATTAAATATTCTTCCATTAATAAAAATATTGCACCTTATATAATTATATAAACTAAGTTATATTAGTATATATATCATGTTCAAAATCACTGAACCTCCTTTAATATGCACTGAAGGAAAAGGGAAAGGCATTAAATGTTACCTAAATAATTTATGATATTAGTATATAGCCAGTGGCTTCCTTTTATTTAATTTTTTCCCACTTAAACTCCCATGCAGATTAATAAATAGTTTGTGGAGATAGAAGATATCACTCAAAACTCACTGAGGGGACCCTATCAGTGCTGAATGATTGTGCTCTTGCAAAGCAAAGTGGCACTCTTTGGTAATTTATTGTTTCCAAATGCCAATTTTAAGGCTCCGTTTGGCACGGCGGCAGCTGTCGTGAGTGCGGTGGTTATGAATCGTCGTTCGTGAACACCCGACTTCACCTAAGGAACTTCATTCTCTTTTATGGTCAAAACTAGTTTTCTTTTCTTGGTGGCGGTTATAACCGTTGTTATGCCAACCATACGGTCTATAATAGTGATGTTTTTTTCCAAACTCATCGTAGCAAAAACGTCGTGCCAAACTGAGCCTAAGTTGTTAAAGAAAGACGGGTACGCAACCCAAGGGAGAGGTTACCGAACACCATATATCTTTTGTATGCTACTTGATTAGTTATATCTTTACTTATTATCATTTATTTTACTACATCTATACACTATGAGTTGTAATAATATTTAGTTAATATATTTTTATAAGAAATCTTAGCAACCCTAATTCAGCTCCTATTTGGATAAGCCATTAGCTAATTAATATATTTAGCTAATATATTTAGTTAATATATTTTATAAGAAATCTCGATAAATTCAGAATGTTTTGAGTCCATGAAAATAGGAAGAGTAAGGGCCTATTTGGGAGGGTTTTTCAGAAAAGAGAAGGAATGGTGGCAAAAGGATGGTAGAAAAATGAGTTTTTCGAAAATGTCTATTGCAAAAGGAGATCTGTTTGTGTGAACTCCTTTTGTAGAGATTTTCAAAAATGAGAAGCATTTTATAAACTGTTTGGCAAATCTACATTGCGGTGACTTTTTATTAAAAATGCGCGCCCGGGCAGAAAAATGCGCGCCCGGGGGAAAATGAGCGCCCGAGCTCGAATTTTTTACCCGAATGTGCAATTTTCGCCCGAGCGAGCATATTATGCCCGAGCGCGCATATTACGCCCGGGCGAGCATTTTTCGCCCGGTCGCGCATTTTTCTCTAAGGTACGCATTTTTTACCCCGAGCGCGCATTTTTCTCACCAGGCGCGCATTTTTGGCTTGTGCTCTCATTTTTCTCCGGTGCACGCATTTATCGTCCGAGCGCGCATTTTTCGCCCGAACGCCCATTTTTGGCCCGCGCTGGCATTTTTCGCCCGGACGCGAATTTTTCGCCCGGGCGCACATTTTTTCGTCTGGGCGCGCATTTTTCGCCAGGGAGAAAAATGCGTGCCGTGCGAAAAATGCCCGTCCGAGTAAAAAATGCGCGCCCGGACGAAAAAATGCGCGCCCGGTCGAAAAATGTGCGTCCGGGCGAAAAATGTGCGTCCGAGCAAAAAATGGGGTTCGGGCGTAAAATGTGCGTCCGGGCGTAAAATGCGCGTCCGGGCGAAAAATCCGCACCCGAGCAAAAAAATGCGAGCCCGGGCGAAAAATGGGCGTTCGGGCGAAAACTGCGCGCTCGGGCGAAAAATTGGCGATTGGGAGAAAAATGTGTGCCCGAGCGAAAGATACTCTTCCGGACGAAAAATGAGCGTCCGGGCGAAAAAATGGGCCGTCGGGCAAACATGCGGGTCTGGGCGAAAAATGCGCCCTCGGGCGAAAAATGCGCCCCTGGAACTAAAATGTGCGCCCGGACGAAAAATGCATGCACTGGCCAAAAATGCGCGCCCGGGGCGAATAAAGCGCGTCGAGCGAAAAATGCGCGCATGCGTGAAAAAATGCTCGCCCGCCCGAAAAATGCGCGCCCGGCGAAAAATGTGAGTCCGGGCGAAAAATGTGCGCCCGAGTGAAAAATGCGTGCCCGCGCGAAAAATGTGCGCTCGCGCGAAAAATGCCCCCTGACAAAAAATGCGCGCCCGGGCGAAAAATGCGCGCCCTGGAGAAGAATGTGCGACCGGGAAAAAAATACTCGACAGAGTGAAAAATTCATGTCCGAGCCTAAAATGCGCCCATGGGCGAAGAAAAGCTCGCCCGGGCAGAAAAATGTTCGCACGGGGGAAAAATTTGCGCTCGGACGAAAAATGCGCTAACCTTGTATCGGGATGAGAAAGTGCTTTTCGAAAAGGTTGAAATGTCCGGACAATTGACTTTTCAAAAGGAGGAGAAAAAAGAGTTTTTCGCGGTAGCATTTCCCACCGGTAGACAATCCAAACGGGTTGTTAGGTGCGGTGACGTTTTTCAGAAAACAAAAAGGAGCTAAAAAGCCCTCTCAAAGAAACCCTAAGACTTGAAGTAGCTAAGGTATATGAACTAATATATTGCAAAAGGCGGAGAAGCATAAAAGCGAGGAAGGTTTATTGATAGAAGATAAACAATTCAAAAAATGTGTTGTTAAGCTAAATAATTAGAAAAGATTTGTGATGATATATGTAGGCCACATTTGACCATATCCACGTACATTACCATAATTACTTCATCATTAAATAAAAAACAGATGCATAGCAGGCCATTGTGATTCAGCAAGATGGCATGACAAAATGTATATGAAAAGAGCTAATTTGAAATTTTGCTCCCTCAATCTTCTAATAAATATTGTACAACTTACTTGGTGTTTTGGGGGAGGAGAAATTTAGCCTGTTGAGCTAGAAAAGAAACCTATATATAATAAACAATTTATTTTATTTCTCACTCTTTTTTTTATTTTCTACAATTTCTTTGGTTGTTGCTGAGACACTACAGCCGCAAGTAACATCATGTTAGCTTTTCAATGGATAATTTAGGTTTCAACCTAAACCTATAAAATTTTCACAAGAGCAACTCCAATGGCGATCGAGATCCTCATTGTACCACGTTATTCAAATATGGAGAACATGATATTTTTTATGATATATATATAATTATCATATACATATACAAATATAATTTACACACACAAATATATATATATATATATATATATATATATATATATATATATATATATATATATATATATATATATACGAATGCCCGACACGGGACTCCGCCCCTACGACCAAGCGCAACAGTACCCGGCCGGCAACGGTGGGCTTCGCCCGCCCCCGGCGCGATATTGTCGGGCGGCCTTCGGCTGCATCCAGGCGGGCTTCGCCTGCCTCCGCACGGGCGAAGCCCGTGCTCGATGCGTATGCGGGCTTTGCCCGCAACATATACATATGAGTACTCGAAATGACCGTAAAAAAATATACATTAATATTACAATATTTATTTTGTAAAAAAAAAGGTATAAACTTAAAATTTTTTTTTTCTCTCTCTCTCTCTCCTCTCTTTCTCTCTCTCTCTCCCTCTCTCTCCTCTCTTTCAAAAAGTAAATTTTTATTATTGAAAGGGCAATTTGAGAAGTCATAATGTTTAACCAAAGTCATGTTTTCCCTTTTAATATAGTATAGATATATGTAATAATTATAACGATAAATTATTATATTTATTAATTTATTTTTTGTATTATATTATTTTATTATATTTTATTAATTTTTCAAAGCTTATTTTTATTTCAAATTTAATTACATAACTAAAATATATTAAACATTACATAATTCAAATAAAAACATTAGATTATGAATTAATACTAAAATTCTGGGAGGTCATCATCGGGTTCGCTATGACTTCTGCGCACTACAAGAAGAATAGGATACAATAACGTTTTTTTTGGGTTTTCGCGATGCTTTTGAAACGCCGCAATTGATTTTGCAGCGATTTAATAAGCGTCGCAAAATCGCCGCAAAAGCCATCGTCGTCGTAGCCTATTGCGGCGTTTCTCGAAAAGGCGCCGCAATAGCCTGCGGCAGATACCGCCGCGCTTTTTCTGCAAAGCGCCGCAATAGATCATAACCTATTGTGGCGCTTCATATAGAAGCGCCGCAAATTCCAGTCCAGCACGAAAATATGAAATCCCCCTATGGCCACACTTATTTGAATTAACGCCGGAATTATTATTTGAAGAAGGTATATTTCTTTTCATCCAAGGGTTTGGTGAAAATATCAGCCCTTTGCAAATCAGTAGAAATGAATTGTAGGCAAATTTTATTTTTATCCACATTATCTCTGATAAAGTGGTGCCTAATTTCTATGTGTTTAGTCCTACTATGGAGTACTGGATTTTGTACTATAGATATTGCAGTAGTATTGTCACAAAATATAATTGAATTATTTAAGTTAATACCATAGTCTAAAAGTTGATTTTGTATCCACAGTATCTGTTAGCAGCAACTGCCTGCAGCAATATATTCTGCTTCAGCTGTTGAAGTAGGCACAGATGTCTGTTTCTTACAAAACCAAGACACTAGCCTATCACCAAGAAACTGGCAAGTTCCTGATGTGCTTTTCCCGTCTACTCTGCATCCAGCATAATCAGAATCTGAGAATCCAGTTAATTCAAATTCTGAAGCTGTTGGATACCAGAGTCCTAGATTTGGACAACCCTTTATATATCTCAAAATTCTTTTTAATAAAATTAGGTGAGATTCTTTGAGGTTAACTTGGAACCTAGCACAAATACATGTAGCAAACATTATGTCAGGTCTACTAGTTGTTAAGTAAAGTAATGAGCCAACAATTGCTCTATATACTTTCTAACCAACAAGTTTCCCTGATTCATCACTGTCAATAACAGCATTGGAGGGCATGGGTGTTTTCATGGTGGAAGCATCAGACATACCAAATCTTTTCACTAATTCCTTAGCATACTTAGATTGTGATATGAATATGCCATTTGAAGTTTGCTTCACTTGAAGACCAAAGAAGTAAAATAACTCACTCATACTACTCATTTCAAATTTAGATTACATTAGGCCAGAAAACCTTTTGCATAGATTTGAATCAGTAGAGCCAAATATAATATTATCTACATAAATTTGAACTAGTAAAGTGTTAATTTTATGTATCCTGAAAAATAGGGTTTTATCAACAGAGCCTCTACAGAACTTGTTCTACAAAAGAAAATTAGCTAAGGTCTCATACCATGCCCTGGGAGCTTGCTTGAGACCATAAAGAGTTTTATTAAGCTTAAATACATAAGAGGAGTGAGTTGGAGAGATGAAACCTGGTGGTTATTTGATAAGTAGTATTTTTATAACTTTTTAATAGAAAATTTTATAAATATTTAATATGAATTTTCCTTTTTATGATAATTTTAGGTTATAAGTAGTTCTTTTTGTAATTTTGATTCTAACTTAGCTTAATTTCAATATTTGCAGAATTTTGGGACAAATTCGGAAAAATGGCATGTCACGCCCTCGGTCACGCCCGTGACCAAGGGCGTGTAACCTAAAGATCAGTCCAGAATGATGCCGCGCTGTCTAAGCTAGCCCACACCAAGTCACGCCCCAGGTCACGCCCGTGACCAAAAGTCACGCCCGTGACCAAGGGCGTGTAAACTTAAAATCTTCCACGAGGAGCCGCCGTCGAGACGTGGAGATGCTGTCGAGAAGTCAACCTAAGTCACGCCCGTGACCCACATGTCACGGCCGTGACTTTCCAGCGTGATCCCTGCTCTGCCGCCGCGCCGAATTCCAGCCCACGCCGCATTTAATGCAGCCGTCCAAAGTCACGGCCGTGACCCGACATGTCACGCCCGTGACATGTCACTTTTCGCCACGCCGTCCCGTAAGCCCACGCCGCTGTCGGATCCGATGTGAATAGTGCAGTCACGCCCTTGGTCACGCCCGTGACCGAGGGCGTGTAATCTGAAATTTTTTCCTATAAATTCAGAGGCTCTCCTTGAGTCCAGGGTTCAGAAGTTTGGAGAGGTGGAGGTGCTGTTATAGCTGAGAGTGAGTTTTTCAAGTTGATGTTCATGTCTTTAAGCTTTCATGTTTTCTTCCTTTCCTTTTTATGCAATGTTTTAGTTTAACTTTCATGTACTAGTTCTCTTTTTAGCTTGTAATCTTCATTTCTTTAGCTTTGTAATCGCTTCTTAACTTTGTAATCGTTTTGATTTTCAATAAAATTTAATTTCCTTTTCATTCCATGTTCTCTTTCTTTCCTTAGTATTTTCTCTTTTATGAATGTTAATTTTCCTTTCCCTTCATGCAATGTTTTAACCTTTTCATTTAGATTGCAATTAGTTTCTCTTTTTAGCTAAGTAAACAAAACCTCAAATTTTCGTCGATAAGATAATGGTGATTTTCCTCGAAGTAGAAGTAATCAACGCGCCCCGTGGAATATGACCTTGATATTCCTAAATATCCTATACTATAGACGATAAGGTACACTTGCCTTTATCGGATATAGTTTTGGAGAAAATCTCAACCCTTCACTAAATTTCAAAACCCGCGAAATCGATATCAAGTTTTTGGCGCCGTTGCCGGGGACTTTGCGTAGATATTTTGAAAAGAGGATAGCTATTAATTTTATCATGCTTCTTTTTATTTTATTTTGCTTTTTCTAAATTTCAAAAAGAAAAAAAAAATTTAGTTTTTTTTCTTCTTCCTTTCTTCTCTTTTTAGTGTATGACCCGAGGTAGCACTTCGATTCTTCCTTTTGATCCGGAGATCGAGCGAACCCTCTTGAGGCTCCGCCGTTCGCGTGATCAGGGAAATCAAGTAGAATCCGAAGAGTCGATCGGGGACACTAACGCAGCAAATATGGATCATAATCTTAATCCTCCTAATCTTAACGAGCCAAATCCTAATAAGGACGCGCAACGGACCATGTCCTATTATGCGCGGCCAAATTTGGAAGGCACACAATCGAGTATTGTTCGCCCCACGGTGGCGAACAATAATTTTGAGATCAAGTCCAGCATCATACAAATGGTGCAACAATCGGTGACCTTTGATGGTCAACCGGACGAGGATCCCAATTCACATATCTCTTACTTTCTTGAAATTTGCGACACTTTTAAGATCAATGGCGTCACCGATGATGCCATTCGACTACGTCTTTTTCCTTTTTCTTTGCGGTCCAAGGCCAAGCAGTGGCTGGACTCCCTACCAAGGGGATCCATCACTACATGGGCCGAAATGGCGGAAAAATTTCTCAATAAATATTTCCCGCCTTCAAAGACCGCTAAATTGCGCACGGATATTGCATCGTTCATGCAAATCGACTCGGAGACTCTCTATGACACATGTGAGCGTTTCAAGGAGCTTTTGCGCCGATACCCTCACCACGCACTTGTCACTTGGCAACAAGTGCAAATATTTTATAATGACTTAAATCTCCAAACAAGGCAAATGATTGATGCGGCCGCCGGGGGGACATTAAATAACAAAACCCCGATCGCCACTCAAGAGCTTTTCGAAGAGATGGCCACAAATGCGTATCAATGGAACATGCCCCGAGCGCGGCCTAATAAGCCGGCCAGAATTTTTGAAATAGACGCAAACGCAAATTTGGCTTTACAAGTTGAGCGCTTAACAAAGCAAGTGGCGGAGATGTCTGCTTCCTCCGCCACTCCTCCTTGGGCCAATAACGTTTTAATTGAAGAACATGTTGACTACATGGGAAATCCACCTTGGCCTTCCTATAACCCGAACACCGCTCCGTATAATAACACCGACAATGCGGGTTATAGGAATCATCTGAATTTCTCATGGAGCAACCAAGGAAATGCTCAGCGTCCTATGAATTTAAATCAACCTCCCCCTAATCAACTTCTTAACTTAACTCCGCCTCCAAATTTGATTTCTCAAAATTATAATCCACCCGGTTTTCCACCGCAACAGCAAAAACTCTCTCCGATTGAAGAGGTTTTTGCAAAATATGTTGCTACAAATGAAACGAACATCCGGAACCTTACCGGATCGATCAAAAATTTAGAGAATCAAGTGGGCCAACTCGCAAAGATGATTTCTGAGCGTCAACAAGGAGCACTACCGGGGAACACCGAGCAAAATCCAAAGGAGAGCGCGCACGCGATTACACTCCGAAGCGGGAAGGAGGTGGTTCAAAAACAGGACGAACCCAAGGTAATTTCTTCTCCTCCTCCTCCCACTTTTAATTCAACTTCGAATTTGCCCGCTACGATAGCTCCGCACACTTCTATTTTAAATCCGCACGCTCCTACTTCTAATATTCCGTATCCATCGAAATTTAAAAATGAAAGCGCCGAAAAAAATTATAAAAAGTTTTTAGATGTTTTAAAACAAATCCATATTAATGTACCTTTCTGCGAGGCTATCTCACAAATGCCTAAATATGCGAAATATCTTAAGGAGTTGTTCTCCAATAAGAAAAAGTTAGAAGATATTTCGCATATTTCATTAAACGCAGAATGCTCCGCGGTTGTACTCAACAAATTGCCGAAAAAAGCAAATGACCCGGGACGGTTTTCCATCCCATGTCTATTTGACAATTCGTTAGTAAAACACGCCTTAACGGATCTTGGAGCAAGCATCAACCTTATGCCGTTTTCTTTGTTCAAAAAGCTAGGTCTAGGAAATCCAAGGCCCACTCGAATGAGTATCCAATTAGCAGATCGTTCTTTAAAATATCCGATAGGAATAGTGGAGGACGTGCTCGTCAAGGTTGACAAATCATCTTCCCGGTGGATTTTGTCATTCTTGACATCGAAGAGGATGCCGAAGTACCCCTCATACTCGGCCGCCCCTTCCTTGCCACCTCCCGCGCTATTATCGACGTAAGTAACGGAAAGCTCCTCCTACGGGTTGTAGACGATGAAGTTACTTTCGGCATAAATTCCTCAATGCGGAACACGCTAGAAAATGACGATTCATGTTTTTACTTAGAAGAGTGTTATGAGTTCGATTCATCCCTCGAGTTAGTTTCATCGGCGAGTAGTGATTCCGAGCCCGTAGAGCTCTTTTGTGATGAAGAAGAAGTTTCTCACCCCACACCACCCGAACCATTATTTTTAGAAAAATTAAAAATCAAGACTTCTTATGAAGAACCGCCCGTATTGGAGTTGAAACAACTCCCCCCTCACCTTAAATACTTGTTTTTAGAAAAAGAGTCTAAGCTACCCGTCATCATTTCATCCGATCTTAGCAACTCAGAAATTTCTGAGTTGACTATAGTCTTAAGAAAGCACCGCCACGCAATTGCGTGGCAATTATCGGACATTAAGGGTATAAACCCATCTTTCTGCACTCATAAAATATTTCTCGAAGATAATTCCCGAAATTCAGTCCAGCCTCAACGACGGCTAAACCCTAACATGAAAGAAGTCGTTAAGGCCAAAGTTATAAAACTTCTGGACGCGGGAATCATCTACCCGATATCGGACAGTACTTGGGTTAGCCCAGTACAAGTCGTGCCAATGAAAGGTGGTGTTACGGTAGTTGCGAACAAAAATAACGAATTGATCCCAACCCGTACTGTTACGGGTTGGCGGATGTGCATCGACTATTGGAAATTAAATGATGCCACCCGTAAGGATCATTTCCCTCTACCATTTATCGACCAAATTTTAGAACGCCTTTCGGGTCACTCCTACTACTGTTTTCTCGATGGTTTGTCGGGATACTTCCAAATTCTGATTTCGCCCGACGACCTAGAGAAAACCACTTTCACTTGTCCCTTTGGCACCTTCGCTTATCGAAGGATGCCATTCGGTCTTTGTAACGCGCCAGCTACATTCCAAAGATGTATGCTGGCAATTTTTGACGAGTTAGTGGAGGAGGTGATGGAAGTATTTATGGACGATTTTTCCGTGTACGGGAGTTCATTTGAAAACTGTTTAAAAAATCTCGACCGCGTGTTGCAGCGATGTGAGGAAACAAATTTAGCGCTTAATTGGGAAAAATGCCATTTTATGGTCAAGGAAGGACTAGTCCTTGGCCATAAAATTTCGGGCAAGGGGATCGAGGTCGATAGGGCCAAGATTGAAGTAATTGAAAAACTCCCCCCTCCCACAAACGTAAAAGCTATTAAGAGTTTCCTAGGCCACGCGGGGTTCTATCTGCGCTTTATACAAAATTTTTCAAAAATTACAAAGCCGTTAACCCATCTTCTCGAGAAAGATTCATCTTTTCTTTTTAGCGATGAATGTCATTTAGCTTTTCAACTTATCAAAGAAAAACTTATAAACTCCCCGATTCTAGTCGCGCCGGATTGGTCGCTCCCTTTTGAAATCATGTGCGACGCGAGTGACATTGCGGTTGGTGCTGTTTTAGGCCAACGGGTGAGTAAGTATTTCCACCCTATCTATTATGCGAGCAAAACACTCACGTCGGCACAAGAAAATTACACCACGACCGAGAAGGAACTTCTAGCAATCGTTTTTGCCTTCGATAAGTTTAGGTCGTATATCACCCTCTCGAAAGTCATCGTCTTCACGGATCACTCCGCACTTAGATATCTTTTAAGCTAATCGGACGCCAAGCCTCGTCTTTTGCGATGGATCCTCCTCTTGTAGGAGTTTGACTTAGAGATCTGGGACAAAAGGGGAGCCGAAAACTTGGCGGCCGATCATCTCTCCCGTTTAGAAAACCCCGCCTCGGACGTATTAATAGAATCTGACATTAATGATAAATTTCCCGAAGAGCGCCTCCTTGCTCTCGAAAATATTAATTCATCATCTACCCCCTGGTTTGCAGATCTGGCTAACTATTTAGTAGCCTGGGTCCTGCCAAAAGAAGTCTCGAGTCAGCAAAAGAAGAAATTCTTTTCTGATTTAAAGAATTACTTTTGGGAGGACCCCTTTTTATTCCGTGTATGCGCAGACCAGGTAGTAAGACGATGCGTCTCGAGTGAGGAATGCCTTAAAATTTTACGCCATTGTCATGAGGGACCCACCGGAGGTCATTATCATTCAAACCGAACCGCGAGGAAGGCGCTGGAGGCGGGCTTTTATTGGCCCTCGCTCTTCAAAGATGCTCACACCCTTGTGAGTACTTGCGACAGCTGCCAGCGGTCGGGGAACATCTCTCGCCGGGATGAGATGCCCCAAAACATTTTCTTAGAATGCGAAATTTTTGATCTTTGGGGTATCAATTTTGTTGGTCCTCTCCCTCCATCTTTTTCAAATAAATATATTCTAGTGGCGGTCGACTACGTTTCGAGGTGGGCGGAAGTGCAAGCTCTCCCCACCAATGATGCGCGAGTCGTCGTTAATTTCTTAAAAAAATTATTTTCTCGATTTGGCACGCCGCGCGCTATTGTGAGTGATCGGGGCACCCATTTTTGCAATACTCAATTCACAAAAATCTTAGCAAAATATGGTGTCACACACAAATTATCCACCGCATATAACCCACAAACGAGCGGCCAAGTCGAAGTTGTTAATCGAGAATTAAAACGGATTTTAGAAAAAACAGTTTCTATCAATCGGAAGGATTGGGCAATAAAGCTCGATGACGCGCTATGGGCCTATCGAACGGCGTACAAGACCGCTATCAGTTGTACACCGTATCGAATGGTTTATGGCAAGGCTTGCCACCTTCCGGTCGAATTAGAACACCGCGCATTTTGGGCGCTTAAATTTTTAAACCTCGATTCCACTCTAGCGGGAGAACAAAGAAAATTCCAAATGAACGAATTAGATGAGTGGCGAGCGAATGCGTATGAGAGCAATAAATTATATAAGGAGCGAACGAAATTTTATCACGATAAGCATATAAAATTTCCAAAAACTTTTTTGCCCGACGATCTCGTCCTCCTTTATAATTCCCGCCTTCGCCTTTTCCCGGGAAAACTAAAATCCCAATGGTCCGGACCCTTTATTGTTAAAGAGGTTTGGTCCTATGGTACAATTTTAATTTCCCACCCGGAAAAAGGTACCTTCAAAGTAAACGGCCACCGCCTTAAATTATATCTTCCGGGAGAGTTAACTAATGAAAAGAGTGATTCGATTGTATTTCAACCTATAATATGATCGGCAAGTGGGTCAAGCTACGCGACCTTAAACAAAGCGCTTTTGGGAGGCAACCCAAAGTTATCTTTTGTTATTTTCTCTTGTCTTTTCTTTTCTTCTTTAACAACCTTTGCAGGTAATCGCGGCTTCCCCACAAAAGCTTCAAAAAAAAATCAGGGAAGCCCTTTTTCCTTCTCTTCTTTCATTTTTGCATTTCTCTTTTTACCTTTTCTTACTTCATACTTATTTTTAAACATTGGGGACAATGTTTAACTTTAAGTATGGGGGTGTAAATAGCCCTTTGTAAATATTTGTAAATAGTTTTAAAAAGAAAATTTTCAAAAAAATGAAAAAAAAACAACAAACAGAAAATTTTAATTTTGTTTCTATGTCTTCCGTTATTTAAGCACTTGTAAAATCCAAAAACTCAAGCAAATTTAGAAAATCGAAAATTTAAATCTTGGAAAGGGACGTTTGGGATTTCATCCCATCACACCTCCTAGTACTTTGCGAACCCTTCACCGGGTAGCCCTTGGGAAGTCCAAGACTTACAAAAATTGCTAAGTTTTAAAGCTAGTTTCCTTTCTTTGTAAATAGTTTTAATGAGAAAAATTTAAAAAAAAGATAATATCAAAAATTCAAAAAAAATAATATCAAAAATTCCAAAAATTCTTATATCCCTCCTTCTTGTTGTTTTTGTGATTTCTTAGAAATCTAGTTGAGAATGTTTATAAGCATGTTTAAGTTTTTAATTGGCTAAAATTTTGCTTATCATAGTTTGTTAATTTTAAATTTGAGGTAATGTTGATTTAAGAATCATCTTATGATTTTAAATTGATTAGAGAATTTTGTTAGCATGACTTCTCTTTTTATTTTTAAATGGCTTCATTTTGTAGTGAATTTTCTAAACCTCTTTAGATTTCAATTATATTTTCTTCTAACTTTTTAGATCTTAGGAAATTTAATGTTACTAGAATTTGCTCTCAATATAATTTAAAGCTAGCTAGATTTTTTTCCCTTCCTTACCCCCTTTGTGGCAAAAAAAAATGAACTTTAAAAGATCATATGTCATGGGAATAAGAGGATAAAATTCATTATTCCCTATAACATATGCACCCAAAATATTTGAAAAGATTATATGGCATGGAGTAAGAGGATAAAATTCATTACTCCTAAACCATATACATTTTGGGTTTTTATTAGAAGAGAAAAAAAAAGAAAGAAAAAAAAAGAAAGAAAAAAAAAGAAAAGGAAATTTCATGATAAATTCCATTTCCTCCATTCAAAAATTTCTCTTATGCCAAATTTTATGAAATCCCCCTTAGCCAATTATCATTGTTCTAGTTTTAGTTGAAAATTATGGAGAGAGCAATATTTAGTAATTTACTTTTCCTTAAGATTCTTTTAAGATAGAGTTCTTATAATTTTAATTTAATTTAGTTTAATAATTTCTACAATTTTGTCAAACTACTTAATTTTCTCGAGAAGTCTTTGCCTACACATTTTTCCCTCTTTTCAAATCATCATCATAATTTAGGACTTAATTCCCCCTTGAATTTACTCTTAACTTAACTTTTGGTTTAAATGAAATTTTAGTTTTAAATTAAAAATTTTGTAAGGATGTCTTATAAATTATGTCTCACACTTTTGCTCTGGAATAGCAAAACCTCAAGTATGGGGGTATTTGATAAATAGTATTTTTATAACTTTTTAATAGAAAATTTTGTAAATATTTAATATGAATTTTCCTTTTTATGATAATTTTAGGTTATAAGTAGTTCTTTTTGTAATTTTGATTCTAACTTAGCTTAATTTCAATATTTGCAGAATTTTGGGACAAATCGGGAAAAATGGCATGTCACGCCCTCGGTCACGCCCGTGACCAAGGGAGTGTAACCTAAAGATCAGTCCAGAATGATGCCGCGCTGTCTAAGCTAGCCCACACCAAGTCACGCCCCAGGTCACGCCCGTGACCAAGGGCGTGTAATATTAAAATCTTCCACGAGGAGCCGCCGTCGAGACATGGAGATGCTGTCGAGAAGTCAACCTAAGTCACGCCCATGACCCACATGTCACGGCCGTGACTTTCCAGCGTGATCCCTGCTCTGCCGCCGCGCCGAATTCCAGCCCACGCCGCATTTAATGCAGCCGTCCAAAGTCACGGCCATGACCCGACATGTCACGCCCGTGACATGTCACTTTTCGCCGCGCCGTCCCGAAAGCCCACGCCGCTGTCGGATCTGATGTGAATAGTGCAGTCACGCCCTTGGTCACGCCCGTGACCGAGGGCGTGTAATCTGAAATTTTTTCCTATAAATTCAGAGGCTCTCCTTGAGTCCAGGGTTCAGAAGTTTGGAGAGGTGGAGGTGCTGTTAGAGCTGAGAGTGAGTTTTTCAAGTTGATGTTCATGTCTTTAAGCTTTCATGTTCTTTTCCTTTCCTTTTTATGCAATGTTTTAGTTTAACTTGCATGTACTAGTTCTCTTTTTAGCTTGTAATCTTTATTTCTTTAGCTTTGTAATCGCTTCTTAACTTTGTAATCGTTTTGATTTTCAATAAAATTTAATTTCCTTTTCATTCCATGTTCTCTTTCTTTCCTTAGTATTTTCTCTTTTATGAATGTTAATTTTCCTTTCCCTTCATGCAATGTTTTAACCTTTTCATTTAGATTGCAATTAGTTTCTCTTTTTAGCTAAGTAAACAAAACCTCAAATTTTCGTCGATAAGATAATGGTGATTTTCCTCGAAGTAGAAGTAATCAATGCGCCCCGTGGAATACGACCTTGATATTCCTAAATATCCTATACTATAGATGATAAGGTACACTTGCCTTTATCGGATATAGTTTTGGAGAAAATCTCAACCCTTCACTAAATTTCAAAACTCGCGAAATCGATATCATTATTCCACATAGACTTCTTCTTTGATATCTCCATTCAAAAAAGCACTCTTCACATCCATCTGATATACCTTGAACTTCTTGAATGCAACAAAGGCAAGAAATATCCTTATAGCTTCAAGTCTGGCAACAGGAGCAAAGGTTTGATCAAAATCAATTCCTTCTTCCTGAGAATATCCTTGGGCTACTAATCTTGCTTTATTTCTGATGATTATTCCTTGATCATCTAGCTTGTTCCTGAAGACCCACTTGGTGCTAATGACTGGATGGTCCTTTGGTCTTGGAACCAAATCCCAAACCTTGTTCCTTTCAAATTGGTTGAGCGCCTCTTGCATTGCAAGAATCCAGTTTGGATCTTGTTCTGCATCTTTTATGGTTTGAGGTTCAAATTGTGATAGGAAACAAGTATGCATTTGATTTTGGTGTAGTTGATGCCTTGTTTGAACACCTGCTTAAATATCTCCAATGATTTGAGATATTGGATGATCTCTAACAGTGATGTGATCAACAGTTGGAGTTGGTTCAGCAATAGTTTCTTCTTGAGGGATATAATCAGCTGTCACTTGTTTGGAATTGTCAACAAGATCTTTTGGATGATCTTCTTCTTCACTGCCTTCAATAAGTTGGGATGATGGAAGTAGAGACTCTTCATTCTGTAGATTTAGTCCATTGAGCTCTTCACAGAACCTTCAACCATGTTAGCTGATACCTGTAAAATATCTTTCGTAGAGGTGGTATTCCTCTCCTCATTTAACATGTTAGTTTCATCAAAAGATACATGCATGGACTCTTCTATCTTAAGAGTAGATTTGTTGTAAACTCTATAAGCTTTACTAGAAAGAGAATATCCAAGGAATATACTTTCAGCAGATTTTGCTTCAAATTTCCTGAGATACTTCTTATCATTGTTATGCACATAGCATTTACAGCCAAATATCTTAAAATAGTTAACCTTAGGCTTTTTATTCTTGAGTAATTCATAGGGAGTTTTACCCTTAATCTTATGTATCAGGCTTCTATTCAACACATAATTTGCTGTGTTCACTGCCTCTGCCCAAAAAGAGATTGGCAAGTGAGCATCAGCAAGCAATGTAGTTGCTGATTCAATAAGTGTTCTATTTTTCCTTTCAGCTACCCCATTTTGTTGAGGAGTTCTAGGAGCAGAGAAACATTGCCTGATCCCTTATTTTCCACAAATTTCTCTCATCAGAAGAGATTCAAACTCAGTGCCGTGATCACTTCTGATCAATGCAACTAGAGTAGAGTACTCAATCTTGATGGACCTGAGAAAGTCTGTCAGAACACTGAAGGTGTCAGACTTGTTCTTAAGAAAGAACACCCAAGTGAATCTTGAGAAGTTATCTACAATAACTAGAGAGTAATACTTCCCTCCTAGACTTTGTATTGCAGTGGGTCCAAGGAGATCCAAATGCAGTAAGTACAAAATCCTAGGAGAATCACTCTTGGATAAAGATTTAAAACTACTCTTAGTCTGCTTACCTAATTGACAATCCCTGCAGAGTCCTTCCTTCTTGTATGAACCAGAAGGCAGTCCTCTAAGAAGATTGTCCTTAGAAATCTTAGATATAGTTCTAAGGTTAATGTGTCCTAGCCTTTTATGCCATAATTCATTTGTTTTACTTATAGAATTAAATAAACAAATATCTGAATTGGCAGAGTCAAAATTGACTAAATAAATATTTCCATGTCTAATACCAGATAATACATTTATGTTTTTATTATTGGTAATAAGACATAAGGAATGGTTAAAAGTTACCTGATAACCTTCATCACATAACTGGCTTATGCTGATGAGGTTGTGCTTCAGACCATTGACATAAGCTACCTCTTTGAAGGTGACTGCTCCAACTTTGATTTGTCCATAACCTTTGGTTTGTCCACAGTTGGAGTCTCCAAAGATAACTTTGGGTCCAAGCCTTGCCTTGTAGTTGCTTAAGTTGGCCTTGTTTCCTGTCATATGCTTTGCGCATCCACTATCCAAATACCATTTTTCTTTTATTTTTGGATAGCCCTGTACCTGCAAAAAAGAAAACATTCTAGTTGTTCTTGACCCAGACTACCTTGGGTCTTTTTGTCTTTCCACAAAAATCTAAAATATAAGATATCTCAGGATGATCCTTATAGCCATGTGGATGATCTCTCCTTGGAGGAATTATGCACTCAGTAAAATGATTTTTAGTATATTGAGAATAAGAATTCTCCAGATTTTTTGTATATTTTCTGTTCGACGAATTTGGATGAATTCGTCGATCGTCGTTCGACAAATTGTCAAGCGCCGTTCGAATAATAACTATACTGAAAATTTGTCTTCAGAGTTCGTCGATCTCCGTTCGACAAATTCGTGTGATTTCATCGAGATCCGTTCGACGAATTCTGTTGAATTCCTTTATTCTTAATGTTCTTGCTTGAAACATTCTTACTAACATCTACTACCTCTTTGTTCTTAGCAGAAATGAATTTTACTGGTGTAGATAAGATGTTTTCTTAATAAGATGTGGCTCACTTGATGATGCACCCAAGCCCAGTTTGCCACTAAGTCTGTCATTCACTGTGCTTGTGATGTCCATCAGTTTGATACTTCTCCTATTGAGGGATTCTTCAAACTTCTTAGCTTCGGACAACTTATTCTCAATGAGAACAATATCTTCTCTGGAGGCAGTCAAATCTTTCTTAAGATTGACATTTTCTTCACTTAGTTGGTTCATTTCAGCCAACTTGCCTCTGAGAGAGATTATCTCTTTCTCAGATTTAATTAAATCTAAATAAAGAGTTTTAAAATCATTTATGAAATCATTTGAATTAAAATCAAAGTTAGATATTACTTGATCAGCATCAGTTTCAGATTCTGATTCTTCTGAATTACTTCCTGAGGCATTGATAGCCATCATGCAGAAATTTCTTTCATCTGCATCATCTTCATCATCACTGGAGCTGGATGATGATGCATGTTCTGACTCACTGTTTGAGTCATAGATAGCCATCAAACATTGATCATTGTCATTTGATTCATTCTCATCTTCAGATTAGCCGGATGAAGACTCTGATTCTTCTGCAGAACCTTCAACCATGTTGTTGAGGGACATCCAGATTTCCCTGGCTGAAGTGCATTCCACAACTTTTTGAAAAATGTCATCAGACATTGTTTGTGCCAATATATTCATTACTTTGGCATCTGCACTTCTCTGTTTCTTTTGAGCATCTGTACACTCAGGAGGTGGAACAACATTATTGTTTGTTGTTGTTTCAGCACTTGTTGTTGCTGTAGGAGTAGGAGGTCCTGTCAAAATAATATTGAAGATATCCTCATCAATAGAATTCATATATATTCTGATCCTTGCCTTCCATAGTGCAAACTTATTTAGATTGCACATAGGAGGTCTTGTTCTTGAGTATTCTTTGTTATGTGCCATGAGTTTTTAGCAAAAGAAACTCTAGAAGAAAATTAAGATCTGATTGATCTTTTGATTCAGGTGTTAGCCTGTAAAGAATCAACCAACCTCTGATACCAATTGAAAGTCCTCTGATATCAGTTGAAAGTATTCTCTGATATCAAAGGAAAGGGAGGTTAGATCTTAAAGTTACTCTAGAGGGGGGGGGGGGGGGGTGAATAGAGTATTAAAAAAATTTTCACTTATTTTTATAGCGGAATTAAAATAGTGATATTTATATGTGTATAACAGAGTGAGTTATAAAAGCAAAATAAAAACAAAGCACATCACAGTACAGAAAATCACACAAATACAGAGGACACACAGATTTATAGTAGTTCCCCAATAAACCTGGGTACATCTACTCTTCTACCACCCTTGGTAGGATTCCACTAGGTTTTTGATCAGGTCCTTATCACCAATGGATTTTTGATCAGGTGTCCAAACACCAATGAGCTTTTGATCAGGTGCTCAAACCAAACAACAGGTTTTTGTTCAGGTGCCCTGCCACCAAAGGGTTAACTTTTGAAGGGAGTTATAACCCTATATAGAATGGGATAAAGAGGGTTAAGATGTTCTTCTCTGTCAATAATCTGAGAGAAGACTAGTGGAATGTGTTGATGTAAAGCTCCCATGTCTGATAAAAAATAGTTGACAGTTGAGGATGGAGCTTTCTCTTGAATGCAGATCTTCCTTGATAGCTGATGAATCTGATAGACAAAGGCTTCTCAGATTGTTTGTTGCTCTTGAAGATTTAAAACGTTGCAGCAGAAACCTGAGATAAGATCTGTGTTGTTGTTCTCAGAGATTGAGAGGTGCTGCTTGAGGAAGATGAACTATGTATTTTTCTTTCTGTATTTCTCTCGACAGTTGCTTCCCTCTTTCTTACTGCTGTTCTCATCTTCTTCCTTTTTCCTTAGACAATATATCTCTGATTTGAATTTCAAATCATCTGAATAAGGAATAAAATAATTAGGAGGATTATTTCTTGGAACTGCAAACGAGACTTTAATTCCTTTTCCATTTCCAGTACGCCAAACGACTATTCTTTCTCGGGAAAAGACAACGGAAAGGAATAAATAAATGGAAGGATAAAATCCTTGACTTATCTGGAATAATAGATCCGTTGTTGATAGATCTGAGTTCGGAGAATAGAATAAAATTGATCTGTCTGAAATAAACAAGCTGAAGAGAAACTTTCGTCGATCTGAATGTTGAGATCGTCGACCGCTGAGACTTGGCAAATTCGTCGACCGCTGAGACTGGATAAATTCGTCGACCGCTGAGACTGAGCAAATTCGTCGACCGCTGAGATTAAGCAAATTTGTCGAACGCAGAACCTTGGCAAGTTCGTCGAACTGGAGCATGCCGTTCGTCGAACGCAGGATGGAGTTCGTCGAACGCAGAAACTTATCTTTTCCTAAGTTCTAATCAGCCTAAAACCTTGACCCTTAAACTATACATTTGGGTCAACATAGTCCTAGTCAACAGATAGTGATCCTAGCCCAAATCAGTAATTGGGTTGTTTCAACACAAACCAAAATCATGCATGCATATCCTGTAGCATTTAATCAACCTATTTACAACAGACTCTTCACTCAGTAAACAAAAATAAAAACATGAGCTAGAAATTATAACAAAATGTAGAGGGATCTGCGGTGATGTTCTTCTTAAGACCGATAAAGATCGTCAGGGACATCATATTTCGGAAACAAAATCTTCTTCTTGAGATCGAGACCAATATAGTTGGTTGGGGACTTGTTCTTCCTGTGAGCACATCTTCCTACGCCAATCTAGAACAA
Source organism: Dactylorhiza incarnata (assembly GCA_033032865.1). Taxonomy (NCBI): domain Eukaryota; kingdom Viridiplantae; phylum Streptophyta; class Magnoliopsida; order Asparagales; family Orchidaceae; genus Dactylorhiza; species Dactylorhiza incarnata. Next base: position 2,037,174 of record JAWHQI010000017.1, on the reverse strand, counting down.
AATCATCAAATCTTCTGATATGATCCTTTCTTGATGATCAACAGCAGACACCTCCACAGATCAATGGAGAGAAACAGATCTAAAACATAACATCAACAACCACTCTCATATCTCATTCCAGCAGGCAAAATCCGTTAGAATTTGTATTAAGCCTAAGAATTTGTATAATCTTTCCCTTTATATAATATGATTATATAGCTGGAACTATAGCTAGGTCTCGCAGACCAAGTCATCTAAATCTTTACCTGTATACATGTGTATATATATGTGTGTATATATATGTGTGTATATATACATGTGTATATATGTGTATATATATGTATATATGTATATATGTAGAAGTTTAGACTAACTTCATCATGAACAGGTCAATGAATTTGATAAAAAGCAATTATATACATATATATACATACATACATAAATATATATACATACATATAAATACATACATATATATACATACATACATACATACATATATACATACATACATATATATATACATACATACATACATATATATATATACATACATATATATACATACATATATATATATACAAACATATATATATATACATACATACATATATATATATACACTACAACAAAATACACTTTTAGTAAGGACTAAAAACGTTACAAAAGGTAACTAATACCGTTACACAAAGTTTTTGTAACGACATTTACTTTATGTTACGACCGTTACCTAAAGCTCGACGCTAATAGTTCTCGTAACGAATTTTTGTTTGTCGTTACAAATAATTTATTCGTGACAAACATTACTTACTCACAATAAGATGAGTTATAGTAAAGAATATTTCGTTACAAATGTTTGACTTCTTCCCCACTAAAAAAATTATATTTATATATCAAATATATGAATATTTCGCTACAAATGTTTGATTTTTTCCTCACTAAAAAATTATATTTATATAACAAATATATTGAAATTAATTTATCATTACAAATAATTATAAAAAACATTACTCCTTTACAATAAGTTGTAACATAGCCAATCAATACACACAAATATTAAATTAATAAAAAGAAAACACATTACAAATATTAAATTAATAAAAAGAAAACCCATTACAAATATTAAATTTGAAATACATGTAGTTGCTAGATAGAGTACAAGTGTCATCTCATCTATAACAAAACAACATTACATAACAACAATAAGATCAAAATATTTTACAAAACACATCAACTTCTACACTTTCCGACTAATGCATCTTCTTCCATCACTTTTCGCCCAAAACTCCAACTCGATCCCTAGAAATAAATGAGAGCAATTATTAAAAGGGGGCAGCAACACTTTAAATGAGGCAAAAGGTAATATAAAGAGGATTCATGGGTGTGATGTGAAAATGTGTAAACTTTACAAGACATAAAGGTTTAAAATTAATACTTAGATGCAGTTTAATACATAAATAGTTCATTTGATCATTACAATACATAAGCATTGAATAAGATAGCTAAATAAGCAGTTGAAGAACCCTAAACATGCAAGTTCATTTGAATAATACAATGATAGCTGTATTTTATGATCTAGTACATTGGATAGTTTGAGGTTTGGGCACTATAAAAGTGATCAAGGCAAAGTAAATAATCAATAAAAAAATAAAACCAGCGGCCTCAAAAAGTGCAGTGTTCAAAACCCATAAAAAAATCTACCAAGCCTAAAAGCGGCAACAATCGCTAAGTAAAAGTGCATAAACATAACCATCATTGACCAAAAATAGAAAATTTAGTGCACAACCACAACACTCGGCAGTGGAAAAAATTACAGCATGTATACCTGGAGAACCAAACCCACCATCAATAAAAAACATAGCAACATACACTAACAAACCAGCGAGACATATTCAATTGTTATTATTGTTTCAGGAAAGAAAACCAGCTACCTCAGCAAGTGTAGTGTTCAAAACCCATCACAAAAGCTACCAGGCCTAAAGGAGGCAACAATCTCTAAGTAAAAGTGTATCGCCATAACCATCATTGGCCAAAAATCACTACACCATATTATGCATATGGTAGCGCTCAAAAACCGCTACTATATATTAAAAAACCGCCATTGTAGGGATACGGTAGCGGTTGCGCATGTGTTGCATATGCAGCCGTGGTCGTAGGGTATGGTAGCGGTTACACATTGTATTGTGGCGTCTTGAAACCGCTACCATAGGTGCATCTATTATAGCATTTATGGTTTTCAATGGTAGCGGTTATTGAGCGCTACCATTCTACAGAAATGGCTACGATTCTTCATCGTCAGGCGTTTATTCTTGTATTTGACAATGTTTATTCTTCATCGTCAGGCGTTTAATAAATTCACTTATTTCCTATTAAATTGAATAAAAATAAACATATTAAATTGAATAATAATAATAGAGATAATATCTATTTTGTAAAAGAATTCAAATTTTTTTTATTAATAGTAAAAAGAAGGTGGGAGATAGCCCAAACCCTTCATGAATACAATATATATATAGATCACTTAATTTTCTTTAATAAACTCAATACATGAAAAAACATGAAAATTATTCTCTTTCTTCATCACGCGGGCTCATCCTTCTTGCCTTCTTCCTTCTTCGAAGCCTCCCTCGGTGCCACATTTTTCTCCTAGTTTGTGGTGCTGGCTTTCTTGAGTGTAAAGCTGTCCAGCGCTCGAGTTGAATATTATGAGGTAAGGGTAAAGTGCAGGCAAAGAGATAGATAAATTACAAGAGCTTATAAGAGGACAATTAATTAGAAGGAGAAAAAACAGAGCACAACGCCTCTACAGGAATAAGCTAACCTTTATTACAAAAGCATTTGCAAATAGAATCTCTTTGGAGTCCAATTTCTTAATGACCTGGAGAATGTAAGAACAATCTTAATATGCATTTTTTAACCAAAATACTTTCATTTCAAAGAAATATTTGATGAAAATAACTATATCAAAAAATAGCATAAACCAAGTAATCAACAATAGAAATTGAACGTATAAAGAAAATAGGAAAATAGAATGCCATATGAATAGTCTAGAAAAAAAACTGCAGATTGTTCCTTAGACTGTCAACTTAATTAGACATTGGCAGTGAGCATTGCAAGATTGCAGGATAGGAGGAGCATGTCACAGAGGGGAAAGCTATATGGTAGCAAGCCGTAAAAAGAGAAATAATAGTATTTTCATTCTTCCGGATAGTATTAAGTTTCTGCAAACATGAGTAAAAAGAAAAGTACAACACTTCATCTACAATCATGCGATCACCGGTGTACACTCCGGCCCCATAAAATTAAATTGTTCTATATTTTCAGAAAAACAACAACAAAGAAACATATATTACTCTACATGTTCCTTGCAAGATTCACTTGTAGCTGCTAAAATTGTAAGGAAATGTGAAGTAGCATTTCAACATCAAGTCAATTATGTGTAACTTGGACCATTAGACAACATAATTTTCTTCTTCTTAATGATGTAGATTGGGAAAAAGAAACTCGCAAAAATTATAGTGCAAATAGTTTGAATGAATAGAAATTTTTTACAAGGGTTTTAATAGCAGAATAATAGTTTGAATGAGCAAAAGGTTTTGAATCTAACAGTATCTGATCATAAATAATCGAACTCTAATTTTCTTTTCTCAATAATAATGAAATAAAATAGTTTAGCAAATATCTTTGGTCAGCACTCATACTTGGAGTTGATAAATGTCAGGCCGTTCCAGCAGCCTTGATCTTAGTAGCCTCCTCATGCATTAACACACAGAAGTTTGTTACTTTCTACAGTTAGGAAGAAAGTAAATGAATGAATAATCATTAATTCAAATGTGACCCACATAAATCATTTGCATACTTGCCATATCCTAGTCCAAATGATATAAAATGCCATATCATGAGAACAAATTCAAATCATATTAAACTTTGCAACAGAAATAATCAAAATAATAGAAATTTTGCACCTCAACCATTGATGAAAGCTTGGCGGTGCTTCTGCTGACTTCATGTAATCTCAAGAAGATGCAACGCACAAGCTCATGCACAAGCTCAAGAAGTTTTAACATGAACTTGACTTTGTGATAAGAAAAAAAAAGGTATAATATATTCATAAGTTCTTTATTGATCTTGGTTGGGCAATAAAGCAAACACCTAATATTTTTAAATGCATAAGAGACACTAAGAGACTAAATATATACATATTTTTTTTGCATTTTGTCTTAAATGCTACAATAGTAACAAGATACACATGGAGGTCATCATAAAATTCATCTGTCATGTTTGGAGAAGCAGATATTTTTGTTGGGAGAGACTCTAGGTTAGATAACTAGATATCATCTACCATATTTGAAGAAAATTCCTACTTGCAGAGACTCTAGACTAGAAAATAGACCTTTGTGCCTGACCGTGTTAGATTGAAAAGTTGTACAAGGAAATTAGTTTTTATACCCAATCCAACGTATCAAACAAAGATACAAGAAAGTAGAGTAAAGCACAAACAAAAAGCATTGGGTCCTCTTCAATAATGTATAAAATCTGGTTGTGTCAGGAGGTTCAAGAACCATCAATGGCAATGGGTATGTCTGGTAGCAAAAATCAAAATCACATGATCAGAGAATGCAAAAAAAAAATCCAGTACTAGATATGGTGCTAGAAATGATTTTTCTTGACTCCTTGCTTTTAACATGAGCTATAACTTGCATGATTTCTCTGCTTCCAAGTGGATTTATTACCTTCAGAGTTACTGGAGTCGGATGAGAATGGAGAACATACCTATGGAGGAGTTAGTTCCTGGAGTCAGAAGACAACAGAGGATAGTAGACCTATTCAGAAATAGACAGATCTCGAGAAGTTTTGTCGATCTGCAACCGGTGCAAGCGAGAGAATTTTGTGGTCGCAGGCGACGAATACGAGATGGAGCATCAGGCATCGAGGGGAAGACGGCTATGATATGTGCCACGAGGAGTCAAATTTGCTGGAGTTTTCCTCCTTTCTCCAGGCCGACAGGGAGGAGGGAGGAGAGGGCTCGGGGAGGCATTTTACCTGCTCCAGGCCGACGGGGAGGAGGGGCGACGGGAGAGGGAGAGGCGACGGGAGTGGGAGAGGCGACGGGAGAGGGAGAGGCGACGGGAGAGAGGGAGGAGAGGGATCAGGGGCCTGCTATGTGCGACGAGAGGGAGAGGGAGGTCTACGACCGTTTCACGCGATCTGAGAGGGAGGGAGATCGGGGAGAGGGAGGGTTACTTAGGGTTTTAGGTTTTATTCTAAACCTAGCAAAGCACTATCTGCATAACATAACTATTGGACATGTGTGTCACATCCCTTTGTTTGAGAATAACAAATCCCATATTGTATTTGATATTGCTTGTAGTGTGTTTATAGTGTGCAGGAACTATAGGTGCAATACTACACAGGTAGAAGACAGCATGGAATCACACTTTTGAAAGGAGCAGCACTAACGCCAGCGCTAGCGCTACCGTCAGGGGCTAGCTCGTTCGACGAACTTGAAGCTCCGTTCGACGAAAATTTTTGTTCGACAAAAATTCTGTTCGACGAAATTTTCCGTTCGACGAACTTGAAGCTTCGTTCGATGAAATGTTTTGTTCGACGAAAGTTTGTTCCGCCACGCCACCGACGGTTTCACAATCACTACCGCCAGCGCTAGCGCTACCGCCAGGCGCTATCTCAAGTTCGTGCACAGCGCCACGCCGCCGATGGTTTCACAACCGCTCCACACGAACGCTACCGCAGGCGCTAGAGAGCCACCGCAGGCGCTATCGTCAAGTTCTATAAAATGCTGGGCTCTCTCTCGTTTCAACTAATATATCCCAGAGAGGTTGCTTATGCCACAATTCTAGTGTTGTTATGCTGCCGAAGATGGATCTCCCACAAAAAGCTTAAGGAGAATTCTGGAGGAGGACTACGTCACGCTACATCCGAAGGATGATCACTTCGACCTCGCTCATATTACAACGATCCTTCATCTCCAACTTCAGAAGATCTCATATATGGAGTTTATATTACTGTTTTTCATTATTTCCATTCCATACTTTTTGTAACCGTTTAGAGAATTCGCCTTGTGTTGGCAACTAGGTCTGGGTAGGACTTAGGCAGAAATTCGTCTTGTGTTGGCGACTAGTTCTAGGTGATTAAATCTAGGGGGCTCGAGGCCATATCCGGGAAGGATTGGCTAGAGCGGCTTGAGGCCTTATCCAGGGAAGGATATGCTAAAGCCAACCGGTTCGTGGGATACGAGTCAGTATAGAAAAGGAAAATTTATTTACATATTTGTCGCCTCCGATTTCTAGCGATATTGAAATCAATTTTTTTAAACACCTTTACATATAATATAATAATGTCTCTTTTTGTGTTTACTTAATTTCTCTCATTTGGCGTAATCTCTATTATATTGTGTTCTAAGTTTTCAATTCTAAATCTAAATTGTTTATTTCAATCTCTTTTATCATAAAACAATTTAGTACTTGTTTCTAAAATTGCAAATCATAATTTTCTATTTATTTAGCTAAATTGTTATTTTACCTTCTCATATTATAAAACAATTTAGTAATTTTCTTAAAATTAAAAAAAGAATTTTATTCCCTTATTCCCCCCCCCCCCTCTAAGGGCGCCGTAAGATCCAACAAGTGGTATCAGAGGCAGCTTATTCCAAACGGTTTAAAAACCAGGAATAATGGCGTCTCATGATCTCGCTTCTATGAGTGGGGAAAACTTTCTTATAAATGAAAAATCTTTAGCACCACCTTTATTTGAAGGCAAAAATTATAATGGGTGGAAATTTCTTATGGAAAAATTTCTTAAATCTTTGGATATTAAAGTATGGAATATTACAATTAAAATGCCCCCAAGTATTTTAAATAAAAATGAAATGTTTTTAAATGCCAAATCAATGAATAGTCTATATTGTGCATTAGATCAAAATATTTTCAAACTTATTTATACACTTCCTACTACTTATGAAGTTTGGAAATTTCTTGAGAATACTTATAGTCTTCCTTCCACAGATGATGAACAAGAGGAATTCCTTATGGATCTAAGAGAAGAAATCGACAAGGACTCATTCTTGGAGGAAAATAAATCTAAGAGAGAAATCGACGAGGAATTCCTTATGGATCCAAGAGAAGAAATCGATGAGGACTTATGCTTGGAGGAAGAAGAACATAATGTCACAATATTGGACTCATTTGTTGGCAACACATCAAGCAAAAGAGAAGACGAAATTCAACTATGGACGAGGAACGCGAAGAAGATGTCAAAGGAATCGTTGGTCCAAATCTTGCCTCATCCCATAGCAATGTAAGAAAATCAAAAACTTCTCTTTTTGTAACAAATTCTATTTCTACATCTCGTATGCTTAAAATTGCTAAACATAAAATTTTAAAGTTAAAAATTGCTAATTCCAAATTATGTTTAGAAAATAAATCTTTAAAAGCAAACGATAACATAAAATCAAATATTGATGTGTAAAATTATCTTTCATGCTCTTTAGTTAAAATTCCTATTCCTTGTCTTAATTGCAATTTATTAAAAGAAAAATTCAAGGAAATTGAAAAAGGGCTCTTAATTTCTAAAAGGCATAATGGAAAATTGATAATTGAAAATGATGCTTTATCTTGTAAGTTAATACAATTAAAATCTTTTGTTCAAAAATTTTAAATGCCATGTAATGAATTTAATCATAAGATTTTGAATAATAAGGATAAATTAACTTACAAAATTATTTCTAAAAAGGACCATTTTCACACATTAAATCAAAAGGAGTTTAGTTTCAAAAAGAATTGTGATCCTCACAAAATTCTTAAGAGTCACTATTATAGGTCTCAATATATTTTCAATCATGACTCATATTTAGAAACTCTTTTTCATGAAAATCAAACTACAAAATATAATCCTTCATATTATAAGAGTATGTCTATAAGAAAGAGTGGAAATGAAAATCATCAAAATAAGAATCAATCTTATAAAACATATTGTAACCCACTCTTTCAACAATCACTTCTAAAGAAAGACAACCACTCTTATAAACTTTCAAAGAATCCATATAATAAAATTCATTATGATTATCAACATCATGCTATCTTGAAAAATAATTTGAATAAACATAAATCACAAATGAATTATTTTTCAAACAAATATAATCATATAAAGATGTCACATAATCATAATATGAATTTAAAAGATAAACAACCAAGGTATTAATGGAGACCCTTAAAGAAAAATGATACATCAACTTTACTTGAAAAAGCCCAATCATCATTATCTTCCCCAAAGCCATCACGATGTATTTGGGTACCCAAAGGAACCATCCCACATGGTCCCCTTTGGATACCTAAATCTCTTATTAATTAGTATCCAATCATTTGCATGAAGTAGAAATAATTAAAAATGAAATATCAATACTCTACTTCATGATGTGCTTTATTTCTTTTTCTTTTGTTTGTTTTGTATTTTTTTCCAAAATATTTATGGTCACTTTATATTTCATAAGATATGACTTACTCATCTTAAGCCAAATGTTTATCAAATCAAATTGAATTAAAATTGAATATAAAGTCATATGATCTTAAAAGTGACATACCTTTCATCTTTTAAAAAAAATGCTTATATATATATATCCTTTTAAATCCTTTACCCATCAATGTCTTGAATTAACATTATAATTAGATTACTGAAATTATTTTCAAGACTAATGAAATTATTTAAAAAAATAGATTTAAATGGTTTATTAAAGGGCTTTTGTAAAAAATTAAAATGCGCAATGTTTTGATTATTTTCTATCTTTTTTGCTACATATGATATCCCTTATAATGAAAAATATTATCAAATAAAATCGAAAACAAACATTCACAAAACGCATGTTTAATCCTTCAAAAATGCGAGTTTATGATCAAAACTTTAAATAGTCATATCTTTTGATCCGCTCATCAGTTTTTCGCATTTAATATCTTTTCGGAAAGAGCACAGAAATCTCCATCCAACAGAGAACCAATCTTGCCCATTAAAATTCATTTGGTGCTGTCAAAATTGCCCAAACTCGACTTTGTTTAAAAGTCTTCTTATTTCGGCAATTTCTGTGTCTTTAGATTCTTCATCACATGATATCCTTTGTATATTGTATGTAATGTGTGTCACCATTGTTTGCATGTTATTTAGACCTTAGAATCATCTTGTATCATTAAGATCAAATCAAAAGTTTAATCATTTCATTCTATGTCTAAAGAAAATTAATTTGAAAACTTCTCATACTACATGCAACATTATCTCCATTAATCCTATATTATAACATTACATTCAAACTCATCATCCTAGCATCACCTCTTATGTTATGCTTAAATTTATATGCTAGGTATAACATGTACAATGTTATTTAAAATTGATGATAACTATGTGATTTGAAATTATAATAGAATAATAAAATTCCAACAAACACATAGTTTATGGATTAATCATTAGAATATATATGAATATTGTATCATAAATCATATATTATCATGCAAAACCAAAGATCAATAGATTCAATTATTGAATGCAAATTTTATTATAAATTTCAAAACATTATATATATGATCTTTGTCTTTGATATGACAACATGCTCATCATTTTCTAGACTTAAAAATCAAACGTGCTTATTCAAAAGAAAATCACTATATCAATATATCATAAGTCTAGAAGGATTAGAATTTTCATACATCATGATGATCTAACATATATTCTATGCAAAATTCTCTATCATCATAAATCTTAATTCATGTTCTATCAAGAAAAATCTCAAAACAATAATACCACCTAGGATTTATGAATCTTATGATAAAAATATGAATATTGTTTTTCTTTACATTAGTTGGTGTATGGATATGCTTTGATATTGATTGCATGTATCTCACATATATATAGATTCTAGAACCAACTTAAGAATAATAAAGATAAATCAAACTTAATCATCACTCTATTCTAGATCTATAATTTGAAATTCAATTTTGGAATACATGCAATATTAATATTAATTTTATGACATGTCATTAAATCCAAAACTCATCATACTAGCTTTATCACTTATTGAATATTAGTAATTGTGCTAGTTATCACATATCGTCATCTCATAAAAGTAGAAAAACTATGCGGCTTTATATAACTCATCACATTAAACAAAACCCATAGTTTATATATCAACCCTTAGATTTAAAAGCATAGGTTGTCCAAAAGATTATTTCACCTATGACTTCATATCTCACAATAGCGGGGGCGTAGGGTTGTATGCATTATAGACCTAACCTCTAAGTCATGTCTTGTCCTTAACCGGGGAGGGTTCCAGCGGGGCCTTGCGAGGCACTGGGGGGAAAGAGTGCTAGGTTAAGTGTTCTCTAGTGTGTGCATATGGGACTAACACCACAACCTACGGCATGTGTGCAGCTCCTCATGCCCATCCGTCACTTAGTACGGGGCTAGGGTGTAGACATTTAGTCGGGGTAGTCTTTAATCTTAGGACATACTTATATTACTCTTTGCATGATCATTTTATTTACTTATCACTTAAATCATGCATATTTAGGGTTGTTTAATAAAAAATGTCCTCTTGTGTCTTCATAATTTATCTTTTCATGATTAAATGGTTTTGAAAAACACAAGAATTTGAAAAAGCCAAAGTTTCATGCAAATTTGATCCACCTAGAGATCTCCAAAAATTCTGAAATTTTAGCATGGAACTACTCCAATGACACTTAATAAATATAAAAAATCAAAAATTTAAAATTCTTAAAAAATCGTGTACTGTTTGCCGCGCTATTTTTCTATTTTTTAAAATTTCTAAAAATTAACAAAAATATGTTAATTTATATGTACTACTTATTTGTTGTGTTTCTGACTTTTGTTATTTTTGTTTTATTTACATTATAAAAAAACAACTATAAAAGTTCAAAATTCAAAAAAATATGTTTTTGAGATTTTCTGTTTTTATTTATATTATGGAAAATCAATTATAAAATTTCAAAATTTTAAAATACAAAAATATGTTTTTATGGTTTTCTGTTTTATTTATATTATGGAAAATCAACTACAAAAATTCAAAATTTAGAAATACAAAAATATGTTTGTGTGATTTTTCTGTGTTTATTTCATTAAAAAATTTTCAAAACAAAAAAAAAACTGTATGATCTTTATTGCCAATATCAAGCATGTATGAATTCTATTATTTAGAATTATTTACAATGTTAAAACATACTCTTTCAAATTACTATGAACATTGTTTTGCTTATCATGCTTTGATATATCTATTTAAAGTGCATCAATTGTATTGAAAAATATGTTAGAACCAAGCTTAGCATGCCTCTAAGTATGAGTAAATGTATTATGATTGATAATGATACCTTTCACTCACTTATTTTGGTAATCAACATGTGTGTTTAAATCTAAAAATGCTTGCTTGTGTATTATATTTGTACAATGAATTAAAACTTGCATAAGTTTATTGCCTACACTACATTTGAATTGCACTTATGAAATTTAGAAAAGTGGTTAAGTTTAAAAAATTGGGTTTGCAAAACAAGTGTATTCGGAGAATGTTGTCTCACAAATATGAACAAAAAATTATATATGTAGACAAATATAACTCCACCAAGCACTACTTGAACCTCCTATAAGTCTTCATAAGCATTGTGAGGTTGAGCGCCTTGGAAAGAATAGTAAAGTGTCTTGTGCAAACCTTTGTTACTACACCACTTTGTTAAAAAATATGTGTATTAAAAGTGTGTGAAAGTTGATATACTTGTGTTTTATTGTGCACTTTACTTTACATATGTCTTGTATTTTGTTGATTTAAATCAATTGTTAACATTGCCCAAAATACACTTATGTGCACATCATTATCTTTCATAACACTTCTTCTCATGAGTATTGGATTCTAATGCTTTATCTATACTACTCTTTATATAAGAAATGCACTAGATAACCAAGCATGATCTCTACAATGTTTTGGTATTTCTTGAACTTAAATTTAATTAACATTGTAGCATAATCTCTTTTTGATATGTTCATTTCATGCTTGGTATCTTTATGAAAAACTTTGAGATTTCAAAAAGGTTAAAACATCTTTCAATTTTGAACTAAAACTCATATTTTTACTTATGCTTTCATGCTTACAAAAGGATGTTTCTTATAATCTTCCGCTTGCTTACAACTCTTATCTTTTTATTTGAAATCTCTTATATACTATGCTTAAAGTCTTTATCATTATCTATATTAAAAAGCTCGATCATGCTTTATCATTAATAAGAAATGCCTCCTTACTACCCTCACCCCACCTTCTTTTGATAATACCAAAAGGGGGAGATAATTGAAGAAATCTATGTAGGAGAAATATAGAAGATTAAGGGCAGAATAATTCATGTAATATATCATTTATGGGGAGTAAAACATAAGTTGCATTTATGTAAGGGGAGCATTAAGATAGGGGGAGTATGCACATTATCATGCTTATCATATACTATAGTTGCACTATCATCTTACTTATCCTATACTATAAACACTATTGTTGATTTCTAGCTTAGAGGATTTGTTATTATCAAAAGGGGGAGATTGTTGGACATGTGTGTCGCATCCCTTTGTTTGAGAATAACAAATCCCATATTGTATTTGATATTGCTTGTAGTGTGTTTATAGTGTGCAGGAACTATAGGTGCAATACTCCACAGGTAGAAGGCATCATGGAATCACACTTTTGAAAGGAGCAGCACTAATGCCAGCGCTAGCGCTATCGCCAGGCACTAGCTCGTTCGACGAACTTGAAGCTCTGTTCGACGAAAATTTTCGTTCGACGAAAATTCCGTTCGACAAAATTTTCCATTCAACGAACTTGAAGCTTCGTTCGACGAAATGTTTTGTTCGATGAAAATTTCGTTCGACGAAAGTTTGTTCCGCCACGCCACCGACGGTTTCGCAATCACTACCGCCAGCGCTAGCGCTACCGCCAGGCGCTATCTTAAGTTCGTGCACAGCGCCACGCTGCCGACGGTTTTGCAACTGCTCCACACGAACGCTACCGCAGGCGCTAGAGAGCTACTGCAGGCGCTATCGTCAAGTTCTATAAAATGCTGGGCTCTCTCTCGTTTCAACTAATCCATCCCAGAGAGGTTGCTTGTGCCACAATTCCTGTGCTGTTATGCTGCCGAAGATGGATCTCCCACAAAAAGCTTAAGGAGAATTCTGGAGGAGGACTACGTCACGCTACATCCGAAGGACGATCACTTCGACCTCGCTCATATTACAGCGATCCTTCATCTCCAACTTCAGAAGATCTCATATAGGGAGTTTATATTATTGTTTTTCATTATTTCCATTCCATACTTTTTGTAACCGTTTAGAGAATTCGCCTTGTGTTGGCGACTAGGTCTGGGTAGGACTTAGGGGGAAATTCGCCTTGTGTTGGCGACTAGTTGTAGGTGATTAGATCTAGGGGGGCTCGAGGCCATATCCGGGGAAGGATTGGCTAGAGCGGCTTGAGGCCTTATCCGGGGAAGGATAGGCTAAAGCCAACCGGTTCGTGGGGATACGAGTCGGTATAGAAAAGGAAAAATTATTTACATATTTGTCGCCTCCGATTTCTAGCGATATTGAAATCAATTTTTGTAAACACCTTTTCATATAATATAATCATGTCTCTTTTTGTGTTTACTTAATTTCTCTCATTTGGCGTAATCTCTTTTATATTGTGTTCTAAGTTTTCAATTCTAAATCTAAATTGTTTATTTCAATCTCTTTCATCATAAAACAATTTAGTACTTGTTTCTAAAATTGCAAATTATAAATTTCTATTCATTTAGCTAAATTGTTATTTTACCTTCTCATATTATAAAACAATTTAGTAATTTTCTTAAAATTATAAAAAGAATTTTATTCCCTTATTCACCCCCCTCAAAGGGCGCCGTAAGATCCAACAATAACTTATATTTGCACCCAATAACCTCTATTCGCACCCCAAAACCAATTTTAAATAAATTGAGGCGTTACAAAATAAGCCAGAGCGTGAAAGTAATGCGGGAGAGCGCCTCTTCTGCCTCCAATTACTTGCGAGCTTTGAAATTATGGGATTCAAAATAAAGTTTTTTGGGTGGCTTCAATGAAAGGGGAGGTATTTGTTGGAGGGTTCAGATTTATGTATAGGCTCTTAGAAAGTCCAAAGGCCTCCCAAAAGAACTTTCTTTTAGCAATAAATAAATCAATTAACCTGGAACTCTGTAAGGGTTTAACCCACAGGTCACGCCAAAGGCAAACTTAATCCGTAAGTGTATAGTAGCGTTTATTTATCTACAGTTGCGGTTATAAACGCTACCTTAAATATCTTTTGGCAGCGTTTACTTAACTGCTACAAATTAAGCGTTACCATATGCATAATATGGTGTAGTGAATAGATAATTTTGTGCACAACCACAACAACCGGCAGTGGAAAAAATTATAGCATGTATACTTGGAGAACCAAACCCTCCAACAAAACAAAAACATAGTTGAATGCTTAGAAAACTGTGACATATTGTTCCCGCCACATAAATGGAAATTGATGAAATATAGAAATTTAGTTAATGTTTAAAAAACATGAGAGCAGAACCAACCATATACACACTCACATCCATACATACACAATCCATACACACACACTACATAAAATAAACATACATTAAAACACACAAACACACCATCTGTACACAAACATCCATACACACACACCCCATAGAATGCGCAAACACACACACACACACACACCATCCAGTAGTTCACAAAATCACACATACATTAATAAAATTCATTAGTGAACTACTTACAACAATTCACTGAAAATTAGTGAACTGCTAGAGCTGTTCACTAAATTCAGTGAATTGTTGGAGTAGTTCGCTGAATTCAGTGAAATGCTAGAAAGCAGTTCACTGAATGATTCAGTGAAATGCTTCCAGCAATTCACTGAACTCAATGAACTGCTTCCAACAATGTCATAAGTATTGCGTCTATAGGTTCAAGAGAAAATGTGTATAATAGGAGCAACAATCAAATGAATAAATATGAATGATAATGACAAAGACATTATTATGGTGAATATTAAATGTTAGATTGACCTCATATAGTTCAAGATCTTCATTTGGTGAAAAGCCAGCCATTTTATTAAGTTTTGTAAGAATTTCAGCGGGCTTTCCAAGTGCTATGATAAAGAACCTTCCCACATACCTATGTTTATTAAAAAAAGTGGATGACCATACATATACTGAAAAATCTTACTGAGACTTTGAATGGAAAATAAATAAATATAGAATTACCTTAGTTGTTCCTTCACGGGATCGAAAAACTTGAAAAAAGTAATATGTCTTCCTTAGTCCTATCAGGGGGAGGAATAAGACCTGAATCCTAAATAATAACAAAAACAATATATAGAATAAACTTAAATAAACAAACACATACAAAAAGCATGCGCCCAAACACATTACTAATACCACAACTAACTGGAAGGTTGAAAGCAACTCAAGCTTTAGTATCTAGAATTACCTCTATAAACTTAAAATGCACATAATCAATCTAATATGCATCCATAGATAAAAATTTGTCTAATACACAGGACTAGAATGCTGATAGAAAAACAAGATATAAGCACATTACATCTAACAATTCTAGATTAAACAAAGTAGAGCAATTATGATATGTACTGCATTTTTTCCCTAGAAGTACTAGTTTAAGTGCATGTTCTGCAGTAATAGTTCGCTCCAAAAAAGGTAACAGCTATTCAACTAAAATTTTATGCAATAAATACTTATAGACTATGTTTCTTATGGAGTGGTCAATGGCCTATTGGGCCAGAATGTATGGTTTTGTCTCTTGGCCCATAACCAAATACGTTGGAATTGAACTAGAATACCAAATTCTTTGGCCACCTCCTCCTGCATGTTACCAATATGAAGGTGTAGTTGTTAATGATCTAGTAAAGAAAAGTCAAAAGAATCAAATATAAAAACAACGAATTCACTGAATGATTCGGTGAATTCTGACTGATAGTTGAAGATATTTATTTAAGTATTATTTAAGCATATTGTTTTTCATCCATTACAATCCTAGTGTTGTTTTTATATGATCCAATAATCAGGGAGTAAAAATACAAACAGACGCAACAAATTCCAATTCAAATTGGCAATTATAATAAAACATATATCATAATTTATGGTTGCAAAATTATTAATTTGCATAGCTTTCTCTTGTGAGATTTTAAAGCAATGTCACTAGTATCACTTGAATTATATGCGCGCTTGTGCAAAATTGGGAATAAGTCATGCAGGAACAAACATCTAATATGCAAATATTTTAAC
This sequence comes from Dactylorhiza incarnata, assembly GCA_033032865.1. Taxonomy (NCBI): domain Eukaryota; kingdom Viridiplantae; phylum Streptophyta; class Magnoliopsida; order Asparagales; family Orchidaceae; genus Dactylorhiza; species Dactylorhiza incarnata. The sequence continues at coordinate 2,020,843 of JAWHQI010000017.1, read as the reverse complement.
TCAATCTTGATACATGCAAAAACATATTCATGTAGAAGTAATTGTAAAGAAATCACACCTAAGAATACACAAACACAGGCACTTGAAGAACACCAAGATATGAAGTGCAAGAAATGCTTTGAATAGAAATAAATAAGGTCTACTACAAACTTCTCATACGCATACAACCATACATGAGAATATGAGAAATGCAAGTACTAACACATTCCCACTTTAGATCTGAAATATATGCTGCAAACCTAGCCTGGAAAGATAAATCCAATAATCTGGGCTGCTATGTTGACAGAGAAGACGAAGCCGGTTGCACCTTTCCAAAACTAAAGATGGAAGGACACAATTCACCGAATGCCCTCCCAACATTTAAACCTGTTCTTTGATTGTTAACTGGTTTGCACTTTAATATTCAACAGTAATACACTCACAAAAACATATACATTGTCCATCTATACAATTGGTTAAGTCCACTTTCTCATAAATTTAACTCAAAAGAACTCAAAACATTTTGTTTATGTACTTATAAAAGCATTGGAACAAGTAATGAAACTAAAAGTGGTGGTCAACAGGAACTGGAATAATGATCTACACATGCAACCTGCAAAAATAGGAAAATGACATGATAAATTGATGGCAAGCAATGCTATAGAAAACTCTTATATAGTTTGAAAAAATGTCACGCTGATGTAATTATCATTCAAATACCAATAGAAGAACTGCTTTTGCAAATTCAATGCACTCAATTTTATGGACTACAAGACCAAAACCAACAGAAAAGAACCTACATTGAAAGGAGAAAATATGAAGTCCCGCAAATGGAGATGCTTGTCTTATAATACAATATAATGCATTCATCTGTATTCCACTAAGTCATTTGTATAGAATAAGTAGTATACTGACTCCTAACTCTGAGTTGCTAATGGCTGAGCAAACGAAACAACAAAAAACTCATACAAAGTGAGTACAAGATGGTCACCCCAAAATAATCATGTTGTGGTTGTCAATTAACAACTTCACTGTTCAAATCAAAATAATAATATGAACATAACTCAATTTTAACATCTTATCTTGCAATCAATCATGGAAACTGTAAAGGAATGAGGCCATTCAAAGAGACTTCTCTATTGGATCAAGAGAAAAAAAAATCTAATTATCAAATATCATAGTGAGAATTCGAGTAATCAATCAGGTACTTATTTTCATTTTTTGAGATAGAGCAAACAAGTTTATAACTCACTACAAGAAAACATTGTCGAATGAACTCACATTGACAACAACAACCATTAGAGCAATGCATGACGATACAAAACTAGCTGAATCAATTCCTCCATGAATCTATTCTATGTTTACCAACTCTCCTTGAGCATAATAGAGCAAAATAACTTCAAAAAAATAGATAAATTGAGAAAAGAGGATGAAAATAATCCATGTTTATAACCAACTCTCCTTGAGCAGAATAGAGTAAAATAAATTCAAAAATAGATAAATTGAGAAAAGAGGATGAAAATAATCCATCAGAAACTAGATTTATGTATTTCTTACATTTTATTCCCAAAATTACCTCTTTACACGGGGACTGGGAAAATCTAGAGAAATCTAAACGTATGAAGTCATTTAGATGTGGGGAGTTTGATGCATGTATAATACTTCTATTAAGAGAAGAGAGAAATATGCACGACGAGAAGATGTAGGCGATGGAAAACAGAGGTTTTGAAAATCAAGAAAAGGCAAGAAGGCTTCACCTTAGATCGGGGCTGAAAAAGCCAAATCTAAACTAATCAACGACATTCAAGAACATAGAAAGAAAAAAATAGGGCTTTACCTCCAATTGGAACGGGAAATAGAAGCCGATTTGGGAGAGGCGGACCTGTACGATCTTCTAGAGGAGAATATTGCTAGGGTTGTTAGGGCTTCAAGAGGGACTCGGACCTTCCTTCTCGACGATCTGTAGAGGGGAACACCGCGGCTAGGGATTCAGCAGCGAAAGCAAAGGGGCTAGTGAGGAGAACCCCGAAAGAACGATACCAAGGAATAGTGAGGGTTTTGAAAAGTGCCCTAGTGAGGAGCAAAGGGGTCGCACAGAGTTGCAGGGTTTTTGCTAATGGAATGCTGGATTAGATAAGCGAATGGAATGTCGTAGGAGGAATGCGAATGAATGTGGATGAATGGGCAAAATGATAAGTGGTGGGAAAAAAGGAAAAGTGGAGGGAAAATGAAATATTACGATGCATTGGGCAAAATGTTAGCAGAGGAGGAAAACTAGGTACAAGTATGTTTTTTTTGAAGTATAAATAATTAAGTATAATCATGATGAAAGATCAATTTTTTTGTAATTTTTGGTCACCTAAAGTTGGATTCGTGTAGAGAAAGGACTCGTGTAGATGCAACCGGGACATCGTTGCATCCTTCGTCGGCCGGTCACGGGAGTTGATCGGTCGTGAACTAAATTGCGACGACATCAACACTTTCTGCTTGCGAAAATAAAAGTCAGAACTACTCAAAAAACTTCATATAATGAAATTTAATATATTACGTTTTATATAAAAACTTTATATAAAATTTTTATAAAAACATTTTATATAGGTTTATATAAAATTTTATATACATTTATATATAACTAATTTTATAATTATAATTTTAAATGGGGTCATTTATTTAAATTTATTACTTTATTTGATAGGTTGACTCAACAATCTATATAGACTCAGTTCGGCAGTTCGACAATTATTTTGGTCTAAAACAGAATGTTAGAGATCTCCTTGAAGAATTATATATGTGATAGCTTTGAATATTTTTTTACGATGGTGTCTTTAATGGAAATCTATTGGTTTGTTGGTTGTTGGAGATACTTGGAGTTGTGTTTGTGTATCTGTGTGTCTATGTGTCTATGCGGGTTTGTGTCTATGTGTGTTTATGTCTATGTGCATGTCTGTGTGTATGTGTATGTCTGTATGTGTGTGTCTGTGTTTATGTTGGCATGTGTCTGTGTTTGTGTCTCTATTTGTATGCCTATATGTGCCTGTGCCTGTGTGTGTCTGTGTCTGTGTGTCTATGTGCGTCTATGTGTGTCTGTGCCTGTGTGTCTATATGTGTTTGTGCATATGTGTGCCTGTGTCTTTCTATGTTTGTTTGTGTCTATGTCTGTGCGTGTGTGTCGATGTCTATGTATATCTGTGTCTGTGCCTGTGTGTCTGTGTGATATCTAGCTATATGTGACTATGCATGTGTGTGTCTGTGTGTCTATGTGTTTTTGTGCATGTGTGTGTCAGTGTCAGTGTGTCTGTGTTTGTGTGTCTGTGTTTCTGTGTTTGTGTCTATATGTGTTTGTGTGTCCATGTCTGTGTGTGTGTCAATGTCTGTGTGTGTCGGTGTAAAGGTTTTTGTCTGTGACTGTGTGTATGTGTTTGTCTGTGTCTGTCTATGTCAGTGCCTGTATGGATGGTGTGTGTCTGTGTGATCTCTAGCTAGCTATGTGTGACTATGCATGTGCGTGTCTGCGTGTCCATGTGTGTGTGCATGTGTGTGTGTGTGTGTCTGTGTCATGTGTCTATGTATGTATGTGTGTGTGTGTCAGTGTCTGTATATCTGTGTGTATATGTCAGCCTGTGTTTGTGTGTGTCATCTATGCCCGTGTGTCTGTGTCTGTGTGATATCTAGCTATATATGTGTGTCTGTGCATGTATGTGTCTTTGTGTTTATGTGTGTCTGTCTGTGTGTTCGTGTCTGTGTGTGCATGTGTCTGTGTATAATAATGAGATGCAAGAAGATCAGGAGGAAATGACTAGATGATTAGAGCACAATTTTATTTCCTCGATGAAAAAATAGCAGGATGAAATGTCTGTGTTTGTGTCATGTATCTTTGTTTGTGTGTCTGTGTCATGTATCTATGTCTGTGTGTGTGTGTGTCGATGTCTGTGTGCCTGTGTATGTCTATGTTTGTGTCTGTCTATGTCATTTGTGCCTGTGTGTGTGTGGTTTGTGTCTGTGTGTATTAAAATTTTATAATAAAGTTTATATTTTATTATGAAAATAAAATTTATATTTGCTAAATTATATATATATACATATGAGTATCTTCGTACGGGCTACACCCGTGCTCGATGCGCGCTCTCCACTGCGACAGTACCCTGGCAGCGTCGACCTCTCTACCTCTGCCCAAACTCTCCCGCTCTCGGACGCTCATTCAACTGACAGTGCATGTAGGAAGCGCACGTGCGCTGCACGACATTACCACCGCCTCGATAGTAATACTGTCCCAATGTGACGATGCTCCTTGTACAACCCCGATATTTGCCAAGAGGTGAGCAGAGATTGAAAGATCAACAGGCGAGAGAAGTAACAAGGAGGGCGAGCCAGAGTCCATTGAAGGGCTCGCTCGCATGAGGCAGGCGAGCAAGCCCCTCGGCAGCCGCTCGCATGAGGCAAGCGAGCCGGTTCCCTGGTGAACGCTCGCAGGGAGCGGGCGAGCTGGGCTCTCGCCATCAGCTCGCAAGAAGAAATGCAAATCAGGTTTTACAGTTCGCTAGAGGAAGCCTCTGGTGCGGCTCGCCCAGCAAGGGTCCACGGATGTTTTTACCCAAAAGCCCCTGGTGGTCTGCTGTTAACCCCTCCAAACAGCGGAGTTTGGCTGTTGGCAGACCATTTTGGGCTGCGTATAGTAAGAATGTAAGGCAGGATTCCGCTATTAGCAGACCACGAGCAAAAAACTATAAATAGACCTTGAAGGGCACCTTGGGAGAGGATTGGAACCTGAGTACTCTGAGTTTCCTTCTCCCTAGGCTCTCTTGGCTTAGCTCTCTAGCTCTCCAAGGTGCCCAGTCTCAGCTTTGGCTTGGGAGGGGAAGCGCTCAAAGATCTTTCGGGTTTGTGGTGGGACCTCCTCGCTGCGACCAAGGGTCAAAGTTTTGTTCTGAGTTTCCGGTTTGTTCCATCCAAGGAGCCAGTATGTGCTAGCTACCACTCAACTTGTTGAGGGACCGAGCTTCACAAGAGACCAAGAAATTGGTTTCAACATTTTGGTGCGGTGAGCGTGGAGTGTAGCTAGTCCAAGAAAGTTCCAAGGAAGGGACATGGCAGGAGATGAAGAGCAGGGCGAGGAGTTTTGTGGATCACCCCAGGTGGTGACGCCAAGGATGTTCACAGACTTCAGGAGGGAAGTTGAAAGTGCACAATTAACCTCACTAGAATTCTCTAGAGGGGGGGTGAATAGAGATTAAAAATATTTTGTGCAAAGTTAATATATATATATATATGTGTATGATCACAGATTAGAGCTTCCCACACACCAACAAGAATCAAACAAATAAAGAGAATAAAAGCAAGTAAAGAAATCACAGCACAACACAAGAAAATATAGTGGTTCCCCAAACTTTGGGTAGTCCACTCTTCTACCCCCTTGGTAGGAATTCACTATCTTGCACTGAGTCTTTTGATAAGGAGACTCTTAGAACCACCCTGAGTCTTTTGACAAGGAGACTCTTAGAACCAACTGAGTATTTTGACAAGGAGACTCTTAGAACCAGTACACTGAATTTTTTGGAGAGAGATTCTAAGAACTCTTTTACAATGTTTAAGTAAGAAAGAGAGAAAGAAGAAGAAATGAATAAAAACAAGAAAGAATCTTCTTCCTAGCAAGAAGATTGGAAGCACAAGAAGTGAATTAAATCTTTCTTCTATAGAGAGAAGAAGATTTGTAGCCTTTCTCTCTTTGTGAGAGCTATCAAAATTTGCAGCAGTGTGACTTCAGAAGCAGAAGAAGAAGAAGTGCTTGAATATTGCTGCAGAGCTATTTCTCAATTTCTCTCTTTTCTCTTGGGAGCTTTTCCTCTATTTCAAATGTATGTGGTAGATCACTCTTCTTTATTTTCTGCCGACCTCCTCTTTATATATAGCTCTGTTAAGTCAAAATAATACTATATGAGGATAATCAATTAGCAGTCAGAGAAAATAGAAAGATGAAATTGTTTCCATAATATTTATTTCTGTAGAAGGAAAGAACCAATTCTGATTTCAAATAATGTCCAAATGAGTTTATTCAAATTAGCCAAGAATCAGATATAAGGAAAGAATGATTCAGAACGGCTATAAAATATTGACATTTATTCCATACAAATCAGATCTACTGAAGGAAAGAGAGAGATCTGGCGCATATTTAAATTTGTCACATAAATCGACGTGCGTCGATTACCTTTCGACGTAAACGTCGAATTCATCCTGGCTGGACGTTGAGAGGAGAATAAGGAAGGTGCGTCGACTAAGGTGCATTGACTTCTCCATATGCATCGACTAGAAATCAGAGTAGCGTCGATAACACATACGTCGAAATCTTCCTAAAGTTACTTCGACTTATTCTGAAGAGAACGTCGACTACAGTTCGACGTTGCGTCGAATACTATTCGACGCATATTTACTTAGTCTTGTTTTTCATTGTTAAAAACTCTTTCTTTGACTCATTCTTAGGGGTTAAGAGAAATCATTTTCCCAACAATCTCCCCCTATTTGTCTTAACCCTATTTAGAGGGAAATTGTACTAGCAAGGCAAGAGGGAAATTGTACTAGCAAGGCAATTATATAGAACAGAAATATGTCAAACAATCAGAAGAGAAATTAGAAAGAGAGATCATATAAACACACTTCCCAGAATTATATAAGCAGATTTCATGTTTAGTATTCAACTATAAGGTAAGGTATATCGGCATTATTTTCAATCATTATTCAGGAGGAGTAGGAGGAGTCTTTCTTTTTCTTTTGAACACTTTGGTGGGTTGCTCTTTCTCAGTAGCAGATTGTACCCTTAGCTCCCCCTGAGTCACAGTGGTGTGCTCCCCCTGGAATGGAACTTCAGAGCCTTCTGTTTCTATTTCAGCATTAGTTAAAACAGCAGTTGGCTCCACCTGAGCTTCAGTCGACACAGCATCCGGCTGTCCTTTTTCATTTTCAGCTTCATTCATAGCAGTATCCAGCTCCCCCTGAGTTTCAGTTTCTTTGTCTTTCTCACCATCTGCCACATCTTCCTTTTCAGCTTCATTTTCTGCCCTGCTTGCCTCCCCTTGTAATAGTACCACTTGATTTGCAGCCTCTCTTGCTATATTAAGTACCTCTATTGTTTGTTCTTCAATATGTAGCTCAGGTACTTTCTCATTTCCAGTTGTCTTGAGCAGTGCAAGACTGTCACATTTTGAAGAAGGAGGGGATTTGTGTGAGGGAGATTTAAGATTGGAGGGCTGCTCTTCATTTAGCTTCTCCCCCTTCTTGACCTTCTTGGCCAAGGAGGTTAAGAAAGACTTGGTAACTCTTGAGGAAGAGAGAGAGAGTTCTTCAGAATTTGCACAGAGGCACTGACCCCATCTATTTGGGTGTGCATGTGTAGGATGGAGGAATGAATCTGGGAGCAGTGCTCATCCAGCATTGCTTGGAATGTTTGAGCTGCTGATGCAATGCACTGAGTGAGGAGAGTTTCTGTGGATGCAGATGGTTCATGTTATGGTTGGTGATGAGGAGAGAGTGGTGGAGGTGGTGATGAAGGTGGAGAAAGGTTAGTTGATGTATGAGGTATTGGTGATAATGGAGGTGAAGAGGATGAGAAAGTATGAGGAGGAGGAGATGGAGAAACTGCTGTTTGAGGAGCAGGTGTTTGAGAAGAGGTAGGTAGAGTAGGAGTTGTGAGGGTGGTAGAGACTATTTGAGTTGATGATGGTGGTAGAGAAGGGTTGTCTCTCTGAGGAGGAGGTGGAGGAGAGTTAGGAGGAGAGGGAGTCCTTTCAGAAATGGAACCAGGCTTGGGGATTTGCCTGGTCCATTTGGAGAAGAGGGCAATGGACATCCTCTTTCCTGGAGGGATAGGAATTCCTTTTGACCTACAGAGATCAGGGAAGGAGTGGAAGAGGACTTGGATCATGATTCTCATGTAGGCATTTTCCTTGTGAGAGTATTTGGAAGCTATCATTTTGAGAAGACAGCTGGCCCAGTCCACCTTCTTCTTCAGCACAAGGGCCCCCATGATGTTCAGTTGTTGCTTGGGCACTGCATCATGGGCTGATATCTTGCATAGTAGTATCTTCCCTACTATATCTGCCAGCAATCTATACTCATCAGAAAAGTCTATCTTTTTCAGATGGATTGGCCTATCTTTTGAGAAATTCATGGTGGTGAGCAGATGCTTGACTTCATCAGGTGTGAGTTCAATGGATTCATCACCTAATAGGGAAATAATTTAGACTCATTTAGTCATTCTTTTTAGAGGCTCTTTTTCTTTCCTTATTTCATTTAAACTAAGATGACATTAGGATATACCTGATGGTAGATCAAAGGTGGCCCTAATATGTTCTGCTGAGATTGAGACTAGAGTCTCATATAGTGTTCCCTATTTTTCTCCTTGTTCAGATATCTGAACATGAGTTATTAGCTCTGTGAGCTCTGATTCTAGGAGCTTGCACCTAGTGGAGATGAGTTTGTCCATGCCTGCTTCAGTAAAGAGAGCAATGATGCTCTTGTAGTTTTCTGCGGCTGCTTGGAAGGACTTAAGGTCAATGTCGAACCCAGAATTTATCTTTGGAGCCATTGTAGATCAGTGGGAAAGAGAGAGGAAGAGGCGGCTGGACTGAGGAGCAAGGAGAATGAAAGATGCAGAGGTTGTGAAGGTTTCTAACTGAAGAGTCTATTTAAGTTAGGTGAAGCGTCAAAACAGGACTCAATTCGAGGCTTATTCGGTACTTCAGTGGATGTGACCGAAAATTATTTAGTCTTGCCGCTCGTTTTTATGAAGTCGACATTACGTCGAGTGGAATTCGGCGTGAGCGTCGATATAGTCTGCTTTGGGATGAAGGGGTTTCTTATCGACGTACGCGTCGATAATAGTCGACGCATGCGTCGATTATACCTATTGATCTGAGTTATCGACGGTGCGTCAATTAGAAGTTGACGTGACTTTTAATTTTCCTGAAAGGTTCTAGGTGTTTATTTATTCTTATCTCTTCCTAATCCTAAAGGTTTCTAAGTTAGCCTAGGACTGGGTTTTAAGACCAATTTGATTGATTATACCAACACTTTTTGGCAAGGTGGCCATTTTTGTTGCATATGTAACACTTGAGTACCTTGCTTTTGTTTGAGTTTAAAAAGGGATAAAAGTGTTGACTAGGATACCAGTGTTGATTAGGATGGAAGGTTTGATTAGGATGGGAATTTTGGTTATTAAGTTTTGGGTAGGAATGTTGATTAGGATAGAACTCATGATCAGGATGAATGGGTCCTGAATGAGGGTTAAGATGGAAGATTTTTGGAATATAGGTATTCATGTTGCTCTGAGTTTTTATGCATCGATATCTATTCGACGTATGTTGATAGTTGCGTCGATTAATATTCGGCGCATTCCTCAGATTTCGTTGATCTGGTATCGACGCATGGAGGAAGTTGCGTCGATTTGATGTCGACGTGTCTTTATTCAAGCATCGATTAGAGGTCGAGGCATCTGAGAGGTTGCGTTGAGTAGAAGTCGATGCACTATCATTCATGCGTCGATATGGAGTCGACGCAATTGTGTCTTCATGAATTTTCATTTTACCTTTTTCTGTTTTCACTCCTTTGTATGTTGTTTCATTTGGTTTAGTTGTCTTTTCAAATGAAGTTTGTGAATCATCAACTGAGTAATATAATGTTTCATCAAATTATTTTATTTCCTTGAGGAGGTCTTCTTCCTTATTTAGTGAATCTTTCTCTTGATTTGATTTGATGGGTTTTGTGAATTTTACAGGGATCATCCAAGCAGGTTTGCTGGATGGATTTAAGCTGGTTGAAGGATCAGCTCCTAGTCCATGATTTTTGTATCTCATTGTTTGTTTTTCAGTGATTTCCTTAAGAGTTTGGCTTGTCATGTTTATTGATTCTTCAAAGGCCTTTGCCTGGGAAACCTTATCCTTGAGGGACTGATTTTCTATTTTAGCCTTTTCTACCTCCTTTTCTATGATGTTAGCCCTTAATTCATAATCTTTAGAGCATTTATTTTCTCCGTTTCTCTGGTTTTTAGCTACATTGATTTGTTCTTTTAGATCTTTAATTTCTTGTGTTTCTTTTAGTTGATCTAGATACATTCTCATAAAATCATTTCTGAAGTTATCACTTTGAAAATTTATTTCATCAAACATGCTTACCTCATCCTTATCCTCATATTCCTCTATGAGAATAAGGCTATCTTCTTTTTCATCATCAGAAGATATGCTTTCTTCTGATCCTGTTTCACTCCATGATTTATCATCATTCTCTGAGCCTTCACAGGACATCAAGCATAGATCTTCTTGCCTAGGTTCTTCACAGTCACTCTTAGAGGGTGAACTGTCCTCAGAGTCTGTTTCACTCCAGGCTTCTGCAATAAAGCTTCTTTCTTTCTTCTTCCCCTTTTTCTTGAGATCTTTCTTTTTCAGATCTTTCTTTGTTTCAGCATTCTCTGGACATTCTGGGGCAATATGTCTAGGTTTCCTGCAAGAATAGCAAATAATTTCTTTAGTGGGGGTTTTGTCATACCTTGGTTTTGACTCCCTCCTTTTTGATCCATCTGTCTTGACCCATTTCTTAAATCTTCTGGCTAAGAGACTGAATAGTTCTTCTTCAGTGACAGGAGTTCCTTCTTCTGTTGCCTTTAGAGCAATGTTCCTGCCTTTTGAGGAAATTGGAGTGTTTTCTCCTCTTTCCTTCTCTTCTCTAGTTTTCAGCAATTGCTCATAGGATCTGAGTTTTCCTAAGAGAGCATCTGTTGAAATTTCCCTTTGACCTCTTGTGTCTCTTATTGCCCATATCCTTGAGTCCCATGAGCTTAGGAGACTCATCAGCAATTTGTCATTGATCTCTGTGAGAGAGATTTCTCTATCCAAATCTTTTAATTGATTGATGATCAGACTGAATCTGTCATACATTTCTGAGATGCTTTCTTCATCCTTCTTTTGGAAGTTCTCATATTGAGAGATCAATAGGGCCTTCTTATCTTTCTTTTCATCAGCACTTCCTTCCACCATTTTTGTGAGAGCATCCCAAATTTCTTTGGATGATTCACAGTCAACAACCCTTTGAAAGATGTCATCTGATAGAGTTGAGACAAGTATGTTCATGGCTTTTAGATCATGTGTTCTTGCCTTCTTCTCATCTTCTGTCCATTCAGATCTTGGAACAAGTGTTTATGTGACATTGCCACTTGCATCCTTTCTATAGGGCTTTGGGGGACCTGTCACAGTAATATTGAATAAGTCAGCATCAATAGAGTTCATATAAATTCTGATTCTTGTTTTCCAAACTGTAAACTTTTCAAGATTGCATATTGGTGGTCTGGTGGAAGCATAATCTTTGATTTGTGCCATGAAAATAGTTTTGTAGAAAAATATATATATGTATATAGGAGGTAGGATCTTTTTGATCAAGGAGTTAACCTTTTTAGATCAACCTAGCTCTGATACCAATTGAAAGTGCACAATTAACCTCACTAGAATTCTCTAGAGGGGGGGGGGGGGGGGGGTGAATAGAGATTAAAAATATTTTGTGCAAAGTTAATATATATATATATATATATGTATGATCACAGATTAGAGCTTCCCACACACCAACAAGAATCAAACAAATAAAGAGAATAAAATCAAGTAAAGAAATCACAGCACAACACAAGAAAATATAGTGGTTCCCCAAACTTTGGGTAGTCCACTCTTCTACCCCCTTGGTAGGAATTCACTATCTTGCACTGAGTCTTTTGATAAGGAGACTCTTAGAACCACCCTGAGTCTTTTGACAAGGAGACTCTTAGAACCAACTGAGTCTTTTGACAAGGAGACTCTTAGAACTAGTACACTGAATTTTTTGGAGAGAGATTCTAAATACTCTTTTACAATGTTTAAGTAAGAAAGAGAGAAAGAAGAAGAAGAAATGAATAAAAACAAGAAAGAATCTTCTTCCTAGCAAGAAGATTGGAAGCACAAGAAGTGAATTAAATCTTTCTTCTATAGAGAGAAGAAGATTTGTAGCCTTTCTCTCTTTGTGAGAGCTATCAGAATTTGCAGCAGTGTGACTTCAGAAGCAGAAGAAGAAGAAGTGCTTGAATATTGCTGCAGAGCTATTTCTCAATTTCTCTCTTTTCTCTTGGGAGCTTTTCCTCTATTTCAAATGTATGTGGTAGATCACTCTTCTTTATTTTCTGCCGACCTCCTCTTTATATATAGCTCTGTTAATTCAAGATAATACTATAAGAGGATAATCAATTAGCAGTCAGAGAAAATAGAAAGATGAAAATGTTTCCATAATATTTATTTCTGTAGAAGGAAAGAACCAATTCTGATTTCAAATAATGTCCAAATGAGTTTATTCAAATTAGCCAAGAATCAGATATAAGGAAAGAATGATTCAGAACGGCTATAAAGTATTGACATTTATTCCATACAAATCAGATCTACTGAAGGAAAGAGAGAGATCTGGCACATATTTAAATTTGTCACATAAATCGATGTGCGTCGATTACCTTTCGACGTAAGCGTCGAATTCATCCTGGCTGGACGTCGAGAGGAGAATAAGGAAGGTGCGTCGACTTCTCCATATGCGTTGACTAGAAATCAGAGTAGCGTCGACAACACATACGTCGAAATCTTCCTAAAGTTACTTTGACTTATTCTGAAGAGAACGTCGACTACAGTTCGACGTTGCGTCGAATACTATTCGACGCATATTTACTTAGTCTTGTTTTTCATTGTTAAAAACTCTTTCTTTGACTCATTCTTAGGGGTTAAGAGAAATCATTTTCCCAACAGAAGTCCTCGACACCATCGGATTTGCCTTTGTAGCGTTGCGAAGCGAGTTTGTGACCCCGGCGCCTCAGGTGTTCCCTCCTCCAGTGGCTGGCGAGAATGCCCTGGGAGGAAGGGATGAGAAGCAGGTGGCAGGGTGGTCGGCGCGAGACCTGGTGGGGCGAGAGCTGTTCGCCAGCCCGCCGAGCGAGATTCCGGCGAGTGCGGCGCAAGCAAGTGCGGCGCAGACGAGCGCGGCACAAATGAGCTCGGCGCAGGCGAGCCCGGCTCCGGCGAGTGTAGCTCATATGAGTGCGGTCCGGAAAGCGTGGCTCTTACAAGCATGGTTACCGCGAGCTTAAGCCTGGCGAGAGAGCTCATGGGGCGAGTGGAGCAGGAGAAGATGGCAGGTGGGGGAAGCCCATTTTGGGAGCTGGTGCTTTCCGCACCCGTTCCGGAAAGGTTCAGAGAGTGGGACAGGGTCTGCTACCACGGGAAAGAGGACCCCGTCCAGCACCTGCAGTCGTTCAAAGACTCGGTATCTATCAGGCCGATGTCGGATGCTTTTAAGTGTCGGCTCTTCGCTGTCACACTAAAAGAGAAGGCCAGGGATTGGTTCCATCAACTCCCTGTGGGGTCGATCTACGCATTTGAATACTTGCGTCGAAGCTTCTTGTTGGATTTCTCGACTTCGAAGAAGAGGAAGAAGGATGCTGAGTCTCTCTTCAAGGTCAACCAGGAACCCAGGGAGTCGTTAGCCCGCTACGCGGATCGATTCCAGGAGGAGGTGCTGCTAACCAAGGAGATGCCTGGGTTTTCCCTCCAGCTCGCCTTCACGGTAGGGTTGAGGGAGAGTTTCTTCAAAATGGGATTGACGAGGAAGGCCCCCGTCTCCTACGAGGAGCTGATGGAGAGGGTGGAAGAGGAGATTGAGGGGGAGGAGGCAAACCCGGAGATCACCATGAGGCTAGCAGAGCTCAGTGAGCCGGAGGTTAGGAAGCCAGAGGTAAGGAGGAGGGACAAGCCCAGAACCCCGGAGGTTGGGTGGAGGCAGTAAGGTGGAGGAGGTTAAGGGAGAGGGAGAGGTTTTGCCCCAGGAGGGGGACACTTCCATGGAGGCCAGGGGAGACCTCAGATGGGGTGGAGGCAGGGTCCGAGGCATATGCCTCCCCCATCTCAGCACGCGATGGCAATAAGGAGAGTAAGAGGAGGAAGAGCAAGGGGTGGAGCAGGGGCAGCAGCCCGAAGGAGGAACATGGGGGTGGAGGTCGAGTGGGGGGAGGTGGTGTTACCGTATTGTGACTTCCATGATGAGGAAGGTCACACAATGACCACTTGCCCGGAGTTCTTGGAGACAAAGAGGGCCAGAGCGCCCCCGCCGCGGCAGCAGCAACAGGTGAGTATTAAGGAGGTCCTGCCTCGGGAGGAGGAGGAGGAAAGGTGCGAGGACAAGGTTGATGTGGGGACCCGAGGAGGGATTAGAGTGTTCCACGGGGGTGTAGGGGTGTAGGGGTTGAGGCAACCCGCAAGGCGAGTCTCCATACCATCTATCGTCGGATCGTAGCTTCAACCTCCCAAGCCCCACCCTCGGCAGAAAAAATTACTTTCTCCCAGAGGGACATGCCGGGTCATGAAGACCCTTTCAGCGATGCGCTAGTCATCCAAACCGCCATTGAGAACTTCACGGTGGCCCGGATACTCGTGGATAATGGAAGTTCAGTTAATGTCATCTTCAAGAAGGCGTTCGATGAGATGAATGTGGAGAACAAGAGGGTGTTGGCCTCATATGGCCCGTTGTTTGGGTTCTCCGGGGAGAGGAAGGAGGTAGAAAGAGGAGTGGGACTCCACGTGGTCCTGGGGAGGGGGGGGGGCAGTCCCGGAATTTCCGCTTTGTCATAGTGGACGCCCCCAACAGCTATAGTGCCATCTTTGGACGGCCGCTTATCAGAGCATTCCGCTGCGTCCCTATCACAACCTGCATTTTCTCCGAATTTAGGAATATCAGAGTAAGAGAAAATACGCATCATGATGCCACGTCATGCAGGAGACAACTGCAGACGCTCAGGCGGGAACCTATTACTTATTTAAATCAACATGATTACGTGATAATTCGTCATTTGAAATCATGTATTGGGGTTTGAAGTAAGAACTGTGTCTCTCAGTTCGTGGATCAACTAGTCCACTGAGAAAATATATGTAATTGCAGCGGAAAATACTTGATTTAGTTCACTTAAGGTCCTAAATGCACGTGATGACAGGACATAAAGTAAATGATATGCACATATCTAGGCGTAGTATAAGTATATAAAATACCTTTAGGTGACTTTAAAGATAAGGATTTCAGTAAAAAGGAATGCAATGAGGATGAAAGAAAACCATTTTATAACTATAATGCACCTAGACATAAATCATTCCCAAAGAGCAAGATACAGGAGATCTAAAAGTAGTGGCATTTAACTGACAAATAGGCTATAAAGTATCAAAAGGGCACAATGGGCGTCAACAACCTGACACTAACCCAATGGCTTTAATCTAGCATGTCTGAACACAAGAACAACACTAACAACAACTACCTCGCAGCAGCGGGGTAAAATAGTGACTAAAACTCCCGAAAACTTCGGGCTATACTACTAGCCTCAACGGCTCAGAACCTGAGGCATTCAATAAAACAAAGAACGCCTCAGCAAGGGATTTACAAGTGGAAGAAAAACAAGAAGTAAAGTAAATAAGGCATAAGGGGTACCCACCCAGGCCAAACTTACAGAAAAAAAAAGAGAACTCCAAAGCAAAGAACTAAGCAAAGCACCGAGTGCACCAAATATCAATAAGAGGAATAAACATGGTTCATTTATCTTGAAAATTCTATTTAAAGAGACTGATCAGCTCAAAATTAAGCGGGGGTGGTCCTTTATCCTCTGCCACCCAAAGCCAAAAACGGGTGGGGGTTTCTCTATCCCCAACCACCCAAACACGGCCCTCGGGACCACAGACCAAGCCTGCGATTCACCTCTAAAATGGCCACCGTGCAAGGCTATAAAAAAATCCCCACTGCCCCTCAAACACAGCCCACTGTGCAAGGATAAAGGCAATGGTTCATATTAATTAATTTCTTTAATTATGGCACGGGTCGAAGCCCGAGAAAACAATCTCTAGGATACCCTAAGGATAGGGTCACAAATGAAGTAAACACCCCGATACACTTTAGAAGATACAAGGTTCCAAGAGGGAGAAGAGGTCTGAGACATAACTCAAGGACTCAGGAAGGGACAAGCTCTTCTCGGGAAGGAGAAGATGTTTCTCGAGAGATAAAAGGACTTCTCGAGAAATCGAAGGGCTCTCTGCAAAGATTTCTCGAGAGAAAAGAGGGCTTCTCGAGAAATCGAAGGGCTCTCTGCAAGTATTTCTCGAGGTAAAAGAGGACTTCTCGAGAAATCGCAGGGTTCTCTGCAGAGATTTCTCGAGAAAAAAGAGGACTTCTCGAGAAATCAAAGGGCTCTCTGCAAGTATTTCTCGAGGGAAAAGAGGACTTCTCGAGAAATCGAAGGGTTCTCTGCAGAGATTTCTCGAGAGAAAAGAGGACTTCTCGAGAAATCGAAGGGTTCTCAACGGAGATTTCTCGAGTGAAAAGAGGACTTCTCGAGAAATCGAAGGGTTCTCTGCAGAGATTTCTCGAGAGAAAAGAGGACTTCTCGAGAAATCAAAGGGCTCTCTGCATAGATTTCTCGAGAGAAAAGAGGACCTCTCGAGAAATCGAAGGGGATTTCTTGAGTAAAGGCAGACAGTTCTAGACTGCAGACAGACTCTTTCCTGGGAAAAAATTTAGACTTTTATGGTGAGATCATAGGAGAGTTCAAATGTCAAAATTAACCAAGAAACACCCCAGTGTCAATAGTTAAGCAATGCAATAAGAACTCAAGCAAGGAAACAAAACTTAAACAACTAAAGAGAAGGAGAAACTGCCACTTGCCTTAAACCTTGCAAACTTGAAGATCTCCGCTCCAAAAGCTATGGACCGGCTAAGAAAACACTCAAGCACGAAAACCTGAAACTTTTCGTGCCAAAAAGAGGAGTTAGGTCACTACCTTGACTCCAAAAATTCCACGAAATGGGAAAAGCTCACCACTAGAACGAAGATCTCGCCGAGAGCTTTCAAAATCTACTCTCCAAACGCGATTCCGATTACAACAGCCCTAGGAATCGTCGGCCGGAAGCACCACGACGCTTTGCTCTCGCTCTCTCGCTCGACGGCTAGTTTGGATTGATGAAGGAAGAAGAAGAATAGGGAGAGAATTTTAGGTTTTATAATAAAAACCTAATTTAATATTTAATTAATTAAATAATACTCCCTTTCACTTAAACTGCGAGGGTGACTAGATCACCTCAGATTTCTACGGAATTCGCCCCCAACTAAAAAACGGCGCTACGAATCCAACGACGAAGTTAGAATTCAATTCCGACAAGCCAAACTCGGGATAAAGCTTCCCGAAGCTAAGATCTCAATAACTACACAAAATCCTCTCTATAACTCAAAATGACGTAAAATCTCGCACGCTCGATCAAAATTACATACATTAACTAAGCTAAGGCTCAAAACTAAACCTGGCGAGCTGACTTAACTCCCTTACGCCAAAATTACACCACCGCGGCCACGTAATTAATTAATGAAAATCAGGGGCATTACAGTCACTCCCCCTAAAAAGAAGTTTCGTCCCGAAACATGAAATCCAACTAACACGAGAGACACAGATACAAACTCAAAGATTATTTGATCGAAGATTTACCTGGACTCTAAGAGAAGAGGCTAGGATAGGTCTTCCTCATGACAGACTCTAGCTCCTAAGTTGCGCTCTCGATGCCCTGATTCTTCCAAAGAACTTTAACCATCGGGATCATTTTCTTCCGCAACACACGCTCCTGAGTCTCCAAAATTCGGATAGGCTCTTCTACATAGGAAAGGTTGGGCTGCAATACGGGCACCGAATCAAGAACAAGCCGACCACTACGCAAACACTTCTAAAAGGAGAGTTTAGTTCTTATTATCTGTTTATAACTCTTGTTTAAGTTTTACTTCCAAAATAATGATGTATATATATAGGTGTGCTGTATGAGTAATTAGAGCAAACACTAAGTAGGCATAAATAAATAGCACAGCAAAATAGAAATAAAAACATAAAACAAAGAACATCCAGATGACACAAGATATATAATAGTTCCCAAAAACCCGGGTACATCTACTCTTCTACCCACTGGTAGGAATCCACAGGAGGTTGTTGATCAGGTGCCCTCACACCAAGGTATTTTTGATCAGGTGTCCACACACCAATGGAGGTTTGATCAGGTGCGCAGTTCACTTATAAGCTTTTGATCAGGTGCTTATAAACCAAGATGCAGGTTTTTGCTAAGGTGGCCTGTCACCGGGAGTTAACTTTTGAAGAGAGTTATAACCCTTTACAAGATGGGAGAAATAAAGAAAACAGAAAATGTTATAGTGTTCTTCTCTTTCTAAGAAGACACTTGATGAAGATGTTGAAGAGAGCACCCCCTGTCTGATTTAGTTTGATGACAGCTTGTGGATGGAGCTCCTTCTCTAGATTGCAAATACTCTTCTTCTTCTTCTTCCTGAGCAAATGATATTGATTTGGTGTCTCAGGTTGTAGAAGATCTGCAAGAAATATGTTAGCAAAAAGAAGATAATATAATCTGGATCTGTTCTTCTTTTTGCTCCTCTGATTTTCCTCTTCTTTCTTTTCTTCTCTAATTCCTGTACAGCAATATTAATATGTTCTGTTCTATCTTCTATCGAGAGATAACAGTTATATATATTCTGATATATATTATCTGCTGTATATTTATCTGTTTGAATTCTTGCCGACCAAAAAGGAATATAATAAATATATCTTTTATTTCCCAGATCCTCGAGAACATAAGTTGCCGTCTTTGGCTTCTGCAACGGCTATATTAATTAATGCTGCAACGGCTATTTCAGAAAAGCATATATAATAATGTTAGTCGAGCTGTATAATAATATAATAATATTGCTGACAATATTTCGTCGATCTGAGCTTCACTTTCGTCGAGCTCATCATTAGATTCGTCGACCTGAACAATATATTCATCATTCTGAACGTCTGCTAAATATTCGTCGAACTCCGATCGCCGTTTGTCGAACGCTGAGATAATTTCGTCGACCACTGCTAGGATTTCGTCGAACGCAGCTTCCTTGATAATTTGTCGAGCGCTGCTATAATATAATCTGTTCGCCAAGCGCCGTCCGACGAATGCTGAGCGCCGTTCGACGTTCGTCGAACGTAGTGAATATATGAAATACATTTTTTCTCTTATATTCTCTTATATTAATTTCTCTTATAATATTTTCTCTTATAATATTTAGCCTATTATTATATATATATATTATTCTTAGTATATTATTTATATATATATATATATATTTTTCAGCCTTTTAACTTAATGATAATTAATCTAAGTTATAATATGAGTTATGATATAAACTTAGATACTAAAGGTGGATCCTAACTCAAATCAAAACTAAGGTTCCAACAATCTCCCCTATTTGAGCTGGGATCCTAATCCAAATTAAGACTAAGGTTCCAACAACTTCCTCAGCTGGCTCACATGAAACACATCGTGAACATTAGGGAAGGAAGCAGGAAAATCCAATTTATAAGCTGACGCTCCGATGCGCTCAACAATCTGGAAAGGTCCCACATACCGGGGATCCAACCTGTGGTTCCTTCCAAATCTCTTAACGCCCGACATCGGAGAAACTTTCAAGAACACTAAGTCTCAGACGGCAAACTCTAGATCCACCCTTCTCCGATTGGCATACTTCTCATACCGCTCCTGAGCAATACGACGCTTCTTGCGGATATGAGTCACGACCACACTCATCTCTTCCAAAGCCTCTGGGCCTAACAACGGACTCTCACCAACCTCGGCCCAAAACAAGGGAGTTCGGCAACACCTCCCAAACAGAGCCTCAAAGGGGGTCATTTGCAAGCTTTCCTGATAACTGTTATTGTAGGCAAATTCCATCAACCCAAGACGCTTATCCCACGCTCCTCCATGATCCAAAATATAACATCTGATCATATCTTCCAAAATTTGATTCACTCTCTCCGTCTGAACATTGGTCTGAGGGTGGTAAGCGGTAGAGTATCTAAGGTCAGTACCTAAAGCTCCCTGCAAACTCCTTTAGAAGCGAGACATATATCTGGAATCTCGATCTGACACAATGCTAACGAGCACGCCATGCAATCTAATGACTTCATTCAAATAAAGTTCTTCTACTTTCTCCATAGAGTAGCCGATCTTACAAGGCACAAAGTGAGCACACTTTGTCAATCTGTCAACTATGACCCATACCGAATCGTGTCCTCCGGGGGATCTCGGTAAACCAGTAATGAAGTCCATTGAAATACTCTCCCATTTCCAGCTTGGAATATCCAAAGGGTTCAGTTTACCTCCAGGCCTCTTATGATCTGCCTTAACATGCTGGCAGGTAAAACATTCAGAAACATATCTGGCTATATCATTCTTCATACCTGACCACCAAACGATCTGCTTCTGGTCTTTGTACCTTTTCGTGGAACTAGGATGATAGGAAACATGACTTGAGTCATGCGGTTCACTACAGATCCTTGCTCTAATATCTTCGGATGCGGGAATGCAATATCTACCTTGATACATCAGGGTATCTTTATCATCGATTGAAAAGTCTGGTAATTCCCTTTTTTCAGTCCTACTCCGAAGATGCTGCATGTCAGGATCTTCCTTCTGATGCAGTATTGTAATGGTAATCCAAGAAGGCTCCTCAGCTTCAACACTCGAAGGTGCGGTACTACTACTGACTGAGATATCCATTAGCATAAACTCCTCCACTAAGGACTGCATAGAGAGATTGAAGACATGCGCGGTCTTTCTGCTCAGGGCATCGGCCACCACATTAGCCTTACCTGGATGATACATGATATCAACTTCATAATCCGCAACATACTCCAACCACCTGCGCTGGCGCAAATTCAACTCCTTCTGGGTGAAGACGTACTTCAGACTCTTATGATCCGTGAAAATCTTGCATGACACTCCATATAACAGATGTCTCCAAAGCTTTAAGGCATATATTACTGCAGCAAATTCTAAGTCACGCGTAGGGTAATTCTTTTCATGAACTTTCAGTTGTCTAGACCCATAGGCAATCACCTTTCCTTCTTGCATCAAAACACACCCTAGTCCAATGTGAGATGCATCCACATAAACAATATACTATACTCCTTTGATCGGTAAGGCCAACATAGGAGCACTGCATAAACGCCTCTTTAGTTCCTGAAAGGCTTCTTCGCACTTATCGCTCCAGATAAAAGCGGTATTCTTCTGGGTAAGCTTAGTTAAAGGTGCTGAAAACACCGAGAATCCTTGAACAAATCTCCTGTAGTACCCTGCCAACCCTAAGAAACTCCTTATCTCCTTAGGCGTTGAAGGCGTCTTCCAATCCAACATAGCAGAAATCTTAGCTGGGTCTACGGTAGTTCCGTCCTTGTTCACCACATGACCCAGGAAGGACACCTGAGAAAGCCAGAATTCGCACTTACTCAGCTTCGCATACAACTTGTGCTCTCTAAGAGTAGACAACACTAAGCGCAAATGCATATCATGCTCCTCAGCACTTCTGGAATATACCAACACATCATCGATGAATAAACCAGCACATCATCTATGAATACCACCACAAAATGGTCCAGAAAATCCTTGAACACGCGGTTCATCATGTCCATAAATGCAGAGGGTGCATTTGTCAAACCAAACAACATGACTAGAAATTCAAAATGGCCATAACGAGAACGAAAGGCAGTCCGGGGAACGTCCGACTCACGGATCCTCAACTGATGGTAGCCTGATCGAAGATCAATCTTCGAAAACACCGTGCTACCACGCAACTGATCAAACAGATCATCTATCCTCAGCAACGGATACCTGTTCCTGATGGTCACTTTGTTTAACTCCCTATAATCTATGCACAACCTTATAGAACCATCCTTCTTTTTCACAAACAACACTGGAGCAACCCAGGGCGAAGAACTTGGTCTAATGAATCCACACTGCAACAGCTCATCTAACTGAGTTCGCAACTCTTCTAGCTCATGCAGGGCCATGCGATACGGTGTCTTAACGATAGGACGAGTACCAGGCTCAAGATCAATAACGAACTCCACATCTCTATCAGGCGGAAGACCAGGAATACTGACAGGAAAGACATCGGGAAACTCTTGCACCACCGGAACAACCTTGATAAATGGCGAACCACTAACAGTGTCTACTACAGAAACAAGGTAAGCCAAGCAAACAGAATTTAACAGTTTCCGAACACATACCGCAGAAATTACCGGGGACTCTGACATGGAGATCCAAAAATGCTCATTGGATGACCGTTGTCCATCACAAATTCCAGATGCTTTTCCTTGCATCGGATGACAGCATCATAACTGGACAACCAGTCCATACCCAATATCACGTCAAAGTCTTCTAGGTCCAGCACCTTGAGATCAGCAAATGCCAAGAAATCTCCTAAGAAAATGGGGCAACTTCGGATGCACTAGTTTGAGGATACCAAATCACCAGAAGGAAACTTAACGAGGAATGAATCCTTGCCCAGCTCAGGGGTCAATTGGTGACGCTCGATGAAACTCCTAGCCACGAACGAATGGTAGCACCCGAATCAAAAAGAACACGCGCCCAACGATTCTTTACCATAAATCTCCCTATAAGCGCGAAAAAGAAACTAGTCTAATACAACGAAACTAAAAGGAATCAAGACATAATAACTGCCTTAAGGTCTAACCTGCGATCACTTGGGTCGAAGACTGCGCTTGCTCCTGGGTTAACACGTTCAACCTTCCTCTTCCTTTATCCTGATGCTGCGGCGGCGGTAAGGCTCGATGCGGAACTGGCTACAATGGGGATTGAACTCACGGGCATTGAAACTTCATGTGCCCTTTCTGTTTGCATTGGAAGCAGACTTTCTCCTTGGTCCAACACTTGCCACATCATGCCCCTTCTGCTTTTACAACGGGCAGAGCACCTCTCCCTTCGGAGCACTATGGATTTCAAGCACTCACTGCTGCTTTTAAACTCCTTTCCTCTTGAAACACTTTTCAAATGGATGGCCAGAGCGGCCACAGAAACTGCAGACCTCACCACCTCCTTTCTTCAAGACTGAGCCAGGTGTACAAGAATTCCCTTCTTCTACGGCCTTTCTCTTTCCCTTCTGCATTATTGATCCTCGATTCTTGGCATTATCAATTGCCTCAACCTTCAGCGTTGCCTCTACTACCTTGGCGTACTTCTCCGACCTATACGAGCTGGCCAGCTGCTGGATGTCGCTGCGGAGACCACCCAGAAATCTCTTCACCCTACCTTCTTCCGAGGCTACCAAGGCTGGAGCAAACCTGCTCAACTTGCAAAACTCTATTTCATACTCACTCACCTAGAGCTGCCTCTGCTTCAGATGCAGGAAATCATTCATTAACCGGTCTTGTTCCACCGACGGCAGGGACTTCCTTATCAGCATCCCTTTGAAGGTTTCCCACGTACATCATCCAGTAAGGTCTTCCTTCTCTCTCAACCACCAGCGCTTTGCTAGGCCCTTTAGCTGGTATGCGGCAATCATCACCCTTTGGTCCACGACGATCCCTGAATACGAGAACATCTCCTCAATGGTTATAAGACAACCGTCCAAGGCCACGAAGTCAGCTCGTCCGTCATACGATGGAGGTCCCAATCTTTGAAAGTGCGAAATGAAGTTCATTTCTGTTGGTATCGCTACTGGGGTACCAGGGGAGTAGGAGGGGTAGGTAAGGTTTGCTCTACTACGGGATCCTGCACCACGGCTTGCTGCCTCGCACCAGCAGACAACAACGCCTCAACTTGTGACTGCATCGCAACCATTTGCCTAATTAGAGCCTCATTACTCTGGCGCAGACTCTCGATCAAAGCTTTACTCTGCGCTCTGGACGACTCGCCCTCCGATTGAGGAGTCGATCTAGTCGCGACTCGCTTATGCACCATTTTTGCTTAAACGCACAAACCTACAATCAAAACTTAACCTTGCACTAAAGCTACTCTGCCTGGTTCAGAACATACATGTACAGATACTTGCAATTGTTACCACCACCTTCCTCTCGGATTTTCATGATGCTATGCTAAATTTGGGGATGATACTACATCATCCCTCTTGACTCATGTGCAAGAGTCATGAATGCATGAATTTTCTTGTGTTCGTTTTGAAATTATGGGTGTACGTGTGTCATCATATAAGTCTTTAGCTTCGCACGTGTGCTTATGCAATGCTATGTAATGTATGTTGTGATATGCATTCTAATAAAGGCCTTAATACATGTTATGAGCGGCGTACACATGAAATATTATGCATCCCATACTACATAATATTGCATGTAACGTAAATGAAAAAAATGTGCTAATGGGCATCCATGTGATAATGGTTATGCATCCCATACTACATAACCGTCACATGTTGCCACCTATGGTGGATCCATATACAAACACATATTATGCATCCCATACTACATAATATTCCCCGTATACTTCGTATCATGCTATGAGTGTAGTGTTCATGCTTCAGCCAAGATGTACTGATGACACATCGGTGTGTGTATGCAATGAAACCAAACAACTAAACTATATCAGAATTAGTCGCTCAACCAACTTGTCGAACAAACCTACCTTTGATACAACCTGTCACAACCCGCATTTTCTCTGAATTTAGGAATATCCTAGTAAAAGAAAATACGCATCATGATGCCATGTCATGCAGGAGACAACTGCAGAAGCTCAGGCGGGAACCTATTACTTATTTAAATCAACATGATTACGTGATAATTCATCATTTGAAATCATGTATTGGGGGTTTGAAGTAAGAACCGTGTCTCTCAGTTCGTGGATCAACTAGTCCACCGAGAAAATATCTGTAATTGCAGCGGAAAATACTTGATTTAGTTCACTTAAGGTCCTAAATGCATGTGATGACAGGACATAAAGTAAATGATATGCACATATCTAGGCGTAGTATAAGTATAGAAAATACCTTTAAGCGACTTTAAAGATAAGGATTTCAGTAAAAAGGAATGCAATGAGGATGAAAGAAAAGCCATTTTATAACTATAATGCACCTAGACATAAATCATTCCCAGAGAGCAAGATATACGAGATCTAAAAGTAGTGGCATTTAACTAACATGTTGGCTATAAAGTATCAAAAGGGCACAATGGACGTCAACAACCTGACACTAACCCTTTGGCTCCAATCTAGCATGTCTGAACACAAGAACAACACTAACAACAACTACCTCGCAGCAGCGGGGTAAAACAATGACTAAAACTCCCGAAGACTCCAGGCTACACTGCTAGCCGCTATGACACAAAACCCGAGGCATTCAATAAAACAAAGAACGCCTCAGCAAGGGATTTACAAATGGTAGAAAAACAAGAAGTAAAGTAAATAAGGCATAAGGGGTACCAACCCAGGCCAAACTTACAGAAAAAAGAGAACTCCAAAGCAAAGAACTAAGCAAAGCACCGAGTGCACCAAATATCAATAAGAGGAATAAGCATGGTTCATTTATCTTGAAAATTCTATTTAAAGAGACTGATCAGCTCAAAATTAAGCGGGGGCGGTCCTTTATCTTCTGCCACCCAAAGCCAAAAACGGGTTGGGGTTTCTCTATCCCCAACCACCCAAACACGGCCCTCAGGACCACAGGCCAAGCCTGCGATTCATCTCTAAAATGGCCACAGTGCAAGGTTACAACAAAATCCTCACTGCCCCCCAAACACGGCCCACCATGCAAGGCTAAAGGCAATGGTTCATATTAATTAATTTCTTTAATTATGGCACGGGACGAAGCCTGAGAAAACAATCACCAGGATACCCTAAGGATAGGGTCACGAATGAAGTAAACACCCTGATAGACTTTAGAAGATACAAGGTTCCAAGAGGGAGAAGAGGTCTGAGACATAGCTCAAGGACTCAGGAAGGGACAAGCTCTTCTCGGGAAGGAGAAGACATTTCTCGAGAGATAAAAGGACTTCTCGAGAAATCGAAGGGCTCTATGCAGAGATTTCTCGAGAGAAAAGAGGACTTCTCGAGAAATCGTAGGGCTCTCTGCAAGTAATTCTCGAGGGAAAAGAGGACTTCTTGAGAAATCGAAGGGTTCTCTGCAGAGATTTCTCGAGAGAAAAGAGGACTTCTCGAGAAATCGAAGGGCTCTCTGCAAGTATTTCTCGAGGGAAAAGAGGACTTCTCGAGAAATCAATGTGTTCTCTGCAGAGATTTCTCGAGAGAAAAGAGGACTTCTCGAGAAATCAAAGGGTTCTCAGCGGAGATTTCTTGAGAGTAAAGAGGACTTCTCAAGAAATCGAAGGGTTCTCTGCAGAGATTTTTGAGAGAAAAGAAGACTTCTCGAGAAATCAAAGGGTTCTCTGCAGAGATTTCTCGAGAGAAAAGAGGACCTCTCGAGAAATCGAAGGGGATTTCTCGAGTAAAGACAGACAGTTCTAGGCTGCAGACAGACTCTTTTCTGGGGAAACATTTAGACATTTAGGGTGAGATCATAGGAGAGTTCAAACGTCCAAATTAACCAAGAAACACCCCAGGGTCAAGAGTTAAGCAATGCAATAAGAACTCAAGCAAGGAAACAAAACTTCAACAACAAAAGAGAAGGAGAAACTGCCACTTGCCTTAAACCTTGCAAACTCAAAGATCTCCGCTCCAAAAGCTATGGATCGGCTAAGAAAACACTCAAGCACGAAAACCTGAAACTTTTTGGGACAAAAAGAGGAGTTAGGTCACTACCTTGACTCCAAAAATTCCACAAAACGGGAAAAGCTCACCACTAGAACGAAGATCTCGCCGAGAGCTTTCCAAATCTTCTCTCCAAACGCGATTCTGACTACAACATCCCTAGGATTCGTCGGCCGGAAGCTCCACGACGCTTCGCTCCTGCTCTCTCGCTCGGTGGTTGGTTTGGATCGATGAAGGAAGAAGAAGAATAGGGAGAGAATTTTAGGTTTTATAATAAAAACCTAATTTAATATTTAATTAATTAAATAATACTCCCTTTCACTTAAACTACGAAGGTGACTAGATCACCTCGGATTTCTATGGAATTCGCACCCTAACTGAAAAACGGCGCTACGAATCCAACGGCGAAGTCAGAATTCAATTCCGACGAGCCAAACTCTAGATAAAGCTTCCCGAAGCTAAGATCTCAATAACTACACAAAATCCTCTATATAACTCGAAATGACGTGAATTCTTGCACGTTCGATCTAAATTACATACTTTAACTAAGCTAAGGCTCAAAACTAAACCTGGCGATCTGACGTAATGCCCTTACGCTAAAATTATGCCAATCGGCCATGTAATTAATTAATGAAAATCAGGGGCGTTACAACCCCCTCCACCTTCCACCAATGCCTTAAGTTCAACTCGGGAGGAGTTCAGGTCCGGGTAAGGGGTGACCCTAAGATAGCGAGGCAGTGCTACATGACGGCAGTGAACACCATCCCCTGGATGACCGAAGTAGAGGATTGGGATTGGGAGATGGCGGAGCCGGTAGGCCTCAGAGAGGTAGCAAAGGAGGAGAATAAGGAGGTCAGGCCCAGGAAGGAAGGGCGGAAGAGCTGATGGCGGTCAGAGAAGAAGGAAGGGAGGAAGAGTCCGAAGTGTTCGCTTATGGTGAGGAGAAGGAAGACGATTGGGGAGAGCAGTCCCGGCTGGAGGCCATGGATGAGGTTGTGGAGCTCGAGGTCACCACCCGGGCTGGGGTGGTGGAAAAGGTCCGAATCAGCGGAGAGCTCGTCCTGGAGGAGCAGAAGAAAGTCCTAGCTTGCGTACAGAAGAACATGGACGTCTTTGCTTGGAGTGTGGCGGAGATGCCCGGGATTGATGCGAACGTGGCATGCCACCGTCTCAACCTCAACCCCGGCTCTCGACCCGTCCGCCAAAAGAAGAGAGACATTGTCGACAAGATGGAAGGCCCCATCAGGGATGAGGTGGGCAAGCTCCTCCAAGCATGGTTTGTATCGGAGATCCGGTACCCATGCTGGGTCTCCAATGTAGTTATGGTGAAAAAGGGGGGAGGTTAGTGGCGAATATGTGTTGATTTCTCACTACTTAATAAATCATGCCCCAAGGATTGCTACCCCTTACCTAGAATCGACGCATTGGTTGATTCAGCCGTCGGTTTCTCTATGATGTATTTTTAGATGCTTTTTAAGGTTATCATCAAATCCGCATGCACCCCCCTCCCCCCCCCCCCCCCCGACGTTAAGGATGTCTCCTTCATCATGGAGGATGGGTGATATTGCTATAAAATGATGCCCTTTGGGCTCAAAAACGCAGGGGCCACGTACCAATGAATGATGGACAGGGTCTTCTGAGGGCAGAAGGGAAGAAACCCGGAGGTCTATGTTGACGAACTCATGATAAAGAGCGGAGATCTCGAGTCCCACCTCCAAGACCTCGAAGAGACTTTTGGGACTTTACGGAAGTATAAGAGAAGCTCAACCCCCTGAAGTGTGTCTTCGGGGCTAGCCAAGGAAAGTTTCTAGGTCACTTCCTCACCCCAACAAAGGTGGAGCCTAATCCAGACAAAGTTAAGCCAATCATAGAGCTGGGGTAACCAAGAAATTCAAAGGAGGTTCAGAGCCTCACCGGAAAATTGTCCGGGCACAGTAGGTTCCTCTATAAGGAGGGTGAGAAGTGTGCACCATTCTTCAAGGTGCCAAGGGGAAATAAAAAATTTGAATGGACCTCAGAGTGTGAGGAAGCCTTCCAAGCTTTGAAGGAGCAGCTCGCTCAGACTCCTCTACTACAGGGGCCAAGGCAGGGAGAGGATCTATCCCTATACTTGGGGATAGGATCCGAGTTAGTAAGTTCGGTGTTGGTCTGGGAAGAAGGGAGAAGGGAGCTTCCGATCTACTACGTCAACCGAGTGCTGAGGAAGGCGGATCTTCGATACCCCATCTTAGAGAAATTGGCCTTCGCCTTGGTGGTTTCGGCTCGGAAGCTCCGGCCTTATTTCCAAGCGCATTCGATCAAGGTGGTGACCGACCACCCACTTCGCAAAGTCATGGAGGGGGTGGAGCACTCGGGGAGGTTGGCCAAGTGGTCTGTGGAGCTGAGCGAGTTTGACATCACGTTTGTGCCTAGGTTGTCAAGGCACAAGCGGTGGCAGACTTTCTGGCCGACTATGCGACCGAAGTGGAGGAGCATGGGTCACCCCCCGGTGGCATGGAAGATGCTGGTAGATGGGGCATTAGGGAAGCATTCCTTCGGGGGAGGAGTCATCCTGATAAGCCCTCAGGGGACTAAGATCGAGCAAGCCATAAGCATTCACTTTCCCATCACCAAAAACCAGGCCGAGTACGAGGCAGTGATAGCGGGCCTGCAGCTGGCCCGGGATTTGGGAGTACAAGACGTGGAGGTATCAACGAACTCCATGGTGGTAGTGTGCCAAATCAAGGGGGAATTCGAAGTCAAGGAGCCGACCCTCCAGCGCTACCTGGAGAAGGTCAAGGGGGTCATCGGGCAGTTTCACACCTTCTCCATTAAGCATGTGCCGAGGGAGGAGAGCACCCAGGCGGACCTTCTAGCTATGTTCGGTCCCCGAGCGGCGGGGGGGGGGGGGGGGGGGGGGGGGGGGGGGGGGGGACGGTGTTGGAACTCTTTCGACCTTCCATCGAAGAAGGGGAGCTGATGGAGGAAGATCAGCGAGCATCATGGATGGATCCCTTCATCGCCTTCTTAACCTCGGGGAAGTTCCCTGAAGGGGATGTGGATAAGCGGCTCTTCAGGTATAAGTCGGCATATTATTCCATGCATGCAGGTGGATTATACAGGAAAACACTCTCGGGGCTCCTGGCCCGTTGTGTATCAAAGGAGGAGGTCCCGAGGGTCCTGGAGGAAATTCACTCCGGGGAGTCTGGCAGCCACTCCTGGAGTCAAACCTTAGAGGGGAGAGTGTTGAGGCAAGACTACTTTTGGCCCACCCTCAGCAAGGATGCAGTGGGGTTCGCAAAGAAGTGTTCAAAGTGTCAACTATTCGCTCCTCTCCAGCTCTTGCCAGCCCAAAGACTCTGAACCATCACAGCTCCCTGACCCTTTGCTATATGGGGTTTGGACCTGGTAGGCCCTTTCCCGCAAGCGAGTGGACAAAGGAAGTTTCTGTTCGTAATGGTTGATTACTTCTCCAAGCGGATAGAGGTGAAGGCGCTGGCCAAGGTAACGCCTCAAGTAGTTAGAAATTTCATATGGGGAGAAATCATATGCAGGCATGGGATCCCACTAGCCATTGTTACAGACAACGGCCCGCAGTTCGCAAGCGATGAGTTCATCAGCTTCTTCACCCAGCTTGGCATAGACTTTTGGTTTGCGTCGGTCCACCACCCAAGGAGCAATGGGCAAGTGGAGGCGGCAAACAAAATTATCGTAAACTTGCTGATGAAGAAGGTCGAAGACCTCAGGGGGAACTGGCTAGAGCAGTTACCCTCGGTTCTCTGGGCTCTGGGGACCACCCCAAACACAGCCACAAGAGAGACCCCATTCAAACTCTCCCACAGGTCAGAGGACGTCCTCCCTGTAGAGTTCGAAGTGAAAACCCCAAGGGTGGTCGCCGCAGGTGAAGGTGACGACGAATGGCTGGCGGAGAATGGGGAAGAACAAAGGCTGTCTCTGGACCTTGTAGAAGAGCTCCGAGACTTAGCCACCGTCCGGCAAGAAGAAGTCAAAAGGCGGATGGCCCGGTATTTTGACAAGCACATCCAAATAAAATAATTCAAGAAGGGAGACTTGGTATTGAAGAAGGTCGACGCAGCCAGAAGGGGAGCCGCGGTAAGAAAGCTTGAGCGCAACCGGGAAGGGCCATATATTGTAAGTGAGGTGCTCAAGTCGAGAGGGTACCACCTCCGGGATGTGGAAGGGGTATCCCTCGGCCGAGCCCAGAGTGAGGACGACTTGAAGCGGTTTTACCCTTAAACATTTCTTCATATTGCCTTGTTACATATCTGACTCAATGCATGTTGTTTTCAATATTTCTTTTAAGCACAAGGTAACAAAGGTTGGTGCTGGATTGCCCCAGATGATTCCGCTGCCAGGCTCTCACTAGCCGGTGGGTCAGGTTGATCTCACAAAGAGGCTGGCAAGGTAACACAGGTTGGTGTTAGATTGCCCCGGATGATTTCGCTGCCGGGCTCTCGCTAGCCAATGGGTCAAGTTGATATTACGGAGAGGCTAGCAAGGTAACAAAGGTTGGTGCTGGATTGCTCCGGATGATTCCCCTACCGGGCTCTCGCTAGCCAGTGGGTCAGGTTGATCTCACGGAGAGGTTGGCAAGGTAACAAAGGTTGGTGCTAGATTGCCCCGGATGATTCCGCTGCCGGGCTCTCGCTAGCCGATGGGTCAGGTTGATCTCACAGAGAGGCTAGCAAGGTAACAAAGGTTGGTGCTGGATTGCCCCGAAGGATTCCGCTGTTGGGCTCTCGCTAGCCGGTGGGTCAGGTTGAGCTCACGGAGAGGATAGCAAGGTAACAAAGGTTGGTGCTGGATTGCCCCGGATGATTCTGCTGCCGGGCTCTCGCTAGCCGGTTGGTCTGGTTGATCTCATAGAGAGTCTGACAAGGTAACAAAGGTTGCTGCTGAATTTCCCCGGATGATTCCGCTTCCGGACTCTCGCTAGCCGGTGGGTCAGGTTGATCTCACGGAGAGGCTGGCAAGGTAACAAAGGTTGGTGCTGGATTGCCCCGGAGGATTCCGCTGTCGGGCTCTCGCCAGCCGATGGGTCAGGTTGATCTCACGGAGAGGCTGGCAAGGTAACAAAGGTTGGTGCTAGATTGCCCCGAAGGATTCTGCTGCTGGGCTCTCGCTAGCGGTGGGTCAGGTTGATCTCACAGAGAGGCTGGCAAGGTAACAAAGGTTGGTGCTGAATTGCCCCGGATAATTCCGCTACCGGGCTCTCGCTAGCTGGTGCGTCAGGTCGATCTCACGGAGTGGCTGGCAAGAAGGTTATTTCTGACAAGGGACTTGTTTCGCAAAAATCTCAAGATCCAGGCGAGGCGGGCCCAGAGGCTCTCTTGTGTGAAAGAAAAAGCCACGACGGATGAAAAGTTCCTAAGTCCAAGGGTAAAAGCGGGAAGACTAAGCATGGTGGTCGCAAAGCTCGCCGAGTCGGACCCTGGCTCGCAAATATACTTATAAATTTCAGTGGCATATGTAAAAGCAGCAAACCAAGAAGGGTCCGTCGGCGCGACAGTCAATAAGCAGCATTGGATGCTCACAAGAATCGAGCGCGAGCGAGACAGGGTAATGTTGAGCCCGCTCGCAAGGTTTCCTATAGGGCGAGCAGGAGGAGCGAAGTGGCTCCGGCTTCACCCCGGCATGAATGTTAAGTGGGCCTATCTAACGAAGTCTCTAAGCAAAAAAAGTTCACTAAAAGAGGTAGCCTTATAACCATCGCCGAAGAGGATGGCGCGGGAGCGAGCATGACAAAACATATGAATAAGCGAATTGTTAAGCGATGAGATGCGACCGCGAACGCAAATGAAGACACTGAGACACAAGCGCGAAAAAAGCATAAGCATAGAAAGGTACAGCCGCACAGGCATGAATAAAAGCACGAGTTCAAGTAAGAGATAAGGAAAAAATATATGACATTTAAGAGATAGACAAAATATCTCTTTATCATTTCTTACAAGCTGGTTATAGTTAGCGGCGAACTCGCTGGTCAAAACAAAGTCCTTACATTTGAGGAAATAAAAATATCAAGGCTGTTCGCCGGAGAGTTCCTCAGTCACTCCCGCGATCTTCCACCTCTGAGATCGGCGCAAAATAGATCAGGGACGACGTCTTCGACGGTAAGCTCCATCGTGTCAGGAACGAGCAGGCCCGCCCCATTGAGGGTGTCCAAGACGAGTTCGGCGATGCCCATCGATTTCTTGCGGGCCACCTCTTTTTCACCTCGCAACTAGCCTCGAGTCCCAGCTCGCAGAGGGGGCAGGGGGGGGGGGGGGGGGGGGGGGGAGAATCGCCAGGGTTAGCTCGCGAACCTGTGCCTTGAGATAAGTATTCTCCATCTCCAGGTCAGTGTTCCTCGCGGCAAGTTGACTCGCGAACTCAGCATCCTGCAAAAGAGAAGTCAGAAAAGGCAAAGCGTGGCGAGCAAAGAAGAGGTTTTGTGCGAATCACTTACCAGGCCGCCTTGGAGGCTGGCGAGGAGGCCCTCAAATAAGGACTCCTTTCCCTTAAGCTACGCGACCTCGTCCATGGACTTTTGAAGCTCGCTATTGAGCTCTTTAGTTTCCCTATCCGAGGTCAAGTACCTGCATCCCACCATATGGGTGAGCTCCATCGCCCGGAACTGGGCTCGCATAGCCTCATACAAGAGTCCCCTGGGTTTGAAGGCCCTGAAGAGGGAGGCGTCCTCGTGGCTGTAGATCCCGAAAGCGAGGGTGAACGCCTCAACCCCAACCTTATCGCTCTCCACCCAGGAGGGGAGAAGCGAAGAACAAACAATCTTGTTCTGATCCGGGTCCCACGCGAGCACCGGCTCGCCGACCGGGTCCGAGAGCTTCGCGTCAAGCCCAAAGTGCTTGTGGCTCACCTGCTTAGGCTTGTCGGCGGCACCTCCAGGCTCGCCACTCTCATCGGCGGGCTTCTGATTCGTCGGCGGGGAGAGGGAGGTCTTTGGATCGGACAGATCCACAATATCCTTCCCCTTAGGTGCGAGGGGGGATTCCTTGGTCCTCTTCGCCAATCCCTGCGAGGCGAGCCAGCCCGATGGACGTTTCTTTCCCGACGATGAGCTCGGGGGGTCAAGGCATGCCTCGACGGCCATGGTCGCGAGCGAGCTAGTGGTAAGGTATGAGGCAGTCGAATGCAGAGGGTTGAGCGGAAGATCGCTCTCTCCCACAAAGGTGATAGAAATGTTAGCTAACAAGATAGAAAAGGAGTGGGGAAGTTTGCGAGCGCGAGACAGACCTTCTCCCTGGGGGACTGGCATCAGCGAGTCCACCCTCTGCCGGAGGAAGGAGACCTCGAAGTTCTTCCCGCTCAGGTATTGGTATAGCTTCAGATCGTCGCCCCCCAGAGAGGCGGGGGGGGGGGGGGGGGGGGGGGGGGGCGTAGGTGGCCTCGTACTGCTGGAGGGGAGAGTAGGATGTGTTGCCGAATGGACCCTTTACTAGGACTTGGTTGATTTTTTATTTATCATTTTATAATGTTCTATCTGTATAAGTTGTATTGTGTGGGGTCTAGTCGAAAACATAATATATGACAGTTATAGGCAGAGTGTTACACGTTTGACCATTTTTGTCGATTCTTTATCCACATAATTATAATAAAATATACTCTTGGTTGTACGGTCTGAGTATTTCTCTTTGAAGGCTAACCCACTTGGTTGATTAGCATTTATGGCCAGAAACATGCTATATTACCTTGTTTGTTGCAAATGAAGCACTGATTTCGATCTCAATCCAAATAACATTGACCAGAATGATGCCCTTGTCTTTAGGGTCGAATAGTTTGCTAGGGCCATTAAATTTCTTGACAGGAATGCTCCCTCCTTGATTTATTTAAGTAATTCTCTTTCTACTATCCAACTTTCATACTTCAATCACGATTCACTCTTTTTTCGTCATCCGAGTAGCTTCAACTTGTTCAAAGAAATTGTGAAATATCATAGGAGCAAGGCTATTCCATATATAATTATGTAAGTCTTCCTTGAGCATATATTTATGTAATTCATCATTGGAGATGTTCTTAGTATTAGCCACATATTATGATTTTTCATGGCTAATACTTAAGTATTAGCCACGATTTATCTATCCCTGGCTAAAACATAACTATTAGCCACAATTTTCTTTGTCGTGGCTAATGCACTAGTATTAACCACATTTTTTCCCCGTGGCTAATAAAAGTGTACCTAAAACTCAACTTTCTTATAATGTCAGCATCTCATTCTATGTCAATAAAAGTCTCACTCCTTGTGTTTGACTTGTTCACTAGACCTTTCCCCCATCCCTTTTAATTTGTCGTTCATCCACCAATCTTCTACACCACCATTTAAAATGAACATTGTTTGAATAGTTGTTGGAGTAAACACTCACATCACAGAAACACAACTCCTCAAATTTATCAAATAGTCAACACTTATATTATTTGAATAGTCATCACTTATATTATCCCGGTGAATTGGGTCGAACATTGTTCGAATAGTAAGCACTTATATTATCCCGGTTGGCCTAACTAGGATGGCTCAATCAATGCCCTTTGAAAGCAACATCTCACAGCCACACTGCCCCAAAAGATAAGGGACATCCATTGAATCATAGAATTCCATTGCTGGCATATCTTGCATTCCACCTTTGGACCACGAGGTGTTGCTCGTTGTATCACCACATGCACTGCCTTTAACCCTTGACCTATCCATTTATGTTACCAGGTGTCGACCTAATTACCTTCCAATGGGGTATCTAGGGGATAAAAATGACATCCATTTCTTGGACCGTGGAGCGCTTCCTAGGCTGTAAACCATAATCATTCACTATCTATTGATACCAGGCCGATAACAAAACATCCCAAACAAAACTTTTTTCATTATTCCCATAAGCATAATTGATAACATGCCACCATAATTTTCATAAAGAAAATTGCATGATTATGAATATTTAAATTATCGTAGCGTAAAAATCATATTGAGCACTTAAATCATATTAATCACTTAAATCATATTGAGCACAAAAACATAAGTCCTTAAGAATAGGGTCGAACATTGTGTTAATAGTCAACACTTATATTATCCCTGTTGGCCTAACTAGGATGGCTCAGTCCATGCCCTATGAAAGCAGCATCTTACAACCACACTTCACCAAAAGAAAAGGGACATCCATTGTAGCATAGAATTCCATTTCTGGCATATCTTGCATTCCACCTCTGGACCACGGGGTGTTGCTCGTTGTGTCACCACATGCACTGCCCTTAACCCTTGACATATCTATTTATGTTACAAGTTGTCGACCTAATTACCTTCCAATAGGGTATCTAGGAGAGAAAATTGACATCCATTTATTGGATTGTGGAGCGCTTCCTAGGGTGTAAACCATAATCATTCACTATATATTATTACCATGTCGATAACAAAACATGACAAACAAATTTTTTATCATTATTCCCATAAGCATAATTGATAACATGCCACCATAATTTTCATAAAAAAAATTGCATGATTATGACCATTTAAATTATCGTAGCGTAAAAAACATATTGAGCACTTAAATCATATGCCATATACCTTGATATTGTGGCACAAAGTGTCATCAACTTCCACACTCATCAATGGACAGTTAGAGAGAGGGGGAATTTGATATTACAAACAACCAATTACTAGCTGTAGGGGTAGGGGCTAATATTTAGATAGAGAGAGAGGAGAATCTTGCCGCAAGCAAGTAGTTAACACTGGCAGTGAAGTGCACTAGTTGTAGGTGATTTTATTACTTTGGAAAGAGATATTACATAGCTACATGACACAAAGAAACTAGGCAACAAAGAGTGACCCCAAACTTATAACTAGATAAACTATAAGGGGGATTTTGACTCAAGTTCATTGAGTCGCACTGGGCACCCCTGAACCTCTATTTATACTGATATATGACCACTCAAATGGATATGTGCAGTAAATGCTAGATTTCCAGGCTATAATATAATTTGGGCAAACTTCAAAAAAGGACAATTGTAACCACGGATTTTGCGGTCTGATTTTTATGTCGATGAGAGATATAAATAGCCCAGGGTTAGGCCTAAAAGACACACTCACAAACTAATCCCTCGTACCTGCGGTGAATACACTTCTGAATGTTGGATAAACACAATAATTCTATACTTGAAATGTTGGCCAAGAGGAAACCTAGGATGCCGGGGGCTAAGGAGTTGGCAGACACTCCCAAAGCACCGACACTTTTGTTAAAGAAGAAGGGCACTAGAGGTCTTTCGATGGTCACCGCTATGAAAAATTTAAAGTCCCACATTGCTCCTTCACCGAACATGCCGGCCCCTGCCCAATAGCTGGTGTTGGATCTGTAGGCGCCCTTAGAGGGGGGGGGGGGTGAATAAGGGTTTTAAACTTTTTATGATTATTAAGGAAAATAATTCTCTGTTGCTACCGCCAGTGGTAGTGTTACTGCTCGACATTAGTGATAGAGAAAATACATTTCGGTTAAACCAATGAAAATCAGAGAGCACGAATCAGAGATGAAGAAACAAACATATTTTCATTAATATTAAATTGAAATAGTTATGATTACAAAAACTTTTCCCAATGACGCTTGGAAAGAGGCGACCAATGAAAACCCTTTTGGTTTTCTATACCAGCTCGTATACCCACGAACCGGTTGTCTTTACCCGATCTCTCCCCAGATACGGCCTCAAGCCGCTTTAGCCAATCTATCAACAGAAAGGCCTCGAGCACCCCATAGATCTACTCCCCTAGACCCAGTCGCCAACACGAGGCGAATTCCTCCCTAAGTCCTACCTAGACCTAGTCGCCAACACGAGGCGAATTTCCCCTAGTCACCGCAAGGCCCTAGTATCCGTGTGGCGAATTTCTCTACCGAACAAAAGATATAAAGGTTACAATTTGAAGCTGAAACAAAACACAAACTATAAACTCCCTTAAAAGAAGAACTTGATGTCGATGTAGATGCGATCGGATTGGTCTTCAAGTTCTTTGCGTTCACAAACATTGACTGAGTTCTTCGGGCTGCTTAGGGAAGGCTCTCACGAGTATTCTGAATATATGGCTTCAATTCCTTCTGTATCAGCAAGCAACAACGGAGGAAGCACACGTCTTTAAATAGAAACAGCCGCTACCGCCTGTGGTAGTACTACCGCCCCGCGGTAGCCACATTAGGCAATGATCAGGCACGCGGATCATGGCAGTTTAGGCATTGATTGAGCGCCAAACTTAGAACTCCAACTAGCACGCCGTGGTAATGCTAACGCTCCGTGATAGCAAGATAACCTTCCTTCAGCCAATATCTCCTTCCATATTTGCTCCTCAATCACTTGCAGACGGGAGGATTCCAAAAGCTATCGTCGGGCGGTAGAGATGCCGCGCCGCGATAGAGCATGCTAAATATGCATCCCGCCAAACATTCCTTTTTCTCCACTGTTTCCTTCCCGTCAATTGTTTCCATTTATGCTAGCGCCAGCGGTAGTGCTAACGCTCCGCAGTAGAGCACATATCTTTTCGTCGAACGAATCTTCATCAGACCGCTAGCGCCAGCGGTAGTGTTAACGCTCCGAGGTAAAGCATGCATTTCGTCGAGCGCAGTGGAAGAGCATGCAGTTCGTCGAACGCCGCGATAGAGCATGCAGTTTGTCGAATGCAATTTCGCCAAATGAAATCTCCTTTCGTCGAACGTCTTCAGGTTTCGTCGAACGCATTTTCATTCTCAGCGGTTTTCTTCTCAATGGATTCCTTCTCAATAGTTGTTAACGCGGGGCGTTAACAACTAACGCGAGCGTTAGCTCTCCTTTTAGAGAATCGTCATCAATCAGCATCCTGCTCATAGGGTTATATAACTATAGTACCTGCACACTATAAACACAAGCAAGATCAAATAAAATAGGATTTGTTATTGTCAAACCAAGAGATGCGGAAAGCATGTTCCAACAAACTCCCCCTTTTGATAATAACAAATCCCTTTAGAAAGAAATTGTTCAAAAGATAGGAATTGTGTTTCTTAAAAGGGATAAGCATGAAATTTAAGACATGTGCATATGCTCCCCCTAAATGAATACTCCCCCAAAGTGAATGCTCCCCCTACAACAGAACTTCCTATGAACTTGACACCCCAAACATGTGAATTTCTTTCAAATTTATTCTCCCCCTTTTGGTATTATCAAAAGAGGGTGGAGAGAAAGGCAAACAGGAATGTGTGCAATAAATGTGTAGAGAGGGAATGAACATGATAAAGAGTTAAACGCTTAGGAAAAATACAATATATAGGAGTGAAGAAGGGAATGTGAAGAAATTGTCATAAGGAAACCACTTGTTGGAAAAAACGTATTCATGATCGAGCGTACAAGTATTAAAGAGGTGGAAAGCATGAAGAAATATATTTTTGAAGTGAACATCTATATAAGAATGGTGAAGCATAGTAGATGATTAAGAGTTTTAGATAAAAAATAGATGTTGTAGCAATTTAAGTACACAAAATGATTTCAATTGCAACATAACCATACACTTGTTTTGAAAAGGAAATATTCATGATCGAGCGAAAGGAGAGAGTAGCACATCGGAAAAGATATAGGATAAGCGTGAAAGAACATTAATTAATGAATATATAAAAATAATCACTTGCCTTTTTAAATTAATTTTAAGAGGTGTAGTACTTGTTTAAGGGAGATACAATGTTGTGTGATTTGTACATGTAAAGAATAAGCATGAAAACAATGTAGGCAAGTAGGAATGCGGAAAGTTAAAACAAGGTTAAAAAGATTAATATTTTTGTAATAGTTTTACCATTTCAACAATTGAGCAATTTAACTTTTGAAAATTTTCATAACAAATAGGCAAGCATGAATTAGCATATCCAAAGAGATAATAACAACAATGTAACCAATTCGTATTTCAAGTAAAGAAAACACTGTAGAAATCATGCATTGCAATCTAGTGCTTTTACTTAAGTTTGTAGAGAATTTTGTAATGTTTGCATTAGGATCCAATTCTCATGAGTGGAAGCTTTATGAAAAACAATGATGTGTGCATAAGGTGTTTTGATAAAAGTATACACATGAAAT
Source organism: Dactylorhiza incarnata (assembly GCA_033032865.1). Lineage (NCBI taxonomy): Eukaryota > Viridiplantae > Streptophyta > Magnoliopsida > Asparagales > Orchidaceae > Dactylorhiza > Dactylorhiza incarnata. Next base: position 1,981,214 of record JAWHQI010000017.1, on the reverse strand, counting down.
AATCAAAACACATGACATATATAATGAAATAGTGACAACAATATTAAGGATGCAATCTTATAATTACTTTCACACATCAAATCTAGAATAAAGTTTCAAGGCACAAATAATGAGTACAACAACCAAGGTGCTTCACCCACACAATGCTCATTAAGACTTATCATGGAGCGAAGTATTGTTTGGGGGATCACATAAGCAATTTTATTGATTTTTATTTTTAGTGAACCAGTGTACAAATAGAAGTGATAAAAGATGAATGTGTTTGCACAAGACACTTTACAATTCTTTTCAAGGTGCTCAACCTCACAATGCTCATTAAGACTTATCAGGAGGGTGAGTAGTGCTTGGTGGAGTTATCTTTGGCTTTTTATTTCAGATTTTTATTTTGGGCCGAAGGTCTCCGAATTCACTTGTTGTTGCAAACATTAATATTACGGAAATAACACTTCTATATCGTCCATGAAATTTATTTTTGAAAGACGGTGTAGGTAATTTAGACATACAACTTAATATGTTAAAACTATTACACTACACAATCATGCAGGACTAAGATTATGAGCACATGTAGATTACCAAAATAGTGAGTGTATAATTCATTGATTAACATAAAGCATTACTCATACTTAGAGGCATGCTAGGCAATCATACACAATTATCTATAGACTATTTCATTGCACATAATCAAATTAAGGTCAAGGCATAACAAAAACAATGTTTAGAAAATTTGAAATTAAAATTAGACGTTGAAGAGAATCTTAATGTGTATGCCTAATCAATTTTGACCATTTGAAACAAAATGACTAATATGTATGCTCTTGTGAAATATTATAGCCAAATTAAAATTTTGTAAAGAGATAAAGCATAACAAATAACAAAAACATATTTTTGATTTGTTTTATAGTTTGTTTTGTTTTTAGAATTTTAAAAGAAAATAACAGGAACTGAAAAAAAAAATGAAAAAGAAACTGGAAATTCAGAAATACCTACTACCACCAGCGGTACCCAGCTATCACCGGGCGGTAGTGACAGAACTCGAATTTTGGGGAAAACGTGAAATTTTTCAGAATTTTTCTTTTGAATATATTTGTGCAGATTAGTGACAATGAAGTACAGCAATGAAATCAGACATATGCATACACAAAAATACGGATTTTGCAAGTTTAAGCTAATATGTCCAAAACCCCAAATTCTAGCCTAAGGTGTCACAATACACTTTCAAAAGACTTGTGTTTTTCACATGCATGAGAGTTTAGAAATAGATAATATGAAAAACATAAGATAACATGTTTGAGCATAAATATGCATGAATGAAATGATCATAAATAAGTGAAATAATATTCATGCAATGTATACAACATAAGTATGTCTAAGATCAAGATACCCTAACAACCTGTCTACACTCTAGCCCCGTACTAAGTGACGGATGAGCATGAGGAGCTGAATGCATGCCGTAGGTTGGGGTGTTAATCCCACATGCATACAAAAGACAACGCTGACCCTAGAACTCTTTCCCCCTAGTGCCTCGCAAGGCCCCACTGGAACCCTCCCTGGTTAAGGACTAGACATGACTTAGAGGTTAGGTTTCTAATGCACACAATCCTATGCCCTCGCTATACCCAGACACATAATGTGGTTGAATGATCATGTGCATACAAAGCAATTAATCTTATGGAAAAACAATTTATAAACTATGGCTTTTATACAAGATTAATTTCTCATTATATTTGTTCTTAAAGCACATAGTTATTATGAATTTTAACTTCCAATTTTTCAGATTTTGGTTAAGCATGATAGAGGCAAACAAATGACGCAAATATATTAAGTAAATAAGCAAAACTTGCGTATTTTATAAATTTAGCCTAATACCCCTAAAATACCTTTTAAATCCATTTTGACAATTATTTCATTTAGTCTTAAACATATCATATGACAAATTTAGTTTTAAAATTTTATAAGAATTTAAGGAAATGGATTTAGAAGGATAAACATAAAAAGGATAAGTAGATCACTTGAAAAAATGATATGACTTTTTATTCAACTTTATTCAATTTGATTTATTCATGAATTTTGGTTTAATATGTGAAAGTCATATCACAAGTTATATAAAGTGATCATATCATGATGGTTCAACAAAAAGGAAAATAAACAAAAAAGTAGGTTAGGCTTATCATGAAGTAGAATACTGATATTTCATTTTTAGTTGATTTCTACTTCATGCAAATGATTGGATACTAATGAATGAGAGATTTAAGAATCCAAAGACAACCGAGTGTGACGGTTCCTTTGGGTACCCAAATACATCGTGTTTGCTTTTGGGGAGATAGTGATGAATGGGCCCTATTGAGTGGAGTTAGTGTTTCATCTTTAACTTTGGGCCTCCATTCAAACCTTGGTTTAATATTGTTTTTATTTGTCAAATTTCCATGATGATTTTGTAAAACATTGTTTATAGGAAATTTGTGAACATTTAATTTTATGTTGGGAGAAAATTGATGTTGTAAATGATAATAATGATTGTATTTTGGAGTTTCATTTTCAGTATTTTGAAGTTTTTTATTTCTATTGTTTGACTTATTCAACTTTTGAGAAATCATATTCATCTTGCTTTTGGATTTTGCATTATATTGAGAATGTATGTTTTGAGAATTTTTCTTTATGATTTCCTTAAGCAAGCTGATTTTAGTTTTTAATTCATTATTCTTAATTTTTAAATTATGTCTAGCTTTATTATAAGCGATTGTGCTATTTTTAAGAGTAGAAACAATTGAATAAATATGATTTTGATATTTGTTTTTGTATTCCTCAAATGTTTCATCCATTTCTTCAATTTCAATTTTATAGTCATTACACTTAGCACAATCATTTTTCAGAGAAGAGTTTCCTAAACATAATTTTTTATTTTGTTCATTTATGAAAATAAACTCTTTTTCAAGTTCCATGAATTTTTCTTTAATATTATTACAATCAAAACAAGATATAGAGTTTTCAAATGAAGAGCATGATGGAGATAAAAACATTTCATTTTTGGATTCTACATTCACATTTGATTTCAAAGTTTTATTTTCTAAATGTATTTTTGCATTAGCCATTTTTAGTTTCTTAATCTTACGTTTAGTAGTTTGTAGTAATTGTAATGTAAAAATAGAAGTACAAAATGGAATTTGATTTCCTTACATTGCTTTAGGGAGAGGCACGATTTGAACATGTAGTTTCTTTGACATCTTTTTGGCCCTCCTCTTCCGAAGATAGTATTTCTTCTTCTCTTCCATTTGATGTGTGCTCCAATGATCCATCCCGTGAGGAGCTTTCTTAAACTTTTGTGCAGGCTTGCATATTCTCCGGTTCTTGTGAATGTTCCGTACCTATAGAAGGAGAATCATAAGTTCTTTCAAGGAAATTCCAAATTTCATATGCGGTAGGTAAAGTATAAATAAGTTTGAAAATATTTTGGTCTAACGCACAAAATATAATATTCATAGATTTTGCATTTAAAACAATTTCGTTTCTAGTTAGTATGCTAGGCGGCTTTTCAATAGTAATATTCCAAACTTTTTCATCTAAGGCCTTAAGAAAATTTTTTATTAATATTTTCCACCCTTTATAATTTTTGCCCATAAATAAAGGTGGTGATAATACTTTTTCATTTATATTAAAATTTTCCCCACTAGTAGAGGCGAGATCATGATCAAGAGACGCCATTATTTGGAATAACCTAGCTCTGATACCACTTGTTGGATCTTTAGGCGCCCTTAGAGGGGGGGGGGGTGAATAAGGGTTTTAAACTTTTTATGATTATTAAAGAAAAAAAATCTCTGTTGCTACCGCCAGCGGTAGTGTTACCGCTCGGTGTTAGTGACAGAGAAAATACATTTAGGTTAAACCAATGAAAATCAGAGAGCACGAATCACAGATGAAGAAACAAACATATTTTCATTAATATTAAATTGAAATTTTTATGATTACAAAAACTTTTCCCAATGAGGGTTGGAAAGAGACGACCAATGAAAACCGTTTTTGTTTTCTATACCGACTCGTATCCCCACGAACCAGTTGGCTTTAGCCGATCTCTCCCCAGATATGGCCTCAAGCCGCTCTAGCCAATCTATCACCAGAAAGGCCTCGATCATCCCCTAGATCTACTCCCCTAGACCCAGTCGCCAACACGAGGCGAATTCCTCCCTAAGTCCTACCTAGACCTAGTCGCCAACACGAGGCGAATTTCCCCTAGTCTCCGCAAGGCCCTAGTCTCCGTATGGCGAATTTCTCTACTGAATAAAATATATAAAGGTTACAATTTGAAACTGAAATAAAACACAAACTAAAAACTCCCTCAAAAGAAGAACTTGATGTCGATGTAGATGCGATCAGATTGGTCTTCAAGTTATTTGCGTTCACAAATGTTGACGGAGTTCTTCGGGCTGCTTAGGGAAGGCTCTCACGAGTGCTCTGAATATATGGCTTCAATTACTTCTGGATCAGCAAGCAACAATGGAGGAAGCGCACGTCTTTAAATAGAATCAACCGCTACTGCCTGCGGTAGTACTACCGCCCCACGGTAGCCACATTAGGAAATGATCTGGCATGCGGATCTTGGCAGTTTAGGTAACAATTGAGCGCCAAACTTAGAACTCCAACTAGCGCGCCACGGTAATGCCAACGCTTCGCGATAGCGAGATAACCTTCCTTCAGCCAATATCTCCTTCCATATTTGCTCCTTAGTCACATACAGATGGGAGGATTCCAAAAGCTACCATCGGGCGGTAGAGATGCCGCGCCGCGATAGAGCATGCTAAATATGCATCCCGACAAACATTCCTTTTTCTTCATTGTTTCCTTCCCGTCAATTGTTTCCATTTATGCTAGCGCCAGCGGTAGTGCTAACGCTCTGCAGTGGAGAACATCTCTTTTCGTCGAACGAATCTTCGTCGGACCGCTAGCGCCATCGGTAGTGTTAACGCTCAGCGGTAAAGCATGCATTTCATTGAGCGCCGTGGTAGAGCATGCAGTTCGTCGATCTCCGGGGTAGAGCATGCAGTTTGTCAAATGCAATTTCGTCGAACAGAATCTCCTTTCGTCGAACGTCTTCAAATTTCGTCGAACGCAGTTTCGTTTTCAGCAGTTTTCTTCTCAACGGTTTCCTTCTCAATGGTTGTTAACGCGGGGCATTAACGACTAACACGAGCGTTAGCTTTCCTTTCAGAGAATCGTCCTCAATCAACATCATGTTCATAGGGTTATATAACTATAGTACCTGCACACTATAAACACAAGCAAGATCAAATAAAATAGGATTTGTTATTGTCAAACCAAGAGATGCGGAAAGCATGTTCCAACAGCTGGGGGAGGGATGGCAGGAACCTGAGTTGGTGAAGCCATAAAACTCTATCGCAGTGGTATCATAGAATAAGTAAAAATTAGGTGAAGTCCAAGAAGGTCATCGCCAAAAAGGCAAATGGAATGATTGTCGGGGGAGGAATGATTCTTCCTTCTGAGATTGTGGACTTGGAGATGGATGAGACTGCACAGACAACTGCGGTTGGGGACTTACCTGCCATGCAAGTACAAACTGAACTGGTGGTAGTTCCTGAAGTTCTTAGAGGTGATGTGTTATTTTACTTTGGGTCACCTAGATTACACCCAGAGTGAGGGGGGGGGGGGGGGGGGGGGGGGGGCTGAATAGTGTGATGACTGTTTTTTGATTCTTTTTTTTTATGTTTCAGCAAGACGATAAAAAATGCAAGAACAAAGAGTACACAAAGATTTATAGAGGTTCCCTAAGAATGTCTTTGGTAGTCTTCTCTCCACACCACTTATTTAGTAATGTGCTAGTCTAGGTAAACTCCTCCAAATCTCTGTCTTCTTCTCTAAGACTTACACTCAGGACACCATGGACCTACCTCAATCTCTTCAGCATGACATCTACACTCAGATCTTTTCTGAGATCCCGCACTCAGATTCCCAAGGAATCCTACAAGAAACTCTGATTTATTGGAACATGGTTTTCTGCATCCCTTTGATTTGAGAATAATAAATCCTGCTTTTATTTGATCATGGTTTCCATTGTGTTTTTAGCATGCAGGATTAAACAGATATGGCACAAGGATGCTACATTATTGGTCTGGACCTGCCCACAAGTTGAAAAGTGGAATGATGTCTAACGTCAGGCGTTAGGACTTAACGCCGACGTTGACTTCCGTTCCCACCAAGAAAAATGTGGCAAGAAGGGAAGATACCGTGATTGAAGGAGCACTTTAGGAATAATCTGACCTAACACCAGCGTTAGCCTCAACGCCAGCGTTAGGGTTGCCTAAAATGAATATTTCCTAAAGTGCAGTATCTCCTTCCTATTTTGAAGATTTGAGCCATCAAAACATTTCTATACTGGGTCAACGCCAGGCATTATCCTTAACACCGTCGTTAGCTTCCAGTCCTATAAATAGGTGGATTTTGACTTCTTCAACTATTGATCGTATAGAGCCCTATTCCAACACTTCTGATGTAAGATCTCTTTTTCCAAAACCCGTTCGGGTACTTGAAAACTTGAACCTCTCCCGTATCGCACGGTTGAGGTGGACCTTCGCCCAGAATCGCTGCCTTGCGGTGTCACCAACACCCGGGTTGGCTAACACCGCTCAGCACCAACCCTGCCGGCTATACGATCATAAGTAAAATATGCCAGAAAGGAAAGTACATAAAGGAAGGCATGTCCACAATCACAGCATCATATATATATAATGAAAACAGAAAGTCCAAAAGAGAAGTACAAGCAAAAGGGGCTTATGCCCGATACATATCCAAAATAATGTACTATCTCTCTCTCTCTACAACATACGAAAGTCTACAACAAAAGCTCTAAAAATGCGGAAGTCTAACTAACTAATCATCAACCTGTGGCATCGTGGTAGTGCGCTGCATCTGCTGCTCAGGTCCTGCCATCTCGTCCTGCTGCGCAGGACAACTCCATCTCCTCGGACTCCTGCGGTCACACCGACCGTTAGTCATAAAGACTAAGTCGTTTTGTCCTCGCCTCCCTCCACGACTCCTAGGTACCGAGCGGGAGAAAGAAGCGGAGGACAAACAAGGGGGTAAACAAGAAGATGGTGACATGGCACTACTCTAGCAGGTATAAGTAAAGCAGTAAAATCTAGCTAGCAGTATAGTGCAAGTATAAGGCAGTAAAGTAGAGCGATGAAGTAAGCAGTAAATAGAAAGAAAATGCAGTGCGGTAAATAAATCTAAACTACTATCACAGATTCGTACCTTAACTTATATGAACGCTCATACGACATATATGTTAAGATGTCCAGGTAACCCATCATATAAAAGAGCCCATACTAATTTATATGATGGGGTATGCAGATGCGCGTTATGTTATGCTATGTTTATGATGTGTATTATGCAGCTATGCAATGCAACTCACCCACACGACTCTATGCGCACAGACCTTTATAGTTCCCAATTTGTTTGAAAGGAAGCCAACCTTTCGGGTACCGACCGTCATGGCTCACGGTGGAAGTGGATCGGGCACTCCACATCCTAGGCGGGTATGGTCACTACCAAGCCTAGACCTCATGTATGCCTCAATGCTAAGAACATAACAGCGGAGCTCCTGCGTACTCTTGCTGGAATCCACCAGACTTTAAGGTTGGGGTGGGTTATTAGGGATTGTCCTCCAGACCGCGGTACTCAAACTTACCGGCCCTCTAAACCTCACCCTCACCTGAGTCAATGTACTACCGTCGGTGACACGACTGGCCTAGTACCGAAGACTCGCCACTATTTGCATAAGAAACAAATGTTAACAAGCCCACCTGAGCTTCCGGCTCAGGAACTAACACACAAGTTGAACCAACCCATCTCCTTCCCTGAGGAGATCCATACTAGTTGCTAATCTAATTAGGCTACTCTTGCCTAAAATTTAGTTAGTGATATATTTAGGGTGAATCTTGGACTTCCCGCGGTGTACTCCGTAAGGGGACCCTAACGGTACTACAGATCAATGGGCTCAACCCCACTATCCTCCTCAAGACACTTACTTTAGTTGGTGTTTAACATTTGGTTCACCCTCATTATTTCATATACTTAGAATGACTTAGCTCAACACCCGTCTAACCCAATTGGGTTGGACGTATCTCCATTCCTCCTACATTAACTCTAGCACAACCTCACAACTAACCGTAGGATTGACCCTCCTTGAATCATGGTGTACTATAAATCATTTATTGATTGGATATAACTCCTAAACACTACTTAGGGGTCAGAATTGTCTAAAACTCAAAATTCTGTTTTTACTAAACGCAGACCACTAAGTTGAACTATCCAACAACCCCATAAGGGAATCCTTCTAAAAGCTCATCAACAAGGTCTCTAATAATTATCCTAGGCTCCCACTGACCTTAATAAGGTATGTTCCAATTTTCATAATTTTCCATATTAAATTGGTGTTTAATGTAATTTAAAGTAGTTAAGGCCTTAAGTCAAATTACACATGAACTACCCTCAAAATGATTCCTCATGCTACATGAAAATTATCAGTAAGGTAATATCCCATATCAAGGTGTTTCACTGAGTCCCATGACCCTAGGGTGTGATTTGGCCTACTAAATCATCATTGTTGTATAATTACCAAATTGCCACTATAATTAGGAAAAATAGTATTTCACATCTGAAAATTCTACAAACATTACCAAGTGTCCAGATGGGGATCTAAAGTCCTCTGCCAAAGGGTTGTGCCATTAACATATGATTTGACATTTTAAACAGATTTAATACTCAAGTGGTGTAAATCCCAATTTCTACATGAGGTACAAGAAATACAATTCTACAAGCTTCCAAACGATTATCATGAGCATATATTAACATAAAATGACAGATTTCCAAGTATCATAGCATTGTCCCATGATTTGATATTTTAAAAAGATTTAAAACTCAAGTGGTGTAAATTCCAATTCCTACATGAGGTACAAGAAATACAATTCTACAAGCTTCCAAATAATTATCATGGGCTTATAATAACATTAAATGACAGATAACCAAGTTTCACTATTTTTCCCCATGATTTGACATTTTCCAAAATTAAATCCCCTTAAGCTAGCAAGTACATAAAATTTCCTACCCAAGGAATACCTCAATAAATCATGACAAAATTACTATAGCTCATTTTCATCCCTAATCAGCCACTGATAGAGTTTCAACACCATACAAGGTCCTATGACCATGCATTTCATTTTATAAAGGAAAGGGTTGCAATTTCATTTATTAGGAAGAAAATACTTAAATACCTCTAAAAATTCTCATTAAATTAATTAAGTCATTTTATGCTCCTACAAACATATCTACAAAGTTCTGAGCCAAGTGTTGAACATTTGGTCCTATGACCTTCACAAATCTCAACTTTGCACCCTTAAGGGTTTACCCTTAGGGTTTTAGGTCACACCACCCTAAGGGCTCCAAATGGACCATTAGGGTGTGACACAAACATTTGTATATCCATACCTACATACCATCATGATGGGAGGAGGCTAATACACTCTACTCCTCAAAATGACCTAAACCCTAATTTGACCCTTAAAGGTCCTCATTAGGGTTTCCAATTTTCCATATTAAATCAACTCCAAATGGTGAAATTTTAGGTAGGAACTACTCCTGTACAAGAGAGTATGCCACCAAAGTTTGGTGTCATTTGGACATCATATGCTCCAAAAATCAACTTAATTTAAATATTCTAACTACCACAAAAACCCTAGGTAAAATTGTCCACCAAGGGCTGTCCATTTGGCAAGGGGTGCCCCTAGGGCATACCAACCCAAGGTTAAAAGCACAGCTCCAAAGCTTGAGGGGTTTGACCTAGGTAATTAAATTAGTGGACTGACCTAGTGTAGGACCAGTCCTAGTAAAACAGCTCCCTAGGGAGATGTGGGTCACCAAATGACCTAAACTTAAGGCCACATGAACGTTAAGACCAAGGGCTACAACTTTCTTGTTGGGCACTTTTTCTAGTTCAGCCATTAGGAGGCCCTAATTTATATTTGAAGAGGACTGATTAAATGAAGGCAGAATATCATCCATAGAATTAATTAAATAAGGAAAAATAAGAGATTTGCACAGATCTTGACGCAGATCGAAGGGCAGCGCCGTCGTCTTCTTCCTCAGCCAACGGATGGGATTCTCCAGACCTGGGCCATCTTACTCCTCCTTTTCCCAGCCACCTGGTGGCCACCACGGCCGGCCACCACCGCCACCACCTTCGTGGTGGTCGGGGCGACAACTCCCGACGACATGGCGGCCGGAGGAGGCATTTTCTGGCGATCCTGGGTGTCACAAATCGAGCCAAAAACCATGGATTTTGGAGATGGATCCGGGCTCAATTGAGCCCGATCCTTCAGCATTATGAGATGAGAAGCTAGCATGGGGGGAGGGGAGGAGAAACGAACCACTATCGGCGTGTGGCGGCGGCTCTGGCGGTGGTTTGCCATGGAAAAGCTTAGCTCCAGCGACCCCGCTCCCGATCTCGTTTCCTCAGCTAAAGCTCTGCTCCAAGGGGTGTTCCCGTCTGTTCTCGGCCTCCTGAAACTTGTGGTGTGGTTGGATTGGGATGAAGAGGCCTCTAATGGTGGTTTTGAATTGGAGCCTCCTCGGATTATCTCATGGCTGCCACCCTCCTCCACCAGCTGGCTCCTTGCTTCCACCTGGGTCAAGCCCAGACCCACAACAATCAGGGGAGTGCCCAAGGCTGATTGGAGGAGGAGTGCGGAGGAGGGGGTGATTGCTTTTCCTTTTGCTTTATACTTTATGCCTTTTTAATCAACTTTTGGTCCCCCCTTCCATTTGATTAATCAAGCTCCGTGTTAGGGTTCAGTCTAGGGCTGATGGGCATGCCTTAGGTCCATGTATATTTAGCTAGATGATGGGGGTTGGGTCCCATTCAATTTGGGCCTAGAATTCACCTTTAATGGGCTATGTTGACCATGGTTGACTTTGGTCAACCATGGTGAGTGGGTTGGCCCCACTTGGGGTAATGGGTCCCTTAACCTCACCCAACAATGGTTGGTCCATGGTGGGGTCCCAATTGGGCTAAATTAGCCTTAAGGTGTGATTTTGACCTAAATTAAGCTAAAGTTGACTTTGATCAAATTGGTCAATTGGTTGACCGATTGATGGGGCTTTTGGGTCCAATGAGTTCCTTAAAGTGTTTAGAGTGTGGTGGTAAGGTCAATTTGAACAAGTAGGGTCAATTGAACCCTAATTGACTTAGTTTGGTTAATGTTGACCTATTGTTGACTTTGGTCAATTTCATGCAATTGGGTCCCACCCAAGTGTAATTCTCATCCTATAGGTCTCCCTTGGTGGTTAGGGCATCATAAGTGAGGTCAACTTGGACAATTGAGGGTCAATTGACCTAGTTGAGGGGCTTAGGGTTAGGTTAGTTTTTTGAGCTTTGGTGTGCATTTAGCAATTTCTACCCTAGCCTAAGGTCCTTGTGGCCACTCACCTCACCCCTATGCCCTAACATTTCCAATGGGTCTAGAAGGATTGGGGATGTTACATCTGAAACTTTGCAAGGGACGTATTTTTCTAGACCACCATCTCCCATACAAATTCAAGAGAAGAACTCAAGGAGGATCAGATCAACGCTTACACAACGCAAAGAACGCACACTTCAACATCGACGATATTCAGCGAGACTTCGCCATCTCAAGAATTCTTCTTAAGGAGATTTTAATTGTGTTTTTGTATTGTTGTTTGTAACTCTTTTATTAATTATGGAGTAAATTCGCCTCGTGTTGGCGAGTAGGTATAGGTATGACTTAGGGAGAAATTCACTTCATGTTGGTGACTAGGTTTAGGGAGTAGATCTAGGGGGTGCTCGAGGCCTTTCTGGGGATATAAAGGCTAGAGCGGCTTGAGGCCGTATCTGGGGAGATATCAGCTAAAGCCAACCGGTTCTTAGTGAGAAGAGTCGGTATTGAAAACAAAAAGAGTATTTCATATTTCGCCTTGAATTTCTAGCGTCATAGAAATACGATTTTGTAACCAAATTTTATTAATGATAATCATGTCTTTTTCTATTTAATAAAATTGATTTACTACTCTTTGTTTTTTATTCACTCTTATTCAAATTAAATATCAAAAGTTTTCTATAAAAACATAAATTTCTCTAAAACCCTTATTCACCCCCCTCTAAGGGCGCCTCAAGATCCAACAAGGGGTATCAGAGCAAGGTTATTCCAGTACGATCTAACAACCGGGAATAATGGTGCTCCGTGATCTAGCTTTCCATGAGGGGCAAGGAATAAGTATACCTCCACTGTTCACCGGAACCAACTATAACTATTGGAGAACGCGAATGCTTAACTTTATAATTAATTTAGATCTAGACATCTGTGCTAGTGTCGAAACACCGTATACCACTCCTACTTATGTTGTTGGAGAGGTAACCATAGAAAATCCTAGAGATAGATGGGATAATGGGGATAAAATAAATGAAAAAATAATGCTAAAGCTATGAATGCTTTATTTTACGCATTGGATAGGACTGAATTTTATAGAGTTTGTACTTATGAAACTGCATATGACAATTGTAATTTACTAGAAATAACTCATGAAGGTACCTCATAAGTTCAAGACTCAAAGCTCTTCCAACTGGAATCAGAGTTTGAAAGATTCAGAATGGCTCCAGATGAGGATATGGACTCGATGTACACACGTTTTACTAAGATCATAAACGCCTCAAATATCCTTGGAAAAACCTTCTCGAATGGTGACTTGGTGAGGAAGATCCTTCGATCTCGCCCTCTGAAGTTCAATTGAAAGGTGACAGCTATTTTGGAATCGCATGATCTAAGACGGCTTCAGATTGAGAGCCTCATTGGGAATCTCAAAACCCATGAGGTAGAACACAAAATCCCGGATGAAGAATACAATAAAGAGCCAAAGAAGAAAACCTTAACACTAAAGTCAAGGAAAGAGGATGACAATGAGGAAGAGGATGAGGAGATTCTCTTTGTGAAAAATTTCACAAAGTTCATGAAGAATCCAGAAACAAGGAATACTTTCCGTAAGTACTTCCGAAAAGGCTCATCCTCCAAAAGAGAGAAAAAGGGAAAATCAAGCGACGATGGTGAAGAGCGAACTCCTCCCGAGTGCTTCCATTGCAGGAAGACCGGGCATATAAGAAACCAATGCCAAAAGTACTTGAAAGAACAAAAAGAAAAGCTGCATAAAGAAAGAGAAAAGAAGAAGGTTTTGAAGGCTGCAACGTGGGATGACTCTTCATCAGAGAGTTCAAAGGAGTCAACTTCAAGCAATAGTGATGAGGCAAATATGTGCCTCATGGGGAGGAGCCATGAGTCAACAGACGATGATTGCAATGTACAAAGCGACACTGAGGTAATTCCTAATACTTATGATGACCTTTATATTGAGTACATGAAAACATGAATTTTTTTAGTAAAAGTCTAAAAGATCTTGATCTTCTAAAAACTGAAAATAAAATTCTTTTAAAACAAAATAAAAAATTGAATAAGGAAATAAAAACTTTGGGAAAAGAGATAGTGTTTAGCGAAGAAAATGATCAAAACATAGCAAGAACAAAAGAACTAGAAAATGATCTTTCTAAGACTCTCTCCAATATCGAATCTTTCACAAAACAAAAGGGTGACTTATAAAGAAGTTTAAAAAGTTCTCTTTCTCAAACAGAAAATGAAAAGAAAATTTTTGCAAAGAGGTGTGGAAATTTAGTAAGTGAAAATTTCGCCTTAAAAGCCCGAATCGATGATCTTAATATGGCAATAAACAAATTCGGGGTTGGCCAAAAATCGCTGGACATGATTTTGGGCAACCGGTGTCATGGTTCTGCAAAGTTTGGGTTGGGTTATGGTTCGGGAAGCTACCGCCTAGCGTTAACTTCTAATGATGGCATTTACTCTAGTTCCAGAAACCAAAATTCTTTTTATAATAGTAATTCTGTCACCCCTTCTACTTTTGTGTCTACCAGTAAGGGTCAACAAAATTCTCTGAAAAAGGTCTCATACCCTTATGTTGCATGTACAAATTGTTTGTTGTTTGGTCACACCACGGACTCTTGCTGGAAGAAGGGAAAGCGCACTTTAAAACAAATCTGGGTACCTAAGGTCACCACCTATATTATGGGAGGAACCTTATGGGTATCCAGATATTCACTAACATCTTCTTTTTAGGTGTGTTGGTAGGCTATGGACAAGGAAGACATATGCTACTTGGACTCAGGTTGTTCTAAGCACATGACGGGCGATAAAGCAAAGTTCCTTAGCCTCACAAAGAAGAAAGGAGGAATGGTGACATTCAGTGACAATGGAAAAGGAAGAATCTTAGGCACCGGTACAATGGGTAACGACTCCTTCTCTCTTACAAATGTCTTATATATTGAAGGCTTAAAACATAACTTAATTTTTATTAGTCAACTATGTGATAAAGGCCTTAAGGTTTTATTTGAGTCTTCTACTAATTTGTGCAAAAATATAGATCCTATGACTAATGATATTGTACCCACTGCACCAAGAATTCACAATGTCTATTTAATTTCTTTTCATGATCTATCACGTGTATCACTAAAATGTCTAATTACAAAAAATGAAGAACTAGAATTATGGCATAGGCATCTTGGTCACACTAGCACCATGTTGATCTTAAAATTGCCAAAATATAAAATAATAAGGGGTTTACCAATGCTTAATGGAAACCTATCCATTTTATGTCCACCATGCCAAAAAGGAAAATTCTCTAAAACATCTTTTAAAAACAAAAATGAAATGTCCACCACTAGACCTCTACAACTAACTCACATGGACCTATTTGGGCCAATTAGCACTTGTAGTCTAGGTGGTAAAAAGTACACATTTGTATTAATTGATGATTTTTCTAGATTTACTTGGACACTATTTCTTACCTCCAAATCTGATGTTTTTTCTGAATTTACAAAACTATGCAATCACATTCAAAATGAATCAGAATTAAAAATTAAGTGCATTAGATCGAATCATGGAGGGGAATTTGAAAACGATAGTTTCACCACTTTTTGTAATAATCTAGGTATTAAACATGAATTTTCCGCTCCACGCCGCCCCCAACAAAATGGTGTGGTGGAGAGGAAAAATAGAACCCTTCTGGAACTCGCACGCACTATGTTATTCGAGTATAGGTTGCCTAGATCCTTTTGGGCCAAAGCCGTAAATAAATCTTGTTATGTCATAAATCGAGTCATGCTTCGCCCAATCTTAAAATTAACTCCATATGAAATATAATACAAAAGGAAACCTAATGTATCTTACTTTCATGTTTTTGGATGTCAATGCTTTATCTTAAACACCAAAGATGTTTTAGCAAAATTTGATGAAAAATGTGATGAAGGAATATTTTAGCAAAATTTGATGAAAAATGTGATGAAGGAATATTTCTTGGTTACTCTTCAACTAGTAAAGCATATAAGATATACAATAAAAGGTCTAAAAAGGTTGAAGAGTCCATTCTTGTGTAGTTTGATGAATTTGTTCCTTGTGTAGATTTTAACAGTGCAGGAAAAGAAGAGGAACCATCTTTACCCTTGGAGGATGATAATGTTGAACAACTTGGAGGTGACACAGAAATGGAGGCGGTACAAGAAGAGTTCGTGCCTCCAAGTTCGCTTAGATTCACAAAAGACCATCCAAGGGAACTTGTATTTGGAGAACCATCAAGAGGGGTAACGACACACTCTTCTATTCATGAATCCTTCTTTAATTAATGCTTCATTGCTGAAATTGAATCTAAAAATGTCTCTACCGCGCTAAACGATAAATTTTGGTATTTAGCTATGCATGAAGAATTAGAACAATTTGAACGTAATAAGGTTTGAAATCTTATAGAAAGAACATCAAATCATCCGGTAATAGGCTTAAAATGGATTTTTAAAAATAAATTAGATGGTGAATCCAGAATTACTAGGAACAAAGCTCGCTTAGTAGCTCAGAGCTATTCATAATTCGAAGGGGTAGATTTTGATGAAACCTTTGCCCCCGTAGCTAGCATAGAATCCATTTTAATTTTTCTTGCATTTGCAAGATTCAAAAGATTTAAACTCTTTCAAGTGGATGTAAAAAGTGCCTTCTTAAATGGAATTATTAAAAAAGAGGTTTATGTTGAACAACCCCGCCCCCCCCCCCCCGGTTTCATAAATGAAAAATACTCTAATCATGTTTTTAACATAGATAAAGCACTATATGGTTTAAAACAAGTGCCTCGTGCGTGGTATGAAAGATTAAATTCATTTTTATTAAAACATGATTATGTAATGGGACGTGCCAATAATACACTTTTTATCAAACATGTTAAAAATGATCTAATCATATTACAAATTTATGTAGATGACATCATTTTTGGAGCCACTAATGATAAATTATGTAATGAAGTTGGTAGTGTGATGCAAAAAGAATTTGAAAGGAGCTTGGTAGACGAACTTACTTATTTTCTTGGTTTTCAAATCAAACAAAGAATTGATGGAATATTTATAAATCAATCTAAATATGTTCATGAGATGTTTAAAAGATTTGAATTTGAAAATTTAAAACAAGCCTCCACTCCTATGAGTGCCTCTCTAAAATTTGGAAAGGATGAACCCGGAATATTTATTTATCAAACACTATATAGAGGAATGATAGGGTCGTTATTATATCTAAGTGCGTCTAGACCCGATATTATGTTTGCTGTTTGCTTATGTGTTAGATTTCAAGCTAATCCTAAAGAATCTCATTTAAAAGCGGTCGAACGAATTTTCAGATATTTAATCGGATCATCTAATCTAGGCCTATGGTATCCTCATAATGATTCATTTATTTTACATGGATCTAACAAACAATCTCGTACATCATTCACGATCCAAACACATAGATGTGCGTCATCATTTCATTAGGGATCATATTAAGAAAGAACATGTGAATGTTAGCTTCATTGGCACAAAATCCCAACTTGCAGACATATTCACAAAACCTCTCCCCAATGCTCATTTCAACATGCTTCGTCTAGAATTGGGAGTCTTAGATATATCAAATTGAGTCAATAAATTTTTAGTATGGGTAGCAACCAATAACAACTAAATATGTTGAGAAAGAGAGGTTTGAGATGTCACCCCATCATATCTCCTAGTACCGGTGCGAACCCTTCACAAGGTAGACCTAGGGAAGTCCAAGATCCACTTTAAATTGCTAAGTCCAACTAAAGTTTCACAAAGATCAAAAGTAATTATAGACTAATGCATTCTCCTTCAATAACTAAAAAGAAAATTATCATATATCTTAAAACATGAATCTATCTGCATCACCATCATCAAAATTGAACTAAAAAACACTAACGCTTGGCGCTATCATTAACGCCCCGCATTAGCATTTACCTCTGAAATTGCAACTCTTTCTACCTATTCATTTATATACTTATATATCTGTGTTTACATCTTAATTACTTTTTCATTACCAGAAAAATCAAAAATAAATATAAAAACCATTATAAAACTACAAAAAATATGCTTAAATAGCCTTCTAATCATCTCTGAAATTTCTACACTAAGAAGGTCTATATACATACATTCTCTTCCAACGAAATGTTTTTTTCAAAAACCTTAAAAACACTGTCCTGTTCGGGCGTTGAGTAGTTAACGGCAAGCATTAGCTATTTTGACCAAATTGAAATTCTATTTTCTAACCTATTTCAAGTATTTTCTAAGGCATTTTCTCAGTTTCTTTTCTCTGCTTTAAAATTATTCTGTTACTAATTTGTTAGTTTTTATTCCAAAATACAAAAAAATAATTCAAACCTCCAAAATGCTCAAAAATATGTTTTTGTCATTTGTTTTTGTTTTAAATATTTATAAAATTATGGTTTGACTATAAGACTTCACAAGAGCAAACATCTTAGTTATTTTGTTTCAAATGGTCAAAATTGATTTTGGCATACACACAAAGATTGCCTTCAATGTATAATTTTAATTTCAAATTTCCTAAACATTGTTCTATCTTGTCATGCCTTGACCTTAATCTGATTATGTGCAATGAAATTGTCCATAGAAAATTGTGTATGATTGTCTAGCATGCCTCTAAGTATGAGTAATGTTTTATGCCAATCAATGATTCATTCACTCTCTATTTTGGTAATCTACATGTGCTCATAATCTTAGTCTTGCATGATTGCGTAGTGTAATAGTTTGAACATATTAAGTTGTATGTCTAACTTACCTACACCATCTTTCAAACATTAAATTTCTTGCACATATAGAATTGTTATTTCAATATTATTAGTCTTTGCAAAAATAAGTGAATTCGGAGACCTTTTGGCTCAAAATTACAAAAATATGAAATAAAATGCCAAAGATAACTTCAGCAAGAACTACTCACCCTCCTAATAAGTCTTAGCGAGCATTGTGAGGTTGAGCACCTTGGAAAGAATTGTAAAGTGTCTTGTGCAAACACATTTTTTTCATCAATTCTATTTGTACACCGGATCACGAAACATAAAAAAATTATAAAAATGCTTATGTTATCCTCCAAGCAATACTTCGCTCCCTGATAAGTCTTAATGAGCATTGTGTGGGCGAAGCACCTTGGTAGTTGTACTCATGAAATGTGCTTTGAAATTTATTCAAAAATTGATGTGTGAAAGTAATTATAAGATTACAATCTTAATATTGTTGTTACTATTTCATTACATATGTCATTTGTTTTGATTATTTCACTTGAATACATTTATCAAAACACCTTATGCACACATCATTGTTTTTCATAAAGCTTCTACTCATAAGAATTGGATCCTAATGCAAAATTACATAATTCTCTAAACACTTAAGTAAAAGCACTAGATTGCAATGCATGATTTCTACAATATTTTCTTTACTTGAAATACGAATTCATTACATTGTAGTCCTTATCTTTTTGAATATGTTAAATCATGCTTGCCTATTTATTATGAAAATTTCCAAAGTTAATGCTCAAATGTGAAGAGTCTAGACATATTGTTGGAATGGTCAAACTATAACCAAAATACTACTCTTAATTGTTTTGTTTTTGTTTTCCGCATTTCTAATTTGATCATGTATTTCTTTTACCATGCCCTATCATGATAATTTTTAAAGAACTTTTCCTCACTCGTGCTTGTTAAACTATATTGCATCTCTTTCAGCAAGTAGTTTTTTTAATTCTTTGAACAACAAGTGGTAGAACTACATTGGTCAAAAACATGGAATGTTGTTCTCTCACGCTTATCATATCCATTCTCCGTTGTGATACTCTCTCTCTCTCTCTCTTAGCTCGATCATGAATTACCTTATGTCTAAACAAAACTCTTAATCCTCTCTTAGTTATGTCCCAACTTTTGTCTTCTCTCTTCTAGTTTTGTTTCACTCCACCCACTTTTGCTAATAACAAAAGAGGGAGAATAAAATGATAAACATAATGATTAAAGGAGTAGGATTCACTAGATTAAGGGGGATCATACATCTAGTCTATGAGATCATACACTAAGGGGGAGCACTTAAGTAGGGGGAGCACAATTTAACAATATATAATTCTTATTAATGTCTTTATATTTCTTAATGCCATGTATCATTCTAAAAACACATCTCTCTTATATATGAATCTGATTTATGTCTATTGGATTTGTTATTATCAAAAGGGGGAGATTGTTGGAACATGGTTTTTTGCATCCCTTTAATTTGAGAATAACAAATCCTGCTTGTATTTGATCGTTAATGCCATTGTGTTTTTAGCATGCTGGCTTGAACATATATGACACTAGGATGCAATATTATTGGTCTGGACCTGCCCACAAGATGAAAAGTGGAATGATGTCTAATGCCATGCGTTAGGACTTAATGCCGGTGTTGACTCCCATTCCCACAAAGAAAAATGCGGCAAGGAGGGAAGCTGTCGTGATTGAAGGAGCACTTTAGGAATAATCTGACCTAACGCTAGCATTAGCCTCAATGCTAGCGTTAGGATTGCCTAAAATGAATGTTTCTTAAAGTGCAATATCTCCTTCCTGTTTTGAAGATCCGAGCCATAAAAACATTTTTATACTGGGTCAACGCCAGACGTTAGCCTTAACGCCGACGTTAGCTTCCAGCCCTATAAATAGGTGGATTTCATCTTCTTCAACTACTGATCATATAGAGCCATATTCCAGCACATCTAAAACTCTGCAAGGGCCATATTTTTCCAGACCACCATCTCCCACACAAATTCAAGAGAAGAATTCAAGGAGGATCGGATCAATTCTTATACAACGCGAAGAACGCACACTTCGACTTCGACGATATTCAGCGAGCCTTCACCATCTCCAGTATTCTTCTTAGTGAGTTTTTATTTGTGTTTTATATTGTAGTTTGTAACTCTTTTATTATAATCGTGGAGTAAATTTGCCTCGTGTTGGCGACTAGGTCTGGGTAGGACTTAGGGAGGAATTCTCCTCATGTTGGTGACTAGGACTAGGGAGTATATCTAGTGGGTGCTCGAGGCCTTTCTGGGGATAGAAAGGCTAGAGCAGCTTGAGGATGTACCTGGGGAGAGATCGGCTAAAGCCAACCGGTTCTTTGCGAGAAGAGTCGGTATAGAAAACAAAAAGTGTATTTCATATTTCGCCTTGGATTTCTAGCGTCATAAAAATCAGATTTTGTAACCAAATTTTATTAACTATAATCATGTCTTTTTCTATTTAATAAAATTGATTTACTACTCTTTGTTTTTGACTCACTCATATTCAAATAAAATATCAAAAAAATTCTATAAAAACTTAAAGTTTTCTAAAACCCTTATTCACCCCCCCCCTCTAAGGGCACCTCAAGATCCAACAAGATTCTCACAAGAATCCTACCAATCAGATCCAAATGATCCTACATCTCAGGCTCCAAGACCCATACAACTAAAGCTTAAACCAAAGCCATACAACTCAGATCTCAAAAGATCCTACATCAACAGTTTATAATTTCATTGTTTGCAATACAACTTAGAATCACACGATGAATAAGTGAATACACATGAGTCTTTGGTAGAAGCACATCATAGAGGCTTCTTTTTCCTTGATAAGATCTCAAAAATAATCTTCTTGAAGAATATGATCTTGATCTAACAAACTGTCCTACAGAATAAGAACTTCTTACTAAGATAGATAATCTAAAGAAAGAATTTGAATTGCTGAGTAATACTTGAACAATATGATGAATCAGATCTTGATTGTATAGGCTCTGGAGTTCTTACAAGAATAATGGAGAATGAACAGTAGTAACAACTTAGGTTCTTCCTTGAGAAATTTTGTTGCTCCCTCCAATGGATTTGTGTTATCATTCAGGTCGCATATGATTCACAAAAGCTTTTGATAAAATGTAAAATTAATTATGAGTTGTGAGCCATCATGGTCTTTTTCTAGAAACATCGGCGAGCGGCTAGGAATAAAGAAAGATTTATTTAATTATGATTTTTCAGAAGAAATCCCCTGATTCGCCCATCAGATGGTGGATTTCAAATTGAAAATTAAGCTAAGGCATAATTTTCGTCTTTCTTCCTGTGCCTTACATATATAGAAATCATCTAGACGATATACTCTTCTAGACGATATAAGCGTTCTGCACGATACATGCCTTCTGAATGATATAAGCCTTTTGGATGATATAGGATGTCTGGACGATACATGCCTTCTGGACGATACAGGTCTTCTAGACAATAAAGCTCTTCTAGAAGACACATCTCTTCTAGAAGACACAACTCTTCTAGATGACACAACTCTTCTAGTTGACATTGGACTTAGCCAATATTATGAGATTAATCATATCTGGATGATGTGGCCATGATATAGTCGATACAGAATTTTATCGTCGAGATCGTCTAGCCGATACAGTAGTGGTCTAGACTATATAGAATCATTGTTGTCTAGATCATCTAGCCGATATTTGCTTTTGCGAAGTTTATGATTAATCCAACCTTTTGGCTATCTATACAGCTTCATTTATATACCTTTTCCAAATGACTTTTCCTTGATAGTGACAAGTCTAATATAGTGTTAGGGCATAAGTCAACATGTGTTTTGCACCATGAGAGATTACATAGTAAAAACACTATTTGAGTGACCATAATCCTAACCCTACTTTAGCCATACACTTTTGTTATACCTGCCACATCAAACTAGAATAGGGCATTAAATACATGACGTGTTTATTGTTATCTCGATGGCTTCTTCAAATCAGGAATCTGTGGTCAATATTCCCAACAATCTCCCTCTATTTGAAGAAGTCAGAACCTTATATATCAGTAGACACATAAATTATTAAAAACAAAATTGACATAAGGCATAAGGTAAACATTCCAATCTATACTAAATTCAGAACAATGTTTACATTAGAGATTTTAATTAAAACATCATTAACCAAGAGTGTCAACTTCTTAATTTGCTTTCCTTGATCTTTAATCAATATCTCCATCAACTTTCCTCCTTTATCTTTCAAAGTAGCCCAGTAACTTAGGAATTTATCTTGGAGGAGGAGGTCGAGTAGGATATTTTATTATGTGAACCCTCCTCTTCACCTCTTGTTGTTCATGCTTGTTCCATTCCACATAGCCATAATACCTTGGGGTATTTTTACCTTGACAACCAAACTGATTCTAAGTGTTCAAGATTATGGACTTGGATTTTGGACTCCACTCTTCATAGATGGGGTCCTTCAAAATTTCTTCTTTCCTTTTCTTTCTAGCCAACATCTCTTCATGTGTCAAAACTTTAATTTTATGATAACTTTATCCCCTTCTCTTCATGTGTCACCATGCTTTATGATAACTTCCTCCCTCTTTCTAACTTCTTCAGATACATGCTAAAAAATATTGCTCTGAAGGTCAGATATTTTATGTCTGTGTATGTTCACACATTCGATGTTATGATTCTTTGTTTCCTGGAGGTGTTCATCCAGTAGTTGGCTAGAAAAATTTAGTTGTTCAGCCACTTTGCTAACATCTGTAGGAATGCATGCTTTCAACAATTTTCTATATAAGTTGGTCTACAACTTCTATATATGTTGCATTCTAGGCAATGCTCTCATGTTGAGACTCCCCCTTAATCTCTTCAGTTTCTTCATCATCAAGTACTTCAGTATATTGGGCTGAGTTTTCTAAAAAAGACTCCCCCTCAACTATCTCAGTATTTTGGACTGAGCTCTCCAAGGAAGACTCCCCCTTAACTTCAGCTGCCTTCTCTATTTCATCACATTTCTCAACTTCATCTTCTTTCTCTATCTCAATATACTTCTCCACTTCATCTTCCTTTTCAACTTCATCATGCTTCTCAATCTCATCAGCCACCATGGTCATCTCCATGGGTGTTGTTATTTCCATATCAATTAGAGGTACATCTTGCACAGATTTCTCCCCCTCAACATGACTATGAGGGCTGTCAGAGCTTGCCTTTACTTTCTTTTTCTTTCTTCCCTTCTTCTTAGAGCTTTCTCCGTGGCTCTTTCCAGACTTAGAGAAAGGGTTTTCCCATCTCCCTATTGATTTGTAGTCAATTTTCTTTATATAATGCAGAAGGGTGCCCTGTGACTCATCAAGCTTATCACCCAAGGTCATCAAAAAATATTGAGAGATAATCCTCCCAAAATGAGGGGCACTCAAACATGTCTTGAACTTCTCAAACATGAACAAACTCCAGTCAGTTTTCTTGGTCAGTATGATGGTAGTCCTGACCTTGAACACACTAGGGTTTTATGATGTATTTAAACCCTAATGTACAATGATTCTAATTATAGTATATAATAAGAATATAAAGAGGCGCGCACCTAATTTGGAGATAATTTTAAGAAAATATTATCAATAAAAATCCAATTTTGGCGTGACAATTGCCAAAAATTGCGTCCTAACGATATTTTCTATGTCGTCTGGACCTTCTCGACAATATTCTTTTATCGTCTAGACCTTATCGATGATATTTTTATATACTTAGCAGAAATTCTGCACACTTCCAAAAAATAGTTAGAAAACATTTGTATTGACCAGATCTCTGATCTTTACACCAATAAGTCTTTTAAA
The DNA here is from genome assembly GCA_033032865.1 of Dactylorhiza incarnata. Lineage (NCBI taxonomy): Eukaryota > Viridiplantae > Streptophyta > Magnoliopsida > Asparagales > Orchidaceae > Dactylorhiza > Dactylorhiza incarnata. Next base: position 1,957,149 of record JAWHQI010000017.1, on the reverse strand, counting down.
AGAGAACGAATAATTAACATAATTCTATGAGAAATATATCAATTCATATTAAGCATACCAAGCTCAATTTTGAATAGATTGAATTTTGCTTCATCAAGGGGCTTAGTGAAGATGTCAGCCACTTGCTTGTCTGTTGGTACATATTTCTAAGGGAAAACTAACTCCTCAACATGGAACTTAAAATAATCAAAGGGAGTGATTTCAATCATACTGAGATATAAAATTGAAGATAAGAAAATATACAATGAACAATAATGACATTAATGCATAGAAATATAGACCACATAATAAACTTCCAATCAATTCGATTATTTCCCATAACTGTATCCATCTGATAAAAATTGTTCATTTACTGAGTACTTGTATTGTACTATTATTTTGGAGGGGTTTTCCTCTTCCTTGAGAAAACCAGAGGTGTCACTTTTCTGGGTGGAAACACCAAGGTCTCATCCTCCTCTTCACAAGCCTTATCATCCTCTTTGTCATCTTCTTTTGCCATGTCCTCTTGAACTATCTGTGCAGCCTCTTTAGCAATGTTTGTGACATCCTCTAAGAGCTATTCATTGAGAACTGCTTCCAAAACTCTTCTTGAGCAAATGTAAGAGGCTCCCCCTAATTCAGTGCAGACATCTCCCCCTAGATTTCTGCAGTCTCTTCTAGAATATGAGCTAAAGCATCTGGAAGTACTTTATTAAAAACTATGATCTTATTAGGATCTCCAGATTTCTGAGCAAGATTACAATCTCCTAGAGCAGGGACTTCCTCTTCTTGAATACTCTCCCCCTTCTGAACCTTACTTACAAGTGAGGTTAAGAAAGATCTAGCAACTTTTGAGGAGGATATCATTGCCCTTATTGACTGGATAGAGTCTTGTGACTCCTTTAGTTCTTTCTCTATCTGGGAGTATTTCCTGTTAAACTTTCTTATCTGTGTCAGTAGCAAATCAGCAAAGGTCTCAGTGGCCAGCCCCACTACTTTAGAAATAGCCTGGTAAATGTCAAAGGGATGGGTAGGATGGGATGTAGAGGGTGTGTCAACAAGAGGTGGTGATGGATTAACAGGAGGAATTTTTCTTGAAGAAGCAATGAGATCTATGAGATTGTGGTGGATAGGGGAATGCCTTAGGATTTCTTCTGATATAATGGTGGATTATTGTTGTTGTTGAGGAGAGGTCCTTGCTGGAATTTCTGTTATTGTATCTTATGGAGCTACTGCATGATGCTGAGCTGGAGTATCACTTGGGAGGTCTATGAAGATTGTCTCATGATCTTGAGGAGCTGGAGAAGGAGGAGGAGAGGGTGTAGCTTGACCAGGCTTTAGAATTTGCCTGGTCCATTTGGAGAAAATCCCAATGTTAATTATTTTTCCTGGAGGAATTGACACCCCTTTTGATTTATTGACCATTGGATAGTGTTGAATCATGATTTGGCTCATGATTCTCATGTAGTCATTCTCCTTATAAGCATATTTGTGACCAATCATCTTCAGGAGGCACCTACCCCAATGTATTCTCTTGTTAAGAACCAAAACTCCCATGTTTTGCAATTGCTATTTAGGAATAGCATCATGTGCAGAGATCTTGCATAACATGACTATTCCTATGATATCAGCCAGAAACCTGTATTCCTCTAACACATCATTCTTCTTCAAATTGATTGCCTTCTCTTTACTGAACTTCATTTTCTATAGTGCAGTGCTGGTCTCTGTTGCTGTCAATTCATCAGAGTCACCACCTTCTAGTAAGTCAAAGGTGTGAGTCACCATCTCCTCTGTGATATCAATATCATTTCTTGAGATTCTTCCGTGGAGTGATAAATCATATCCAATATGGATATTGTCTTTAAGTTCCATCAATTCAATGTCATATATCTTGCACCTTGTTGAAATTAACTTTGTCAGTCCTGCGGTTTCAAACAGCCTGAGAATGGCCTTGAAATTGTCTGATGTAGCATTGAATGATTCTATGTCTACATCAAATCCAGAATTGACTTTTGGAGGTGCCATCGAATCTTACTTTTAGTACCTGCAAAAAAAGACAAGAAATATATATATATATATATATATATATATATATAGAGAGAGAGAGAGAGAGAGATGGAGAGAGGGAAATGAGAGCAAGAACACAAGAGAGCTAGAGAGCCAGAAAGCATAATAGCAAGAGAGAGAGAGAGAGAGAGAGAGAGAGAGAGAGAGAGAGAGAGAGAGAATTCGAAAACGTAATATAATCTAACATCTAAGTTGCTTAAAAGAAGATGATTCGTCACAACTAAGGGTTGTATTTGAAGCAACGTTGAAAAGAAATAAATTCATCATGCCAAAACATGTCGAAGTAGCTTATTGAAGCAAAACTGTGCGCGCTTGACATGTCAAAATTGCGTCAATTTGTAATCGACGTGACTTCGAATTTGTGTAGCAATTATTAAATTGACGCATGCATCGATATGTAAATGACGCTGTGTCGAATGCTATTCAAATTATCTATTCCAGGTGGCTCTCGAAGCTGGCGTCGAGTTGAACTCAACGGTGTGTTGAATTCTATTCGACGCAACTCTAAATCTACAATTGCATTTCTTCAAGAGATTTATGTTGTTTTCCCAACAATAGTATTTATCAAAATTAGCATTTATAGGATTATATGTGTGAATTAGAATGCAACATCAAGAGTTTTTTATAGAGAAAGTGTCACTCCCTTTCATTATTTTAAGTTCCATATTGAGGAGTTAGTTTTCCCTTTCCCTGCATTATTTCTTAGGAAGGTACTCTAAGCTTTCCTGCACATGTTGTTCAAACATTAGAGGGTATCCAGGTTACCTTGGGCCCTTTACTTTTACCATTATAAGGTGATAAAAAGAAATAAGTTGGTCTTTCTTTATATCCTTTTGGATGGCAGGAGATAAGTTTATCTGGCCAAGATTTATTATCTTGATACTGGAAGTTGGCATAAAATGTGTCTTGATATATTAGGTCTGTAGAATGTCTAATGATTCTACTTTTGGTTTTACCTTTTTTATCTTATTTTATTATTGTGTCTGAGTTGTTCATGCCCAGGGTTTTCTTCTTATTATAAGAGTTCACAGTATTAAATATACTGATTCTATCAAGATGATTATTTTGTTCTTTATATGCTGACTTGTCTTCATTTACTTGATAATCACTAGGTCTAACAAAAATTATTGGATTTTTCCTGCCTGGTTTGCTAGAATTTGTTATGCTACTGGATGATTCTTCTCCTAGACCAAGTTATTTAGGTCTCTTAGACAGATTTTGTGTAATATCCTTGATCTTTTGACTCCTCCCATTGAGTGAGTCTTCAAAGGCTTTTGCCTTTGTATGCTTTTCTCTTAGAGTTGTATTCTCAGTTGTTAAATCATTGATTGTTATTTCCTTTTTATATATTTGATTTCTTGAGTCATAGTTAATAGAGTATAGATTTTCCTTCTTAAGTTCTTCCTTAACATTTTTTGTTTCTTTTTGAAGATAAGTATAGTCTTGATAGAATTCTTTGAAGTAAGTTTTAAAATCTTTTGAAGAGAAATCAAATTTTTCAAATACAGATACCTGATCTTCTTCAGTTAAGATTGCTAAATCCACCAGACAATCTTCTTTAGCAACACCTTCCTCATCACTGTCAGGTGAAGAGGAGCTTGACTCTGATTCTGTGTCACTCAAGGTTTCAACTATGAAACCACTTCCCTTCTTATTATCCTTTTTTCTGAAAGACTTACTTCTTGTTGGGAAGACTTACTTCTTGTTGGATCTGTAGGAGCCCTAGGGGGTGGGGGGTGGGTGGGTGAATAAGGGTTTTAAAAACTTTTATTATATTTTCAATTACTTGAAAAGTTAAGAGATCAAAATAGAAAAAAGCCAAACAAATCAAGTGAAATAAAATAGAGACATAATTTTATTAACTTGAAATATAAGATTACAAAACTTGATTTCTTATGACGCAAGAAATCGAAGGAGAATAGTAAGAAGTCTTTTCATTTTCTATCCCGACTCGTATCCCCACAAACTGGTGGATTTAGCCTATCCTCCCCCGGATACGGCCTCAAGCCGCTCTAGCCAATCCTCCCCCGGATACGGCCTCGAGCACCCCATAGACCAAATCTAGATCTACTCGCCAACACAAGGAGAATTCCTCCCTAAGTCCTACCAAAACCTAGTCGCCAACACAAGGCGAAATTATTACACGATTACAATAATAAAGAGATGAAATAAACAGCAACAACATGAAAACTCCCTAAAAAGAACTTCTGAAGTTGTAGATGAAAGACTGCTATAGAATAAGCGTGGTTGAAGCGGTCATCGGCCGGATGCGGCGTGACAAAGTCCTCCTTCAGAAACTCACAGAACTTTTGGTGGGAGATCAATTCTTGGCAGTATAAGGCTCTGGAATTTAGGCACTAGAACTCTCTCTTTGATGTGTGATGAAAACGAGAGAAGAGGGATCCTTTTATAGAAGAGCGAGCTAGCGCCTGCACTAGCGCTACCGCCGATGCTATCTTGAATTAGGAAATATTCTCTGCGTGCCCATCTTTCATTCCAAGGAAACCTTGCCGAAATTACACTTGAGCGTCGAGATAGCGTCTGCGCTAGCCCAACCGCCGGCGCTAGTGCCTTCTATAACTGCCTCCCAAAATTACCTAATTAGGGCTAGCACCAGCGCTAGGGCTAGCGCCCGTGCTAGTGGCTACCACTGGCGCTAGTGGGCATGCTAGAATTTTGGCTTCAAACCTGGGGGCAACCTACTTATGCTATCCTTGAGTCATATGACATTGTTTCCTACACACTTAAACACACAAGATCAAATACACATAGGATTTGTTGTTCTCAAAGCTAGGAGATGCGGAAGACCATGTTCCAATAAACTCCCCCTTTTGATAATAGGAAATCCATTAATGATAAATCAAAGAATTAATACATAAAGCATGATGAATCCTACTTGTGTGTGTGCGTGAGTGATGACTTAGGATAATTGTCGATTTCAGTATTTAGAATTGCTCCCCCTAAATGTATGCTCCCCCTAAATGCATGCTCCACCTATGTGAATGCTCCCCTTATATGTAAGCTATCATCTTAAGAATTAATCATGTTTAGTTCTTCCTCATTTGATAGCGATTTTTATTTATCATGTTAGTTCTCCACCCTTTTGTTATGAGCAAAAGTGGGTTAAGGTAGCAAGAGATATAGATAGTGTAACACCCTGCCAGTACAAATAATATAACAGTAGGTCCGGCCGGGACCCCACGCTATACTAACCGCACTAGCTAGGCGTTAAAAGGAGATATACAGAAAAGAACTACACCAGAGTATACTAAACATAAGCGGAAGCATAAAGATTAAACATTTCTTTTAGAATAGTCCACTATCACAGGAATGAAACAATAAAGTGTAGAGTTACGGCCTTAAGGCCTTACATTCCAAAAAGTACAAAACGCCAAAAGCATACTTCGGCACACAGGCCGGCAATACATGAAAAGCAGAAAAGAGGTTGGCCTTCAAGGGCCAACACAGCAAAAGGGCCACCGCCCGCTATTTCCCGCTTGGCTCACCTGCACCTGCAACAACGATCCACCAAAACGTGGAAAACAGGTAACCGTTCAGCTAAAGCTGACCAAAATTATAACGACCCCACCCCTATAGCCGGGGTGGTGGTACTCCTTCCCTGCAGGCATACAGTATAGGCATAGATTGTCAAGGTGCATTCAAACACCACATGTACAAGCAATTAACACAAACGTGGGCATGCACAGCCACACATTTCGTGCTATCAAGGCACTCTAACGGTGTACTCTCCGAGCTACACATAACAACTCCTTAAACAAAGAGTTCGCATGAGCTTTGACCGTCAAGACCAACTTGCCTCACGGACCAATCCCAACATCATACGGTGCACCGAGGAGCTACCTCTTCACCGATTCGGTATGGGAGCGGGTTCAGTTCAGCTTTGCCCATGCTCAAATAGTCAGAATCAATCGTCGCGACGTGGGTACAGCTTCACCTCGGCCCGAAAAACAAAAGGAGGTTTCACCCCTCCACAACCAGTTCCCTGGGAGCTACCACCGGCGCTAGCACTAGCGCAGGGCGGTAGTGGCAGATCTTCGAATCCACCCACAACTTTGGGTATTTCCTGGAGGTTACCTCCAGGACTCCCTGCAGTACTCTCCTGTACACAGATCCCGAAAATAGCGTAAACAAAACACGGAGTCTTCTCCGGCATAAATAATCACTATAGCCATCACCAATCCAGACCAACCTGTCCGGATGGGTTTCACACACAATGCCAATATCCATACTATGATTCCGGATGCTAATGCAAGTAACCAAAGGGGATCGAAACGATCAACCCACTGGAAAACTCCCTTTTCTCCAACAATCGGTGGGGGATTTTCCATGCAAACATGCCATAAAAAGGAGGACTTCACTTGTCCTAGTAGAAGATCGTTACCCTTGTCGTTTTCTTGTTCGCCATGAGAATCCAAGATTCTAAACGGATGAAAAGGACCGCACCGGGCAGCTCTCCGAGGATCTAGAAACGGCTCACGATTCGGATCTTCGGAGCTCCGTCAATGGTGGAAGACACCTTCTTCTTCCTCCTTGGCTTTCCTCTTTCTCAAGCTTGAAAAGAGATGAGACTTTAGAATAAAGAGAATATATCCTCTGGTCAAGGCTTAAGAAATCCCGGATTAAACCCTATCCATCGGATCTAGGAACATAAGGATTTGACGTCCATGATTTCAAATCACGGATCTGTATCGCGCGCTAGCGCTAGCGCCTGCGCTAGCTTCCGTCTCGACGGCTAGCGTCTGTCGACACTTAAAGCTTCCGTCTCGACGGCTAGAAACTGTCGAGATGGCTAGCGCCAGGCAGTAGCACTACCGCCTGCGCTAGCTCCCAGCAGCCCATATCTGCTTCTAAGTTGTGGGGTGTTACAACTCCACCCCCCTTAACAGAATTTCGGCCCGAAATTCTGAAAACAGAAAGGTACAAAAAGATTTTACCTGAAAGGAAAATCTCGGGGTACTCCGCAAGCATGTTTTGCTCTCTTTCCCAAGAGAGCTCCTCTTTTCCGCAGTTGTTCCAACGGACCTTCACCATCCGAATGGACTTGTTCGCAACTGCTTCACTTCAGTATCTTCAATGCAAATGGGTTTGACTTTTATCGCTAGTCCACCATCTACCGACACTTCGTTGACCGCAACAACATGAGTAGGCTCTTTCACAGCCTTCCGCAAAAAAGAAATGTGAAATACGTCATGAAGCCCGCTTAGCTCCGAAGATAGAGCAAGCCGGTAGGCAGCTTCACCAATGCGCTCCAAGATCTCGAACGGTCCTAAGTACCTCGGACTTAGCTTTTTCAAGCGTCGGATCCTCGATACTCCTTTGAACGGTTTGATCTTGAGATAAACCCAATCGCCAACGGCGAACTCGACATTCCAGTGATTTGTATTTTGCTTGCCTATCCTGGGCAATGAGCAACCGCTCCCGAATAGCCCAAATTGATGTATTTGCCTCATCCACGTCCTTGCGTTTAAAAAACTTAGTGTCGCCCGTTTCAGCCCAAGAAAACGGTGTTCGACATTTCCTACCATAAAGAGCCTCGAAAGGTGCCATCTTTATACTTGCTTGGTAGCTATTGTTGTAAGCAAACTTAATCATATAGAGGTGGTCATCCCATCTCTTTCCGAAGTCCAGGGCGCACATCCTCAGCATGTCCTCCATCGTCCTATTGGTCCTTTAGGTCTGTCCATCCATTTGCGGGTGGAAGGCCGTGCTAAACTTTAGCTTGGTACCCAATAATTGATGAATCAGCCTCCAATCATTTAATGTGAACCGCCCATACGATCACTGGCGATGCTACGGGGAATCCCGTGCAACCGTACGATGTTATCGACGTAATACTTTGCCAGCTTTTCCACAGAATTATCATTCCGGTTCGGAATAAAGTGTGATACCTTCGTCAATCGGTCCACGACCACCCAGATGGCGTCATTTCCATGTTGCGATATCGGTAATCCGTGCACGAAATCCATCGAAATATCATCGAACTTCCATTCCGAGATCGGTAAAGACTTCAGAAACCCACCAGGTCTTTGACATTCAACCTTCACTAACGCGCAAGTGTGACACTTGGCCACGTAGAGTGTAATGTCTTTATTCATTCCTGGCCACCAAAAGAGCTTCTTCATATCCATGTACATCTTTGTGCTCCCAGGGTGGATCGAGTACTTGGTATAGTGAGCCTCGTACATCAACTCCGCCCGTAGAGTGCCAAAATTTGGGATGCACAATCTGTCCTTTTTCCACATAAGGCCATCTTCGAAAGAGAAATCAGCGTTTGACCCATCGACGGTCTCCGCTTTATAGCGTTTCATGCTCTCATCCAGCTCCATTGCTTGTTGAACTCGGTCGGCAAGGTCGTATTGAACTTCCATCCAGTTCAAGCATACTGAAGTAGACGCTCTTCTATAGACGCAAATGATCTCCATATCTTCTAGCTCGCGGATTAGACGCTCATCGTGCATCAAAATCCAATTTGCTTGAGTAGGAGCCCAACGACTCAACGCGTCCGCAACTACATTTCCCTTACCAGAAGTATATTTGATGTCGAAGGTGTAGTCCCCAAGGAACTCCATCCACCTCCTCTGACGCTTATTCAACTCCCTTTGATCTAGCAGGTACTTGAGGCTTTTGTGGTCCGTAAAGATGTCGATCTTCAGGCCATACAAGCAGTGCCTCCAAAGTTTAAGAGCAAATACCACGGCCACTAGCTCCAAATCTTGGACCGGGTAGTTCCTTTCATGAACCTTCAGTTGTCGGGAGCCGTAGGCAATTACCTTTCCGAACTACACTAGGACGCAACCCAAACCACTCCCCGAGGCGTCACTATAAATTTCGTAGCCTTCTGTACCACATGGCGAGCATAGAATGGGCGTCGTGGTCAAATGGCTCTTCAATTCTTCAAAAGCTCGAGCGCACTCAGGCGACCAATCAAACTTGTGATCTTTCCTAGTCAGTTTAGTGAGAGGGAGTGCGACCCTCGAGAAGTTCTCCACAAAGTGCCTATAATAGTCGGCAAGTTCTAAGAAACTTTGGACTTCCGCTACGTTTTTCAACACAGGCCATGCTCAGATTGCTTCAATTTTCGACGGATCAACCGCAATTCCATCCCCACTAACAACATGACCCAGGAATGCTACTGACAATAGCCAAAACTAGCATTTGGAGAATTTGGCATATAGTGGACTCCTCCTCAGGGTGCTCAAAACTGCGTGCAGATGCTCTGCATGCTCCTCCTCTGACTGAGAGTATACCAAAATGTCATCGATGAAGACGATCACAAACTAATCCAAATACTATCGGAACGTTCTATTCATTAAGTCCATGAATACCGACGGTGCATTAGATAGACCGAACGGCATAACAGTGAACTCATAGTGCCCAAAGCGGGTACTGAACGCTGTCTTTGGAATGTCACAATCTTGAATACGAAGCTGATAATAGCCGGACCTTAAGTCAAGCTTAGATTATACCGTCGACCCAACCAGTTGGTCGAATAAGTCGTCGATTCTTGGAATCGGATAACGATTCTTCTCGGTCAACTTATTCAGCTCTCGATAGTCGATACATAGACGCAATCTCCCGTCCTTCTTTTTCACAAAGAGGACCGGTGCACTCCAAGGCGATGAACTCGGACGTACGTAGCCTTGCTCTAGCAGCTCTTGCAATTGGACCTTCAGCTCTGCCAATTCCTTTGGCGCTATCCGGTACGGTGAGCGGGCCACAGGTTTGGCACCTGGCACCAGTTCAATACAGAAATCAATCTCCCGCTGAGGCGGAGCTCCAGGGAGTTCGTTAGGAAACACGTCGGCGTACTCCGCTACAACTGGGACATCGCATAACCTGGGCTTTGGCTCTGAAGCCTCCAACAAGATGAAGAACAACTCCACGCCTTTTCTCACCGCCTTAACCACTTGGAGAGCAGGCATCAGTGTCTTGCTCGCTCCTCACATACCTGCAAACGTGGTTTCGTCTTCGGTGTTCTTTCGCAGAGTGATCTCCTTTGAATTGCAATCTATGCATGCTCGCTGCTCCGAGAGCCAGTCCATGCCGAAGATCACATCAAATTCAGCTAACGGTAATAACGACGCTTCCAAGTCGAAATCCTGATTTCTGATCCGCACCTTCACACGGCTCTTCCTATCCGCACTCATGCGAGACCCGTTAGGTAGCACGACCTCCAATCAATCTTTTGCTAAGGTTGATGGCACTCCGATTCGCACCACGAAGCTAGTAGACAGAAAAGAGTGCGATGCACCCATATCAAATAGAGCTCTCGCCGGATAGTTGAAAATTAGGACGAAGCCTAATTGCACACAAATAAAACATAAGGCCGCACAATGGTATCAATAACACATAGCTATGTAAAAGATAACATTTAATTCATACCTGTGATGACATCAGTTTGTCGTATGGCTTCTTGCTGGCCAAGCGAATAAACTCTAGGCTGGGTCGGAATGTGCTGGGAAGCAGAAGACTCCGCAGCTTTACCCCTTTCCGTATGACCCGCAGCACGAGCATAGTCCAACGCTCGGTTCTCCGGCTTCGGGGGACCACTTCTACACACACGCGCCTTGTGTCCCACCTTCCCGCAGGTGAAATATATAATAGGGCTATATGCTGTCGTAGCTCCCGACACAGTTGAGAGAGTTGGCTCCGCCGGTTTGAACTTCCTTTTGTTCCTCCTGAACTCCGACTTGGACTGAGAGGCCGGCGCATGAAACTCGGGTTTCTTTGCCACGCCCTGTGCTTGCACTCTCTTCATGTCCAACTCCAGAGATCTGGCGCTTTGCACCACCACATGGAAGCCAAACGTCATTGGGCATGCAAGGAGCAACCTCAACTCATCTCGAAGACCTTCATAAAACTTGTTCATCTTCATTTCCTCATCTTCCACCAAAAACCCCGCATAGCGGCCCAATATAGTGAACTCGTCCACCGAGCTATCGCCTTGAGTTAACTTCAAGAACTGGTTCTGCAATGCAATGCGTTGGGCAGAAGGAATATACCTTTGAAGAAAAGACTTTGAGAACTCCGCTAATGTGATCTCGGTAATCTCCTTGCCTCCAAACCTATGCACTTCCTGCTCGGCCCACCAAAGCTCTGCCTCTCCGTTAAGGAAGAAGGTGGATAGAGTGACCATCATAGCTTCTTCTGTTGCTGTCGCCTTTAGAGTTTTTCTAACCGTTGACAGCCAGTCCTCCGCTTCCGTTGGAGATCCATTCCCCGAAAAGGTTGGAGGATGGAAACTTAGAAAGTGCTGAAGTTGTTGATCACGCGCTCGCGCAACAACTACTCGCTCAACTCGACGTTCCACCCTTGGCTCCACCGCAGGTTCCACTACAGCCACTGGTACAGGGATCTCCACCCTCGGTTCCACTACAGGTTCCACTGCGGGTTCCACTGCGGTAGCTGCCACCGGGGCCACATCCGGAGTAGGCATAGCAGGTTGTGCAAGACTTTGGGATTGAGTGTTGATCATCGCTAAGAACGCTTCAGCGATTAACCTGATCATCTCTGCTGGAGGAGTGGTCGATGGCACCTCAGTCGACGCACTACTTTCAACGGTGTTACGGGGTCGAGACTGCCCTGCAACACTCCTAGTCACCTATAATCATGGAAGACACAATTTAGTGACCAAAAACAAGGCAAACAACAATCATGGAACGCTCAGGTTCCGCAAACAAGTATGTTTTTCCATTCTTAAGTGTATATTCCTATTAGTTTTGTCGTTTTAGGTGAATGCACATCCCGTGCACACCACCCCTTAAAAGGAATTTGTCCCGAATTTGCTAAACTACGGATCGACGCCCTAAGTCCGATACCAAATTGCAACACCCTGCCAGTACAAATAATATAACAGTAGGTCCGGCCGGGACCCCATGCTATTCTAACCGCACTAGCTAGGCGTTAAAAGGAGATATACAGAAAAGAACTACACCAGAGTATACCAAACATAAGCGGAAGCATAAAGATTTAACATTTCTTTTAGAATAGTCCACTATTACAGGAATGAAACAATAAAGTGTAGAGTTACGGCCTTAAGGCCTTACATTCCAAAAAGTACAAAACGCCAAAAGCATACTTCGGCACGCAGGCCGGCAATACATGAAAAGCAGAAAAGAGGCTGGCCTTCAAGGGCCAACACAGCAAAAGGGCCACCGCCCGCTATTTCCCGCTTGGCTCACCTGCACCTGCAACAACGATCCACCAAAATGTGGCAAACAGGTAACCAGTCAGCTAAAGCTGACCAAAATTATAACGACCCCACCCCTAAAGCCGGGTGGTGGTACTCCTTCCCTGTAGGCATACAGTATAGGCATAGATTGTCAATGTGCATTCAAACACCACATGTACAAGCAATCAACACCAACGTGGGCACGCACAACCACACATTTCGTGCTCTCAAGGCACTCTCACAGAGTACTCTCCGAGCTACACCGAACAACTCCTTAAACAAAGAGTTCGCATGAGCTTTGACCGTCAAGACCAACTTTCCTTACGGACCAATCCCAACATCATACGGTGCACCGAGGAGCTACCTCTTCACCGATTCGGTATGGGAGCGGGTTCGGTTCAGCTTTTCCCGTGCTCAAATCGTCGGAATCAATCGTCGTGATGTGGGTACAGCTTCACCTCGGCCCGAAAAATGAAAGGAGGTTTTACCCCTCCACAACCAGTTCCCTGGGAGCTACCGCCGGCGCTAGCACTAGCACCGGGCGGTAGTGGCAGATCTCCGAATCCACCCACAACTTCGGGTATTTCCTGGAGGTTACCTCCAGGACTCCCTACAGTACTCTACTGTACACAGAACCCGAAAATAGCGCAAACAAAACACGGAGTCTTCTCCGACATAAATAATCATTATAGCCATCACCAATCCAGACCAACCTGTCCGGATGGGTTTCACACACAATGCCTATATCCATACTACGATTCCGGATGCTAATGCAAGTAACCAAACGGGATCGAAATGATCAACCCGCTGGAAAACTCCCTTTTCTCCACCAATCGGTGGGGGATTTTCCATGCAAACATGCCATAAAAAGGAGGACTTCACTTGTCCAAGTAGAAGATCATTACCCTTGTCTTTTTCTTATTCACCATGAGAATCCAAGATTCTAAACGGATGAAAAGGACCGCAAAGGGCTGCTCTCCGAGGATTTGTAAATGGCTCGCGATTAGGAGCTTCGGAGCTCCGTCAATGGTGGAAGACACCTTCTTCTTCCTCCTTGGCTTTCCTCTTTCTCAAGCTTGAAAAGAGATGAGACTTTAGAATAAAGAGAATATCTCCTCTGGTCAAGGCTTAAGAAATCCCGGATTAAACCCCAGCCATCGGATCTAGGAACATAAGGATTTGATGGCCACGATTTCAAATCACGGATCTGTATCGCGCGCTAGCGCCGCCGCTAGCGCTAGCGCCTGCGCTAGCTTCTGTCTCGACGGCTAGCATCTGTCGACACTTAAATCTTCCGTCTCGACGGCTAGCAACCGTCGAGATGGCTAGCGCCAGGCGGTAGCACTACCGCCTACGCTAGCTCCCAGGAGCCCAAATCTGCTTCTAAGTTTTGGGGTGTTACAGATAGAGGTTTTTGAGTAAAAGATAAAGCATGATCGAGCTTTTAGAGGAAATGAAATGATAAGGAGTTTTTAGCATAAAATTTTTCATAGTAATATATCAGAGTTTTTAGCATAAAGATAATAAGCATGTTTGATTAACTTAATGTAAACTTTACCAAGCAAGTCTACCATTTGTTGAAGAAAATGCATTTTGAGATTCAAGTGATGGTAAGACTTGAAATAAGCATGAAAGTGCAAGGTAAAAGTTATTAGGTAATATTGCGTAAGGCTTATAGAAATAGAAGAAATATCTTTTTGTAAGCATGATGATTCATAAGAGAAAGTATGAGTTAAATTCCAAAATAAGAAGATGTTTTTGTAAGTCATTGTTCTTTTAAAATCTTTAAGGTTTACAACAAAGTAATCAAGCATGAATTAATGATATCAAAAATAGATTACTACAATGTTATTTTAATTCACAAAATCAAAACATACCAAACATTGTAGAGAACATGATAGGTTATCTAGTGCATTTATATATAAAAAGTAGTATATAATTAGCATTAGGATCCAATACTCATGAGAAGAAGTGTTATGGAAGATAATGATGTGCACATATGTGTATTTTGAAGAAAGTAAACAAATGATTTAATCAAGAAATACAAGACATATGGAGAGGAAAGTGCGCAATAAAACACAAATAATTTTACTTCCACACACTTCAATGTACATAGAAAAAATGTACAACTACCAAAGTGCTCTACACACACAATGCTCATAAAGACTTATCAGGGTGCAAAGTAGTGCTTGGGGGATCACACACTTTATTATTCAATATTGATATTTTTGTGATCCGGTGTACTTAAGAATAAGTGGTGTAAAAAAACTAAGGTTTGCACAAGACACTTTACTATTCTTTCCATGGTGCTCAACATCACAATGCTTATTAAGACTTATCAAGAGGTTCAATTAGTGCTTGGTGGAGTTATCTTTATCAATTTATTTCACAATTTTTTGGTTTGTACAAAGATCTCCAAATACACTTGTTTTGCAAACTAATGTAATTTTGAAAGCACAACCACTTTTCTTAATTATTAAGAGTACAAATAAAAGTAGTGTAGGTAAGATACTTGTGCAATTTTAATTCATTGTATAATTACAATACACAAGCAAGCATTCTTAGATTAAAAGCACATGTAGACTTTGCCATAATAAGTGAGTGAAGAAAGATCATTATCAATCCTAAAACATTTACTCATACTTAGAGGCATGCTATGCTTGTTTCTACACAAAAACTTTTTCAATACAATTGATGCACATGTAATTACATATATCAAAGCATGATAAAAAACAATGTTCAAAGTAGTTTGAAAATATGAATTTCAACATTGCAGATGGTCTAAATGATAGATTAAACATGCTTGATATTAACAATAAAGTCCATACAGTTTTTTTGATATTTTGAAAAAGAATTTTGTGAATAAATTTTGAACTCTTATAATTGATCTTGGACTTCCCGAGGTCTACCCGTTGAGGGGTTTGCACCGTTACTAGGACATGTGATGGGGTGACATCCCAAATCTCCTTTCGGAAGATACATGTAAATAGAAAAAGTAAAGCTCAAAAATAAATTTTTGGTATGTTTTTTGTTTAATAATTTTGAATTTGATTTTTTACATATAGGGATAGAAATCAAACAAATAAACAAAAAAAAGAAGAGAATAAAATAATTTTTGTAATTTGGCTTTTGTCAAATTTTATTTTAATTTTTCAAAAATTAATTACTGGCAGAAATGCAAAAGTAAGTAGTACATATAAGAGAACATATTTTTAGGGATTTTGCAAAAATTAAAAAATACAGAAAATAAGATAGGCGAGCTAGCGACAAACAGTACACAAAATTTCAGGATTTTGAAAATTCTAAATTTTTATCATGAATAAGTGTCCAAAGATTTGTTTCATGCAGAAATTTCAGATGGTTTGGAGATGTTTAGGTAGGTAAAAATGCATAAAACGATTGTGTTTATGAATGTGACTTAACCCGAGAGATCTAGGACACCTAATTCTATGCTTAGCAATCAAAATCTTACATCTGGAAGAGGTTTAGTGAATATGTCAGCAAGTTGGGAGTCTGTACCAATGAAACTTACTTTTACGTGCTCTTTCTTAATATGATCCCTAATGAAGTGATAACGAACATCTATGTGTTTGGATCTAGAGTGGTGTACTAGATTATTTGTAAGATCTATGGCACTTTTGTTGTCACATTTGAGATCAATATTTTTGAAAACCAAAATCCTCTAGAGTTTGGCTCATCCATAAAGCTTATGCACAATAACTCTCAAGAGCGATGTATTCGGCCTCCATGGTGGAAAGTGCAACCTAAGATTGTTTCCTACTAGACCACGCTACTAATGATTGTCCTAAAAAGTGACAAGTACCGCTAGTCCTTTTCAATCTAGTTAACATCCGACATAATCCAAATCGGAATAGCCATATAATGTAAATGAATCATTATGCGGGTACAATAATCCTCATCAAGATGACCCTAATAGATATCTAAAAATACATTTTACCACTTTGAAATGAGATTCTTTTGGATTGGCTTTAAAGCGAGCACATAAACATACGTTAAACATTATATCTGGTGTAGATGCACTTATGTAAAGAAGAGATCCAATCATACCTCTATGTAATGTTTGATCAATAGAAATTCCAGATTCATCTTTTCCTAGTTTTAATGTAGAACTCATAAGTGTAGAAGCTTGTTTAAGATTTTCAAAACCAAACCGTTTAAGCATATCATGAACATATTTTGTTTGGCAAATAAAAATACCATCATTTTGTTGTGAAATTTGAAAAACAAGAAAATAAGAGAGTTCTCCTACAAGTCTCATTTCAAATTCATTTTTCATTACTAAGACTATTTCATTACACAACTCTTCATTAGTGGCTCCAAAAATTATATCATCAACATATATTTATAAAATAATTAAATCGTTATTATTATACTTAATGAAGAGTGTGTTGTCGGCACTTCCCATGACATAATCGTACTTTAATAAAATGATGTAAGTCTTTCATACCATGCACGAGATGCTTGGTTTAAACCATAAAGCAAATTTTTATATTTTATAAACATGATTTGGAAATTTTTCATTTATAAAACTAGGGGGGTTGTTCTACATAAACTTCTTCTTTATAAACCTGTTTAGAAAAGTACTTTTAATATCCATTTGAAATAATTTTATTCTTTTAAAACTCGCAAATGCCAAAAAAAATTTGTATAGATTCTAAGCGAGCAACTAGTGCAAAAGTTTCTTCAAAATCTACCCCCTCGATTTGAGAAAATCCTTGAGCGAATAAGCGAGCTTTATTTCTTGTAATTCTAGATTCACCATCTAATTTATTTTTAAAAATCCATTTTACGGCAACAACCGGATGATTAGATGGACGTTCTACTAGATTCCTGACTATATTTCTTTCAAATTGATCTAACTCTTCATTCATAGCCAAAAACCAAAATTCGTCATTTAAAGCTGTTGAAGCATTTTTTGGTTTAATTTTGGAAACTAAGCAAATATTTGAAAAAGTTTCATGAAGAGAAGATCGAGTTCTAACCCCAATAGATGGTTCTCCAATGACTAGCTCCTTTGGATGATTCTTTGAGAAATTTAAGATGCTTGGAGGCACATATTCATCTTCCTTTGCCTCCTCCTCCTCTTTGGAAGGTTCCTCTTCATCGTGCTCCAAAGATGGTAATGGTTATCATTTGTACCTATAGGAAGTTTTTCTACACAAAGAATAAATTAATCAAATTTTACATTAATAGATTCTTCAACCTTACTCATTCTTTTGTTAAATATTCTATAGGCTTTACTAGTTGAAGAGTATCCAAGAAATATTCCTTCATCGCATTTTTCATCAAACTTCCCTAAAGCATCTTTTGTATTGAGAATAAAGCATTTACAACCAAAGACTTTAAAATATGATACGTTAGGTTTCTTTTGAAAATATAGTTCATATGGTGTGAGATTTAAAGATGGATGAAGCATGACTCTATTCATTACATAACATGATGTGCTTATGGCTTTGGCCCAAAAAGACTTAGGTAATTTGTACTCAGATAGCATAGTATGTGTTAGTTCTTGAATTATCCTATTCTTTCTTTCTACAACACCATTTTGTTGAGGTGTGCGAGGTGCAGAGAACTCATGCTTAATACCTATCATTTCGCAAAAAGATTTAAAATTTTCATTTTCCAATTCTCCTCCATGATTTAAGCGAATGCATTTTATTTTTAAATCTAGTTCATTTTGAGTACGAGTACATAATTTTGAAAATTCACAAAACACATCAGATTTGGAAAAGAGAAATAAAGTCCAACAATATCTAGAGAAATCATCTATTAGAACAAATATATATATTATACCACCAAGACATGAGGTGCTAATGGGGCCAGAAAGATCCATATGAATTAATTGCATAGGTCTTGTAGTAGAAATTTTGTTTTTTCTTTTAAAAGAAGATTTTGTAAATTTTCCTTTTTGACATTGAGAACATAGTGAAGAAAAATTTCCATTTATTATATGCATCCTATTATCAATTCCTTTTTGGCTAGTTTTAAAATGAGCTTTGTACTAGCATGACCAAAACATCTATGCCATAGTTCTAAGTCGTCATTTTTTATTATAAAACATTTTATAGATGATTTGGAAAGATCATGAAAGGAAACTAAATATACGTTGTGAGTTCTAGGTGTAGTTAGTAAAACATATTTTGTGTTAGGATTAAATATTTTGCAAAGATTTGTGGATGACTCAAAAAACATCTAATCCTTTATCACACAATTGACTAATAGATATTAAGTTATGTTTTAAACCTTTTACATAAAGAACATTAGAGATAGTAAAGGATTCGTTACCCACTATACCGACTCCCATGATTCTTCCTTTATCGTTATCTCCAAAGGTTACGATCCCTCCCTTCTTCCTTTCTAGGTTAAGGAACTTTACTTTGTTGCCCGTCATGTCCTTAGAGCAGCCCGAGTCCAAGTACCATACGTCCTCCATATCCTTAGCCTTCCTACAAATCTAGAAAGAAGATGAGAGTATAGATCTGGATACCCAAGAGGTACCACCCACAGAATAAGTGGATGCCTTACCTATCCAGATTTGCTTTAAAGATCCCTGTTTTATTTTCCTACAAGAGCTAGACGTTTGTCCAAGCCTATGACAGTTTGCACACAAAATAATGGGGGTTGAGACCCTTTTTTGAAATTCTACATTGCTCTTACTGGATGAGGTTTGAATTTATGAATACACAGAAGATTTTTTTATATGAGGGGCTACCGCCGGCATTAGTGGCTAGCGTCGGGCGGTAGCTGTCACTTTGATATCTGAGTCCAAATTTTCTAGAACCATAACATTGGTTCCCCAAAATCATGTCCAGGGATTGTTGACCAATTCCAAATTTTTTGATGGCCATATTGAGGTCATGGGTTTGTATTTTAATAGATGAGTTTTCTTTTACAAGCATGACACATTTATTTTCAAAATCTTTTTTGTTATTTTCAATTTGTAAGAGAGAGGTTTTTAGTTTTCTCTCTAAGTCCCTCTTTTCTCTTGTAAGAGTTTTGATTTGTGAGAGGGCCTTAGAAAGTGAAACTTCAAGATCTTTTGCCTTACATATGGAGTGTTTACACTCTTGGCATGAAACCTTTCTCTTTTCCAAAGAAATTAAATTTTTAGTAAGCTTATGATTTTCTTTGATGAGAGATTCATTTTCATGATTTAGAATAATATTATCTTCTATACTTTTATCATAGACTTTGCATGTTTGAAAGAATTCATCATAAAGTTCTTCGAAGGTGGAAGGAGTTACCTCAGTGTCACTAAGAACATTGGTGTCATCATCATTTCCTTGTGCCATGAAGCATAAGGTTGCTTCCTCCTTGCTGCCTGACTAAGATCCACATGATTCTTCAGAGGAAGAATCATCCCATGTTGCGGCTTTCAACACCTTTTTTCCTTCCCATTGTATCATTTTCTTTTTGCTCCTTTATATACTTCGGGCACTGGCTCCGAATGTGCCTGGTCTTCCTGCAGTGAAAGCACTCTGGTGGTGGTCTTTCTTCTTCATCGCCGCTTTCATTTTTTTTCTTTGAAGAAGAGGAAGACCATTTACGTCGTGCATCCTTCTGAAAGAATTTTTCTTTCCGAATTTCTAATAAATTTTCTAAAGTTCTTAACCAAGAGACCTTCTTCATCTTCATCATCATCTTCGTTGCTCTCCTTCTTTGATTTTAGTGTTAGCCCCTTTTTCTTTGGCTCCTTATTATATTCATCGTGTTGAATCTGGAGTTCTACCTCATGGGTTTTGAGATTCCCAACGAGGTTATCAATCTGGAGCATTCTCAGGTTGTGTGACTCTGAGATGGCCGTCACCTTTGGATTGAACCTCGGAGGTAGAAAGCGAAGAATCTTTCTGATTAGTCGTCATCGGAGTAGATCTTCCCAAGGGCTTATGAAACGTTGATGATCTTGGTGAAGCATGTGTACATCGAGCTGATGTCTTCTTCAGCATCCATCCTGAACTTTTCATATTCCGACTCCAGTTGGAATAGCTTTGCATCCTTCACCTGCAATGTACCCTCATGAGTAACTTCTAATTGGTTCCAAATATCATAAGCAGATACACATGCAGAAATTCTATTAAATTCAGTTCTATTTAAAGCACATTATAAAGCATTCATTGTCTTAGTATTATTTTTGCATTTGAGTTTATCATTTTCATCCCATCTATCCTTAGGTTTTTCTACCGTAACCTCTCCTACTACCACTGTAGGAGGAGAGTACCGAACTTCTACCATGTTCCATACTTCTATATCCATGGTTATAAGAAAACACATCATCCTAGATTTCCAGTAGTTGAAATCTGACCCAGTAAAAAGAGGTGGTCTACTAACACCCCGACCCTCGGGAAAATCTAGGTCATAAGACTCCATTTATTCCAGGTTGTTAGAACGTTTGGAATAAACTGCTTTGATACCAATTGTTGTATCTATACGCGCCCTTAAAGGGGGGGGGGGTGAATAAGGGTTTTAAAAACTTTTATTATATTTTCAATTACTTGAAAAGTTAAGAGATCATAATAGAGAAAAGCTAAACAAATCAAGTGAAATTAAATAGAGACATGATTTTATTAACTTGAAATATAAGATTACAAAACTTGATTTCTTATGACGCTATAAATCGAAGGCGAATGGTAAAAAGTCTTTTCATTTTCTATCCCGACTCGTATACCCACGAACCGGTGGGTTTAGCCTATCCTCCCCCAGATACAGCCTCAAGCCGCTCTAGCCAATCCTCCACCGGATATGGCCTCGAGAACCCCCTTGACCAAACCTAGATCTAGTCGCCAACACGAGGCAAATTCCTCCCTAAGTCCTACCCAGACCTTGTCGCCAACACAAATTTACTACACGATTACAATAATAAAGAGATGAAATAAACAACAACAATTTGAAAACTCCCTTAAAAGAACTTCTGAAGTTGGAGGCGAAGGACCGTTGTAGAATAAGCATTGTTGAGGCGATCATCGGTCGGATGCGGCGTGACTAATTCCTCCTTCAGAAACTCACAGAAGTTTTGGTGGGATATCAATTCTCGGCATTATAAGGATCTGAAATTTAGGCACTAGAACTCTCTCTTGGATGTGTGTTGAAATCAAGAGAAGAGGGCTCCTTTTATAGGAGAGCGAGCTAGCGCCTGCTCTAACGCTACCGCCGATGCTATATTGAATTTGGAAATATTCTCTGCCTGCCCTAGCGCTAGTGCTGGTGCTAGTGGGCATGCTGGAATTTTTGCTTCAAACTTGGGGGCAACTTTCTTATGTTATCCTTGAGTCATATGGCATTGTTTCCCGCACACTTAAATACACAAGATCAAATACACATAGGATTTGTTATTCTCAAACCTAGGAGATGCGGAAGACCATGTTCCAACACTTCTTGTGTTGCATATTGTTGCTTTTGTCCTTTTGTTCTTCAGGTCATTCAGGGGCAATGTGCCTTGACTTTCTGCGTGTAAAGCAGATAATCTCCTACCTTGGAGCCTTGTCAAACCTAGGTTTGTTTGAGCGCCTATCCTTCTTTTTGTAGTCTTCAGATTTGACCCACCTTCTAATTCTTCAAGCTAAGAGATTGAATATCTCTTCTTCAGATGTGGAATGCTCTCCTTCAGCAGCCTTCAGAGCAATGGTCTTTTCTTTAGGGACTGAGGCATTCTACTTTGTCTCAGTCTCAACTCTGCTTTTTAGTAGTAACTCATAGGACTTCAGCTTCCCTAGTAGAGTATCTATGGATATTTCCTTGTGACATCTGGACTCTCTGATGGCCCAGATCCTTGAGTCCCATGTGCTTGGGAAGCACATGAGAAGCTTGTCATTTATTTCAGTTAGGGAGTTCTCCATCAACATTCTCATCAGCCTTCTTTTGAAAGTTCTTATATTGGGATATGAGAAGGGACTTTTTGTCCTTTCTTTCATCTGAGCTACCTTCAACCAATCTGGTCAAGGATTCCCAGATCTCTTTTGCTGAGTTACAGTCAGCTACCTTCTGGAATATATTATCTGACATAGTTGACACCAGAAAAATAATTTCCTTTGCATCACATGCCTATAGCTTCTTTTCAACATCTTTTCATTAAGACCTAAGGATAGGTTTATGTGTGACAGTTCCACTGGCAGTTCTCTTGACTGGTGCTGGAGGACCTAATATAATGACATCAAAAATTTCTTCATCAATGCAGTTCATGTAAAGTTTTAATCCGTCTTTCCAGAGTGTAAACTTATTTAGATTACACATTGGTGGTCTGGTGGATGCATAGTCCTTAGAACTCTTTTTCTGAAAATCATTTTAAAATATAAAATTTTAGTGAGAGGATCTTTTGATCAAGGTGTTAGACTTTTTATGATCAACCTCCCTATGATACCAATTGAAAGTGCACAATGAGTCCTCTGAGTATTCTCTAGAGGGGGGGGGGGGGGGGGGGGGGGGGAGGGTGAATAAAGTTTAAAAACTTTTTCTATAAATATTAAGCACATACAATAAAAATAATTCTAATTATTATGCATTCAGCTTTTCAATACAGAATAAAATAATTGCACAGTGCAGAAAAAATAAGTGGATAGCACAGAAATTCACAGCACAGAGAGACAAGAGCTATAATGGTTCCCCAAAATATGGGTACATCCAGTCTTCTACCACCTTGGTAGGAATACACTATCCAGTGCCTGAGTCTTTTGATAAGGAGACTCTTAGAACCACTTAGTCTTTTGGTAAGGAGACTCTTAGAACCAACAACTAAGTCTTTTAACAAGGAGACTCTTAGAAACACTGTGTATTTTGGTAAGGAGATTCTTAGAACCAACAATTGAGTCATTTGACAAGGAGACTCTTAGAATCACCGAGTCTTTTGGTAAGGAGGCTCTTAGAACCACACTAGATCTTTTGGTAAAGAGATCTTGAACCAACTGAATCCTTTGGAGAGGGATTTTTAGGACTCCTTACTCTGATTACAATAGTGAAAAGAAAAAAGTAAAAAGAAAAGATGAAGTGAAGAAGATGTTCTTCTGGTTTAATCCTCCTTCAGCAATCACTGAGGAGTCATGCACTTAGTGTTGTTGACAGATCTATATTCCAGTAGACGAGTCCTTGCTGAGAGAAAGAGAGTTGCAAGGAATGTTCAAGCTTTGATTCCAAAATCTCTGTATTCTTGTAAGCTTCTTGCTGTATGGTAAGATGTGGAAGAAGAAGCCTTAGAATTATTCTTGTGCAGAGAATAGTTGTTCTGTCTTTCTCAGTAAGAGAGAGCTTGAGAAAGAAGAAGAAGATTGATAAAATTATTATTATCTGAATCTTCCTTAATAACTTTATTCTTCTGTCGAGAGAATTCAAATTCATTTCCCTTTCTGTTGTTTCTCTAATAGGAAAGTTCGTGAGATAATAATGTTTTCTTTCTATTTTGATGACACGTCAAGTCCTTTTAGAATAACTTCCAGAAATATCTTTATTGTCTCTCTATAGTCTTTCTTTCCATTCTTGGATACAATCGACCAGTTAGAGATCCAAACTATTCCATGTATAACTTCTGAATAATCTTTAGAAAAGAATAGAGGAGAAATTCTAATCCTAACTGTATTCAACGTAGCGTCGAATACATTTCCCTTCTTATCGCTGCGCCTCTGATTTCTACTAGAAGCTGCATCAAAATCCTCCTCAGATTAGAAATGATCTCTGCACTTGATGTTGCGTTGAATAGATATCGACGTGTCGGTCGAGATGAAATCCTAAACACAGAGCTTCTTCCTTCTACGTCGATTATAAGTCCAAGTTGCGTCAACTTCAAATACTGCTTTGAGTGACTCTATCTTCTGCGTCGAGTATATCTCAAAGTTGCGTCGACTTCACCTTATACATTGACTTCAGTCTGAGTTAATGTTACTTCTATTCAAAGTCACTTCGACTTTCAGTCAAAGCTACGTCGACTTCTATTCAACGCAGGTTTTACTCAACTGAATTTTGGACTCTTTTTGGACTGGTCTTTGAAACTCTAATGAGAGTGTGACATCCTAAGACATCTAATGATCAAATTACCCTTTCTATACAACATGGGTAATATATCCTAGATAATGAAATTACTTGTATATAATTTGTGAGATAAATCAATGGGTATTTTTCTCAACATGTGAACAACAGGATACCTGAAGGAGACAACATGAGCTTCTTTGCATAGCATATGGTTGTGTCTTGGATTGATCTTGGGGTGCACATCCACTACCTTGCCTTTCGCAGCAATTCTCTTAACATGTATATTCTCTTTGCTTTTGGTGCTAGTGTTTTGACGAAATGCAAAGGGTCCATGATTTTTCATCATAATTTCTTCCTTTTTAAATATCAGTTATTCTTTTGGTGATCCAATCAACTGCACTTTCCAAGCTCTCTTGGACAGCCAATCCAGTGAAGGTTGCTTCCTCAACCTCTGGAGCAGGGAGCTCAATGTGAGACTTCCCCTAAATATCTGATGCATGTTGTTTCAAATTTGCAGTATCTTGGGCTAAGAATTCCCTTAGAGTCTCCCCCTCAACTAGAAAACCCCTTTCAGTAGCAGTGGTAATTTGTCTAACAAATTCACTGTTTATTTCGTCAAGAGTCGTGCCATCCATGGCAGTTGGTTCATCAGACTTTGGCACTTCAGAACCCAAGGGCTCTCCCAATGGTTCTGATACTTGTTCAGAAGCAATTCTTTGAATTCCCTCCCCCTCAATGTTTGCATGGTTTGGGTCAACTACAGGCTCACTATTTTCAGATGAGCTTTCTTTTGAGCTAGCTTCTGACTCAATAAGATGAACTTGTCATTGTGATGGGTGTCCCCCATGTTGTTATTGAGGGTTTAGGTAAAATGTAGTTTGTATCCTAGTTTTAAACATTTGACCAATTTATATATCCTATTTTGGAATGTCAAGAGGTGCGTACCTGGGTGTGTATACTTAGGAAATTGATCCAAGATTCAACGGTTGTGATGAAGGATCCAATATATGATAAAATTTATATGTCGAAAGTTCATCATGACGATATAGATTGTATGTCGGTTTGATAATCCATTGACAAGACGTCTATGTTATTTTGAATGCTCACCGTCAGAGATAATACATAGAAATTTTCCTGCATTTTCACATAGACTTCCTACAAGTGCATTGTTAACCACCACATACACAATACTTGATAGATATGTGTATCTACATATGATGTAACAATATTGAAAACATGTAAACATTAACACGCCTATTCTAGATTTAGCATGCCAAGCTCAAATTTAAGGATATTGAATTTGGCTTCACCAAGAGGCTTTGTAAAGATATCTGTCACTTCTCGTCATTGGGGACATACTCAAGATAGATATCTTCCTTTTCAACATGCTCCCTGATCAAGTGGTGCCTTATTTCAATATGCTTAGTCCTGTCGTGTGATATAAGATTCTTAGCAATTGAAATTACACTGTATGAGTAACAATACATTGTTGTTTTGCTGATCTTGATATTGTAGTCTTCCAACTGATGTTATAACCAAAGTAGTTGTGCACAGGAACTTCCAGCTGAGATGTATTCTGACTCAGTAGTTGAAATGGCTACACTTGTTTGTATCTTGCTGCTCCATGAGATTAGTCTCTTGCCCAAGATATGGCATGTGCATGCAGTACTTTTTCTATCCTCTTTGCATCATGCATAATCTGCATCTGAGTGCCCAATCAGTTCAAAATCATTACTCATATAGTACCATAGACCAAGATTGTTGGAGCTTGTGTTCCACATCTCTTGGTTTGAGAGTAACAAATTGCACAATGTATTTGATCTTGCTTGTCATGTGTTTATAGTGTACAGGAACTATACTCCTAAAAAGTGCAATGCATAATGATCATGGAGCTCATAATTTAGAGCTACCACAAAGTGGTAACTCCTACCGCTGGCGGTAGATGGGATGAAATGATGGAATCTATCTCGGCGCATTAGTTCTTACCACGGTGTGGTAGGTCCATGATCCGTTGCGGTTAGCACGATCTCCACGAAGTCGACACGTTGTAGCACGGTAGTGGGCACGATGCTAGCGCGCCACGGTAGTACTATCGTAGGAGGTAGTTTCCATTGTCTATATAAATGATGGATCTCTCTCTTTCATTGTTAGACAATTGAAGCCACAACTCCAACCTTTTGTGAGAGCCTTCATCCCAGAGTTCCAAAGCATTCCAAACTCCATCATTGAAGAACAATAGTGAGAAGGAGATTTCAATACATTCATACTTAAAGAAGGACGCACACTTCAACTCCGATGATGTTCATGGAGATCCTTCATCTCCTTCAGAACTTTTCTAAATAGGGAGTGTATTTAATTTGTATTTCTCTCTTTACTTTTGAAATGGTAGTGAATTCTCCGCAGGGGTTGTCGACTAGGACTTGCGAGGCTTAGGGGGAATTCGTCACGGTTTATGTAGCGACTAGGTCTAGGTGTAGATCTAAGGGGAAGGCTTGAGGCCATGTCTTAGGGAAGATAGGCTATAGCCAACCGGTCCTTGGGAGAAGGATCAGCGAAGAATCAAATAGTGTTTTTATTCTATCGCCTCAATTTCAGGCGCTATTGAAATTAATATTCTTGTAATTATCTTTTAAAATAAAATCAATTATGTTTTGGCACAATTTTTGAAGAAGTTCTAAATTCTTGGAGCGCTACCGCGGGAGTTAACAACTACCGCTAGGCGGTAGTGACAGAACTCATTTTACCCTTTTTATTCAAAAATCTAAAAGCCCTTATTCACCCCCCTGTAAAGGCGCCTACAGATCCAACAAAAATTAGATGTGCCCTTAATTTCCCTTAGGAATAATATCTTGTCTATCTTCCCCCTTGAAATTTTGTTTTCAACGAGAAAGCTAGACAGAGTGTCATACCAAGCTTTATGTGTTTGTTTCAACCCATATAATGCTTTTCTTAAAAAGTAAACATGTTCTGGGAAGGATGGATTGATAAAACTTGAGGGCTTCTTTACATAGACTTCTTCCTTCAGATCACCATTAAGACATGTGTACTTCACATCCATTTGGTAAACTTTGAATCCTTTGTGGGATACATATGTAAGGAATAGTCGGATTGCTTCAAGTCTGGTTATAGGTGCAAAGGTTTGATCAAAATCAATCCCTTCTTCTTATCTATATCCCTTTGCAACCAACCTTTCTTTGTTCTTGATGATTACGTCATTTTCATCCATTTTATTCATATAGATCAATTTGGTTCCAATCACATTTTGTCATTGGGGTCTAGGAACCATTTTTTATACTCTACATCTTTTGAACTGGTTTAATTCTTCTTGCATAGCTATGATCCAAGAGAGATCTCCATTTGCTTCCTCAAACTTCTTGGGTTCTGTTTGAGATGGAAATCTCAGGAACATAGCTTCATTCTGCACTATATTTCTAGTTTTGGCACCTTTGTTTGCATCTCCAATAATTAGATTGCTTGGGTGATCTTCCAGATGTCTTTTGGCAGTTGGTAGCCTTCTTGGTGTCTCCATAGCGTCAATTTTAGCTTGCTGAACTTCTTCTACAAATTCTTGTACTTCTTCTGGTGATTGATTCTCTTCATCATCATCCATATCTGGTGGGGTAGACATGTTAACTTCAGTTTCATCAACAATGGTTAACTTCATTGTCTATAATTCTGATCCTACATCATTATAAGAACTAGACCAGCCCTTATGTATCATGCTAGTCTCATCAAATACAACATGAATTAATTCTTCTACAACTTGGGTATTTTTGTTGAACAGTATATATGCCCTGTTATGGCTGATGTATCCAATAAAGAAACCCTCAAAGCTTTTCTCAGCATACTTAGTTAAATAGGATTTCCCATTATTTAGGGTATGACACTTGCTCCCAAAAATTCTAAAGTTAGATAAGGTTGGTTTTCTGCCTTTCATCAGTTCATAAGGAGTCTTATTATGAACCTTGGTGATAGAGACCCTATTTAGTACATGACAAGATGTGTTCACTACTTCAGTGCAAAAGTATTCAGACAATGAAGAGTCACTTTTTGTTTTAGAAGCGGATTTAAAAAATAAAGCACAAAAGAATGCAACCACAACACAGAGGACACATATATTTATAGTGGTTCCCCAAGATGGGTACGTCCACTTCCCCCTACACCTATCTAGTAGTGTGCTATCCTCAGCAAAACCCCTTTAAACTCAAATCTACTACCAGAGATCTTACACATCAGAGTACAGAACTCCTATCTCAGGAACAACAGAAAGTTCCATACCTCTGATCCAAGAAACAGAATCCTACAAGTCAGAGTACACAACTTCTACAACTCAGATATAACCTTGAATCCTACCTCTTGCTCACAACGAACCCTACACCCGGATCACAAAGAGATCCTACAATAAAAAGTTTAGTTTTGCTTAAAGCAAAACAAATAGACTCAAGAAAATATTTCTCATAAGGATTGAGTCTTCTTAGGCTTCTAAGTAGAAAACCTTCACTGGTTTAGCCAAGATCTTGATTGAATCTTCTTTTTGAAAAGCTGGATCAGACTGACCTTGAGATCTAATAACTTCTTTGCTCTGAAATGATTGTTGATGAAGAACCTGGAGCAAGCTAGGAGAACTAGATGATTCTTGAATAAATCTCCATCAGCTTCTTATTCTCATACATTGAAGATCTTATTCGCAACCTTTTGATTTTTTGATGAGATCACTATTCTATTGCAGTCAACACTTCGAATGTTCAGAAGATCTGTAATTCTTATGATTAGGATTACGATTGGTATTTCAATCTCATATCTTATCAGTATTTATATGAGCATCAACCCTTAACCATCGAAACTAGGAATACTTTATGTCAGATATACATTTCCTTAAATGTCTGATCTAATTGGGGAAATCAGCAGAGGAAATCTTTGAATTTTTGCAACTTTGGATTTTCTCGACTATATTCATGTTTTCTCCACGACATTTCATTTTGTCTCGATGATAATTCACTTCTTCAAGCCGATCCTTTCTCTTTTCGACATTACTTCGATATTAGATCAATGAAACAGCAGTCACGGTGATATTGCTTCTTCTCGACGATATATATGATCTTCACAAGAATATTTAGACTTCAACACGATTTTTATCATCAGGAAAAATGCTTCATCTTATCAACACGATATTTAAACCTTGTCTGAACAATTAGACTTAACACTTAGATCCTGAGCCTTTTTGGCAATAGTGGAGCCATATCTAAATAATATGGACTTAATCATTCGCAACTAAACATGCTTCTGAATGGTCGTATAGGCTTCTCGACGATAATTTACTTGTTCTCGACGACAATTGACTTAGAGTACTTTCATCTTCAATGAAGGGCTTCCAAATGATATTCCTTTATCTCCAAGATCTTAACATAGCATGATACCTGATGCGCGAATCTATTACACCGCAATAGGTGATAGCAAAACTGCGGCACGAAACCGCAGTGTACCGATCGTTCAGGTAATATAAAATGTGGGAGTGAATCTCCAAGTATCGAATCTCTAAGGAACACAGTAAGGGCGCAGCTTACTTTCGAGGAAGGACTTGAGATCGAAGTCCTTTAGGTCGGGTGGAATGTGTAGGGGGTGATTTGGTTTATGGAAAAAAAGAAATAAACTAAATTAACACTACTATGCAGGTCGCTATGCACTGCTTCGCAAGGTGGATGGAGACTATGCAGGTCGTTATGCACTGCTTCGCTAGGCGGATGGGCGAGAAGGCAAGCGGATGGAGTGGTTTGCAATGGCAAAAGTTAAGTGGGTTATACGGGTCGTTAGCACCGCTTAGATTGGCGAGTGGAAGAGTAGGCACGCAGAATGGAATGGAGGGTTTGCGGAGTGGAATGGAGCGAGAGCGGAATCGGCACACTTCAAGCACATTCTACACAAATAAGCATTTTCACAACTATGAAAATAGCACTATAAATCAAGAGTCTAGAATGGCATACATCATCAAATAGTAAAGATTACATTCATATGCATCCATACAAGTAGAGAAAAAAGAAAGAGATACGACCGAATCCGGAGGCTTGTTGTAGATTCTCGCTAGGAAACGTCGGGTTGTCAATCCGTGTCCTAGCTCGGTCCCAACATTCATCCGGGGTAGAGGAGGGATGTCACTTCCTCCCAATGGACCCGTCTTCTCCGGTAAACTACAATCCGGTCACGTCCGTTGCGAAGAACTCTTGCTTGGCGATGAAGGTTAAGGTGGAATACTCTCCTTGAAGCACTTGGATGATGGAAGCAGCCTAGGGCAAAGCCCTCATGGAAGGCGGAAGAAAAATAGAGCTGGAGCTCCCCTTGCGGCGGAAATGGCGGAATTGAATAGGGGGACCTGAAAACCTAAAAATCACAGCTTAAATAGAAAAGTTGCAGAATTTTGTTCATGCACGACCACACATTTTAGAAACGCATGACTATGCGTGAACAAAATAAAACATAATTTTTTAAACAAAAAAGGAGCTCGTGTGATTTTTCTCACGCACGGGCAAACCGACTGTGCGTGAACAAAACACACGACCAAATCCAGAACGCTATTTTGGGCCATAGATGAATGCGCACGGTCGGATCGATCGTGCGTCAAGGAAACGCACGACCGTGCGATTCATGCAGACATGAAATCTGGGCATAATGGATGATCTACCCACCTACACAGCACCAAACAACAATCACACAGCTAAGAATACCCTTCCAGCTCAATCCAAATACATAAAAAGGGTTGAGGAGCACAATGTGCTTACCCCAAACAAACATAGCATGGAATTGCACACCAAAATGGGCCCAAAGAGTGCACTTTGTTAACAAATGTGTTCAAGTGAAATATATGCAATAATGAACTAAAAGTGAAGTGCATATGCATGAAAACTAGCCTGGATGAGTCCATAAAACACTATAAATAATGGACTCATCACACTGCCAGACTAAACCGTTTGCTCGTCCCGAGCAAATCACTCCTTTTGCGGACAAGAAAAAAACTAGCTGGCATAGAAATTGTAAAGCCGAGTACCATGCAAAGTCACTTGATCATGCGCGTAGAAATACAGTAATGAAATTAATTATACATATTAGTCTATAATTTTCTTGGAGCGTATTTATATATAACATTTACTTAAAAATTGAATCACGGTGAATCTTCCTGTCATGCATAGGAAGAAAGTAGACTGAACGATGAGGTGAGCATTGCCAAAGATTGGGGCTCGGGACAACCTCCATTGGAATCCATCAATTTCGTTGACCATAAGCTTGCCCATTCGCACTCTCTCCACGGTACTGGATTGAATCAAATGCGTGAATCAATAGGACTTTAGGTTTAAGACGGGGCTTGGGTTTAGGTGAGGTATGCACTGATAAAAAATGATGGCTTACACACTAAACCCAAATGAGCTAGCACAAAAAATTATCATCAAGCACCGCACAAGTATACGGGTACACCACCCCCCCAGACTTGGACTTGATAACATAGGTGTGTGCACCGCCTTCTCCCAATCATAAATATATACATAAATATTTTCAATTAAGCTCTTCTCTTTTTCTTTTCACTTCTTTTCTTTTTCATAATTTTTTTTTCTTTTCAAAACATCTTCAGCAAATTGAGCAATGAAACACATCCACAATTTCACAAAAATATCACAGCATCAACATCACAAAAATGAAAATAAAATACAAACTTGATCTCAAATTCGAGTGTGCGATTAGGATTGGATTTAAGGCTTTGGTGAGATAATAGTGGGGCTGAATCAAAGAACGGGTAGGCACAACTGGGCTAGCGAGGATTTAGCGATAAGAATGGGCACAAAGGCTCAACCGCGCCAAAACGATGGCCTACATCACATTCACGTAATTGACTAACTGAATACCCATGCTTCAAGAATCGCTTGGGGCAAGTTCTTAGCTGCCGAGAAAGATAATCCTTTCTCCCGACTCGGGCAATACGATGCTAACGAACGTCTACACACATTTCTATGCTACTGTTTGCTTCACACCGGATTCAGCAATTTTTGAGTATAGTAAATAATATAGCTAATAGAAAGGTATAAACTAAAAGCATAATGAGAAATTGAATCTACACAAATTTCTATGCGATACACGAGCACTCGACTAGGAGCACTATAGGAGTCAACGTTTTACTTTGACTCACAATCCTAAGCCAACACATCGATTTTCCAAATCACGCACAAGTAATAAATATAGCTCGCGATATGCTAAGGGTTAAGCACGCGCTCATGTGGGTGCTGTGATGTGCGGTGAAAATACAAATGGAAGAACTTTTATCTCTCAGCTCTCCCTCTCCAGAAACTCACACGACTATGTTCCCCGACAACGACGCCAAAAACATGATGCGCAAATCTAGCACACCGTAATAGGCGGTAGGAAGACTACAGAACAAAACGGTAGTGAACCGATCGTTCAAGTAATATAAAATGTGGGAGTGAATCTCCAAGTATCGAATCTCTAAGGTACACAGTAAGGGTGGAGTTTACTTTCGAGGACGGAATTGAGATCGAAGTCCTTTAGGTCGGGTGGAATGTGTAGGGGGTGATTTGGTTTATGGAAAATAAAAGAAATAAACTAAATTAACACTACTATGCAGGACGCTATGCACTGCTTCGCAAGGTGGATGGAGACTATGTAGGCCTCTATGCACTGCTTCGCTAGGCGGATGGGCGAGAAGGAAATCGGATGGAGTGGTTCGCACCGGTGAATGTGAAGCGGGTTATATGGGTCGTTAGCACCGCTTAGCTTGGCGAGTGGAAGAGTAGGCACGCGGAATGGAATGGAGGGTTTGCGGAGTGGAATGGAGTGAGGGAGGAATCGGCGCACTTCAAGCACATTCTACACAAAAAAGCATTTTCACAACTATGAAAATAACACTATAAATTAAGAGTCTAGAATGGCATACATCATCAAATAGTAAAGAATACATTCATATACATCCATACAAGTAGATAAAAAGGCAAGAGATACGATCGAATCCGGTGGCTTGTTGTAGATTCTTGGTTGGAATCGTCGGGTTGTCAATCCGCATCCTAGCTTGGTCCCAACTATCGTCCGGGGTAGAGGAGGGCTGTCACTTCCTCCCAATGGACCCGTCTTCTCTGGTAAACTACAATCCGGTCACGTCTGATGCGAAGAACTCTTGCTTGGCGATGAAGACGAAGGTGGAATCCTCTCCTTAAAGCACTTGGATGATGGAAGCGGCCTAGGGCAAAGCCCTCATGGAAGGCAGAAGAAAAATGGTGTTGGAGCTCCCCTTGCGGCGGAAATGGCAGAACTGAATCGAGGGTCCTGAAAACCTAAAAATCACAGCTTAAAAAGAAAAGTTGCAGAATTTTGTTCATGCACGACCGTGCACTTTAGAAACGCACGACCGTGCGTGAACAAAATAAAACAAATTTTTTTGACAAAAAAGGAGCTCGTGCGATTTTACTCACGCACGGGCAAACCAACCGCGCGTGAACAAAACGCACGACCAAATCCAGAACGTTATTTTAGGCCATAGATGAATGCGCACGGTCGGATCGATCGATCGTGCTTCAAGGAAATGTACGACCGTGTGATTCATGCGGACATGAAATATGGGCGTACTGGAAGATCTACCCACCTGCATAGCACCAAACAATAATCACACAGCTAGGAATACCCTTCTAGCTCAATCCAAATACAGAAAAAGGATTGGGGAGCAGCATGTGCTTACCCGCAACAAACATAATGCGCAATTGCACACCAAAACGGGCCCAAAGAGTGCACTTTGTGAAGAAATGTGTTCAAGTGAAATATAAGCAATAATGAACTAAAAGTGAAGTGCATATGCCTGACAACTAGCCCGGATGAGTCCATAAAACACTATAAATAATGGACTCATCAATACCTTCTCTATGAATATTTTTAGTCATCAACACGATGTGTATATACTTCAGCTCTGTCAAGACGATAACCATCCTATTGATCTTCTTCAAGATGATATGTGTATAATTTATCCCTGTCAAAGCGATATCATCTTGAACTGTGCATTATCAAGATGATATATAGGAGTTTGGACTGCCTTTCCTTGTCAATATGGTTTGACTAAGATTGAATGTATTCAAAATGATGTTGGGATGGTCTCGACGATATTTCCAACTTATCAAAACAATATGGCATTGTCTCGACGATATTTCCAACTTATCAAAATAGTATTGGGATGGTCTCGACAATATTTTGAACTTATCAAAATGATATTGGGATGGTCTCGATGATATTTCCAACTTATCAAAACAACATTATACTTAGAATAATTTTGGGAATTAATTAAGTAACCCTTGAACACTTATTGATCTCTTGACTCACTGAGAGTGATTTATATGTTTTCATAATGATCCTACACATACTAAACAAGGTGATCATCAAATACAAAATGTATTTATCCTTGACTTGAGAACTTCTACAAATCAAAAACATTATGGGCAAGGTTCCTAACAATTTACATTTCATGTTTAGACATGAAAAGATTTCTGTTTATTATTAATAACCATAATTGTTCTATATATTTGAATGATGTTTGTTATGGTATTGCATAAATATATAATGGTCTGTATGTTTTGAACTTAGACCAGCACATATATAACATTAATAATACTAAAATACTAAAAACAAATGACTCAAATCCTACGTACCTTTAGCATTATCATTTAGGTCATATAAATGAGAAACACATTTCAAAACTCCATAAGGATGGACTATTTGACTCATTTGAAAATGAATTATATGATAGATGTGAATCTTGTTTGTCAGATAAGATGATTAAAGCCCCTCCCCCCTTTTGTTGGTCAAACTAAGAGGGCGAATGATCTCTTGGGTATAATACATAGTGATGTATGTGGACCCGTGAGTTCTATTACAATAGGTGGATTTCACTACTACATTACATTTACTGATGATTTTAGTAGATATGGATAAGTCTATCTTATGAAGTACATATCTGAATCCTTTAAAATGTTCAAGGAGTTCAAGAAAGAAGTACAAAAACCAACTAGAAAAAACCATTAAAGCACTCCGATCTGATCGAGGTGGCGAGCACTATAGTTAGGGGTTTCAAGACTGTCTTAAAGAGTATGGTATTGTATCCCCAGCTCAATCCACCTAGGACACCACAACATAGTTGTTTTTCTTAGAGGAGAAACCATACCATGTTGGACATAGAGTAATCTTTGATATGTCATGCAGATCTATCTATTTCCCTTTTGGGATATGCTGTAGAGATGGCTGCTTTTACACTAAATCGTGTTCCTACTAAAACAATTCAAAATACACCATATGAGATATGGATTGGGAAGAGTTCTAATATGAATTTCATACAGAATTGGGGTTGTGAGGCATACGTACGATGGTAAATGTCTGACAAACTAGATGATAAGTTTGATAAATGTTATCTTGTGGGGTATCCTAGGGAAACAAAAGAGTACTATTTCTATAATCACTTTGAGGGCAAAGTGTTTGTCATGAGGAATGGTATCTTTCTAGATAAGGAGTTCATATCTAGAAAAACTACTAAGATATAGCTTGAAGAGGTTAAATAACCACAAACAATGAATGAACCAAAATTGGAACCTAAGCAAGGATTATAAGTTATTATAGCTAGAGAGCATGCTCATGAAACACAAGTCCAATATAGATCTAATAGACTATACTATAAGCCTGAAAGATATGGATTTCTCATGTCTCAAATTGGTAATGTGTTGCTTATGGATCATGATGATGAATCTGCAACCTGCTAAGAATCTATGAATGGACTGAACTCCAAGAAGTGGTTTGAGGCCATGAAATCTAAAATGGACTCCATGTATGTAAACCATTTATGAACCTTAGTGGAACCACCTGAAGTGATACAGCCCACACGGTGCAAGTGGATTTTCAAGAAGAAGACCGATATGAATGAGAATATACAGTCATTCAAAGGGTGATTAGTAGCTACATTTTTCAAGCAAATTTATGGTATTGACTATGATGAGACACGTTCCCCTATTATTATAGTTAAGTCTATCAGAATTCTATTTGCTATTACTAAGTACTATGATTATGAGATCTGGCAAATGTACGTCAAAATGGATTTCCTTAATGGAAACCTCCTTGAGGATGTGTACATAACACAATCAGAGGGTTCTGTATCTCCATATGAAGCCACTAAAATATACATATTGCAAAGCACCATTTATGAATTAAAACAAGCTTCTCGATGTCGAAATATTCATTTTGATGAGAAAATCAAATAGTTTGGTTTCATCAAGCATTAAGACAAGCCTTGTTTTTATAAGAGGATAGTGGGAGCACAATTTTATTCCTAATATTGTATATAGATGACATAATACTTATTGAGAATAACATTCCAACCTTGTAGTCTGTAAAGACTTGGCTAGGAAGTTGCTTTTGTTGGAGTTGCCATGATGATCTGGAAGTGATCAAGCATCTAGTCTCACTGCCAACGCGATATGAGCTTATAGGGTCACACACAAGAGTGTTCGGAGAAGTTGGAGGAAGAATTGTGTTGGCCTTACTCATATTGGATATGAGTGAAGGACCAATCCTTGACTTATTGGACTTGGGTCGAGTCAACTGAATGCTCCACGGGTATTATGAATATTGTATGGAGCGTGTTGGCAAGTATTCGAGATGAGTCAACGAGAATGTCTAGAAGACTTTTACATCAAATCATCGAGTTATGGTTTACTCGACGAATTGAATGTTACTCGACGAATATTACCTCAGTTCGTCGAATGAACTAATTCATGACTCGACTAATTCATTTTTTCTCGATGAATTTCTTGTGAAAAGTTCACTCGACGAATTAGTTCGTTACTCAATGAATTCAATCTGTAACTCGACGAATTTCTCCAGTGAAATGTTCACTCGACGAATTCTGTGTTTACTCCGATGCAGTCATGGGTCTGCGGTTATCCTTTTTGTCGCCTGGGTATAAATAGAACCCGATCAATGCCCTAAAATGGGGGTTGCCTTTGTGTGATCCTTTTGCGATAGAAGAAGAATGACGGAAGTGTTCTGACGGTCTTGATCCCGCACCCCACCGTCGCCGCCTCTTCCTATAATCGGATCTAGCAATCCGTGGAAGACCAAGAGGGCATTCTTCTTCTCCGGTCTAGTTCTTTTGCGACAAGAATCTAGGGTTCTCCTCTCGCTCTTGTGGAGTCCCGTAGAGGCGCCGATCCATTTCAGCGCTTGGGACTCATCGTCTGTTCTCTGTATTTCAGCTCTGGAGCACCTCGGTTGAGTATTGACTCAATCCCCTTCAGGTATTGCAATGTATTGCTCTTCCTTATTTCTTGATTCATGAAATCGCAAGTTCCTTGAACTATTTAGGGTTGTTCTTGTTCTTTTGTTTCTTCCGCTGCGCAAATATGATGTGCTATTATCATAATGAATGGTATAAAGAAAACCCAACAGCTTTGATTTGAAGTACTTGGGAGAATTGACTTATATACTTGGTATAAAGATCTATAGAGATAGATCAAGGAAGGTGATGGGTTTGACAAATAGTACATACATTGAATAGGTGTTGAAGCGGTTTAACATGCTTGAGTCTAAGAAATGATTCTTACTCATGACACATGGTGTGTATCTCTCTAAGGACCAATATCCTAAATCTTTGGAAGATAAGGACTGGATGAAGTTTATTCCACATACTTGTGTTATTGGATCAATTATGTATCCAATGTTATGTACTCATCCTGATGTCTCATAAGCATTGAGCATGACTTGCGAAAACCATTCTGATCTAGGTTAAGGTCACTAGATCGTAGTTAAGAATATCTGAAAGTACTTGAGAAGGACTAATGATGCATTCTTGATATATGGTGGTGAGGATGAACTGTGTGTAAAGGGTTACACTAATGCCAGTTTCCAAACAAATAGGGATGACTCAAAGTCTCAATTAGGTCTTGTGTTTTGCCTAAATGGAGGCATTGTGAGCTGGAAGAGTTCGAAATAAGGGACTGTTGTTTTGCCTAAAAGAGACTGGGTATATCGTTGTTACTAATGCAACAAAGGAGGTTATATGGATTAGGAAATTCATCGGCATGCTTGATGTAGTTCATAGCATTGTTGATCTAGTGATTCCTTACTGTGACAACAACCGTGACATTGCATAGGCCAAGGAACCTAGATCTCATCAGTGCTCTAAGCACATACTTTGGTGGTTCCATATCATTCAAGAGATAGTCGATTGAGGAAATCTGAGCATATGTTGGGTACCGATATATGATAATATAAAAGATCCTTTAATAAAGGCTTGAATGATCAATTCTAGTTGGGGCCTCATGGGTTTGGCTTTGTCCATTTTTAAGTTCATGTGATGACTTGTACTATGATTTCATTTATAGATTTTAAGGCATGTCTTTTGTTATGTTATTCCTTTCTATAGATATCAAATAATTGATCATAATAAATTCTCTTAGAAGGTTTATTTCATAGGAATTCAAGTACATGACTTGAATGTGAGATCCTACATGTAAATGAGACACCATTATTAAATGGTCCCGGGTCGAGGTATCATTGTAGAAATTGGGTAATAATGATGCATTTGAGACTAGTATATGTGTTGTCTGATGACCAAGTCTTATAGTTCATAATATTAGATATAAAGTCACCACATAGGTATTTGTTAGAGAACAAGTGTACTCAACAAACCCACCATGAGATTACTTTGTGGATTGTTACATGAACGTAACACAAGTAGTTCTCATAGAGCCAATGGTGTATATGGTTCTTTGACCATAATTCTCTACATTCATTATTGTTGAAACCAAGACTTGAGAACAAAACTTAGTCTCTGTGGAGTTCGGGGTCCCCAAAAGAGGGGGTGACCTCACACTTACTTATCTCAAGGGAGAGCACTAGGCCGAAGACTTAGTAAACTAGGAACAAGACCAAAGGCTCAGCGAGGAGGACACACCACACACCCGGAAGATCATAGAGCGCTTCCCCTCCCAAGCCAATGCTGAGCTTGGGGCACCTTTGGAGGCTCTCTTCACCCACTTGAAGAAAACTTGGGGAGAGAGAAGCCCAAAGAGAAGTCCCTCCAAATGGTGCCCCCTTGGTCCTATTTATAGCTTTTTGGACTTGGTCTGCCAATAGCCATATTTTGGCCTACGAGATTACAAAAGAACCACCAGGTTTGGTCTGCCAAAAGCCAAATCCCGCCATTCCGAAATGCTAAATGCAGGCCGTCTCCTATTCCTGGGGCTGGGCGAGAGGGGGCAGGCCTCCTCCCTTGCTCGCCCCCCTCACTGGGGTAGGGGGAGCCCGGGAGGCCACCCGCCTCACCGGCTCGCCCCCTGCTGGGGTAGGGGCGAGCCCGGGAGGCCACACTCATCTCAGATCGCCCCCTTGCTGGGGCGGGGGCGAGCCCAGGAGGCCACCCGCCTCTCATCTCTCCCCCTGCTGGGGTGGGGGCGAGCCCGGGAGGCCACCCGCCTCTTGGCTCGCCATCTTGCTAGGGCAGGGGAGAGCCCGGGAGGCCACCCGCCTCTCGGCTCGCCCCCTACTAGGGCGGGGGTGAGCCCGGGAGGCCACCGGCCTCTAGGCTCGCCCCCTGCTGGGGCGGGGGAGAGCCCGGGAGGCCACCCGCCTCTCAGCTCGCCCCCCTGCTGGGGGAGGGGGGCTGAACCCGCGAGGCCACCCTCCTCTCGGCTTGCCCCCCTGCTGGGGTGGGGGCGAGATTAGGAGGCCACCTTCCTCACCGACTTGCCCCTCTGCTAGGGCGGGGAGAACCCGGGAGGCCGCCTGCCACTTTGGCTCACCCCCTGCTAGGGCGGGGCGAGACCGGGGGGTTTCCTCCCCTCTACTCTCCGGCTCGCCCCATCTGCCCTCCTTGGGCTGGGCGAGAGGGAGGCCGCCCTCCTACCCTGCTCCCCCCCCCCCCCCCCTCTTTGGAATAATCTGGGGCTGCGCCCCTCGGTCTTGAGCCTGTCCGATGGCTCACCCACCCCTCTTACCTAGGGTAGTGACTCTTAAAAGATATTGGGCCTAATGACACCTTGGGCCCTGGGGATCCACTCGGCGAATACAGGGTTGTACAGAATCCCAGCTCTTTTCGAGTGGGACTCACGCTCGGAAAGAAAAGTCCAACCCTGCCTATTCGGCGAGTGCCTTCCTGAGAGCCCGGCTAGAGGAGCCACCTCTGGGGAAAAACACTTAGCCTCCCCGAGAGGCCTTCTGACCCTGCCGTCTAGCAAGAGCCCAGCTAGCGGAGCCACCTTGGTAGAAAAACACTTAGCCTCCCCGAGAGGGCTTCCCACCTCGCCGGCTAGCGAGAGCCCAGCTAGCGGAGCCAACTCGGGATAAAAACACTTAGCCTCCCCGAGAGGCCTTCCGACCCTGCCAGTTAGCGAGAACCTGGCTAGCGGAGCCACCTCAGGGGAAAAACACTTAGCCTCCCCGAGAGGCCTTCCCACCTCGCCGACTAGCGAGAGCCCGGCTAGCGGAGCCACCTCGGGGGAAAAAACACTTAGCCTCCCCGAGAGCCTTCCGACACTGCCGGCTAGCGAGAGCCTGGCTAGCGGAGCCACCTTGGGGGAAAAACACTTGGCCTCCCCGAGAGGCCTTTCCACCCTACCGGCTAGCGAGAGCCCGGCTAGCAGAGCCACTTCGGGGGAAAACACTTAGCCACCCCGAGAGGCCTTCCCACCTCGCCGGCTAGGGAGAGCCCGGCTAGCGGAGCCACGTCGGGGGAAAACACTTAGCCTCCCCGAGAGGCCTTCCCACCTCGCCGGCTAGCGACAGGCCGGCTAGCAGAGCCACCTCGGGGGAAAAACACTTAGCCTCCCCGAGAGGCCTTCCCACCTCGCTGGATAGCGAGAGCCCGGCTAGCGGAGCCACCTCGGGGGAAAAACACTTAGCCTCCCCGAGAGGCCTTCCGACCCTGCCGGCTAGTGAGAGCCCGGCTAGCAGAGCCACCTCGGGAGAAAAACACTTAGCCTCCCCGAGAGGCCTTCCCACCTCGCCGGCTAGCAAGAGCCCGGCTAGCGGAGCCATCCCGGGGGAAAAACGCATGGCCTCCCCGAGAGGCCTTCCTACCCTACCGGCTAGCGAGAGACCGGCTACCGGAGCCACCTCGGGGGAAAAACACTTAGCCTTCCCGAGAGGCCTTCCCACCTCTATGGCTAGCGAGAGCCCAGCTAGCAGATCCACCTCGTGGGAAAAACACTTAGCCTCCCCGAGAGGCCTTCCCACCTCGCTGGCTAGCGAGAGCCCGACTAGCGGAGCCACCTCGGGGGAAAAACACATAGCCTCCCCGAGAGGCCATCCCACCTCGCCGGCTAGCGAGAGTCCGGCTAGCGGATCCACCTCGGGGGAAAAACACTTAGCCTCCCCGAGAGGCCTTCCGACCATGCCGGCTAGCGAGAGCCCGGCTAGAGGAGCCACCTCAGGGGAAAAACTCTTAGCCTCCCCGAGAGGCCTTCCCACCTCGTCCGCTAGCGAGAGCTCGGCTAGCGGAGCCACCTCGGGGGAAAAACACTTAGCCTCCCCGAGAGGCCTTCCGACCTCGCCGTCTAGCGAGAGCCCGACTAGCGGAGCCACCTCGGTGGAAAAACACTTAGCCTCCCCGAGAGGCCTTCCGACCCTGCCGACTAGCGAAAGCCCGGCTAGCGGAGCCACCTCGGGCGAAAACACTTAGCCTCCCTGAGAGGCCTTCCCACCCTGCCGGCTAGCGAGAGCCCAGCTAGCGGAGCCACCTTGGGGGAAAACACATAGCCTCCCTGAGAGGCCTTCCGACCCTGTTGGCTAGCGAAAGCCCGTCAAGCGGAGCCACCTCGGTGGAAAAACACTAAGCCTGCCCGAGAGGACTTCCCACCTCGCCGGATAGCGAGAGCCCGGCTAGTGGAGCCACCTCGGGGGAAAACACTAGCCTCCCCGAGAGGCCTTCCGACCCTGCTGGCTAGCGAGAGCCTGGCTAGCAGAGCCACCTCGGGGGAAAATAACTTTGCCTTGCAGAGAGGCCTTCCCACTCTACCGGCTAGCGAGAGCCCGGCTAGCGGAGCCACCTCGGGGAAAAACACTTAGCCTCCCCGAGAGGCCTTCCCACCTCGCCGGCTAGCGAGAGCCCGTCTAGCGGAGCCAGCTTGCAGGAAAAATACTTATCCTCCCCGAGAGGCCTTCCCACCTCGCCGGCTAGTGAGAGCCCGGCTAGCGGAGCCACCTCAAGGGAAAATCACTTGGCCTCGCGGAGAGGCCTTCCCACCCTACCGTCTAGCGAGAGCCGGCTAGCGGAGCCACCTCGGGAGAAAAGCACTTAGCCTCCCCGAGAGGCCTTCCTAGCTCGCCGGCTAGCGAGAGCCCGTCTAGCGGAGCCACCTCGGGGGAAAAACACTTATCCTCCCCGAGAGGCCTTCCCACCTTGCCGGCTAGTGAGAGCCCGGCTAGCGGAGCCACCTCGGGGTAAATACACTTATCCCCCTTGAGAGGTCTTCCCACCTCGCCGGCTAGCGAGAGCCACCTCGGGGGAAAAAACACTTAGCCTCCCCGAGAGGCCTTCCGACCCTGCCGGCTAGCGAGAGCCCGGCTAGCGGAGCCACCTCGGGGGAAAAACACTTAGCCTCCCCGAGAGGCGTTCTGACCCTGCCGGCTAATGAGAGCCCGACAGCAGAATCATCCGGGGCACTCCAGCACGAAAAAATTGTCACCTTGCCAGCCTCTCCGCGAGATCAACCTGACCCACCGGCTAGTGAGAGACCGACATCGGAATCATCTGGGGCACTCCAGCATGAAAAACTTGTCACCATGTCAGCCTCTCCGCGAGATCAACCTGATCCACCGGTTAATGAGAGCCCGGCAGTGGAATCATCATGGGCACTCCAGCACGAAAAACTTGTTACCTTGCCAGCCTCTCCACGAGATCAACCTGACCCACCGGCTAGTGAGATCCCGGCAGCGGAATCATCTGGGGCACTCCAGCACAAAAACATTGTCACCTTGCCAGCCTCTCCTCGAGATCAACCTGACCCACCGGCTAGTGAGAGCCCGACAGCGGTATCATCCGGGGCACTCCAGCATGAAAAGTTTGTCACCTTTATAGCCTCTCCGCGAGATCAACCTGACCCACCGGCTAGTGAGAGCCTGACATCGGAATCATCCGGGGCACTCCAGCATAAAAAACTTGTTACCTTGCCAGCCTCTCTACGAGATCAACTTGACCCATCGGCTAGTGAGAGCCTGGCAGCGGAATCATCCGGAGCACTCGAGCATGAAAAACTTGTTACCTTGCCAGCCTCTCCGTGAGATCAACCTGACCCACCAGCTAGTGAGAGCCCGACAGCGGAATTATACGGGGCACTCTAGCAAGAGAAACTTGTTACTTTGTCAGCCTCTCCGCGAGATCAACCTGACCCACCGTCTAGTGAGAGCCTAGCAGCGTAATCATCTGTGGCACTCCAGCATGAAAAACTTGTTAACTTGCCAGCCTCTCCATGAGATCAACCTGACCCACCGACTAGTGAGAGCCCGACAGCGGAATCATCCGGGGCACTCCAGTATGAAAAACTTGTTACCTTGCCAGGCTCTCCGCGAGATCAACCTGACCCACCGACTAGTGAGAGCCCGGCAACGGAATCATCCGGGGCACTCCAGCATGAAAAACTTATTACTTTGTAAGCCTCTCCGTTAGATCAACCTGACCCACCGACTAGTGAGAGCCCGACAATGGAATCATCTGGGGCACTTCAGCATGAAAAACTTGTTACCTTGTCAGCCTCTCCG
The DNA here is from genome assembly GCA_033032865.1 of Dactylorhiza incarnata. NCBI lineage: Eukaryota > Viridiplantae > Streptophyta > Magnoliopsida > Asparagales > Orchidaceae > Dactylorhiza > Dactylorhiza incarnata. The sequence goes on along the minus strand of JAWHQI010000017.1, from coordinate 1,913,162 downwards.
TGAGATCAACCTGACCCATCGGCTAGTGAGAGCCCGACAGCGGAATTATCCGGGGCACTCCAGCGCGAAAAACTTGTTACCTTGCCAGCCTCTCAGCGAAATCAACCTGACCCGCTGGCTAGTGAGAGCCCGACAGCGGAATCATCTGGGGCACTCCAGCATGAAAAATTTGTTACCTTGCCAGCCTCTCCGCGAGATCAACCTGAACCACCGGCTAGTGAGAGCCCGACAACAGAATCATTCGGGGCACTCCAGCATGAAAAACTCCGACCACCGAGCGGTCCCCGACCCTGCCAGCTTGGTGGAATCCTGGTCAGCGGGCCAGCATCGAGGCTAAGTACCTTGAAAACTTTTCATCACATTAGTAATCACATTATACGCAAGAAAAAACTAAGTATGAAAGTAAACCATCATACAACATGGGCTTAAAGAAAAAAAGACTAAGTATGGAGACCCGAACATGGTTTCCTACTCCCAGGCATGGTCTTCATCGATCCCCTCCGGTTGGTGATGTTGCTACATCGGACCCCTTTCCTCCCTCATTTCCAAAAACTCGGGGCAGGCGGACGTCGCGTGATCTTCCTCCTCGTGGAAGTCACAGTAGGGTAACATCACCCTAACCCCTCCTCTTCCTCTTCTTTTCGCTTTCCTGGCTCTCCACCTTCTCCCCCAGCCAATCACCATGGTCTGCTGAGGTGGTGGAGGGGGTGCCTTCAGTCCCTGCCTCCACCCTGGGGCGTCAGACCTCTCCCCCTGGAAGCTACCCTTTCCTTGGTCAAACTTCCTTTTTGGATCTTCCACACTCCCTCCGTGACTGCCTCACTCAGCTTGGCCAACCTTTTTGCAAACTCTGGGTTGGCCTCCTCACTCTCAATTTCTTCCGCCATCCTTTCCATCAATTCCTCGAAGGATATGGGGGTCTTCCGCTTTAAGCTCATCTTGAAGAACTCCTCCCGCAGCCCCACTATGAAGGCGAGCTGGAGGGTGAACCTGGGCACCTCCTGAACTTGCAGGACCTCTTCCTGGAACCTATCCACGTACCGAGCCAGCGACTCCCTTGGCTCTTGCTGGATCTTGAAGAGTGCCTCGACATCTTTCCTCCTCTTCTTCGACATCGAGAAGCGCAGCACGAAACCTCGACGCAGATCTTCGTAGGCATAGATAGACCGCACGGGGAGCTGGTGGAATAAATCCCTTGCCTTCTCCTTTAGAGTAGTGACAAAGAGCCGGCACTGAAAGGAATCTGACGTAGGCTTGACAGAGACTATGTCATTGACGCAATGTAAGTGCAAGACTGGTTCATCCTTGCCGGAGTAGTAAGACATCTTCAGTCCTCTGAACCCCTCTAGAACCGGGGATGAGAGGATCATCTCACAAAAGAGACTTACCTCCCCGGCTTGGTGGGTGGTTCACTCTCGCGGAGTCGGCTCGTTGACCTCCATATTTGCCAGACTACCGAACAGCTGCCACCCGGGGAGGTCTCGCCAAAGAGCCCCTGCTTGACCCCTTTTGGGTCATGGCGAGTGGGGGCCGGATGCCTCCCTGCTCGCCCCCCTTTCGGGCCGGGCGAGTGGGAGCGGGCCGCATCCCCACTCCCCCCCTTGGGGTTGGGCGAGTGGGGGAAAGCTGCCTCCCCACTCGCCCCCATGGGGCTAGGCGAGTGGGGGAAAGCTGCCTCCCCACTCGCCCCATTGGGGCTGGGCGAGTGGGGGAAAGCTTCCTGCCCACTCGCCACCTTGGGGGTGAGCGAGTGGGGGAAAGTTGCCTGCCCACTCCGCCCCTCTTTGGAGGCCGGACGAGTGTGGGTTGGATGCCTCCACACTTGCCCCCGTCGACACCACCTTCCTATATCGCTGGCCGGGAGTGCTCTCGCCCATCCACTAGGTCGGGAGTGCTCTCGCCCATCCTCTCTCGCTTTCGCCTCTCGCGGCAAAAGCTAGCTACAAGTTCTGCAAGACCTCTCGCTTGAAGTCTTCAAACATTTCCGTCGTCACCATAGCCACCGACGTCTCCGAGTGGCCCGGGTCAAACCTTTCTCCTCCACCTCCAGCCATAGAGCTCAGCTTGAGATTTTCTTAAGCTGGTCACTCTCCACGGTCACCGCACCATAATATTGAAACCAAGACTTGAGAACAAAACTTAGTCTCTGTGGAGTTCAGGGTCCCCAGAAGAGGGGGTGACCTCACACTTACTTCTCTCAAGGGAGAGCACTAGGCCGAAGACTTAGGAAACTAGGAACAAGACCAAGGGCTCAGCGAGGAGGTCCCACTACACACACGGAAGATCTTAGAGCGCTTCCCCTCCCAAGACAATGCTGAGCTTGGGGCAACTTTGGAGGCTCTCTTCAACCACTTGAAGAAAACTTGGGGAGAGAGAAGACCAAAGAGAAGTCCCTCCAAATGGTGCCCCCTTGGTCCTATCTATAGCTTTTTGGACTTGGTCTGCCAATAGCCATATTCTGGCCAACGAGATTATGAAAATACCCCCAGGTTTGATCTGCCAACAGCCAAATCCTACCATTCTGAGACGCTAAACGCAGGCTGTCTCCTCTTCCTGGGGCCAGGCGAGAGGGGGCAGGCCTCCTCGCTTGCTCGCCCCCCTCACTGGGGTGGGGGTGAGCCCGGGAGGCCACCCGCCTCACCGGCTCGCCCCCCTGCTAGGGCGGGGGCGAGCCCGGGAGACCACCCGCCTCTCAGCTCGCACCCCCTGCTGGGGCGGGGGCGAGCCCGAAAGGCCACCCGCCTCTCGGCTCGTCACCTACTGGGGCGGTGGCAAGCCCGGGAGGCCACCCGCCTCTCGGCTTGCCCCCCTGCTGGGGTGGGGGCGAGTCCGGGAGGCCACCTGCCTCACTGACTCGCCCCCTCTGCTGGGGCGAGCCCAGGAGGCCACCCGCCTCTCGGATCACCCCCTGCTGGGGTGGGGGTGAGCCCGGGAGGCCACCTACCTCACCAGCTCACCCCCTCTGCGGGGCGGGGCGAGCCCGGGAGGCCGCTTGCCTCTCCAGCTAACCCCCTGCTGGGGCGGGGCGAGCCCGGGGGGCTTCCTCCCCTCTACTCTCCGACTCGCCCCCTCTGCCCTCCTTGGGCTGGGCGAGCGGGAGACCGCCCACCTCCACTGCTCCCCCCCCCCCCCCTCTTTGGAATAATCTGGGGTTGCGCCCCTCGTTCTTGAGCCCGTCTGATGGCTCACCCGCCCCCCTTACCTGGGGCAGTGCCCCTTAAAAGATATTGGTCCTAATGACACCTTGGGCCCCGGGGATCCACTCGGCGAATACAGGGTTGTACAATTATGTGAGGAGGAGAATACTTTGATGTCATCTAAATTCTTCCTTGAGAAAGGTTGATGATAAGGGTGGTTATTAGGTAGATTATATATCATACAGGTGGTAGTGAGTTGATGCAGATGGGATTTTTCCTATTATATGATAGGAGTTACATCTATGGGCCCCTTGATGGATTGATACTTTGAAATGCATGCCCATGTTAGGCCGAGTCAACATATGATATTGAGCTCACTTATTTCTGATTGTCTACTCTAGATCAAGAAACATAGATTGATTTATTAAGATGGTGACATGCTCCATGCCTTGAGTTCAATATGGATTTAAAGGACAAAGGAACTGGGCAACACTGAAACATTGGACACTAATAGGTTTTGTTGAGTTACCAACTCTGATGCATTTTTAGATGTTGCTCATTATTTGCGAGACTATGGTTGATACATTCTAGCTTAAGTGGGTGATTGTTGAAATCTTTGTGATCTAGAAGTAATCAAGGATTTAGTCTTACTGTCAATGTGATATAAACTAATGGAGTAACACATAAGAACGTATGAAAAATGGATAAATAATCATGTTGGTTTTTACTTATATTAGATATAAGTGAAGAACCAAGCCTAAAATGATGTTTAATTAATTAGGAATTAATTAGATAATAAATGGGAGTACTTATATGTCGAATTGGATTCAAATAGTATATTAAATGACTACTCAACGTATGTTAACTTGAGAAATTGAAATATGTCAACTTAGTGTGTGTTTAACATAATCACATAGTTTTTTGGATCGTAGACTTGTGAAGTTAACGTATGTTGAGTTGATGAGTAGCCATATACTACTCTACATATGTTGACTTGTAAAGTCGACGTACATCAACTTGGTTTTAGCTTAGTAAATCTTTTATACTATGATATAATACTCGACGTACGTCGAATTGTGAAGTCAGCGTAAGTCGACTAGTAAAATAGAATTTGACGCACAGAATACTCCATTTTGTCCCTCTCAACGCACAAGTGGGTGGTGTATGAAAGTGTGATATGTAGTGTGTTTTAGGGGTTTTTGAGGACGTCTTTTGACGACTCCCGAAGAACCTACTGGTGCTGGAATGAAACTAGTATTCCGTGGAAACGAGGAGGATGATCATCTTCCAGCCCAAGTCATTGGACGAATTGTGAAGTGTGTACGGAATTTGAATGTATAATCATAGATATGTAGATCTCGTTCTACGTTATGGTTCTCACACAAACGTTACTCTTCTCAAAATTATGATTTTGACGATGGTATAAACTCAATTCTTGATCTATTGGTTTTTACATGGTCATTTCGATTGGGTTTCTTGCTAGTTTTTCTGTTGCACATTAGATTGCATGAGAAACCCAACAATAATAAATCAAATTCACAATCTAGTAAAAGCAATTGATGACCAGCATATAGTCACTAAAATTTAAAAAAGTCTTCCAAAAACATTTGATCATGAAGTTGCGTCAATCACAGGGGCAAAAGATTTAGAAACTCTTACCATTACAAAACCAATGGGCTCTCTACGGTCTCACAAAGAGAGAATGAAGATTGGAGCGAGCTTAGATCTAGAACAAGTCTTCCAAACAAAGATTTAAATAAAAAAAGGATAAAATATAAGAGAGACAGAATATAAGACAACTTCATCCAAAAAATATGAAGATTCAGAATAAAGAAAAAGAAGCATTAACTTCTAACTTATAGTGCATACTCTGTAAGAGTATAATCCATGAAATAGATGGTTGCTTCTATAACTGTAAGAAGTCTACCCACCTGGATCGAGAATGTTGGTTCAAGCATAAAGAAAAATCTAACTTCGCTGGGAGAAATGCAAATGAAGCTCTAGTTTTCACCGGCTATAATTTCGTCATCAGTGATAGTGATAACAGACATACCTGGTATGTCAATAGTGGTTGATCAAGTCATATGTGTTGGGAAAATGATTTCTCTTAACCCCTAGAAATGAGTTAAAGAAAGAGTTTTATGAATGAATAACAAAGACAAAGTAAATATGCGTCGAATGGTATTCGACGCTACGTCGAAATAGAGTCGACGTCTTCTTCAGGATATGTCGAAGTAACTTTAGGAAGATTTCGACGTAGGTCCTGTCGACGCTACTCTGATTTCTAGTCGACGCATACAAAGAAGTCGACGCACCTTTGTCGACGCACATTCCTTATATCCCTCTCGACGTTGGGCTAAGATAAATTCGACGCTTACGTCGAATAGTAATCGACGCACGTCGATTTGTTTGACAGATTTGAATCTGCGCCAGATCTCTTTCCTTCTTTTCTGAAGATCTGATTTATATAGAATGATGTTAATATTTTATAGCCATTCTGAATCATTCTTTCCTTCTATTTGATTCTTGGCTAAATTGATGAAATCTGTTTTGGATATTATTTGAAATCTAAATTAATATTTTCCATTTATGTCTGCTATGGAAATATTTCTCTCTACCTAAATCTCTGGCTGCTAATTGATTCCTCTCCTATAGTACTATCTTATTACACAGAGCTATAAAATAAAGAGCAAGTCGGCAGGAAAAAGAAAAAGAGTGATCCACCACACATTTTATGATATAGAGGAAAAGCTCCCAAAAGAAAAGAGAGATATTGAGAAAAAGCTCTGCAGCAACTTTCATCCATTTCTACTTCTGCTTCTGGTCACTGATCACTGCTGCAAAATCTGATTGCTCTCACTAAAAGAGAGAAAGGCTACAAATCTTCTTCTCTCTATAGAAGAAAGATTCAATTCTTAACTTGTGCTTCAAATCTTCTTGCTAGGAAGAAGATTCATTATTGGCTTTATTCCATTCTTTCCTTTTCATTCTTATTCACTATTGTAAAAGAGTTTTTAGAATCTCTCTTCAAAAAATTCAGTGTATTGGTTCTAAGAGTCTCCTTATCAAAAGACTCAGGGTGGTTCTAAGAGTCTCCTTATCAAAAGACTCAGTGCAAGTTAGTGAATTCCTACCAAGGGGGTAGAAGAGTGGACTACCCAAAGTTTGGGGAACCACTATATTTTCTTGTGTTGTGCTGTGGATCTTCTTTCTTACATTTGCTTTATTGTTTTAATTCTTGTTGGTGTGTGTGGGAAGCTCTAATCTGTGATCATACATATATATATATATTAACTTTGCACAAAATATTTCAAATCTCTATTCACCCCCCCTCTAGAGAAATCTAGTGAGGTTAACTGTGCACTTTCAATTGGTATCAGAGCCAGGTTGATCTAAAAAGGATAACTCCTTGATCAAAAAGGTCCTACCCCATATATATATATTTTTCAAAACTATTTTTCACATGGCACAAATCAAAGATTATGCTTCCACCAGACCACCAATTTGCAACCTTGAAAAGTTTGCACTTTGGAAGACAAGAGTTAGAATTTATCTAAACTCTATTGATGATGAATTGTTTAATTCTATTTTGACAGGTCCCCCCAAGCCATTCAGGAAGGACTCAAGTGGAAAAGTGACTGAAACACTTGCTCCAAGAACTGAATGGACAGAGGATGAGAAGAAAGCCCAAGGACATGATGCCAAGGCTATGAACATTCTAGTCTCAACACTCTCAGATGAAATCTTTCAAAAGATTGCTGATTGTGAGTCAGCTAAGGAAGTATGGGAAGCTCTCACCAAAATGGTAGAAGGAAGTGCTGATGAAAAGAAAGACAAGAAGGCCCTATTAATCTCTCAATATGAAAACTTCCAAAAGAAAGAAAGTGAAAGTGTTGCTGACATGTACTCAAGATTCAGCCTCATAATTAATGAATTGAGGTCACTTGAAAAGGACATATCTCTCACTGAGATAAATGATAAATTGCTGACTTGTTTTCCCAGCACTTGGGATTCAAGAATCTGGCCAATTAAAGACTCCAGGAGTCAAGAAGAAATATCAACAGATGTTCTACTGGGTAAACTGAAATCCTATGAACAGCTATTGAAAACCAGAGCTGAGAAAGAAAAGGCATCTCCACTCTCAAAAGAAAAGAGTATTGCATTGAAGGCTACTGAAGGTGAATCATCAACTAGTGATGATGAGCTGATCAGCTTGCTGGCTAAAAAGTTCAAGAAATGGATCAAAACAGAAGAATCCAGAAGAAGAGAATCAAAAACCAGGTATAACAAAAAACCCTCTAAAGAGATTATCTGTTACACATGCAGGAAACCTGGACACATTGCTCCTGATTGTCCTAAGGAGAACAGCAGCAAGAAAGATCTGAAAAGTACAGATCCAAAGAAGAAGAAGAAAGGAAGAGGATTGATTGCTCAATCCTGGAGTGATTCAGAATCTGAAGAAAACACCTCATCAGATATTGATCAAGAAGATGTCAAGCAAGAAGAAACATGTCTGATGGCCACTGAGAAGCTTGAAGATACATCTATGGTAAATATACTAAATAGTATAGATTTCTCCTCCACTAATTTTGCACAAGATTTCAAAGAATTCTGTTTAGATCTAATCAAATCTGAAAAAGGGGTAAAAGAATTAAGGATGGAGTTAAGAAAACTAAAGCAAGTAAACACATACCATAAAAATTATAAACTCAATCTAGAACTCTCAGAGGAAAACCTAAACAAAATCTATTTAGAAAATCTAACACTAAGGAAAGAGCTAGCAAAAGCTAAAGCCTTTGAGGATTCTCTAAATGGAAAAAATCAGAAAATCAAAAATATCTCTGAAAATCTCACTAATAGATCTAATCAATTAAAACTGAAAGCTAATGAAGCATCTAAGTCTAAAGCACCCAGCAAATCTGTCTGGAAACACCCCATTCACTTCACCAGGGAAAATCATCTAGAAGAAGCAAGATCACAAGAAAGTCAAGAAACAACCACTCTTTTCAACAAACCTAATCCCATTATAAATAAAGGAATCTTAGGAAAGAATCCTAACAAGAATTTTGAATCTACGTCGAATTCATATCGACGCAATCAATCTGCGTCGAATCATTATCAACGTACGTCGATTCTTAATCGACGCTTATACCAAAAGGCGTCGACTTCATCTCCACGCACGTCGAATTCATATCGACGCAATCAATCTGACAGAAATGTCTCTCTGCTCAAAAAGTCTCCCTCTCTTTCCTTACACTATGAACACTATTTCTGTGACATCACCAAAACAGATTGGTATGATAGACCATTGCCCCAAAAGGAGGAAGGATATTCTGAAAAACCTACTTATTCCTTCATTAGTTCTGATTATAAGAAGGGACCCCAGCTGAGCAGGGTTCAAACTAATGTTTAAAATTTTTATGTGCAGATGTACCACATCTCCAGGCTTGTGTGGTACTTGGACAGTGGATGCTCCATGCACATGACAGGATGCAAAAACCTGCTAAACAACTTTGAGGACAGACTTGGACCATCAGTAACCTTTGGAGACTCTAGCTGTGGCCAAACCAAGGGATTTGGAGACTTCATTGAAGGGAAGGTCACCTTCAAGAATGTGGCAGTAGTCAAAGGACTAAAACATAATCTGATAAGTATAAGTCAGATATGTGATAATGGTAAGTATGAGGTAAAATTCACCATACTACTCTGCCTTATTATTGATACCAAGACTGGTGCCACAGTACTTAAAGGAATTAGAAAAGGTAAAGTATATGTAGTAGACTTCAGTTCCTCTCCCACAGAAGTATGTTTATTCAATAATATTATTGATAAAAGTGAATTATGGCATAGGAGACTAGGTCATCTAAACTACAAAACAATTAGTAAACTAGCAAAAAATAACCTAGTGAGAGGCCTACCAAAGGGTAGATACTCTAAGGATTCTCCATGCAGACCTTGCCAACTAGGAAAACAAACCAAATCATCCTTCAAACCAATTGGTAAGGATGACTCTCCAAGGATCCTTCACTTGCTCCACATGGACCTCTTTGGTCCCATATCTACTCAAAGCTTGGGAGGAAAATCCTATACCCTAGTTATTGTAGATGACTACTCTAGATATAGTTGGGTATTCTTTCTAAAGGCCAAGTCTGAAACCCATCAGACTCTCTCAAAATTCATAAAACAAATTCAATCTGAATTCAACAGTCAGGTATCCATAATAAGAAGTGACCATGGAACTGAATTTGAAAATCAGGCTATGAGTAGTTTCTGTAATGAAATAGGAATCAAACAAAATTTCTCAGTACCTAGAACTCCTCAACAAAATGGAGTTGCTGAGAGGAAGAATAGAACTTTAATAGAATCAGGAAGGACCTTGCTTGCAGAATCAGGATTAACAAAAACCTTTTGGGCTGAAGCAGTCAATACTGCAAATTATGTTCTAAATAGAAGCCTCATTCATAAAACTAAGTTAAAAACTCCTTATGAACTCCTGAAGGGAAAAACACCTATTGTCAAATACTTTAAAATTTTTGGGTGTGCTTGCTTTATTCTAAATAATGGAAAAGATCATCTTGCAAAGTTTGACAAAAAGTCTGATGATGGAATATTTGTGGGATATTCATCATCCAGTAAAGCTTATAGGTGCTATAACAGGAGAACTCTGAAAATTGAAGAATCTATGCACATTGTGTTTGATGAAACTAACATGTTGATTAAGGGGGAGGATACTCCCACCAACTCTTTTTCACAGGAAAGCAAAAGCATAGAAATCCAGCATGAGCAACTAGCTCTAGAGAACAAAGAAAATGAAAGAGAATACCAGCTAAAGGAACCAAGTGAGGAATCTGAACAAGAACATGAAGAAAGTTCAGAGAGAAGCTTTCAAAACCAATCTCCACAAGAAAACTTGGTCCAGGAAGAACAGTTTGATAATGATCACATTGAGAATGAAGAAGAAGAACAACTAGCAGATCCCAGGAGAACAGGGATCAATTTGAGAGATCACCCAAAATCTCAAGTAATTGGAAACCTCAATACTGGAGTAAAAACAAGGCATCAAGTTTCAAATGGAGTAATGCTTCAATGCTTCTTATCACAAGTTGAACCAAAGAAGTTTGAAGAAGCAAACTGTGATCCTCATTGGATTTTGGCCATGCAAGAAGAGCTAGGCCAATTTGAGAGAAACAAAGTATGGAAGTTAGTAGAAAGACCCAGTAACTACCCAGTGATTGGCACAAAATGGGTATATAAAAACAAGCTAGATTCCACTGGAATAATTGTCAGGAACAAGGCAAGACTTGTGGCACAAGGATACAGACAAGAAGAAGGAATAGACTACAATCAAACCTTTGCTCCAGTAGCCAGATTGGAAGCAATTAGGCTCTTCCTGGCCTATGCAGCTTTTATGAAGATGAAGGTATATCAGATGGATGTCAAGAGTGCTTTTCTGAACGGTGACCTTCAAGAAAAGGTATATGTAGAGCAGCCACCAGGTTTTGTCAATCCTTCTTCTCCTACTTTTGTTTATAAGCTTAACAAAGCACTATATGGTCTTAAGCAAGCTCCCAGAGCTTGGTATGACACTCTCTCTAACTTTCTTTTAGAAAACTCTTTTGAAAGAGGAAAAGTAGACAAAACACTCTTCACTAGAACTCATAAAAACCAACTCCTTCTTGTTCAAATATATGTAGATGACATCATATTTAGCTCCACTCATCCTAAACTTTGTAAAAGATTTGCTGATCTAATGCAATCAAAATTTGAAATGAGTAGCATGGGTGAACTCTCCTACTTTCTAGGACTTCAAGTGAAACAAAGTAGTGAAGGAATCTTTATCTCACAATCAAAATATACTAAAGAACTAATCAAAAAATTTAGTATGGAGTCAGCCTCCACCATGAAAACACCCATGGCAACCAATGCCATTATAGAAAAAGATGATAAAGGAAAATCTGTGGATCAAAAGACTTATAGGGCAATCATAGGATCCCTTCTATATCTAACAGCCAGTAGACCTGATATAATGTTTGCCACTTGTATATGTGCTAGATTCCAAGTTGATCCAAAAGAATCCCATCTCACCTCTGTTAAAAGGATTCTTAGATACCTTAAGGGAACTCCTGAACTAGGGCTATGGTATTCAGCAGAAACCAACTTTGAGCTAACAGGTTTCTCAGATGCAGACTATGCAGGCTGTAGGGTTGATAGAAAAAGCACCTCTGGCACTTGCCAATTCCTAGGTGACAGGTTAATCTCATGGTTTAGTAAGAAACAAACCTCAGTCTCCACCTCAACAGCTGAAGCTGAATATATAGCTGCTGGGAGCTGTTGTTCACAGATCCTGTGGATGCAAAATCAGCTCCTTGATTACAAACTAGAAGTCAATAACTCTAAAATTTACTGTGATAGCTCCAGTGCTATATCCATAGCATCTAACCCAGTTCTTCATAGCAGAACCAAACATATAGAAATTAGACATCACTTTCTTAGAGACAATGTAGAAAAAGGTAAGATAACCTTAGAATATATACCTACAGACAGTCAAAGAGCAGATATCTTTACGAAACCTTTGGATGAAACCAAGCATAATTTCTTCCTCAACACCCTAGGAATGCTTGATGGAAGTCTGTAAAGCATGATTGCTGAGAAAATCTAAACAAATCAGAGCTTCTAAGAAAAACTTACTGGAGATGCGTCGAATCAAAGTCGACGCACCGTCGAGTTGATCTCGACGCTAATACTGACCTCCTTCAGTTACTGATACGTCGACTATCCATCGACGTACCGTCGAATTTTCATCGACGCATATCTCAACAAAGCTTGAAGATATCAAATCCATATCTATGCTTACGCTGACATCTAAATCGACGCAACATCGATTTCAGGTTACATTTAGAATCAGATCCCTACTTCCTTTTTCTGCCTATTGAATTCCTCGATTTATGTTTCCTTTCTCGACGCTTCATCTACTTTAAATAGCACCTCGTATTTCATAACGAATACATCTCTGAACCCGCCAAAAACTTCTTCGTCTACCTCTCTCTCTCTCTACAATGGCACCTACTCCTGTTCAAGCCGACCACGTCCAAGCAATACATGCTGCTCTGAAAAATCTCCTTAAAGACTTTCAGACTCGTCTACAAAGCTTCTCTGATGAATGTGCCAATATGATCGCCCACTGTGAAGCAAAGCTGGCCACTCTATCTGCATCTCTTCCTGAGCTGCATATCCTTCTTCGAGAAGTTTCTCTGTCGCCACAAAGGTTTACATCCTTCATACAGGATATAAACCAGGGGGAGAGTTGCTCCAGAAACCCCTCTCACCAGGTTCCAGTCTTCTCAAATCATTCTGACTACACCTTTAACAAACACTTTGGTGAATCTTCCTCTTACAACACTGAAGGGGAGCATGCTGTGGATTCAGCATTCAGAATTGATATTCCTAGTATCCAGGGGGAGATTCCTGTAGTGAATCTGCCAGTAATCCAGGGGGAGGAAGAAGCAGCCATCTCTGATGATTGGAATGGGCAAATATGGATTGACACACCCTTATGCGAGGAAGAACTTCAGCATCATTCTCCTGGTTTCTCGGCCAGTTATATCAAGCTTAAGACTCCTTTGCTTGAGGATATCCCTACAAAAGAGTCTGGAGGAGACATTCATTCATCTACAGAAATCAACCTACCAAATATTTCTCTGCCCTCTATTACAGATCATCTAAGAACTCTTCTTGAAATAACTCCTTCTCCACCTAAAAAGAAATCTCCTCCTCTTCCTCCCTTACCTTCTTCTCTACCTCCTTTGCTACCTCTACCTCCTCAAGTAGCAAGACTCTCTAAACAAATAACTCCTAGGCAGAGTGCAGGAGGACAGATAAAAAGAAAAAGGGAAGTCACTCCTCACTGGCAAAATTTCTCTAAAGAAGAAAGGAAGGAGTATGCAAAAGAAAAGAAATATAGAAAGGCTATTGAAGAAATAAAAAGATTTGAGAAGGTACCCATTCCTTCTAATCCTATAAAGGACTATCATGATCCTGACATGGAAAAGAGACATGAAGAGATAAGAGAAAGAGAAGCATATGAATATGAAGCAGCTAGGAAAGAAGTGGAAGATAAAAGGAGGGCTTGGATAGAAAAGATCAACAAAGGAATGACTAAGGAACAAATCCTTGCTGAATCTTCTATCAAAATTCCAAATAAATTGTTTGATGTTGAAGCCTATCGAAAGAAGAATCCTCAAGCAGGGATTACTCTGAATAAAGGTCAAATGAACAAGAAAGGTATAGGATGTACAGAAGATACATACATACCCTACAAAAAGCCATCAAAACCTCCAAGGCTAGACAAATGGCTCAACTCTCCATGGAAAGGAAAAGGAAAAATGCATGAAGTCCCTGAGAAACAAGAACCTGAAAAGAAGAAACCCTATAGGCCAAAGGTTGACAACAAAGGACCTCCTGAGCCCAAACCTGCTCAAAAAGAATCTCACAATATTACTATTGAAATGATTGATGAAAAGGCAGCAATCATTATCAGCAAGGGCTACTCCTTAAATGACACCATCCCTGAGGGTGATAAGCTCTTGGCAAAATTGCATACCATCATCAGGAATGTCCAAGAAAGACCTGATAGAGCCAGGGGATACATTTTTGATGCTATTAATGATTTGTCTAGGAAACTTTATTCTGCCTTTGTCAACTTCATGTACAAAAAGAAGTTTCTAGTTTAAGACAAGTACTTGTCATAAGCTCTCTTTATTAACCTTCTTTTCCAATCAATATATTTCTCATTTATGCAAATTATTTTGGTATGAGTTGATTTTATGCTAAGACAATTTCTCCTTAAAAAGGGTTAAGACAAATAGGGGGAGATTGTTGGGAAAATGATTTCTCTTAACCCCTAGAAATGAGTTAAAGAAAGAGTTTTATGAATGAATAACAAAGACAAAGTAAATATGCGTCGAATGGTATTCGACGCTACGTCGAAATAGAGTCGACGTCTTCTTCAGGATATGTCGAAGTAACTTTAGGAAGATTTCGACGTAGGTCCTGTCGACGCTACTCTGATTTCTAGTCGACGCATACAAAGAAGTCGACGCACCTTTGTCGACGCACATTCCTTATATCCCTCTCGACGTTGGGCTAAGATAAATTCGACGCTTACGTCGAATAGTAATCGACGCACGTCGATTTGTTTGACAGATTTGAATCTGCGCCAGATCTCTTTCCTTCTTTTCTGAAGATCTGATTTATATAGAATGATGTTAATATTTTATAGCCATTCTGAATCATTCTTTCCTTCTATTTGATTCTTGGCTAAATTGATGAAATCTGTTTTGGATATTATTTGAAATCTAAATTAATATTTTCCATTTATGTCTGCTATGGAAATATTTCTCTCTACCTAAATCTCTGGCTGCTAATTGATTCCTCTCCTATAGTACTATCTTATTACACAGAGCTATAAAATAAAGAGCAAGTCGGCAGGAAAAAGAAAAAGAGTGATCCACCACACATTTTATGATATAGAGGAAAAGCTCCCAAAAGAAAAGAGAGATATTGAGAAAAAGCTCTGCAGCAACTTTCATCCATTTCTACTTCTGCTTCTGGTCACTGATCACTGCTGCAAAATCTGATTGCTCTCACTAAAAGAGAGAAAGGCTACAAATCTTCTTCTCTCTATAGAAGAAAGATTCAATTCTTAACTTGTGCTTCAAATCTTCTTGCTAGGAAGAAGATTCATTATTGGCTTTATTCCATTCTTTCCTTTTCATTCTTATTCACTATTGTAAAAGAGTTTTTAGAATCTCTCTTCAAAAAATTCAGTGTATTGGTTCTAAGAGTCTCCTTATCAAAAGACTCAGGGTGGTTCTAAGAGTCTCCTTATCAAAAGACTCAGTGCAAGTTAGTGAATTCCTACCAAGGGGGTAGAAGAGTGGACTACCCAAAGTTTGGGGAACCACTATATTTTCTTGTGTTGTGCTGTGGATCTTCTTTCTTACATTTGCTTTATTGTTTTAATTCTTGTTGGTGTGTGTGGGAAGCTCTAATCTGTGATCATACATATATATATATATTAACTTTGCACAAAATATTTCAAATCTCTATTCACCCCCCCTCTAGAGAAATCTAGTGAGGTTAACTGTGCACTTTCAATATGTATGGCTACCATGAAAACATCGGCTTCATTTGGTTTAGCGGTTGCGGTTGTAAAGGGAGTTGTTGCAATGAGAGGTTTGTAAATGGAGTTGGTGAAAACTGAGAGATGAAAACGGAGTTCTGTTTGGATAATCTGTGTTTGCAGAGCTGTTCAGAACTGAAATTCATTTGGCGAAATGGCGGTGGCGTTTTATAATTTTTTTATTAGATTTTTTTATATATAAATTAATTTTTTAAAAATTTTATATTATATATATAATCTGTTATATATATATTTATAAAAAACATATATTATAATACATATATTATAATATATATATTATAATAATATATTTATTTTAAATTATTTTATTAGAATAAAATTTAACTGTATAAAACTATATAACTTATATATATTAATGGTACTGTTTATCTCCTCCATTCCTCCGCCCGCCTCCGCCACCCCCGCCTCTGTTGCCATGCCTCCGCCTCCCTCCGCCGTGCAGCACTGCCTCTCCAGTGCTGTACCTCCGTGCCTCGCCGTGCCCCGCCCTCCTGTGCCCCGCCGTGCCTCTCTCCCGTGCCCCGCCGTGCCTCCCTCCCGTGCCCCGCTGTGCCGCCCTCCCGTGCAACGGAGGAGAGAAGGTGGCGAGCCTAGAGGAGGCGGAGGCTGTTGTAGCTTGAGGCAGAGCCTGGAGGAGGCGGAATCAGCTACAGCTTGGAGGAGGCACGGCGGAGGAGGAGGAGGCGGCGGGGCCGTGAGGTTGGCGGAGCACTGGAGGTTGGCGGAGCACTGGAGGTTGGCGGAGGCGACTGGGCATCTGGAGCTTGGCAGAGCACTGGAGCATATGGTGAACCATCGCTGAAAACGTGATGGACTGGAGGTCGGGGCCGCCGGTTGCAAAAGCCGAAATTTCTGAAGCTGTGAAACGCCGGCGGGTGGAGTCGATGGCGGAAAAACAAATGGATTGAAGCGGCGGCGGTTGCGTTTTTCTGAAACGGGCTTTTCGATAAGTCCAACCAAATGAGGCCATCATCTCCCTTGATGACTCCTACAAATCTATAGTATATCTTAGTGAAAGAAAATCACAAAATACTGAAGGTAAAAGAACATTTCAAATTACTACCACAAAAAGAGAAAGCTGAATAATCTCATATATGACATGGGTGCCAATGTTAGCTTAGAATTTACAGAATGTAGGACAAATAGTCGACAAGGGCTACTCTATTTTATTCTCAAAAATGAATGTCTCATCAAAGAACCTTCAACTGATAAAACTATTCCTCGACTTAAACGTCTTAGAATAGGGCGTTCGCTTTGGACATTGGAGTTGTGTCGCAATGCCATCTCCCCATCAAGGGGTTGCACTAAAACACACATTCTCTGGCATCACCAACTTAGCCATTTAAACTGGGCAGCCATGAAACAAATGTTTCAATTAAACATGGTCAGAAGACTGCAAAACATCAAAATCATCAAAGAATTTTGTGATAATTGTGCACTAGGAAAGGGGCGTGGACATCCATTTAAAAGCAATCAAGTTGGAGATACACACAGTCATTGTGCACTTGTAAAGGGGTGTAGGCATCTATTAGATGTGGATCTTTTACCTTTCTTCTAAATCTGAAGTATTTAATCACATCAAAGGACTGATTGAAAACAATTGTACCTGCATTTAAAGGCTTTTAAAATAGATCGAGGAGGAAAATTCCTCTCAAATTTCTTTATGCAGTTTTGAACAAACTAAGCGATAAAAAGAGAGATGACAACCCTCAAATCTCCTGAACAAAATGGTGTTATATAGAGAATAAATCGTATTGTTGTTGAGATGGCTAGAGCAATTTATTGGGTTTCTTAGGCTTTAAATACGCAGCAAAAAACTGGCAAGAAACTAATTTCTATTTGACCAGGAAGAAACCAATAGATCAAGAATCAAGTTCATATCTATGTCAAAATTAATATTTTGAGAAGAATAATTGTCATGTGATTACCACAGCATAGAACGAGATCTATGTCTTTATGAGTATCCACGCAAACACCAGAAACACTTCATTGTTTGTCCAACGAACTTGAGCTGGAATATGATCGTCCTCCTTCGTCTCCATAAAATAGTTTCGTTCTAGGAGAGATAATGCGACTACAGGTTCTTCAGGAATTGTCAAAACGACGTACTCAAAAAACCCTAAAACGCACTACATATAGCAGCTTCATAAACCGACCACTTGTGCGTTGAGAGGGACTGAACAGAGTATTATGTGCTTCGACTTCTATTTTACTAGTCAACGTATGTTGACTTCACAAGTTAACATATGTATGTCAAGTACTATCTTATAGTATAGAAGTTTTACAAAGCGCACACCAAGTCAACGTGCATTGACTCCACAAGTCAACATACATTGAGTACTATCCGGTTACTCATGACTCGACATACATCGACTTCACAAGTCGACATACTTTGAATAGTATCCAGAAATGTATGTGATTATGTTAAACACACACCAATTCGGTGTACGTCAATTTCTCAAGTCAACACACGTCGAGTAGTTGTTTAACATCCTATTCGAATCCACTTCGACATAAAAGTACTCACATTCATTATATAATTAATTCCTAATTAATTATACATCATTTTAGTATTGGTTCTTTACCTATATCCAATACAAGTAAAAACCAACACATTCATTTATCCATTTTCCGTGCATTCTTATGTGCGAACTTATAGGTTTATATTATGTTGGCAATAAGATTAAATCCTTGATTACTTCTAGATCACAAAATATTCCAACACAATGTTAATAATCAAATGGCTTCCTAAAATATTTTAGGTTGAAGCCACAAATACAACATTTATCTTCTAAATTGAACACCAACTAGATCTTTAGAAGGCATAACACCTTATAAAGCCTTGCTCTCAAGAAAACCATTACTATCTCATCTTAGAATCTTTGGATGTGTTTTTTTCGTTAAGGAAAAGAGAGAAAATTGAGAAGAAAAAAAAATTACAAAATTTTTTATAGGCTATAATAACTAAAAACTTTATCATTCTGACGAAAAGAAGCTCATAATCTCCAAAAAGGTGGAGTTCAATGAAACATAAACTTAGAAATGGAATTCAGAGAAGCTTCAAACTAAAGCAGTGGTTGAACAAGAATTTATTCATTCTCCCATCCTACCAGCTCAAAGAGAAACTTCTTCTACTAGAAATGTTGATTCAAGTACATAAAGTCTTATTGAGCCACCAACTCCCGCAAAAATGAGAAGCTTAAATGAAATATATCAAACTTTTGATTCATCCACAACTATTGCTTATGAAGAGGCGGACACATCAACACAATGATGAACAGTAATGGATGAAAAAATGATCATGATTGAAAAATAAATAAGACTCGGGCACTCTAAGATGAACCATCCAATCAAGAGCCAATTGGATTAAAGTGGATTTACAAAATTAGGTACAATGAAAATGGGGAGATAGTAAAATACAAAGCAAGAAATGTTTCCAAAGTAAACTCCCAAAAACTAGGCAAAGACTTCCAAGACACATGTGCTCCTATTATAGGCATGGAAACTATCAGATTAGTCATAGCATACCCATAATAGAAGCATTTACCAATCTACCAATTATATGTCAGATCTGCATTTTGAAACCTGAGTAGCATGTGAAAAGGGAAGAAGAAAGCAAGGTGGTCAAGCTTAAAAAGACCTTTTACATATTAAAGCAGGCACCATGTGCCTAAAATACAAAAATTGTCACTTAAAAGAAATTGGATTCTTCAAATGCCCCGTTGAACCTTCCCAATATCTTTTGAATGAAAAATTAGGTAGTGTAATTATCTGCCTTTATGTGGTCAACTTAATTATCTATGGGAGTTATGTAATTCCGATACAAAATCTCAAGAAAAGAATGCAAGAAAAATTTGATATGATAAAATTAGGATTGATGAAATTCTTCCTAAGAATGCAAATTCAATAATGTAAGTCCTTTGTATTCTTGTATCAAGAAAATATGTAAGTGATTTGCTCATGAAATTCAAACTAGAATCTTGCAATCATGTTGTAACATCATCCAATCCTAGTGAAAAGCTCATGAAAAGGACTGAAGAAGAAGAAGAAAGGTAAATGAAGAAATTTAAAGGTCCTTATTAGTTGGATAATTAATATACCTAACAAACATTAGAATAAATATTGCCAATATGGTATCAAGATTTGTTTCAAATACCAATCTTCGACACCTCACTGCTGCAAGCAAATTCTTCATTATTTGCAAGGAACTAAAAATTATGGGATTTACTATAAGAAAGGAGGAGAAAATCAATTGATTGGTTACTCAGATTCAGACTGGGGATGATGCCCCAATGATCTTACAAGTACAAGTCGATACATCTTCTTCCTCGGCAATAAGACAATCTAGTTGCCCTCAAGAAAGCATCATTCAGTTGCCTTATCATCAACAGAGGTTCAATACATGAATTTAAATGGATCCACTTGTGAAACCTTCTGGTTAATTCAAGTTCTCAACTATCTAGGAAAAAAGGGTAAAAGTTATACCCAAAACTGCAACAACATTTCAATTACTGCACTCGGCAAAAATCCTGTATTTCATAATAGGAGCAAGCACGTAGAGATGAGATTTAATTTTATAAGAGAACAAGTTGAAAATGGAAAAACAAAGCTCAAACACACCAGCTCAGAAAACCAACTTGCCGACAGACTCACAAAGATTCTTTCGAGAGACAAAATTTTCAAGCTTTGGGAAAATATGAAGATCAGCATGCATCCTGATTAAGGGAAAGTATTGGAGTATAATGAGAGCAAAACCTATAAGCAAGAATAAAATGATGAAGTTGCAAAGCAGTTACAGATCGCCTCTCAACAATATGAAGGGGGCAACCTTATCCTGCTGCCAAAATAAGACAATATTGTTAATTAATAATAATATAATAGCTATGTATTTTGGGGTGTAAATACATATTGAAGCCTTGTAATATTTTGTGGTGAATCAATGAAAAACTAAGGCCCTATAATTCCATTTCTTGATTTGGACTTTCAGCAAGTTTCTTTTGATTTTTCATCATCAAATTGTCATAGATAGCGTCGGTGAGGCATAAAAGCTCAAATGGCTTATGTGGTTGACGAGGAAGGAGAAATGAAAGCAATGGGGGACCTCAGGAGTAGGCGACGACGACTGCAAGCTCAGCTGAGTACACTACAAGAAGAAATGGCTACAACAACATTTTTTGTGAGTTTTCGCGACACTTTTCACATACCGCAAATGATTTTGCGGCGTTTTACTAAGCGTTGCATAAACACCGCAATTTCCATCATCGCAAAATTGCCGCAACTTGCATTGTCCCTCAACTCCAGTCCCCTTAAACTAGCATAATTTTTCAAAATATTCAATGAACACATTGACATATAGAATTCAATTAATCATTACCACTATTTTTGTTGGGAATTGACCCACTTGCAATCCGGGCTCACACAAGAAGATAATAAAGCAACCAAACACAAAGAACACCAAAAATTTATGTGGAAAACCCTCTCTAAAATAATGAGGAAATATACCACGCGGCGGGGCACAAAGAAAATTCGCTATAATCAAAATGATTACAAGAATAAGAACTAGGTTTGCCCAACCTAGAAGTCACTAGATTCGATAGACCAAATCACACCTCACAAACCCACGGTGAATAGAAAAACTCTTCAAGGAAGAAAACACCTCGACTTCTCTTCAACCACTAACGGAAACGAAGATGAAGATGGGACTTCTCCAAGGAGAAGATGATAGCACCCGACTATGAATCTCCAGTCCTTCTCTCCCGAAGAACTTGGCAATCGACCTCTGCAAGGTATCGCGACAATGGAGACAGACGTACAGATTTTTTCGGGATTTCTATCTATGACGGCTTCAATTAGATTAGGGTTCTCACTTTAATCCACTTGCCTTAAATAGGGGTTGGCCATCCCCCATTAAGACGCATAGGTTCACCTCTCACAGCCATCAGATTGAGATAAGACGGATCCAACTGCCTGAAAGAACCGGATTAGACAATCCAGAACCCATCTCACCGATATCGGGACCCAGTTACGCTGATATCGGGACCCAGTCTCGCCGATATCGGAGATCAATCTCGCTGACATGCTCAAACTATTATGCACTCTGCATCTAGCCGATAAGTCTAGAATCAAGTTGATATCCCTCCAAACTTCAAGTTGACATGCTCCAGTCGACAAGCTCCAATCTTCAAGTCGATATTGACCTTGTCTAGTTGGCATGATCTAGTCGACAAGCCAAGTCTTCAAGTCGATATTAACCCTGTCTTGTGGATATGCTCCAGTCGACAAGCCCAGTCTTCAAGTCGACATGCTTCAGAATTCTTTAGGGGCTATACCCAACAAATTCTCCCTCCAAACCATACAGAGGAGTCTTCCCAACTGACTTCTTCAGCTGGACATCATGTCAATCTGCAATCGACATAACTCGGGTTTCTCCCTCGGCATGGCCTCTGACATCATGATGGATGGATTTTCATCCGTGTGGACTTTATCCACCTTCAGTAGCTTCTCCTCGACAACATCATAAATCTAATGATACTTTACATCTATATGCTTTATCTTGGTGTGGTAGGAGGGATTTTTTGTCAGAATGATAGTACTTTGACTGTAACTGAACACCGTGAACTCATCTTGGTGGAGTCCAAGTTCAAGAATGAACTTCTTCATCCACAAGATCTCCTATGATGCTTCCATCAGCGCTATATATTCTGCCTCCGTCATTGACAATACCACACACTTCTGCAACTTTGACTGCCACGACATGGCTACCCCTACAAATATGACTCCGAAATGAGATATGGACCTCCTGGAATCAACATCTCTAGACATATCCTAGTCAGAGTACCCAACAAGCTTTGGTGACCCTCCATGAAAATGCAAACATTGTTGTACGGTACCTCTGAGATATCAGAGTATCCAATTTAATGCATCCCAATGGACATTCCATAGGCTTGTCAAATATCTCCTTACTACCCCAACTTCATAAGCTATGTTTGGCGTCATGCAGACCTTAGCATACGTCAAACTCCCTATTGACGATGCATATGGGATTTGGCTTATCTCCTCTACCTCCTTCTCAGATGACAGACAATGAGAGTTTGAGAACTTGAAATGTCCACACAACAAAGTAGCAACCGGCTTGGCCCTTTGACTACCAACCCTGCCTTCTACCTAGGCCGGGAGAGGTTTCATCATTCTTCAACTTGAAGAATCACTTGTTCCTCAAGGCCTTCCTCCCCTTCTGTACCCAGACCAAGTCATAGGTCTCATTATTCTAGAGCGAGTCCAACTCCTTCATATCTTTTGCACAAAACTCCTTGTCTTCTGCTCTATAAGACTCCTCAAATGACTAAGGTTCACCACAATCAGTAAGCAAGGTATAGTCTTGCGGTGAATACCTGGTGCTTAGTCTTCGTGCTCTCTCAGATCTCCTCGATGCTACTTCCATAATAGGTGGAACATCAACATGCAAAGATCCACCTTCATCCAGTGGTCCTTCCACACTTGGAATCAGCAAAACTTAATATTAAACATTCTCTTCACCAGCACCAGCATTCTCTGGCTCAAGATCTCCATTAGAACTCTCCACATCTAGTGGATTTTATGGCTTGGTATTCTTTTCCTCACCATCAGTTTGATCTTCAACAAAGATCAAATCCCTACTTCTGATGATCTTCTTCTTCACGGGGTCCTAGAGTCTATATCTGAGCTCTTCATGCGGCGATCCCAATAAGATGCACTCTTGGAACTTCTCATCAATCTTAGACCTCTCCTCCTTGGGGATATGTACATGTGCTCTCCATCCGAACACCCTTACGTGTCCATAAGACACCTCCTTCTTAGACCAAACCCACTCTAGAACAACTTTATCCAAAGGTGCAGAGGGGGACCAATTTATCAGATTCACTATAATATGTACTACTTCTGTCCAGATTTATTGCCAATTCCTGTCTGTGTGGTCATGCACCTGATCTTCTCCATAATGGTTCTATTAATCCTCTCTGCCAGCCCATTCTGCAGCGATGAGCTCGTTCTGCTGCAGTGTCTTCAGAATAATTTTTTCATACACGATGACATGCTCCCTACAATAGGCATCAAATGGTCCAATGCATCCCCCACCCCCCACCCCATTGTCAGATCTTACCCTCTTGATCTGATTCCTGGTATTCTTCTCCACCTTTGCTTTGAAGTCCATATACTTTGTCAAAACTTCACTCTTTTGCTTCAAAACATAAGCTCATATCTCCCTAGAGTGATCATCAACAAATGTGACAAAGTAGGTTACATCGCCCACTAACTTGGGATCTATAGAACCACACACATCTGTGTGTATCAGGTTCAACAACTCTATCTTCCTCTTTGGTTCAAACTCTGCAAAGGATACTCTTCTCTGCTTGCCAGCCAAGTAGTGAACACAAGTGTCAGTTAACTTCCCTGAAAGCTCTGGAAGAACCTTGTTCCTCATCAAAATCTTTAGATTCTTCTCGCTGATAAGGCCAAGTATGTGATGCCACAATTCCATAGAGTTATCTTCAACTGCATTCACACTCAGACTGTAGATCTTGGCATTTGCTCGGTACAAACCACAACACTTCTTTCCCTAGGCCACCATCAAGGAACCCTTCACCATCCTCTGGGAACCCCAGATCAGTCTCCAGGTGAACATCTCCACTACTAACAATCTTCGACACACCGACCTTTTTCATCAGGACGGTGCCCAAATTTCCACCATAATAAGAATAAAAGTAATCTCTATGAGGTGTGCGGTGATAGGATGCACCACCATCCATAATCCAGTCTGTATCTATAAACTCCTGGCATGTAGGCATACTATAATGTAAGCATAGTAACTCATCTTCAACAATTAAGGTTGCACCTACTCTCTCACTGGATTCTCCATTCTCTTTCACCTTCCCCTTCGGATCTCTTTATAGGATAAAGCACTCGATCTTCTTCTTAGACTTGGTCCTGGACTTACTTCTGGAGTTAGCTCTTTGCTTTCCCTCCTTATTCATCGACCTGACCCTTCCCTCCATGAGAAGAGCATCCGATGTAGAAGCTCCAGAGTCCTTCCTTCTTAGTTATTCGTTCAGAAGATAACTCATCACCATTTCCATCGTCACAACACCATCAGGTGCTGAATTGCTCAGGGACACCATAAGAGTCTTCCAACTCTCTGGCAAAGAACTAAGAACCATCAGAGCATGCAATTCATCTCCAAGAGTGATCTTTATAGCTTCAAACTGATTAATAATACTCTGGGCAAGGTTCATATGCTCCGTCATCTGAGATCCTTCCTTCTACTTCAAGTTAACAAGCTTTCTAATCAAGAAAGCCTTATTCCCTCATTGTCTTTCACTCGTACAGTGCTTCCAGCTTCTTCTACAAAGTTTGTGTTGATGACTCAATGGAAACATGATGAAAGACAGGATCATCAATGCACTGCCGAATGAATCACACTGCCTTCTGATACATTATCTTCCACTCTGCATCATCCAACATGGTAGTCAGACTCCCTAAAAATGGAGTATATAGATCCTTGCAATACAAGATATCCTCCATCCTAGGCTTCCAGATATTCCAATTCTTGTCGTTCATACTGACCATTCTTATTGCTGGCTCCATATTCTACAATAACCCGACGGTCTGAGACGAACCTCACTTTGATACCACTTGTTGGGAAATGACCCATTTGCAATCCGGGCACACATAAGAAGATAATTAAGCAACCAAACACAAAGAACACAAAAATTTTACACAAAAAACCCTCTCTAAAACAATGAGGAAAAAAACCACGTGGCATGGAACAAAGAAAAATTTACTATAATCAAAACGATAACAAGATTAAGAACTAGGTTTGCCCAATCTAGAACCCACTGGATTCGACAGATTGAATCACACCTCACAAACCCACGGTGAACAGAAAAACTCTTCAAGGAAGAAATCACCTTCACTTCCCTTCAAGCGCTCACGACAACGTGAGACGAAGACGGGACTTCTCCATTGAGAAGACGATATCACCAGGCTGTGAATCTCCAGTTCTTCTCTCACGAAGAACTCAACGATCGACCTCTATAATGTATCGCAATAATGGCGACAGACGAGCAGTTTTTTTCATGATTTTTGTCTCTAACGGCTTCAATAAGATTAGGGTTCTCGATTTAATCCACTTTCCCTTAAATAGGGGGTCAGCTCTCCGCCATTAAGACACATAGGCGCACCTCTCGCAGACATTAGATTAAGCTAAGAAGGATCCAACTTCCTGAAAGAACCGGATTAGACACTCCAGAACCCGCCTCGCCGATATTGGGACCCAGTCATGCCAATATCGGAACCCAGTCACGCTGATATGCTCTAACCGATGTGCACTCTGCATCTATCCAATATGTCCATAATCTAGTCAATATCCCTCCGAACTTTAAGTCGACATGCTCCAGTCGATAAGCTCTAGTCATCAAATCGATATTGAACCTGTCTAGTCAACATGCTCCAGTCGACAAGCCCAGTCTTCAATTCGATATTGACCCTGTCTAGTCGACATGCTCCAGTCGACAAGCCAGTGTTCAAGTCGATATGCTTCAGACTTCTTTAGGGGTTGCACCCCAACAACGTTTCATGGAACAAAAATGTTAAGAAAACAAAGTTCAATATCCTTTTCATAATTGAACTTCTTCCTATAATGTCTTGACAAAAAATATTTGGCTCATCATCAGCCATTGTTGCCAAGCATCACATCAAAATTTAACTGAATTACGCATGAAAAAATCATATCATCCATTCACAAACCACTGAAATCTAAGAGATCCCTAAATTCTATGTCCTTTTTTAAACTATCTAAAACAGGAAAATAAATAAAAGAGTAATAAGCTCGTCACACACACACACATGAAGCAATCCACATTAAAATTACTTTAGAGACACCATGACGTGACATATTGTTAAAATTTGTTGCTCTGATATCATGTGAAATATTTTAGCTCAGGTATCAAGTTAAAATTTTGTATAAGCGGTTATAAGGCGCATGAACACTTCAACCATTCCAAGTTAAGTAACCAGAGATAATAGGACAAGAAAGTCTTGTATTAGACTATCTCTTTACAATGCGAGACATACATGTCGAGGCATGATTTATTATAACACTAGATAGAGAAGAAACAAAAAATAACAAAACTGGCGGATAGAAGAACTATGACCGCTAGAGACTGCTAAAACTGTCAGACTGCACGGCAACCAATGAGACCGCATGAACAACACAGGTCGTCAACCTGCTATCTTCCAGACCGCCATCTCAGACCGCACGAACCGCTGACTTATTGCTCTGCTGATAAAACAACCTATCTGCACTTCTTGATCGCTTGACCGCAAGGTTGCATAACCATAGAAGCTGCCCGCGAACAGAAGAAGGAAATGCACAAGCTATCGCTTAACCGCAACTCTAGATCGCCTGACCCTTGAGGTCGCCTGACCGCAGAGCTTGCTGCAAACAGCTCAAGAACTATAATTCAATTCGCCAGAGGCAAGATAGTTATCGGAAGCTGGAAAATGCCAAGGAAGAAGACTGATGCTGAGACCGCTAAACCTGCGAACACAACACCTGGTTAACCAACTTCTAAATCACACGGTCAGAATATCTGAGATAAGCAAGGGCAAAATCGAAGCTCAAGTTCTTACAATTCTCTGTCTAAAGTTGTTTTGGTGTTGAGCCACACACCTCTATTTATTGGCAGCCAGACTGCACAAGGGAGATCGCGTGATCACAAACATGATACCTGCTTGAGCCTTAGCCGAGACTGTGACTAGATAGCTATAGAGAGCCCATTGAGACCGTGCGGTCTCAGCGATCTCGACAGTCTGACTTCCTCAGACCGCCCAGCCCACTTCTACTTCCACCTCAAAATTTCAACACTCCCCCTTGAAGTGGGAACTGGAAGTCATCCCAAGCAAACTCCATAATCGACCAAAAGGTCCCTTCAACAGCGGCTTTGTGAAGATGTCCGTGACATTTTCCTCGCTCCGCACATATTCAACCATCAAAGATCTCTCCAGCACCTTCTCCCAAATGAAGTAATGCTCGATATCGATGTGCTTGGTCCGCACGTGACAAACTGGATTATTAACCAATTTAAGTGTACTCTCATTGTCACTGCGAAGCAGAGTAGGACCTCGCACCCTAAGTTGGTTTTGTCATGACTAGGTCATGACAAAACCAGGGGAAGAATTTAAGGTCATGTGAACCTAGGCAAGAAGGAGAAAACATAAGTGGTCTGCATATAGCAATTTGCAGATACCAAGCCTATGGTTGGACTTTAGTGTCTCACCTTGAACCTTGACCCCACCATAGCATACCTAACCCATTAGGGGTCTCATTGGAGCACCAAGGATCCATTAGGGTCAACCAAAGAGGCCAAATTGGCTAAAGTCAACCCTAACCCTAGATTGGTCAAACTAACTCAATTAGGGTCAATTGGCCTTCACCATGCAAAATTGAACCTGCCCCTACCCTTATAGGGACACTAGGGACCTAATGGACCAAAAATCCCCTTCATGGGACCTCCAATTTGGCCAATTTTACCAAATTCAACTCTAGCCCTAATTTGGTCAAAAGTGCCCTATTAAGGGGCAATTCACCCTTACCTTGCCAAATTGAGTCCACCTAAACCTTCCGAACCCATAAGAGAGTCCAATGGATCACTACCCACCCATTGTGGTCAACCCAAGTGGTCAATTTGACCAAAGTCAACATTATCCTAAATTTATGTCAAAATGACCTACTTGAACCTAATACACTTGAGTTAGACCCAATTGGTATGGTCCACCACCTAATAGGGATTGAATGCAGCTGAGTTGGCCATTCAATTTGAAGAGCGTCGGTTAGGAGAGAGAAAATTGAGGTTTCCCCCAAATTGGAGAGAGAAGGAGAACATTCATGGTGATTGAATGCTTTGGACCCTTCAATCCTTCCCCAATTGGTGAGCATTCACCTCCCCCTTCAGTTACAAATAGAATTCCGAAGTTTCTATGGCCAGGGGAGCTGAATTAGAGGAGAATTAGAGGTGGCCGAAATCACCATTAATGGTGTTAATGGCAATTGATTCCATGGCCCCTCCCCTCCCCCAATTGATTTCTTTAACACCTTCAGAGATCGGAAAGGAGTGAAACCCCCCTCTCCCCCGAAGAAATCGAGCACCAGAAGCTAGGATTGACATGGTGCCAAAAGCTCCACCTCCGGCCATGGCGACTAGTAGGAATATGTGCCACCAAGCCCCCACACAAGTCCGATCCTCCCTCACTCCCCTAGTGCTAGATCTTTGACTGATTTGGGGCTTGATTCGAGCTTAATTGGGCTCGAATCATGCTCCCATGAGGGCTCGTTTTGAACCCTCTTTCCCCCGCAAGATATCTCTATTCCGGTCACCTCCGGCCGGCCAACCACCGCCTATCGCCGACCACCACCTCAACGAAGGTGGTGGTGGCATTGGCCGGCCGGGGTGGCGCTCAGGTGGCCGGGAAAATGGGGATAAAGCTCACCCAGGACGGGATGCTGTGGGACATCCACCACTTGGGGACGATGATGGACAGCCGTCCGATCTTGCGGGATCTGCTAAACGCAGATCAAATGTTTTAATATTCAAGTAATGTGTATTTCTGTCACCTTTTATGCAGAGTTTTGGTTTAAATATTAAAAATAGTAGAGCCCCTCAAATGAAAAAGTGCCCAACATCAATCTTGTAGCCCTTGGTGTGTAGGATAAATGAAAATTTGTTTCAGTCTAATAGGGGCTCTGTAGCTCCCCGTGGAGCCATTTATTTAGGACTTGTCCCTAGGGTAGGACAATCACAAATTCCTGAATATCTTTCTATTGGTAAATGGTATGGCCTTGAAATTTAATACATAGGTTATTTACACCTACACACACATCATACCCAAAGATGGGAATTTTAGGAGAACATTTATCTAAGGTTTTTGTAATAATTTCATAATTCATGTACTATTTAATTATTGGGTTAAATGACCTCCAATGCCCTCCAAATTTCAGTGGGTGCTCCTTGGGGTTATTATATGACCTTGGTAAAAATTTCATCTCAAGTGGGACTGATTTAGTTGGGTAACTGGTTAACCCAATTTGGGTCAAATTAGGTCAAAATTGGGGTGTGGTGATTATTTTGGGGTGTGGTGGTCAAAACTCATCAACATGAGTTGAAACCTTGGACACTGGTTTAAGATCTCCTAAAACACCCCCACGAGTGATTTCGGGTGGTGTGGAGGTGGATATGCCCTAGGACCCTAGCTTTATCCCTAGGGGTGCATATAGAACCTTGTGAGGGTCATGTGGTCTAAAGTCCTAGATTGGTCATGGGACTTAGTAGATATGTTCATGGGGTGTAATAATGCCCTAGGAAATTTTGGGAGAACTTTAGGAGTATTTATTCCCCCTAAATTAGGTTATAACCCCTTTAGGGCTTTTCATTATTAGAGAGACTTACATATTCAAATGGCCTTGGATGGTGATAAAACCTTGGTAGTGCCTTTATATTCATATGATGGACCTCTGGTAATTCTTGTGAAATTAATTAGATTATTTAACCAGCACTTCATTCACAAGGCACTTAATTTACCTTAATCTTAAGAAATATAATTAAGGGTCCAAAACTCTCTGGAAAAATGTGCAACTTGGTGATAGGACATTTCAGAGCACTAGGAAGCTCTGTAAATTTTTGTATAATTTGTGGAGACTGATATCAGTAGGCTACTTCACAACATGCTCATATTTGGATTTATTTACAATATTTATTTAGGTAAGAAAATGATTTCCATAAATTGTAAAATTCAGTCAGAGCCTTTATGAACATATTGGAGATTTAGTATTTCTTTCATAATTTTTGGAATTAAATAACAGTAGGTTCCCTCACAATTTTCCCTAGACACTGTTTCTTTGGAATATTTATTTATGTGATTAATTTGCCTTTATAAATTCTGAAATTTGGCCTGAGAACTTTCCTGATCAATATAAATGTCTGGTAATTTTCCCATAATTTTTGGATAAGCATTTTTGGTGATTCCTTCTTTAATTTCTAATTTTGGATAAATATTCAATATTATAATTAGAGGACAATTCCTGATTGTAAAATTGTGACACTCCGTATTTGCTGTTATTTTGGCATGATAGATTTATCTTGATTTTATGGGAGTCATATCTTAAGAATACCTTACACTTCAAGTTCATATTCATATTTGGCAAATATTGGAGAAATTAAAGTAAATGCTAAAATGTTAAGGAAAAATATGAGTCTTTGGATTTAGTCTTATAATGTCATGATAATCCTCCAGTAATAATCATGTGTCATGCGGATGAATATTTGGAGTACTTCTACTTATTAGCTTCATATAGTTAGTTTGGTCTGCGTATAGTACAAATGTGAAACTTGGGTATCTAAGGCCCTACCAAGTGGAATTGGCATATATTTGGTGTACATGGTCAGGATGAAGAGGTTGAGGTCACCAAAAAGGAGCTTAGGAGATTAGAGAGCTAGGTGAGCTAAGGGTAAGGTCGTGCTTGGGATTGGCGAAGGATCGTCTTTCCCCTAGCTTGTCATAGACTACCTAGGGTTGATACAAGTGAAATGGTAAGAGGCTTAGGCATATGGGTAGATACCCATTACATTAAACGCCTTGGGAAAGGGAGCCTTGGGGTGTCATCCCAGTATAGTTCCTAGTACCGTAGTGAGCCCCTTATAGGGTAACCCTCGGGAAGTCTAAGGTTAACCACAAAACTGCAGGGTTAAGTTGTTATGCAAGATTAGCTAAGTAATTACTCCCTCACACTCTAGTGTAACGGGTGCTTTAGTCAGTTTGGTCTTACGAGCGGTAGGCTCGGTGGTTGTAGCAATAGACATATTTGTCTGGTGAGTTGTGACTCAACCATGTTTGTTGTGCCGGATGAGTTAGCCCGGGGAGCTTATGGCTCGGAGATAGATGTAAACATGTTTGCATGTGCATAAGGTGGTGGGTCCTTAGTGTTAATGGTCGTTGCACCGAATTAATACTTGGGCTCGGTAAGTGAGGATAACCCTTTACCAAAACAAGTCTGGTGGTCTAACCAGCAAGAGTACGCAGTAGTTCCACTGTTGTGTTCTTAGATTTGAGGCATACGTTAGGTCTAGGTTAGGTAGTGCAAATACCAACCTAGAGGTGGGCGAGGGCCAACCCACCGCTTCCGTTTGCCACTACGGGAGTATCCTGGGAGTTTTGCTAGCTCCAAAAAGGGAGAACTAAAGGTCTGTGCACATAGAGTCGTAGTGTGTGAGTTGCAATTGTTTGAACATAACATTTAACTGCATACCTTGCATGGCATAGCATCAACATCGCATTTCAACCCCTACCCCTATCGTATAAGTAGGTTATGGGACTTTTTATACGATAGGCCTTGCTAAATGACCCCTTGGTCTATAAGTTTGTGTGGGCATTCCTATAAATCAACGGTTACTTTTCCTTACTTACCGTTATATGCTTGCTCTACTTGTTTACTTTACCTGCTCGTACTTTACTTTACTTACTGCTTTAGTTATGATATATATTGCGTAGAGGTAGACATTTCCTGTAGACCATACCCATGTCACCTGCTATTATTTACATCGCTTGTTGTCCTCCGCTTCATTCCTCCCGCACGGTTCCTAAGAGTCATCGGGGGAGGGGTGGGGGATTAGCTTAGTCTTTTTGACAAACGGGCGGTGGACCTTATCATTTTAGGGGACCGAGGAGATGCTACAACACCAGAGGCCGGTGCAGATAGAGACGGGGCAGTCTAGCACGGGAGTACCATTGGCAGGATCTGTGAGCATCGTTTAGTTCTAGTATTTTATGCTTCTGCGAGTGTCTGTGTAGTGAGGATTTGATGTATCGGGCAGGAGCCCTTGGTATTTCTATCTTTTATTTCTGTTACTTCCTGTGGACATTTCTTTATGATGATTTACTATTTATGTGATGTAGACTTGTCTTCTTTAAAGCTTGTTATACTTTACTTTTTATGTGATCGATATTGCCAGCAGGATCGGTGTTTTGTAGTGGCAACCCTCCCGAGTGATGGTGCCACCGCAAAACGGTGGTTCTGGGCATAAGACCCTGGGTTTGAAAAGAAAAAAAAGGGGTCTTACAGGTGGTATCAAAGTAAACCTCGATCTGGAGAAAAGAAAAGAAGTCCACAAACCCTGGGGCACCCCGCGCGAGCTTAGTTTGAGGAAAAACTAGCAGCAGAAGCAATAGTGTGCCCATAAAGGAAATCACATGAAAAGTTCACTTCTAACTGAATATTCTTTAGCTAAGCCCCTTACGAGTGTAATTTTATTGTGTGGCCCGCGACGAACCCTACACTGCAGCATGGAGTTCCACCGACTCCAAACGTCATTCCACCACCACCGGCTCCTACTCCATTCCAGCAGACGAAGATGGGACAAACACTAACAGCCATACTAGATACATTCAGGGCACAGCAAGCACCGTCTCCTCAGCAAAACCCTGGGGCCAACTGGCTGAGCGTCTTCCGAAGCCTCTCCCCCCCCCCATCATATCTCAGGATGGGGGAAGTTGTGAGGACTGAGGAGTGGGTGGACATCATGGAGGAGATGCTGATAGGGATTCAGTGCCCAACAGATATGGAGGTGCCACTGGTGGTCTCATGCTTGGAGTCACATGCAAAGAGATGGTGGAAGAGGTTCCTGGACACAGCATTTGCAGGACCGGAGGCTGCAGATATTTCTTGGGATGAGTTCAAGGCAGCACTGCTGGAGCATTTTGTGCCACAGACTGCAAGAGACGAGATGGAAGACAGGTTCCTGCAGTTGAGGCAAGGGAGCAGGATAGTTCTAGAGTATCACCTGCAGTTTACCCATCTATCCCGGTTTGCAGTTTCGTATCAGCTGGATGATGCAGGATATGCAAAGAGGTTCTACAAGGGCCTTCGTGATGAACTGAGGCAGGCCCTCCTCTTCATCTCCGATGGCAGAATGACTAAGATCCTGGAGATGGCCAAGAAACTAGAAGCCGACTAGCACCTTATTTGAGGAAGGAAGAGGCCGACAGAAGACCAGGGATGGGGAGGCAAAAGGGACCAGCCGAGAGGCCGAGAGGCTGGGGAAGGAAGGACGGAGGTCCGACCCCGCCAGGAGCAGAGATAGGAGCAGAGGGAGCCGGTAGTGTTGGCTCCTCAACCTCTACAGATGCGGGAGATGCCGAGGATTGGAGGAGGTGGGCCACCTCTGGAGTGCTACCACTGCCGCCAGACTGGACACATCCAGAGGAACTGCCCTCAGAGGAATGCACCACCAGCACTACAGGCTGCCCCTCAGGCCCAGCATTTCGAGGGCCGGGGATGTGGATGAGGCCATGGATTTTAGGGCGGAGATCGGAGGCAGGACAGGGAGCAGATGTACGCCCTGGACCTAGCACAGCCCCGGGACCCCGCAAGGTTCATTACAGGTACTTTTGATGCGTTTTTGTTTTATGATTCATTAGTACATAGTAAACCTTAGATTTACCTTAGCATTAAACCAAACAAACAAAAACCACCCAGGTATAGTACTCGTCTGCGGCAAGCCCGCATACACCTTATTTGATACGGGTGCCTCTCACTCATTCGTCTCGGAAGAGTTCGTAGATGATCTGTGCCAAGTCCAACACTTTGAGGGCATCTACAGGAGAGTGTGATTCCCGGATGGATTGGAAGTTCTAACAAATGCAAAGTGCAATATGAATGTGGAGATTGGAGGGAAACTGTTCGAAGCGTCGGCGACATGCTTGAAGATGAAGGACTTTGATCTGATCTTAGGCATGACCTGGCTGCACTGGAACCATTCAAAGATTGACTGTCTGGCAAGGAGGATCGTTCTAAATCATGAAGATGGTGAAGTAGTAATCGAAGGCACTAAACCTACCTCTCGTATCTTTTTATCGTCAGTTCAGGCCGTCAAGGCCCACCTACAGGGAGACGAGGTATATCAGGTGCTCTTTGAGGCGACGAAAGTCAAAGACTCGGTGTCAAATATCTCGGTCGTGTGGGATTTTGCCGACGTATTTCCAGAGAAGCAACCCGGACTACCTCCGCACTGCGAGAAGGATTTCCAAATCCAACTGGTGTCGGGAGCTAAGTTGGTATCTAGAGCCCCTACCAGATTGCCCCGAAGGGACTAGTGGAGTTTCGGAGCCATCTACAGGAGCTAGTGGAAGCAGGGCTCGTTAGGCCGAGTTCCTCACCTTGGGGAGCTCCGGTTTTGTTCGTGAAGAAGAAGGATGGGATGCTCAGATTGTGCATCGACTACAGAGCCCTGAACCGGCTGACGGTTCAAAATACGTACCTGTTACCAAGGATCGACGAGCATTTTGACCAGCTGGATGGAGCCCACTGCTTCTCAAAGCTGGATTTAAGATCAGGGTATTATCAGCTGCGGATCTAGGAGGAGGATATCCCGAAGACGGCTTTCAGCAGCCGATACGGATTACATGAGTTCACCGTGATGCCATTCGGACTCACAAATGCACCATCAGCATTTATGAGCCTGATGAACTGGGTGTTCGAGCCTTATCTCGACATCTTTGCCATCGTGTTCATCGACGACACCCTCATCTATTCAAAGTCAGAGGAGGAGCATGCACGACATTTGTCACTAACATTGGAGAAGCTTCGGGAGCATCGTCTGTATGCAAAGTTCAACAAGTGCCAGTTTTGGCTGAAGGAGGTGGCCTTCCTTGGCCATATCATCAGTTGTGCTAGCCTAGTAGTGGATCCAGCAAAGATCCAGGTAGTACGGGATTGGCCACCGCTAAAGACGGCCACCGACATGCAGAGTTTCTTGGGGCTTGCTGGTTATTACCGGAAGTTCGTGCATGAGTTTTCCCAGATAGCCCTCCCACTCACCTCCCTATCGAAAAAGGATGCTGCTTTCACATGGACGTCGCGGTGTGAGGCAGCCTTCCAGGAGCTGAAGGGTCGGCTTATTTTGGCCCCCATCCTTGCCCTTCCATCGGGGAGGGAAGGATTCTAGGTGTACACGGATGCGTCATATCAGGGGGTGGGTGTCGTTCTGATGCAGAGCGCGCACATGATAGATTACGCCTCCTGCCAGTTGAAGAATCACAAGTGGAATTACCCGGTGCATGACTTGGAGATGGGAGTAGTTGTATTCGCTCTCAAGATCTGGCGACACTAGCTCTACGGTGTCCATTGCGACATATTCTCAAATCACAAGAATCTGAAGTACGTAGATACGCAAAAGGAGTTGAACATCCGGCAAAGATGATGGGTGGAGTTTTTATCAGACTACCAGTACACGATGCATTACCACCCAGGGAAGGCGAATGTAGTAGCAGACGCTCTGAGCAGGAGAGCTACCACATCGAGAGCAGAGCCCAAGTTGATGGCCATGGTGCTGGTATGGATGTTCGAGGACATGCAGATCTCCTTAGTATCCGAGGATGATCCGGAGCTATAAGGGAGTATTTAGTGGCGATGAGTACCACTTACGACATTCGAGACCGCATCAGGGATGGGCAGAGGCAGGATGCCAAGCTTGAACTGATTTTCAGAGCCTTGGAGGAAGGCTCAGCTGGAGATTATTCGTTGAAGGATGGCCTATTGAGTTTTAGAGGCCAAGTGTATATACCGGCAGGGAGCCGGATTCGGGAGGATATTATGGCGGAGGCCCACAATAGTAAGTATTCGGTGCACCCGGGTATCACCAAGATGACAGTGAATTTGAAGAGGACTATGTACTGGCCAGGTATGAAGAGGGACATCACCTATTTTGTGACCCATTACGATTCTTGCCAACTCGTGAAGGCGGAGTGCAGAAACCCAGCTAGGCTACTACAGCCATTTCCGGTGCCGGAGTGGAAGTTCGACGACATCGCTATGGACTTTATACACGGTCTTCCCCGATCTCATGTGGGAAATGAATCGATTTGGGTGATCTTCGACAGATTGACAAAGGTAGCCAGGTTCATTCCAGTCAGGAAGGATGATCCGGTCGGTGTTTTGGTACGAAGGTTCGTAGAGCAGTTTGTTCGATATCTTGGCGTGCCGAGGATAATCGTGTCGGATCGAGATGGACAATTTACGTCGAGGGAGTGGAGAGCAGTGCAGGACTACCTAGGCACCCGATTGACTTTCAGTACGGCTTTCCACCCCCAGACAGACGGACAAACGGAGCATACCAACCGGACCTTGGAGGACCTCCTACGTCTATGTATTCTAGACCATGGGGAGCCATGGGAGAAGCTATTACCATTAGTCGAGTTCTCGTACAAAAACAGTCACCAGGCTAGTATAGGCAGGGCACCCTACAAGACATTATACGGATGGAGGTGCAGGACTCCATTTTCTTGAATTCAGGATGAGGATCCATAGGCACTCGGCTCAAAGTTCATGGAAGACACCAAGGCTCAGGTGCGACTTATTCGAGTCAGGATGTTGGAGGCCCAGAGCAGGCAGGCTAAGTAATATGATGCACGACATCGTATGATAGATTTCCAGGTGGGAGATCGAGTTTTCTTGAAAATACGTGTGATGCATGGAGCCTCACGGGTTCGCGGGCGGAAGAAGCTCAGTCTGAGATACATGGGGACTTACAGGATCCTGGAGCGGATCGGACCCTTGGCATATTGACTTGAGCTACCGCCGGAGTTGGAGAGACTGCACGACATTTTCCACGTCTCCTCGCTTAGGAGGGCTGTACTACGGCCAGAGCAGCAGATATCTACAGCAGAAGGGCTGGTAGCTACTGATCGATCGGTTCATCTGGAGCCGGTTCGGATAGATGACACGGAGTTGCGAGTCTTGTGGCGCAAGAAGGTCCCGCTAGTCAAGGTCCTTTAGAGGAACCATGGATAAGAGGAGCACACCTGGGTACCACTGGACCTGATGCAGCAATAGTACCCGGAGCTCTTTACGACAGGTATAATTTAATTTTCTGGGATGTTGTATTTACTTACCAGTGGTAGAAACCCCACAGGCTTAACCTGAATTTCGAGGACGAAATTTTTATTTTTATGTATTGGGATTTGTAACATCCCCCAAACAACTAGACCCATAAGTTGGTTTTGTCATGACTAGGTCATGACAAAACCAGAGGAAGAATTTAAGGTCATGTGAACCTAGGCAAGAAGGAGAAAACCTAAGTGGTCTGCATATAGCAATTTGCAGATACCAAGCCTAGGGTTGGAATTTAGTGTCTCACCTTGAACATTGACACCACTATAGCATCCCTAACCCATTATGGGTCTCCTTGGAGCGCCAAGGATCCATTAGGGTCAACCAAAGAGGCCAAATTGGCTAAAGTCAACCCTAACCCTAGATTGGTCAAACTAACTCAATTTGGGTCAATTAGCCTTCACCATGCCAAATTGACCCTGCCCCTACCCTTATAGGGACACTAGGGACCTAATGGACCAAAAAGACCCATCAAGGGACCTCCAATTTGGCCAATTTTACCAAAGTCAACTGTAGCCCTAATTTGGTCAAAAGTGCCCTATTAAGGGGCAATTCACCCTTACCATGCCAAATTGACTCCACCTAAACCTTCCTAACCCATGAGAGAGTCCAATGGATCACTACCCACCCATTGTGGTCAACCCAAGTGTTCAATTTGACCAAAGTCAACATTATCCTAAATTTAGGTCAAAATGACCTACTTGAACTCAATACACTTGAGTTAGAACCAATTGGTGTGGTCCACCACCTAATAGGGAATTAATGCAGCTGATTTGGCCATTCAATTTGAAGAGTGTCGACTAGGAGAGAGAAAATGGAGGTTTCCCCCAAATTGGAGAGAGAAGGAGAACATTCATGGTGATTAAATGCTTTGGACCCTTCAATCCTTCCCCAATTTGTGAGCATTCACCTCCCCCTTCATTTACAAACAGAATTCTGAAGTTTCTATGGCAAGGGGTGCTGAATTAGGGGAGAAGTAGAGGTGGCCGAAATCACCATTAATGGTGTTAATGGCAATTGATGTCATGGCCCCTCCCCTCCCCCAATTGATCTCTGTAACAACTTCAGAGATCGGAAAGGAGTGAAACCCCCCACTTCCTCGAAGAAATCGAGCACCAGAAGCTAGGATTGACATGGCGCCGAAAGCTCCACCTCTGGCCATGGTGACTCGCCAGAATACGCGCCACCAAGCCCCCATACAGGTCCGATCCTCCCTCTCTCCCCTAGTGCTAGATCTTCGACTGA
Organism: Dactylorhiza incarnata; assembly: GCA_033032865.1. Taxonomy (NCBI): domain Eukaryota; kingdom Viridiplantae; phylum Streptophyta; class Magnoliopsida; order Asparagales; family Orchidaceae; genus Dactylorhiza; species Dactylorhiza incarnata. The sequence goes on along the minus strand of JAWHQI010000017.1, from coordinate 1,874,608 downwards.
TTTGGGGCTTGATTTGAGCTCAATTGGGCTCAAATAGTGCTTCCATGAGGGATCATTTTGAGCCCTCTTTCACCTGCAAGATATCTCTATTCCGGTCACCTCTGGCCAGCCAACCACCGCCTATCATTGGCCACCACCTCAACAAAGGTGGTGGCATTGGCCGGTCGGGGCAGCGCTCAGGTGGCCGGAAAAATGGGGAAAAAGCTCACCTGTCCATGCTGTGGGCCATCCACCACTTGGGGACGATGATGGACAGCCGTCCGATCTTGCGGGATCTACTAAACGCATATCAAATGTTTTAATATTCAAGTAATGTGTATTTCTGTCACCTTTTATGCAGAGTTTTGTTTTAAATATTAAGAATAGTAGAGCCCCTCAAATGAAAAAGTGCGCAACATCAATCTTGTACCCTTGGTGTGTAGGATAAATGAAAATTTGTTTCAGTCTAATAGGGGCTCGGTAGCTCCCTATGGAGCCATTTTGCTAGGACTGGTCCCTAGGGTAGGACAGTCCCAAATTCTTGAATATCTTTCATTGGTAAATGGTATGGCCTTGAAATTTAATACATAGGTTATTACACCTACACACACATCATACCCAAAGATGGGAATTTTAGGAGAACATTTATCTAAGGTTTTTATAATAATTTCATAATTAATGTACTATTTAATTATTGGGTTAAATGACCTCCAATGCCCTCCAAATTTTAGTGGGTGCTCCTTGGGGTTATTATATGACCTTGGTAAAAATTTCAGCCTAATTGGGATTGATTTAGTTGGGTAATTGGCTAACCCAAGTTGGGTCAAATTAGGTCAAAATTGGGGTGTGGTGTTTATTTTGGGGTGTGGTGGTCAAAACTTATAAACATGAGTTGAAACCTTGGACACTGGTTTAGGATCTCCTAAAACACCGACATGAGTGATTTGGGGTTGTGTGGAGGTGGATATGCCCTAGGACCCTAACTTTATACTAGGGGTGCATATAGAACCTTGTGAGGGTCATGTAGTCTAAAGTCCTAGATTGGTCATGGGACTTAGTAGATATGTTCATGGGGTGTAATAATGCCCTAGGAAATTTTGGGAGAACTTTAGGAGTATTTATTCCCCCTAAATTAGGTTATAACCCCTTTAGGGCTTTTCATTATTAGAGAGACTTACATATTCAAAAGGCCTTGGATGGTGATGAAACTTTGGTAGTGCCTTTATATTCATATGATGGACTTCTGGTAATTCTTATGAAATTAATTAGATTATTTAACCACCACTTCATTCACAAGACACTTAATTTACCTTAATCTTAAGAAATATAATTAAGGGTCCAAAACTCTTTGGAAAAATGTGCAACTTGCTGATAGGACATTTCAAAGCACTATAAAGCTCTGTAAATTTTTGTATAATTTTTGGAGACTGATATCAGTAGGCTACTTCACAACATGCTCATATTTGAATTTATTTGGAATATTTATTTAGGTGAGAAAATGATTTTGATAAATTATGAAATTCAGTCAGCAAGCCTTTATAAACATATTGGAGATCTAGTATTTCTTTCATAATTTTTGGAATTAAATAACAGTAGGTTCCTTCACAATTTTCCCTAGGCAGCGTTTCTTTGGAATATTTAATTATGTAATTAATTTGCCTTTATAAATTATGAAATTTGGCCTGAGAACTTTTCTGATCAATATAAATGTCTGGTAATTTTCCCATAATTTTTGGACAAGCATTTTTGGTGGTTCCTTCTTTAATTTCTAATTTTGGATAAATATTCAATATTATAATTAGAGAACAATTCATGATTGTAAAATTGTGACACTTTGTATTTGATGTTATTTTGGCATGATAAGTTTATCTTGATTTTATGGGAGTCATATCTTAAGAATACCTTACACTTCATGTTCATATTCATACTTGGTAAATATTGGAGAAATTAAAGTAAATGCTAAAATGTTAAGGGAAAATATGAGTCTTTAGATTTACTCTTATAATGTCATGATAATCCTCCAGTAATAATCTTGTGTCATGTGGATGAATATTTGGAGTACTTCTACTTATTAGCTTCATATAGTTAGTTTGGTCTGCGTATAGTAAAAATGTGAAACTTGGGTATTTAGAGCCCTACCAAGTGGAAGTGGCATGTAGTTGGTGTACATGGTCAGGATGAAGAGGTTGAGTTCACCAAGAAGGAGCTTAGGAGATAAGAGAGCTAGGTGAGCTAAGAATAGGTCGTGCTTGGGATTGACGAAGGATCGTCTTTCCCCTAGCGTGTCATAGACTACCTAGGGTTGATACAAGTGAAATGGTAAGAAGCTTAGGCATATCGGTAGATACCCATAACATTAAACTCCTTGAGAAAGGTAGCCTTGGGGTGTCATCCCAGTATAGTTCCTAGTACCGTAGCGAGCCCCCCTTACAGGGTAACCCTCAGGAAGTCCAATGTTAACCATAAAACTGTAGGGTTAAGTTGTTATGCAAGATTAGCTAAGTAATTACTCCCTCACACTCTAGTGTCACTGGTGCTTTAGTCGGTTTGGTCTTACGAGCGGTAGGCTCGGTGGTTGTAGCAATAGACTTATTAGACTGGTGAGTTGTGACTCAACCATGTTTGTTGTGCCGGACGGGTTAGCCTGGGGAGCATAAGGTGGTGGGTCCTTAGTGTTGATGGTCGTTGCACCGACATTAATACTTGGGCTCGGTAAGTGAGGATAACCCTTTGCAATAACAAGTCTGGTGGTCTAACCAACAAGAGTACGCAGTAGCTCCATTGTTGTGTTCTTAGCGTTGAGGCATACGATAGGTAGTGCAAATACCAACCTAAAGGTGGGCGAGGCCCAACCCACCACTTCTGTTTGCCACTACGGGAGTATCCTGGGAGTTTTGCTAGCTCCAAAAAGGGGGAACTAAAGGTCTGTGCGCATAGATTCGTAGTGTGTGAGTTGCACATGTGTGAACATAACATTTAACTGCATACCTTGCATGATATTGCATCAACATCGCATTTCAACCCCTACCCCTATCGTATAAGTCGGTTATGGGACTTCTTATATGATAGGCCTTGCTAAACGACCCCTTGGTCTATAGGTTTGTGTGGGCATTCCTATAAATAAATGGTTAATTTTCCTTAATTACCTTTATATGCTTGTTCTACTTGTTTACTCTACCTGCTCGTACTTTACTTTGCTTACTGCTTTAGTTATTATATATATTGTGTAGTGGTAGACATTTCTTGTAGACCAAACCCCTGTCACCTGCTATTGTTTACTCCCCTTGTTGTCCTCCACTTCATTCCTCCCGCACGGTGCCTAGGAGTCACCGGGGGAGGGGTGGGGGATTGGCTTAGTCTTTTTGACTAACGGTCGGTGGACCTTATCATTTTAGGGGACCGAGGAGATGCTGCAGCACCAGAGGTCGGTGTAGATGGAGACGGGGCAGTCTAGCACGGGAGCACCGTTGGCAGGATCTGTGAGCATCGTTTAGTTCTAGTATTTTATGCTTCCGCGAGTGTATGTGTAGTGAGGATTTGATGTATCGGGCAGGAGCCCTTGGTATTTCTATCTTTTATTTCAGTTATTTCCTGTGGGCATCTCTTTATGATGATTTACTATTTATGTTATGTGGACTTGTCTTCTTTAAAGCTTGTTATACTTTACTTTTTATGTGATCGATATTGCTGGCAGGATCAGTGTTTTTTAGTGACAACCCTCCCGAGTGATGGTGCTACCGCAAAATGGCGGTTCTGGGCATAAGACCCCGGGGTAGAAAAGAAAAAAAAGGGGTCTTACACACCTCCTCATGGATGTCTCCCACTAGTCTCCTAAGACAGATGACTTCCTGAGCTTCCAAGGCTGAAGTCTTGTATTCCGCTTCCGTTGTGGAGACAGACACTGAATCCTACTTGTTGCTGCACCACGAGATAGTTGCAGAGCCAGCCATAAAGACAAAACCAGAAGTCGACTTTTGTTCATCTAAACCTCCTCCAAAATCTGCATCTGTGCAACCATGTAGACAGAAGCTCGTGTCCCTCCCATAAAAGAGACCCATATCTGAGGTGGACTTCATATACTTCAGAATGCTCCTTGCCACCACTAGATGAGGTTTCAGTGACTCCACCATATATCGACTTACTCAGCCCACATCATAAGCAATATTCGGCCTCGTAATTGTCAGATAAATCAGACTTCCAACCAAAGCCCAGAACACCAAGGGATCAGAAAGAACCCTTCCCTAATCCCATCAAAGTTTCAAACGAACCTCTAAGTGAGTTGATCTACTCTTCCCCCTGTCCCATGCTAAATCGCTTCACCATCCATTCTGCATAGCTCTTAAAGGAAATGAGCACACTACACTCTTTCCTCTCCACCACAAGGCCAAGGAAATGGTGGAGCTCACCCAGATCCTTCATCTCAAGCCTTATAACAAGCTCAGCCCAGAGCCTAGCTACCTCCTCTTGAGAGTTCCCTCTGACGATCATGTAATCCACGTACAACAGCACCAAGACTTGCAGCTCCCCCATCTTCTTTACAAACAAGCTTGAATCAGAATCTAAAGCAAAATATCCACAAAATTGGAGGTATTCTACGATCTTCCCAATCCACGCCCGAGGCGCTTGCTTCAAGCTGTAAAGATCCTTCTTGAGCTTGCAAACATGTCCTGGATGATCTTCAGAAACATAACCAGGTGGTTGCATCATAAAGATATCCTTGTCATGTTAAAATTCAGAGATAGATCGAAGACAACAATGGAAGACTTCAATTCAATTCAAAAACAGTTAACCAGTGACAATGAAGGACAAGAGAATCTCAATTGACTACTATCTTATTACAATGCGTTGCATACATGGAGATACATGATTTATGAGAGCAAACATAGATGAGAAGAACAAGCAACACAAATATCTGGCGAATCAGAAAACTGAGACTGCCCAAACTTTGTAAGGTCATCGGCTTCCCTGAGACCGCGCGAATAGGACAGGTCGCCGACCTGTGAACTACCAGACCACTAAAAGCTCAGACCACATGAACTGCTCTTTATTGCAACTGCTAAAAAACTATTTGCACTTCTTGATCGCTCAGACCGCACGGTCTCAAGATCATAGAAGTATCTCGCGAACACTTGAAGAACTGCTTACTGCTGCAAGACCGCACTCAAGACCGCCTGACCACCTAAGGTCGCCTGATCAACTGAGTACACTGTACACAGACCAAGAACTTCAAAACACAGTTCACCCAGACGAGGCCGCTGTTGAGCTGGTTTATTTAAAGCTGGAAAGAAGGAAGAATGCTGACGGTAACTGCAAGACGCAACCTGAGAACACAACAAACCGGTCAGCAACCTCAGCCCGTGCGACCTCAAAAATGAGATCGGCACAAATAATCCGAGTTTTAGTTCTTACAGTTCTTGCACATGAATGGCTGGCCATGCACCCCTATTTGTAGGCAAACAAACATATTCTGTCACCGCCCACGAGGGATACAATCACCTTCCTTATTGAAACACGCGGTCTCCAAAACCAGACCGCGCAGTGTTCAGAAGACCTTAGTACACAAGCAAAACTGTCTAAGTAAGACAGCTTGCCAAGAATAACCCGACAGACCGAAGTACTGATGCATAAAAATGCGTCGCAGTTATAAAAATACTTGACGTGCAAAATTATAACTACAAACGATAACGGCAAGTGTATCGTATCAAGTGAAGTATAGGATCTCGCAAGATCATGGTCGTATTAGACTCGGGTCATGTTAAGTACTTCTACTTCGAGTGAATGTTTATTATTTTACCGATAGAAGAATAGGGTTGGGTTGTTGTAATTTAATTTTACTAATTAAAAACTAGCGCACGACTTTCGAATCACCTTAGACTAAGCAAAAGAAACGTGTAGTAGAAATCGATCTCGTGTTAAAGTGGCCTTGACCGCGGAGGTTCCAAAAGCATGAGTGCTCCTCTCTCGAGGGTTGGCTCAACTAAGCTTAAGTTGCACACGACCGAACTCTCGTTCTATAATCAAGTGGCTTAAGACTTGCTTTAAGAGAAGGACCTCACTGGGATGTTAATCCCGTCCGGAAGAGTTACGTATGTCCTCTCTCGAGGGGTACGTTCGACTCTCTTTACCAATGACCAATCCGTCTTAAGGGCCTCTCGCCGTCAAAAGATGAAAATCGTTACTAGAACGAGTTGGCCACGGTAAATCGTAAGCGTTTTAACACTAAGAACAAAATTCTAAAACACAAAAAGAGATTGCATCATCCTTGGATCATCTAAGCCGAGCACTAAAGTGATTAGTTGCTCATGATCACGGAGGAATCATAAGAAGAGGAGGAAGAAAATATAGCGAAAAGAGCGGGGAAATCAGAGACTAAAAATTACGATTTTATTAGTGTCAATTGTAAATAGAAGAATACATAAAATTGAGATTACAAGAGAAACTACAAGCTTTGAATTGAAATAGCTACCATCATAAGAAATAAAGGAGGAGCATAAGAACTACTAGAAACATGAAAATAGTACAAGAAAATGAAATTATAATCCTAATAATTCGTCCTTGAAGATCTAGAGGAGCTCCCTTTAAATAGGCAGAAGTTTGATGTTACACGCCCTTGGTCACGCCCGTGACCAAGGGCGTGTAAGGAGCGTGATCGATGCTGGTGCGGAGAGGGCGCGTTCTGGCTTCAATGCAGGCGTTTCGGACGCGTCACGCCCTAGGTCACGCCCGTGACCTGGGGCGTGTAATCTTGAAATAGTGCTGCTGGCGGGAAACTCTGGCAGGAAGAAGTTTGGGGCGAGTCATGCCCGTGACTGGAGGTCACGCCCTCGGTCGTGCCCGTGACAGAGGGCGTGTAACTTTAAATGACGCGGCGGCTCGATCTGGATGCTGGTGGCGTGGTCCCGGACGTGACTTGGATGTCACGCCCTTGGTCATGCCCGTGACCTGGGGCGTGTACTTGGCGAATCTTCACGGAATGGGCCCGAAGTGGCGGCAGCAGGTCTGGAACACATCTTAGGCTGACACGCCCTTGGTCACGCCGTGACCTTTGGCGTTTACTTGACATTTTTACTCAAAGTGCCCAGAAAACCTGCAAAACATAAAATAAGCTTAAATTAGTTAAAGAAATTAAAAAGGAACATATTAAATAAGAAAATACATATAATTTATATAAATTCAATTTAAAACTATATTAAAATAATACTAAAAGATGAGTACAAAAAGTACTCATCAAATACCCCCATACTTGAGTTTTTGCTATTCTAAAGCAAAAGAGTGAGGAAAGAATTATAAGACATCGATATTATTTCTAATTAACTAAAATTTTATTAAACCATGAATAAGTCAAAGGCAAATTTTAGGAATTCAAGAATTAAGTCATAAGTTATGTTGATAATTTTAAAAGAGAAATTTGTTTAGCTAACTACTTCTCAAGATAAATATTTAGCAATCAAAATTATAGAAATTTTCAAGCAAAATTAGATTGAAATTATAGACACTCTAACATAAAAGAAGCTTAAGGAAAAGACACCTACTAAAATACTGCTCTCTTAATAATTTAGTTTAGGACTAGAAACAATGAAATTGGCTAGGGATGGGTTTGAACGAAATGGCAAATGAAGAGTTCTTGAATAGAGGTGATGAATTTTATCCTCTCACCTCATTTGAATACGAAATTGTATATGTTTAGGAAAATAATGAATTTTATCCTCTTATTTTCCATGTCATATAATCTTTTAACAATTCTCTTCAATCAAAAACCCAAAATGTATATGTTTTAGATGTAATGAATTTTATCCTCTTACATCATGACATATAATCTTTTAAATGATTTTGGGTGCATATGTTCTAGGAAATAATGAATTTTATCCACTTATTTCCATGACATATGATCTTTTTCTACATTTTTTTTATTTGCCAACAAAGGGTGAGGGGGGAGAAATACTTCTAGTTTATAAATTAAACTATTTTGAGAGCAACTTTTTAGTGGAATGAGGTTTCCTAAGATCTTAAAGTTAAAAGTGAATGTAACAAAAAAAATCTAAAGATGTTTAGCCAATTTACCACAAAGTGAAGCTATTTAAAATTAAACGGAGAAGTAGTGCTAAATTAACTCTCTAATTGAATTAAAAACATAAAGTGTTTCTTAAAACTAAATTACTTCAAACTTAGATTTAACAAATTCTGATCAAATAAAATATTTAGCTAAATTACAAATGTAGGAATACTTATAATCGTACCTCAAACTAAATTTCTAGAACATTAAAAACAACAAGGCTAGGCGTATTTATTATTATTATTTTATTATTATTTCTTGGACTTCCCAAGGGCTACCCGGTGAAGGGTTCGCAAGGTACTAGGAGCTGTGATGGGAATTCAAGCCCAAAGCGCCCTTTCCAAGAAATTACATTTTTATAATTTTTATAAATTTTTTTTATAAAATAAAAATACAGGGAATGCAAAGCTACACCCCCATACTTGAAATTAAACATTGTCCCCAATGTTTAAAACTAAATATGAAGAATACTTGAAAGAAAATCTTTTAAAAGAAGAATATAAGAAATTAAAGATAAGCAAGGGGTGCCTCCCAAGAGCGCTTTGTTTTTCCCGTCTTTAAGCTAGACGGTTAGTGTTAGCTAAAAGGAAAATAGAATTTAAGGTGCACGGGCAACTCCCTGAATATGCGTTGCGGGAATTTGGATGTGATTCGTTGCCCGGCGACTCCTCCACTTGCTATTTGATTCTCCATGTTGCTTTTAGGTTGAGAGTGTAAATTCGAATCACCTATCCATACCTGAGGTGATTTAAATTTTTGTAGATGAGCGGCAAATGGGTCCACGATGACGTTTAGTTGCGACGGCTCATCCTCTTCATGAAAATCATTAGGAATTGAAGAATCAAAAGCAAAGGGGTCAGAAATAATTTCACGAGGAGTCACTTGTGAAAGAAAAAGATTAAAATCCGGTTGTTCGTTTAAAATAAAGGTTTTCTCCCCTAAAATAATCGTTATGTCAAAACGCGTAGAATCATCATTTTCATTTATTTCATTTTCAAAAATAGGTGGCGTTAGCGAATTATCATGAAAATGCGAAAAATCTTGACTTAACGAATTTTCTAAAATCTGGGAGGGAGGAGAAATTAGGGAATCAAAATTTTTAGGAGGTGAAATTTCTTCATTGCCGCGAAGACTATCTGGGTGGCCTGCCCACCATGAATAATCTACGTCGGTGAGTGAAAAAGAATCACCAGCGTTATCTGGATTATAAAAAGTTTTTTTCTTAGAATAATTTTTTTCCTCATGAAAATTATTAGAATAAAAATCATGAAAATTATTTTCATAAGATTCATGAGAATTATCTTTATTAAAATTAAAAATATTTTCATAAGAAAAATTTTGAGAATTTAAATTATAGCTAGAATTCTCATAAGAGTTAGAAAAATTATTTTCATAAGAATCATAGAAATTATTTTGAGAAAAATTATTTCCATAATTAGAATAAAAATTATTTTCACTATTAAAATTTTGAGAATTTTGAAAATTAGAATTATTAGCGTTAGGAAAATTATTCTCGTAGAAATTTGAAAATTTGTTTTCACAAAAATTACTTTCATAGGAAAAATTATTTTGATAATTGTTATGAAAATTATTTTCGTTATTAAAATTTTGAGAATTTTGCGAAGAATGTTCCCTAATAACATTATTTATCCTAACCGAGGCTTCTAAATCATTGATTTTATCTTGAAGCGCGTTAATAGAAGCAGAAAGTTCTAAGACATTATTAGCATTCTCAAGCGTGCCGGATAGCCAAAACATATATTTTTTTTTTTTTTGAAAAACAAACGGATTTTAAATGAATGGAATTGTGATAAGTAGTATTTTTATAACTTTTTAATAGAAAATCTTGTAAATATTTAATATGAATTTTCTATTTTATGTCAAATTTAGGTTATAAGTAGTTCTTTTTGTAATTTTGATTCTAACATAGCTTAATTTCGATATTTGCAGATTTTTGGGACAAATTGGGAAAAATGGCATGTCACGCCCTCGGTCACGCCCGTGACCAAGGGCGTGTAACCTGAAGATCAGTCCAGAATCAATGCCGCGCTGTTTGAACCAGTCCACACCAAGTCACGCCCCAGGTCACGCCCGTGACCCAAAGTCACGCCCGTGACTGGGGGCGTGTAATCTTAGAATCTTCCACGTGGAGCCGCCGTCGAGACGAGGAGATGCTGTCGAGAAGTCAACCTAAGTCACGCACGTGACCCACATGTCACGACCGTGACTTTCCAGCGTGATCCCTGCTGTGCCGCCGCGCCGAATTCCAGCCCACACCGCATTTAATGCAGCCGTCCAAAGTCACGGCCGTGACCCGACATGTCACGCCCGTGACATGTCACTTTTCGCCGCGCCGTCCAGAAAGCCCACGCCGCTGTCGGATCCGATGTGAATAGTGCAGTCACGCCCTTGGTCACGCCCGTGACCTAGGGCGTGTAATCTGAAATTTTTTTCTATAAATTCAGAGGTTCTCCTTGAGTCCAGGGTTCAGAAATTTGGAGAGGTGGAGGTGCTGTTAGAGCTGAGAGTGAGTTTTTCAAGTTGATGTTCATGTCTTTAAACTTTCATGTTCTCTTCCTTTCCTTTTTATGCAATATTTTAGTTTAACTTTCATGTACTAGTTCTCTTTTTAGCTTGTAATCTTCATTTCTTTAGCTTTGTAATCGCTTCTTAACTTTGTAATCGTTTTGATTTTCAATAAAATTAAGTTTTCTTTCCTTCATGTTCTCTTTTTCCTTAAGCACTCTTTCTTTCTTGCAATGATTTTTCTTTCCTTTTCCCCATCCACTATGGTTGAGCATTAAGTATTTTTGTCTTCGTTTAATCCTTTCATTTAGCTTGCTTTTAGTTTCAATTTTAGTTAAGCAAAAACAAACCAAATCAAATTTTCGTCGATAAGATAATGACGATTTTCCTCGAAGTAGAAGTAATCAACGCGCCCCGTGGAATACGACCTTGATATTCCTAAATATCCTATGCTATAGACGATAAGGTACACTTGCCTTTATCGGATATAGTTTTGGAGAAAATCTCAATTCTTCGCTAAATTTAAAAACCGCAAATCAATATCAAGTTTTTGGCGCCGTTGCCGGGGACTTTGCGTAGATATTTTGAAAAGAGGATAGCTATTAATTTTATCATGCTTCTTTTTATTTTATTTTGCTTTTTCTAATTTTCAAAAAGAAAAAAAAAATATTTTTAGTTTTTCTTCTTCCTTTCTTCTCTTTTTATTGTATGACCCGAGGTAGCACTTCGATTCTTCCTTTTGATCCGGAGATCGAGCGAACCCTCTTGAGGCACCACCGTTCTCGTGATCAGGGAAATCAAATAGAATCCAAAGAGTCGATCGGGGACACTAACGCAGCGAATATGGATCATAATCTTAATCCTCCTAATCTTAACGAGCAAAATCCTAACGAGGACGCGCAACGGACCATGTCCTATTATGCGCGGCCGAATTTGGAAGGCACACAATCGAGTATTGTTCGCCCCACGGTGGCGAACAATAATTTTGAGATCAAGTCCAGCATCATACAAATGGTGCAGCAATCGGTGACCTTTGATGGTCAACCGGACGAGGATCCAAATTCACATATCTCTTACTTCCTTGAAATTTGTGACACTTTTAAGATCAATGGCGTCACCGATGATGCCATTCGATTGCGTCTTTTTCCTTTTTCTTTGCGGTCTAAGGCCAAGCAGTGGCTGGGCTCCCTACCTAGGGGATCCATCACTACATGGGCCGAAATGGCGGAAAAATTTCTTAATAAATATTTCCCACCTTCAAAGACCGCTAAATTGCGCACGGATATTGCGTCATTCATGCAAATTGACTCGGAGACTCTCTATGACACATGGGAGCGCTTCAAGGAGCTTTTGCGTCGATGCCCTCACCACGCACTTGCCACTTGGCAACAAGTGCAAATATTTTATAATGGCTTAAATCTCTAAACGAGGCAAATGATTGATGCGGCCGCCGGGGGGACATTAAATAATAAAACCCCGATCGCCGCTCAAGAGCTTTTCGAAGAGATGGCCACAAATGCGTATCAATGGAACATGCCCGGAGCGCGGCCTAATAAGCCGGCCGGAATTTTTGAAATAAACGCAAACGCAAATTTGGCTTTACAAGTTGAGCGCTTAACAAAGCAAGTGGCGGAGATGTCTGCTTCCTCCGCCACTCCTCCTTGGGCCAATAACATTTTAATTGAAGAACATGTTGACTACATGGGAAATCCACCTCGGCCTTCCTATAACCCGAACACCGCTCCGTATAATAACACCTACAATGCGGGTTATAGGAATCATCCGAATTTCTCATGGAGCAACCAAGGAAATGCTCAGCGTCCTATGAATTTAAATCAACCTCCCCCTAATCAACTTCTTAACTTAACTCCGCCTCAAAATTTGATTTCTCAAAATTATAATCCACCCGGTTTTCCACCGCAACAGCAAAAACTCTCTCCGATTGAAGAGGTTTTTGCAAAATATGTTGCTACAAATGAAACGAACATCCGGAACCTTACCGGATCAATCAAAAATTTAGAGAATCAAGTGGGCCAACTCGCAAAGATGATTTCTGAGCGTCAACAAGGAGCACTACCGGGGAACACCGAGCAAAATCCAAAGGAGAGCGCGCACGCGATTACACTCCGAAGCGGGAAGGAGGTGGTTCAAAAACAGGACGAACCCAAGGTAATTTCTTCTCCTCCTCCTACTTTTAATTCATCTTCGAATTTGCCCGCTACGATAGCTCCGCACACTTCTATTTTAAATCCGCGCACTCCTACTTCTAATATTCCGTATCCATCGAAATTTAAAAATGAAAGCGCCGAAAAAAATTATAAAAAGTTTTTAGATGTTTTAAAACAAATCCATATTAATGTACCTTTCTGCGAGGCTATCTCACAAATGCCTAAATATGCGAAATATCTTAAGGAGTTGCTCTCCAACAAGAAAAAGTTAGAAGATATTTCGCATATTTCTTTAAACGCAGAATGCTCCGCGGTTGTACTCAACAAATTGCCGAAAAAAGCAAATGACCCGGGACGGTTTTCCATCCCATGTCTATTTGGCAATTCGTTGGTAAAACACGCCTTAGCGGATCTTGGAGCAAGCATCAACCTTATGCCATTTTCTTTGTTCAAAAAGCTAGGTCTAGGAAATTCAAGGCCCACTCGAATGAGTATCCAATTAGCGGATCGTTCTTTAAAATATCCGATAGGAATAGTGGAGGACTTGCTCGTCAAGGTTGACAAATTCATCTTCCCGGTGGATTTTGTCATTCTTGACATCAAAGAGGATGCCGAAGTACCCCTCATACTCGGCCGCCCCTTCCTTGCCACCTCCCGCGCTATTATCGACGTAAGTAACGGAAAGCTCCTCCTACGGGTTGGAGACGATGAAGTTACTTTCGGCATAAATTCCTCGATGCGGAACACGCTAGAAAATGACAATTCATGTTTTTACTTAGAAGAGTGTTGTGAGTTCGATTCATCCCTCGAATTAGTTTCATCGGCGAGTAGTGATTCCGAGCCCGTAGAGCTCTTTTGTGATGAAGAAGAAGTTTCTCACCCCACACCACCCGAACCATTATTTTTAGAAAAATTAAAAATCAAGACTTCTTATGAAGAACCACCCGTATTGGAGTTGAAACAACTCCCCCTCACCTTAAATACTTGTTTTTGGAAAAAGAGTCTAAGCTACCCGTCATCATTTCATCCGATCTTAGCAACTCAGAAATTTCTGAGTTGACTATAGTCTTAAGAAAGCACCGCCACGCAATTGCGTGGCAATTATCGGACATTAAGGGTATAAACCCATCTTTCTGCACTCATAAAATATTTCTCGAAGATAATTCCCGAAATTTAGTCCAGCCTCAACGACGGCTAAACCCTAACATGAAAGAAGTCGTTAAGGCCGAAGTTATAAAACTTCTGGACGCGGGAATCATCTACCCGATATCGGATAGTACTTGGGTTAGCCCAGTACAAGTCGTGCCAAAAAAAGGTGGTGTTACGGTAGTTGCGAACGAAAATAACGAATTGATCCCAACCCGTACTGTTACGGGTTGCCGGATGTGCATCGACTATCGGAAATTAAATGATGCCACCCGTAAGGATCATTTCCCTCTACCATTTATCGACCAAATTTTAGAACGCCTTTCGGGTCACTCCTACTACTGTTTTCTCGATGGTTTGTCGGGATACTTCCAAATTCCGATTTCGCCCGACGACCAAGAGAAAACCACTTTCACTTGTCCCTTTGGCACCTTCGCTTATCGAAGGATGCCATTCGGTCTTTGTAACGCGCCAACTACATTCCAAAGATGTATGCTGGCAATTTTTGACGAGTTAGTGGAGGAGGTGATGGAAGTATTTATGGATGATTTTTCCGTGTACGGGAGTTCATTTGAAAATTGTTTAAAAAATCTCGAGCGCGTGTTGCAGCGATGTGAGGAAACAAATTTAGCGCTTAATTGGGAAAAATGTCATTTTATGGTCAAGGAAGGACTAGTCCTTGGCCATAAAATTTCGAGCAAGGGGATCGAGGTCGATAGGGCCAAGATTGAAGTAATCAAAAAGCTCCCCCCTCCCACAAACGTAAAAGCTATTAGGAGTTTCCTAGGCCACGCGGGGTTCTATCGGCGTTTTATACAAAATTTTTCAAAAATTACAAAGCCGTTAACCCATCTTCTCGAGAAAGATTCATCTTTTCTTTTTAGCGATGAATGTCATTTAGCTTTTCAACTTATCAAAGAAAAACTTATAAACTCCCCGATTCTAGTCGCGCCGGATTGGTCGCTCCCTTTTGAAATCATGTGCGATGCGAGTGACATTGCGGTTGGTGCCGTTTTAGGCCAACGGGTGAGTAAGTATTTCCACCCTATCTATTATGCGAGCAAAACACTCACGTCGACACAAGCAAATTACACCACGACCGAGAAGGAACTTCTAGCAATCGTTTTCGCCTTCGATAAGTTTAGGTCGTATATCACCCTCTCGAAAGTCATCGTCTTCACGGATCACTCCGCACTTAGATATCTTTTAAGCAAATCGGACGCCAAGCCTCGTCTTTTGCGATGGATCCTCCTCTTGCAGGAGTTTGACTTAGAGATCCGGGACAAAAGGGGAGCCGAAAACTTGGCGGCCGATCATCTCTCCCGATTAGAAAACCCCGCCTCAGACGTATTAATAGAATCTGACATTAATGATAAATTTCCCGAAGAGCGCCTCCTTGCTCTCGAAAATATTAATTCATCATCTACCCCCTGGTTTGCAGATCTGGCTAACTATTTAGTAGCCCGGGTCCTGCCAAAAGAAGTCTCGAGTCAGCAAAAGAAGAAATTCTTTTCTGATTTAAAGAATTACTTTTGGGAGGACCCCTTTTTATTCCGTGTATGCGCAGACCAGGTAGTCAGACGATGCGTCTCGAGTGAAGAAGGCCTTAAAATTTTACGTCATTGTCATGAGGGACCCACCGGAGGTCATTATCATTCAAACCGAACCGCGAGGAAGGCGCTGGAGGCGGGCTTTTATTTGCCCTCGCTCTTCAAAGATGCTCACACCCTTGTGAGTACTTGCGACAGCTGCCAGCGGTCGGGGAACATCTCTCGCCGGGATGAGATGCCCCAAAACATTTTCTTAGAATGCGAAATTTTCGATCTTTGGGGCATTGATTTCGTTGGTCCTCTCCCTCCTTCGTTTTCAAATAAGTATATTCTAGTAGCGGTCGACTACGTGTCAAGGTGGGCGGAAGCGCAAGCTCTCCCCACCAACGATGCGCGAGTCGTCGTTAACTTTTTAAAAAAATTATTCTCTCGATTTGGCACTCCGCGCGCTATTGTGAGTGATCGGGGCACCCATTTTTGCAATACTCAATTCACAAAAATCTTAGCAAAATATGGTGTCACGCACAAATTATCCACTGCATATCACCCACAAACGAGCGGCCAAGTTGAAGTTGTTAATCGAGAATTAAAACGGATCTTAGAAAAAACGGTTTCTATTAATCGGAAGGATTGGGCAATAAAGCTCGATGACGCGCTATGGGCCTATCGAACGGCGTACAAGACCGCTATCGGTTGTACACCGTATTGAATGGTTTATGGCAAGGCTTGCCACCTTCCGGTCGAATTATAACATCGCGCATTTTGGGCGCTTAAATTTTTAAACCTCGATTCCACCCTAGCGGGAGAACAAAGAAAATTTCAAATGAACGAATTAGATGAGTGGCGAGCGAACGCATATGAGAGCAATAAATTATATAAGGAGCGAACAAAGTTTTATCACGATAAGCATATAAAATTTCCAAAAACTTTTTCGCCGGGCGATCTCGTCCTCCTTTATAATTCCCACCTTCGCCTTTTTCCGGGAAAACTAAAATCCCGATGGACCAGACCCTTTATTGTTAAAGAGGTTTGGTCCTATGGGACAATTTTAATTTCCCACCCGGAAAAAGGTACCTTCAAAGTTAACGGGCACCGCCTTAATTTATATCTTCCGGGAGAGTTACCAAATGAAAAGAGTGATTCAATTGTTTTCCAACCTTTAATATGACCGGCAAGTGGGTCAAGCTACGCGACCTTAAACAAAGCGCTTTTGGGAGGCACCCCAAAGTTATCTTTTTATTGTCTTCTCTTGTTCTTTAATATATTTTGTAGGTAATCGTCGCTTCCCCGCGCAAACTTCAAAAATCAGGGAAGCCCCTTCTCTTTCTTCCTTCTCTTTTATCGTGCATTTCCTTTTTATTTTGTTTTGCACTTTTTTCTCTTTTACTTCATACTTAGTTTTAAACATTGGGGAAAATGTTTAACTTTAAGTATGGGGGTGTAAATAGTTTTTTTTGTAAATAATTGTTAAATTAGAAAATTTTCAAAACAAATATATATATATATATATATATATATATATATATATTTTCTTATGTTTTCTTCTATTTTAGCACTTGTAAAACCCAAAAACTCAAAAAAAATAGAAAACAGAAAAATTTAAATCTTGGAAAGGGACGTTTGGGATTTCATCCCATCACACCTCCTAGTACCTTGCGAACCCTTCACCGGGTAGCCCTTGGGAAGTCCAAGACTTACAAAAATTGTTAAGTTTTAAAGCTAGTTTCCTTTCTTTGTAAATAGTTTTTAATGTCAAAAATTCAAAAAAATATAATATCAAAAATTCAAAAAAAAAAAAGATAATATCAAAATTTCCAAAAAAGTCTTATATCCCTCCTTCTTGTTGTTTTTGTGATTTCTTAGAAATCTAGTTGAGAATGTTTATAAGCATGTTTAAGTTTTTAATTGGCTAAAATTTTGCTTATCATAGTTTGTTAATTTTAAATTTGAGGTAATCTTGATTTAAGAATCATCTTATGATTTTAAATTGATTAGAGAATTTTGTTAGCATGACTTCTCTTTTTATTTTTAAATGGCTTCATTTTGTAGTGAATTTCCTAAACCTCTTTAGATTTCAATTATATTTTCTTCTAACTTCTTAGATCTTAGGAATTTTAATTTTACTAGAATTTGCTCTCGATATGATTTAAAACTAGCTAGATTTATTTTCCCCTACCCTACCCCCTTTGATGGCATATAAAAAAAATGTATTAAAAGATCATATGTCATGGGAATAAGAGGATAAAATTCATTATTCCCTAAAACATATGCACCCAAAATATTTGAAAAGATTATATGGCATGGAGTAAGAGGATAAAATTCATTACTCCTAAACCATATACATTTTGGGTTTTTATTAGAAGAGAAAAAAAAAAGAAGGAAATTTCATGATAAATTCCATTTCCTCCATTCAAAAATTTCTCTTCTTATGCCAAATTTTATGAAATCCCCCTTAGCCAATTATCATTGTTCTAGTTTTAGTTGAAAATTATGGAGAGAGCAATATTTAGTAATTTACTTTTCCTTAAGATTCTTTTAAGATAGAGTTCTTATAATTTTAATTTAATTTAGTTTTATAATTTCTACAATTTTGTCAAACTACTTAATTTTCTTGAGAAGTTATTGCCTAAACATTTTTCCCTCTTTTCAAATCATCATCATAATTTAGGACTTAACTCCCCCTTGAATTTACTCTTAACTTAACTTTTGGTTAAATGTAATTTTAGTTTTAAATTAAAATTTTTTTAAGGATGTCTTATAAATTATCTCTCACACTTTTGCTCTGGAATAGCAAAACCACAAGTATGGGGGTATTTGATAAGTAGTATTTTTAGAACTTTTTAATAGAAAATCTTGTAAATATTTAATATGAATTTTCTATTTTATGTCAAATTTAGGTTATAAGTAGTTCTTTTTGTAATTTTGATTCTAACTTAGCTTAATTTCGATATTTGCAGATTTTTGGGACAAATCGGGAAAAATGGCATGTCACGCCCTCGGTCACGCCCGTGACCAAGGGCGTGTAACCTGAAGATCAGTCCAGAATCGATGCCGCGCTGTTTGAACCAGTCCACACCAAGTCACGTCCCAGGTCACGCCCGTGACCCAAATTCACGCCCGTGACCGGGGGCGTGTAATCTTAGAATCTTCCACGTGGAGCCGCCGTCGAGACGAGGAGATGCTGTCGAGAAGTCAACCTAAGTCACGCCCGTGACCCACATGTCACGGCCGTGACTTTCCAGCGTGATCCCTGCTGTGCCGCCGCGCCGAATTCTAGCCCACGCCACATTTAATGCAACTGTCCAAAGTCACGGCCGTGACCCGACATGTCACGCCCGTGACATGTCACTTTTCGTCGCGCCGTCCAGAAATCCCACGTCGCTGTCGGATCCGATGTGAATAGTGCAGTCACGCCCTTGGTCACGCCCGTGACCTAGGGCGTGTAATCTGAAATTTTTTTCTATAAATTCAGAGGTTCTCCTTGAGTCCAGGGTTCAGAAATTTGGAGAGGTGGAGGTGCTGTTAGAGCTGAGAGTGAGTTTTTCAAGTTGATGTTCATGTCTTTAAACTTTCATGTTCTCTTCCTTTCCTTTTTATGAAATGTTTTAGTTTAACTTTCATGTACTAGTTCTCTTTTTAGCTTGTAATCTTCATTTCTTTAGCTTTGTAATCGCTTCTTAACTTTGTAATCGTTTTGATTTTCAATAAAATTAAGTTTTCTTTCCTTCATGTTCTCTTTTTCCTTAAGCACTCTTTCTTTCTTGCAATGATTTTTCTTTCCTTTTCCCCATCCACTATGGTTGAGCATTAAGTATTTTTGTCTTCGTTTAATCCTTTCATTTAGCTTGCATTTAGTTTCAATTTTAGTTAAGCAAAAACAAACCAAATCAAATTTTCGTCGATAAGATAATGACGATTTTCCTCGAAGTAGAAGTAATTAACGCGCCCCGTGGAATACGACCTTGATATTCCTAAATATCCTATACTATAGACGATAAGGTACACTTGCCTTTATCGGATATAGTTTTGGAGAAAATCTCAATTCTTCGCTAAATTTAAAAACCGCAAATCAATATCAAATTGAAATAAAAAATAAGAAAATATATATATATATATATATTTTTTATATTTAAAAAATAAAAAATATGATAAAATTAATAAAATTCACTCTTTTCAAAATATCAACAAATATCCCCGGCAACGGCGTCAAAAACTTGATGCATAAAAATGCGTCGCAGTTATAAAAATACTTGACGTGCAAAATTATAACTACAAACGATAACGGCAAGTGTACCGTATCGAGTGAAGTATAGGATCTCGCAAGATCAAGGTCGTATTAGACTCGGGTCATGTTAAGTACTTCTACTTCGAGTGAATGTTTATTATTTTACCGATAGAAGAATAGGGTTGGGTTGTTGTAATTTAATTTTACTAATTAAAAACTAGCGCACGGCTTTCGAATCACCTTAGACTAAGCAAAAGAAATGTGTCGTAGAAATCGATCTCGTGTTAAAGTGGCCTTGACCGCGGAGGTTCCAAAAGCATGAGTGCTCCTCTCTCGAGGGTTGGCTCAACTAAGCTTAAGTTGCACGCGATCGAACTCTCGTTCTATAATCAAGTGGCTTAAGACTTGCTTTAAGAGAAGGACCTCACTGGGATGTTAATCCCGTCCGGAAGAGTTACGTATGTCCTCTCTCGAGGGGTACGTTCGACTCTCTTTACCAATGACCGATCCGTCTTAAGGGCCTCTCGGCCTTCAAAAGACGAAAACCGTTACTAGAACGAGTTGGCCACGGTAAATCGTAAGCGTTTTAACATTAAGAACAAAATTCTAAAACACAAAAAGAGATTGCATCATCCTTGGATCATCTAAGCCGAGCACTAAAGTGATTAGTTGCTCATGATCACGGAGGAATCATAAGAAGAGGAGGAAGAAAACATAGCGAAAAGAGCGGGGAAATCAGAGACTAAAAATTACGATTTTATTAGTGTCAATTGTAAAAAGAAGAATACATAAAATTGAGATTACAAGAGAAACTACAAGCTTTGAATTGAAATAGCTACCATCATAAGAAATAAAGGAGGAGCATAAGAACTACTAGAAACATGAAAATAGTACAAGAAAATGAAATTCTAATCCTAATAATTCGTCCTTGAAGATCTGGAGGAGCTCCCTTTAAATATGCAGAAATTTGATGTTACACGCCCTTGGTCACGCCCGTGACCAAGGGCGTGTAAGGAGCGTGATCGATGCTGTTGCGGAGAGGGTGCGTTCTGGCTTCAATGCAGGCGTTTCGGACACGTCACGCCCTAGGTCACGCCCGTGACCTGGGGCGTGTAATCTTGAAATAGTGCTGCTGGCGGGAAACTCTGGCGGGAAGAAGTTCGGGGCGAGTCACGCCCGTGACTGGAGGTCACGCCCGTGACAGAGGGCGTGTAACTTTAAATGATGCGGCGGCTCGATCTGGATGCTAGTGGCGTGGTCCCGGCCGTGACTTGGATGTCACGCCCTTGGTCACGCCCGTGACCTGGGGCGTGTACTTGGCGAATCTTCACGGAATGGGCCCGAAGTGGCGGCAGCAGGTCTGGAACACATCTTAGGCTGACACGCCCTTGGTCACGCCGTGACCTTGGGCGTGTACTTGACATTTTTACTCAAAGTGCCCAGAAAACCTGCAAAACATAAAATAAGCTTAAATTAGTTGAAGAAATTAAAAAGGAACAGATTAAATAAGAAAATACATATAATTTATATAAATTCAATTTAAAACTATATTAAAATAATACAAAAAGATGAGTACAAAAAGTACTCATCAAGTACCAGACCGTCGAAGCAACCTCCAGTACCAGACTGCCCGGTCTCAACCAGAACAGGAACACTTGGGAACAACCGACAAAAAACAACATGTTGCCAACACCATAGACGCGCGATCTCAAGCCAGATTGCCATACCAGAGCTTGCGCGGTCTCTGCGGTCTCCAAAGTCAGACCGCCCGGACACTTCACTTCCACTTCAAAAATTTAATACTCCCCCTTGAAGTGGGAAATAGAAGTCAGCCCGAGTAGACTCCTCAACCGATCAAACGGTCCTTTCGACAACGACTTCTTAAAAATGCCCGCGACATTATGCTTGCTCTGCGCATGCTTCACTAACAGAGATCCCTCCAACACTTTCTCCCGAATGAAAAGATGTTGAATCTCTATGTGTTTGGTTCGGGCGTGACAAATTGGATTGTTTACTAGTTTGAGAGCACTCTCATTATCACCTCGAAGCATAGTAGGACCTCGCACCTCCCTATGAATTTCCTCCACAAGCCTCCTAAGCCAGATGGCTTCCTGAGCTACCAAAGCCAAAGCTTTATACTCTACTTCCGTGGTAGTGATAGACACAAAATACTGCTTCATGCTGAGCCACGATATAGCTGTAGAGCCTATCATAAAGACATATCCAGAGGTCGATCTCTGATCATCTAAATCTCCTCCATAATCAGCATCCATGTATCCATGCAAGTAAAAGCCTGAGTTCTTCCCATAGAAGAGACCCAAATCAGAGGTGGACTTTACGTACTTCTGAATGCTCCTAGCAGCCATAAGATGAGGTTTTCGAGGCTTTGCCATAAACCAACTCACTCGACCAACTACATAAGAGATATCTAGCCTTGTGATGTCAAGTATATCAGACTTCCAACCAGAGCTCGAAACACCAAAGGATCGGAAAGAAACTTTCCCTCATCACATCGAAGAGTCATACCAACCTCCAGTGGAGTAGAGCTGCTCTTCCCACCTTCCATGCTGAATCGCTTCACAATTCGTTCTGCATAGCCTTTCTGGGATACAAGCATACCGCCCTCTTTACTCTCCAGTTTGAGTCCAAGGAAATGGTGGAGCTCACCCAAGTCCTTCTTCTCAATTCTGATAGCCAACTCAGCATGAAGTTTAGCTACCTCCAATTCAAAATTTCTCGTGATGATCATATCATCAATATATAACAACACCAAGACCTGAAGCTCCCCCGTCTTCTTTACAAACAAGCTTGAATCAGAATCAGAAGCAAAGTATCCACAGAGTCGGAGGTATTCTGCAATCTTTCCATACCACGCCCGAGGCGCTTGCTTCAAGCGGTAAAGAGCTTTTTTGAGCTTACACACATGTCTTGAATGATCTTTAGAAGCATACTTAGGTGGCTGATCCATGAAGATGTCTTTGTCTATCTCGCCATAAAGGAAAGCATTCTTCACGTCGATTTGTCATATCTTCCATTCTTGGCAAGCTACCAATGCAATCACCACCCGAACTGAAGTCATCTTGGCAATAGAACTGGAGGATTCTTCATAATCCTCCCAATACTTCTGAGAGAATCCTCGAGCTACAAGGCGAGCCTTGGATCGCTCAATACTACTATCAGCCTTCTTCTTCAACTTGAAAACCCACTTGCAAGTCACTAAAGTAACACCCTCAACCTTAGGAACCAAGTCCCAAGTCTCATTCTTCCTGAGGGCAGCCATCTCTTCATCCATGGCCTCTTCCCACTCCTTGACTCCAACGACATTCTCAAAAAAAGATGGCTCTCTCTCATCTAGGGGACCTGCGAAGAAACATAAGACGAAGCTCACCAAATTTCCCCTTGTATACCGATCTGGTGGAATGATAGTCCTTTTGGACCTTCTCAGAGCTTTACTATGAACCATCTCTTCAACTACCTGTTCTGGACTAGCTCTGCTTTCAGGCATACTTGGAGCATCGCTCCCCCTACTTCCGGAACCTGAAGCACCTGACCTAGAGCTATAAGCAACTGGAGCACATGGAGAAACAGGCAATTTCACCAGAACTTCCTTAGTTGCTTCTCCTTATCCTCCATCTAACCTGCTTTCTTGTAACTCAACAAAGGAGCTACCCTAGTAAGATGTAAACTCATCAAATACCACATCCCTTGAGACCATAGCTCTCTGTGTCTCGGGATCCATGCATCTCTAGCCCTTCTTCCAGTCATCATAACCAATGAACACTAGCTTCCTTGCTTTCACATCTAGCTTTGTTCTAAGAGCATCAGGAACATGCACGTAGCAGGTAGATCCGAACACTCGAAGGTGCTCCACCGTAGGCTTTATATTGAACATCAACTCCTGAGAGGTCTTCATGTTGATGGGACTTAGAGGCATATGATTGATGACATAAGTTGCACAAGACATTCCCTCTGCCTAGAAAGACTTCAGAATGTTCTTGGCATGAAGCCAACATTTGCAGGTCTCCGTCAGATGACGGATATGTTAAATTTTTGAAGTGGAAGAGGGAAGTCAGGCGGTCTGCGTGGTCTGCTCTAGCGATCTATTCTGATCGGTCAGGATGCTCAAGTAGTTTCGGTCTACTTGTTGTTAGCGCTGGGCGATCTGAGGAAAGGTGATTGCGGAGTCCGCTATGTCTGCAGGATTGCTTCTGGCCGGGTTTGCCATAGACAATTGTTGTCTAAGTGCTTGTGAGACCAGGCGGTCTATTGCGAGACCGTATGCGGGTTGATGGGCGGTTATTGCATCCCTCTTTCGGCAGTGACGACATCCATCCTCTTGCCTATAAATAGGCGTACAGGGCCCATCATTTGTAATAGAGAACTGTAAGAACTAGAGCCTGCATTGTTTGTGTCGGTCTCAATTTGAGGTCGTGCGGTCTTGGAAGCTGTTTGACCTTTTGTTGTGTTCGCAGGTCTGCGGCCAGCAGCGAGCGGTCTGTTTCCTTGGTGACTTTCCAGCGACTTGAATAATCAGTTCGTTAGCGGTCTCTGTCTGCGAGCTGGATTGTTATAGTTCTTGTGTTGTTCGCATCAAGCTTGGCGATCAGGCGACCTCAATGGTCAGGCGATCTCGAGTTGCGGGTAGGCGACAGCTAGAGCAGTTTCTTCTGGTTCTGTTTGCGGGTAGCTTCAGTGATCAGGCAACCTCTTGGTCTGGCATACTGAAGTGCGGACAGGTTTTGTTTTCAGTAGTGGAATAAAGCAGCAGTCTGTGCGGTCTGGGTTTGCGGTCTAGCAGCTCGCAGGTCATCTTGCCTGCTTCTGTTCACGCAGTCTCAGGAGTTAGCCGTGCGGTCTGGTGGATTTGCGGTCTCTGGCGGCTTCTATTTGGCAGTTCGCAGGGACTTGTTGTTTTTGTTGTTTTGTGCTTCTCTCCTTCGTGATTCTTATGAATCATGTCTCGACATGTATACTTCGCATTGTAAAGAAGAAATTGTAGTCAATTTTTAAGTGCATTATCCTGTCTTCACATTGTCATTGTGTGTCTACACTTGTGGAAGTTGCGAAGCATTCCGTTTAGTTTGCTTCACCCTCAACCCTCTCAATTTTTTAACATGGTATCAGAGGGAGGTTGCGGAGGTTGCTGGGCACTAATTGATGTTACTTCTCTCGGGTTCCTCAAGGTGGTTAGCAATTAGTGTGATAGCAATGGAAGGAGGTTATACGAGAGGTCTTGGAATTGAACTCCTGACGCAGACTAACATTAAGAAGTGGAAGTCTTGCATGGAGAGTTACTTCTTGGCGAGGATCTTTGGGAGGCGGTTGGAGGAGAAGCAAGACAACCTATTGTTCCTGCTGAGGGGAATGTTGAGCTCGTGAAGGATTGGAAGAGAACAAATGCTAAGGCAGAGTTCACTCTCAAGAGAGCTATCATTCCGTAGTTGTTTGACCACATCATTGGATGTAGGTCTGCTGCTGAGATTTGGACAGCCTTGGATGGCTTGTTCAACAAGAAGAATGTAGCAAGGCTACAGTTCTTGGAAAATGAGTTGGCAAAAGCAACTCAAGGAGATTTTTCTATTTCTTCGTTCTTCTTGAAGATGAAGAACATATGTGCTGAAATTTCAGCATTGGACCCGGATGAGCCTATCTCAGAAGCGAAGCTGAAGAGGCACATAATCTGCGACTTGCGGAGGGAATATGTTGCCTTTGTTACTTTTGTCCAAGGCTGGGCCAATCAGCCATCGTTGGTTGAGCTGGAGAACTTGCTTGCTTCGCAGGAGAGCTTAGCAAAGCAAATGGCTAGAATGACTATCTCTGGGGAGATAGTGAGGTTCTCTTTTTTGGGAAGAAAAAGAGATGGGACAAGAAGAAGAAGTCACATGATAGTGATGGGCCTTCAACTTCATATCAGCAAGAGAGGAGCAAGGCTCCTAAGCGTGATGGAAGAAGAAGGAAGGGTCAAGATGCTACAGGTGCAATCTGCCTGGTCACTTCGAAAGAGACTGCAGGGTTAATCTCTAGCCAGGTCATGCTGTAGGAAAGGAAGAGATGGATTCTAATGCTGATTGTAGTTGTCGAGGTGGAGCTTTCATGATGGTAACGTTTGTTCAGGCCATGGCCTCCATTAACTACAAGGATGATTGGATCGTGGACTCTGGGTGTGGTCATCACCTCACCGGGGACGAGTCGAAGTTCTCTTCGTTACAGGCATACTTAGGTAATGATGTTATCATTACTGCTGATGATACTATACATGCAGTTGAGAAGGAGGGTGTAGTTTCTTTGGGTAGTGATAGAGGTCCACTCACGTTGAGGAGTGTCTATCATGTGCCGGGGATGAAGAAAAACCTCTTCTTAGTGTCTAATGTTGTAGATGTTGGTTATCAGGTTCTGTTTGGGCCAACAGAAGTGAAGTTCCTTCGGAACGTATCAGCAGTGAAGGCCGATGTCACTTATGTTGGAAAAAGGGTGAAGGACTTGTTTGTTTTGTCAACAAGTTCCTATGTTGATAAGATGCGGACAAATGATAGCGCTGCTATCTGGCATGAAAGACTTGGGCATGTCGGAATGGATAAGCTGAAGGCTATGGCGATGAGAGGTCTGGTAAGAGGCTTTCCTAGTCTTTCATCCATGGGAGATGGTCATGTTTGTGCTGGATGTCAATATGGAAAATCTCATCGTCTTCCATTTGACAAGTCACAAAGCAGATGTAGAGTGCCATTGGAGTCCATGGTGATCTATATGGACCAACCGAGAATGCCAGTCTTGGGGGGTAGCAGGTATATGTTGATCTTGGTTGATGATTTCACTAGGTATACATGGGTATACTTGTTGAAAATGTTGATGTGTGAAGTTGGCGGTCCGGGAGGTTGTCGCGCGGTCTGATCTAACCACGCGATCTTGCAGTCTCCTCTGCGGTCTGACCTATTCGGTCTAGCCACAGGTTTATTCGACCTGACCATCATTCTCTCTATCCAAGGCTGCCGAGGTGAGGCCACACGGTCTGGTTCGTTTGACCGCATGGCGAGCTGTTTTTCAGTACAGTGCGGGTTAATCTATTAACCGCACAGGGTTGTTATTCTGGTATCCGGCAGTCCGGTCTGGAGACTGTCCGGATTCTTGGTGGTGCGTGCCGACTAAGGTTTTCTTAGTCGCGCGGTCTCTCTCTTGTGTTCGCATAAGCTAGTCCCTTGGCGATCTGCTGATGTATGCGGACATTGGTGTTGGTCGACTTGGCAGGCTGTTGCCTTAGTCGACTTGGCTGTGTTCGCGGTCTCTGGAGGAGGTCTCGTATATGCGAACACTGATGGTGGGCGTCATGACCATGCGGGATGTCATGATCGCGCGGCTTCTTGGGGAGTGGCGATCTCCTGGTCAGGATTGAAGTCGGCGAGCTCGCTAAGCGCAGAGCGATCTTCTGCTGACCGCGCGGGTAGACCAATCTTGGTCGCGCGATCAGAGCGGTGACTCTATCTCATAGGGTGGTGACTGAATCTGGTCCCACTCCTATAAATAGGTGTCGTTGTAGCAGCAATATCATCGCACCAAGTGTAAGCTGAACTCGTGCCTTGAACTTGCGGTCTCTTTTTTAGTGACCGCCCGGTTTGCTGATTGAACTTCCTTTGTGCAGCTTCTGCAGATTGTGTTGACAGTCGCGGTCACTTCTTCTTCTAAAGTGTCCGGGCGGTCTTGCGGCTTGTAGTTTGGGTTGCTGGAATTCGGGGAGAATCAGTGGAGTTCAGGAGGTCGCGGAGCTTCAGTGGTGTTGTTCAAGTTGTCGGCAGACTGTTTGCGCGGTCTCCTCTTCTAGTCGCGCGAACACCCTTGTCGCGCGATTAGGCGACTTCTGTGCTCAGACCGCCAGTTATCTTTCTTCAGCATTGTATTTTTCCTTTTGGTTTTGTGTACTGGCGAAATCATGTCTCGCCATGTATACCTCGCTCTGTAATGAAGATTCCTGATGTTATGAATAAAGATTGTTTTAATTCATGTGCTTCTGGTTGTTGGCTGTAACTTTAAGTTGTACGATTCCTGCTCACTCCTAGATCTATGGAAATTTCACATGGTATCAGAGGTAGGTTGGAGTGGATAGAGAAGTGAACAACTTAAAGTTTCCATCATCTTTGTGAAGAAGGAACCAGTGGTAGAGCCATGGAAGCATGTTTTACAAGAGGTCTTGGAATTGAGATGCTCATGTCGACTAACTTCAAGAAGTGTAAGTCGTGCATGCGAGTTATCTTCTCGGCGAGGACCTCTGGGAGGTTGTTAGAGGAGATAGTACGCAGGAAGTTGTCCTAGTTGGGGATAATGGTCATAAGGTGAGGAATTGGAGGAGGATTAATGCGAAAGCAGAGTTCACTCTGAAAAGGGCAATATCACCTGACCTATTCGATCACATCTTTGGGTGTGCATCAGCTGCCGAGATCTGGAGAGCCCTGTACGGTCTGTTTAACAAGAAGAATGTAGCGAGGCTACAGTTCCTGGAAAATGAGCTGGCAAGGTCGGCTCAGGGAGATCTGTCTATCTTTACGTTCTTCCTGAAGATGAAGAACCTGTGCGCTGAAATTTCAGCACTGGATCCTGATGACCCAATTTCTGAGGTGAAGCTGAAGAGACACATCATCCGCGGCTTGCGGAAGGAGTATGTGGCCTTTGTGACGTCGGTGCAGGGTTGGGCAAATCAGCTGTCTCTGCTAGAGCTGGAGAATCTGCTTGCATCGCAGGAGAGCCAAGCAAGGCAAATGGCGGGGGTTTCAGTGTCTGGGGGAGAAGGCGAGGTACTCTTCACAGGGAAGAATAGGAGATGGGATAAGAAGAAGAAGACCGTTGGAGGCAATGGGCCTTTAACTTCTGGACAGCAGGAGAGGGGCTATGCTCCCAAGGCTGAAGGGAAGAAGAAGGGCGAAGGACCCAAATGCTATAAGTGCGGAAAGGTTGGTCACATCAGGAAGGACTGTTGGGTGAATCTTTAGCCAGGGCATGCTGCTGCAGGGAAGGAGGAAACTGAGGCCAGGCCAAATGAAGGAGGATGGGGAGGAGCCTTCTCCGCTTCTGTCGGAGCTGCGGCTCCTATCAACTATCAGGAGGACTGGATCGTGGACTCGGGTGTGGTCATCACCTCACCGGGGACGAGTCGAAGCTTTCTTCAACGCAGCCTTACTCCGATAATGATGTTATTATAACTGTTGATGATATTGTGCATACTGTCGAGAAGGTGGGGGTTGTATCCTTGGGCAATGATAGGGGGCCACTAATGTTGAAGAGTGTCTATCATGTGCCCGGAATGAGGAAAAACCTCTTCTCCGTGACCAACGCTGTAGACGTTGGGTATCACGTTCTGTTCGGTCCGACAGAAGTAAGGTTTCTATGAAACGTTGAGGCGGTAAAGGCCAATGTCGTTCATGTCAGGAGAAGGGCAAAAGACTTGTTCGTCTTATCGACAAGTTCTTATGTTGACAAGATGAGGACAAATGATAGTGTCGTTATATGGCACGAGAGGTTGGGGCATGTAGGGATGGATAAGCTGAAGGCTATGGCGATAAAAGGTCTAGTCAAGGGCCTACCTAGTCTATCTTCCTACGGTGACGGTCATGTTTGCGCGGGATGTCAGTTCGGCAAGTCTCATCGACTTCCATTTGATAAGTCACAGACAAGGAGTAGTGTGCCGTTGGAGTGTGTCCACGGTGACTTGATGGGACCGACTGCTACCCCAAGCCTCGGAGGCTAGGCCTACGGATAAAAAAGCTGAGAACTGATAACAGGGGGGAGTTCACCTCTTGTGAGTTCTCTAGTTTTTGCAGGAAGGCGGGCATCCAGAGGGATCTTACTTGTGTGCATGCTCCACAACAAACGGATTTGCAGAGCGAAAGATCCTTCATCGGACGGAGACATGCAAGTGTTGGTTGCATGCCAAGAGTATCCCAAGGTCCTTCTAGGTGGAGGGAATGTCTTGTGCCGCCTATGTCATCAACAGGATGCCTCTAAGTCCCCTCAACATGTTGACCCCGCATGAGATGATGTTCAAGGAAAAGCCAAACGTGGCGCACCTTTGGGTCTTTGGTTCCACCTGCTATGTGCACGTTCCAGATGCGTTTCGGACAAATCTAGATGCAAAAGCAAGGAAGCTAGTATTCGTGGGATATGATGATCAGAAGAAGGGTTGTAAGTGCATGGACCCGGAGACGTGGAGATTTGTTGTATCTCGTGACATCATGTTTGACGAGGTGACGTCATACAAGGGAAGTTCTGGTGTTGAGTTACCAGAAAGCAGGGTGGAGGAGCCGGAGAGAGCTGTGGAAAATCTTCAGGTGGAGCTGCCTTTATCACCAGGTGGCCCATCCATTTCTAGTTCTGAGATGGAGGTTTCTGGATCAGGAAGCAGGGGGAGCGATGCTCCTAGTATGTCTGGAAGGGGAGCTAGAGAAGAAGCAGTTGAGGATAATGCGAGTCAGGGGAAGGTGTTGAGGAGATCGAAGCGAACGATCATTGCCCCTGATCGCTATACAGGAGGAAACATAGTGAGCTTTGTCTCGTGTTTCTTTGCTGGTCCCCTGGCTGAGCGGGAACCAGTGAGCTTTGAAAAGGCCAAAGGCGTGAAACAGTGGGATTCGGCTATGGAAGAAGAGATGGCAGCCCTTGAGAAGAATGAGACCTGGTCTTTGGTGCCCAGGCCCAAGGGTATCACCCCTGTGACATGCAAATGGGTCTATAAGCTCAAGAAGAAGGCATACAGCAGTATCGAGCGATACAAGGCTCGCCTTGTGGCTTGTGGATTCTCGCAGCAATACGGTGAAGATTATGAAGAGACATTTAGTCCGGTGGCGAAGAT
This sequence comes from Dactylorhiza incarnata, assembly GCA_033032865.1. Taxonomy (NCBI): domain Eukaryota; kingdom Viridiplantae; phylum Streptophyta; class Magnoliopsida; order Asparagales; family Orchidaceae; genus Dactylorhiza; species Dactylorhiza incarnata. Next base: position 1,844,130 of record JAWHQI010000017.1, on the reverse strand, counting down.
GACTTCAGTACGGTTCATTACTGCCTTGGCGGCATTCTATGGGTGGGAGATTTGGCAACTCGACGAAAAGAATGCTTTCTTGTACGGCGAGATTGACAAGGATATCTTCATGATCCAACTGCCAGGCTTCGTATCTGAAGATTTTCCAGAATATGTCTGCAAGCTGAAGAAGGCCCTGTATGGGTTGAAGCAAGCGCCGAGGGCGTGGTACGGGAAGATCGCAGAATATCTCCTATTCTGTGGATTCGGTGCTTCAAACTCTGACTCGAGCTTATTTGTCAAGAAAAATGGGGAGTTCAAGTCATCGTGCTACTTTACGTCGACGATATGATCGTGACGGGGAATTCGAAGGAGGAGGTAGCAAAGCTTCAGGCTGAGCTATCTATCAGATTTGAGATGAAGGACTTGGGTGATTTCCACCATTTCCTTGGACTTGAAGTGCAGAGGAAGGAAAGTGGAGTGATGGTGTCCCAAGCTAGATATGCGGAGCGAATTGTGGAGCGATTCGGTATGAATGAATGGAAATGCATTTCTACACCTCTGGAGAAGGCCACGAAACTTCGGAAGGATGAGGGGAGGATTCTGGAAGATCCGATTATGTTCCGAGCTCTGGTTGGCAGCTTGATTTATCTGACGATCACTAGGCTGGATATTGCGTATGCAGTTGGCAGGGTGAGTCATTATATTGTGGAACCACGGATGCCTCATCTACTAGCGGCCAAGAATATTTTGAAGTATGCCAAAGCGACTTCGGATATGGGTGTCCTATACAGGAGGGATGCGGGCTTCGAGGTGCATGGGTACATGGATGCTGATTACGGGGGAGATTCGGAAAATCGAAAGTCGACGTTTGGATTCGTCTTCATGGGGGGCCCTACGGCTATATCATGGTGCAATAAGAAGCAGGATTCTGGGTTTGTCTCTACAACGGAAGCGGAATACAAGGCTTCGGCCTTGACAGCTCAAGAAGCCATCTGGCTTAGGAGGTTGGTGGGAGACGTCCATAAGGAGGTTCGGGGTCCGACTCTGCTCCGCGGCGACAATGAGAGTGCACTCAAACTGGTTACTAATCTAGTGTGTCACGCGAGGACCAAACATATCGAGATCGAGCATCATTTCATTCGTGAGAAGGTGTTGGAGGCGTCTCTTTCGGTTGAGCATGTTCGGAGTCTGGACAACGTTGCTGACATATTCACAAAGGCGCTGGCGAAGGGGCCGTTCACTCGGCTGAGGAGTTTACTTGGGCTATTTTCAACTTCCCACTTCAAGGGGGAGTGTTGAAAATGTTGATGTGTGAAGTTGGAGGTCTGGGAGGTTGTCGTGCGGTTTGATCTAACCGCGCGATCTTGCGGTCTCCTCTGCGGTCTGACCTATTCGGTCTAGCTGCAGGTTTATTCGACCTGACCATCGTTCTCTCTGTCCAAGGCTGCCGAGGTGACGCCGCGCGGTCTGGTTCGTGTGACCGCATGGTGAGCTATTTTTCAGTACTGTGCGGGTTAAGCTGTTAACCGCACAGGGTTGTTGTTCTGGTATCCGACAGTCCAGTCTGGTGACTGTCCGGGTTCTTGGTGGTGCGCGCTGACTAAGGTATTCTTAGTCGCGCGGTCTCTCTCTTGTGTTCGCATAAGCTGGTCCCTTGGCGATCTGCTGATGTATGCGGACACTGGTGTTGGTTGACTTGGCGGGCTGTTGCCTTAGTCGACTTGGCTGTGTTCGCGGTCTCTGGAGTAGGTCTCGTATATGTGAACACTGATGGTGGGCATCATGACCATACGGGATGTCATGATCGCGCGTCTTCTTGGGGGAGTGGCGATCTACTGGTCAGGATTGAAGTCGGCGAGCTCACTAAGCGCAGAGCAATCTTCTGCTGACCGTGCGGGTAGACCAATCTTGGTCGCGCAATCAGAGCGGTGACTCTATCTCATAGGGTGGTGACTGGATCTAGTCCCACGCCTATAAATAGGTGTCGATGTAGCAGCAATATCATCGCACCAAGTGTAAGCTGAACTCGTGCCTTGAACTTTTGTCTCTTTTTTAGTGACCGCCCGGTTTGCTGATTGAACTTCCTTTGTGCAGCTTCTGTGGATTGTGCTGACAGCCACGATCACTTCTTCTTCTAAAGTGTCCGGGCGGTCATGCGGCTTGCAGTGTGGGTTGCTGGAGTTCGGGGAGAATCAGTGGAGTTCGGGAGGTTCCGTAGCTTCAGTGGTGTTGTTCAAGTTGCCGACAAACTGTTCGCGCGGTCTCCTCTTCTAGTCGCGCGAACACCCTTGTAGCGCGGTTAGGCGGCTTCTGTTCTCAGACCGCCAGTTATCTTTCTTCAGCAATGTCTTTTTTCCTTTTGGTTTTATGTACTGGCGAAATCATGTCTCGCCATGTATACCTCGCTCTGTAATGAAGATTCCTATTGTTATCAATAAAGATTGTTTTGCTTCATGTGCTTCTGGTTGTTGGCTGTAACTTTAAGTTGTACGATTCCTGCTCACTCCTAGATCTACGGAAATTTCACATGGTATCAGAGGTAGGTTGGAGTGGATAGAGCAGTGAAGAACTTAAAGTTGTCATCGCCTTTGTGAAGAAGGACCAGTGGTAGAGCCATGGAAGCAGGTTTTACAAGAGGTCATGGAATTGAGATGCTCACGTCGTCTAACTTCAAGAAGTGGAAGTCGTGCATGCAGAGTTATCTTCTAGGCGAGGACCTCTGGGAGGTTGTTGGAGGAGATAGTACGCAGGAAGTTGTCCCAGTTGGGGATAATGGTCATAAGGTGAGGAATTGGAGGAAGATTAATGCGAAAGCAGAGTTCACTCTGAAAAGGGCAAAATCACCTGACCTATTCGATCACATCTTAGGGTGTGGATCAGCTGCCGAGATCTGGAGAGCCCTGGAGGGGCTGTTTAACAAGAAAAATGTAGCGAGGCTATAGTTCCTGGAAAATGAGCTAGCTAGGTCGACTCAGGGAGATCTGTCTATCTCTACGTTCTTCCTGAAGATGAAGAACCTGTGCGCTGAGATTTCAGCACTGTATCCTGATGAGCCAATTTCTGAGGTGAAGCTGAAGAGACACATCATCCGCGGCTTGCGGAAGGAGTATGAGGCCTTTGACGTCGGTGCAGGGTTGGGCAAATCAGCTGTCTCTGCTGGAGTTGGAGAATCTGCTTGCGTCGCAGGAGATCCTGGCAAGGCAGATGCCGGGGGTGTCAGTGTCTGGGGGAGAAGGAGAGGTACTCTTCACAGGGAAGAAGAAGAGATGGGATAAGAAGAAGAAGACCGTTGGAGGCAATGGGCCTTCAACTTCTGGACATCAGGAGAGGGGCTATGCTCCCAAGGCTGAAGGGAAGAAGAAGGGAGAAGGACCCAAATGTTTTAAGTGCGGAAAGGTTGGTCACATCTAGAAGGACTGCCGAGTGAATCTCCAGCCAGGGCATGCTGCTGCAGGGAAGGAGTAAACTGAGGCCAGGCCAAATGATGGAGGATGGGGAGAAGCCTTCTCAGCTTCTGTCAGAGCTGCGGCTCCTATCAACTATCAGGAGGACTGGATCATGGACTCGGGGTGTGGTCATCACCTCACCGGGGACGAGTCGAAGCTTTCTTCAGCGCAGCCTTACTCCAGTAATGATGCTATTATAACTGCTGATGATACTGTGCATACTGTCGAGAAGGTGGGGGTTGTTTCCTTGGGCAGTGATAGGGGGCCACTAACGTTGAAGAGTGTCTATCATGTGCCCGGAATGAGGAAAAACCTCTTCTCCTTGAGCAACGCTGTAGACGCTGGGTATCACGTTCTGTTCGGTCCAACAGAAGTAAGGTTTCTATGAAATGTTGTGGCGGTAAAGGCCGATGTCGTTCATGTCGGGAGAAGGGCAAAAGACTTGTTCATCTTATCGACAAGTTCTTATGTTGACAAGATAAGGACATATGATAGTGTCGTTATATGGCACGAGAGGTTGGGGCATGTAGGGATGGATAAGCTGAAGGCTATGGCGATAAAAGGTCTAGTCAAGGGCTTGCCTAGTCTATCTTCCTATGGTGACGGTCATGTTTGCGCGGGATGTCAGTTCGGCAAGTCTCATCGACTGCCGTTTGATAAATAAAAGACAAGGAGTAGTGTGCCGTTGGAGTGTGTCCACGGTGACTTGATCGGACTGACTGCTACCCCGAGCCTCGGAGATAGCAGGTATATGCTGGTGTTGATCGTCGATTACACCAGATATGTCTGGTTCTATTTCCTGAAGGAGAAGGCAGAGGCGTTTGCCATGTTTGTGGAGTTCAAGGAGCTAGTGGATGATCGGCTAGGCCTTCGGATTAAAAAGCTGAGAACTGATAATGGGGGGAGTTCACCTCTGGTGAGTTCTCTAGTTTTTGCAGGAAGGCGGGCATCCGGAGGGAGCTTACTTGTGCGCATACTCCACAACAAATGGAGTTGCAGAGCGAAAGATCCATCATCTGACGGAGACCTGCAAGTGTTGGTTGCATGCCAAGAGTATCCCAAGGTCCTTCTGGGCGGAGGGAATGTCTTGTGCCGCCTATGTCATCAACAGGATGCCTCTAAGTCCCATCAATATGTTGACCCCGCATGAGATGATGTTCAAGGAAAAGCCAATCGTGGCGCACCTTCGGGTGTTTCGTTCCACCTGCTAGGTGCACGTTCCAAATGCACTTCGCGCGTATCTAAATGCAAAAGCAAGGAAGCAATTCTTCGTGGGATATGATGATCGGATGAAGGGCTGGAAGTGCATGGACCTGGAGATGCGGAGATTTGTTGTATCTCGTCACTTCATGTTTGACGAGGTGTCATCATACAAGGGAAGTTCTGGTGTTGAGTTACCAGAAAGCAGGGTGGAGGAGCCGGAGAGAGCTGGGAAAAATATTTAGGTGGAGCTGCCTTTGTCACCAGGTGGTCCATCCATTTCTAGTTCTGAGACGGAGGCTTCTGGATCAGGAAGCACGGGGAGCGACTCTCCTAGTACGTCTGGAAGGGGAGCTAGGGAAGAAGCAGCTGAGGATAATGCGAGTCAGGGGAAGGTGTTGAGGAGATCATTGCCCCTGATCGCTATACAGGAGGAAACATGGTGAGCTTTGTCTCATGTTTCTTTGTTGGTCCCCTGGATGAGCGGGAATCAGTGAGCTTTGAAAAGGCCAAAGGTGTGAAACAGTGGGATTCGGCTATGGAAGAAGAGATAACAGCTCTTAAGAAGAATGTGACCTGGTCTTTGGTGCCCAGGCCCAAGCGTATCACCCCTGTGATATGCAAATGGGTCTATAAGCTCAAGAAGAAGGCAGACGGCAGTATCGAGCGATACAAGGCTTGCCTTGTGGCTCGTGGATTCTCGCAGCAATACGGTGAAGATTATGAAGAGACATTTAGTCCGGTGGCGAAGATGACTTCAGTACGGTTCATTATTGCCTTGGCGGCATTCTATGGGTATGAGATTTGGCAACTCTACGTAAAGAATGCTTTCTTGTACGGCGAGATTGACAAGGATATCTTCATGATCCAGCCGCCAGGCTTCGTATCTGATGATTTTCCAGACTATGTCTGCAAGCTGAAGAAGGCCCTGTATGGGTTGAAGCAAGCACCGAGGGCGTGGTACGGGAAGATTGCAGAATATCTCCTATTCTGTGGATTCGATGCTTCAGATGTTGAAACCGATTCCTCGGCCTCTTGTGGAGCTCGGGGCCCTCAGCGAAATGAGGGGCAGCTAGCCCTTACTGATCCCTCAGAGAAGGTAGACTGAAGACTAGAAAGAAGACTAAGACCTTAGTCACAGCGAGGAGGTCCCTCCACTAACCCAGAAGATCGTTGAGCGCTTCCCCTCCCAAGCCAAAGCTGAGACTCGGGCACCTTGGAGAGCTCTGGAAATGCTAACCAAAGAAAGCCTGAGGAGAGAGAAGCTAAAGTGAAGTCCTCTCCAAAGGTGCCTTTGAGGTCTTATTTATAGGCTTCCTGATCTGGCCTGCAAATAGCAGGATCCCGCCTTAAGATTTTACAATCTGTACCCCAAAGGGGTCTGCTAACAGCCAAACTCCGCTGTTTGGAGAGGCTAAAGGCAGGCCACCAAGGGTAAAAGGGTAATTGGGCCTTATCAACTTAATGGGCAAGGAACTGTGAGAACTTGACTACTGAAGCTCTCGCGGGTCCTCTCGCGAGTCCTGCTCGCGATGCATCTTCTAGGTGATCGCCCTGCGAGTACCTCACCGGCCGATTCTGGCAGTATCTGACGAGGTCCGGTTTCACGAGCCTTCCTGCGAGATCGTCTACTAACTTTGTCGCGCACTGAACACGTTTCGTCAAACACCTCTTTACTGAACAAGGGGTCTCTTCCGCCAGCGGCCTGCGAGGTATAGACTTGCCCGCCCTCGCTTGGCCTAGTCCTTTGAAGATATCTGCCGAGGTCTGGATCTCGCGACTCCTCTCGCGAGACCGTCCCTTTGGCTTTAATGAGCATAGAACATTTCGTCGACTGCTGGGGATTTCGCCGAGCAGGGGCGAGCTCGACGACCATAGGTGGGCTCGACGAACTCGGGAGAGTTCGTCGAACGCAGCATCCCTCACGTCGAACTCTGGAAACTTCTTTAACTTGCCTGCGGGTGTTTATCTCGCCTACCCTTCTCGCTCGCCTCTTAGCGAGCCCTCCGAGAGAGGTTTCTCTCAGATCCCTTTCGCGAGGTCTTCGGCCCTAAGGCCTCCCTCTCTTATTACTTCATCCTGTTGCCTTCCCACACTGCGCTTCCTCGCCTGGCGAATATCAGGGTTGTACATAATCCCCGCTCTTCGCGAGGCTATTTAGGCTCGCGAAGAAACATCCAACCCCTGGTATTCGCCAGCCCCTTGATGATCTGTCAGGAATCTTCGGTAGGAACCACCCCGAGGGCTATAAATATCGTCCTGAGTGCTTAGTGTCATGCGCCGCCACTCCCTTTTCTTTCCTTTTTGCCCCGTACTATAGCTGTCAGGAGATGCCGTTTTCTGAAGAAGCTGAGGCTCGCCTGAGGGCTGTAAGAGTTGGCGGGTTACCTTCTACGACTAAGGTCCCTGCCTGGATGAACCGGCCACCTCCCGCTCAATTGCCGAAGACCAAGAAGGTGAAGGCGGTTTGCCGAACCGGGGACGGTTCCATGTTACTGGACTCCTCCCCGGATAGCCGCCCCCATTAGAAGGTATGAGCTACCCCTCCGTCTTAAGTCAATAAGTTTGCCCGTGATTCATGCCTGCTCGCAGGATGCTTTGCTGAACGAGGACACTGGCGAACATGCTGGCGGGTCTCGCAAAAGTCTGCTGGTAGATACAAATCTCGCTGGGAAAAATGTCGCAGGTACGCCCTTAATCTCGCATGCCAGCCCTCCTTTTGTCAACCATCTGACCTTCATTCCCTGCTTCTTACAGTCTCGCCCCGGAAGTCCCCGGCTCGCCGGGCATCGCGGCCTCCATCTCTGCCTCCTCCCGACAAGACTATAGATAGGCCAGGGTTCCGACTCCTGGCGAGCGAGGAGACCGGAGGCTCTGTACCGCCAAAGATCCCTCCGACCAATAGCGCAGCCTACCCTCCCTGTGTAAATCTCTCTACCCCCACTATGGTAACCTCTTCCAGGGCCGCCCTGAGACTTCTTGCCCCCCTCTGGGTAAGCGTTCCGATGGCCCCTTGCCCTGCGCGAGCTCAAGCGCGCTATCTATTCTTTCTGTAATGCTTCGCAGAGAATTCTGAAATTCCTCCTACCGATTCCGAGTTGGGCGACGACGAGATGTCTCCCCTTCCTGACCAGGTGGAAGACTTCTTGGGAGATCCGCAGAGTTGCTGAGGAAACATGGTCGGATGTTGATGGACCTCAACATGCAGGCGAGACGGGACAGAGAAGCCGCCGAGGATAGGCATGCCGTATTGATGGAAGAATGTGCGAGGATCCGGTCCGCGAGGCAACGCGATCACGATGAGAACGTCACGATGCCGGAGGCGCATATAGCGAGGATGAGGGATTATGCCTTCCTCATTGACCGAGAGGGACGCACGGCCGAGGATTACTATAATTCTAGGGTGCCGCCGCGTTCCGGGTCATGAGATGGGGGTAGGTGGAAATGGTTCCCCCACGATTCTCGCTAACTCTTACATTGTCGCGAACCATTGTTGTTAATGAGCGCCTTTATTTTAGACGATCTCGCAATGGTCTGCTACTTATATACTAGTTTTATCTCGTCTGATAATAATTACTAGCTTTTTATTAGTTCTCGCTCGTTGCTAATATGTCCGTTTCATTTTTATGCTATGTTGTGTTCGCGGAGGTCTCCGATCTCGCTGAATGTATCTCGTGGCGGCTCCCCGCCCTACTTCTTACGCCATTATGTTTGCCTGCGCTGTTCTTGCAGAGATATTGCTTGTACTAACCTCGCGGGCCCTTCTCGCCCGCGGTCGTGATGTGATGTTTTTGCCTAACCGCGCTCACCGGCGCTTGCACTTCTTCCCGCCTTTTTGCTTTTGCTATAAATAGACTGTCCTAGCTGAGCCAACCACCGCATTTACTGTCACCCTTCTTCCTTCTCTGCTTCAGAGCTCTCGCTCCTTCCCATTCTCGCTCTACTTCCTTTTTCGCAGGTTATTGAAATGGGCGGCGATGCTAATGAGTCGGAGGGTCGGCGGAAGATCGCCAAGGCTTTCGCCGAGCACGACTTCTTCCATTGCAATCTGACCAACGAGGAGTACTTTAGCGCGGTCGCTGACTACGTCACCCCCCCCCCCCTCCGTTCGAGGCACGCCGTCCCAGCGAGAACGACGCGATCAACGCCCCGCTTGTCGATGAGTTGGCCATCCCCACCGCTCATTTCGCGGTCGGCCTGCGTCTCCCCCTGTGGCCGGAAGTTCACCAGGTAATGATCGTTCTTGCTCGATTCTTATTCTCTGCAGGTCAAGTCTCGCTCATTATGTGAACTAATCCTGGTCTTCTTGCTGCTCGCCAGGTGCTCAAGCACTATGGCGTTGTTCCGGGCCAGCTTACCCCTAACGCCATGGCGGTGATCACAGCCTTCGCCTGATACCTTCGCGAGGAGCGCATCGAGTTCAGCCTCCCAGTCTTTCGGAAGCTGTTCTCGTTCTGTGCCTACAGGGACGGGATTGCCTACTTTGTGGGCTCGGGTCCTAAGGTTGACGAGACCGTCAACAAAGCCCACTTCTGGGCACAGAAGTTCCTTTTCGTCAAGGGGAACTTTGATAATATCCAGATCTCGCACTATCACTACAGCCCCCCCCCCCCCCCCCCTTTCAGTAACCTCGTATTTATTGAAATTTCACCCCTTTTCTAGGCGAGCGGGATCTTCCTATCCATCCCCCCTACACGGGCAATCGGAAGACCGACGCCACCCTGGCTCTCGCGACCATGGGGGCGGAGGCTTGCCGAGGCGCCGTCACACCAGGTGAGCCCTCCTCTCGCAAGAGACCAGGGGCTTCTGGTAGCCATACCATTCCACCAAAGTCTCCGCCGAAGAAAAAGAGTAAGAAGAGCGGGGTCTCGCTCGGTTCCTCGAAGGGGAAGGAGCCTCGCGAGACCGCTTTCGATGAGTTCAATCTCACCGTCCTTTCCGCGGGAGTCGAGGACGATGAGCCATGCCAGGAGGCTTCCAGAATCTCCGTCCCGCCCATCCCCGTCAACCATTACAACTTCGTCCTTGGCCAGAGGCACCGGGACGAGACCGGCGAGCTCTTGGTAAACTGGAAGCCGGAGACGAACCAGGTGGACATCTCCACCATCCTTCCTTCCTGGGTGGAGAAGGAGACCATCAGCGGCCACGCCTTCGATCTTTCGTTTGTCCTTTATGGGCGCGAGGACGCGGGGTCTTATAAATACGAGACTGTGAGGACTCTCTCTTTCGAGAGCGCGAGGTCTCAGTTGCGCTCTGTCGAGCTCCCTCATATGAAGGGGAGGCGCTGCTTACAACTGGAGCTTCAGAACGTGGAGATCGCGAGGGCCTATCAGGGGCTTCTTGCCGAGAACACGCAGCTGAAGGAGAAGCTGCTCGCCACAGAGGGCAGTGTGGTGAGTTACCTAGACCTCGCCACTCTCCTCTCCTTCGGCCACTTCGTTTTCCTAACTTCTTTTACTTGCAGGATGTCGAGGCCGCCGGAAGAGTCGACGCTCGCGTTCAGGAACTGGAGGTTGAGGTGGCCGGGCTGAAAGCCCTAAACTGCGACCTCATCCGCGCCGTCGTTCCCCCTTCTCCCCGCCGTCTGAAGGAAGAGCGGCGAGCGTGAGACGAAGAAATCCGCTTGGAGTCTACTGATTCAGCTCGCTACATCTTCCAGGCGATGAAGGCAGCCGGCCTTCTAGCCGCCAACGCGGCCGACATGACCCTAGAGGACATCGTCCTGGAGCTTTTTATCTCGCTTCCGCCAGTGAAGAACAGCGATGACGAGGAAGGGTTCGCGAGCGATTCCTGAAGCTTGATAGTTTTTGATTTTATTTTTTTTTGTTTTGGGCTGGCGAGATCGCCACCTTATGTAAATTAAACTGTGAAATGCATGGAAGCGTATTTTTTGCCTTGTATTGTGTTCGCCCTTTCTGCTTTATTGTTTTTCGTGCTGATGTCTCGTTCTCGCTTGCCTCGATATTCATTTTTATGTAGGTTATTCTCGCGATGATCGTTCTCGCATCTTACGTTATCGAACAGATACATTTTTGGCTTCTCTGGCCTTTCGCCATTTGCCTTAGGCTTATCATACCTTAGGTATGCATTTCTCTCTAGGTTTCGCGAGGTACTTTCCTTTTCGGCGAGGGCTCGCCTCCTACCTAATGTCGGCGACCTTTCTGCCGAGCACCGGATACCCCGGAGTGTCCAGGGTTGATTCTCGTCACTCGCACACTATCGTGCGAAATCTTTCTTCTCACCGAGCGAGCGGACTCGCCGAGCGAGAAGGACCAGGTCAGTCCTGAAGGCTCGCCAACCTGATGCATTTCATCCTGACTCTATGAAGAACTCTTCTCCTTGCTAACTTCCCTAGTGACCAACTTGCACCTCCCGTGTTGTGAGATCCCGGGAGCGGAATGGACCTGATGCCTTCCAGCCTCGATGTTTTCTCCTTGCCAGCCTCTCCAGAGATCAACCTGAAACCCCCCGTCTAGTGAGAGCTAGGGAGCGGAATCGATCTGGGGCATTCCAGCATAATAACTTGTCACCTTGCCAGCCTCTCCAGAGATCAACCTGAAACCCCCCGTCTAGTGAGAGCCCGGGAGCGGAATTGATCTGGCATTCCAGCATAAAAACTTGTCTCCTTGCCAGCCTCTCCAGAGATCAACCTGAAACCCCCCATCTAGTGAGAGCCCGGGAGCGGAATCGATCTGGGGCATTCCAGCATAAAAACTTGTCTCCTTGCCAGCCTCTCCAGAGATCAACCTGAAACCCCCCGTCTAGTGAGAGCCCGGGAGCGGAATCGATCTGGGGCATTCTAGCATAAAAACTTGTCTCCTTGCCAGCCTCTCCAAAGATCAACCTGAAACCCCCCGTCTAGTGAGAGCCCGGGAGCGGAATCGATCTGGGGCATTCCAGCATAAAAACTTGTCTCCTTGCCAGCCTCTCCAGAGATCAACCTGAAACCCCCCGTCTAGTGAGAGCCCGGGAGCGGAATCGATCTGGGGCATTCCAGCATAAAAACTTGTCACCATGCCAGCCTCTCCAGAGATCAACCTGAAACCTCCCGTCTAGTGAGAGCCCATGTTGGGAAAATGATTTCTCTTAACCCCTGAAATTAAGTTGAATATGAATTCTAAGAAAGGAAAATCAAGGTTAAGTAAATATGCGTCGAATAGTGTTCGACGCAACGTCGAAGTGATATCGACGTTCCTTTCAGAATAAGTCGAAGTAACTTTAAGAAGAATTCGACGTATCCTATGTCGACGTAGCTCTGACTTCTAGTCGACGCATCTTGAGAAGTCAACGCACCTTAGTCGACGCACCTTCCTTATTCTTCTCTCGACGTCCAGCCAGGACGAATTCGACGCTTACGTCGAATAGTAATCGACGCACGTCGATTTCTGTGATTAATTCAAAAATCGCCAGATCTCTTTCCTTCTTTCATAGATCTGATTTATATGGAATCAAATTATACTTTATAGCCGTTCTGAATTATTCTTTTCATCTAATGAATTCTTGGCTAATTTGATTAAATCCATTATGGACACTATTTGAAATCAGAATGAATACTTTCCTTCTATGGATATAATTGTTATGGAAATTTCTCCTTCTTTCTAATACTCTGCCTGCTAATTGATTACTCTCATATAGTGTTATTTTAATGAACAGAGCTATAAATAACAAGGTGGTCGGCAGAGAGCAAGAAGAAGTGATCCACCATTTTACATTTGAAAAAGAGGAAGAGCTCCAAAGTGAAAAGAGAAAATTGAGAAATAGTGCTGCAGCAAAGATCAAGTTTCCTTCTCCTTCTCATTCTGAAGTCATACTGCTACAAACTCTGATAGCTCTCACAAAAGAGAGAAAAGGCCTACAATCTCCTTCTCACTATAGAAGATAGATTTCATTCACTACATCTTGTGCTTCCAATCTTCTTGCTAGGAAGAAAATTCCTTCTTGTCTTTTTATTATCTCTCTTTCTTCTTTACCTTTATTTCACTTTCAAATACTGTAAAAGAGTTTTTAGAATCTCTCTTCAAAAAATTCAGTTGTACTGGTTCTAAGAGTCTCCTTTTCAAAAGACTCAGTTGGTTCTAAGAGTCTCCTTATCAAAAGACTCAGGGTGGTTCTAAGAGTCTCCTTATCAAAAGGTGAAAGATAGTGAATTTCCTACCAAGGGGGTAGAAGAGTGGACTACCGAAAGTTTGGGGAACCACTATATTTCCTTGTGTTGTGCTGTGATTTCTTTTCTTGCATTTACTTTCTTTACTTACTTAATTCTTGTTGGTGTGTGGGAAGCCTTAATCTGTGATCACTACATATAAATATATATATAATTGCACAAAATATTTTAAATCTCTATTCACCCCCCTCTAGAGAATTCTAGTGAGGTTAACTGTGCACTTTCAATTGGTATCAGAGGCAGGTTGATCTAAAAAGGATAACTCCTTGATCAAAAAGATCCTACCTCCTATTTATATATATATATATATATATTTCTGAAAAATATTTCTTTCCACATGGCACAAATCAAAGATTATGCTTCCACCAGACCACCAATGTGCAATTTTAAGAAATTTGCAGTTTGGAAAACAAGAATTAGAATTTATATAAATTCTATTGATGAAGATTTATTTAATGTTATCTTGACAGGTCCCCCCAAGCCTTATAGAAAAGACTCAAGTGGTGAAGTGACTCAAACACTTGTCCCAAAGGCTGAGTGGACAGTTGAAGAGAAGAAGGCAGGAACATGTGATGCAAATGCTGTAAATATTCTGGTCTCAACCCTCTCTGATGAAATCTTTCAAAGGGTTGTTGAGTGTGAATCAGTCAAAGAAATTTGGGAGGCTCTCATAAAGATGGTAGAAGGAAGTGCTGATGAAAGAAAAGATAGGAAGGCTCTATTGATCTCTCAATATGAGAACTTCCAAAAGAAGAATGAAGAAAGCATCTCTGAGATGTATGACAGATTCAGTCTGATCATCAATCGACTAAGGGACTTGGATAGAGAAATCTCTCTCACAGAGATCAATGACAAATTGCTGATGAGTCTCCCAAGTTCATGGGACTCAAGGATATGGGCAATAAGAGACACAAGAGGACAAAGGGAAATTTCAACAGATGCTCTCTTAGGAAAACTCAGATCCTATGAGCAACTGCTGAAAACCAGAGAAGAGAATAAGAGAAAAGAAAACACTCCAACTTCTTCAAAAGATAGGAACATTGCATTAAAAGCAACTGAAGAAGGAAGCTCTATCACTGATGAAGAACTATTCAGTTTCCTAGCCAGAAAAGTCAAGAAATGGGTCAGGACAGATGGATCAAGAAGGAGAGAGTCAAAACCAAGGTATGGCAAAACTCCTACTAAAGAAATTATTTGTTATTCTTGCAGGAAACCTGCACATATTGCCCCAGAATGTCCAGAAAATGCTGAGACAAAGAAAGATCTGAAAAAGAAAGATCTCAAGAAAAAGGGGAAGAAGAAAGAAAGAGGCTTTATAGCAGAAGCCTGGAGTGATACAGACTCTGATGACAGCTCCTCTTCTAAGAGTGACAATGAAGAGCCTAAGCAAGAAGATCTATGCTTGATGGCCCTTGAAGGCTCAAAGAATGATGATGGTGCTAAATCATGGAGTGAGACAAGATCAGAAGAAAGCATATCTTCTGAAGATGAAAAAGAAGATAGCCTTATTCTCATAGAGGAATCTGAGGATAAGGATGAGGTAAGCATATTTGATGAAATAGATTTTCAAAGTGATAACTTCAGAAATGATTTTATGGGAATGTGTCTAGATCAACTAAAAGCTACACAAGAAATTAAAGATCTAAAAGAACAAATCAATGTGGCTAAAAACCAGAGAAATAGAGAAGTTAAATGCTCTAAAAATTATGAATTAAGGGCTAACATCATAGAAAAGGAGGTAGAAAGGCTAGAATAGAAAACCAGCTCCTTAAGGATAAGGTATCCCAGGCAAAAGCTTTTGAAGAATCAATAAAAATGAGAAGCCAAACTCTCAAGGAAATCACTGAACAACAAACAAGGAGACATAAAAATCTTGGTCTAGGGGCTGATCCCTCAACCAGCCAAGTTCCATCCAACAAACCTGCTTGGATGATCCCTGTAAAATTCACAAAACCCATCAAATCAAACCAAGAAAAAGACTCACTAAATAAGGAAGAAGACTCCCTCAAGGAAATAAAATAATTTGATGAAACATCATATTATTCAGCTGATGACTCTCAAACTTCATCTGAAGAAGCAACTAAGCCAAAAGAAACAATACATAAAAGAACAAAATCAGAAAAAGGGAAAAAGAAAATGTATGAAGATACAGTTACGTCGACTTTATATCGACGCATGAATGATAGTGCGTCGACTTTTACTCAACGCAACCTCTCTGATGCCTCGACCTCTACTCGACGCTTGAATAAAAGTACGTCGACTTCCAATCGACGCAACTTTTTCCATGCGTCGATATCAGATCAACGCTATCGGAGAAAGCGCTGAATATAAATCGAAGCAACTATCAACATGCGTCGAATAGATATCGACGCACAAAAATTTAGAGCAACTTAAATGCCTATCCTCCGAAAACCTTCTATAATTCCCATTCAGGATCCATTCATCCTAACCATGATTTCCATCCTAATCAACACCCCTATCCTAACCAAAATTTCTACCCTAAACCTGGTAACTAAAATTCCCATCCTAATCAAACTTTCTATCCTAATTAACCCTTCCATCCTTCTCTAAACTCAAATTATCATAAGAATAAGATAATCAAGTGCCATATATGTAACAAAACTGGCCACCTTGCCAAACAATGTTGGCACAACCAATCAAACTATCTGTAAAAATTAGTCCAAGACTGACTTAGAACTAGGAAGAGATAAAAAGAAATAAACACCTAAGACTCTTCAGGAAAATCAAAAGTCACGTCAACTTCTAATCGACGCACCGTCGATGACTCAACTCAATAAGTGAAATCGACGCATACGTCGACTCCAATCGACGCATACGTCGATAGGAAACCCTATCATCCCAAATCAGACTATATCGACGCTCACGTCGAATTACATTCATCATAATGTCGACTTCATAAAAACGAGTGGCAATACTATAATATTTCCGTTCACATCCACTGAAGTACCGAATAAGCCTCGAATTGAGTCCCGTTTTGACGCTTCACCTAACTTAAAAAGACTCTTCAGTTAGAAACCTTCACTACTCTGCATCCTTCATCCTTCTTTCTCCTTAGTCCAGCCATTTCCTTCTCTCTTTCACTGACCTAAAATGGCTCCCAAGATAAACTCTGGTTTCGACATTGACCTCGACTCCTTCCAAGCGGCTGCAGAAAATTATAAGAACATCATAGCTCTCTTCACTGAAGCCGGATTGGACAAACTCATCTCCACAAGATGCAAGCTCCTAGAAACAGAGCTCACTGAGCTAATGACTCATGTTCAGATATCTGAACAAAGAGAAATCCAAGGAACAATCTATGAGACACCAGTCTCAATCTCTGCAGAACATATTAGGACCACCTTTGATCTTCCATCAGGTATATCCTAATATTATCTTGGTTCAAATAAAATAGAGAAAGGAAATCAATTTCTAAAGAGTAACCTCATAAGTCTTCATCATTCCCTTACTAGGTGATAAATCTATAGACCTCACACCTGATGAAATCAAGCATTTGCTAACCACCATGAAGTTTTCAAAGGATACACCAATCCATCTAAAGAAAATAGACTTTTCTGAGGAGTACAGACTGCTAGCAGATGTAGTAGAAAAGATACTACTATGCAAAATTTCAGCCCATGATGCAGTACCCAAGCAGCAACTGAACATCATGGGGCCCCTTGTGCTGAAGAAGAAGGTGGACTGGGCCACATGCTTGCTCAAGATGATAGGCTCCAAATACTTACACAAAGAAAATGCATATATGAGGATTATGAGTCAAGTACTCTTCCACTCCTTCCCTGACCTCTGTAGGTCAAAAGGAATCCCCATTCCTCCAGGGAAAAGAATGTCAATAGCTCTATTCTCCAAGTGGACCAGGCAAATCCCTAAGCCTGGTTCCATTCCTGAAAGGACTCCCTCTCCTCCTAACTCTCCTGTTCATCCATCTCCTCCTCCTCCTCCTCCTCAAAGAGACAATCCTTCTCTACCGCCATCATCCACTCCAATAGTCTCTACCACCCTCACAACTCCTACTCTACCTACCTCTTCTCAAACACCTGCTCTTCAAACAGCAGTTTCTCCATCTCCTCCTCCTCATACTTTCTCATCCTCTTTACCTCCATTATCACCAATACCTCATACATCAACTAACCTTTCTCCACCCTCTTCACCTCCTCCACCACTCTCTCCTCATCACCAACCACAGCATGAACCATCTGCATCCACTGAAGCTCTCCTTACTCAGTGCATTACATCAGCAGGTCAAACATTCCAAGCAATGTTGGATGAGCACTGCTCCCAGATTCATTCCTCCATCCTTCACATGCACACCCAAATAGATGGGGTCAGTGCCTCTGTGCAAAATCTAAAGACCTCTCTCTCTTCCTCTAGAGTGACCAGGTCTTTCTTAACCTCCCTGGCCAGGAAGGTCAAGAAGGGGGAGAATCTAGATGAAGAGCAGCTCTCCAATCCTAAATCTCTCTCTCACAAGTCCCCTCCTTGCTCAAAAGATGATAGTCTTGCACTTCTCAAGACAATTGGAAATGAAGTTGTACCTGAGCTACACTCTGAAGAACAAACAATAGAGGTACTTAATATAGCAAGAGAGGCTGCAAATCAAGTGATACTATTACAAGGGGAGGCAAGCAGAGCAGACAATGAAGCTGAAAAGGAAAATGTGGCAGATAGTAAGAAATATAAAGAAACTGAAACTCAGGGGGAGCTGGATACTGTTATGAATGAAGCTGAAAATGAAAAAGGACAGCCAGATGCTGTGTTGGCTGAAGTAGGAGCTAAGGAGCCAGATACAGCTGGAGCTGAAGATGATAAAGAAATTGAAGAAGTAGAAGGATCAAAGGAAGTTCCATCCCAGGGGAAGAAATCTGCTCAGGGGGAGCTAGGTGAACTTCCTGCAACTGAGAAGGAGAAACCCCCCTCTCCTAAAACAGTAGTATTCAAGAGAAAGAGAAAGAATCCTCCTACCCCTCCTGAGTAATGTTTAAAAATAATACTGATATACTTTACCCTATAGTTAAATACTAATTGGTATGAACATGAAGTCTGTTTATATAATTCTGGAAAATTTGGTTATATAATCTCTCTTTCCAATTTCTTTTCTGCTTGATTGACATATTTCTTTTCTCTACAAATGTTGTGATGCTAGTACAATTTCCCTCTAAATAGGGTTAAGACAAATAGGGGGAGATTGTTGGGAAAATGATTTCTCTTAACCCCTGAAATTAAGTTGAATATGAATTCTAAGAAAGGAAAATCAAGGTTAAGTAAATATGCGTCGAATAGTATTCGACGCAACATCGAAGTGATATCGACGTTCCTTTCAGAATAAGTCGAAGTAACTTTAAGAAGAATTCGACGTATCCTATGTCGACGTAGCTCTGACTTCTAGTCGACGCATCTTGAGAAGTCAACGCACCTTAGTCGACGCACCTTCCTTATTCTTCTCTCGACGTCCAGCCAGGATGAATTCGACGCTTACGTCGAATAGTAATCGACGCACGTCAATTTCTGTGATTAATTCAAAAATCGCCAGATCTCTTTCCTTCTTTCATAGATCTGATTTATATGGAATCAAATTATACTTTATAGTCGTTCTGAATTATTCTTTTCCTCTAATGAATTCTTGGCTAATTTGATTAAATCCATTATGGACACTATTTGAAATCAGAATGAATACTTTCCTTCTATGGATATAATTGTTATGGAAATTTCTCCTTCTTTCTAATACTCTGCCTGCTAATTGATTACTCTCCTATAGTGTTATTTTAATGAACAGAGCTATAAATAACAAGGTGGTCGGCAGAGAGCAAGAAGAAGTGATCCCCCATTTTACATTTGAAAAAGAGGAAGAGCTCCCAAGTGAAAAGAGAAAATTGAGAAATAGTGCTGCAGCAAAGATCAAGCTTCCTTCTCCTTCTCATTCTGAAGTCATACTGCTGCAAACTCTAATAGCTCTCACAAAAGAGAGAAAAGGCCTACAATCTCCTTCTCACTATAGAAGAGAGATTTCATTCACTACTTCTTGTGCTTCCAATCTTCTTGCTAGGAAGAAGATTC
The DNA here is from genome assembly GCA_033032865.1 of Dactylorhiza incarnata. Lineage (NCBI taxonomy): Eukaryota > Viridiplantae > Streptophyta > Magnoliopsida > Asparagales > Orchidaceae > Dactylorhiza > Dactylorhiza incarnata. Next base: position 1,825,263 of record JAWHQI010000017.1, on the reverse strand, counting down.
CTTCTTGTCTTTTTATTATCTCTCTTTCTTCTTTACCTTTATTTCACTTTCAAATACTGTAAAAGAGTTTTTAGAATCTCTCTTCAAAAAATTCAGTTGTACTGGTTCTAAGAGTCTCCTTTTCAAAAGACTCAGTTGGTTCTAAGAGTCTCCTTATCAAAAGACTCAGGGTGGTTCTAAGAGTCTCCTTATCAAAAGACTCAGTGCAAGATAGTGAATTTCCTACCAAGGGGGTAGAAGAGTGGACTACCCAAAGTTTGGGGAACCACTGTATTTCCTTGTGTTGTGCTGTGATTTCTTTTCTTGCATTTACTTTCTTTACTTACTTAATTCTTGTTGGTGTGTGGGAAGCCTTAATCTGTGATCACCACATATAAATATATATATAATTGCACAAAATATTTTAAATCTCTATTCACCCCCCCCCCCCTCTAGAGAATTCTAGTGAGGTTAGCTGTGCACTTTCAGCCCAGGAGCGGAATCGATCTGGGGCATTCTAGCATAAAAACTTGTCACCTTGCCTACCTTCACATAACAACTATAACTATCAAGTGAAAAAGTAAAGTATTCAACCAACATTATAATAAAAATTTCAAGGGTAGAACCGCTTCAAATCGTCTCCACTTCTGGCTCGGTCGAGGGGTACCCCTTCCACATCTTAGAGGTGATAACCCCCCCCCCCCCCTCGACTTGAGCACTTCGCTTACAATGTATAGACCCTCCCAATTGGGGTTGAGCTTACCTATCGAGGCCCCTCTTCCGGCCGCGTCGACCTTTTTCAAGACCAGATCTCCTTTCTGAAAGTGCTTTACTCGGATGTGCTTGTCAAAATATCGGGCCATTCGTCACTTAATTTCCTCCTTCTTGATGGTGGCCTGGTCCTGGAGTTCCTCCACCAGGTCCAAGGAGAGCCTTTGTTCTTCACCATTGGCCACTAGCCACTCTTCATTCACTTCACCTGAGGCGATCACCCTGGGGGTCTTTACTTCGAACTCTATGGGAAGGACTGCTTCGGACCCATGAGAAAGTTTGAACGGGGTCTCTCCAGTGGCGGTGTTAGGAGTAGTCCTCAGGGCCCAGAGTACGGATGGTAGCTGCTTTGCCCAGTTCCCCCGGAGGTTCTCTACTTTCTTCTTTAGCAGGTTGACGATTATCTTGTTTGCCGCCTCAACCTGGCCGTTGCTTCTCGGATGGTGAACCAATGCGAACCTGAGGTCGATGTCGAGCTCGGTGCAGAAGCTAACAAATTCTTCGCTAGCAAACTGTGGCCCATTGTCCGTCTCGCCAGGGGGAGCCCGTGCCTGCAAATTATCTCTCCCCACACAAAATTCCTTACAATTTGAGATGTTACCTTGGCGAGCGCCTTCACCTCTACCCACTTGGAAAAGCAATCTATCATGACCAGCAAGAACCTTCTCTGGACGCTAGCTTGAGGGAAAGGGCCAACTAGGTCAGGAGTCCCGGGAAAGTTTTCCTATATAGCCCTCCTGCATACAGGGAATAATATGCCGACTTATACCTGAAGCGTCGTCCGTCTATGTCTCCTTCAGGGAGCTTCACTGATGATAGGAAGGTGATGAAAGGATCCATCCACGAGGTCCGCTGATCTATCTCCATCAGTTCTCCCTCATCGATGGTGGGTCGGAAGAGTTCCGAAACCGTTCCGCCTGCTCAGGGACCGAACTTGGCTAGTAGGTCCACGGGGGTGCTCTCTTCCCTCGGCACGTGTCTGATGGTGAAAGTGTGAAATCGCTCGATGACTCCCTTGACCTTCTACAGGTACCGCTGGAAAGTCGGATCTTTCACCTCAAACTCTCCCCGGACATGGCGTGCCACCACCATGGAGTCCGTCGAGACCTCCACGTCTTGCACTCCCAGTTCCTGGGCCAGCCGGAGGCCCGCTATCACCGCCTCGTACTCAGCTTGGTTATTGGTAATCGGGAAGTGGATGTTCAGAGCTTGTTCGATCTTTGTACCTTGAGGGCTTACCAGGATGATTCCCCCTCCATAGGAGTGCCTTCCTGACGCACCATCCACCAACATCTTCCACGCCACTGGGGGAGGCGGTTCATGTTCCCCTACTTCGGATGTGTAGTCAGCCATGAAGTCCGCCACTGCATGGGCCTTGATTGACGCCCTAGGGACGAACGTAATGTTGAACTCACTCAACTCCACGGACCACTTCGCCAATCTTCCCGAGTGTTCTACCCCTTCCATGACTTTGCGAAGCGGGTGATCTGTTATCACTTTGATTGAATGTGCCTGAAAGTAGGGTCGGAGCCTCTGAGCCGCCACCAGCAATGCGAAAGTCAACTTCTCCAAAATTAGGTACCGGAGCTCCGCCTTCTTCAGCACCCGGCTGACATAGTAGATAGGGAACTGCTTTCTTCCTTCCTCTCGGATCAGTACTGAACTTACCGCTTCAAGTCCTACTTCCAGGTATAGGGATAGGTCTTCTCGCGATCTCGGCCCTTGAAGTAGGGGGGTTTGGGTGAGTTGCCCTTTCAAAGCCTGAAAAGCTTCCTCACACTCCCGGGTCCATTCAAATTTTTTATTGCCCCTCAGCACCTTGAAGAAGGGCGCACACTTCTCTCCCGCCTTGGAGAGGAACCTGCTATGTCCAGCCAGCTTCCCCGTGAGGCTCTGAACCTCCTTCGGACTTCTCGGCGACCCCAACTCCATTATCGACTTGACCTTGTCTGGGTTAGGTTCCACCCCCGCCGGGTTGAGCAAGTGGCCCAGGAATTTCCCTCGGCTAGCCCCGAAGACACACTTCAAGGGTTTGAGTTTCATCTTATACCTTCGCAGGGTTCTGAAAGTCTCCTCAAGGTCTCGGAGGTGAGACCCAAGGTCCAGGATTTTTACCATGAGATCATCAACATAGACCTCTAAGTTTCTTCCCCTTTGTTCGCGAAAGACCCGATCCATCATCCTTTGATATGTGGCACCTGCATTCTTGAGACTGAATGGCATCATCTTATAACAGTAGCATCCATCCCCCATGATGAAGGAGACATCTTTGATGTCCGGGGGGTGCATGCGGATTTGATGATAACCTGCAAAAGCATCTAAGAAAGACATTACAGGAAAACCGACGACTGAGTCAACCAGCGCGTCGATTCTAGGCAGGGGAGAGCACTTACCACCCCCTTCTTTACCATGACTACATTGGAGACCCAGCCTGGATACTGGATCTCTGACACAAAACCTGCTTGTAGGAGCTTTTTCACCTCCTCGCGGATCGGTCCCTCCAGCTTGTCCGTTGTGGCCCTCTTCTTTTGGAGGATGGGGCGGATGCCAGGGTCGAGGTTGAGGCGGTGGCAAGCCACATCCACATCGATCCCGGGCATCTCTGCGGTGCTCCAAGCGAAGACATCCACATTCTCCTGCACGCAGGCTAGGATCTCAGCCTGCTCCTCCGAACTGAGCTCTCGGCTGACTCGGACCTTCTCCACCACCCCAAGCCGAGTGGTGACCTCAAGCTCCACGACCTCATCCACAGCCTCCAGCCTAGATTGCTCTCCCCAAGCACTTTCCTTCTCTCCGCCGCAAGCGAGCGCTTGGGCTCCGTCCTCCGTCTCTTTCTCCTCTACCATCATCAACTCCTCCGCCCCTCCCTCTCGGGAACCCCCTTCCTTCTCCTCTTCTTCTCCTCCCTCCGCCCTGGGTCCTTCATCGACCCCTTCCTGGGTATGGACTTCCTCTTCCTCCATCCTCTCCTCTTCTTCCTCCTCGCCTCCGGCCTCTGCCGCTTCCTCCATCACTTTGTCCCACTCCTCCGCTTCTGCCATCCAGGTTATGGTGTTGACAGCCGTCACGTAGCACTGTCTCGCAACTTTGGGGTCTCCTCGGACCCGGACCTGGATCCCACCCGTGTTGAACTTGAGGCACTGGTGGAAAGTGGAAGGGTCGCATCGAAACGCGCTGATGAGAGGCCGTCCGAAGATGGCACTGTAGCTATTCGGGGCATCCACTATCACGAATCGGCAGTTCCTGGACTGTCCTCCGAGAGTCACATGCAGCCCCACTCCACCCTCTACCTCCTTCCTTTCTCCCGAAAAACCAAATAGGGGACCATCCAAGGTCAACACCCTCCGGGCCTCCACCTTCATCTCGTCAAACGCCTTCTTGAAGACTACGTTGACCGAACTCCCGTTACCGACTAAAATCCTTGAGATGGTGAAGCTCTCGATGGTGGTCTGGATGACCAGCGCATCGCAGAACGGGTCTTCATGTCCTGGCATGTCCTTCTGGGAGAAAGTAATTTTCTCCGCTGAGGGTGGAGCAGTGGATGTTGAGGCCACGCTCCGCCGATAGATGGTATGGATGCTAGCCTTGCGGGTTGCGTCCACCCCTACCCCCCCCCCCCCCCATGGATCACCCCGATCCCTCCTCTACTCCCCACATCAACTCTGTCTTCACACCTTTCTTCCTCCTCCCCCCGAGGCTCGACCTCCTCGATTCTCACCTGTTGCTGTTGCCTCGGCGCGGGCACTCGGCCCCTTTTTGTTTCCAGGAACTCTGGGCAGGTGGCCGTCGCATGACCTTCCTCATCGTGGAAGTCACAATACGGCAACGTCACCTCCCCTGCTTCGCCTTCCGCCATCCTATTCCTCCTCCTTCTCCCTGCCCCTGCTTCTTCTCTAGCCTCTTTTCTTCATCCTCTTCCTCCTCTTCCCCGCCTGATCGCCATGGCTTACTGGGGTGGGGGAGGCAATTGCCTCGGACCCTGCCTTCATCCCAACTAGTGGGGTCTTCCTGGCCCTCCATAGAAGTTACCCCTTCCCGGGTCGTAGCCCCTCCCCTGACCTTGCATTCCTTCGGCACGCTGCCTCCACTTCCCCTCCTGGGCCCTGGGCTCTTCCCTTCTCCCTACTTCCTGCTGCCTGACCTCTGGCTCACTGAGCTTTGCTAGCCTCTTGGTAAGCTCTGGGTTGGCCTCCTCACTCTCAATCTCTTCCGCCACTCTCTCCATCAACTCCTCGTAGGAGACGGGGGCTTTCCTATTCAAAGCCATTTTGAAAAAACTCTCCCTTAGCCCGACGGTGAAAGTGAGTTGGAGTGCGAACCCAGCCATCTCCTGGGTGACTAGCACCTCCTCCTGAAACCGGTCCGCGTAGCGAGCCAACGACTCCTTGGGCTCCTGCTTTACTTTGAAGAGAGACTCGACGTTCTTCTTCCTTCTCTTCGAAGTCAAGAATCGCAACAGGAAACTTCGGCGCAAATATTCAAAGGCGTAGATCGACCCTGCAGGGAGCTGGTGGAACCAGTCCCTGGACTTTTCCATAAGGGTGACAGCGAAGAGCTGACACTTGAAAGAATCTGACATCGGCCTGATAGAGACCGAGTCCTCAAAGGACTGGAGATGTTGGACAGGGTCATCCCTGCCGTTGTAGTACACCCTGTCCCACTCTCTGAACCCTGCCGGGACAGGTGCAGAAAGTACCAACTCGCAGAAGGGACTTCCCCCTTCTGCCACTCTTTCTCGCTCCACACGCCCCCCGAGCTCTCTCACCAGGCTCGGGCTCGCGGGGACTGCGCTCGCGAGAACGGTGTTCGCCTGGACCACTCCCACAGTCGCTGCATCCTCCGGGCGCGCGCTTACCGGCACAGAGCTCGCTAGAAAAGAGTTCGTCGGGCTGGTGAACATCACTCGCCCCTCCAAGTCTTGACTGAACTTCCTGCGACTTCCTTTCTGGCTCTTCCCTCCGGGACATTCTCGCTAACCGCTGCTGGGGGAGGGGTCGCCTGAGGTGTTGGGGTCGCGAACTCACTTCGCAACGCCGCGAATGTGAGTCCGAAGGTGTCAAGCACCTCCCTCCTGAAATCCGCGAACATCCTCGGCGTCACCACCTGCGGTGGCTCGCTGAACTCCTCGCCTCGATCCTCGCCTCCTGTCATCCCCTCCTTGGAATTTTCTTGGACCAGCCACGCTCCACGCTCACCACACCAAAATGTTGAAACCGATTCATCGGCCTCTTGTGGAGCTCGGGGCCCTCACCGAAATGAGGGGTAGCTAGCCCTTACTGATCCCTCGGAGAAGGTAGACTGAAGACTAGAAAGAAGACTAAGACCTTAGTCACAGTGAGGAGGTCCCTCCACTAACCCGGAAGATCGTTGAGCGCTTCCCCTCCCAAGCCAAAGCTGAGACTCGGGCACCTTGGAGAGCTCTGGAAATGCTAACCAAAGAAAGCCTGAGGAGAGAGAAGCTAAAGTGAAGTCCTCTCCAAAGGATCCCTCCTTCTGATTTTACTATCTGTACCCCAAAGGGGTCTGCTAACAGCCAAACTCCGCTGTTTGGAGAGGCTAAAGGCAGGCCACCAAGGGTAAAAGGGTAATTGGGCCTTATCAACTTAATGGGCAAGGAACTGCGAGAACTATACTACTGAAGCTCTCGCGAGTCCTGCTCGCGATGCCTCTTCTAGGTGATCGCCCTGTGAGGACCTCACCGGCCGATTCTGGCGGTATCTGCCGAGGTCCGGTTTCGCGAGCCTTCCTGCGAGATCGCCTACTAACTTTGCCGCGCACTGAACACGTTTCGTCGAACACCTCTTTACTGAACAAGGGGTCTCTTCCGCCAGCGGCCTGCGAGGTATAGACTTTCCCGCCCTCGCTTGGCCCAGTCCTTTGAAGATATCTGCCGAGGTCTGGATCTCGCGACTCGTCTCGCGAGACCGTCCCTTTGGCTTTAATGAGCATAGAACATTTCGTCGACTGCTGGGGATTTCGCTGAGCAGGGGCGAGCTCAACGACCACAGGTGGGCTCGACGAACTCGGGAGAGTTCGTCGAACACAGTATCCCTCTCGTCGAACTCTGGAAACTTCTTTAACTTTCCTGCGGGTGTTTATCTCGCCTACCCTTCTCGCTCGCCTCTTAGCGAGCCCTCCGAGAGAGGTTTCTCTCAGATCCCTTTTGCGAGGTCTTCGGCCCTAAGGCCTCCCTCTCTTATTACTTCATCTTATTGCCTTCCCACACCGCGCTTCCTCGCCTGGCGAATATCGGGGTTGTACATCAGACTCTGACTCAAGCTTATTTGTTAAGAAGAACGAGGAGCTTCAAGTCATCGTGCTGCTTTACGTCGATGATATGATCGTGATGGGGAATTCGAAGGAGGAGGTAGCAAAGCTTCGGGCTGAGCTATCTATCAGATTTGAGATGAAGGACTTGGGTGAACTCCACCATTTCCTTGGACTCGAAGTGCAGAGGAAGGAAAGTGGAGTGTTGGTGTCCCAGGCTGGATATGCGGAGCGAATCGTGGAGCGATTCGGCATGAAGGAAGGGAAATGCATTTCTACACCTCTGAAGAAGGCCACGAAACTTCGAAAGGATGAGGGGAGGATTCTGGAAGATCTGATTGTGTTCCGAGCTCTGGTTGGGAGCTTTATTTATCTGACGATCACTAGGCTGGATATTGCGTATGCAGTTGGCAGGGTGAGTCGTTATATGGCGGAACCACGGATGCCTCATCTACTAGCGGCCAAGAATATTTTGAAGTATGTCAAAGCGACTTCGGATATGGGTGTCATATACAGGAGGGATGCAGGCTTCGAGGTGCATGGGTACATGGATGCTGATTATGGGGGAGATTCGGATGATCAAAAGTCGACATCTGTATTCGTCTTCATGGAGGGCCCTACGGCTATATCATGGTGCAGCAAGAAACAGGATTCCGTATCTGTCTCTACCATGGAAGCAGAATACAAGGCTTCGGCCTTGGCAGCTCAAGAAGCCATATGGCTTACGAGGTTGGTGGGAGACGTCCATAAGGAAGTTCGGGGTCCGACTCTTCTCTGCAGCGATAATGAGAGTGCACTCAAACTGGTTACTAATCCAGTGTGTCACGCGAGGACCAAACATATCGAGATCGAGCATCATTTCATTCATGAGAAGGTGCTGGAGGGGTCTCTTTCGGTCGAGCATGTTCGGAGTCTGGACAACGTTGCTGACATATTCACAAAGGCACTGGCGAAGGGGCCGTTCACTCGGCTGAGGAGTTTACTTGGGCTGTTTTCAACTTCCCACTTCAAGGGGGAGTGTTGAAAATGTTGATGTGTGAAGTTGGTGGTATGGGAGGTTGTCGCACAGTCTGATCTAACTGTGTGATCTTGCGGTCTCCTCTGTGGTCTGACCTATTCGGTCTAGCCGCAGGTGTAAGACCCTTTTTTTCCTTTTGAAAACCCGGGTCTTAGGCTTGGCGGGCTGTTGCCTTAGTCGACTTGGCTGTGTTCGCGGTCTCTGGAGGAGGTCTCGTATATGCTGGATGTCATGATCGCGTGGCTTCTTGGGAGAGTGGCAATCTCCTGGTCAGGATTGAAGTCGGCGAGCTCACTAAGCGCAAAGCGATCTTCTGCTGACCGCGCGGGTAGACCGATCTTGGTCACGCGATCAGAGCGGTGACTCTATCTCAAAGGGTGGTGACTGGATCTAGTCCCGTGCCTATAAATAGGTGTCGCTGTAGCAGCAATATCATCGCACCAAGTGTAAGCTGAACTCGTGCCTTGAACTTGCGGTCTCTTTTTTAGTGACCGCCCGGTTTGCTGATTGAACTTCCTTTGTGCAGCTTCTGTGGATTGTGCTGACAGCCTCGGTCACTTCTTCTTCTATAGTGTCCGGGAGGTCTTGCGGCTTGCAGTGTGGGTTGCTGGAGTTCGGGGAGAATCAGTGGATTCGGGAGGTCGCGGAGCTTCAGTGGTGTTGTTCAAGTTGACGGCAGACTGTTCGCGCGGTCTCCTCTTCTAGTCGCGCGAACACCCTTGCCGCGCGGTTAGGCGGCTTCTGTGCTCAGACCACCAGTTATCTTTCTTCAGCATTGTATTTTTCCTTTTGGTTTTGTGTACTGGTGAAATCATGTCTCGTCATGTATACCTCGCTCTGTAATGAAGATTCCTGCTGTTATCAATAAAGATTGTTTTGCTTCATGTGCTTCTGTTTGTTGGCTGTAACTTTAAGTTGTACGATTCCTGCTCACTCCTAGATCTACGGAAATTTCACAATACTTTCTGAAGGAGAAGTCGGAAGCGTTCAGAAAATTTGTGGAGTTCAAGGAGATATAGGAGGGTCGGCTTTACCTGCGGATCAAGAAGTTGAGAATGGACAATGGAGGGGAGTTCACCTCATGTGTTTTCTTCAACTTTTGCAGGAAGCATGGCATCCAGAGAGAGCTTACTTGTGCTCACACTCCACAACAGAACGGCGTTGCTGAGCGGAAGATCCGTCACTTGACGGAGACCGTGAAGTGTTGTCTTCATGCCAAGAATATTCCTAAGTCCTTTTGGGCGGAGGGTATGTCTTGTGCAGCTTCTGTCGTCAACAAGATGCCCCTTAGTCTGATCAACATGAAGACTCCACATGAGCTGATGTTTAAGGAGAAGCCTTCTGTGGAACACTTTCGAGTGTTCGGATCTACCTGTTATGTGCATGTTCCGGATGCCCTTCGAACGAAGCTAGATGCGAAAGCAAGGAAGCTAGTCTTCATCGGTTATGATGACCGGAAGAAAGGGTGGAGATGCATGGATCCTGAGACACAGAGATATATGGTCTCAAGGGATGTGGTATTCGACGAGCTGACGTCATACCAGGGTAGCTCTTCTATTGAGCTACAAGGAAGCAGGGTAGATGGTGGACCAGGTGAAGCTGTAAGGGAAGTTCTGGTGGAGTTACCTATTTCTCCAAGTGCTCCAGGTGCTTCTAGCTCTAGGTCAGGTGCTTTAGGTTCTGGAAGCAGGGGGAGCAATGCTCCAAGTTTGCCTGAGAGGAGAGCTAGTCCAGAAATTGCAGTTGAATAGGTGGATAAGAGTAAAGCTCTGAGGAGGTCCAAGAGGACCATTATTCCACCAGATCGGTATACGGGAGGAAATTTGGTGAGCTTCGTCTCATGTTTCTTCGGAGGTCCCCTGGATGAGAGAGAGCCATCTTGTTTTGAAAATGCAGTTGGAGTCAAGGAGTGGGATGGAGCCATGGATGAAGAGATGGCTGCCCTCAGGAAAATCGAGGCTTGGGACTTGGTGTCTATGGCTGAGGGAGTTACTCCAGTGACTTGCAAGTGGGTTTTCAAACTGAAGAAGAAGGTTGATGGAAGTATTGAGCGGTACAAGGCTCGCCTTGTAGCTCGAGGTTTCTCTCAGAAGTATGGGGAGGATTATGAAGAGACATTCAGCCCCGTTGCCAAGATGACTTCGGCCCGGGTGGTGATCGCGTTGGTAGTTTGCCAAGGGTGGAAGATTTGGCAACTCGACGTGAAGAACGCCTTCTTATACGGCGAGATTGACAAGGATATCTTCATGGATCAGCCACCTGGTTATGTTTCCGAAGAATACCCAAGACATGTTTGCAAGCTCAAGAAGGGTCTTTACAGCGGCTTGAAGCAGGCGCCTCGGGCGTGGTTTGGCAAGATTGCAGAATACCTCAAGTTCTGCGGATACTTTGCTTCTAATTCTGATTTGAGCTTATTCGTAAAGAAGGCGGGGGAGCTTCAGGTCTTGGTGCTATTATACGTTGACGATATGATCGTCACGGGGAATTCTGAAGTGGAGGTAGCTAGGCTTCGTGCTGAGCTAGCTATTAGATTTGAGATGAAGGATTTGGGTGAGCTCCACCATTTCCTTGGACTTGAGGTGGAGAGGAAAGAGAGTGGTGTGCTCGTTTCCCAGAAAGGTTATGCTGAGAGAATCGTGAAACGATTTGGTATGGAAGGAGGGAAGAGCAGCTCTACTCCACTGGAAGTTGGGATACATCTTCGACGAGATGAGGGGAAGGTTTTACCTGATCCCTTGGTTTTCCGGGCTTTGGTCGGGAGTCTGATATACTTTTAAAACTATCACGAGGCCGGATATTGCTTTTGAGGTGGGCCAGGTGAGTCGGTATATGGCAGAGCCGCAGAAACCTCATCTATTGGCGGCAAGGAGCATTTTGAAGTATGTGATGTCTACCTCTGATCTGGGTATCTTCTATGGGATGAACTCAGGCTTCTGTTTGCACGGGTACACAAATGCTGATTATGGGGGAGATTCAGATGATCAGAAGTCGACTTCTGGATACGTCTTTATGGCGGGGCCTTCAGCTATCTCGTGTTGCAGTAAGAAGCAGGATTCTGTGTCTGTCTCTACTACAAAAGCGGAGTACAAAGCATCGGCTTTGGCAGCTCAGGAAGCCATATGGCTTAGGAGGCTTTTATAGGACCTTCATGGAGAGGTGAAAGGTCCTACTCTGCTTCTGGGTGACAATGTGAGTGCTCTCAAGTTGGTGAACAATCCTGTGTGTCACGCTCGGACCAAGCATATTGAGATTCATCATCATTTCATTCGTGAGAAGGTGTTGGAGGGATCTCTGATTATGGAGCATGTGCAGAGCAAGGATAACATCGCGGACATATTTACTAAGCCGTTGTCGAAGGGACCGTTTACACGATTGAGGAGTTTACTTGGGCTGACTTCCACTTCTCACTTCAAGGGGGAGTGCTGAATTTTTGAAGTGGAAGAGGGAAGTCGGGCTGTCTGCGGCTTGTTAACAGCAGAGACCGCGCGGTCTGCGCGGTCTGTTCTGGCGATCTGTTCTGATCGGTCAGGATGCTCAAGTAGTTTTGGTCTCCTTGTTGTTAGCGCTGGGCGATCTGAAGAAAGTTGATCGTGGAGTCCGCTCTGTCTGCAGGTTTGCTTCTTCCTGGGTTTGACTTAGACGGTTGTTGTCTAAGTGCTTGTGAGACCGGGCGGTCTATTGCGAGACCGCATGCAGGTTGATGGGCGGCTATTGCATCCCTCTTTCGGCGGTGACGACATCCGTCCTCTTGCCTATAAATAGGGGTGCAGGGCCTGTCATTTCTAACAGAGAACTGTAAGAACTAGGCCTGCATTGTTTGTGCCGGTCTCAATTTGAGGTCGTGCGGTCTTAGAAGCGGTTTAACCTTTGTTGTGTTCGTAGGTCTGCAACCAGCAGCGAGTGGTCTATTTCCTTGGTGACTTTCCAGCGGCTTGAATAATCAGTTCATCAGCGGTCTCCGTCTTCGACCTGGATTGTTCTAGTTCTTGTGTTGTTCGCAGCAAGCTTGGCGATCAGGAGACCTTAACGGTCAGGCGATCTCGAGTTGTGGGTAGGCGACAGCAAGAGTAGTTTCTTCTGGTTTTGTTTGTGGATAGCTTCAGTGATCAGGCGACCTCTTGGTCTGGCATTTTGAAGTGCGACAGGTTTTGTTTTCAGCAGTGGAATAAAGCAGCAGTATGGGCGGTCTGGGTTTGCGGTCTGGCAGCTCGCAGGTCATCTCGCCTGCTTCTGTTCGCGCGGTCTCAGGAGTAAGCCGTGCGGTCTGGTGGATTTGCGGTCTCTGGCGGCTTCTATTTGGCAGTTCTCTGAGACTTGTTGTTTTGTGCTTCTCTCTTTCGTGATTCTTATGAATCATGTCTCGCCATGTATACCTTGCATTGTAAAGAAGAAATTGTAGTCAATTTTCAAGTGCATTATCCTGTCTTCTCATTGTCATTGTGTTGCTACACTTGTGGAAGTTGTGAAGCATTCCGCTTAATTTGCTTCACCTTCAACCCTCTTAAATTTTTAACAGGATCTTCCATTCTGAAACACCATTCTGTTATGGAGTGTGAGCACAAGAGAGATCTCTCTAGATGTCATGCTTCCTGCAGAAGTTGAAGAACTCATTTGAGGTGAACACCCCTCCATTGTCGGTTCTGAACTTCTTGATCCCTGTACAACCCCGATGTTCGCCAGGAAGAAATCAGCGGCTCGCGCTCGAGGAGGTGAGCCAAGAGGGGCGAACCCTGAACTCCGGCGAGGCAGGCCAAGGAAGAGCAAGAGACTGCGCAGGCGAGCGAGCCCAGCGGAGGGAAGGTAACCGGCTCCTTTGAGGCTCGGCAAGGGTAGTGCAGGCGAGCCCGACCAGTTGAGGAAGGAGTTCGCTAGGCGAGCCCGGAACCTTGGGGTACAGTTAGCCATTTTGGGGTACAGTTAGCCATTTTGGGGTACAGTTAGCCATTTTGGGGTGCGGATAGCCATTTTGGGGCTTGGCCGGGTCGCTATTGGCGAGCCCAACCAGTTGAGGAAGGAGTTCGCTAGGCGAGCCCGCCTAGAGTGAGAGCGGATAGTCATCCTGGACTCGCCGAGGTAGTGCAAGCGAGCGAGCCATGTAATGTGCCGATAATACCTCTGGGGTTCGCCGACCCAGAGGCTCGCGGGCTCCACTCGCGAGGGAGGTCGCGAAGCGGGCTGGCTCGCCCCGTAAAAGTCCAGGAAGGGATTTTTACCAAGAGGCCCCCGGTGGTCTGCATTTAGCCTCTCCGAACAGCGGAGTTTGGCTGTTAGCAGACCAATCCGGTGTGCGGATAGTGAGAATGGACAGCGGGATTTGGTTATTGACAGACCACAAAACCAAAATCTATAAATAGACCTTGAAGGGCACCTTGGAAGAGGACCGGTTCATTATCTTTGAGCTCTTCTCTCCCTAGGTCGCTTTGGTTTGGGCTCTCTAGCTCTCCAAGGTGCCCGAGTCTTAGCTTTGGCTTGGGAGGGGAAGCGCTCAACGATCTTCCGGGTTAGTGGAGGGACCTCCTCGCTGAGACTAGGGTCTTTGTTCTTTGCTCGAATCGTCGGCCTTACCTCTCCCGAGGGACCGGTAAGGGCTAGCTGCCCCTCATTTCGGTGAGGGCCCCGAGCTCCACAAGAGACCGAGAAATCGGTTTCAACATTTTGGTGCGGTGAGCGTGGAGCGCGGCTGGTTCAAGAAAGTCCCAGAGAAGAGTTATGGCTGGAGATGAAGAGCAGGGCGAGGAGTTCGGCGAGACCCCTCAGGAAGCAATGACTAGGATGTTCACGGATTTCAGGAAGGAGGTGCTCGACACCTTGGGGTTCATGGTCACGGCTCTGTGAAATGAGTTTGCGACCCCGGCACCTCAGGCGACCACTCCCCCAACAGCAGTCGGCGAGAGGGCACCAGGAGGAAGGGCTGGAAAAGAAGTTGTCGTTGAACCAGGACATGACAGGGAAGGGCGAGTATTGTTTGCCAGTCCGGCGAGCCCGGTGTTGGCGAGATCCGCGCCGGCGAGTTCGGTGCCGACAAGCTCTGCCCCAGCGAGCGCGGCGCAGGCGAGCGCGCGCCAGGAGGATGCGGCGACAGTCGGGGTGGTTCAGGCGCGCATCACCCTCACGAGTGCGATCCCAAGCTTGGCGAGCGAGCTAGGTCCGCGAGCCAAGCGAGAAAAGATGGCAGGAGGGGGAAGTCCCTTCTGCGAGTTGGTATTGTCTGCACCCATTCCAGCGGGATTCGGGGAATGGGATAGAGTGTACTACAATGGCAGAGATGACCCAGTTCAACATCTGCAGTCTTTCGAGGACTCGGTCTCCATCAGGCCGATGTCCGATGCCTTCAAGTGTCGGCCCTTCGCCGTCACTCTCAAGGAGAAGGCCAGGGACTGGTTTCATTCACTTCCGGCAGGCTCTATCTATGCGTTCGAGGACCTGCGCCGAAGTTTTTTGTTGAGATTTTCAACTTCAAAAAGGAGGAAGAAGGACGCTGATTCCCTCTTCGCGGTGAAGCAGGAGTCCAGGGAGACGTTGGCTCAGTATGCGGATCGGTTCCAGGAGGAAGTGCAGCTCACTCAGGAGGTGCCTGGGTTTGCACTTCAACTCTCCTTCACGGTCGGGTTGAAGGAAAGTTTCTTCAAGATGGCGTTGAAAAGGAAGGCCCCCGTCTCCTATGAGGAGCTGATGGAGAGGGTGGCAGAGGAAGTAGCAAGCGAAGAAGCCAACCCAGAGCTCACCAAGAGGCTAGCAAAGCTCAGTGAGCCGGAGATGAGGCAGCAAGAGGTCAGAAGAAGGGAAGAGCCCCGGGCCCCGGAGGGGGGATGGAGGCCGCAAGGTGGAGGAATGCAGGGGCAGGGAAGGGGTTACGGCCCAGGAAGGGGTAACCGTTTTGAAGGTCAATGGAGACCCCCCCCCCCAGTTGGGGTGGAGGCAGGGCCCGATGCCGTTACCTCCCCCACCTCAACAGGCCATGGCAATTGGCCGGGGGAGAGGAAGGGGAAGGGGAGGAGAAGCGGAAACGGCGGCCGCTAGGAGAAGAAGGAACAGGGTAGCAGAGACCGAGGCAAGGGAAGTGGCGGTGCCATATTGCATCTTCCACGATGTGGAAGGCCACTCAACGGACACCTGTCCGGAGTTCCTGGAGGTGAAGAGGGGCAGAGCGCCCACACCACCACAGCAGCAACCATTAAGGATCGTGGAGGTGGAACCTCGAGAGGAGGAGGAGGAAAGATGTGAGGATAGAGCAGATCTGGGGAATAGAGGAGGGATCAGAGTGATCCATGGGGGGGTAGGGGTGGAGGCAACCCGCAAGGCTAGTCTCCATACCATCTGCCGCCGGAGCGTAGCGTCAACATCCACCGCTCCACCCCCGGCCGAAAAAATTATTTTCACCCAGAAGGACATGCCGAGCTACGAGGACCCGTTCTGCGACGCGCTGGTCATCCAGACGGCGATCGAGAACTTCACCGTCTCCCGAATCCTAGTGGACAACGGGAGTTCGGTCAATGTCATCTTCAAGAAGGCATTCGACAAGATGGAGGTGGAACCCAGAAGGGTGTTGGCCTCAGATGGCCCTCTGTTCGGATTTTCGGGGGAGAGGAAGGAGGTAGAAGGAGGAGTGGGGCTCCATGTGACCCTGGGTGGGCAGTCTCGGAACTGTCGCTTTGTCATAGTGGACGCCCCGAGCAGTTACAGCGCCATCTTCGGACGGCCACTCATCAGCGCATTCCGCTGCGTCCCTTCCACTTTTCATCAGTGCCTTAAGTTCAACGACGGAGGGGTCCAGTTGCGGATCAGGGGGGACCCCAAAGTGGCAAGACAGTGCTACGTGACGGCTGTCAACACCATCTCCTGGATGGGAGAAGCTGAGGAATGGGATAAGGCGATGGAGGAGGTGGCCAAAGCCGGAGGTTTGGAGGTAGCCGAAGAGAAGGAGGGAGATGAAGTTCATGCCCAGGAAAGGGTAGCTGAGGTACCCCGGGCGGAAGGAAAGGAAGAAGAAGAGAAGGCCCAGGAGGGAAGGGCGGAAGAGCTGGTGGTGGTAGAGGAGAAAGTCGAGGAAGAGACCCAGGCTCCCGCTTGTGCCGAAGAGGAAAGGGCTTGGGGAGAACAGTCCCGGTTGGAGGCTATGGACGAGGTCGTAGAGCTCGAGGTCACCACCCGGCTGGGGATGGTGGAAAAAGTCCGGGTCAGCGGAGAACTCAGCCCAGGAGATCAAGCGGAGATTCTGGCTTGCGTACAAAAGAACGTGGACGTCTTCGCTTGGAGCGCCGCGGAAATGCCCGGGATCGACGCGGATGTGGCGTGCCATCGCCTCAACCTCGACCCCGGTGCCCGCCCCATCCGTCAGAAGAGGAGGGCCGTCGCGGACAAGCTAGAGGGACCCATCCGCGAAGAGGTGGGCAAACTCCTGCAGGCCGGGTTTGTATCGGAGATCCAGTATCCAGGCTGGGTCTCCAACGTCGTTATGGTAAAGAAGGGAGGAGGTAAGTGGCGTATGTGTATCGACTTTTCACTTCTTAATAAATCATGCCCGAAAGATTGCTACCCCCTGCCCAGAATCGACGCGCTGGTTGACTCAGCCGTCGGTTTTTCTGTAATGTCTTTCTTAGATGCTTTTTCAGGTTACCATCAAATCCGCATGCATCCCCCGGACATCAAGGATGTTTCCTTCATCACGGGGGATGGATGTTATTGCTATAAGATTATGCCCTTCGGGCTCAAGAACGCAGGGGCTACGTACCAAAGGATGATGGATAGGGTCTTCCGCGAGCAGAAAGGAAGAAATTTAGAAGTCTATGTCGACGACCTCATGGTTAAGAGCCGAGACCTCGAGACTCACCTCCGCGACCTCGAAGAGACATTTGGGACCCTGCGGCGGTACAAGATGAAGCTCAATCCCTTGAAGTGTGTCTTCGGGGCGAGCCGAGGGAAGTTCCTGGGCCATTTGCTCACCCCCACGGGAGTGGAGCCCAACCCAGACAAAGTTAAAGCGGTGATGGAGTTGGAGTCGCCAAGAAATCCGAAGGAGGTTCAGAGCCTTACGGGGAAATTGGCTGGGATCAGCAGATTCCTCTCCAAGGCGGGAGAAAAATGTGCACCTTTTTTCAAAGTACTGCGGGGAAACAAGAAGTTTGAATGGACCCCAGAATGCGAGAAGGCCTTCCAGGCTCTAAAAGAACAGCTCACTCAAACCCCTCTGCTCCAGGGACCGAAGCCAGGGGAGGACCTATCCCTATACCTAGGGGTAGGATCCGAAGCAGTAAGTTCCGTGCTGATCCGGGAGGAGGGGAAGAAACAGTTCCCAATATACTACGTCAGCCGAGTGCTGAAGAAGGCGGAACTCCGGTACCCGATCCTAGAAAAGTTAGCCTTCGCATTGGTGGTGTCGGCCCGGAGGCTCCGGCCTTACTTTCAAGCCCACTCAATCAAAGTAGTGACGGACCATCCGCTCCGCAAAATCATGGAAGGGGTGGAGCACTCAGGAAGGTTGGCGAAGTGGTCCGTGGAGTTAAGCGAATTCAACATCACGTTCGCACCCAGGACATCCATCCGGGCTCAAGCGGCTGGCCCGGGAACTGGGTGTGCAGGATGTGGAGGTCTCCACGGACTCCATGGTGGTAGCATGCCAGATCAAAGGAGAGTTTGAAGCAAAGGATCCAACCCTCCTACTATACCTGGAAAAGGTTAAGGGGGTCATCGGGCAGTTCCGCACCTTCTCGATCAAGCACGTGCCGAGGGAGGAGAGCACCCAGGCAGACCTCTTAGCCAAGTTCGGTCCTCGAGCGGGGGGGACGATTTCGGAATTCTTCCGGCCCCCCATCGAGGAAGGAGAATTGATGGAAGTGGATCAACAAGCCTCATGGATGGATCCGTTCATCACCTTCCTATCCTCTGGGCAGTTCCCTGGAGATGATGTGGATAAAAGACGCTTCAGGTATAAGTCCGCCTATTACTCTTTGCATGCAGGGGGGCTATATAGAAAGACTCTCTCGGGACTCCTGGCCCGTTGTGTCTCCGAGGAGGAGGTCCCGAGAGTGTTGGAAGAAATCCACTCCGGGGAGTGCGGCAGTCACTCCGGGAGTCGGACCCTGGAAGGAAGAGTATTGAGGCAAGGCTACTTCTGGCCCACTCTCAGCAAAGACGCGGCTGAGTTCGCAAGGAAATGTCCAAAATGCCAGCTCTATGCTCCACTCCAGCTCCTCCCAGCCCAAAGACTCCGGACCATCACGGCTCCCTGGCCCTTCGCCATATGGGGGCTGGATCTGGTCGGTCCCTTCCCCCAAGCCAGCGGCCAGAGGAAGTTCCTGCTGGTCATGATCGACTACTTCTCTAAGTGGGTAGAAGTGAAAGCACTCGCTAAGGTAACCTCTCAGGTTGTAAGGAATTTTATGTGGGGGGAGATAATTTGCAGGCATGGACTCCCTCTAGCTATAGTGACGGACAACGGGCCGCAGTTTGCTAGTGAAGAGTTTGTCGGTTTTTGCACCCAGCTCGGCATTGATCTCAGGTTCGCATCGGTCCACCACCCGAGGAGCAATGGGCAGGTGGACGCGGCAAACAAAATAATCGTCAACCTACTAAAAAAGAAAGTGGAGAACCTTCGAGGAAACTGGGTGGAACAGCTACCCTCCGTCCTCTGGGAAATGAGGACTACTCCGAATACCGCCACCGGGGAGACTCCATTCAAGCTCTCTCACGGGTCCGAGGCCGTCCTCCCCATAGAGTTTGAGGTGAAGACCCCCCCCCCCCCCGGGTGATCGCCGCAAGCGAGGGGGATGAAGGGTGGCTAGAGGGCAACAACGCAGAGCAGAGGCTGTCTTTGGACCTGGTGGAAGAACTCCGGGACTTGGCCACCATCAGACAGGAAGAGGTCAAACGGCGGATGGCTCGATATTTCGACAAACATATCCGGATCAAGCACTTTCAGAAAGGGGACCTAGTCCTGAAGAAGGTCGATGCGGCCGGCAGAGGGGCCACAGTGTGTAAGCTTAACCCCAACTGGGAAGGCCCATATATTGTAAGCGAGGTGATCAAGTCGGGGGGGTATCACCTCCAGGATGTGGAAGGGATACCTCTTGACCCGGCTCGGAGTGGGGATGATTTGAAACGATTCTACCCTTGAAAACTTTATTATGTTATTCAATCAATATCTTACTTTCGTTTGTTATGCTTTTAACTGCTGCGGTGCCGAGGTTGGACATATTGGTGCTGGAATGCCCCAGATCGATTCCGCTCCCGGGCTCTCACCTAGACTGGGGGTTCTGGTTGATCTCTGGAGAGGCTGGCAAGGTTGGACATATTGGTGCTGGAATGCCCCAGATCGATTCCGCTCCCGGGCTCTCACCTAGACGGGGGGGGGTCTGGTTGATCTCTGGAGAGGCTGGCAAGGTTGGACATATTGGTGCTGGAATGCCCCAGATCGATTCCGCTCCCGGGATCTCACCTTGACGGGGGGTTCTGGTTGATCTCTGGAGAGGCTGGCAAGGTTGGACATATTGGTGCTGGAATGCCCCAGATCGATTCCGCTCTCGGGCTCTCACCTAGACGGGGGGTTCTGGTTGATCTCTGGAGAGGCTGGCAAGGTTGGACATATTGGTGCTGGAATGCCCCAGATCGATTCCGCTCCCGGGCTCTCACCTAGACGGGGGGTTCTGGTTGATCTCTGGAGAGGCTGGCAAGGTTGGACATATTGGTGCTGGAATGCCCCAGATCGATTCCGCTCCCGGGCTCTCACCTAGACGGGGGGTTTTGGTTGATCTCTGGAGAGGCTGGCAAGGTTGGACATATTGGTGCTGGAATGCCCCAGATCGATTCCGCTCCCGGGCTCTCACCTAGACGGGGGGTTCTGGTTGATCTCTGGAGAGGCTGGCAAGGTTGGACATATTGGTGCTGGAATGCCCCAGATCGATTCCGCTCCCGGGCTCTCACCTAGACGGGGGGTTCTGGTTGATCTCTGGAGAGGCTGGCAAGGTTGGACATATTGGTGCTGGAATGCCCCAGATCGATTCCGCTCCCGGGCTCTCACCTAGACGGGGGGTTCTGGTTGATCTCTGGAGAGGCTACTAACAAGGTTCAAGGGCTACGTTGATAGGTTGAGGTGTTAGAGCCAGAAGGGTTTGGGTCGAGGCAGGTGAAGCCTAAGGTAGCGGGTTGAAATACTATAGTCAGAGAAGTTCAGCTCGCAGGATGCCTGTGTCCATGCTCGCCAAGGTTAGGTTCACCGGGCAGTGTCCGCGGGCAACGACAACCCGGGTTCGCGTGATCCGTGAGAAGAAAACCTTGGCGAGGCGAGCCCAGACATGCCTGTTCGCGAGCCCTCCGAGAACACTACCGCGTAACAATTAGCCAGGAGAGGTTGAAAAGAAACCCAATGCGAGGAAAGAAATGAACACAAGCATGATCATGAATGTTAACAAAAGAAAAACTATCACAAGGTCCTTCTATGTTCGGCGGCGATCTCGCCAGCCCAAAAAGAATAATATACATTCGCAAGAAGAGGGGAAGGAAAAAGGGAGGTCATTCCGGAGGGCCCTCGCCATCTTTGCGAGCCCCCAACCATGGAGCCAAGGCGAAGAGGTCCGGGCAGACGTCTTCCGCTGTGAACTCCATCGCGTCCTCGGCCAGCAGGCTCGCATCCTTAAGGGTCGTGAAGACAAGGTTGGCGACCTCCTGTGCATCTCGCCGCCTCTGCTCCTCACTTTCGGCAGCCTTCTGTTGGGAGCCGACTCGCCCAGGAGAGGGAGGTAGCACGCTGCGAACCAGCTCATCCACTCGAGCCTTCAACATAATATTCTCCAACTCCAGCTCGCCGTTGCGAGCGAGAAGCTTGGTGGCTACGTCGGCATCCTGAGCATCAAACGAGTTAGGAGAAGGCTAGAGGTCGCAAACGGCAAAGAAAAGAGACTCGAGGGTCACTTACCATCTTGCCCCGCATCCCGGCGAGAAGGCTTTCCGTCACTTCCTCCCTCTCCTTAAGGCCCTTGATCTCTTCGCGAGCTCTCTTAAGCTCCTCCCTATACGCGCGGATATCCCTATCCGCCTGCAGATAACGGCGCCCTGCCATATGCGCGAGTTCCGTCGAACGGAACTGGGCTCGCATTTCTTCATAAACCAGTTGCCGTGGCCCCATATCTTTATAAGCACCGGCATCCTCACGGCCATATAAGCCAAAGGAGAGAGAGAACGCCTCCTCCCCAGCCTTACCGAGCTCTACCCAGGAGGGATGAAGGGTGGAGCAAGAAATCCGGTTGGCGTTAGGGTCCCAAGCAAGCAGGGGTTCGCCGAGGATGTCAGAAACCTTCTCGCCCAGGCCGAAGTTCCTGTGGCCTTTGGGTTGAGGAGTCACGGAAGAACTCCCAGCACCCTGGTCCGCCGGGGGGTCAGGCTTTTTCGCAGGGGAAGGAGGCGAGTCGTCGGTCTCGCTTAGATAGACGACCGCGCTCCTATCCTTAGTAGCGAGGGTCTTTCCCTTCAGCTTCTTGGAGGACCGCGAACCCGGCTGACTCGCAGAAGGGGGCCGCTTCTTGCCGGACCCGACGGCGGGGAGGTCGCGGCAAGCCTCTGCCGCTGCGGTCGCGAGAGTGTCCGCCGTGAGAGTGATGCCTTGCACGTGCGGGGGGTTAACAGGATCTCACGCTCGCCTGCAAAGTAAAAGCTGTTGGGTTTTTCTAGAACCATACATCAAATGTAGGCGCAGCGAAAATGAAGAGAAATAACCCAAAAAGACTTGGATCGGCCATGAACATTGAATCAAGAAGTTAACAAAATGCTAGGTATGAAATTACCTTTGCGGGGTTGGATCAAACCCAACCTAGATGCTCCACGTGTTGATTCCTTTGCGGGATGGAGAGTTCTCACGTAGAATAATGTCTACGTCTCTACAGAAGTCCACACGAGCAGGGAGAACACCAAATCACGTCGCACGCAACTAGGAAGGAAGAACGACTGCACCTTGTACTTCCACGAACTGCTAGGTTCGCTCCAGGAAGAACAAATCCCGACGACGATCGCCGGAGAGGAGGTCGGCGGAGGCGAACAAGACGGCGGAACGCTTCCGTCGGCTAGGGTTCGAGCGAGAACGGAACTCTTCCGTCGGTTGAATCTTCTATTCGCGTATGTCTTGAACCCTTAAGATTAAGTTCTATTTATAGCCGAAGTATAAACAGACCTAAAATGATCGCTATCCGCAGACCACACATCAGAATTGGGGTTTCTGTTACGATTCGTCGAGTGTTCACGGGACAATCCGACGAATCCCGACGAATCCGATCAGACGACAACGTTTGCCGAGAAAATGATCTCTGTAACAATTCGTCGAGTGTTCACGGGACAATCCGACGAATCCCGACGAATCCGATCAGACGACAACGTTTGCCGAGAAAATGATCTCTGTAACAATTCGTCGAGTGTTCACGGGACAATCCGACGAATCCCGACGAATCCGACGAATCCCGACGAATTCTATCCGTGTAAACCCGACGAATTCAGACAGCAACATTTGCTGGACTTCCCCCGTTCTATATTTGGTGATTGGTACATTTACCAACACAGTCAATCTACCAACTTCTCCACATGCTCTTATGTGCGACCCTGCAGGCTCATATCGCGTTGGCAGTGAGATTACATGTTTGACCACTTCTAGATCACAATGGTAACTCCAACAGTCTCCCACTTGATCTTGAAAGTATCAAACAAAAACCTCACAAACAATGAGCGGCATCTAGCAATGCATCATTGCTCCCCAAGCAATAAGAGTTCATAACTCATAAGCCTTTATGACCAATGTTCCAGCGTTGTCTTTGTCCCTTTGTCCCTTACATCCGGAAAGAACTAGAGGCATGGACCGTGTCACCCTCATAATAGCTCAATCCTAGTTTCTTGATCTAGAACGGACTTCCAGAGAATGGTGAGCTCAATATCACATATTGACTCTACCAAGCATGGCCATGCATTTCTCAGTCCAATTCCATCAAGGGGCCCATGGATGCAACTCCTGTTATATAGGAGGACAAATCCCATATCTGCTCACACCCAAACACCCAAATGATTCGTAACGTACCCAACGACCACCCTTATCATCAACCTTCTTCAAGGAAGACTTTAGATGACATCAAAGCACACTCTTCCTCACTCGGTGAATGCTGTGACTTCAGGTCAAAGGACCACAACACCATTGTCAAATGAGACCTACTTGTGACACTTTTAAGTAACAATCCACAAAGTAGTCTCAGGTTGGGTCTGTCCAGTACAACTTGTTCACTAACAAGTACCCACGTGATGACTTGATATCACAATATCATGACCTGTGAGAACCGGTCATCAGTCAACACACATGCTAGTCTTAATGTATCATCATCACCCTTAGCTTCTACGATGATACCTCGACCAGGGACCTTTTAAGAATGAAGCTTCGAAATCATAGGCTCTCACATTCAAGTCTCGTACTCGATGTCCTATGGAAGCGAACATTCTAAGGGTATTTATCACGAATTTTATTCTATCATATAGAAACAGTATATCGTAATAAAAGAACTTGCCATTAATCGTAAAAAGAAATAATTGGTACACAATTCATCATATGAATAAATTTTAAACAGCCAACAGAATATTTATTTTACATGCAACCCACAAGACTCCCACTAGAGTTGATCATTCAGGTATCGTATACCCATTGATCTAGTATGACCATCATGCTTTCTCTGCGCGAGAGGCTTTGTCAGTGGATCTGCAATATTCTCCTCAGTCGGCACTCTGCAAATGTTGACATCTCCTCGTTCGACAATCTCACGAATAAGATGGAACCGCCGAAGTATGTGCTTGGAGCGCTGATGGGATCTAGGTTCCTTAGATTGTGCAATTGCACCATTGTTATCACAGTAGAGAACTACGGGACCAACAATGCTAGGAACTACATCTAGCTCGTCGATGTATTTCCTAATCCATACAGCCTCCTTCGCTGCGTTTGCCGCAGCGATATACTCGGCCTCAGTTGTAGAATCAGCAACTATCTCTTGCTTGGAACTCTTCCAGCTCACAGCTCCTCCATTCAGGCAAAACACAAACCCTGACTGAGACTTCGAATCATCCCTATCAGTTTGGAAGCTGGCATCCGTGTAACCACTTACAACGAGCTCTTCCTCTCCACATATACCAAGAATACATCCTTAGTCCTTCTCAAGTACTTCAGGATATTCTTTACGGCTATCCAGTGACATTCACTAGGATCAGACTGATACCTGCTTGTCATGCTCAAAGCAAAAGAGACATCGGGTCGAGTACATAACATTGCATACATGATTGACCCAATTGCCGAAGCATATGGAATCAACTTCATGCGGTCCTTATCTTCACAAGATTTTGGACACTGGTCCTTAGAGAGATTTACACCATGAGACATGGGCAAAAATCCTTTCTTGGACTCAAGCATGTTGAACCGCTTCAACACCTTCTCAATGTACGTACTCTGGGTCAAACCCAGCAACTTCTTCGATCTATCTCTATAGATCTTAATACCGAGTATGTAAGTCGCTTCACCCAAGTCCTTCATAGAAAAGCAGTTCCCTAGGTTGTTCTTAATAACTTTCAGGGTAGGTATGTCATTCCCGATCAACAGTATGTCATCTACATACAATATCAGGAAGACAACAATGCTCCCACCGATTCGCTTGTAAACACACGGTTCATCTTCATTCTTGACAAAACCAAACTCTTTGATCTTCTCATCAAAACGAAGATTCCAACTTCTAGAGGCTTGTTTCAATCCATAGATGGACCTATTCAGCTTGCATATTTTAGTGGCTTCACTTGGGGAGACAAAACCCTCGGGTTGTGTCATGTACACTTCCTCAAGGAGGTTTCCATTTAGGAAAGCCGTTTTGACATCCATCTGCCAGATCTCGTAGTCATAATACGCAGCAATAGCAAGCAATATCCTAATGGACTTTACCATGGCAACAGGGAAAAAGGTCTCATCATAGTCAACACCATGAATTTGCTTGAAACCCTTAGCCACCAGTCGCCCTTTGAATGTCTGTACATTCCCATCCATGTCGGTCTTTTTCTTGAAGACCCACTTGCACCCTATGGGTCGTACCCCTTCAGGTGGTTCCACCAAGTTCCAAACTTGGTTTGTATACATGGAGTCCATTTCGGATTTCATAGCCTCAAGCCATTTGTCGGAGTCCGGTCCATTCATAGCCTCTTGGTAGGTTGCTGGTTCATCATCATGATCCATAAGCAACACATTACCTATTTGAGACACGAGAAATCCATATCTCTCAGGCTCAAATCTTGGTCTACCAGATCTACGTAGGACTTGTGTCTCTTGAGCAGGTTCTCCAGCTACAACATCTTGTAGTCCTGGCTCAGAATCCAACTCTGGTTCATTCACTACTTGTGGTTCTTGAACTTCTTCAAGTTCTACCTTTTGCGTCTTTCTTGACAATAACTCTTTCTCCAAGAAGACACCCGTCCTTGCGACAAACACTTTGCCCTCAGACTGTAGGTAAAAGTAATATCCTTTCGTTTCCTTAGGATATCCCACCAGATAACACTTATCTGATTTTGGTTCCAGCTTGTCAGGCATTTGACGTCGTACGTATGCCTCACAGCCCCAAATTTTAATAAATGACATACTAGGACGCTTCCCAGTCCATATCTCATATGGTGTCTTTAGAACCGTTTTCGTTGGAGCGCGATTCAGTGTTATTGCAGCAGTCTCTAAAGCAAAACCCCAAAAGGAAACAGGAAAGTCTGTATGACTCATCATCGACCGTACCATGTCTAACAAAGTACGATTTCTCCTCTCAGACACACCATTATGCTGTGGTGTCCTAGGTGGAGTGAGCTGTGATACAATACCACACTCTTTGAGATGATCACGGAACTCATGACTCAGGTATTCGCCACCTCGATCAGATCGGAGTGCTTTGACCTTTTTACCCAATTGGTTCTCCACTTCATTCTTGAACTCTTTGAACTTTTCAAAGTTTCGGATTTGCACTTCATAAGATACACATATCCGTATCTACTGAAATCATCAGTAAATGTAACGAAGTAGAAATACCCACCTCTAGCCATAGAACTCATGGGTCCGCATACATCACTATGTACAAACACCCAAGAGATCCTCAACCCTCTCAGTATAACCAGTGAAAGGGACTTTAGTCATCTTGCCTAACAAACAAGACTCGCATCGCTCGAATGATTCATAATCAAATGAGTCCAATAGTCCATCTTTATGGAGCTTGGATATGCGCTTCTCGTTTATATGGCCCAAACGACAATGCCAGAGATATGTAGGATTTGAGTCATTTGTTCTTAGTCTTTTATTATTATCTACATTATGGATCGGATGGTCTAGGTTCAAAACATAAAGACCATTAAACAATTGAGCTACAGCATAACAAACATCATTCTTAAATATAGAACAACAATTGTTCTTAATTATAAAAGAAAATCCAATCATGTCTAAGCATGAAATGGATATAATGTTTCTAGTTATGGCCGGAACATAATAACAATTATCAAGTTCTATTACAAGCCCACTGGGCAAAGAAAGACGGTAAACCCCTACGGCTACAGCAGCAACTCTTGCTCCATTGCCGACGCGCAGGTCCACCTCTCCTTTACTCAGCAATCTCCTCCTTCCCAGTTCCTGCACATTTGTACAAATGTGAGAACCACATCCGGTATCCAATACCCAAGATGAAGGAGCAGAAAGGTTTATCTCTATAACGTAAATATTCGAAGTGGAAGTCATACCTCCCTTCATTTTCCGCAGACCGTCAATGTACGAAGGACAATTCCTCCTCCAATGACCAGCCTTGCCACAGTGGTGGCATTTGCCTTCCTTCACGGTGCTCTTCTTTTTCAGCGCAGAAGATTTGGGCTCAAGATGTGACTTAGGTCCCACCTTCGTCTTCTTGAAGCCCTTGGCCTTACCCTTGCCTTTATGTACCATCAATATGGGACTAGCAGGCTTGGCCTTCTTCATGTTTATCTCGGCAGTTCGCAACATGCCTAGGAGCTCGGGCAGTGTCTTGTCTATTTCATTCATGTTGTAGTTCAAGACAAACTGCTCATAACTATCCGGCAACGATTGCAGGATAAGATCTGTGGCCAACTCTTGACCCAGAGGAAAACCCAGTCTCTCCAGGTTCTCTATATACCCAATCATCTTGAGTACGTGAGTACCAACTGAGTCTCGAGCTCCCATTTTGCACTGAAATAAGGCCTTCGTGACATCGAACCTCTCTTGACGAGCTTGCCCTTGAAACATTTTCTTTAGGTGCTCATCAATCTCCTTGCACCCCATGTTCTCGTGTTGCTTCTGAAGCTCAGAGTTCATGGTGGCAAGCATAAGGCACTCGACGTCTAGGGCGTCATCGGTATACTTCTTATAAGCATCCTTATCAACACGGGACGAGTTCCCGGTCGGCACCTCGGGGGCTTCTTCTTCCAAGACGTAGAGCTTTCGCTCTTGCCTGAGAACAATTCTCAAGTTCCTATACCAGTCCATGTAATTCGTCCCACTAAGCTTGTCCTTCTCAAGGATAGCTCTTAGGGACAAGGTGGAATGTGAACCACTTGCCATGGAGTTCTACAAGAATTCATGCAGAATCTAATTAGTACCAAAATACAATTTATTTTAATTTGGACTTCAATTAAATACTCCCACTATTTTATTCAAATTGATGGCCCTCACTATCAATTCGGAGAGTCCATTGCGAGCTACTCTCTTAGTGGACAAGATCCGTATTTCACCAACACCACGAGTCCGCTTTGGCGTTCCTCTCATAATGCGGTTATTTAGGTAGGCAACGCTTGCCAATTGCATCCTCATGCAACTCTTGTATGGCTGGTGAATAACTCCTTATTCGCATCCATCATATGGTGCATGCCAACCCTATGCCTCTAGGCACTCAACCTTTGAGGTCACCTAGTTAAGTTAGACCCGATGTCGACAGTGGGATATCACAATTATCCGCTCGCACCCTTACCAAGATAGATTAATGCACCTTGCTTTGGCAAGCCCACACTTCATCGATCGAGGCAGGAAGAGTGTCATCCATCGGAAGGCATCCGAACACTTAATATTTGATGAAGGGATTTTAATTTTAATAATAGGTTAACACTTAACCATGATCAACATTTGATCAAAGTGCACATCCACAGAAAAACAAGCTTTCTAAAATCCACATGCATCCCTTATGTGCACAACATAAGACTATCAACCTTTGATAGACGAAAAGGCTAAATCTGGACATTTAGAACTCTTCCAAATCTTCAGATTTACATGCATTGGACAAAGACAAAGACAACTCGACTTAAAGCAGTAGACAAGCTCGTCTCTCATTGTTGGATTCAAAATCCAAAACAATACACGGGTTCATTAACCACTTGAGGGACGGTTACTACTAAGGAGACAACAATTTCTAACAATTAGAATTAACCACGAAATCCCAGACGTTCCTGGCGGGGTTCCAAGGGGCCGCGCCCCTGGCGGGGTCTTAGGGGCAGAGCCCCTAACGGGGTCCAAGGGGCAGCGCCCCTGGCGGTGGTCTCGCTGATCCCCGACCAAATTTTTGAAATCCCACCACCAACGGGGGAAGTCCCAGACGTTCCTTGCGGGGGTGCGGGGCAGAGCCCCGACTAAATTTTTGAAATCCCACCACCAAAAAACCACACAAAAATCACATCAAATGTGATATTCCAAGAAGAAATCTTGACATTTAGAACGCTTCTAAATACCTAGATTTGCACATACTGGAATAACCAAACTTCTGAAACAACATTCATGACCAGAACCTAGCTCTGATACCACTGTTGGGTTTTTCTAGAACCATACATCAAATGTAGGCGCAGCGAAATGAAGAGAAACAACCCAAAAAGACTTGGATCGGCCATGAACATTGAATCAAGAGTTAACAAAATGCTAGGTATGAAATTACCTTTGCGGGGTTGGATCAAACCCAACCTAGATGCTCCACGTGTTGATTCCTTTGCGGGATGGAGAGTTCTCACGTAGAATAATGTCTACGTCTCTACAGAAGTCCACACGAGCAGGGAGAACACCAAATCACGTCGCACGCAACTAGGAAGGAAGAACGACTGCACCTTGTACTTCCACGAACTGCTAGGTTCGCTCCAGGAAGAACAAATCCCGACGACGATCGCCGGAGAGGAGGTCGGCGGAGGCGAACAAGACGGCGGAACGCTTCCGTCGGCTAGGGTTCGAGCGAGAACGGAACTCTTCCGTCGGTTGAATCTTCTATTCGCGTATGTCTTGAACCCTTAAGATTAAGTTCTATTTATAGCCGAAGTATAAACAGACCTAAAATGATCGCTATCCGCAGACCACACATCAGAATTGGGGTTTCTGTTACGATTCGTCGAGTGTTTCACGGGACAATCCGACGAATCCCGACGAATCCGATCAGACGACAACGTTTGCCGAGAAAATGATCTCTGTAACAATTCGTCGAGTGTTCACGGGGACAATCCGACGAATCCCGACGAATCCGATCAGACGACAACGTTTGCCGAGAAAATGATCTCTGTAACAATTCGTCGAGTGTTCACGGGACAATCCGACGAATCCCGACGAATCCGACGAATCCCGACGAATTCTATCCGTGTAAACTCGACGAATTCAGACAGCAACATTTGCTGGACTTCCCCTGTTCTATATTTGGTGATTGGTACATTTACCAACACAGTCAATCTACCAACTTCTCCACATGCTCTTATGTGCGACCCTGCAGGCTCATATCGCGTTGGCAGTGAGATTACATGTTTGACCACTTCTAGATCACAATGGTAACTCCAACAAAAGCGTTATACAATGAAGAGAGGAAAGGAGAGTGGGGCGCGAGCGAGCCCTACCTTCCCCTTGAGGAACGGCGAGTAACGAATCGACGTTGCGCCGCAGATAGGCGACTTCGAAATTCTTGCGGAGAGGTATTGGAGGAGTTTGGCGTCGGCGCCGCTCAGCGAGCTCGGAGGGCGGTAAGTGGCGTCATCCCGCTGGAGGGGGGTGAAGTGGAGGTTGCCGAAGGGTCCTTTCACCAGGAGGAACTTCTGGGTCCAATAGTGACTCTTGTTTCACCGTCTCGCAGACGGTGACGTGCTGACTCGCGAAATAGGTAGTCCCGTCTCGGAAGGCGCGGAAGGAAAATACCTTGCGGAAGACGAGGAGGCTGAACTCAATCCTCTCCTCCGTGGGTAACTGGCGAACGCGACAATATCCGCGATCGCATTGGGGTCAACTGGCTCGGTAACACCCCATAATACCGCAACACCTACAAAGAACGATGAGAAAGTTGCGATAGCGGGCACGAAGCGGCGAGAAGGCTGGGCGAGGTACCTGACGAATTTCAGGCCACAAAGGGAGTCGCAACCCATTCTCGAAGTGCGCGATGGGGATCGCGAGCTCGTCAGCCCCAAGTCTCGTTCAATGTGGATCTCTCACTCGGAAAGCGAGCCGAATAACCCTCCGGGAGATAGCGGTCCACAGCGAGTTTATATTCCTCGGCTGTGATGTTCGCGCAGTAGAACTCGTGGGCTTGAAACGCTGAGGCGCATTTTGACCGCCCCTCGCTCTCGCCATCCGCTCCATTTGCTGATTCGTCCGCATCGAGTCAGGAAGAGGCAACTTACAAGCAGCGAACGCGAGCACGATCTTGCGAGAACGGAGATGAGCGCAGACGCGAGAAGACTGGAGAAATAAATGCGACGGGTAGGAGAGTGAATCCGGACTATTTATAGAAATTCGGATGGGCACGGGAATCGAAGCATCAGGAGTGCGGATAGCTAAAATAAAGTGGATTTCTGCTCAAAGGGACTGCAGTCTTGCGAGCCAGGGCTCGCCGTCGCGCGGTAATTGAGTCCCGCCCAAGGCCGGCCCGCGAGGAAAAGAGGTCCGGGCATAGCGTTGCACAGAAGCTCGCAAGCGCTCCGCGAGGGCAATCATATCAAACACAACGGGCGAGCCAAATAAACCACATGCACACCACAGAAATAAAGGGAAAAATTAAAGAGGAAAAATGATAAAAGGCGAGTCGCGACGGACTCGCGAATATTATCACACCAGATATTGTTCAACAGACGTCATGAAAGAAATAAAAGCAAAAGAGTAGTAGAATTAAACCCGCTGCAGCCTCAGGGTAAGGAAGCCATTTCCAGCGACCCCGACCCCGCTTACCCGCACGCGGCGGCACTCTCGGATAATGGTATTCGCGAAGCGCTTTAAACTCACGCAGGATTAGGTGCGCTTGATCCTCACCCCGCGAGATGTGCACGCCGGGCGACGGTAACATCTGCGCGAGGCACCGGCTCCACCTCGGAGATCAAGCGCGCATTCGCGTCTTCCAACACGGCGAATCTCTCGTCAAAGGCAGCCCGGTCCGCGTCATACCGCTCCTCCAACTCGCGTAACATCATGTCGTGCTTCTGAAGCACCTCGGACACCCGACTCTTCATCCGCACGGGTCGCCAGGGTCACCCAAGAAGTCTTCAATCTGGCTAGGCGAAGGCGGTGGGTGGACGTCTCCATCCTCCGTGCTCTGACTCAGGGGTGGCTCCTGGGATTTCAACGAAGAGTTAGTAGGATCCTGAGGGCGAGCAAGAGATGGGAGCTCGCGAAAACATGCTAACCTGGCGATGGAGGGGGACTCGCGACGGGGCTTTGCGCGAAGACTCCGGCCGACCCTGGAAGTTTTCGCGGAATCCCGAGATGTGGGGTTTCCCCAGACCAGGAGGGTATACCACTCTCTCCGCGACTTGGGCGCCGTCGAGAAGCGAGCCGCCTGGACTTCGCCTGCCCATCAGACCGAAGCCAGGGGTCGCCACGTTAACCTTAGGCGGGACCGGCGAGTTCACCGGGGTGGAGACTTTCTCCTTGGACCTCGACGATGGGGTATCTGCATAGGCCACCAACGTATAGATATCGCATACTTAAGCGGAGATAAAGTAGGGTGCGAGTGACTTACGAGGTTGCGAGAGAGGCGCCTGTTGGGATGAAGTCCCGACCCCAGCATCTAGCACAGCCTCGCGGGGGATGGAGCACAGAAAGTTGTCAGCGTAAGGCTCGCCAGGCGGTCCTCAGGTGGAAGATTCTGCGGGAAGAAAGGAAATGAGAAAGGGGCCGATGTAAAGAAGTTAGACTGAGGATATCTATTGTGCGAGCACGGTATTCCGGCGGAGGGGGGGAATCAGGAGGCAATGTCACGTCCTCCCCCGGCGACCTCCTAGCCGTCTTGGTTTTCTTGGTCTGGGGAGAGGTGGGCAGGGGTTGAACATCCAGGCGTTGCGCTCGGCGGCCCGAGCTTTCGCCATCTCCCTAGAAGCCTTCAGTCGTTCCAAAGCGCTCTGCTTGGTAGACATTCTGAAGGGAGAACGATTTCGGCGAGAAAGGAGCAAAAGGGAAGGCTTGATCACTAGCCACGGTGGACAGTATTTATAGTTTCGGGCAGGGGGACCCACCAAAAGATTCCCGCCACGTCAGCAGAATCGGCGAACACCAGGGGTTGGATGTATCTTCGCGAGCTTAGAGCAACCTCGTGAAGAGCGGGGATTGTGTACAACCCCGATGT
This sequence comes from Dactylorhiza incarnata, assembly GCA_033032865.1. Classification (NCBI taxonomy): domain Eukaryota; kingdom Viridiplantae; phylum Streptophyta; class Magnoliopsida; order Asparagales; family Orchidaceae; genus Dactylorhiza; species Dactylorhiza incarnata. The sequence goes on along the minus strand of JAWHQI010000017.1, from coordinate 1,792,644 downwards.
TCGCCAGGAAGAAATCAGCGGCTCGCGCTCGAGGAGGCGAGCCAAGAGGGGCGAACCCTGAACTCCGGCGAGGCAGGCCAAGGAAGAGCAAGAGACTGCGCAGGCGAGCGAGCCCAGCGGAGGGAAGGTAACCGACTCCTTTGAGGCTCGGCAAGGGTAGCGCAGGCGAGCCCGACCAGTTGAGGAAGGAGTTCGCTAGGCGAGCCCGGAACCTTGGGGTACAGTTAGCCATTTTGGGGTACAGTTAGCCATTTTGGGGTACAGTTAGCCATTTTGGGGTGCGGATAGCCATTTTGGGGCTTGGCCGGGTCGCTATTGGCGAGCCCAACCAGTTGAGGAAGGAGTTCGCTAGGCGAGCCAGCCTAAAGTGAGAGCGGAAGTCATCCTGGACTCGCCGAGGTAGTGCAGGCGAGCGAGCCATGTAATGTGCCGATAATACCTCTAGGGTTCGCCGACCCAGAGGCTCGCGGCTCCACTGGCGAGGGAGGTCGCGAAGCGGGCTGGCTCGCCCCATAAAAGTCCAGGAAGGGATTTTTACCAAGAGGCCCCCGTTGGTCTGCATTTAGCCTCTCCGACAGCGGAGTTTGGCTGTTAGCAGACCAATCCGGTGTGCGGATAGTGAGAATGGACAGCGGGATTTGGTTATTGACAGACCACAAAACCAAAATCTATAAATTAGACCTTGAAGGGCACCTTGGAAGAGGACCGGTTCATTATCTTTGAGCTCTTCTCTCCCTAGGTCGCTTTGGTTTGGGCTCTCTAGCTCTCTAAGGTGCCCGAGTCTTAGCTTTGGCTTGGGAGGGGAAGCGCTCAACGATCTTCCGGGTTAGTGGAGGGACCTCCTCGCTGAGACTAGGGTCTTTGTTCTTTGCTCGAATCGTCGGCCTTACCTCTCCCGAGGGACCGATAAGGGCTAGCTGCCCCTCATTTCGGTGAGGGCCCCGAGCTCCACAAGAGACCGAGAAATCGGTTTCAACAATCCCCAGGTTAAGCCGACCCTCCACTAGCTCCTTGAACTCCACAAATATTTCAAAGGCTTCCGACTTCTCCTTCAGAAAATATACCCAAGTATATCTAGTGAAGTCATCAATCAAGACTAGCATATACCTGCTACCTCCAAGACTGACAATTGCGGTAGGTCTAAACAGATCACCATGAATACACTCCAATGGTGTTTTACATCTGCTTTGTGATTTGTCAAATGGAAGACGATGAGTCTTACCATATTGGCAACCTGCACAAACGTGACCTTCACCGAAAGATGACAAACTAGGCAGACCTCTCTCAAGGCCACTTCCTGCCATAGCTTTCAACTTATCCATCCTAACATGTATAAGTCTTTCATGTAAGATTACAGCACTATCATTAGTCCTCATCTTATCAACATAGGAACTTGTAGATAACACAAACAAGTCCTTCACCCGTCTTCTAACTTGAGTGACTTCAGCCTTCACCGCTGACACGTTTCAAAGAAACTTCATTTCTGGTGGACCAAACAGAACGTGATAGCCAGCATTAACAGCGTTGTCACCGAGAAGAGATTTTTCTTCATCCCCGGAACATGATAGACACTCTTCAACATGAGTGGATCTCTATCTCCGTTTAAAGAAACTAACCCTCCTTCTCAACAACATGTATAGTATCATCAGCAGTAATGATAGCAGCATTACCTGAGTTTGTCTGCAAAGAAGAAAACTTTGACTCCTCTCCGGTTAGGTGATGACCACAACCCGAGTCCACAATCCAATCATCCTGATAGTTGATAGAAGCCAAAGCCCGAACACATGTGCTAGTCATAAAATCTCCATCATTCCACCTATCTCCTGCATTGGAAGCAACCTCTTCTTTACCTGCAGCATGCCCTGGCTGAAGATTAACTCTACAATCTCTCTTGAAATGACCAAGATGATTGCACCTGTAACACCTTGGTCCTTCCTTCTTCTTTCCATCATGCTTAGGATTATTACTCCTATCTTGATGATATGAAGTTGAAGGTCCATCGCTAACAGATGACTTCTTCTTCTTGTCCCATCTCTTCATCTTGCCTGAATATTAAACCTCGCTTTTTCCTCCAGAGATAGATATCTTAGCCATTTGCTTTGCCAAGCTCTCTTGCGAAGCCAGCAGGTTCTCCAGCTCTAGCAACGATGGCTGATTTGCCCAACCTTGAACATAAGTAACAAAGGTCACATACTCCCTCCGCAAGCTGCGGATTATGTGCCTCTTCAACCTTGCTTTTGAAATAGGTTCATCCGGGTCCAAAGCTGATATCTCCGCGCATAGGTTCTTCATTTTCAAGAAGAAGGACGAAATGTACAAATCTCCTTGAGTTGCTTTCGCCAACTCATTTTCAAGAAATTGTAGCTGAGCTACGTTCTTCTTGTTGAACAAACCATCCAAGGCTGTCCAAATCTCAGCAGCTGGCCGACATCCAATTATGTGGTCAAACAACTCCGGAATGATAGCTCTCTTGAGAGTGAACTCTGCCTTAGCATTTGTTCACTTCCAAGCATTCAACTGCTCAGCATTCCCTTCAGAACCTAGAACTGCTTGTCTAGCATCTCCTTCGACTACCTCCCATAAATCTTCGCCAAGAAGATAGCTCTCCATGCACGACTTCCACTTCTTGAAGTTAGTCTGCGTAAGGAGCTCAATTCCAAGACCTCTTGTATAACCTCCTTCCATTGCTATCATACTGGTTAACAACCTTTCAGAGACTGAAGCAAGATTCTGTGGCTGATCACTGCTTGGAACCTACCTCTGATACCATGTTAAAATTTTGGAGATGGATCGAAGACAACAGCGTAAGACTTCAATTCAAAAATAGTTAACCAGTGACAATGAAGGACAAGAGAATCTCAATTGACTACTATCTTATTACAATGCGTTGTGTACATGGCGAGACATGATTTGTGAGAGCAAACTTAAATGTGAAGAACAAGCAACACAAGTATCTGGCGAATTAGAAAACTGAGACCGCCCGAACATAGCAAGGTCGTCGTCTTCCCTGAGACCACGCGAATAGGACATGTCGCTGATCTATGAACTGCCAGACCGCTCAAAGCTCAGACCGCACAAACTGCTCTTTATTGCAACTGCTAAAAAATTGTCCGCACTCCTTGATCGCTCAGACCGCACGGTCTCAAGATCACAGAAGTATCCCTCAAACACTTGAAGAACTGCTTACTGCTGCAAGACCGCACTCAAGACCTCCTGACCACCTAAGGTCTCCTGATCAACTGAGTCCGCTGCACACAGACCAAGAACTTCAAAACACAGTTCGCCTAAACGAGACCGCTGTCGAGCTGGTTTATTTAAAATTGGAAAGAAGGAAGAATGTTGAAGGTAACTGCTAGCTGCAACCTGCGAACACAACAAACCGGTCAGCAACCTCAGACCACGTGACCTCAAAAATGAGACCGGCACAAACAATCCGAGCTTTAGTTCTTACAGTTCTTGCATATGAATGGCTGGCCCTGCATCCCTATTTATAGGCAAACGAACAGATGTCGTCACCGCCCACAAGGGATACAATCACCTTCCTTATTTAAACGCGCGGTCTCCAAAACCAGACCACACGGTCTTCATAAGACCTTATTACACAAGCAAAACTGTCCAAGTAAGACAGCTTGCCAAGAACAACCCGACACACTGAAGTACCAGACCGTCGAAGCGACCTCCAGTACCAGACCGCCCGGTCTCAACCAGAACAGTAACACTTGGGCACAACCGGCAAACCACAATAGTTCGCCAACACCAGAGATGAGCGATCTCAAGCCAGATTGCCATACCAGAGCTCGCGAGGTCTCTGCGGTCTCCAAAGTCAGACCGCTCGGACACTTCACTTCCACTTCAAAAAATATTACATGTCAATCCTGCCATAAAGGAAAGCATTCTTCACGTCGAGTTGCTAAATCTTCCATCCTTGGCAAGCTACCAACGCAATCACCACCCACATCGAAGTCATCTTAGCAACAGGAGTAAATGTCTCATCATAGTCTTCGTCGTACTGTTGAGAGAATCCTCGAGCTACAAGGTGAGCCTTGTATTGCTCAATATTGTCATCAACCTTCTTCTTCACCTTGTAAACCCACTTGCATGTCACATGTAATGCCATCAACCTTGGGCATAAGATCTCAAGTGTCATTCTTCTTGAGGGCAGCCATCTCCTCATCCATGGCATCTTCCCACTCCTTGACTCCAGCGGCGTTTTCAATGCACAACGGCTCTCGCTCATCCAAGGGGCCAGCAAAGAAACATGAGACGAAGCTCACAAAGTTCCCCCATGCATGTATACCAAGCTGGTGGAATAATAATCCTCTTGGACCTCCACAAGGCTTTACCCAGATCCACCACTTCTGTTGCTTCTTCTGAACTAGCTCTTCTTCCAAGAACACATGGAGCATGGCTCCCCTTGCTTCCGAAACTAGAAGCACCTGTCCCAGAGCTAGAAACAATAGTGATGCAGACAACTCCACCAAATGTTCTTTAGCAGACTCTCCTTGCCCTCCATCGGACCTACTCTCTTGTAACTCCGCAGATGAGCTACCTCGGTATGACATCAGCTCGTCGAAAACCACATCCCTTGAGACCAAAAACCTCTGTGTCTCAGGATCCATGCATCTCCAACCTTCTTCTAGTCATCATAACTAATGAACACTAGCTTCCTTACTTTTGCATATAGCTTCGTTCAAAGGATATCATGAACATGCACATAGCAGGTAGATCCGAACACTCAAAAGTGTTCCATACTTGGCTTCTCCTTGAACATCAACTCATGTGGATTCTTCATGTTGATAGGACTAAGAGGTTTCCAATTGATGTCATAAGCTGCACAATGTTGGATCTGTAGGTGCCCTTAGAGGGGGGGCGGGTGAATAAGGGTTTTAAAAACTTTAAGCTTTAGCAGAAAAACTTTTTATATTTTGGTCGCAGTTAAATCAAAAGTAAAGAGATAATGAAATTAGAAATGAAATCAATTTTATTGAACAAGAAAAGACATGATTATCATTTATAAAATTGATTACAAAATCTGATTTCAATGACGCTAGAAATCGAAGCGAATAATATGAAAACCCTTTTTGTTTTCTATACCGACTCGCATCCCCATGAATCGGTTGGCTTTAGCCGATCTCTACCCAGATACTGCCTCAAGCCGCGCCAATATATCACCAGAAAGGCCTCGAGCACCCCCTAGATCTACTCCCTAGACCCAGTCGCCGTGTGGCGAATTCCTCCTTAAGTCCTACCTAGACCTATTCGCCATGTGGCGAATTCCCCCTAGTCCCCGCAAGGCCCTAGTCGCCGTGTGGAGAGTTCCTCTACCGAACAAAAGATATAAAAGTTACAATTTGAAAGTAAAACAAAACACAAACTAAAGACTCCCTCAAGTAGTAGAACGATGTCGATGTAGATGCGATCGTATTGGTCATCAAGTCCTTTGCGTTCACGAACATTGACGGAGTTCTTCGGGCTGCATGAAGAAGGCTCTCACGAGTTCTCTGAATATATGGCTTCTATTCCTTCTGTATCAGCAAGCAACAACAGAGGAGGCGCGCGTCGTTTTATAGATTCAGCCACTACCGCCTGCGGTAGTACTACCGCGCCGCGGTATCCACATGGGGCAATGAAGCACACAGATTGTGGTAGTTTAGGAAACATTCTGAGCGCCAAACACTAGCACGCCACGGTACCGCTAACGCCCCGCGTTAGCGAGATTTGCCAATATCATCTTCCAAATCTGCTCCTCGATTAATTGTAGACACGATGTTTCCAAAAGCTACCGCCGGGCGTTATACCTAACGCACCGCGATAGTACTTGCCAAACATAGCGTCCCGTCGACATTTTATTTTCTCCACTGTTTCCTTCTCGTCAAATGTTTCCATTTATGCTAGCGCTAGCGATAGTGCTGACGCTCCGTGGTAGAGCACATTTCTTTTCTTCGGGCGCATCTTCGTCGATCTGGCCTCAAATTTCATCGATCGAATTTTCGTCGAACGCTAGCGCCAGCGATAGTGCTAGCGCGCCGCGGTAAAGCATGCAATTCGTCGAGCGCCGTGGTAGAGCATGCAGTTCGTCGAACGCAGGTTTCATTTCGTCGAGCTCTAGTTCGTCGAACGCAGCATCCATTTCGTCGATCGCAGGTTTCCTTCTCAGCGGTTTCTTCTCAGCGGTTGTTAGCGCCAGTGGTAGTCTTAACGCTGCGCGGTAGTAACAAAAACATATTTCTATGGAGATTTGAAAGCACAGAATCCTGCATACTATAAACACAAAACAAGTATGATCAAATACAATAGGATTTGTTATTGTAAAACCAAGAGATGCGGAAAGCATGACCAAGAGATGCGGAAAGCATGTTCCAACACACAAGACCTTCCCTTTGCCCAGAAGGACCGAGGAATGCTTTTAGCATGAAGCCAACATTTGCAGGTCTCCGTTAGATGATAGATCTTCTGCTATACAACTCCGTTCTGTTGTGGAGTATGCGCACAAGAGAGCTCTCTCCGGATGTCATGCTTCTGCAAAAGTTGAAGAACTCACTTGAGGTGAACTCCCCTTCATTGTCAGTTCTCAACTTCATTATCCACTAGCCAAGCCGGCCTTCCACAAGCTCCTTGAACTCCGCAAACTTCTGGAACGCCTCAGACTTCTCCTTCACAAAATATACCCAAGTATATCTAGTGAAATCATCAATCAAGACCAGCATATACCTACTACCTCTAAGACTGGCAGTGGCGGTGGGTCCCAAAAGATCACCGTGAATACACTCCAATGGTGATTTGCATCTGGTCTATGACTTGTCAAATGGAAGGCATTGAGCCTTACCTAACTGACATCCAGCACAAACATGACCATCACCAAAGGATGATAGACTAGGCATGTCATTCACCAGGCCTCTTGTCGCCATAGCCTTCAGCTTATCCATATCAACATGCTCAAGCCTCTGGTGCCAAATAACAGAGTTGTCATTAGCACTCATCTTATCAACATAGGAACTTATTAATAAAACAAACAAGTCCTTCAGCCTCTTTCCAACATGAGTGACGTCAGCCTTCAAGGTTGACACATTCCTGAGAAACTTCACTTTTGGTGAACAAAATAGAATGTGATACCCAATATCTACAGCATTGGTCACAAAGAAGAGATTCTTCTTCATACCCGGCACGTGATGCACACTCCTCAAGGTGAGTGGACATCTATCACTACCCAAAGAAATGACACCCTCCTTCTCGACAACATGAACAGTATCATCAGCAGTAATAATAGCATCATTACCTGAGTATGCCTGCAGAGAAGAGAACTTTGACTCATCCCCGGTGAGGTGATGATCACACCCTAAGTCTAAAATCCAATAATCTTGGTAGTTGATGGAAGCCAAAGCACAAACACAAGTGCCCGTCATGAAGGCACCTCCACCCTAACTACCTTCACCATTGGAACCATCCACCTCCTTTCCTGCTGCATGGCCTGGCTGAAGATTAACTCTGCAGTCCCTTTTCAATTGACCAGGCTTGTTGCACCTGAAGCACCTTGGTCCTTCCTTCTTCTTCCCATCTTGCGTAGGAGCATAGCTCCTCTCCTCCTGATATGAAGTAGATGGACCATCACCTCCCGGTGACTTCTTCTTCTTGTCTCATCTCTTCTTCTTACCAGAATAACGAACCTCACTCTTTCCCCCAGAGACAGATATCCCAGCCATCTTAATTGCAAGCTCTCTTGTGAAGCAAGCAAGTTCTCCAGCTCCAACAAAGATGGTTGATTGGCTCATCCATGCACAGAAGTAACAAAGGTCACATACTCCCTCTACAAGCCACGGATTATGTGCCTCTTCAGCTTTGCTTCTGAGATAGGCTCTTCAGGGACCAATGTCGATATCTCAGCACAAAGGTTCTTCATCTTCAGAAAGAAGGATGAAATGGACAAATCTCCTTGAGTTGCTTTCGCCAACACATTCTCAAGAAATTGTAGTCGTGCTATATTCTTCTTATTGAACAGGTCATCCAAGGCCGTCCATATCTGAGCAGCAGACCGACATCATATGATGTGGTCAAAGATCTCGGGAATGATAGCTCGCTTAGAGTGAACTCTGTCTTAGCATTTGTTCTCTTCCAAACCTTCACCTACTCACCATTCCCTTCAGCAACAACCATTGGTTGTCTCACTTCTCCACTGAATACCTCTCATATATCTTCGTCAAGAAGATAACTCTCCATGCAAGACTTCCACTTCTTGAAGTTAATCTGCATAAGGAGCTCAATACCAAGACCTCTTGCATATCCTCCTTCCATTGCTATACCACTGGTTAACTTGAACTTCCAGAAATCCAAGCAAGATACTTGTGGTTGATCACTGCTTTAACCTTCTGTCCCTCTGATTCCATGTTAAAAATTCTAACTCTGATATCATGTGAAAGATTTCAGCTCAGATACCAAGTTAAAAGTTCTTAGAAGCGGGAATAAGGCGCAGAAACACTTTAATCATTCCAAGTTAAGTAACCAGAGACAATAGAATGACAAGAAAATCTTGTATTAAACTATCTCTTTACAATGCGAGACATACATGACGAGACATGATTTATCAGAACACTAGATGGAGAAGAAACAGAAAACAAAAAAATCGGCGGACAGAAGAACTGTGACCGCCAGAGACCGCTGAAACAGTCAGACCGCATGGCAACCACTGAGACCGCGCGAATAGCACAGGTCGTCAACCTGCTATCTGCCAAACCGCCATCTCAGACCGCACGAACCGCTGACTTATTGCTCTGCTGAGAAAACAACCTATCTGCACTTCTTGATCGCATGACCGCAAAGTCACATAACCATAGAAGCTGCCCGCGAACAGAAGAAGGAACTGCACAAGCTGTCGCCTAACCGCAACTCTAGATCGTCTGACCGCTGAGGTCGCCTGACCGCAGAGCTTGCTGCGAACAGCACAAGAACTACAATTCAGTTCGCCAGAGGCGAACTAGTTATTTGAAGATGGAAAATGCCAAGGAAGAAGACCGATGCTGAGACCGCTCAACCTGCGCACACAACACCCAGTTAACCAACTTCTAGACCGCGCGATCAGAATATCTGAGACCGGCAAAGGCAAAATCGAAGCTCAAGTTCGTACAATTCTCTGTCGAAAATTGTTCTAGTGTTGAGTCGCACCTCTATTTATAGGTAGACAGACGGATCTCGTCACCGCCCCAGTGAAGTACAATAACCGCCCAACCAGACCGCACAAGGGAAATCGCGCGATCACAAACATGATACCTGCTTGAGCCTTAGCCGAGACTACGACTAGATCGTCAGAGAGAGCCCGCTGAGACTGCGCGGTCTCAACGATCTCGGCTGTCTGACTTCCTCAGACCACCCAGCCCACATCTAATTCCACTTCAAAAAATTAACACATATGAGCTTCAAAATTAAAATGATAGTTACACGCCCAAGACACACGTCATGTTTGTGGGGCATGTGCTTGATTTTTTCAGTGTGTGAATCAAGATCGACCCATTAGCTTATACGCATGCTCCATTATTTTTGTACTATCTTCAGTTGACAAAAAATATTTCGAGTGCCAGCCATACAAATAATATTTATCATTGAACCATACTTTTTGGCCACAGCACTAATTTTGCGGCAACTATTATCACTTGATAAAAAAAAATTATTAGCCACTGAGCACAGCAGTGGCCAAAACTAATAAAGGTTGCAAATAATTATTATCATATAAAAAACAATGAATCTGGGAGGCGAGCAGTTTGTGCGAACTATGCAGTTTGATTATATTTAATGCATAGGCTTAAGCCAATGTTGAATTATGAGCTAAACAACAGTAGTTAAAATTAGGCGATTGTTATTCGCAAATAATGTTTGTTTGTTCGCAAACCGAAATTTTCTCATTTATTTAAGTTTATGATTCTCTCTACTTTTAGACTTATCTATTTGCAAATCAACCTTACCTCTCCATCTCGTCCTCTCGTCCTCTCGTCCTCTCGTCCTCTCGTCCTCTCGTCCTCTCGTCATCCCCAGATCCCATCGACGACACTGCAAAATTGTCGATCTTCCCTCTCCCTCTCATCCTCTTTCCCGGCGCTATTCTCCCTCTCCAGATCTTCGAGTTCCGCCCGTGTCGCCGGGCCGGAGGACAGCCCCCGTCACAAAAGCGCCTCCCCGCCGCTGTCTAAAGAATAATGGTGACCAGATGCAAAAACCCTAGCGGGGAGATCAAAAGTATGGCTTCCCACACCTTCGTTTAACAATTGTTGCGAGGAAGAGATTATTAAGTATTAAAATAGTTGTAAGAATTCAATTTTTTGAGCAATGAAAAAGTTCTCCTGAACTTATCTCCTCTGTTTCCTTCCTGCTTGATTCTTTCAAATGCGCATTCCAAGTAAAATAAAAAATATAAGACAGATTTACTTCCTCTTTACTTGCTGAGATAACGATAGACGTGGAAGCCTAAACCGGTAGCCATAACCCTAGAAAGTTGCTCTAGCCGATCGAGCAGCGTGAGAGAAATGGGAGTTTAACCACCTTAATCCCGATCCAATTCGATCCCCTGGGTCAAGGAACTCGTGAACGGTGGCCTTCACTAGTGAAACTATTGTTGGAGTTGGGGAACACTTCCGGCTCTCTTGTTTCTCACACGGGTTAGCTCACATGAGCTTGGAGACGTTGGAGTGTGACTCTCTCCGATGATTGAAGTACCAGCGAACGCGGGTGTCCGGGGGCGGCGACGAGGGAGAGAAGGGCACCACTCCGGTATTCTCTTAGTGCCATTGTGGCACATTACTGCCTTAACATGCTTGGTGAAGATCCCATTTCTGCCAGGGATGCTAGATCAAGGGCTGATTCGAATCAGTGGGAGCTTGCTATGGTGGATGAAATGGATTCCCTGCGGAAGAATCAGACTTGGAGTCTGTGCAAGCTACCAAAGGGAAGGAAGGCCATTGGATGCAAATGGATCTTCAAGCAGAAGGTGAAGGCTGATGACACCGTGGAGAAGTACAAAGCAAGGTTGGTTGCAAAATGTTTCTCCCAAGTTGAAGGTGTGGATTATGACGAGATCTTCTCGCCGGTAGCAAAGATGACGTCGATCAGATTGGTTCTCTCTATTGCGGCAGCGCATGATTTGGAGATTGAGCAAATGGATGTGAAGACGGCGTTCCTTCACGGGGATCTAGAGGAGGAGATATGCATGAGGCAACCATAGGGGTTCGAGGCCAAGGGCAAAGAAGATCTGATGTGCAGGCTGAAGAAGTCCCTTTATGGACTTAAGCAATCTCCGAGGATGTGGTACCAGAAATTCGACACCTACATGTTGGAGTTGGGTTTTGAAAGGTCGAATTCGGACCGCTGCGTGTACTTCCAGAGGAAGGGAGAGCATTTTATTTTCTTGACACTGTATGTTGATGACATGTTACTGGTGGGGAATAGTGTCAGGATGATCCAACAGGTGAAGAAGTTGCTCTCGGACAAATTCGAGATGAAGGATTTGGGTCCGGCAAATATGATCTTGGGAATGCAGATTTCTAGAGACCGGAGCAAGAGGAAGCTTTGGTTAGGGCAGCAGAGGTACATCGAAGAGGTGTTGAAGAAATTCAACATGGCTGACTGCAAACCAGTGGGAGCCCCTATGTCAGTTGGGAGCAAGTTGTCTGCTGAGATGAGTCCAAAGACACGTGAAGAGATCGAGGACATGACGAATGTTCCATATGCTAGTGCAGTTGGGAGCTTGATGAACGCCATGGTTTGTACCCGCCCAGACATTGCTCAAGTCGTGGGAGTGTTGAGCCGGTATATGGCTAAGCCCGGGAAGGAGCAATGGAATGTTGTGAAGCGTGTATTCAGGTATCTTCGCGGCACCTCAAATTTTTCTATCTGCTTTGAAGATGCTGGCGATAGAGGAGTACTAGACGTGGTTGGGCACGTGGACTCAGATTGGGGTGGTGATTTGGATAGCAGGAGATCTACTAGTGGGTATGTGTTCGCACTGTTTGGAGGAGCTATCAGTTGGATGAGTCTGCGACAATGCATGGTGGCACTCTCATCGATGGAAGCGGAGTACATGACTCTTACTCATGCTAGCAAGGAGGCCATATGGCTACGCAGGTTATGCTTGGAGATTGGATTTGAGCAGGGTCCAGTGAAGCTGTTGTGTGACAGCCAAGGGGCTATACAGTTAGCCAAGAATCCAGCTTTCCATGCAAGGACCAAGCACATCGACATCCAATACCACTTCATTCGGGAGAAGGTGGAAAAAGAGGTGGTCCGACTTGAGAAAGTCGACACGGCGGATAACAGTTCTGATTTTCTTACCAAGGCGGTTCCTGTTCCTAAGTTCGAGTGGTGTGCAACAGCCGTGGGGTTGAAGAGGAAGATTGGAGGAGATGCTCTCATATGCGGAAGATGTCCACCAAGTGGGAGATTGTTGGAGTTGGGGAACACTTCCGTCTCTCTTGTTTCTCACACCGGATTAGCCCACGTGAGCTTAGAGGCGTCAGAGCGCGACTCTCTCCAATGATTGAAGTACCAGCGAACGCGGGGGTCCAGGGGCGGCGAGCCCCCGACGGCGGTCCGTGGCCTATTTAAAGGCATGTAACCCGAATCTAGGGTTAAGGTTTTTTCTTAGCGGTTTCGGATGAGGAGTTTTGGAGGCGTCTACGAGGAGATCCAGTGGAGAGGCGTTTCCGGCGATGGTTCCTCCGTTTCTTATCCAAAGAGCGGGGTGCGAGGTAGGATCGGTTTTGATCCTTGTAACCTTGTGTGCTTTGTAATCTCTATTGGTGAATACAAGAAGGTGAAGCGGAGGCGGGATAGGGGACGTAGCCCGGTTTTGGGTGAACCTCTTAAATTTGTGTGTTTTCTGTGATTTTCTCTTTGTTTTTCGTTCGAATCTCTCTTCTCGGCACCCCACGTTTTTCTACAACTATAGGGGGAATGGACGAACCACAGAAGGTGTGCAATCTGCAAGATTACTCTCTCTCTCTCTCTCTCTCTCTCTGTGTGTGTGTGGTGAGAAAAGCGAAGAGGACGAGAAAAGTTTTTTTTATTTTGTATATATATCGGTTTTTCTACGAATAACATATATGACTTCCTTTTGAGCTGAGAATAGTGAAAACCTGTGAATAGATAGACATGATTTGCGAATAACAATCGACTAAATTTAACCAATTTTTAACAATTGTGACTCCGCACTAGTTAAAAAAGGGTGGGGTTATATATTGACCAACTATGGTTATATATAAACCATTTTTTAACAAATTTAGAGCACTTTTAAAGGCTATACATAAACCAAATAAAAACCCTGAAAACCCAATTTTCATTTCATTCCACCTTCTCCCGATACCTCCTCTCTCCCGTGAGAAACCGAAATCCCTCGCCTATCTCTCTCGTGAAGTCCCGCCTCCCCTCCCTCTCTACTCGCTAGCGGAAAACGGAGCCGCCGCCGCCTCCCCTCTCCGTGGCCGACGATGAAGGCTTGGTCGGCGACCTCTCTCCTTCAAGCTTTTTCTTGGCCATAGAAGCAAGGTATTTTCCAAACCTTAATCTTGTCATTCTTCCACTTCTCCCCGTGGAAACCTTAAATCTTATGAAATACTGTTTTTCTTTCTTCCATTTAGTTAAGTTCTAAGCCTCCCTCATTCGGAGACTCGATTTTCATCCAATCGGCCAAGTTGAATTATCCTATCTCCATTCAATCAGTGGATTTCACTTCCGTTTTAGATGGCACTAGCAATATTGAGTCAAAGGAGGTGAGCCAATTAAAATTTCTTGTCATTTGTATAGATTTATTTTGTGCATCACACTACCTAAATTAATGAGTTTTAGGGCATAATCTTATCTAAATCATGGCTTGTGTTATTAGGGTAAATCCTTATCAATCGGAGCCGTGGAGTCGGACTACGCGAAGATTCCTTCCTCAATTCCGGAATATGGTATTGTCCACTATACACCAATTTTCTTTATGTCCATTGTGTAAATTGTGTACCTCGTAATTAATTAGTTAGTATTTGTTGACTTTTAATATGTTAATGTGATGTCGTTCTTTCAAACAAACTCATTTTTTACATCAAAAGAAGAATTGATTGATTGGGCATGTAAGGTTGGTAGAAGCCTGAGCTATGTTGTGACAATATTAAGTTCTTATAAAGTTGGGAATAGATCACACCCACATGTACTTTTGGGTTTGATAGAGTCGGATTTAATCGTGAAAATCCTAAATAAGTGAGGAAGAACTTGTGTAAGACCACTTCCAAAAATGTGGGTGTCCATTTCAAGTTAAAGGTCAAAAAGAAATGTGTGTGGATGAATGGAGGGTTGAAATGTTGTGTGGCAAACACAATCATGATTCTGTACATTTAGAGACACATTCATATGCTGACAGATTGGATAAAAATGAGGACAATTATGTTGACAGTATGTATGGGTCATGTGTTAAACCACGCAAAATTCTCTTTTCTTAAAAAAAGAACCCAGAAATTAGAACCATTTGCAATCATAGAGCAGCGGTTCGCAAGAATGAGTTGGGAGGTAGAACACCGATTCAATTTCTCTATAAATGTGTTACAGAAGATGGGTATGTTTGCTATAGCAGAGTGAAAGAGAATGGTGCACAACTAAAAAGCATATTTTTCACATTTTTTCTATTCAGTTATGCCAGATGTTTCCAGCTATATTTCAATTGGATTGCACCTACAAAACCCAATAGGCATCAGATGCCTTTATTATCGATAGTGGGGGTCACTTCTACAAATCAGTCATTTTTGGGGCATTTATATTTATACCAAACTTAGGTGCATGTGTCCACATAAGCCAAGGTATTCTTTGGGATTACCTTGCGCTCATGAGTTAGTTCCATATATAACTCAATCTACATCATTCTCTTTATGCTTGATACATCATTATTGGAAGCAATTATCAGAACAGTGTTTGAAGGTGTTAATAGAATTCCCCACAGCCAGCTTCACAACGACTTGTTGAAATGAGTTATATAGATGGAAATCTTTTCATACAGTTGACGATGCACGAAGGGTGTCCTCTACCACACATTGTCACCTATTGGAGACAAAACCATGATCCAATAGCACGTAAATGGGAGGACATATATAAATCCTGATTACCAAGTCCAAATCAAGAAATGCACACACCGAGTGAGATAGTAAATGTGGATGTCTTTTAACTCAAAATGTTAGCAAAAATTTTGTTATTACTTCATATTTGATAGAATTGTATGTATCTAATTTTTCTCATTTGATTGCAGGATCTTCTCTTAGAGAATATTGAAGGGATGATTACACATTATGTGATCTAACAATTTTGTGGGTTCAAGAGAACTATATGTCTTGAATTTTATGTTTTTTTGTAATGTTTACCTACTATTTGGATCCACTAATATGATATTTAGTCCAAATCAAGAAATGCACACACCAAGTGAGATAGTAAATGTGGATGTCTTCTAACTCAAAAGGTTAGCAAAAATATTTTTATTACTTCATATTTAGTATAATTTTATGTATCTAATTTTTCTCATTGGATTACAAGATCTTTTCGTGGAGAATATTTAAGGGATGATTACATAATATTTGGCCTAACAATTTTTGGGTTCAAGACACCTGTATGTCTTGAATTTTATGTTTTTTTGTAATGTTTACCTACTATTTTGAGCCCCTAATATGATTTTTAGTTGAAAAAGAAACATTTGTTTTTTTATTTTGAACTACTCCGTATATACCAAAAATTTGTGCCCGAAAAAATTTAATCGCTAATGACTTATTGTGACGAATCTGATATTTGATCACTAAATAAATATGCTTAATTCATTTGTGACCATATGTAAAAATTAGGGCCTGTTTGGAAGGTCTTTTCAGAAAGGAGAAGGAGTGGTGGCAAAAGGATGGTAGAAAAAGGAGCTTTTGGAAAATGTCTATTGCAAAAGGAGATCTGTTTGAGTGAACTCCTTTTGCAGAGATTTTAAAAAATGAGAAGCACTTTATAAACTGTTTGGTAAATCTCCGTTGTCATGACTTTTTTAAGCGCATTTTTCTCACGGGCGCGCATTTTTCGCCAGGGCGGACATTTTGCTCCGGGAGGCGCATTTTTCGCCCCGAGCGCGCATTTTTCACCCTTGCTCTCATTTTTCGCCTGTGCGCGCATTTTTGCCGGTGCGCGCATTTTTCGTCCGAACGCACATTTTTCGCCCAAACGCCCATTTTTTCGCCCGAGTGCCCATTTTTCGCCCGGACGAGTATTTTTCGCCCATACGCGCAATTTTCGCCCGAACGCCCATTTTTCACCCGGGCTCGCATTTTTTCGCCCGGGAATGCATTTTTTGCCCGGGCGCACATTTTTTCGCCCGGGCGCACATTTTTTCGTCCGGGCGCGCATTTTTTTCCTGGACCAGCATTTTTTGCCCGGACCCTCATTTTTCGCCCGGACGCTCATTTTTCGTCAGGGCGAGAATTTTTCGCCCGGGCGCGCATTTTTTCGCACGTACGCTCTTTTTTCTCCCGGGTGCGCATTTTTCAACCTTTAAAAAAAAGAGCGGACAGGCGAAAGAAATGTCGTCGGGGCAAAAAATGCACGACCGGGCAAAAAATGCGCTCCCGGGCGAAAAATGCGCGCTCGGGCGAAAAAATGCGAGTACGGGCGAATAATGCGGGTCAGGGCGAAAAATGCGCGCCAGAGCGAAAATTGCGCGCCGCGCAAAAAAAAAAAACGTGCTCGCGCAAAAAAAAAGCGCGCCCGGGCGAAAAATACTGGTCCGGGCGAAAAATGGGCGCCCGGGCGAAAAAATGGGCGTTTAGGCGAAAAATACTCGTCCGGACGAAAAAAATGCGCGCCCGGGCAAAACAATGGGCGCCCGGAGAAAAATGCGCGCCCGGGCGAAAAATGCGCGCCCGGGCGAAAAATGCGCGCCTGGGCGAAAAATGCGCGCCAGTGCGAAAAATGCGCGCCAGCGTGAAAAATGCGTCCCGGGCGAAAAATTCGCGCCCGGGCGAAAAATGCACTCCCGGGAGAAAAATTCGCGCCCGGGCGAAAAAATGCTCGCCCGGGCGAAATATGCGCTCCCGGGCGAAAAATGTGCTCCCGGGCGAAAAATGTGCGCCCGGCCGAAAAATGCGCGGTAGGGCAAAAAATTCGCGCCCGGGCGAAAAATGCGCGCCCGGGCGAAAAATGCGCGCCCGGAAAAAAAATACACTTCCGGGCGAAAAACGCCGCGCTCGGTCAAAAAAATGCGCGCCCAGACGGAAAGTGCGCTACCGGGCAAAAATTGGCGCGACCGGGCAAAAATTGCGCCCATCGGCGAAGAAATGCTCGACCGGGCAGAATAATGGGAAAATTTTGCTCTCGGGCGAAAAATGCGCTAACCTTGTATCGGGATGAGGAAGTGCTTTTCGAAAAGGTTGAAAAGTAGGGGACAAATGACTTTTCAAAAGGAGGAGAAAAAGTAGTTTTCCGCGGTAGCTTTTCCCACCGGTAGACAATCCAAACGGTTTTGTAAGTGCGGTGGCGTTTTTTCAGAAAACGGAAAAGGAACTAAAAAGTCCTCCCAACACAGACCCTTATTCACTAAAAATTATTATAATTAGTGATTAAATAAAATTTGGTCGCACACATAACTAATTATTAGGGACTAAAAATATGTGTCGCTAGATAATTTCATCAAAGACCAAAACAATTAGTTACATAATCATAAAAAAATTGAAGCTTTTCCCTCCTTTAAATGTAAGTATATGATAACTTCCCTCCTAAATCATAATCATTCACTCCTAAATCAAAAACATTCAATTACAACTATTTTCTTAAAAAGCTCGCCAGCTAGGTTAGCGCCACCTGCCCCAGCCTTCTCTCGAGATTCGATGGTTCGGTCCTAGGCTTCTGGACTGGATTTCAAGTCGTTGCTCGCGGGCTGCCTTCGCCGACATCCTTCGGTAAATTCCTCGGGGCTTCTCTCCGGCAATCTCTTGTTGTAGGTTTCACGGTACAGTACGTGGAGCATACTTGTTATGTAAGTTAAGATCATGTTGGAAACATTTCTATAAGTTGGGAGAAAAGAGGGAGAGAGGAGAGGAAGAGACCTTTCCCGCCGCATCTGAACGCCCATGGGCGAGGTACGTAAGTTCTTACAATCGTCGTTTGATCTTCATTGCTTCCATTTCCCTTCTCGCTTTGAACTCAAAACTTGTTTACCCAATTTACATGGCCTAATGAGGGATGATGATATATGTTAACTAATTATGTATTATTTTTTATGTGTGTCTATAAGAAAGTTAGGATGAATAATAGTTAATTAAAGTTTTTTTTCCTTTATTGAATTTGATTAAATTTGAAAGCAATACTGATATGTATTGAGGAGTTTGAACTAGCCTCATCATTTCTTCTATTAATAACATTAAAAGAGGAAAACTATATTTAACCAGCTTCTTTTAGATATTTCAAATTTTATTTATTCTTGTACCTGAGCTTTTTAAATAGATTTTCTAATAAGTAAAGCAAATGAGAAAGTTATTGAAGAATAAATTTGTAAAAAATGGCAAAAGAAAAGTTAGGGACAAAAAAAGGCATTAGTCGCTAAATATATCTCTAATAATGGATGAAATAAATAGCTTTAATGACCAAAAATTGTCCATCACTGCACTACAGTTTAGTGACTATATAAGATTAGTGACTAAAAAATTATTTTTAGTGACAGAATAATTTTTTTGTCACTAAATATATATATTTAATTAAGTGACCGGAAGAAACAGTCACAAAAAGTATATTCAATAATGAAAATTTTTTTGGTCATTAAATACATTTAGTGGCGGGGTTTTTGTGATCAACTTGTGACGAATTATTTTCAGTCACTAAATGTCTTTAGTGCTCAATCCTCAAAATTTACTAACCAAATTTTTTGTCACTAAAAGTTAGATTTCTCTATAGCAATTATTGGAGAGAAAGTCGTTCAATAGTAATCGTCGCCGTGCCGAACGAAAGGAAGTTTTTTTTTATTGGACAAGTTTCAGCGAGTCTTTATCTACTTTCTACGAGTCTTTATATCTAGCAATTAACTCTGAAAGATTAGCCTGGCAGCAAAATTGGAAGCTACATTAAAAATGGGCAATGCTAGAAGCGGTACTATCACGGCTAAATGCAGTCTATTGATATTCGCTATCCAATGTATTAGAATTTAATGAAGGACTTAATACATTATTTAGGAATTAAAATCAACTTAAGTTTAAGTACTAATGAAATACTAACGCAAAATTTAGGATCGTCAAGAACAAAATTAATTAACCTCTAGTGAAGTATAATCAAAATTTAGAAATTAATAATCACTAATTAATTTTAAGAACCCAAATAAATTGACACGAATGGTAGTATGGAAGTGCGAAAAGCTTGTCGCCATACCGTTTTTTCAATTCATTCTCGCATCGCATGATCACTGTCATTCCAAAACGATCCAGTGTTTTTCCGAATGAAGTTTGCGGCAGTAATAGAATTCGATAACATGCAGGCTAATCCCTACAAGCTTTGATATCTCTATATAACTCAAATTAGAGTATCAAATATTAGTGCATGTAATATAAATCAAAAAGCAACAGAAAAATTCAATGTGTATGTGAATCGAACACCAAAAATCTAAAATAAGTTTAACCTTAATACAATTTTACGTCTAGTCTAAGATATACAGATATTCTTCGAAAGACTTCAAGGTCTAGACCAAAAATGATAGATCTAAGAGCTACAAAGTATGTTTAACCATACATGATTAGATCTGACAAGATCTATATTAACAGAATAATAGGCCTCCGTTTTTGTTTTAATAGATGTAATCTAACATTTGAAATCGACTACGATCTATCATACATACACACACACACACACACAAAACGACGCAATAATTATAAAGGATATTACCTCGATGAGATTAAGTCCGGTTCATGCGGTCGTAATCGTTTGACCAATAAAAATAAGTCCTCCCAAACGAAGCCTAAATAAATCAAGTGCTCTAAATGGTGGTGGACAGCCTTTCCAACATAAAAAATCTGCATATAGCGTTCTCCAAAATAGTAATCTACAGGCCGTTGTTCTCTCCAAGGTGGTTGAAATAAGAGAGAGGTTGTAGTTTTTCCAAGACCAAATGGAAAAACTTGAATAGCCTGCGGTTTCAACAATGGGGAGAAGAATGGAATGGTTTTCACCCTTGTTATTATGAGTTGAAACAACTTAAGTAACATACTTAAGTTGTGATCGCATTGTTGTCCTACTCGGTGGTCAATGATTTCTCTATTGAATGCATTAACCGTGTTAGCGAGAAACCCTTTAGGTGTTCGAAGAACACATATGTCTCAACCTTAAGTATTATCGCATGATATACTGAATGTGTTGTAGAGACATAATACATGCTTTATTAATCAAATGAAATTGACATAAGCCTTATGCTTGAAACCAACACTAATTTCAAGTATATTAACTGAAGTATGACTAATCATATAAAAACATGTACATATCTTAACTTAATGATATTACACATAAAAATTACTTAAATGTTTGCATACAAACTTTATTCATCAAAAGATAAAAATTCAATTAAAGTACTTTTCTGAATTGACAGATGAATTAAATGAAGTGAAGATTAATAGCCTCTCACTAATCAAGTATATCAAACAACTCTTAAAGCCCCATACTGCATGCATTCTTATTAAATATATTGGGGCTGAGTCCTTTAGTAAGTGAATCAGCTATCATATCATCTGTCTTTATATGCTCCACAATAATGTCACCTTTCTTAACTAACTCTTTAACGGTCAAAAACTTTATTTTCATATGCTTGACCAGATTCTCAAACGTCTTGCACCAGTGATCAATGTTATGAACCCATTAACGACTACACAAAAAAGTCGTTGAACACAGAGTAAAGGATGGAACAGTGAAATATCCGCGATCGTCTGCCTTCTTCAGGAAGAACTTGCAGTGGGGAGACAAGGAGAGATGGGAGTGGGGAGAGGAAGAGGGAGAGAGCGTTTAGGGTTAGATTTCATGACTCTGTAGATAGATACGACAAGAGCTCACCTAAAGGTTAGGATGTTTCTTAAGAGTACTAAGGAAAGGATCATGGCACCTGTCATTACCTGGCTTCTCTTTGTATGTACTACATGCTTGCGCTTGCCCCATATGTCTGATTCTCAAAACTCTCGTCACCAGCGATTAAAGTCTCCGTGTTAGAGAATCAACATGAAGGATTGCAATGCTCAATTGCGATGACTCCCAGTGTTTTGGTGATATGGGTTGTAACATCTCTGATCTGCAAATAGAATATAACATGGGTCCGGCCGGGGCCCCCACGATAAACAAAATCCACAAACCTAAAATGCTAATAATTGATAATGGGAAAACTAAATAACTCAGAGTTTGAAACTGCAACAAAAGCTAATAAAAGCTCAAAACAAAGGGGGCCGAATGTCCACACCTACTAAGAATGAAACACACATAAAAAGAGGTACTCGGCCTTAAGGCCTTACATGGATTTCAAACTAGAGAAGAGTACAGTAAAGAAAACTAAAAAGGGATAAAAGAATCTCCAGCTCCTCAACAGTTATTGGGCTCCAGCCCACTACACACTGATATGAGCTACACCTCCTGAAACCAAGAACAAATGGGCGACAAACAAAGGCCAGCATGGGCTGACCAACACAATGTAATGACTTCTCCCCCCGGCCATCATAGCGGACTTCGTGTGAGTGCATCGCTCTCCTGCAAGTACGCACGCAAAACAAAATATGCAAACAAGGGATGAAGGACAAATAGTTAGGGGAACACGCTAAGTGCCACGTTTCAAACTACCACGCACGTGTTCATACATGAACACACTGGAAACACACGATATAAGCTTCAATGCTAAGTATAACAGTACGTCCGCGATACGGTCAATCGTAGCGACAGGAGGGACCAAAACCTACAACTATCCTATAGAATGGAGAGGACCAGTTTGGGATAAACGACCTATACCTACCCCTTTTTTGAGGGTGACAGAGGACTGGTCAAAAGATATGCGACCTACAACTGCCTTTTGACGCGACAGAGGGCTGGTCAGAAGACCACATACAACTGCCCATTTTAAAGTGACAGAGGATTGGATTGGAAGGATACGATCTACAACTGCCATTTTTAAAGTGGCAGGGAACTGATCTAGGAAAGCGCAATCTACGCAGGATGGGGATCCGCCCCTTCCAACAAAAGCCCACAAAAACGTCGTTCTACCAGTCACAACATAGGCCCGCCAAGGAACGGGGCATTCACGAATAAAGCCCACGAATTTCTGCAAACACTACGACGAATAACACTGGACATTCATGTTTGCGTACTTAGAGCTAATCACAATGCACATCACAGAAAACATCACCGATCCTGGGCTTATCGCCATGGGTAGGCTTCACACAGCTTGCCTAAATCCAGACTCGCACGTCATATCACTAATGCACATTTACGGCGGGGATGGACACAATCGACCCGGAGGTTCGCAAAAACCGAGAGAAATGCACACCTCGTCCACAATTGGAGGTGGGTGGCCCACCTAAGCAAAGTAAAAGTAGAAAAACTACATCAGGATCGCAATCTCATGCCCTGGTGGAGTCCCCGCTCTCCACCGCGTAGCGGGAGAGGGACTCTACGTGAAACTCACACAACATACACAAGGTGAAAGTGCACAGTTAACCTCACTAGAATTCTCTAGAGGGGGGGGGGGGGTGAATAGAGATTTAAAATATTTTGTGCAAAGTTAATATATATATATGTGTATGATCACAGATTAGAGCTTCCCACATACCAACAAGAATTAGACAAGCAATTAAGTAAATGCAAGAAAGAAATTTCACAGCACAACACAAGAAAATATAGTGGTTCCCCAAACTTTGGGTAGTCCACTCTTCTACCCCCTTGGTAGGAATTCACTAACTTTGCACTGAGTCTTTTTGATAAGGAGACTCTTAGAACCACCCTGAGTCTTTTGATAAGGAGGACTCTTAGAACCAACTGAGTCTTTTAAAAAGGAGACTCTTAGAACCAGTACACTGAATTTTTTTTTTTTTTGAAGAGAGATTCTAAAACTCTTTTACAATAGTGAATAAGAATGAAGAAAAATAAAGACAATAATGAATCTTCTTCCTAGCAAGAAGATTTGAAGCACAAGTTATGAATTAAATCTTTCTTCTATAGAGAGAAGAAGATTTGTAGCCTTTCTCTCTTTTAGTGAGAGCAATCAGATTTTGCAGCAGTGAGCAGAAGTAGAAATGGATGGATGTTGCTGCAGAGCTTTTTCTCAATATCTCTCTTTTTCTTTTGGGAGCTTTTTCCTCTGTATCATATATGTGTGGTAGATCACTCTTGCTCATTTCCTGCCGACTTCCTCTTTATTTTATAGCTCTGTGTAATAAGATAGCACTATAGGAGAGGAATCAATTAGCAGCCAGAGATTTAGGAAGAGAGAAATATTTCCATAGCAGTTATAGCATAAATGGAAAATGTTAACTCAGATTTCAAACAATATCCAAAATAGAGTTAATCAGATTTAGCCAAGAATCAAATAGAAGGAAAGAATGATTCAGAACGGCTATAAAATATTAACATCATTCTATATAAATCAGATCTTCAGAAAAGAAGGAAAGAGATCTGGCGCAATAATAAATCTGTCATAAAGATCGACGTGCGTCGATTACTATTCGTCGTAAGCGTCGAATTCATCTTAGCCCGACGTCGAGAGAGATATGAGGAATGTGCGTCGACAAAGGTGCGTCGACTTCTCTGTATGCGTCGACTAGAAATCAGAGTAGCGTCGATAAGACATACGTCGAAATCTTCCTAGAGTTACTTCGACATATCCTGAAGAAAACGTCGACTATATTTCGACGTAGCGTCGAATACCATTCGACGCATATTTACTTGGTCTTTTGTTATTCATTCATAAAACTCTTTCTTTAACTCATTTCTAGGGTTAAGAGAAATCATTTTCCCAACAATCTCCCCCTATTTGTCTTAACCCTTTTTTAAGGAGAAATTGTCTTAGCATAAATCAACTCATATCAAGGAGTTTGCATAAATAAGAAATATATTGATTAGGAAAAACAAAGTTAATAAAGAGAGCTTATGACAAGTATTTGTCTTAAACTAGAAACTTCTTTTTGTACATGAAGTTGACAAAGGCAGAGTAAAGTTTCTTAGACAAATCATTAATAGCATCAAAAATGTATCCCCTGGCTCTATCAGGTCTTTCTTGGACATTCCTGATGATTGTATGCAATTTTTTCAGGAGCTTATCACCCTCAGGGATGGTGTCATTTATGGAGTAGCCCTTGCTGATAATGATTGCTGCCTTTTCATCAATCATTTCAATGGTAATATTGTGAGATTCTTTTTGAGCAGGCTTGGACTCAGGAGGTCCTTTGTTGTCAACCTTTGGGCCTATAGGGTTTCTTCTTTTCAGGTTCCTGTTTCTCAGGGACTTCATGCATTTTTTCCTTTTCCTTTCCATGGAGAGTTGAGCCATTTGTCTAGCCTTGGAGGTTTTGATGGCTTTTTTGTAGGGTATGTATGTATCTTCTGTACATCCTATACCCTTCTTGTTCATTTGACCTATATTCAGAGTAATCCCTGCTTGAGGATTCTTCTTTTGGTAAGCCTCAATATCAAACAATTTATTTGGAATTTTGATAGAAGATTCAGCAAGGATTTGTTCCTTAGTCATTCCTTTGTTAATCTTTTCCATCCAAGCCCTCCTTTTATCTTCCACTTCTTTCCTAGCTGCTTCATATTCATATGCTTCTCTTTCTCTTATCTCTTCATGCCTCTTCTCCATGTCAGGATCATGATAGTCCTTTATAGGATTAGAAGGAATGGGTACCTTCTCAAATCTTTTTATTTCTTCAATAGCCTTTCTATATTTCTTTTCTTTTGCATATTCCTTCCTTTCTTCTTTAGAGAAGTTTTGCCAGTGAGGAGTGACTCCCCTTTTTCTTTTTATCTATCCTCCTGCACTCAGCCTAGGAGTTGTCTGTTTAGAGAGTCTTGCTGCTTGAGGAGGTAGAGGTAGCAGAGGAGGTAGAGAAGGAGGTAAAGAAGGAGGTAAAGGAGGAGGTAAAGGAGGAAGATGAGGAGGAGATTTTCATTTTGGGTGGAGAAGGAGTTATATCAAGAAGAGTTCTTAGATGATCTGTAATGGAGGGCAGAGTAATATCTGGTAGGTTGATCTCTGCAGGGAATGAATGTCTCCTCCAGACTCTTTGTAGGGATATCCTCAAGCAAAGGAGTCTTAAGCTTGATATAACTTGCCGAGAAACTAGGAGAATGATGCTGAAGTTCTTCCTTGCATAAGGGTGCATCAATCCATGTCTGCCCATTCCAATCATCAGAGATGGCTGCTTCTTCCTCCCCCTGGATTACTGGGAGATTCTCTACAGGAATCTCCCCCTGGATATGAGGAATATCAATTCTGAATGCTGAATCCACAGCATGCTCCCCTTCAGTGTTGTAAGAGGAGGATTCACCAAAGTGTTTGTTAAAAGTGTAATCAGAATGGTTTGAGAGGACTGGAACCTATAAGAGAGTTAGAGGGAATATTTAATGTTGATGAGAAGAGATGTAAACCTGAGCTTTTTAGGTGAAAGCAAGAACCTGGTGAGAGGGGTTTCTGGAGCAACTCTCCCCCTGGTTTATATCCTGGAAGAAGGATGTAAACCTTTGTGGCGACAGAGGAACTTCTCGAAGAAGGGTATGAAGCTCAGGAAGAGATGCAGATAGAATGGCCAGTTTGGCTTCACAGTTGATGATCATATTGGCACATTCATCAGAGAAGCTTTGTAGACGAGTCTGAAAGTCTTTGAGGAGATTTTCTAGAGCAGCGTTCATTGCTTTGATGAGGTCAGCTTGAACAGGAATAGGTGCCATTGTCGTAGAAAGAGAGAGAGGTAGAAGAAGAAGTTTTGGCGGGTTCAGAGATGTATTCGTTTTGAAATACGAGGTGCTATTTAAAGAGATGAAGCGTCGAAAAGGAAACAGAAATCGAGGTAATTCAATAGGCAGAAAAGGAAGTAGGGATTTGATTCTAATTGTGACCTGAAATCGATGTTACGTCGATTTTGATGTCAGCGGAAGCATCGATATGGAGTTGACATCTCTGGAAATCGACGTTACGTTTTGTTGAGATATGCGTCGATGGGAATTCGACGGTACGTCGATGGTGAGTCGACGTATCATTAACTGAAAGAGATCAGTATTAGCGTCGAGATCTTCTCGACGGTGCGTCGACTTTGATTCGACGCATCTCCAGGAAGTTTTCTTAGATGCTCTGATTTGTTTAGATCATGCTTTACAGACTTCCATCAAGCATTCCTAGAGTGTTGAGGAAGTAGTTATGCTTGGTTTCATCCAGAGGTTTTGTAAAAATATCTGCTCTTTGACTGTCTGTAGGTATATATTCTAAGGTTATCTTACCTTTTTCTACATTGTCTCTAAGAAAGTGATGTCTAATTTCTATATGTTTAGTTCTGCTATGAAGAACTGGGTTAGATGCTATAGATATAGCACTAGAGCTATCACAGTAAATTTTAGAGTTATTTACTTCTAGTTTGTAATCAAGGAGCTGATTTTGCATCCACAGGATCTGTGAACAACAGCTCCCAGCAGCTATATATTCAGCTTCAGCTGTGGAGGTGGAGACTGAGGTTTGTTTCTTACTAAACCATGAGATTAACCTGTCACCTAGGAATTGACAAGTGCCAGAGGTGCTTTTTCTATCAACCCTACAGCCTGCATAGTCTGCATCTGAGAAACCTATTAACTCAAAGTTGGTTTCTGCTGAATACCATAGCCCTAGTTCAGGAGTTCCCTTTAGGTATCTAAGAATCCTTTTTACAGAGGTGAGATGGGATTCTTTTGGATCAACTTGGAATCTAGCACATATGCAAGTGGCAAACATTATATCAGGCCTACTGGCTGTTAGATATAGAAGGGATCCTATGATTGCCCTATAAGTCTTTTGATCCACTGATTTTCCTTTATCATCTTTTTCTATAATGGCATTGGCTGCCATGGGTGTTTCATGGTGGATGCTGACTCCATACTAAATTTCTTGATTAGTTCTTTAGTATATTTTGATTGTGAGATAAGATTCCTTCACTACTTTGTTTTACTTGAAGTCCTAGGAAGAAGGAGAGTTCACCCATGCTACTCATTTCAAATTTTGATTGCATTAGATCAGCAAATCTTTTACAAAGTTTAGGATGAGTGGAGCTAAATATGATGTCATCTACATATATTTGAACAAGAAGGAGTTGGTTTTTATGGGTTCTAGTGAAGAGTGTTTTGTCTACTTTTCCTCTTTCAAAAGAGTTTTCTAAGAGAAAGTTAGAGAGAGTTTCATACCAAGCTCTGGGAGCTTGCTTAAGACCATATAGTGCTTTGTTAAGCTTATAAACAAAAGTAGGATAAGAAGGATTGACAAAACCTGGTGGCTGCTCTACATATACCTCTTCTTGAAGGTCACCATTCAAAAAGGCACTCTTGACATCCATCTGATATACCTTCATCTTCATGAAGGCTGCATAGGCAAGAAAGAGCCTAATTGCTTCCAATCTGGCTACTGGAGCAAAGGTTTGATTGTAGTCTATTCCTTCTTCTTGTCTGTATCCTTGTGCTACAAGTCTTGCCTTGTTCCTGACAATTATTCCAGTGGAATCTAGCTTGTTTCTATATACCCATTTTGTGCCAATCACTGGGTAGTTACTGGGTCTTTCCACTAAATTCCATACTTTATTTCTCTCAAATTGGCCTAGTTCTTCTTGCATGGCCAAAATCCAATGAGGATCACAGTTTGCTTCTTCAAACTTCTTTGGTTCAACTTGTGATAAGAAGCATTGAAGCATTACTCCATTTGAGACTTGATGCCTTGTTTTTACTCCAGTATTGGGGTTTCCAATAACTTGAGATTGTGGGTGATCTCTCAAATTGATCCCTGTTCTTCTAGGATTTGCTAGTTGTTCTTCTTCTTCATTCTCAATGTGATTATTGTCTAACTGCTCTTCCTGGACCAAGTTTTCTTGTGGAGGTTGGTTTTGAAAGCTTTTCTCTGAACTTTCTTCATGTTCTTGTTCAGACTCCTCACTTGGTTCCTTCAGCTGATACTTTCTTTCATTTTCTTTGTTCTCTAGAGCTAGTTGCTCAAGCTGGCTTTCTATGCTTTTGCTTTCCTGTGAAAGAGAGTTGGTGGGAGTATCCTCCCCCTTAGGCAACATGTTAGTTTCATCAAACACAATGTGCATAGATTCTTCAATTTTAAGAGTTCTCCTGTTATAGCACCTATAAGCTTTACTAGATGATGAATATCCCAAAAATATTCCATCATCAGACTTTTTGTCAAACTTTGCAAGATGATCTTTTCCATTATTTAGAATAAAGCAAGCACACCCAAAAATTTTAAAGTATTTGACAATAGGTGTTTTTCCCTTCAAGAGTTCATAAGGAGTTTTTAACTTAGTTTTATGAATGAGGCTTCTATTTAGAACATAGTTTGCAGTGTTGACTGCTTCAGCCCAAAGGTTTTTGGTAATCCTGATTCTGCAAGTAAGGTCCTTCCTGATTCTATTAAGGTTCTATTCTTCCTCTCAGCAACTCCATTTTGTTGAGGAGTTCTAGGTGCTGAGAAATTTTGTTTGATTCCTATTTCCTCACAGAAGCTACTCATGAACTGATTTTCAAATTCAGTTCCATGATCACTTCTGATTATGGATACCTGACTGTTGAGTTCAGATTGAATCTGTTTTATGAATTTTGAGAGTGTCTGATGGGTTTCAGACTTGGCCTTTAGAAAGAATACCCAACTGTATCTAGAGTAGTCATCTACAATGACTAGGGTATAGGATTTTCCTCCCAAGCTTTGAGTGGATATGGGACCAAAGAGGTCCATGTGGAGCAAGTAAAGGATCCTTGGAGAGTCATCCTTTCCAATTAGTTTGAAGGATGATTTGGTTTGTTTTCCTAGTTGGCAAGGTCTGCATGGAGAATCCTTGGAGTATCTACCCTTTGGTAAGCCTCTAACAAGGTTATTTTTTGCTAGTTTACAAATTGTTTTGTAGTTTAGATGACCTAGTCTCCTATGCCATAATTCACTTTTATCAATAATATTGTTGAATAAACAGATTTCTGTGGGAGAGGAACTGAAGTCCACTACATATACTTTACCTTTTCTAATTCCTTTAAGTACTGTGGCACCAGTCTTGATGTCAATAATATGGCAGAGTAGTGTGGTGAATTTTACCTCATACTTACCATTTTCACATATCTGACTTATACTTATCAGATTATGCTTTAGTCCTTTGACTACTGCCACATTCTTGAAGGTGACCTTCCCTTCATTGAAGTCTCCAAATCCCTGGTTTGGCCACAGCTAGAGTCTCCAAAGGTTACTGATGGTCCAAGTCTGTCCTCAAAGTTGATTAGCAGGTTTTTGCATCCTGTCATGTGCATGGAGCATCCACTGTCCAAGTACCACACAAGCCTGGAGATGTGGTACATCTGCACATAAAAGTTTCAAACATTAGTTTGAACCCTGCTCAGCTGGGGTCCCTTCTTATAATCAAAACTAATGAAGGAATAAGTAGGTTTTACAGAATATCCTTCCTCCTTTTGGGGCATTGGTCTATCATACCAATCTGTTTTGGTGATGTCACAAAAATAGTGTTCATAGTATAAAGAAAGAGGGAGAGATTTTTCGAACAGAGAGATATTTCTGTCAGATTGATTGCGTCGATATGCATTCGACGTGCGTGGAGTGTAAATCGACGCATTTTGGCGTAAGCGTCGATTAGGAATCGACGTACGTCGATGAAGATTCGACGCAGATTCAAAATTTTTGTTAGGATTCTTTCCTAAGATTCCTTTGTTTATAATGGGATTAGATTTGTTAAAAATAGTGGTTGTTTCTTGACTTTCTTGTGACCTTACTTCTCCTAGATGATTTTTCCTGGTGAAGTGAATGGGGTGTTTCCAGACAGGTTTGCTGGATGATTGAGATTTAGATGCTTCATCAGCTCTCAGTTTTAATTGATTAGATCTATTAGTGAGATTCTCAGAGAATTTTTTGATCTTCTGACCTTTTCCATTTAGAGAGTCCTCAAGGGCTTTAGCTTTTGCTAGCTCTTTTCTTAGTGTTAGATTTTCTAAATAGATTTTGTTTAGGTTTTCCTCTGAGAGTTCTAGATTGAGTTTATAGTTTTTATGGTATGTATTTACTTGTTTTAGTTTTCTTAACTCCATCATTAATTTTTTTACCCCTTTTTCAGATTTGATTGAATCTAAGCAGAATTCTTTGAAATCTTGTTTAAAATTAGTGGAGGAGAAATCTATATTATCTAGTATATTTACCATATATGTATCATCAAGTTTCTCAGTGGCCATCAGACATGTTTCTTCTTGCTTGACATCTTCTTGATCAACATCTGATGAGGTGTTTTCTTCAGATTCTGAATCACTCCAGGTTTGAGCAATTAATCCTCTTCCTTTCTTTTTCTTCTTTGGATCTGTTCTTTTCAGATCTTTCTTGCTGCTGTTCTCCTTAGGACATTCAGGAGCAATGTGTCCAGGTTTCCTGCATGTGTAACAAATAATCTCTTTAGAGGGTGTTTTGTTATACCTGGTTTGATTCTCTTCTTCTGGATCCTTCTGTTTTGATGCATTTCTTGAACTTTTTAGCCAGCAAGCTGATTAGCTCCTCATCATTAGTTGATGATTCACCATCAATAGCCTTCAATGCAATACTCTTTTCTTTTGAGGGTGGAGATGCCTTTTCTTTCTCAGCTCTGGTTTTCAATAGTTGTTCATAGGATTTCAGTTTACCCAATAGAACATCTGTTGATATTTCTTTTTGACTTCTGGAGTCTTTAATTGGCCAGATCCTTGAATCCCAAGTGCTGGGAAAGCAAGTCAGCAATTTGTCATTTATCTCAGTGAGAGATATGTCCTTTTCAAGTGACCTCAATTCATTGATTATGAGGCTGAATCTTGAGTACATGTCAGCAACACTTTCACTTTCTTTCTTTTGGAAGTTTTCATATTGAGAGATTAGTATTGCCTTTCTATCCTTTTTCTCATCAGCACTTCCTTCTACCATTTTGGTGAGAGCTTCCCATACTTCCTTAGCTGACTCACAATCAGCTATCTTTTGAAAGATTTCATCTGAGAGAGTTGAGACTAGAATATTCATAGCCTTGGCATCATGTCCTTGGGCTTTCTTCTCATCCTCTGTCCATTCAGCTCTTGGAGCAAGTGTTTCAGTCACTTTTCCACTTGAGTCCTTTCTGAATGGCTTGGGGGGACCTGTCAAAATAACATTAAACAATTCATCATCAATAGAGTTTAGATAAATTCTAACTCTTGTCTTCCAAAGTGCAAACTTTTCAAGGTTGCAAATTGGTGGTCTGGTGGAAGCATAATCTTTGATTTGTGCCATGTGAAAAATAGTTTTAAAAATATATATATAAGATAGGATCTTTTTGATCAAGGAGTTATCCTTTTTAGATCAACCTCCTCTGATACCAATTGAAAGTGCACAGTTAACCTCACTAGAATTCTCTAGAGGGGGGGGGGGGGGGGGTGAATAGAGATTTAAAATATTTTGTGCAAAGTTAATATATATATATATGTGTATGATCACAGATTAGAGGTTCCCACATACCAACAAGAATTAGACAAGCAATTAAGTAAATGCAAGAAAGAAATTTCACAGCACAACACAAGAAAATATAGTGGTTCCCCAAACTTTGGGTAGTCCACTCTTCTACCCCCTTGGTAGGAATTCACTAACTTGCACTGAGTCTTTTGATAAGGAGACTCTTAGAACCACCCTGAGTCTTTTGATAAGGAGACTCTTAGAACCAACTGAGTCTTTTGAAAAGGAGACTCTTAGAACCAGTACACTGAATTTTTTTTTTTTTTTTTGAAGAGAGATTCTAAAAACTCTTTTACAATAGTGAATAAGAATGAAGAAAATAAAGACAATAATGAATCTTCTTCCTAGCAAGAAGATTTGAAGCACAAGTTATGAATTAAATCTTTCTTCTATAGAGAGAAGAAGATTTGTAGCCTTTCTCTCTTTTAGTGAGAGCAATCAGATTTTGCAGCAGTGAGCAGTGAGCAGAAGTAGAAATGGATGGATGTTGCTGCAGAGCTTTTTCTCAATATCTCTCTTTTCTTTTGGGAGCTTTTTCCTCTGTATCATATATGTGTGGTAGATCACTCTTGCTCATTTCCTGCCGACTTCCTCTTTATTTTATAGCTCTGTGTAATAAGATAGCACTATAGGAGAGGAATCAATTAGCAGCCAGAGATTTAGGAAGAGAGAAATATTTCCATAGCAGTTATAGCATAAATGGAAAATGTTAACTCAGATTTCAAACAATATCCAAAATAGAGTTAATCAGATTTAGCCAAGAATCAAATAGAAGGAAAGAATGATTCAGAACGGCTATAAAATATTAACATCATTCTATATAAATCAGATCTTCAGAAAAGAAGGAAAGAGATCTGGCGCAATAATAAATCTGTCATAAAGATCGACGTGCGTCGATTACTATTCGTCGTAAGCGTCGAATTCATCGAGAGAGATATGAGGAATGTGCGTCGACAAAGGTGCGTCGACTTCTCTGTATGCGTCGACTAGAAATCAGAGTAGCGTCGATAAGACATACGTTGAAATCTTCCTAGAGTTACTTCGACATATCCTGAAGAAAACGTCGACTATATTTCGACATAGCGTCGAATACCATTCGACGCATATTTACTTGGTCTTTTGTTATTCATTCATAAAACTCTTTCTTTAACTCATTTCTAGGGGTTAAGAGAAATCTTTTTCCCAACACAAGGGTTGCAATCCCACACGCTGGTGGAGTCCCCATCCTCAACCAAAGCGACGAGAGGGGACTCTCGTTGCACGGAAATCATCACAAGCATGAAAGCACAAAAACTACGGTCCTTAGACCGGGGAAAGGAACCGTTACCCTTGACGCGCCCCGCATAGTCATCGAGACAATCGTAACGACTGCCCTGGGTTCTTCCTCCTAATCGGCTTGAGCAACCGGGAGAACTCAGGCTTGGCGAGGGCTCGACAAAAGGGATGGTCGGTGGCATGCTCACCCCTAAGATTGCACATGAGAGAGAGAGAGAGAGATTGGGAGTGGGGGCTTCCTGTGCGGCTGCTCACGCGAGCTGAGAGGGATATGGGGGATCAGGTAAAGGGAGGAGGGGGTTTAAGGTTTTATTCAAACCTAATTGAAATCCGCTATTCGTAGACCTTTCCCTCTATCCGCACCCCAAATATATATATTTATTTAAATTGAGGCATTAGAATTCTCTCCCCCTTAACAAAATTTTAAAGCATAAACAACGAAATGAAATTCATCATACCTGAGTAAATAGATCGGGGTACTCCTCACACATGACCTCTTCAGGCTCCCAAAAGAGTTAATTACAGCCACAATTGTCCCAACGGACTCTCACCATCTTGATGCACTTTTTCTGCAACTGCCGAATATCAGTATCGATGATGAAAGTCTGCGTCACCTTGGTAGATCATCCACTATCCACCGACAAACTATCAGCCTCCAACATAGAAACAGACACACACACCGACTTCCTCAACATAGAAATATTGAAGATGTCATGCAACCCACTCAGCTCCATCGACAATGCAAGTTGATAAGCTGCTTCGCCGATGCGTTCGGTGATCTCGAATGACCATAAGTACCTCGGACTCAACTTCTTCAAGCATCAAATCCTCAACACTCCCTTGAAAGGCTTTATTTTCAAATACACCCACTCACCAACTATGAACTCCACATTCCGGTGTTTGGCGTTGTAATACTTTGCATGTCAATCTTGGGCAGTCAACAACAGCTCTTGAATGGTCCATATCGACTCATTTGCATCATCAACCTCTTTCCACTTCAAAAGCTTGGAATCACCGGTCTCCGCCCATGCTAAAGAAGTACGACACCTCCTACCATATAACACTTCGAACTAGGTCATCTGAATACTCGCCTGATAACTATTATTATAGGCAAACTCTACCATGTAAAGGTGATCATCCCAACGTTGTCCGAAATCCAGAACACACATATGAACCGTATCCTCCATCGTCTGATTTGCCCTCTCGGTCTGTCCATCCATTTGCGGATGGAAGGCTGTGCTAAACTTAAGCTTTGTGCCCAATAAACGATGAACATGCCTCCAATCACCGGACATGAGTCGTCCATCACGGTCACTAATAATCTGCGAGGGACGCCATTAAATTGAACGATGTTCTCCACATAAAGCGTTGCCAGCTTCTCCATTAAATCACTTTTCTGTTTCAGAATAAAATGCGCAACCATAGTCAACCGATCGCCCAGATCGAGTCATTTTTCTGCAGCGACTTTGGCAATCCATGCACAAAGTCCATGGTGTTGAAGCCAGGACATTCCCGACTCCAAATATTCGGATCAATGCAACCAGAGGCTACTTGCCCAGCGATCCAACTAGATGTCTTAATGGACAATGATGAAGAGGCTCGAACAACAATAAAAGGACCTCAGATTCTGCGACAGGGAGGTCCCACCACATACCTAGAAGCTTAGAAGAGACTTCTCCACAACCAAAGATGGTCGAGCAGGGTATGAGGAAGGCAGCAACTTGGAGAGTATCTAGGATGACAGTCGAGGGTGACGGTCAAGATCTCACGGGTTCAAGTATTCAAAAATGGGGTTCTGAAAGCTCAGCCAAAGGTTTCAATCCAAGTACCCATGGGGTTCTATTTATAGGAAAACCAAGGGGGAGGGGGGTCTTATTTATAGCCTAGCCCAACCCGGCGACTATGCGACATTGAGGGGATCTTGCCTGGCTTTGGCGAGCATCTCCTATGGTTACACACCTAGTGAGTACTAGGGGATGCTCGCACACGCTTGCTCATACTCGCCCAGGCCTTCTACTGTTCCGGCTAGTTGAGTTATCTTTGATCTCTGACTTTTGGCTTCTGCTTTGACCTTTGACTTTGACTTCTGCCTACGTAGCTTTGAATGAGTCCTACCCTCGGAGAATATGGGTTGTACACATGGAAATATCATTAAATTTCCACTCTGGAATTTGCAATGACTCCAAGAATCCTCCTAGCCATTGATATTCGGCCTTCACTAACACGCATGTTTGACACTTTGCCACATAAAGAGCTATATTTTTCTTCATGCCTGACCACCAAAACAATGTTTTCATGTCTTGGTACATTTTAGTGCTCTCCGGATGAATCGAGTACTTTGTGAAATGGGCCTCATACATTAATTCGTCTCACAGTTTCCTATAATTTGGAAAACAATGTCTGGCATTCTTCCATAATAACCCGTCCTCAAAGAGAAACTCGGTGTTTGGCCCCTCAGCGGACTCCGCCAAATAACATTGCATGCTCGGATCAAACTCCAAGGCCTGTCTCACACGATCACCCATGTCATATTCAACCTCCATCCAGATCAGAATGATAGTGTAAGATGATCCTTGATCTACACAGGAGATCTACAAAGCCTCCAACTCACATGCCAAATGATCATCGTGAGCTAGAATCCAACTTGCCTGCATCGGTGCCCGACGACTTAGAGCGTCTGCTACCACATTCCCCCTCCCAGGGTATAAAGTATATTGAATGTATAGTCTCCCAAGAACTCCATCCATCTCCTCTAGCGCATATTCAAATCTTTTTGATCCAGTAGGTACTTTAGGCTCTTATGGTCCGTGAAGATTTCGATTTTCACACCATATCGATAATGTCTCCACAACTTCAGAGCAAACACCATCGCCGCCAATTCTAGATCGTGAACAGGGTAGTTTCTCTTGTGTACCTTCAGGTGACGAAAATCGTAAGCGACAATTTTTCCAAACTGACATAGAACATAGCCCAGACCACTACCCGAGGTGTCATTGTACACCTTGTAACCTCAGTCCCACCAGGCGAACACAAAATTGGGGCGGAAATCAATCGGCTCTTCATCTCTTCAAAAGCTCGAGCGCACTCTGGCGTCTAGGCGAACCTTTAATCCTTCCTAGTCAACATAGTGAGTGGAAGTGCAATCTGCGAAAAGTTCTCCACAAAGTGTCTGTAGTAACCCGTAAGTCCCAAAAAGCTCCGGACCTCCACTACACTCCTCAGCTCAGGCCACTCTCGGATCGGAGTGAATATAAAGCTCATATCAATTCAATAGCCCAGACCACTACCCGAGGCGTCACTATACACCTGGTAACCTTCAGTCCCACCAGGAAAACATAGAATTGAGGCAGAAATCAGTCGTCTCTTCAGCTCTTCAAAATCTCGAGCGCACTCTAGAGTCCAGACGAACCTTTGATCCTTCCTAGTCAACGTAGTGAGGGGAAGTGCAATCCGCAAAAAGTTCTCCACAAAACACCTGTAGTAACCGACAAGTCCCAAAAAGCTCTGGACCTCCGCTACACTCCTCAGCTCAAGTCACTCTTGAATCACTGTAACTTTCACCGGGTTTACCATAATGCCCACTCCACTGATGATGTGCCCCAAAAATGCCACAGACAGTAGCCGGAACTCACACTTAGAGAATTTTGCATATAACTCATGATGCCTCTTTAGGACTGTCAAGACTATACGAAGGTGTCTGACATGCTCTTTCTAGGACTACGAGTACACCAAAATATCGTCAGTGAAGACGATATCAAATAGATCAACGTACTCCTGGAAAGCTCTATTCATTAGGTCCATAAAGACAGATGGCGCATTCTTGAGCCCAAAGGTCATCACCATGAACTCATAATGCTCATAATGTATGTTGAACGCAGTCTTTGGGATGTCAGGCTCCCGTATTATGAGCTGATAATGTACATACTTTAAATCCAATTTTGAGTACACCGTGGATCCTACCAACTGATCAAACAGATCGTCAATGTGGGGAACCAGATACTTATTCAGTTCCCTATAATTTATGCATAGGCACAAGCTACCATCCTTCTTTATCACGAAAAAGACCGGTGCACTCCATGGTGATGAGCTAGGACATATATATCCTTTCTCAAGCAATTCATGCAGTTGCACTTTCAAGTCTGCCATGTCTTTTGGCGCCATATGGTAGGGCGAGCGTGACGCGAGTTTGGCACCCGGTAATAGCTCAATGCAAAAGTTGATTTCCGTTTTGGGGGGGGGGGGGGGGAGCCCCAGGAAGACCATCTGGAAATATGTCCACAAATTCCGCTACAACGGACACATCACAAAGCTTGGGATTATACTGTGAAGCCTCTACCAATGCGAAGAATAACTCTGCGCCTTTCTGTGTTGTTTTCACTACCTGGAGGGCGGTCATCAAGGTTTTTCTCGCACCCCGCGGACCAGTAAAATGAGTTCCGCCTCCACACCCTCTGTCTAACAAGACTTCTTCTAACTTGTAATCAATACATGCACTCTACTTTGTCAACCAATCCATACCAAAGATGACGTTGAACTCTGATAGCGGTAATAGCGCGGCTTCCAAATAAAAACCTTGTTCTCCAATATGAACTTTCACGCGGCTCTTCCTCTTCGTACTCATTATGAACCCCTTTGGTAAGAGCACATCCAACTTCTCTTTAGCCAACTTACGAGGCACTCTGACTCGCACCACAAATTCTTCTGATAAAATGTAGTGGGATGCGCCGGTGTCTAACAACGCTCTCGCAGGATGATTAAAGATCAATACGAATCCTAATGAGTGCAAGAGGATTAAATGTAGACAAGAATTATAAGCAATTTAAATGACAGCAATTAAAGCATAAATGTACCCATCACGATGTCATTCTGCTGAGTCGAAGGGGGGGGGGGGGGGGGGGGGGGAGGGGGGTACTGGGAGGCTGATGACTCTGCAACCTTACCTTTCTCTTGATAGCTGAACCATGCCACTCTGGGAGCTTCCAACGCTAAGAGGCCAGTTGTTATTAATGGAACATTCACCTAGAGGGGGGGGGGGGGGGGGTGTTAGGTGATCTGGGTTCTTTTGAAAATATTTGCGCGAGTTTCGAATATTCAAGCAGAGCATAAAAATATCGCACAGATAAACACAGATAAAACACAGCAGACGACATATGATCTATAGAGGTTCCTCAAGACCGGGTGTCCTGAGTAGTCCTCTGTCCCTCTGCGCCTACCCAACAGTGTGCTAGGATCAGCAAACTCTGCCAAAAACTTAAGGCCCTCAAGCCTTACCCCACGGACCCGCAAGTCCTACATCCTAGGCCCGCAAGCCCCTACTGCACTTGAGCCCGCAAGCTCGACACTCTGGCCCTCAAGCCCTACACAACACAGACCCGCAAGTCCTGTGCCTACAGCCTAGGCCCGCAAGCCCCTACTGCGCCCGAGCCCTCAAGCTCGACAAGATCGGACCCGCAAGTCCACTGCCCTGGCCCTCAAGCCTCACAGCTCTCCAGCCCTCAAGCTAGACGGTGTCGGACCCGCAAGTCCACTTCCCTGGCCCTCAAGCCTCACAACTCTCCAGCCCTCAAGCTAGACGGATAGGCCCGCAAGACTTATAAGAAATTACAGTGCTAAAGACTGCTTCTTCTGCCGGATGAAGATCGGCAACTTTAGCCTGTTGAAGATCGGCTTCTTAAGGTTGAAGAAGATGTTTCTGAGTTAGATCTTGAACGCACAGTTCTTCTTCAATCTTCTCTTAGCCTGATGAGGATTGGCTTCTTATCAGTCGATGAAGATGACTGCTTCTTCTTTTTTCTTTCTTACTTGTGCCGCTTTTACTATTCTATTTGCTGTATGCGCAAGTTCTTTCTGATTGATCGATCGATTTCCTCATTAGGGCAACCTCTTATCTCTTTTATAAGACTGCGAGGCTCCCAACGATCTTCTGAAAAAGTTCCTTAAGTGTCAGACGCTCCTTTCCTTAATAGCACGCGCTGATTGGACAATCAGGCGGCGACATTAAATGCTGACAGCGCGTCCGCAACATTTGAATTTCGTCTCGACGACATTTTCAGCTTCACGCTGATTCTGATACCATCACGGCGATATGAGCAATATCTCGACGACAGGACTTTGTCGATGTCTTACGCCATGGTAGATCTTTAAGTCTTCTAGCTTCTGCCTCTGACATTGATATCTTGACGATACGAGATCTTCTAGCATTTCTGCATATACAACGATATGATGTCTCTGACTGTGTCGTCGTGATCTTCTTTCTGGCAGACTGTCGTCGTAATCACGTTGTTCTCTCGACGACATGAGTGATAATATGTCGACAGATCATACTTTAGCAACTGCTTGTCTTCAGCTGCCCTTCTTCAGTCTTCTTGACGACATGCCTTCTTTACGACGATGTCCTACGCCATTAGTCATACTTTAGCCTTTTCAACGACAAGGCTTCTTTGTTGATGTCGACGTTGCTGTATCTTGTCGACGACATTCCTTCTGCGTTCGATGATCTTCCTTCTGCGTTCGACGAATAGCATTCTGCGTTCGACGATCTCGCCAAGTCTGAGCTTTTGCTTTGCCCATCATTATGACGACAAGCATACTTTGTCGATGACATCTCCTTCTTCTCGACGACATACCTTTAACTTCCTGAGATTATGATCAAGAGAGGTGATCAAATACAAAGTGATGTTTTCTTGACTTGATGACTTCTTCAAATCAAGAATCGTGTGGGCAAGATTCCCAACAATCTCCCCCTATTTGAAGAAGTCAGAATCTCAATTCAAGACTACTTTCACTTGACAATAAATGTTATAATCTTAATCTTAAATGTCAAATGACCGATATTACTTAGCTTTTGCTTCTCTTCTGAGTACATCAAGCTTGTAGCCCCCCTTGATTTGATGTTAGCTTTTGCTTCTCTTCTGAGTACATCAAGCTTGTATCTCCCCCTTGATTTGATGTCTTTTGCTTCTCTTCTGAGTACATCAAGCTTGTTGCTCCCCCTTGATTTGATGTTAGCTTTTGCTTCTCTTCTGAGTACATCAAGCTTGTAGCTCCCCCTTGATTTGATGTCTCTTATTTTGTGTCTCCCCCTACTTCTTTGTTCCCCCTATCTTTGAGGTCTTCTTGAGCATCTTGTCTTGATCATGTTGATGCCATTTCTCCGCCTTTCTGACTTCTTTTCTGCAGCTCTCCTTTAGGTAGCAAGCTCCCCCTTACTCAGTCATAGTTCATCCAAATCCTGAGAGAATTTCTAACCAATCATCTGGAAAGGGATTAGTGAAGAATAAGTTAAGAATTATTCTAAGTTTAACATCCCCAATTAGAATTTGAAGAAGTTATACTTAGCTTCATCTAGGGGCTTTGTAAATATATCAGCCACTTATTTGTCTGTTGGGACAAATTCAAGGGTGATATCTTCATTTTCCACATGCTCCCTGATAAAGTGATACCTGATCTCAATATGCTTAGTCCTACTGTGAGAGACAGGGTTCTTAGCAATTGAGATTGCACTTGAAGAGTCACAAAATAGGGGTGTTTTGGTCATCTTTAGTTTGTAGTCTTCAAGTTGATGCTGAATCTATAGCAGTTGGGCACAGCAGCACCCAGCAGAGATATATTCTGATTCTGCTGTTGAGATTACCACGCTGGTCTACTTCTTACTGCTCCAAGAGATCAGTCTTCCACCAAGGAATTGACATGTCCCTGAGGTACTCTTCCTGTCTTCCTTGCACCCTGCATAATCTGCATCTGAGAAGCCAGTTAGTTCACATCCATTATTCATAGGGTACCATATGCCAAGATTTGATGTACCCTTTAGGTAACTTAAGATTCTCTTGACAGAGACATGATGAGATTCCTTAGGATTCACCTGATATCTAGCACATACACATGTAGCAAACATTATGTCAAGCCTACTTGCAGTTAGACAAAGCAAGGATCCAATCATGCATCTGTACTTGGTTTCATCAAAGGGTATGCCCTTCTCAATCCTTGTCCAGAGACACATTGGTTCCCATTGGAGTCTTCATTGAAGAAGCACTCTCCAATCCAAATTTCTTGACTAGCTCCCTTGTGAACTTGGTCTGGTAGATGAAAATTCCATCTTCAGATTATTTCACTTGGAGACCTAGGAAGTATTTGAGCTCACCCATACTGCTCATCTCAAACTTTCCCTGCATCAAGTTGGCAAACTTTTTGCAGAGATTGTTATCTATAGAGCCAAAGATTATGTCATCCACATAGATCTGCACTAGCAAGATCTTGCCCTTCACTTCCTTAGGAATAATGTTTTATCAATCTTTCCCCTTGAGAACTTGTTCTCAATTAGAAAGCTTGACAGAGTCTCATACCAGGCTCTAGGTGCCTGCTTTAAGCCATAAAGGGCTTTTCTAAGAAAATAAACATAATCAGGGTGTGTAGGATCTACAAAACCTGAGGGCTGCTCTACATATACCTCCTCTTTGAGGTCACCATTTAGAAAGGCTAACTTCACATCCATCTGGTAGACCTTGAAACCTTGGTATGCTGCATAGGCCAGAAATAGTCCTATTGCTTCCAGTCTGGCTACTGGAG
Organism: Dactylorhiza incarnata; assembly: GCA_033032865.1. Lineage (NCBI taxonomy): Eukaryota > Viridiplantae > Streptophyta > Magnoliopsida > Asparagales > Orchidaceae > Dactylorhiza > Dactylorhiza incarnata. The sequence goes on along the minus strand of JAWHQI010000017.1, from coordinate 1,751,114 downwards.
GAAATGTCTGATCAAAATCTATCCCTTCTTCTTGTCTGTATCCTTTTGCCACTAGTCTTGCTTTATTCTTGGTGATGATTCCATTTTCATCCAATTTGTTTCTGTAGACCCATTTAGTTCCTATGATGTTCTGTCCTTAGGGTCTTGAAACCAGTTTCCAAACCTTGCATCTCTTAAACTGGTTCAGTTCCTCCTGCATTGTTGCAATCCAAAATGGAACCTAATTTGCTTCCTCAAATTTCTTGGGTTCAATTTGAGAGAGAAAACTCAGGTACAATACTTCATTTGCAGCTCTGCTCCTTGTCATCACACCTTGGTTGACATTTCCTATTATCTGCTCTTGAGGATGATCTCTTACTTATCTCAAGGCAATGGGTAGTATTATGGGCACTTCTGCATCAACAACTTCTTTAGGTTACATTTCTTCAGCTGCTTCTGAACTTTCTGCAGATTCTTCCTCGATTTCAACTACCACTGACTGATTCTTATTTCTTAGTGAGGTACCAGCATTGTCTTCAATGGATAACTTCTCTATTCTCTCCACTGTACCTACATTCACTAGAGAACTAGACCATCGCTTATGTATAAGGCTAGTCTCATCAAATAGCACATGTAAAGATTCTTCCACTGCTTGGGCATTGATGCTGTACACTCTATAGGCCTTGCTATGAGAGCTGTAGCCAACAAAAATACCCTCACTGCTTTTCTCAGCAAACTTAGTTAGTTTGGATTTCCCATTATTAAGGACATAACATTTGCTACCAAAGATCCTAAAATAGGATAAGGTTGGTTTTCCGCCCTTCATTAACTCATAGGGAGTTTTCTTGTGGTGTTTGATGATGGAAGCCCTATTTATCACATGACAAGCAGTGTTGACAGCCCCTGCCCAGAAATATTCTGGTAGAGAGGAGTCATTTAACATTGTCCTACTTGCCTCTATCAAGGTTTTGTTCTTCCTTTCAGCAACCCCATTCTGTTGAGGAGTTCTGGGTGAGGATAATTCTTGGGAGATACCTAGTTCTTGACAGAATTCTGTCATGGCCTCTGACTGAAATTCTGTCCCATGGTCACTTCTGAGTTTGACCACAGTACAGTCCATCTTATTCTGGATCTTCCTGACAAAAATTTTCAAGATATCTAGGGTATCTAATTTCTTTTTGAGAAAGAATACCCAAGTGAACCTTGAATAATCATCAACAACTACAAGGGTGTAGTCCTTCCCACCTAAGCTATGAACTGACATTGGACCAAACAAATCCAGGTGCAGTAGAAATAAGCACCCAGTGGACTCTTTGTTAGATATGCTTTTAAAGCTGGTCCTAGTTTGCTTTCCAAGTTGGCAAGCTTGACATGGACCATCTTTGATGCACTTAATATCAGGTCCATTCCTAACTAAGTTTTGTGAGAATAGCTTGCCTATTGTCTTATACTTGATGTGTGCAAGTCTCTTGTGCCATTGTACACATAGAGCCTTCTTACCATCAACTACAAGACATATGGGCATGGAAGAATTTGTATTGAGAAAGCTTAAGCAATAAATATTCCCACTCCTAGTTCCAGTTAAGGTAACCTTAGAATATAAGGCCTTCTTAATCAGACACTTGTCCATGTGGAAGGTAATAACAAAGCCTAAGTCACAAAGTTGACTTATGCTTATGAGATTGTGTTTCAATCCCTCCACATAAGCAACCTTTGTGATTGTAACTAACCCATTTGAGATGTTGCCATAGCCCCTGGTCACTCCCTTTTCTGAACTACCAAAGATCACGGTTGGTCCATTCTCTATAGGGATGAACTCTTTCAAGTGCCTTCTGACTCCAGTCATGTGCCTGGAGCAGCCACTGTCCAAATACCAAATTGGAGATTGGTTGGCATTTGGACCTACCTGCAAGACAAATTACTTCCCCTTAGGTACCCAATATGGATTGGGTCCTTGGTTTCTATTAGGGTGGTATAAAGGAACACTAAACCTCGGAGGGTTCTGCACTCTCTTTGCATTGAGCCATGTTGGGTTGAACCAACAGTCCAAGGAAAAGTGGCCTACTTTCCCACAACACCAGCATTCTTGTCAGTTGTATCTTCTCTTCTGCTTCACCATCTGAATGGGGTGGTTGTGCTGATGAGCAGAAGAGAATGCTTCTTGCCTAACAGATCTTGGGGGAACCTCATATGTGTGAGTTTGGGGAGGAATTGGTCTCACAGCATTTTGGTTCACCTTCTTGGGAACAGGCTTTGTAGGAACAGCCTTTCCCCTTCCCTTGACTGCAGTTGTTGCAGATTTGTGGGTTGAAGGACTTGACACCAGCACCTTCTTGTAGGAAGGTCTAGCTTCAGAATCTTTGCCCGTAACTGTCTCCTGAGTAAAACCAATACCAGCTCTGAACTGTCCAGAGAAGGTGTCAATGATAGGTAGGATAGTTTTGGGCATAGAGAAGCTGGATGCAAGTTTCTTCTCAGCCAACAACATTTCCTCAAGGTCCTTGATGACCTTGTTCTTCTGTCCTAATTCAACATTCTTAAGCCTTATGGCTTTCTTGAATTTGTCCACTTCTTTGCTCATAGCAGCCAGCTTCTCAGCTGTCTCCTGGAGCTCAGATTGAAGAGGCTTCAAGGAATCTAACTCCTTGGTCTGGACTTTGAGGAGTTTCTTACAGCTTTTGAAAGCTTTCCACAAGGCTTTATATTGCCTTATCAGTTCAGATTCAACATCATATTGGGATCTTGAGGTTGTGCTATTGACAGCAGACACACCCTCATCATCATGCAAGGAATCTGCTACTGATTCAGAATCAGAGTCAGATAGAGAAGTTCTGTTAGTTACCTTCCCAGGAGAGATGTCATCCTGGTTGTCTTCACCGATGGCCATCAAGCCAATGAGTGCATCTTCCTCAGTACCAGAGGAACTTGAGTCAGAATCACTCAGTGTTCTGACCTTCTTTTCCATGAATCTTTTTTCTGATTTCCTCTTGCTCCCTGAGCTTCTTCTTTCTTCATGGTTCCTTGACTCCCTCTTCTTAGAGGGGCAGTCAGCAGCTATGTGACCTGTCTTGCTGCAGGAATAGCAAACAGTATTATTTAAATCATGTATACCAGGGTTTGACATGTACCTTTCCTCCCCGAGGGCTCTGGATCTATCACGATAATCAGATCTTCTAGAACTTGAGGATGAATTCCTTTGATTATCCCTCCTCCTTCTGTGTATCAACTTCCTGAACTGTTTTGAGAGAAGGGCCGCCTCTCTGTCAGTGTCATCAGAATCTGAAGAGGAGCTAGCTTCTGATTCCTCACTGCTCTCAGATCTGTTCTGAGTTGTAGAGATCTTGCCCTTGGATCTTCTGGTGCTCACCTTTGAGCTTTCTTCTTCAACCTTCCTGGTATTGAGTTGAAGTTCATGAGATAGCAACTTCCCATACAGATTTTTGGGCTCCATGACGCCCAGCTGACCCATCTCTCTGATGGCACAGATCTTGATATCTCATTCTTTTGTGAGGGATCTAAGAAACTTGTCATTAAGATCTGAGTTTGTGAACTCTCTTTCATAGTTTCTCAATCCATTCACTATCTAGAAAAATCTCTCATAACAGTTAGAGATTGTTTCATTCTTGCCATGCTTGAAGGCCTCGTACTCTTGGTTGAGAAGGGATTTTCTATCATCCCTTACCTCTTCAGTACCCTACATGTACACGATCAAGGAGTCCCACATCTCCTTGGCCGTTTTGCAGTGAATTAGATTCTGGAGGGTTGAGTTATCTATGGCACCATAATGACATTTTGGGCCCTCTTGTCTAGGACTGCTAAGGCAAGCTCGTCCTTGGTCATGTCCTCATATTTCTTTATCACCTTCCTTGTTGGATCAATGGTGGAGGGGGTTGTAGGGATAAAGGGACCCTGTTGGATTGTTAAGTAAATCCTTGGGTCAGCTGCTTCCATGAAAAGCCTTACCCTTTCTTTCCAGATGGGAAAGTTCTCCTTTGTGCAGATTGGGAGTTTCATGGCTCTCATTTCCCAATTCTGATCTCCACCAGCCATGGTGAGTCGTTCCAAGATCTAGATCAGACGGTTAAGTCTTCTTCTGATCAACCTAGCTTTGATACCACTTGTTGTTAATGGAACGTTCACTTAGAGGGGGGTGTTAGGTGATCTGGGTTCTTTTGAAAATATTTGCGCGAGTTTCGAATATTCAAGCCGAGCACAAAAATATCGCACAGATAAACACAAATAAAACACAGCAGAAGACACAAGATCTACAGAAGTTCCTCAAGACCGGGTGTCCTGAGTAGTCCTCTGTTCCTCCGCGCCTACCCAGTAGTGTGCTAGGATCAGTAAACTCCGCCAAAAACTTAAGGCCCTCAAGCCTTACACCACGGACCCGCAAGTCCTATAGCATAGGCCCACAAGCCCCTACTGCACCATAGCCCGCAAGCTCGACAGTCAGGCCCTCAAGCCCTACACAACACATACCCGCAAGTCCTGTACCTACAGCCTAGGCCCGCAAGCCCGTACTACACCCGAGCCCTCAAGCTCGACAAGATCGGACCCGCAAGTCCACTGCCCTGGCCCTCAAGCCTCACAGCTCTCCAGACCTCATGCTAAACGGTGTCGGACCCGCAAGTCCACTGCCATGGCCCTCAAGCCTAACAGCACTCCAACCCTCAAGCTAGATGGATAGGCCTATAAGCCTTACAAGAAATTACAGTGATAAAGACTGCTTCTTCTGCCGGATGAAGATCGGCAACTTAAGCCCGTTGAAGATCAGCTTCTTAAGGTTGAAGAAGATGTTTCTGATTTAGATCTTGAACACACAGTTCTTTTCAATCTTCTCTTAGCCTGATGAGGATTGGCTTCTTATCAGTCGGTGAAGATGACTGCTCCTTCTTTTTTCTTTCTTTCTTGCGCCACTTTTACTGTTCTATTTGCTGTATGCGCAAGTTCTTTCTGATTGATCGGTCGATTTCCTCATTAGGGCAACCTCTTATCTCTTTTATAAGACTGCGAGGCTCCCAACGGTCTTCTGAAAAAGTTCCTTAAGTGTCAGACGCTCCTTTCCTTAATAGCACGCGCTGATTGGACAATCAGGCGGCGACATTAAATGCTGACAGCGCGTCCGCAACTTTTGAATTTCGTCTTGACGACATTTCAGCTTCACGCTGATTCTGATACCATCACGATGATATGAGCAATATCTCGACGACAGGACTTTGTCGATGCCTTACGCCTTGGTTGATCTTCAAGTATTCTAGCTTCTGCCTCTGACATTGATATCTCGACGATACGAGATCTTCTGGCATTTCTGCATATACAACGATATGCTGTCTCTGACTGTGTCATCATGATCTTCTTTCTTGCAGACTGTCGTCGTAATCATGTTGTTCTCTCGATGACATGAGTGATAATATGTCGACAGATCATACTTTAGCAACTGCTTGTCTTCAGATGTCCTTCTTCAGTCTTGTTGACGACATGCCTTCTTTACGACGATGTCCTACGCCATCAGTCATACTTTGGCCTTTTCAGTGATAAGGCTTCTTTGTTGATGTCGATGATGCTGCATCTTCTCGTTGACATTCCTTCTGCTTTCGACGAACAACATTCTGCATTCGACGATCTTCTTTCTACGTTTGACGAACAACATTCTACGTTTGACGAACTCGCCAAGTCTCAGCTTTTGCTTTGCCCATCATTATGACGACAAGCATACTTTGTCGATGACATCTACTTCTTCTCGACGACATACCTTTAGCTTCCTGAGATTATGATCAAGAGAGGTGATCAAATACAAAGTGAAGTTTTCTTGACTTGATGACTTCTTCAAATCAGGAATCGTGTGGGCAAGATTCCCAGCACCAGTCCTCGGGGGGGGGGGGGGGGGGGGGGGGGGGGGGCTTGTCGACATAAAAGAGCAATGTATCCTGCCACCCCACATTTGTAGCAAATGAGGGTACCTCGCCCAGTAGTGGCTCCCGAAGAGGTAGACTGTGCTGGCACGTAGTCTGCCTGCCTCTGCTTCTTGTTATACCTCTTGAATTCAGATCTCCCTTGGGACTTAGATGCCTTAAACTTGGTTCTCTCTGACTAAAATCCCCTGCGGCGTTGAACTCTCTTCAAGCCCATCTCTAACACTCTCGCCTCCTCCACTAGGGCATTGAATCCAAGGGCCTTAGCCCCTGATAGATTCAGCCTCAGATTATCATGTATTCCATCAAAGAACCTGTGAGTTTTGGTCTTCTCCTTAGCTAATAATCCACTAAAGTAGCGACCAAGGTAGGTGAACTCATGGAGGTACTCATCCACCTTCATGTACCTACACTGCAAACGGAAAAAACTAATTCTGTAGCTGTAGACGAGTCACCTCAAGTATGAAGCGCTCCAAGAAGGACTCGAAGAATTCCTCCATAGCTATCTCTGTGAGCTCTCTCCCGCAGAAACTCATATATGACTCCTCTTCCCACCAAATCCTCGCATCCCCATTGAGTAGGAAGGTGTCCATGGTCACCATCTGCTCCCTGACAGTCTGAGTGGGAGCCAGAGTTCTCCTAATTATGTACATCTAATCCTCGGCTTCAATATTTGTCTCTCTCCCCGAGAAAGATGGTGGATTGAAGCTCAAGAAATACTTCAAAGGGTCATCTCGGTCTCGGGGATTAACCAACAACACTCCGACAGCAACAACGGGTATAACAACAAAAACTAGTATCATGACATCAATGGGTACCGTAGCAGCACCCGTAGGTGTGGTAGCAGGAATAGGTACCGCGATAGGACAGGCATCGGGGACACTTCAGGAGTGGCAGGTATGCGGTCGCGGCATTTGGTTTCAATCTGCCCTGTCTCGCATCCAAAGCATCAAGTACGGACTCCATGATTATTCTAACCATTTCTGCAAATGGCAGACTGGCAGCAGTTGACCCAGAAGTACATGTTGGGAATCTTTCCCTCATGAATCCTGATTTGGAGAAGTCACCAATTCAAGAGAACTTCACTATGTATTTGATTATCCTCTTAGCTTTATCATTTCAGTATAAGATAAGTATAGGCAAAACAAAGAAGAATGGTTGCGTATAACATCGTCGAAAAGGCTCAAGCATGTCATCGACAACAGCAGACGTATCGTCGACAATAGTTGACAATATCGTCAAGAAGAAGCCTTGTCGTCGAAAAGGCTAAGGGAGACTGATAGCGATTGACATCGTCATGAAGAAGGCATGACGTCGAGAAGACTGAAGATGGTCATTTGAAGACTAGCAGCTGCTGAAGTATAGTCTATCAACATGAGGTCATTCATGTCGTCGACAAGATAAGGTGGTCTAAGCGACATCATGCAAACAAGGAGTTCTCGTTGATATCAGTTTGATGACTTCGTGTCGTCTTAAGCTCAAATGGAGAATTGATGTCCAGTATCGTCGATATATCATTATCTGATGAATAATTGAAGACAAGACCAGTTCAAGGCATCGACAAAGTCCTATCATCGAGATTTTATCCATGTCGTCGTAACAATGAAAATATCATCGAGACAAATTCAAAAGTAGTCAGACGCACTGTCAGCATTTAATGTCGCCGCCTGATTGTCCAATCAGCGCATGCTCTTGAGGGATGGGCGTCTGTCAGTAAAGGACATCATATGTGACCATTATGCGGCGCATCTCAGTCCTATAAAAGGGAATAGTGGATGCCCTAAACCTCTCTCGAATTTTTGGAACTTAAGAATATCTCCATAAGCAATCTTGAATATAACAGTAACGGAGGAGGCAAGAAAAAGCAAGAACGGAGAACAAGTTAATCATCATCCTTTGTTCTCTAAAGAATCAGTTCAGATTTATCGACTGAAAAAGAGAAGTTCTAGATAGAAGAAAGCCTGGAGAAGATTTGCGCTATCATGTCTGATATCAAAAGCATCTTCTTCAAATCAAGAAGCCAATCTACATCAGACAGAAGAAAGAGTTTTCATTACTGTAATCTTTTATAAGGCTTGCGGGCCTAGAACTTGTAAGATCTATTTTAGATCTGAGTGAGGGCTTGAGGGCTTGAGATCTGTGAAGCTTGAGGGCTAGGGCAGAGGACTTGTGGGTCCAAATGTGTCAAGCTTGCGGGCCTAGGCTGCAGGCAATACTTGCGGGTCTGTGTTGTGTAGGGCTTGAGGGCCTGAGTGTCGAGCTTGCTGGCTCGGGTGCAATGAAGGGGCTTGCAGGCCTAGGCTACATGCAAGACTTGCGGGTCTGTGCTGTGTAGGGCTTGAGGGCCTGAGTGTCGAGCTTGAGCGATCGGGTGCAGTGAAGGGGCTTGCGGGCCTAGGATGCAGGGACTTGCGGTTCCGAGTTGTAAGGCTTGAGGGCCGGAGACGTTGGCGGAGTTTGCCGAGCCTAGCACTCTGCTGGGTAGGCGCAGAGGGACATAGGACTACTCAAGACATCCAGCCTTGAGGAACCTCTGTACATCCTGTGTCGTTTGTGTGCTGAGACTTCTCGTGAATCTTCTGTACATCGCTTACATTGAACTCACTCTTGCTAAATATTTTAAAATCAGCGATAATCACCTAACCCCCCCCCCCCCCTTTCGGTGATTGTTCTATAACCAACAAGTGGTATCAGAGGGAGGTTGATCAAGAAAGTGACTTAATCGCCAGATCTAGATCGTAGAACAATCCAATATGGCTGGAGGGGATCAGCATCGAGAGATGAGAGCCATGAAACTCCCAATCTGCACTAAGGAGAACTTTCCGATCTGGATGGAAAGAGTAAGGTTGTTCATGGAGGCGGCTGATCCAAGAATTTATATAACTATTCAAGAGGGCCCCTTTATTCCCGTGATAGCATCCACTATTGATCCAACAAGGATGGTGGCAAAGAAGTATACATACATGACCAAGGATGAACTGACCTTGGTAAGTATGGATAAAAGGGCACATAATGTAATTGTAAGTGCCATTGATGACTCAACCCTCCAGAATCTCATTCACTGCAAGACAACCAAGGAGATGTGGGACTCACTGATTGTCTACATGGAAGGCACTGATGAGGTAAGGGATGATATAAAATCCCTCCTCAATCAGGAGTATGAAGCCTTCAAGCAAGGCAAGATTGAAACCATCTCAAGCTATTTTGAGAGGTTTTTCAAAATTGTTAATGGGATGAAGAACTATGGCAGAGAATTCACAAACTCTGACTTAAATGATAAGTTCCTTAGATCTCTCTCTAAGGAATGGGATATAAAGATATGTGCCATCAGAGAGATGGGTCAGCTGGGCATCTTAGAGCCCAAGAATCTATATGGGAAACTACTATCCCATAAACTTCAGCTCAATAATAGGAAGGCTGAAGAGGAGAGCTCAAAAGGGAGCTCTAGAGAAAGATCTGTGGCTCTCAAGGCTGAGAGCACAAGGAGATCCAAGGATAAGACTCTAGCCTATCAAAACATATCAGAGAGCAGTGAAGAGTCTGACTCCAGTACATCAGACTCTAACGATACTGACAAAGAGATGGTCCTTCTCTCTAAGTAGTTCAAGAAGCTGATAACCAGAAGAAGAAGAGACTACTACAGACCGGCCTCCTCAAGATCAAAAAGATCTGATCAACATGACAGGTCTAAATCCTCAAGGGAGGATAGGTATAAATCAAAACCTGGTAAATCTGATTTTGCTAACATTATCTGTTACTCCTATAATAAGACAGGTCACATAGTTGTTGATTGCTCTTCTAAGAGAAGGGAATCAAGGAATTATGACGACAAAAGACGGCCAAGGGACACGAAGAAATCTGAAAGAGGATTTATAGCAAAGAAAATCAGAACACTAAGTGATTCTGATTCAAGCTCCTCAGATACCGAGGAAGAAGCACTGAGAGGCCTCATGGCCATAAAGGAAGATAACCAGGATGACATCTCTCCTGGGAAGGTAATTGTCAAAGCCCGTCCATCTGTCTCTGATTCTGCATCAGTAACAGACTCTGTGCATGATGATGAGAGTGTGTTTGCAGTCAACAACACAACCACAAGATCTTGATATGATGTTGAATCTGACCTGATAAAGCAGTATAAGGCCTTTTGGAAAGCCTTCAAGAACTGCAAGAAACTCCTCAAAGTACAGACCAAGGAGTTAGATTTCTTGAAGGGTGTCTAGCCAGAGCTCAAGGAAACAGCTGAAAAGCTGGCTGCCATGAGCAAAGAAGTGGACAGATTCAAGGAAGCCACAAGGCTTAAGAATGCTGAATTAGGTCAGAAGAACAAGGTCATAAAGGACCTTGAAGAGATGATGCTGGCTGAGAAGAAACTTGCTGCGAGCTTCTCTATGCCCAAGACAGTCTTACCTATCATTGATACATTCTCTGGATCATTCAGAGCTGGTATAGGATTCAATCAGGAGACTGTCAAGGACAATGGTTCTGAAGCTCAATCTTCTTCTAAGAAGATACCTGCATCAGGTCCCTCCGGCCATGGACCAACAGTAGTAGCACTGAAAAGTAAGGGAAAGGCAGCCTCCTCCAGGCCTGTTCCCAAGAAGGTGGACCAACAGGTGATGAGACGCAATTCTCCCACCTGTAAGGCTCACCCAAGACCTGCTAAGTCAAGTGTCCTCCTTCTTCCTCACCAATACTCTCATCCTACTTAAATGGTGAGGCAGAAGGGAAGGTACAACAGGTATGTGAATGCTGGTGTTGTGGGAAAGTAGGCCACTTTGCCCTAGATTGAGGTTCAATCCAACAAGGCCAAATGCAAAGAGAGTGCATAACCCTCAGTGGTGCGACATTCCAGTTCACTCTCCTAACAAGAACCAAGGACCCAATTTAAATTGGGTGCCTAAGGGGAAGTAATTTTTCTTGCAGGTATATCCAAATACCAGCCAGTCTCCAATCTGGTATTTGGATAGTGAGTGCTCCAGACATATGACTAGAGTCTAAAAGTATCTAAGAAGCTTCATCCCTATGGAGAATGGACCAACAGTAATCTTTGGAGGTTCAGAAAAGGGAATGACTAAAGGCTATGGTAACATTTCTAATGGTCTAGTTACCATCACTAAAGTTGCTTATGCTGAGGGACTGAAACATAATCTCATAAGCATAAATCAACTATGTGATCTAGGTTTTATAATCACGTTCCCCAAGGATAAGTGCCTGATCAAGAAGTCCTTAGAATTTGAGGCTGTCTTGACTGGCACTAGGAGTGGCAATATTTATTGCTTAAATTTTCTTAATGTAAATTCTTCCATGCTTGTGTGTCTTGTAGCCAATGATAAAGAGGCTCTATGTGTTCAGTGGCACAAGAGACTTGCACACATTAACTATAAGACCATAAGCAAGCTTTTCTCACAAGACTTGGTTAGAAATGGACCTAATATCAAATGCATCAAGGAAGGTCCTTGTCAAGCCTGCCAACTTGGAAAGCAGACAAGGACCAGTTTTAAAAAGCATAAATGACAAAGATTCCTTCAGATGTCTATTTTTACTGCACATGGATCTGTTTGGTCCTATGTCAGTTCTGAGCTTAGGAGGGAAGGCCTACACTCTTGTGGTAGTTGATGATTACTCAAGGTTCACTTGGGTATTCTTCCTTTAAAAGAAGTCAGACACCTTAGAAATCTTGAAGAATTTTGTCAGGCAGATCCAGAATGAGATGGACTGTACTGTGGTCAAACTCAGAAGTGATCATGGTACAGAATTTTAGTCCGGACCCATGACAGAATTCTGCCAAGAATTGGGCATCTCTCCAGAATTTTCCTCTCCTAGGACTTCTCAACAAAATGGGGTTGCTGAAAGGAAAAACAGAACCTTGATAGAGGCAAGTAGGATAATGCTAAGTGATTCCTCCCTTCCAGAATACTTTTGGGTAGAGGCTGTGAACACTGCTTGTCATGTGATCAACAGGGCCTCCATCATCAAAGACCGCAAGAAGACTCCCTATGAGCTAATGAGAGGCAGAAAACCCACCTTATCCTTTTTTAGGATCTTTGGAAGTAAATGCTATGTACTAAATAATGGAAAGGTCAGGCTAACCAAGTTTGCTGAGAAAAGCAGCGAGGGTATTCTTGTTGGCTACAGCTCCCATAACAAGGCTTACAGGGTGTACAACATCAATACCCAGGTAGTGGAAGAATCTGTACATGTTGTATTTGATGAGACCAGCCTTATACATAAGGGCTGGTCTAGCTCTTTAGTGAATGCAGGTATAATAGAGAATATAGAGAAACTATCCATTAAAGAAAAGGCTGATACCTCAACCAACATTAATGATAAGTTAGCAACAGTTGAAATCACAGAAGAGACCATAGAAGCTTCTGATACAGAAGAGGCAATGCAGCCTGAAGAACCTGCCAATGAAGGAATTCCCAGAATATTGCCAATTTCCTTGAGACAAATGAGAGATCATCCTCAAGAGCAAATAATAGGAGATGTCAACCAAGGTGTACTAACAAGGAGCAGAGCTACAAATGAAGCATTGTATCTGAGTTTTCTCTCTCAAATAGAACCTAAAAAATTTGAGGAAGCAAATAAGGATCCATTCTGGATTGCTGCAATGCAAGAGGAGCTAAGTCAATTTTAAAGATGCAATTTATGGAAGTTGGTTCCTAGACCCCTAGGACAAAATATCATAGGAACTTAGTGGTGTTGGATCGGTAGGCGCCCTTAGAGGGGGGGGGGGGTGAATAAGGGTTTTAAAGATTTTATAATTATTTTGAATATTTTAGAAAAAGCTTTGAATATGATAATAAAGAAGATCAAGACTAATCAGATAAAGTAAAAATAGAGACATGATTTTATTAACTTGAGAAACATGATTACAAAATATGATCTCTTATGAAAGCTAGAAATCAAAGCTAAACAGAAAAGAACCCTTTTGGTTTTCTATCCCGACTCGCTTCCCCACGAACTGGTGGCCCTAGCCTTATCCACCCATAATTCGGCCTCAAGCCGCTCTAGCCAATCCCTCTCCGGATGTGGCCTCGAGCCCCCCTAGACCTAGCCTAGATCTAGTCGCCAACACGAGGTGATTTTCCCCCTAAGTCCTACCCAGACCTAGTCGCCAACACGAGGCGATTTCACTAATCGTTTACAAAGAGGAATATGAAATAACAATAAAGAAATAAGAACTCCCTCAAGATGGACTTCTGAAGTTGGAGACGAAGATCCGCCGTTGAATAAGCGTTGTAGAAGCGGACTTCGATCTAATCCGGCGTGACGAGATTCTCCTTCAGAAGTTTTGCAGAGCTTCGCTAGCACATCAACTTTCGGCCAAGATAGCCTCTGGAATTCTGGCACTCAATATCTCTCTCTGATGTGTATCTGAAACGAGAGGTGAGGGGTCCATTATATAGCCCACGCGCTACCGCCGGCGCTAGCCCGGATTAGGCAACGTTTTGCGCGGCAGAATCTCCCATCCGCGGCAACCCCATTGCTCTATTCCTTCTGTGTGCTCCGCTACCGCCGGCGCTATCCACTACCGCCAGCGCTATCCCTGGTTAGGAAACTCTTTGCGCGGCAAGATCTTCAATCCGAGGCAACAATTCCAGTAACCCTTCTGTGCATCGAGCTAGCGCCGGCGCTATCCACTATCGCCTGCGCTAGTGATCAATTTGGAGTTGATGGCTCAAATTCGGGGGCAACAACCATATGTAAACCTTGAGTCATTTTGACCTATTATCCTGCACACTTAGATCACACAAGATTAAATACACACATAGGATTTGTTATTCTCAAACCTAGGAGATGCGGAAGACCGTGTTCCAACAAACTCCCCCTTTTGATAATAACAAATCCATTAATGATAAATCAGAGCATTAATCTAAATAAGCATGAAGAAACAAATTTGTGTGTGTGTGACAAGGATGACTTAGGATAAATAATGATTATAGCATTTTAGTATTGCTCCCCCTAAATACCTAAATATATGCTCCCCCTAAGTGAATGCTCTCCTAATATGTTCTTAACTGAATTAAGCATGTTAGATATGTTATAATGTTATTTCTCCCCCTTTTGTTATTAGCAAAAGTATGTAAGGAGATATCACTTCAAACTGTAATAATACGGTTAATAGGCATGATCGAGCTTTGAGAGAAGGAACTGATAAGGAGTAGTAGAAATCTTTTCATTGAATTAGATTAGAGTTTGAGCATCTATATTGTCATAAATCAGAGTTTTGTAGCATAAACACAAGATAAAAGCAAAGGTGCGGAAGACTTAAAAGAAAAACATCTTGTGTAAGAAATGATAATTCAAAAAATAGTGGAGTTTTTATTTCAGAAGGAAGATGTTTTGTACATCAAAGGTTAAACAATAGGTAAATTTCACCAAAGAAGAAACCAAGCATGAATAAATATTATCACAAGAGAGATTACGACAATGTTATGGTAATTCATAATTTCAAAAACAAACTAAACATTGAAGAAATCATGCTAGGTTATCTAGTGCATTTTATAAATAAAGAGTAAGTATAGAATTAGCATTAGGATCCAATACTCATGAGAAGAAGTGTTATGGAAGATAATGATGTGCACAAGTGTATTTTGAATAAAGTGAACAAGTGTGTTAACCAAAAATACAAGACAAATATAAAGTAAAGTGCACAATAAAAACACAAATAATTTTACTTCCACACACTTTTAAGCACAAAGTAAAATGTACAACAACCAAGGTGCTTTGCACACACAATGCTTATGAAGACTTATCAGGGTGCAAAGTAGTGCTTGGGGGATCACACAAGTTAATTTATCAAGGTTGATTCTTTTTTTGTGATCCTGTGTACTTAAGAAGAAGTGGTTTTAATTTTTTTAAAATGAAGAGTTTGCACAAGACACTTTACTAATCTATCCAAGGTGCTCAACCCCACAATGCTTATGAAGACTTATCAGGAGGTTCAAGTAGTGCTTGGTGGAGGTGACTTTGTTAAGGTTATGATAAGTTTTGATTTGAACAAAGTTCTCCGATTACACTTGTTTTGCAAACACTTTAAAGAAGAAATTTCAACCACTCTTCTTAATATTTAATGGTGCAAATAAATGTTGTGTAGGTAAGATAATTGTGCAATTTTAATTTTATGTACAATTACAATATATTAGCAAGCATTCTTAGATTAAGAAGCACAAGCTGACTAAGCCAAAAGGTGAGTGAAATAATATCATTATCAAACATAAAACATTTACTCATACTTAGAGGCATGCTAAGCTTAGTCCTACACAAACTTTTCTAATTATTATTGATGCACATATGAATAGATAGATCAAAGCATGATAAAAGCAATGTTAAAGAAGTTTGAAAGAATCAATTATAACATTATAGAGACTCTAAAGAATAGATTTAAATCATGCTTGATGTTAAACAAAATACAAAAGTTTTGGATTGTTTTGAAGGTTTATGTTTTTGTATTTTGATTTAAAAAAGACATATTTTTGGATTTTGTCCTTTGTAATTTTATATTTGATTTTGGTAAATGACAAAAGCTTTAAACAAGAGCAAAGCATATTTTTGGAATTTTGTCTTTTATATTTTTGTTTTTGATTTTTCAAAATATAAATAAAATTAGTGGTGCAAAAACAAAATAGTACATATAGATCAAAATATTTTTAGGTATTTTTAGAAATTTTAAAAATACAAAAATTCGAACCGCGACGCTAGCGCCGGCGCTAGCGCTAGCGCGGGAAACAGTAAGTGATTTTTGAGGGTTATGAAATTTTTGATTGTTGGTTGTGATTAGGTGTCCCAATAGTAGTTTCATGCAGAAGTTGCAGAATTTTTGGAAATGTTTTTGATGGTTAAAAGTGAAGAAAATTTGTATTTGTGAGCATGTTTTAACTTGTAAGGTCTAGCACACCTAACTCAAGTCGTAATAAACGAAATCGTGCATCGGGAAGAGGTTTAGTGAATATGTCAGCGAGTTGAGAGTCTGTCCCAATGAAGCTTACTTTTACATTTTCTTTCTTAATGTGATCCCTAATGAAATAATGACGAACGTCGATGTGTTTGGATCTAGAATGGTGTACAGGATTATATGTGAGGTCTATTGCACTTTTGTTGTCACATTTAAGATCTATGTTTTTGAGATGAAATCCAAAGTCCTCTAGTGTTTGGCTCATCCATAACGCTTGTGCACAACAACTACCAAGTGCGATATATTCGGCCTCCGTGGTGGAGAGTGCAACCGAAGATTGTTTTCTACTAGACCAAGCAACTAAAGAGGGTCCTAAAAAGTGACAAGTACCATTAGTGCTTTTTCTATCTAGTGAGCACCCGGCGTAGTCCGAATCGGAATAGCCGTGGAGTGTGAAGGAGTCATTATGTGGGTACCATAATCCTAGTTTAGATGACCCTATTAGATATCGAAAAATACTTTTTACCGCTTTTAAATGAGATTCTTTTGGATCGGCTTGAAAGCGAGCACATAAACACACGGCAAACATTATATCTGGTCTAGATGCACTTAAATAAAGAAGAGAACTTATCATTCCTCTATATAGCGTTTGATCAATAGAAATTCCAGATTCATCTTTTCCTAGTTTTAAAGAAGCACTCATAGGAGTAGAAGCTTGTTTAAGATTTTCAAATCCAAATCGTGTAAGCATATCGTGGACATATTTTGATTGACATAAAAAAATACCATCAGTTCGTTGTGAAATTTGAAAACCAAGAAAAAATGATAGTTCTCCTACAAGACTCATTTCAAATTCATTTTTCATTATTAAGACTACTTCATTAGTGGCTCCAAAAATGATGTCATCAACATATATTTGTAGAATAATTAATTCGTTATTTTATGCTTAATGAAGAGTGTGTTGTCTGCACTTCCCATAAGATAACCGTGCTCTAACAAAAACGATGTAAGACGATCATACCAGGCACGGGGCGCTTGTTTTAAACCATAAAGCGCTTTTTCTAATTTGTAAACATGATTTGGAAATCTTTCATTTATGAAACCGGGGGGTTGTTCTACATAAACTTCTTCTTTGATAAACCCGTTTAAAAAAGCACTTTTAACATCCATTTGAAATAATTTTATTCTTTTAAAACTTGCAAATGCCAAAAATATTCGTATAGATTCTAAGCGAGCTACGGGTGCAAAAGTTTCTTCAAAGTCTACCCCCTCGATTTGTGAATAACCTTGAGCAACTAAGCGTGCTTTATTTCTTACAATCCTAGATTCACCATCTAGTTTATTTTTAAAAATCCATTTTACGCCAATAATTGGATGATTAGATGGTCTTTCTACTAAATTCCAAACTTTATTTCTTTCAAATTGTCCTAACTCTTCATTCATTGCCAAAAACCAAAATTCGTCATTTAAAGCGGTGGAGACGTTTTTAGGTTCAATTTCAGATACAAAGCAAATATTTGAAAATGTTTCATGAAGAGAGGATCGAGTTCTTACCCCAGTAGAAGGTTCCCCAATGATTAGCTCCTTTGGATGATTTTTGGAGAAGTTTAGAATGCTTGGAGGTACATATTCATCTTCTTTTGACTTTTCCTCCTCCTCTTTGGATGGTTTTTCTTCGTCGTGCTCCAAGGATGGCAAAGGTTCATCATCGGTACCTGTAGGGAGCTTTTCTGCACATGGAACAAACTCATCAAATCTGACGTTAATTGACTCTTCAACTTTGTTTGATCTTTTATTAAATATTCTATATGCTTTACTAGTAGAAGAATAACCAAGAAATATTCCTTCATCGCATTTTTCGTCAAATTTTCCTAAAGAGTCTTTTGTATTGATAATGAAGCATTTACATCCAAAAACTCTAAAATACGATACGTTAGGTTTCTTTTGATAGTAGAGTTCATATGGTGTGAGAGATAATGATGGGCGAAGCATAACTCTATTCATTACATAGCATGCAGTGCTTACGGCTTCTGCCCAAAAATACTTAGGTAGTTTATATTCAGATAGCATTGTGCGTGCAAGTTCTTGTATTGTCCTATTTTTCCGTTCTACAACGCCGTTTTGTTGAGGTGTGCGTGGAGCAGAGAACTCATGCTTAATACCTAACATGTCACAAAAAGATTTAAAATTTTCATTTTCAAATTCACCTCCATGATTTGAGCGAATACATTTTATTTTTAAATCTAATTCATTTTGAATGCGAGTACATAGTTTTGAAAATTCGCAAAACGCATCAGATTTGGAGGAGAGAAATAGAGTCCAGCAATATCTAGAATAGTCATCTATAAGAACATAAGTGTATAATCTACCACCAAGACTTGCAGTGTTAACGGGACCAAAAAGATCCATATGAATTAATTGCAGAGGTTTTGATGTAGAAATTTCATTTTTACTTTTAAAAGATGTCTTAGTAAATTTGCCTTTCTGGCATGGAGAGCATAATGAAGATAAATTTCCATTCAACTTAGGCAATCCTCTAATCAATTCTCTTTTTTCTAGTTTTAAGATGAGCTTTGTACTAGCGTGGCCTAAGCGTCTATGCCATAATTCTAATTCATCATTTTTTGTTATAAAACATTTTATAGAAGATTTAGAAAGATCATGAAATGAAACTATGTAAACATTATGAATTCTAGGTGCAGTTAATAACACATCTTTTGTTTTAGGATTAACAATCTTGCAAAGGTTAGTGGAAGATTCAAAAAGTACGTCTAAACCTTTATCACACAATAGACTTATAGATATTAGGTTGTGTTTTAATCCTTTCACATAAAGCACATTTGATATAAGAAAAGATGCGTTACCCACTGTACCAACTCCCATGATCCTTCCTTTGCCGTTGTCGCCAAACGTTACTATTCCTCCTTTCTTCTTTTTTAGGCTAAGGAATTTTGCTTTATTGCCCGTCATGTGTTTGGAGCAGCCTGAGTCCAAATACCACACGTCTTCTGTTTCCTTAGCCTTCCTGCAAATCTAGAGAGAGGATGAGAGTAAAGACCCAGATACCCAAGAGGTACCACCCATAGAGTAAGTGGATTTCTTAGGTACCCAGATTTGTTTTAATGACCGTTGATTTATTATATTCCTGCAAGAGCCAGACGTGTGTCCAAATTTAAGACAATTTGCACACGAAATAAAGGGGGTTGAGACCCTTTTCTGAGTTTCTATGTTGCCCTTGCTGGATGGTGTTTGTGTATAAGAGAAACTAGAAGAATTTTTAACTTTAGAACTACCGCCCGCGTGTTCACTTTTATATCCGAGTCCGATTTTTCCAGACCCAAAGCATTGATTAGCCAGAAGCATATCCAGGGATTTTTGACCGATCCCGAATTTGGTTATGGCTAAATTGAGATTTTGATTTTGTTTTTTAAAAGATGTATTTTCTTGAACAATCATAACACATTTGTTTTCAAAACCTTTTTTGTTCTTTTCAATTTGAAATATAGCAGTTTTCAATTTTCTCTCTAAGTCCCCTTTTTCTTTTGTAATGATTTTGTTTTGTGAAAGGGCATTAGAGAGAGAAACTTCAAGTTCTTTTACCATAAATAAAGAGTGCTCACATTCTTGACATAAAACTTTTCTTTTTTCAAGATAGACTAAATTTTTTGTGAGCCTACGATTTTCTTTCATAATAGATTCATTTTCATGATTTAATAAAACAAATTTATCATAAAGTTCTTCAAAGGTAGGAGGATATACCTCAGTGTCGCTAAGAACACTGGTGTCATCGTCGTCGTCGCTTTTGGCCATCAAGCACAAGTTTGCTTCCTCCTCACTACTTGACTCAGAGCCGTTTGACTCTTCAGAGGAAGAGTCATCCCAAGTAGCGGCCTTCAGCACTTTCTTCTTTTCTTTTGCTTTCATTTGTTCTTTTCGTTCCTTTTGGTATTTTGGGCACTGGCTCCGAATGTGCCCGGTTTTTCTACAGTGATAGCATTCTGGAGGCGGCCTTTCTTCTTCGTCATCGCTTCCTTTTTCTTTCCTTGATGAAGAGGAAGATCCCTTTCGTCGAGTGTCCTTTTGGAAGAATTTTCTGAATGTGTTCCTTCTTTCTGGATTCCTGATGAACTTTTTGAAGTTCTTCACAAGGAGTCCTTCTTCATCATCATCGTCCTCTTCGGTGCACTCCTTCTTTGATGTTAGTGCCAACGCCTTTTTCTTCGGCTCTTTGTTGTATTCTTCATGTTGAATTTGTAGTTCTACCTCATGGGTTTTGAGATTCCCAATGAGGTTCTCGATCTGGAGTGTTCTTAAGTTGTGCGACTCCGAGATGGCTGTCACCTTCGGGTTGAACCTTGGGGGTAAGGAATGAAGGATTTTCCTCACCAAGTCCCCGTCGGAGTAGGTCTTTCCAAGTGCCTTTGATGCGTTGACAATCTTTGTGAAGCGAGTGTACATGGAGTTGATGTCCTCTTCTGTGTCCATCTTGAATTTCTCGTATTCAGATTCCAGTTGAAACAGCTTTGCATCTTTCACCTGCGATGTACCTTCGTGAGTTACTTCTAATTGATTCCAAATATCATAAGCAGTAGTGCATGCAGAAATTCTATTAAACTCAGTCCTATTTAAAGCGCAATATAAAGCGTTCATTGCTTTAGCATTATTTTTACACTTTAGTTTATCGTTGTCATCCCATTTATCCTTAGGTTTTGCTAATGTCACCTCTCCTACTACAGTTGTAGGCGGAGAGTACTGCACTTCTACCATGTTCCATACTTCTACATCCATGGTCATGAGAAAACACATCATTCGATTTTTCTAGTAGTTAAAATCTGACCCAGTAAAGAGAGGTGGTCGACTAACCCCTTGACCCTCAGGAAAAGCGAGATCATGAGACGCCATTGTTCCCGGTTGTTAAGCCGATTGGAACAAAACCGCTCTGATACCACTTGTTGGATCGGTAGGCTCCCTTAGAGGGGGGGGGGGGGTGAATAAGGGTTTTAAAGATTTTATAATTATTTTGAATATTTTAGAAAAAGCTTTGAATATGATAATAAAGAAGATCAAGACTAATCAGATAAAGTAAAAATAGAGACATGATTTTATTAACTTGAGAAACATGATTACAAAATATGATCTCTTATGAAAGCTAGAAATCAAAGCTAAACAGAAAAGAACCCTTTTGGTTTTCTATCCCGACTCGCTTCCCCACGAACCGGTGGCCCTAGCCTTATCCACCCCTGATTCGGCCTCAAGCCGCTCTAGCCAATCCCTCTCCGGATGTGGCCTCGAGCCCCCCTAGACCTAGCCTAGATCTAGTCGCCAACACGAGGCGATTTCCCCCCTAAGTCCTACCCAGACCTAGTCGCCAACACGAGGCGATTTCCCTAATCGTTTACAAAGAGGAATATGAAATAACAATAAAGAAATAAGAACTCCCTCAAGATGGACTTCTGAAGTTGGAGACGAAGATCCGCCGTTGAATAAGCGTTGTAGAAGCGGACTTCGATCTAATCCGGCGTGACGAGATTCTCCTTCAAAAGTTTTGCAGAGCTTCGCTAGCACATCAACTTTCGGCCAAGATAGCCTCTGGAATTCTGGCACTCAATATCTCTCTCTGATGTGTATCTGAAACGAGAGGTGAGGGGTCCATTATATAGCCCACGCGCTACCGCCGTCGCTAGCGCTACCGCCGGCGCTAGCCCGGATTAGGCAACGTTTTGCGCGGCAGAATCTCCCATCCGCGGCAACCCCTTGCTCTATTCCTTCTGTGTGCTCCGCTACCGCCGACGCTATCCACTACCGCCAGCGCTATCCCTGGTTAGGAAACTCTTTGCGCGGCAAGATCTTCAATCCGAGGCAACAATTCCAGCAACCCTTCTGTGCATCGAGCTAGCGTCGGCGCTATCCACTATCGCCTGCGCTAGTGATCAATTTGGAGTTGATGGCTCAAATTCGGGGGCAACAACCATATGTAAACCTTGAGTCATTTTGACCTATTATCCTGCACACTTAGATCACACAAGATTAAATACACACATAGGATTTGTTATTCTCAAACCTAGGAGATGCGGAAGACCGTGTTCCAACAAGTGGGTCTACAAAAATAAATTGGATGAGAATTGAATAATCACAAAGAATAAAGCAAGACTGGTGGCAAAGGGATATAGACAGAAAGAGGGGATTGACTATGATCAGACCTTTGTCCCTGTAGCCAGACTAGAAGCCATCAAACTATTCCTTGCCTATGCTGCCTACCAAGGATTCAAAGTCTATCAGATGGATGTTGAAGTCAGCTTTCTAAAATGGTGATCTCAAGGAGGACGTCTATGTAGATCAGCCTTCAGGTTTCGTTGATTCAACTCATCCTGACTATGTATATTTTCTTAAGAAAGCTTTATATGGCTTGAAGCAGGCACCTAGAGCCTGGTATGAGACTCTGTCCAGCTTTCTCATTGAGAATAAATTCTCAAGGGGGAAGATTGATAAGACATTGTTCCTAAGGGAAGTTAAGGGAAAGATTTTGCTAGTGCAGATCTATGTAGACGATGTTATCTTTAGCTCTACAGATAACAATCTCTGCAAAAAGTTTGCCAGCTTGATGCAGGGAAATTTTGAGATGAGCAGCATGGGTGAGCTCAAATTCTTTCTAGTTCTCCAAGTGAAACAATCTGAAGATGGCATATTCATCTCTCAGACCAAGTTCACTAGAGAGCTAGTAAAGAAGTTTGGACTAGAGAGTGCTTCCTCTATGAAGACTCCAATGGGAACCAATGTGTCTCTGGACAAGGATGAGAAGGGAATACCCTTTAATGAAACCAAGTATAGATGCATGATTGGATCTTTACTTTACCTAACTGCAAGTAGGCCTGCCATAATGTTTGCCACATGTGTCTGTGCTAGATATCAAGTGAACCCTAAGGAATCTCATCATGTCTCTGTAATGAGAATCCTAAGATACCTAAAAGCTACATCAAATCTTGGTATATGGTACCCTAGGAACAATGGGTGTGATCTGACAGGCTACTCAGAAGCAGATTATGCAGGATGTAAAGAAGATAGAAAAAGTACCTCGGGAACATACCAGTTCTTTGGAGGAAGACTGATCTCTTGGAGCAATAAGAAGCAGACAAGTATAGCAATTTCCACAGCAAA
Source organism: Dactylorhiza incarnata (assembly GCA_033032865.1). Lineage (NCBI taxonomy): Eukaryota > Viridiplantae > Streptophyta > Magnoliopsida > Asparagales > Orchidaceae > Dactylorhiza > Dactylorhiza incarnata. The sequence continues at coordinate 1,728,167 of JAWHQI010000017.1, read as the reverse complement.
ATCAGAATACATCTCTACTGGGAGCTGCTGTGCTCAACTGCTATGGATCCAGCATTAGCTTGCAGACTACAATCTAAAGATAACCAAAACACCCCTGTTTTGTGACTCTTCTAGTGCAATCTCAATTGCTAAGAACCCTGTCTCACATAGCAGGACAAAGCACATTGAGATCAGGCATCAGTTCATCAGGGAGCATGTGGAGAATGAAGATATCATCCTTGAGTTTGTTCTCACAGACAAACAAGTGGCTGATATATTCACAATGCCCCTAGATGAAGCTAAGTTTAACTTCTTCAAATTCCAATTGGGAATGTTAAACTTAAAATAAAAACTTCCACTTACTGCTCACTAATCTCCCTACATATAACTGTAAGAAGAACATGCAGGACTAGTACTAAAACAGCCTAGTCATAAAAGGCATATACTGAAAAAGTCAGAAAGGGGGAGAGAAGAATAACATGAGTAGAGAAGATACAATGTATCACATCAAGGGGGAGTATCACATCAAGGGGGAGTAAAGATCAAGGGGGAGCAGCCAGCTCAAGATCAAGGGGGAGTAAAGATCAAGGGGGAGCATTCAGCTCAAGAAGATGCAAAAACTGAGGAAGAGGTAACTATGTTAAACCTCCAATGTATAAACTCACATCTTAAGGGTCAGTGTAAGTAATCTTGAATTGGGATTCTGACTTCTTCAAATAAGGGGAGATTGTTGGGAATCTTGCCCTTATGATTCCTGATTTGGAGAAGTCACCAATTCAAGAGAACTTCATTATGTATTTGATTATCCTCTTAGCTTTATCATTTCAGTATAAGATAAGTATATGCAAAACAAAGAAGAATGGTTGCGTATAACATCGTCGAAAAGGATCAAGCATGTTGTCGACAACAACAGATGTATCGTCGACAATAGTTTATAATATCGTCAAGAAGAAGTCTTGTCGTCAAAAAGGCTAAGGGAGACTGATAGCTATTGACATCGTCATGAGGAAGGCATGGCGTCGAGAAGACTGAAGAAGGTCATGTGAAGACTAGCAGCTGCTGAAGTATAGTCTGTCGACATGAGGTCATTCATGTCGTCGACAAGATAAGGTGGTCTAAGCGACATCGTGCAAACAAGGAGTTCTCGTCGATATCAGTTTGATGACTTCGTGTCGTCTTAAGCTCAAATGGAGAAGTGATGTCCAGTATCATCGAGAAATCGTTATCTGATGAATAATTGAAGAAGAGACCAGTTCAAGGCATCGACGAAGTCCTGTCATCGAGATATTATCCATGTCGTCGTAACAATGGAAATATCGTCGAGACAAATTCAAAAGTAGCTGGAAAACTGTCAGCATTTAATACCGCCGCCTGATTGTCCAATCAGTGCATGCTCTTGAGGGATGGACGTTTATCAGTAAAGGACATTATATGTGACCGTTATGCGGTACATCTCAATCCTATAAAAGGGAATAGTGGATGCCCTAAAACTCTCTCGAATTTCTGGAACTTAAGAATATCTCCATAAGCAATCTTGAATAGAATAGTAACGGAGGAGGCAAGAAAAAGCAAGAACGGAGAACAAGTCATTCATCATCCTTTGTTCTCTAAAGAATCAGTTCAGATTTCTCGACTGAAAAAGAGAAGTTCTATATAGAAGAAAGCCTGGAGAAGATTTGCGCTATCAAGTCTGATATCAAAAGCATCTTCTTCAAATCAAGAAGCCAATCTACATCAGGCAGAAGAAAGAGTTTTCATTACTGTAATCTCTTGTAAGGCTTGCGGGCCTAGAACTTCTAAGATCTATTTTAGATCTGAGTGTCAAGCTTGAGGGCTTGAGATCTGTGAAGCTTGAGGGCTAGGGAAGAGGACTTGTGGGTCCAAACGTGTCGAGCTTGCGGGCTCAGGGGCAGTGAAGGGGCTTGCGGCCTAGGCTGCAGGTAAGACTTGCGGGTCTATGTTGTGTAGCACTTGAGGGCCTGAGTGTCGAGATTGCAGGCTCGGGTGCAGTGAATGGGCTTGCGGGCCTAGGCTGCAGGCAAGATTTGCGGGTCTGGGCTATATAGGGCTTGAGGGCCTGTATGTCGAGCTTGAGGGCTCGGGTGCAGTGAAGGGGCTTGCGGGCCTAGGCTGCAGGGACTTGTGGGTTTGAGTTGTAAGGCTTGAGGGCCGGAGACGTTGGCGGAGTTTGCCAAGCCTAGCACTCTACTGGGTAGGCGCAGAGGGACAGAGGACTACTCAAGACACCCGAACTTGAGGAACCTCTATACATCCTGTGTCGTTTGTGTGCTGAGACTTCTCGTGAATATTCTGTGCGTCGCTTACATTGAACCTACTCTTGCTAAATATTATAAAATCAGTGATAATCACCTACCCCCCCCCCCCCCCCCCCCCCCCCCCCTTCGGTGATTATTCTATAACCAACAGTACTACTGTCGGCAGCATTGCGGGATGGGCCCGCACCACTTCTAACTTCCTAAATACGCAAAATACTATATTTAACGGTCTAAATTAAGAGAAATAGAGAATTTGGAACGTTCAAGTTCCCAAAAACAACATAAACACACGCTTTTCATCATTCCTAAGTGGATATTCTACTTAAAATTAGTTATTTAGGGCGTGTTTGGTTCCGCTGATATGCTCCGGTGCGTCTGGGAGAAAACGGAGGTTCCTCCATCCGTAGCGTTTAGCGCTCTGGTTGAATAGAAACGACGGTTACTTAAAACCGCCGTTTCTATTATAATCCCAGCCACAGTTGTATGCCCCAGTCTAGACGCGCCGGTTCTCCTCGACGCTGATATCCCAGCTGTTAGGGTTCGACAGAGCGCTCTCTCCCCCGATTCTCCTCGACGCGGCCGGACATCGACGATTTCACCAGAGTTTTTCGCCGCCTGATGCACACCGCTTCTCCTCCTTACAAAGGTATGTTTGTTCCTTGGGCATTTGCGCATTCCCGAGCTAGGGCATAGACTGGTTTTTCTGATTTTGGTTTTTTGATTTTTCTCCGCAGCCATCCTCCTCCATTGCTAGGGCATCGACTTCACGGAATCGACAGGGATTTCAATGACTTCGAGCAGGGAGGTGGTGATGAGGGGGTGAGCACACAAGGGCATCAAGTAGTTTGTCCTGATACAACAGTCGAGGTAGATTAGATGATCACGTTGCGTGAAAATATAGCGCAACAGTTGTACACTTCTAGATCTTAGACGGTGAGATGAATTATTGGTATTTTTATCTATTATAGTAAGTATTATCAAGATTGTGTATTTGATGGAACGCAATTTTTTTTTTCAAAAACTCCATTTAACCCAAACAAAATTTATAAAACTCCATTTCAATAAGCACTGAAAACTCCATTTCACCCAAACAGTTTTCTAACAAAACTCCATTTCTCAGAAACAGCTCTTTTTCAAAACTCCATTTCTGATCAGCAGCTTTTCATCAGCAACAGCCCAACCAAACGGGCCCTTAGGCTCTTGTACTGCATGTGCTCACCACCTGTTAAAAAGGGTTCGTCCTGAATCTTACAGACTAGCAGATCATAAAACCTAAAGTTTGATACCAATTGTAACATCCCTAATCTGCAAATAGAATATAACATGGGTCCGGTCGGGGTCCCACGACATACATAATCCACAAACCTAAAATGTAAATAATTGATAACCAGAAAACTAAATAACACGGAGTTTTGAAATTGCAACGAAAACTACTGAAATCCCAAAACAAAGGGAGCTGAATGTCCACACCTAATAGGAATGAAATGCACATAAAAGAGATACTCGGCCTTAAGGCCTTACATGGCTTTCAAAATAGAGAAGAGTAAAGCTAAAGAAAACTAAAAAGGGAGAAAAAAAATCTCCAACTCCTCAGCAGCTTTTGGGCTCCAACCCATTACACACTCTTATGAGCTATGCCACCTGAAACCAAGAACAAATAGGCGGCAAACAAAGGCTAGCATGGGTATGACAACCACAACGTAACAACTCCCCACCCCAATCCATCCTAGCGGACTTCGGGGCGAGTACATCACTCTCTTTCAAGTATGCACGCAAACCAAAATATGCAAACAAGGGAAGAAGGACAAAGAGCCAGGGACATGCTAAGCGTCGCCTTTCAAACTACCACACACGTGCCATAAACACACCAGAAATGCATGTTCTAAGCTTCAATGCTAAGTAAATCAGTACATCCGTGACTCGGTCAATCATAGCGATAGGAGGGACCAAAACCTACAACTGTCCTATAGAATTAATGCACGTAAGACCGGTTTGGGATAAATGGCCTACAACTACCCCTTTTTGAGGTGGCAGAGCGCTGGTCAAAAGATACACGACCTACTACTGCCATTTTGATGTGGTAGAGAGCTGGTCAGAAGACCACCTATAACTGCCCTTTTAAAGTGACAGAGGATTGGTTTGGAAAAATACGATCTATAACTTCCATTTTAAAGTGGTAGAGGACTGATCTAGGAAAGCGCAATCTACGCTGGGACAGGGATACTCTTGTCCAACAAAAGCCCACAAAAGTATCGTTCTACCGGTCCGAACACAGTCCCGCCTAGGAATGGGGCATTCACGAATAAAGTCCATGAATTACTGGAAATGCTATGACGAATACCATAGGACATTCCCATTTGCATGCTTAGGGCTAATCGCAATGCACACACAGAAACATCACCAATCCAGGCTTATCTCCATGGGTAGGCTTCACACAGCATGCCTAAATCCAGACTCGCACGTCGGATCACTAATGCACATTTATGCCAGGGATGAACACAATCGACCCGGAGGTTCGCAAAGAACCTAGGTAAATGCACACTACATCCAATTGGAGGAGTGTGGCCCTCCTAAGCAAAGTAAAAGTAGAAAAAATACAATGAGGTCGCAATCCCACCCCCTGGCGGAGTCCCCGCTCTCCACCGCATAGAGGGAGAGGGACTCTATGTGCAACTCACACAAACATACACCGAGGTCACAATCCCACATCCTAGCGGAGACGTCAACCTCAATTGAAGCGGCGTGAGGGGACTCTCATTGCACGAAAATCATCACAAGCATGAAAGCACATAAACTAAGGTCCTAAGACCGGGGAAAGGAATCGTTACACTTGACGCACACCGCAGAGGCACTATGACGATCGTAACGGATATCCTCTTTTAGAACTAGACTCCACTCAATGGTCCTAACTCTATACTAAAACTCCCGCAGTGATCCTCGACTAGGAAGGAGGAGGTGACAAGTCCAAAACTAAACAAGAGAGGGGATTCTTCCTCTTCTCGATAGAGAAGTCAACATATGCTATAAAAAGCTAGATTCAGCCAAGAGAAAGGATGCTCGAGAAAATAGCCTCAACTATGGCAAAGACCTAAGGAGGAAAGCCTTCCTCCGTCGGCCACACCTGAACGGAAGATGAATGACAAGGTCGGACGGCCTCCTTGAGGTGGCAGAGTGGCCTGGACAGAAAGGGGGGGGGGGGGGGTTCTTCCTCCTAGTTGTCTTAAGTGGCAGAGAGCACTCAGGCATGGTGAGGGCTCGACAAAAGAGGTGGTCAGCAGCATGCTCACCCCTAAGATCGCACACGAGAGAGAGAGAGAGAGAGAGAGAGAGAGAGAGAGAGAGATTGGGAGAGGGGGTTGTTAGAATATGCACTCTGCATCTCTTTAGTTTGACAATATTAAACCCCATACTGTATTTGATCATTCATGTCTTGGGTATAGTGTGCAGGTTTATAGGTGTGAAGATGTCGAGAATTCTACTCTTTCTGACCCACCGTCGGGCGCTAGATCTACCGCAAGCGATAACCATATCGGCCGGACTTGCTATCGTCACAAAGGAAAATATCGATGTGGAGACTTATGTTGTCGAGACGATGTCATCGAGAAGACTACCGCCGTGCGCTAACTTACCTCGGGCACTAGCTATGTCAATGAGACTGCCAGCGTTGACTTGAAGGATGCATCGACTTGAGACCATGTCAACGAGATGAAGGCGTCAAGACAATATCGATGTTACGACTGGCGCAGGCGCTAGCGTACCACCGCGTGTTAACTTATCAACGAGAAGACTACGTCAACTTGATGCTCTGCTGCCGTCGAGAAGGATTTGACGTGACTACTACTGCAATGTGCTAGTCTACTGTGCCGCGCTATCCAAAGAAAATAAGAGAATGTTCTCTAACACCCTCCTGATTTGGTGCTGAATAGTTGGAGAAAGCGCGCAAAGATGCTACCGCCGTGCGGTAAATCTGCCATCGGCGGAACTTAATGAGTCAGCTATAAAAGCGTTCTTGTCTTTTCCAAAAGTGTGGCTACCGAAACCTAAAAGAAGAAGTCATCATCGTTTCTGCACCAAGGAGCCATCACCGGAATACAAGAACACCATCCCTCAAGCTATAATGAAGAAGGTCATCGGAGTGCGGAATAAGAATGAGAATCTGAGCACCAACGATCACATCCTACATAAAGATAAAAAGCGTCGTTCGCTCACCTCATCCGGAGACATACGTTGAGGGAGCACAACTTCTTTTCACTTCTAAGTCTTTCTTTTTATTGTTTAACTATTTTGATGTGTGAAATCGTCCGGTGTGGATGTCGAAATCCGGTTTGGAATCTGTGGAAATCAACCAAGGAGGTCGTCGGAATCCGGAGAGGATTATGTAGGAAATCATCCTGGGAGGACGTCTAGATCTGGGAGATTTAGTGGGCTCTAAGACCCTTTCTAGGAGGAAGGTGAGGAGCGGCTCGAAGACTTTTCCGGGGAGGAAAAGGAGAGAGCCAACCGGTCCTTGGATTAGGGTCGGTATAGAAAACTCAAGGTTATGCTATTGATCGCCTCAGATTTCCGGCGTTATGGAGATCACCAGTTTTGTAATTGTAAACATTCAATAGTGTTATTTGATTAATGAGAATATTATAACAACTTTACAATATTTTCATGTTCATTGCAGTTTTTGTTATTACTACTGTGACAAGCATTGGAACTCACTATAGTAATGAATAAGACATATTGATCACCTGTACGGATCATAGCTAAAGAAGTCTTCAGAATACAGGAATAGTGTGATACCGTCAGCGGTAACCCTACCGCCCTGAGTTAGCATACAGAACTCTGTACTCATGTTGAAAACCCTTTTAAAAGGTCAAATTCCGTGCATGCCCTTATTCAACCCCCCCCTCTAAGTGTGCCAGTATATCCAATAAGTGGTATCAGAGAGAGGTTATTCCAAAATGGTCTTACAATCAGGAATAATAGCGCATCTTGATCTCGCATCTACGAGTGGGGATGAAGATATCTATATTGAAAATATAGTAGCACTACCCTTGTTTACATGTGTGAACTATCTAGGGTGGAAAGCATTGTTGGATCTTGAGGCGCCCTTAGAGGGGGGGGGGGGGGGGTGAATAAGGGTTTTAAAAATCTTAAGCTTTAATAGAAAACTATTGATATTTTATTTGAATAATAGTGAATATAAAACAAAGAGTAGCAAATCAATTTTATTAAATAAAAAAGACATGATTATCATTAATAAACTTGATTACAAAATTTAATCTCTATGTCGCTAGAGATTGAGGCGACAAATATGAAAACTCTTTTTTGTTTTCTATACCGAATCGTATCCCCACGAACCAGTTGGCTTTAGCCGATCTCTCCCCAGATACGGCCTCAAGCCGCTCTAGCCTTCCTATCCCCACAAAGGCCTCGAGCACCCCCTAGATCTACTCCCTAGACCCAGTCGCCAACACGAGGCAAATTTCTCCCTAAGTCATACCCATACCTAGTCGCCAACATGAGGCGAATTCACGAATTGATTACACAGATAAAAATAAAATACAAATATTAAATTCAAGTAAAAACACCCTAGAAGAATTCTGGAGATGGCGAAGGCATGCTGAATATTCTTGAAGTCGAAGTGTGCGTTCTTCGAGTTGTGTAAGCGTCGATCCGGTCCTCCTTGAATTCTTTGCTTGAATATGTGTGGTAGATGATGGTTTGGAAAATACGGCCTTGACAAGGTTTCTGAAGTGCTGGAAGAGGGCTCTTGACAATCAGTAGTCGGAGAAGACAAAATCCTCTGATTTATAGAATTTGAGCTAATGCCGGCGTTAAGTCGTAACTCCTGGCGTTGACCATGTATAGCAATATATTAATGGCTCGGATCTTCAGAAGAGGAAGGAGATTCTGCACTTTAGGAATGTTTTATTTTAGGCAATATCAACGCTGGCGTTATGGCTAACGCGGCGCGTTGGGCAAATCATTCCTAATGTTCCTCCTGAAATCACGGCTGCTTTCTCCTTGCCAAATTCGTCGACCACATAACGCTCAACATTGACAGTAACGCCTGGCGTTGACTTTCTTTCTTCACCCTATTTTGTCGGACGACAACTTCGTCGAACGGTCTTCACATTTCGTCGAACTCCTTTTCGTCGAACGGAATTCTTATTTCGTCGAACGCTTATTTCATCGAACGAAGTTTCTTCTTTGTCGAAAACAATTTCGTCGAACGCCATTTTCGTCTAGCGCTAACGCCCAGCGTTAAGCTTAACGCCCATCGTTAAATAGCTTTCAATCCTTCAGCTTGTGGTTAGTGTCAGACCATTGTTTTTGCAACCTGGTGTCATAACTGTCCAAACCTGCATGCTAAAAACACAATGGTAATAAGATCAAATACAAGTAGGATTTGTTATTCTCAAATCAAAGGGATGCGGAAAACATTGTCCCAACAATCTCCCCCTTTTGATAATAACAAATCCAATAGAGATAAATCAGATTCATATATAAAGAATTTGTGTTTTTATAAAGATATATGACACCCAGTAATTATAAGATAAAGATAAGAATTTTAGATCATTTAAGAGTGCCCCCCCTACACAAATGCTCCCCCTTAGTGTATACTCCCATAAACTAGATACATGCTCCCCCTTAATCTAGTGAATCCTACTCCGTTAATCAATATGATTTAGCATTTTATTCTCCCACTTTGTTATTAGCAAAAGAGGGTGGAGTTAAACAAAACTAGAATAAAGAAGACAAACATTGAGACATAACTAAGAGAGGATTAAGAGTTTTGTGTAAACATAAAGTAAGTCATGATCAAGCTAAGGGAGAGAGTAGCACAGCGGAAAAATATATGATAAGCGTGAAAGAACATTAATGAAAATAATCACTTGCCCTTTTTAAATTAATTTTAAGAGTGATTCTACTTGTTAAGTTAGATGCAAGTTTGTTTAAACAAGAACAAGTGAAAGACAAATCCTTAGAAATAAGCATGAGAACACAAGTACATGATCAAAAGAGAAATGTGGAAAACAAAAACAAAACAAATAAGAGTAGTATTTTTGTTATAGTTTGACCATTCCAACAATATGTCTAGACTTTTCACGTTTGAGCATTTTTACTTTGAAAATTTTCATAACAAATAGGCAAGAATGAATTAACATATTCAAAAAAATACTAGCTACAATGTAACCAATTTGTATTTCAAGTAACAAAAACATTGTAGAAATCATGCATTGCAATCTAGTTCTTTTACTTGAGTTTTTAGAGAATTATGTAATGTTTGCATTAGGATCCAATTCTCATGAGTGGAAGCTTTATGAAAAACAATGATGTGTGCAAAAGGTGTTTTGATAACAGTATACAAGTGAAATAATCAAAACACATGACATATGTAGTGAAATAGTAACAACAACAATAAGATTGTAATCATATAATTACTTTCACACATCACATCTAGAATAAAATTTCAAAGCACATAACATACGTACAACTACCAAGGTGCTTCGCCCACACAATGTTCATGAAGACTTATCAGGGAGCGAAGTAGTGCTTGGGGGATCACATAAGCAATTTTATTGATTTTTATTTTTAGTGATCCGGTGTACAAATAGAAGTGATAGAAAGAAATATGTTTGCACAAGACACTTTACAATTCTTTCCAAGGTGCTCAACCTCACAATGCTCATTAAGACTTATCAGGAGGGTGAGTAGTGCTTGGTGGAGTTATCTTTGGCTTTTTATTTTAGATTTTTATTAAGGGCCAAAAGGTCTCCGAATTCACTTGTTGTTGCAAACATTAATATTTTTGAAAGACCGTGTAGGTAATTTAGACATACAACTTAATATGTTAAAACTATTACACTACACAATCATGCAAGACTAGGATTATGAGCACATGTAGATTACCAAAATAGTGAGTGTATAATTCATTGATTAACATAAAGCATTACTCATACTTAGAGGCATGCTAGGCAATCATACACAATTATCTATAGACTATTTCATTGCACATAATCAGATTAAGGTCAAGGCATGACAAAAATAATGTTTAGAAAGTTTGAAATTAAAATTGGACATTGAAGAGAATCTTAATGTGTATGCCAAATCAATTTTGACCATTTGAAACAAAATGACTAAGATATATGCTCTTGTGAAGACATATAGTTAAACCATAATTTTGTAAGGAGTTAAAAAAATAACAAAAACATATTTTTGATCATTTTAAATTATTTGATTTTTTTGTATTTTGAAATAAAACAAACAAATTAATAATAAAGTAATTTGAAATCAGACACAATAAAATAAGAAAAATCTTTAGAAAAATATTAGAAATATTTTGGAAAAATCAGAAATTCAATTTGGCCTAAATAGCTAACGCCTGGCGTTAACTAGTTAACGCCCAAACAGAACTCGATTTTTGAGGTTTTTAAAAAAAAATTCTTTGGCATAGATAGTATGTACATTGACCTTATTAGGGTAGAAATTTCAGAGAAAGTTGATATGTTTTGAAGGCTAAATTAAGCATATATTGATGGTTTTAAAATTTTTTTTATATTTTATATAAAAAAACATATATAAATATATAATTTTTTAGTATATATCGAAGGAGACATAGCATGTAGTGATTATCAATTTGTTATATCTAAGACTCCTAATTCTAGTCTAAGTAGGGCAAAGCGGGAGTCCGGTAAAGGTTTGGTAAATATGTCCGCAAGTTGTGAATCAGTTCCAATAAAGTTTACATGAACATATTCCTTTTTTATATGATCCCTAATGAAATGATGTCTAACGTCGATGTGTTTGGATCTTGAGTGATGAACGGGGTTGTTGGTTAAATCAATGGCACTCTTGTTATCACACTTTAGTTCAATATTAGTTAGATGAACTCCAAAGACTTCTACAGTTTGAGTCATCCATAATGCTTGGGCACAACAACTTCCTAGTGCAATATATTTTGCCTCGATTGTGGAGAGTGTAATGGAGTTTTGTTTCCTACTTGACCATGCAACTAGAGAAGGACCTAAGAAATGACATGTACCACTAGTACTTTTCCTATATAAAGAACAACCCGTATAATCAGAATCAGAATATCCATGTAGTATAAAAGAGTCATTATGTGGATACCAAAGACCTAATTTAGATGTCCCAATTAGATATCGAAAAATTCGTTTTACCGCTTTTAAATGAGATTCTTTTGGGCTTGCTTGGAATCTAGCGCATAGGCATACGACAAACATAATGTCGGGTCTAGATGCACTAAGGTACAATAAGGATCCAATCATTCCTCTATACAAAGTTTGGTCAATGGAAATTCTGGTTTCATCTTTTTCTAACTTTAGTGACGTGCTCATTGGAGTACTAGCTTGTTTTAAGTTTTCAAATCCAAATCGTTTTAGCATGTCATGTACATATTTAGATTGACATATGAAGATTCCATCATTTCTTTGAGTTATTTGAAAGCCAAGAAAATAAGTTAATTCACCAACTAGACTCATCTCAAATTCATTTTGCATTACTAATACTACTTCATCACACAACTCTTCATTAGTGGCTCCAAAAATAATATCATCAACATATATTTGTAAAATAATTATTTCATTATCAATATGCTTAATGAAGTGTGTGTTGTCGGCACTACCCATTTTATAACCGTGCATTAATAAAAAAGATGTTAAGCGTTCATACCAAGCACGGGGCGCTTGTTTTAGACCATAAAGCACTTTTTCTAACCTACATACATGATTTGGAAATTTTTCATCAATAAATCTGGGGGGTTGTTCGACATATACTTCTTCTTTAATTATCCCGTTTAAGAAAGCACTTTTAACATCCATTTGAAATAATTTGAACTTCTTATAACTCGCAAAAGCTAAAAATATTTTAATCGATTCAAGGCGAGCAACAGGTGCAAATATTTCATCAAAATCTACCCCCTCGATTTGAGAATAACCTTGTGCTACTAATCTAGCTTTGTTCCTAGTGATTCTAGAATCTCCATCTAATTTATTTTTAAATATCCATTTTACACCTATGACTGGGTGATTAGATGGTCTTTCAACAAGCTTCTAAACCCTATTCCGTTCAAATTGATTTAATTCTTCATTCATAGCAATAAACCAAAACTCATCATTTAAAGCGGTAGAAACATTTTTGGGTTCAATTTCAGAAATGAAGCATATATTAGAAAAAGATTCATTAAGGGAAGAACGTGTCGTTACCCCTCTTGATGGTTCGCCAAGGATAAGCTCCCTTGGATGATCTCTTGTGAATCTAAGTACGCTTGGAGGCACAACTTCTTCTTGCACTGAATCTCCAACTTTGTCCTCTCCAAGTGGTTCAATGTCATCAAGCACCAAAGGTGAGATGGGTTCATCATCCTTTCCTGCACTATTAGTATCTACACAAGGCGCAAGTTCATCAAACTTCACATGAATAGATTCTTCAATATTTTTAGTCCTTTTATTATATATCCTATATGCCTTGCTAGTAGAAGAGTAGCCAAGAAAGATTCCTTCATCGCATTTTTCATCAAATTTAGCTAATGCATCTTTAGTATTTAAAATAAAACATTTACATCCAAAAACATGAAAGTAAGATACATTAGGTTTCTTTTGGTAATATAATTCATATGGAGTTAATTTCAAAATAGGGCGAAGCATGATACGATTTATAACATAGCATGATGTATTTACTGCTTCAGCCCAAGAAGATCTAGGTAACCCATACTCGGATAACATAGTGCGTGCGAGTTCCTGAAGGGTTCTATCTTTCCTCTCCACCACACCATTTTGTTTGGGGGGTGCGTGGAGCAGAAAATTCGTGTTTAATGCCTAGATTATTGCAGAAAGTGGTGAAACTATCATTTTCAAATTCCCCTCCATGATCCGACCTTATGCATTTAATTTTTAAGTCTAATTCATTTTGAATGCTAATGCAAAGTTTTGAAAATTCAGAAAATGCATCGGATTTGGAGGTAAGAAATAAAGTCCACGTGAATCTTGAAAAATCATCAATTACTACAAAAGTATACTTTTTTACCACCAAGGCTACAAGTGCTAATTGGCCCAAAAAGGTCCATGTGAATTAGTTGCAATGGTCTTGAGGTGGATACTTCAATTTTACTTTTAAACGATGTTTTTGAAAATTCTCCCTTTTGGCATGGTGAGCATAAGGAAGAGAGGTTTCCATTTAGGATTGGCAATCCTCTGACAATTTTATTTTTTGATAATTTTAAAATCAACTTGGTGTTAGAGTGACCAAGACGCCTATGCCATATTTCAAGTTCTTCATTTTTAGATAGAAGACATTTAAGAGATGCACGTGATAGATCATGAAACGTAATTAAATACACGTTATGAATTCTTGGTGCAGTGAGTACAATATTATTAGACTTAGGATCAATGATTTTGCACAGACTAGTAGAAGACTCAAATAACACATTAAGGCCTTTATCGCATAATTGACTAATAGAGATTAAGTTATGTTTTAAGCCTTCTACAAACAAGACATTAGTAAGAGAGAAAGAGTTGTTACCCACTGTATCGGTGCCCAGTATTCTTCCTTTTTCCATTGTCACCAAAAGTCACGGTTCCTCCTTTCTTCTTAGTGAGGCTAAGGAACTTTGCTTTATCGCCCGTCATGTGCTTGGAGCAACCTGAGTCCAAGTACCACATGTCTTCTTTGTCCTTAGCCTGCCAACATACCTAAGAGGAAAATGCCAGTGAAGATTCAGATACCCATGAGGTTCCTCCCATAACATAAGTGGAGACCTTATGTACCCAGATTTGCTTTACAATACGCTTTACCTTCTTCCTGCAAGAATCAGTGGTGTGGCCAAAAAATAAACAATTGGCACAAGCGACAAAAGGGGTTGAGAACTTTTTCAAAGAATGTTGTTGACCCTTGCTGGTGGATGCAGAGTTAAAGGGAGTGATGGTATTATTTTTAAGAAAAGAGTTTTTATTTCTGGAAGAAGAGCTGACGCCAGCGTTAGTACTCAACGCTGGGCGGTAGGCTTCCGAAGCATAACCCAACCCAAACTTTGCAGATCCATGGCACTTGCTGCCCAACATCATGTCCAGTGATTTTTGGCCAACCCCAAATTTTTTTATTGCCATATTAAGATCATTTATTTGTGCTTTTAAGGCAAAGTTTTCGCTTACTAAACTTCCACATCTCTTTGCGAAAATTTTCTTTTCATTTTCAATTTGAGAAAGAGATATTTTCAACCTTCTTTCCAAGTCTCCCTTTTCTTTTATGAGTGATTCGATATTCGAGAGAGCCTTAGAAAGATCGCATTCAAGTTCCTTTGCCTTTTCCAAATGGTTGTCATTCTTTTGGTAAGACACCAATTCTTTATCCAATGTATTTAGTTCGTTATTTAATTTTTTATTTTGTTTTAAAAGGATTTTATTTTCAGTTTTTAGGAGATCAAGATCTTTTAAGTTTCTTCCAAACGATTTGCACATTTTTAAATATTCAACATAAAGATCATCATAAGTAGAGGGAATTACCTAGGTGTCGCATTGGACACTGCACTCGTCATCAGTAGATTCTTGGTTCTTCCCCATGAGGCACAAGTTTGCCTCACCATCCTCACTTGAACTTGACTCGCTTGAGCATCCGGATGAAGAATCATCCCATGTTACCGCCTTCAAGACCTTCTTCTTCTCCTTTCCTTTATGCCGCTTTTCTTTTTGTTCCTTCAGGTATTTTGGACATTGGCTTCTTATATGCCCGGTCTTCCTGCAGTGGAAGCACTCAGGAGGAGGTCGCTCTTCATCTTCGTCGCTTGATTTTTCCTTTTTCTCCTTTTTGGAAGATACTCCTTTTCGAAAGTACTTACAGAACGTATTTCTTCTCTCTGGATTCTTCATGAACTTTGTGAAATTTTTCACAAAGAGACTCTCCTCGTCATCTTCCTCATCGTCATCCTCTTTTCTTGACTTTAGTGCCAAGGCTTTCTTCTTTGGCTCCTTATTGTATTCTTCATCTTGAATGTTGAGTTCGACGTCATGGGTTTTGAGGTTCCCAATGAGGCTCTCGATCTGGATCCACCTTAGATCATGCGATTCGGAGATTGCAGTCACCTTCGGATTGAACTTTGGAGGAAGTGACCGAAGGATCTTTCGCACCAAGTCACAGTTTGAGAAAGTTTTTCCAAGAATCTTTGAAGCGTTGACAATCTTGGTGAAGCGAGTATACATTGAGTCGACGTCCTCATTTGGATCTATCCTGAATCTTTCAAATTCTGATTCCAGTTGGAATAACTTAGATTCTTTGACCTGCAAGGTACCTTCATGAGTTATTTCAAGCAAATTCCAAATGTCATAAGCAGATTCACATGCACAAACTCTATTAAATTCAGTCCCGTCTAATGCGCAAAATAAGGCATTCATAGCTTTCGCATTATTTTGCATTTATTTTTATCCCCATCATCGCACCAATCTCTAGGTTTGTCCATGGTAACTTCTCCAACAATATACGTTGGAGTCGTATATGGAGTTTCAACACTCGCCCAGACATCTAGATCTAAATTAATCAGAAAACAACGCATTCCTGTTCTCCAATAGTTATAGTCAGTTCCGGTGAAAAGAGGAGGTCTACTTATTCCTTGCCCCTCATAAAAAGCGAGATCACGAGACGCCATTATTCCCGGTTGTTAGACCGATTTGGAATAACCTAGCTCTGATACCACTTGTTGGATCTTGAGGCGCCCTTAGAGGGGGGGGGGGGGGGGGGGTGAATAAGGGTTTTAAAAATCTTAAGCTTTAATAGAAAACTTTTGATATTTTATTTGAATAATAGTGAATATACAACAAAGAGTAGCAAATCAATTTTATTAAATCAAAAAGACATGATTATCATTAATAAACTTTATTACAAAATTTAATCTCCATGTCGCTAGAGATTGAGGCGACAAATATGAAAACTCTTTTTTATTTTCTATACCGACTTGTGTCCCCACGAACCGATTGGCTTTAGCCGATCTCTCCCCAGATACGGCCTCAAGACTCTCTAGCCTTCCTATCCCCAGAAAGGCCTCGAGCACTCCCTAGATCTACACTCTAGACCTAGTCGCCAGCACGAGGTGAATTTCTCCCTAAGTCCTACCCAGACCCAGTCGCCAACACGAGGTGAATTCACGAATTGATTACACAGGTAAAAATAAAAGACAAATATTAAATTCAAGTAAAAACTCCCTAGAAGAATTCTGGAGATGGCGAAGGCACGCTGAATATTCTTGAAGTCGAAGCGGGCGTTCTTCGCATTGTGTAAGCGTTGATCCAGTCCTCCTTGAATTCTTTGCTTGAATATGTGTGGGAGATGATCGTCTGGAAAATACGTCCTTGACAAGGTTTCTGAAGTGCTGGAAGAGGGCTCTTGACAATCAGTAGTAGGAGAAGACAAAATCCTCCGATTTATAGAATTTGAGCTAACGCCGGCGTTAAGTCCTAACGCCTGGCGTTGACCATGTATAGCAATATATTAATGGCTCGGATATTCAGAAGAGGAAGGAGATTATGCACTTTAGGAATGTTTTATTTTAGGCAATATCAACACTGGCGTTAAGGCTAACGCGGCGCGTTGGGCAAATCATTCCTAATGTTCCTCCTGAAATCACGGCTGCTTTCTCCTTGCCAAATTCGTCGACCACATAACGCTCAGCGTTGACAGTAACGCCTGGCGTTGACTTTCTTTCTTCACCCTATTTTGTCGAACGGTCTTCACATTTCGTCGAACTCCTTTTCGTCGAATGGAATTCTTATTTCGCCGAACGCTTATTTCGTCGAACAGAGTTTCTTCTTTCGTCGAACACAATTTCATCGAACACCGTTTTCGTCTAGCGCTAACGCCCAGCATTAAGCTTAACGCCCGGTGTTAAATAGCTTTCAATCCTTAATCTTGTGGTTAGTGCCAGACCATTGTTTTTGCAACCTGGTGTCATAACTGTCCAAACCCGCATGCTAAAAACACAATGGCAACAAGATCAAATACAAGTAGGATTTGTTATTCTCAAATCAAAGGGATGCGGAAAACCATCTTCCAACAAGCATTAATGAAAACATTCCTTATATCTCAAGTCATAAGTTCTTGGAATATAACGATTATAAAATCACCAAGCACACTAAATAGGGATGAATGTTATATTAATGACAAAGCCCTGATTAGTTTGTTATGTGGGCTTGATCAAGAAATTTTCAAATTAATTTAAACTCTACCTATTGCATATGACATTTTGAAATTTCTTGAAAATTCTTACGGTCTACCTTCTACAGATACTGAACTCGAGCAATTTCTTGGGGATCCAAGCGAAGTACCATACGAAGAAATTTTCTTGAAGGAAGACTGTGATAACACATCAAGCAGAAGGGAAGATGTGCGGTATGTGTTGGAAGAGGACCGCCAAGAAGACGGTAAAAGAACATTATGTTCAACTCTTACCTCTTTTGAAACCTATGTAAGTAATACTTCCCTCCCATCTACATTACCTGCTTCTGCATCACGTTTGCTAGAAGCAGCTAAACGTAGAATAAAATATTAACTCATATTAATTCAAATCTACGTTTAGAAAACAATAAGTTAAAAGCACTACTTAGTGTATGATCTGTTGGATCTTATGGCGCCCTTAGATGGGAGATGAATAAGGGTTTTATGGAATTTAAATCTTATTTAAATTTATCAGAGTTTGCGATTGAAGTTTCAAAATATTTTATAGGAAAATATATTTTAATATCTCAGATAAGATTGTATTGACGATTCCTTTTTAAAGAAGACGGAATTCAATTTTTCTCCACGACCGCCAGCGCTAGTGCTAACTCCTGACGTTAGTGATAAAAGTTGAATTCCATAATGAAAGTGCACAGTTAACCACACTAGAATTCTCTAGAGGGGGGTGAATAGAGATTTAAAAGTACTTTGTGCAAAGTTAACAAATATATATATATGTGTAATAATCACAGAGTTAAGCTTCCCACACACCAACAAGAATTAAGCAAAATAGCAAAAAGAAAATCACAGCACAACACAAAGAAATATAGTGGTTCCCCAAACTTTGGGTAGTCCACTCTTCTACCCCCTTGGTAGGAATTCACTATCTTGCACTGAGTCTTTTGATAAGGAGACTCTTAGAACCAGCCTGAGTCTTTTGATAAGGAGACTCTTAGAACCAGTACAACTGAATTTTTTGAAGAGAGATTCTAAAAACTCTTTTACACAATTTGAAAATGAAATAAGAGTAAGAAGAAGAAGTAATTGAAACAAGAAAGAATCTTCTTCCTAGCAAGAAGATTAGAAGCACAAGAAATAGTGAATGAAATCTCTCTTCTATAGTGAGAAGGAGATTGTAGGCCTTTTTCTTTATCAATGAGAGCTTTCAGAAATTGCAGCAGTATGGCTTCAGAAGAAGGAGAAGAAGAGGGCTTGTTGTTTGCTGCAGCACAATTTTACTTCTCTCAGATTTTCTCACTTTTCACTTGGGAGCTTTTCCTCTTTTTCAAATGGATGGAGTGGATCACTTCTCATTTTCTTCTCTGCCGACTTCCCTCTTATTTATAGCTCTGTTTATTCAAAGAATACTATAGGAGAATAATCAATTAGCAGACAGAGAAATAGTAAGAGAGAAAAGATTCCATAATCAATATTTCTGTAGAAGGAAAGAGATCATTCTGATTTCAAATAATATCCATAATAAACTTAATCAATTTAGCCAAGAATCATTTAGAAGGAAAGACTGATTCAAAATGACTAGAAAAGAATAATATTATTCCATAAAATTCAGATCTATAGATAGAAGGAAAGAAATCTGACGTGTTTTGAATTTGACATAGAAATTGACATACGTCGATTACTATTCGATGGAAGCGTCAATTTCAGACTGGCTGGACGTCGAGAGGAGAATATGGAAGGTGCGTCGACTAAGGTGCGTCGACTTCACTAGATACGTCGACTAGAAGTCAGAGTTACGTCGACATAGGTTACGTCGAATTCTGTTTGGAGTTACTTCGGCTCATTATGAAAGGAACGTCGACTACACTTCGACGTTGCGTCAAATACTATTCGACGCATATTTACTTAGACTAATTTTTCATTCTTAGAATTTATATTCTACTCATTTTAAGGGGTTAAGATAAATCATTTCCCCAACAATCTCCCCCTATTTGTCTTAACCCTATTCAGGGAGAAATTGTATCAGCTTTTAATCAACACAGCAAGGCATTTATATAGAAAAGAAATATGTTAAGTACTCAGAAGAAAATAGAATCATATACACAGACTTCATAAACAATATTTAAGCATGGAGGAAAGAATATATCAACATTGTTCAACACATCACTCAGGAGGGGTAGGAGGAGTTTTCTTTTCCTAGTGAATACTAAAGTTTTTAAAGAAGTGGGTTGCTCCTTCTCAGTAACAGGTGATTCACTCAGCTCCCCCTGAGTCACAGCAGATTGCTCCCCCTGAGATGGAACTTCCTTTTCTTTTACTTCTGCATCTTCAGATTCTTTCTCAGCTCCAGCTTCAGTTATGTCAGCATTTGGCTCCCCCTGAGCTTCAGCTTCTTTTTCTTTCTCATTTTAAGTCATACATACAGCCTCAGCTTCCTTTTCAACTTCCTTCTCACTTTCAGCCACTATACTTGCATCTCTTTGAAAAAGAATTACTTGTTGTTCAGCTTCTCTTGCTATAGTGAGTACATCTGTTATCTGTTTATTTCCAATGGTCTTATCAGATTTTGAAGTAGGAAGGGACTTGTGTGAGAGAGATTTGTGACTTGAGAGCTGCTCTTCATCTAATTTCTCCCCCTTCTTGACCTTCTTAGCCAAGGAGGTTAAGAAAGACTTGGTCACTTTAGAGGAAGAGACATAGGACTTCAAGCTTTGCACAGAGGCATTGACCCCATCTATTTGGGTTTGCATGTGCATGATGGAGGAGTGAAGTTGGGAGCAGTGTGCATCCAGCATTTCTTGAAATTTTTGGTCTGCTGACTGGATACACTGGGTGATGAGAGTTTTAGTGGATGGAGATGGTTCAAGGTGTGTTGGAGTAGGAGATAATGGTGGAGGTGGAGGTGATGAGGGTGGAGAGAGGACTGTATCATTGTGATGAGGTGAGTTTGATGGAGGAGGTGAAGGAATAGAGGAGGGTTGAGCAGGGTATGTGAAAAGGTAGGTAGGATATGAGTTGCGATGGTAGTAGAGACTATTGGTGTGGATGATGTTGGTAGGGAAGAGATGTCTGTATGTTGAGGAGGAGGGGAAGATGGATGCACAGGAGAATTAGGTGGAGTGGGAGTCCTTTCAGGAATGGAGCCAGGCTTGGGGATTTGCCTGGTCCATTTTGAGAAGAGGGCTATGGACATCCTTTTTCCAGGAGGAATGGGAATTCCTTTTGACCTACATAGTTTTGGGAAGGAGTGGAGAAGTACCTGACTCATGATCCTCATATAGGCATTCTCTTTGTGAGAATATTTGTAGCCTATCATTTTTAGTAAGCAGCTGGCCCAGTCAACCTTCTTTTTTAGCACAAGTGCCCCCATGATGTTTAGTTGCTGCTTGGGCACTGCATCATGGACAGAGATCTTGCATAATAGAACTTTTCCTACTATGTCTGCCAATAGCCTATATTCTTCAAAAAAAAATCTATTTTCTTCAGGTGGATTGGTTTATCTTTGGAGAACTTCATGATGAGTAATAGATTTTTGATTTCCTCAGGGGTGATGATAGTTTATATAGGTGTAGTCAATAATACCTAGAGGGGGGTGAATAGGTTTTACTTATTTTCTTTGTTTAAACTTAATGTTTCTAGCTGCAGAAAACACAATCACAGAAAGCACACAAGGATGTATAGAGGTTCCTCAAGACAGGGTGTCTTGAGTAGTCCTCTTTCCCCCTTCACCTTTCTAACAGTGAGTTAGACAAGGCCCACAAACTCCAATCTCGGCTCCTTGAGCTTACACCACAAGTTCCTCAGAACTTCTCAGATCAAGAGTGATCCTACCTCAGGCACAGCTGTCTGACACCTCAGGCTCAGCAGCCCTACACTCAGGCTCAGCAACCCTACACCTCAGAGTTATGTAACTCCTACAACTCAGAAATCACACAGATTTCCTACCTCAGACCTATCAAGAAGTCCTACCACTCAAGCTATCAACACAGCTTTACACACAGGATCAACAGCATTTCACTCAGGCAACAATGCCTTACAAAGATATAATAGAGTATGAACAAAATACAGAAGACAAAAGGTTTACTCTTAGGTCTTCTGAATCCTTTCTTCAGATCTGAAAAACATCAGCTTCAGATTTGTATCACCTTGATCTTCTCCTTCAGCAAAGTAGAAGATCAACTTGCCCTTCTTGAGTTTGTACAGGAAGAGCTAACTAATCTCCCTTAGAAGATTAACTTCAGCTTCAGAGAACAACTTCAACTGGCTAAAATGTGAATGCTCGATTGCGGCGTGCAGTAAAACCTTTTTAATGGAACAATGCTTGTGGTTGTGCCCTAGCATCTTCTTTTATACCTCCAGAAGGCTTCAACAGCTATATCGATCCTCCTGACACAGTATGGGGCAGATTTGAGTTGCTTTTCCCTCTCAATTGTCGCTTGCGCCAAAAGCAGATCCCGTCAGCACATTTGGATCTGTCTCAGCGGTTGGGCTGAGACAGCATCCAGACTCCGCGGTTGGGCTGAGACAGCTTCCAGTCTCAACGGCAGCTCCAGTCACCTTCTCAGCGGTTGCTCCAGTCTCCTTCTCAGTGGATCCGCTGAGACGGCTCCTCGTCTCAGCGGTTCTGACCCTTCGTCTCAGCGGTTATGCTGAGACAGATCTTCATCTCCTTGTAGATGATTTCTTCTTATCTAAGGCCATGTTTGGCCCTTCCTTTTGAGTCACCTGTGCCTGTATATCCTACACAAGTATAGCTTTGTTAAATACAATATGTCCTTAGCATTGAGATTGATGCCTCTTCAAAACAAGGTAATATTGAGGGCAATATACCCAACAATCTCCCCCTACTTGAAGAAGGCAGAACATCCCCAATGCTAAGGTTGTCACATAAAAAGTGATCTTATAGAAAAATGATCTGTGAGGTATAGGACCTAACACCCTAGGCATTTGCACTGGCCCTTTCTCCAGCATTGGTACTGGCCCTATCTCCCCCTTTCTGGTTTCTTCATTCTTAACCTGCTATGGATAGAGGGACAACATATATAGATCCCTTTGGATAACCTTATAGGCTAACCTATACAGTCTGAGCATTTGCCAACTTCCCCTCAACCTGAGCAAGGAATTTACTCCCCTCAATTGGAGAGCTATTTTTTGTAATAGCTGATCCATTTCAATTTGAACATCCCATTTAAGCTACTGAATACTAGAGATAATAAATACAGAATACATATATCAATAGTAACAAACACAATATTATGATCAGAATATGAAATATCATTTCATTTTAAATGTTCAGTACAGACAAAGAAAATTCAACTTATAGTTGTACATTCAATCCAAAAAGAAATTTCAATTTCATTTTTATTAACCCTAGGCTTTTAGACTTAATTACCTTATTTGTGTTAAAGAGTTTTTGGGTTAGTTATCAGATTTCATTTTGAACATACCCCGTCTCAGCGGTTCCGCTGGGACAATGAACTGTCAACCGCTGGGACAGTTTGCTCGTCTCAGCGGTTCAGCTGGGATTTTTCTCAGCTGATTCAGCTGAACATACTTCTGCAGTTTAGCTGATCATAGGGTTTAGACCTAATGTAGATATTTTGTAAGAAGAAATGTCCTAGTCATGCCACTAAGTTGTAATGTATAATAGTGTAAAGCTTTATAATTCACAATTCAGAATCAACAATAGTGACAGCTACTACTCATACATTTAGGACTACTCCATACTAAGCATGCCAAGATCAATTTTGAAGGAATTGAATTTAGATTCATCCAGTGGCTTTGTAAGGATATCAGCTACTTGTTTGTCAGTGGGGACAAATTCAAGACAGATATCTTTACATTCTACATGTTCTCTAATAAAATGATATCTAATCTCTATATGCTTAGTCCTGCTATGAGAGACAGGATTTTTAGCAATAGTGATTGCACTGGATGAATCACAATACAAAGGAGATTCCCTTACCTTGAGGTTGTAATCCTCTAACTGATGTTGTGTCCAAAAGAGTTGTGCACAATAGCTACTTGCTGCAATGTATTCAAACTCAGCTGTGGATATTGCCACACTGGTTTGTTTCTTGCTGCTCCAAGATATCAATCTTTTCCCTAGGAATTGACAAGTACCACTTGTACTCTTCTTGTCTTCTTTGCAACCTGCAAAATCTGCATCTGAAAAACCTGTTAGTTCAAAGTCATTGTTCTTAGGGTACCACAGGCCAAGATGCAAGCTGCCCTTAAGGTATCTCAAAATCCTCTTCACAGAGGTGTAGTGAGATTCCTTAGGACAAGCTTGATACCTAGCACAAACACATGTAGAATACATAATGTCTGGCCTACTAGCAGTCAAGTACAATAGGGATACAATGATACATCTGTGCATGGACTCATCAAAGGTCTTTCCCTTTTCATCCTTGTCAAATGATACATTAGACCCCATGGGTGTTCTTATGGTGGAGGCTGATTCCATCCCAAATTTCTTGATGAGCTCCTTAGTGTACTTGGTCTGGGAGATGAAAATTCCATCATCATACTGTTTCACTTGGAGCCCAAGGAAATATTTGAGCTCACCCATACTGCTCATTTCAAACTCCCCCTGCATTAGATTGGCAAATCTCTTGCAGAGGTTGTCATCAGTAGACCCAAAGATTATGTCATCAACATAAATTTGGACTAATAGACACTTGCCCCTTGTTTCCCTAAGAAACAATGTGCTATCAATCTTTCCCCTCATGAACTTGTTCTTGCGGAGAAAGTTGGAGAAAGTCTCATACCAAGCTCTTGGAGCTTGCTTGAGACCATATAATGCTTTCCTAAGAAGGTAACCATGAGAAGTTAGAGTTGGATGCACAAAACCTGAAGGTTGTTCAACATATACCTCTTCCTTCAAGTCTCCATTGAGGAAGGCTGATTTGACATCCATCTGGTAGACTTTGAACCCCTTGTGGGCAGCATAGGCAAGGAATAGCCTAATTGCTTCCAACTTTGCAACTGGTGCAAAGGTTTGATCAAAGTCTATACCTTCCTCTTGCCTGTATCCTTTGGCTACTAATCTGGCCTTGTTCTTGATGAATGTACCATTCTCACCAAGCTTGTTCTTGTATACCCATTTGGTGCCAATCACATTGTGTCCCTGAGGTCTTGGCACCAGCTTCCATACTTTGCATCTCTTGAATTGTAGGAGCTCTTCTTGCATGGCTTCAATCCAGAAGATGTCTTGATTGGCCTCTTCAAACTTCTTGGGCTCCATTTGAGAAAGGAAGCTCAAGAATATTGCTTCATTATGAGATCTGCTTCTTGTCAATATGCCTTGGGTATGATCTCCAATTATTAGATCCCTTGGATGATCTCTCAGGTGCCTTGCAGCAGCTGGAAGAGGGTCCTCTGGAGGCTGTGGTTGTTCCATTGGTTCAGTTGTAATTTCACCCTCTTGTACCTCTTCTTCTTCTGGAATTGCAGCAGCTGTTTGTGTTTTGCTGCTGCTGGGCCTATCTTGGACAGTCCGCTCATGCATCCCTTCTTCATTTCTTATCAAAATAGAAGAACTAGACCATTCTTTGTAGAGAAGGCTGGTCTCATCAAACACAACATGCATAGATTCTTCTACAACATGGGTTTTCTTGTTATAAAGTCTATAAGCTCTACTATGTGAGCTATACCCAACAAGAACCCCCACATTACATTTTTCTGCAAACTTTGTTAATTGAGATTTTCCATTATTTAGAATGTAGCATTTGCAACCAAAGATTCTAAAGTAAGAAATTATAGGTTGTTTCCCTTTCAGAATCTCATAAGGGGTTTTCCCAAGGACCTTATTGATGGAGGCTCTATTGAGAATATAACAGGCTGTATTGACTGCCTCAGCCCAGAAGTATTCTGGGAGTGAGGAGTCACTAAGCAATGTTCTCCCAGCTTCTATCAAGGTCCTATTCCTCCTCTCAGCCACACCATTTTGCTGTGGAGTCCTTGGGGAGGAGAACTCTTGGGTGATACCAAATTCTTGACAAAATTTTGTCATGGCTTCAGATTGAAATTATGTGCCATGGTCAGTTCTTGTCCTGACCACAATACATAGTAGATCATTCTGAATAGCCTTAACATATCTGACTTCTTCTTAAGGAAGAATACCCATGTATACTTTGAATGATCATCTACAATTACCAAGGTATACAACTTCCCACCTATGCTCTGAATTGGCAAAGGACCAAACAAGTCCATGTGCAATAGGTATAAACACCTTTCAGTATCCTTGGAGCCAATACTTTTAAAGGTGGTCCTAGTTTGCTTACCCATTTGGCAAGCATGACAGAGACCACTTTTAATACATTTTAGTTTAGGACTATTTCTAACAAGATTTTTAGAAAATAATCTATACATATGCTTATAGTTAATGTGGGCAAGTCTCTTGTGCCATTGGACACAAAGAGACTCACTTTCATTAGCTACAAGACACACAGAAGAGATTGAATAATTGCAAATGAAGTCTAAGGAATAAACATTTCCACTCCTAGTGCCTGAGAGAATGGTCTCCAAGTCATTAGACTTTTTGATCAAGCACTTGTCATTGTGGAATTCAATGACATTGCCTAAGTCACATAGTTGGCTTATACTTACAAGGTTGTGTTGCAACCCTTCAACATAAGCTACCCTTGTGATTGACACTATACCATTTGAAATCATACCTTATCCTTTGGTGACTCCCTTTTCAGATCCACCAAAGATAACTTTGGGTCCATTCTTCACTAGATGGTAATCCTTTAGAAGATCCTTAGTTCCTGTCATGTGCCTTGAGCACCCACTGTCCAAGTACCATATTTGGTTGAGTCTGGTACTTGAACTAACATGCAACACAAAATTTAATGTACCTTAGGATCCCAACTAATTTTGGGTCCTAGGTTCATGTTAACACCATAGGGGATATTCCTATAAGGGGCTGGTTTGGCTTGAGGTTCAATCTTTGCCTTTGGCACATTGGGGTTGTGCCAACAATCAATTGCAAAGTGTCCCACTTTGCCACAGCACCAACACTCATGAATGTTGTATCTTCTCTTCTGAGCATTTCTTGAGGATTGTGCAGCACAGTCCTTATGTCCAGGAATAGATACAGCAGCATTCTTTCTGTTCCTCTCAGCAATAATTTGACTGAATGTCATTATGTGTGCTGTCTTGATGCTCTTTGTCCTGATGGCATCAGCTTGCAATGGCTTGGAAGCCATACAAGATGTGATGGCATCTGACACTGAGCACTCAGACATGTTTACAGATTTGGCAGCAGTCATTTTCTTGACTGATTTAACCTTAGAAGGGCTTGCCTTCTTATTCATGAATGATGTGGCTGAAGTACCAAAAACAAATGGTCCATATTGGGCCATTTGAATTTCCACATGGGGAGCCTTCATGGCACTCAATCCCATTCCCTTTCTTCCACTATATGAAGGAGCATTTTCCTTCCTATAGCACTTCTCATTCTTCCAGTGACCATAAATGCTTTCATGGTCATACCTGTTGGAGGGAAGTATTACCTTTTGAAAGGTGGGTTGAGGATTAGCTTTCTCCTTGCTCTTTACTCCACTCCCTTCTCCTACTTCCATTTTATTGAACCCTAATCCTCTCATATTGGTTTGAAAGGAGAAGGTGTCAATAATAGGTAGCACAGATTTGGGCTTGGAGAATTGAGCCACTAGCATCCTCTCCTTGAGGAGCTTTTCTTCAAGATCCTTAATGATCTTGTTCTTGTGTCTTATGGTGCCCACATGGATGATTGACATTCCCTTTAGCTTTCCAATCTCCTTGCTCATTAGAGCTAGCTGGGTAGCATGCTCAATGCACTCAGATTTTGATTGCTTTAGGGAAGTAATTTCTTGGGCTTGCCTCTTGGCTAGCTTTTTTCTCTTTTTCAGAGCTTCCAGGAGTGCACCATACCTATCAATCAATTGATTGACATCCTCCTCAGAATCAGATTCACTTCGAACTTTAGATGGAGGAGGTTTAGATTCTGGACCTGTTTCATAATCAGAAGAAGAATAAATGCAGTGTATTAATACCTGCTCATTTTTTGAATTGCTGTGGCTGTCCTCATTTTCAGTTATAACCATCAGCCCATGGTCTTCTAGAGAGACCTCATCCTCCTCTACATCAATATCTGAATGTGATAGAGGGGCCCTGATTCCTATCCTGGCAGCAGGACAGTCTTCTTCCTCCTGATCAGCAAACAGCCCCAAGTAGGCTTCCTCCTCACCATCTGAATCTGAAGATGAAGATTCAGATTCACTCCAGCTTTTACCTTTCTTACTAGGAAGGATTTTTCTCCCTTCCTCTTCTTCTGGTGATGAGGTTTCTTGTCACCTCTTTCCTTTCTCTTGATTGGACAGTCAGCAATGACATGTCCAGGCTTACTACAGCAATAGCAAATTATGTTAGTTGAAACATGTTTACTAGACTTAGAGTCATACCTGTCCCCTTTGGGATGTTGCCTCTCAGATCTGTAATGATCCTTCTTGGGATGAGAAGAGGAGGATGGTTTGTTCTTCCATTGTTTTCTCTTGATCATCTTCTTGAACTGCCTTGTGAAGGCAGCAAACTCCTCATCAGAAGAGGAGCTGTCTGATTTGCTGCTCTCAAATTTCTCAGATTCAGCAGCCTTTCTTGGAGGTGACTGCACTCTAACCTTGTTCCTCTTAGAGCTTTCAGCTTTGAGAGCAACAGATCTCTCCCTTGTGTGAGCCCTGGAGGAGGAGTCCTCCTCCTTTCTTGCAGAAAGCTGCATCTCATATGAGAGAAGTTTCCCAAATAGTGTATGGGTGGGGGTTTCTCCAAGTCTTGCCCCTTCCCTGATTACACAGATTTTAGTGTCCCATTCTCTAGTTAGAGATCTAAGGAACTTGTCATTGAGTTCATAATCTGTGAACACCCTTCCATAGGTTCTTAGTTCATTTACAATCCTAAAGAACCTTTCATAGTGTATGGAGATATTCTCCTGGCTCACCTGTCTGAAGGCTTCATACTCTTGATTGAGGAGTGACTTTCTATCATCCCTCACTTCAGCTGTTCCCTCCATATAAACAACCAATGTGTCCCACATTTCCTTGGCAGTTTGGTAGTGGAGCAAGTTCTGAAAAGTAGTGTCATCAATGGAATTTACTATTATGTTTTGGGCTCTCTTGTCCATAGTGTACAATCCTATCTCATCATTTGTCAGCTCAGAAAATACCTTAAGTACTTTTCTAGTAGGGTCAATAGTGGAAACTTTCTCAAAGGTATAAGGACTATTT
Source organism: Dactylorhiza incarnata (assembly GCA_033032865.1). Classification (NCBI taxonomy): domain Eukaryota; kingdom Viridiplantae; phylum Streptophyta; class Magnoliopsida; order Asparagales; family Orchidaceae; genus Dactylorhiza; species Dactylorhiza incarnata. The sequence goes on along the minus strand of JAWHQI010000017.1, from coordinate 1,699,477 downwards.
TTGACAGTCAAAAAGATCCTTGGGTCTGAGGCTTCCATGAATAGCCTTACCCTTTGCTTCCATATCCCAAAGTTTTCTTTGGAGCATATGGGCAACTTCATTGACCTCAACTCCTTCTTCATTCCACTGTTGGCCATTGGATTTCAGATTTGACTACTCCTGTATAGGATCTGATCAGACTGTTAAGTCTTTTTGATCAACCTCCCTCTGATACCACTTGATAGTTTATATAGGTGTAGTCAATAATACCTAAGGGGGGGGGGTGAATAGGTTTTACTTATTTTCTTTGTTTAAACTTAATGTTTCTAGCTGTAGAAAACACAATCACAGAAAGAACACAAGGATGTATAGAGGTTCCTCAAGACAGGGTGTCTTGAGTAGTCCTCTTTCCCCCTTCACCTTTCTAACAGTGAGTTAGACAAGGCCCACAAACTCCAATCTCGGCTCCTTGAGCTTACACCACAAGTTCCTCAGAACTTCTCAGATCAAGAGTGATCCTACCCCAGGCACAGCTGCCCTACACCTCAGGCTCAGCAACCCTACACTCAAGCTCAGCAGCCCTACACCTCAGAGTTATGTAACTCCTACAACTCAGAAATCACACAGATTTCCTACCTCAGACCTATCAAGAAGTCCTACCACTCAAGCTGTCAACACAGCTTTACACACAGGCTCAACAACCTTTCACTCAGGCAACAATGCCTTACAAAGATATAATAGAGTTTGAACAAAATACAGAAGGCAAAAGGTTTACTCTTAGGTCTTCTGAATCCTTTCTTCAGATCTGAAAACAGCAGCTTCAGATTTGTATCACCTTGATCTTCTCCTTCAGCAGAGCAGAAGATCAACTTGCCCTTCTTGAGTTTGTACAGGAAGAGCTAACTAATCTCCCTTAGAAGATTAACTTCAGCTTCAGAGAACAACTTCAACTGGCTGAAACATGAATGCTCGATTGCGGCATGCAGCTAAACCTTTTTAATGGAATAGTGCTTATTGTTGTGCCCTAGCATCTTCTTTTATACCTCCAGAAGGCTTCAACGGCTATATCAATCCTCCTGACACTGTATGGGGCAGATTTGAGTTCATTTTCCTCTCAATTATCGCTTGCGCCAAAAGCAGATCCCGTCAGCACATTTGGATCTGTCTCAGCGGTTGGGCTGAGACAGCATCCAGTCTCAGCGGTTGGGCTGAGACAGCTTCCAGTCTCAGCGGCAGCTCCAGTCACCTTCTCAGCGGTTGCTCCAGTCTCCTTCTCAGTGGATCCGCTGAGATGGCTCCACGTCTCAGCGGTTATGCTGAGACAGATCTTCATCTCCTTGTAGATGATTTCTTCTTATCTAAGGCCATGTTTGGCCTTCCTTTTGAGTCACCTGTGTCTGTATATTCTACACAAGTATAGCTTTGTTAAATACAATATGTCCTTAGCATTGAGAGTGATGCCTCTTCAAATCAAGGTAATATTGAGGGCAATATACCCAACAGGTGAGATCCACAGGTTCATCACCTGATAAGGGAATGATGATGAAGATTCATTTAGCTATTCTTAGAAAATAATTTTCTTTCCTTTTGGTTTGAAATAGAATAGTGTTGTTGTGTACCTGACGGAAGATCAAAGGTGTCCCTAAGGTGTTCTGCAGAGATTGAGACATGTGTCTCATAGAGTGTTCCTGTGATCTCTCCTTGCTCAGATATCTGAACATGATTCATTAACTCAGTGAGTTCTGTCTCTAGGAGTCTACATCTTGTGGAAATGAGTTTGTCTAAACCAGCTTCAGTGAAGAGAGCTATGATGCTCTTATAATTTTTGGCGGCGGCTTGGAAGGATTCAAGATCAATATCGAAACCGGAGTTGATCTTGGGAGTCATTTAGGTCAGTGAGAAAGAGGAAGAGATGGCTGGACTGAGAAATGGGGAGGATGAGAGAAGCTCAGGAGTGTGCAGAATTTTAACTAAGGAGTCTATTTAAGTTAGGTGAAACGTCGTTACGAGACACAACTCGAGGTTTATTTGGTACAGCAGTAGATGTGACCGAAAATATTTTAGTATTGCCGCCTTTTTCATGAAGGCGATGTTGCGTCGAGTGGAAGTCGACGTATGCGTCGGTATAGTCTGATAGGGTTTCCTATCGACGTATGTGTCGATTAAGAGATCGACGTGACTTTTACTATGTCTAAAAATTTCAGGTTTTTCTTCAGAGATTATTTCTTCCTAATCCTAAGGTTTTCTAAGTCACCCTGGGACTAATTTTATAAACAGTTGGATTGATTGTGCCAACATTGTTTGGTAATGTGGCCAATTTTATTACAGATATAACACCTAATTGTCTTTTGATTAAGGAAATTTGAGTTTAGGGAGGAATAGAGATGGTGATTAGGGTAGAGTTGTTGATTAGGATAAAAGTTTTGATCAGGATAGAAGTTTTGATTATGATAAGAGTTTTGATTAGGATAGAAGTTTTGATCAGGATAAAAGGGTCCTGAATGGGGGTTAAGATAGAGAGTTTTTGAAGAATAGCTATGTCCTGTATTTAAGTTACTCTGAGGTTTTATGCGTCGATATCTATTCGACGTATGTTGAGAGTTGCGTCGATATGTATTCTGTAACATCCCCCAGACAGCTAGACCCCCCAGGTGAATCTATCTTGACAAGGTCATGACAAGGCCTTGGTAGTGTAGAAATCCCTTTAACTTAGGCAAGATTAGGGTTGAAAGTGCCTTGGACTGCAAATAGCAATTTCCAGTGACCAAGCTTAGGGTTGGACTTTAGGGCCTCAACTTGACCATTTGACCCCACCATAGTATCCCTAACCCATTAGGGGTCCCCTTAGGGCACCAAGGGCCCATTGGGGTCAACCAAAGAGGTCAAATTGACCAAAGTCAACCCTAACCCTAAAATGGTCAAAGTAGCCTAATTAGGGTCATTTAACCTTCACCATGCCAAATTGACCACTCATCTAGGTCTAGAATATCATAAGAGACCTAGTAGACCTAAAATCCCCATCATGGGACCCTCAGTGGTGCAAATTGACCAAAATGCCCTTTTTAGGTCAAAATGACAATTCTTCACTAAGTGCCCTAATTGACCATCACCATATTAAATTGACCCTACCCATAGTGTTATCATATCATAGGGGACCCAGTGGACCAAAAAGCCCCATGACTGGGTCAACCCTAGGGCTCAATTTGACCAAAGTCTAATTAGCCTGTTTTGGTCAAATCAGCTTAATTAGGTCAACTAAGGCTCATGTGACCAAATTGACCCCACCAGTAGTTTCTAAACCTAATTTGGAATCCACTGGACCCAAAAGCCCCATCCTAGGGTCACCCAATTGGTCAATTTGACCAAAAGTCAAACTTGCCCAAATTAGGTCAAATCTCTTAAATCTAGCCCAATCCCTTTGGGCTAAGCCCAAATTGATCACTTGACCAGACTAGTAGACTGATATTTAACCCAGGAGAGAGAGAAAATCGGCCATGGTGAGTAGGAGAGAGAAAAACCTAATTTTAATTGAGAGAGAAGGTGGTATTCATGGCCATTAAGGTAGTAAACCCCTTGGAATCCCCATTGATGTCTCCTTTCATCTCCCCTGATGAATGTGGAGGGAATTCCAGGAGTTTCTGGAGGAATTAAGGCAGGGGGGATGTAATGTGGACGGCCATGGAGAGAGGTGAAGAGGCCATTAATGGCCAAAGGAGGTTACACCCATTCCTCTTCCCAATTGGCCTACTTCACTCCTTCAGGGGTTAAAGAGGAGTGAAACCCCCATGTTTTCAGAAGAGGTCGGGCTCTTCTATGTGGTGGTTGCAGAACTCGGAAAGGATGGAGGTCGGACATGGCATTTCTCCATCGGACAAGGCAGAGCTTCACCAAGCAGGTCTGGTTCTCTTCCTCTCTCTCCAGTGGGTAGATCCCCTCAATCGACGGCAAGGTTTGAGCCCTATCGGCTCTGGATCGGGCCGACCAAGAAGCTCGAAACCGAGCTTTTATTTCCGACCTAAATGCCATGTTCCGGCCACTTCCGGCCGGTCAACCACTGCTATTCGCCGGCCACCACCTCAACGAAGGTGGTGGTGGCATTGGCCGGCCGGGGCGGCGCCTAGGTGGCCGGGAAAACAGGGATCAAGGTGGCCCAGGCGCGGGCGATGCTGGTCGTTGGCCAGAGGAAGAAGACGACCAGGCGCGGTCTGATGTGCGCCAAGATTCGTGCGCCCCTTAGTTTTAATTTCTATTTTCTGTGATTAAAATGCAGCACTTAATTAATTATTTTAAAAATACTTAGAGGCCTATAGGGAAAAATTGTCCAACATCAAAGTTGGAGCCCCTGAGGTCTAGTTTAATCCAAAATTGAGTTCACTCGATTTGGAGCCCTGGTTAGGGCACAACACACGATTTGGTGAGCACTGTCCATAGGGCTAACCAGAACTTCTTTTGGATGCCCACATCAATCTAGAACTCCAAATGACTTGAAATTTAGAGGGTAGGCCACTCTTATATATATGTAGCACTTGCCCAAAGATCAAAATGTTTGGAGAAATTTTCCCTATAGATTTTGGAAGAATGCAATAATCCAAGTATGATTTAATTACGTACCGTAAACACCTCAAAACCATTCCAAACTTGGATATATGGTCTTAGAGAGCATGCTAGGTCTCTGGTTAAAATCTCATAATTTTTGGAGTTGATTTGGTAGGGTAATTCTCAAAATCAATCCTAGGCTCCCTAGGTTAGGGAAAAACTTTGGGTGAGTGCCCCCACCCTTCCACAAAGCCAATGGGCTTCATATTTGGGGTGCACATCACCCTCAACCATGCCAACCCTTGGTCACTGACTTGGGATGTATGGGACACCTCAAGGAGCAAATTAGGAGGAGTTAGGGCTTAGTGTGCCCTTAAACCCTAGTGGTTAACCTTAGGGTGCCCTTTAGGACTTGTAAAGGACATAGGGGTGTTTGCCATTGAAGAGAAGTGTAATAGCCTCCTCTGAGTTCTAAGAGAGTCATAACACACTCACAAGAAGTTTGGGTGGTTTTGGGGGAGTATTGACCATAACCCTAGGTTAAACCCTAAAGGGGTGCAATTAGGGGTCAATGAAGGAAGTGGGGTCAAACCTAAATGGTTTGACCTAAAGTTTTGTAGGATAGGTCATGGTGACCAGAGAATGCTACTGAGAGAAATTGGTGGGGTTTGGAGTTGCCAAACCTAGGTAACAAATCCTAGGGTTGATTTGTAAATATTTAGGTTTTTTGGGTTTTAGAAAGAAATATTACTTAGTGATTAACCATCCTCTGTCACCAACTTAATTTTGATGTTATAAATCTTTGGAGATTCTACTAGAACCTTTAGAAGACTTATGGAGGTCTAAATTGTAATTATTCAATTTATTGGCAATTTTTGGGATGAATAATTTTAGGGTGTTAATTTACTGTAATTGAATGAAACCTTGCTGGATGACATTTCATACCATCATAAACCCACAGTATGTTTCTCATAATTTATGGATTAATATTTTTGGTACCTCTAGTTCAATTTGGGATTAATTGCAAATATATCCTTTGTGGAAATTACAAATGTAACATCTATGGAATATGGTCAAATTTTGTAGGGCTGAATATTTTAGTATGCAACACCTCTGTATAAATTTACATAAGGTTTGGAGTTTTTATGAGGGTACCTCCTTTGGAATTTATTGGAAATAAATTGGTTTTAAAATTTTTAAAAATAGTAAATCATGCTGGAATTTCCTAATATTTCATATCCACTGATTAATAGGTACCCTTGATTTATATAAAAAGTTTAGTAGGCATTGAAAGACAGAAAAGTATACTTGTAGTTCAAACCATAGGAAGTTGTAATTTGGAAAAATTGTTTTAAATATTAATAGTGTTGGGAAAATTATAAAACTCTGGAATTGATCTCAAGTAAGTGTCATGGACCCCCAGTAAAAATATTGGGTCATAGAGTTGATTATTCAATGTACCTCCCTTCATGAGCTTCAAAACATTAAGGATGGTCTGCGTTTAGCAAATTGGCAATTTGGGGGTTGTGGGCCAAATTGGATTATATTGATGGGAGATGTGAGAGCTTAATGGTGATCATTTGACTATGTGAGAATTCCTAGAGTTAAATAGGGTTTGATGAGTCCTAGGGTGGTGGGGTGCCATCCTTAGGGTAGGTCGTCCTGTGGTTGACGAAAGATCATCTTTTGTCTATTAGGACTTAAAAGCACTTAAGTTTAGACCAGGTGAAATATTAAGAGGGTTTCTTACGGGTAGTAACTAATAACTTTAAGTGTCTTGGGAATGGGAACTTTGGGGTGTCATCCCATTGTGGTTCCTAGTACCGTAGCGAGCCCCTTACATGGTAACCCTCGGGAAGTTCAAGACTAACCCTAACCTATGGGACTAAGACGATGTATAAGATTAACTAATAACACACTCATCCACAACCCGTGGTTACGAGAAGTTTGTTGGTTTGGTCTTACGAGCGGTAGGCTCGGTGGTTAAAGGTGCGGATTGCTGAGTCAGGAGAGCTTGTGACTCAGTAATGTTTTGTGGTACGGACGGGTTGGTTCGGCGAGCTGATGACTCGGAAGGTTATTGATGGTGGGCGGGTTAGCCCGGGAAGCTTATGGCTCGGAGATAGGAAGTAGAACATGTTGCATGTGCATTGAAGGTGGTGGGTCTTCGGTATTGGACGGTCGTTCACACCGACGTCAATACGTTGACTCGGCAAGTGTGGTATTTACACTTAGCCTTGAAAGTCTGGCGGTCCAGTCAGCAAGAGTACGCAGACGCTCCGCAGGTTTAGTGGAGGCGTACGATAGGTCTAGGTTAGGTAGTGTGAATACCAACCTAGAGGTGGGCGAGGCCCAACCCACTGCTTCCGTTTGCCACTACGGGAGTATCCTGGGAGTCTAGCTCGCTCCAAAAAGGGGGAACTAAAGGTCTATGCGCATAGAGTCGTAGTGAGTGAGGTGCACTTGTATGAACATAGCATAACAAAATACCTTGCATGTCATAGCATAATCATTGCATTCAACCTACCCCTAACGTATAAGTCGGTTATGGGACTTCTTATACGGTAGGCCCTGCTAAACGACCCCTTGATCTATAGGTTTATATGGGCATTCCTATAAATCAATGGTTACTTTTATATTACTTTACTTGCCATTACATATACTGCTTATTGTTCTTTACATGCACTTTAATATTCTTACTTACTGCTTCATATATATATACACTTGTTTAGTTGTAGATCCGCCGCCATCTGCTTTTGTTTTTACCCCTTGAATGTCCTCCGCTTCCTGCTCCCCATACGGTGCCTATGAGCCATTGGGGGTGGGGTGGGGAACATAAGGCTTAGTCTTTTGACTAACGGTCGGTGGACCATATCATTTTAGGGTTTCGAAGAGACGCAGCAACATCAGAGAAACAGGTGCAGCAGGAACCGACAGGATGGGCCCCACGACCATGCTACCATTGTCACCAGTCGGGACACACTCAAGTCAGATGCCCCATGATGAGTGGAACCCCTCCAGTACAACTACCAGGAGGCCGAAGGCGAAGACGTAGACGTGGATTGCGAAGCAGCGACCGCAGGCCAAAAGAGAAGAAGCATCCAGTGTTGCAGCACCAATGGAGCACAGAGTCTGCAGGGATGGGTCAGACTAGTCTGGGTACTCCGGTTTCAGTGTCGGTGACGTTTAGCTTTAGTTTTACCTAGGAGTTAGCTTCCGCGAGAGATCTTGTAGTGAGGAAATGATGTACAGGGCAAGAGCCCTTTATTTATTGTACCTTTGTTCTTTTTATTCAGTTATATCATGTGGACGTTTATATTTCATGTTGATTCTGTGGACTTGTTCTCTTTATTGAACTTTTCTTTGTGATAGATACGGCCGGCAGAATCGCCGTTTTGTGGTGGCGGTCTTCCCGAGTGAAGGTGTCACCGCAAAATGGCGGTTCTGGGCCTAAGACCCGGTGGGTTTTGCAAAAAAAAAAGGGGTCTTACATATTCAGCGCTTTCTCTAGATTGCGTTGATCTGGAATCGATGCATGGAAGTAGTTGCGTCGATTGGAAGTCGACGTAATGTTATTCATGCGTCGATTTGAGGTCGAAGCATCTGAGAGATTGCGTCGAGTATAATCCGATGTACTATCATTCATGCATCGATATGAAGTCGACGCAAATTTATTTTCACAGATTTCATTTTTCCCTTTTTCTGATTGGAGTTTTGTTTCTTTATAATTTGTTTCTTTTGGCAAAGTTGCCTTCTCAGAGGTAGTTTGTGAGTCTTCTTTTGAATGGTATGATGATTCATTAAAGTGGTTTATCTCTTTGAGGGTGAAGTCTTCCTTATTTTGTGATTCTCCTTCTAAGTTTTTTGATTTGATGGGTTTAGTAAATTTAACAGGGCTCATCCATGCAGGTTTGGTAGAGGGTATTGAACTAGTTGAAGGATCAGCCCCTCGCCCCAGATTCTTATGTCTGATTGTTTGTTTTTCAGTGATTTCTGTAAGTGTTTGGCTTCTGACTTTTATAGATTCTTCAGAAGCTTTTTCCTGGGATACCTTATTTTTAAAGAGTTGATTTTCTATTTTAGCACTATTTATTTCTTTTTCTGTTTTATAGATTTTACACCTTAGTTCATAATTTTTTGAACATGTATCTTCTATTTTTCTCATATTAATTTGTTCTTTTAGATCCTTAATTTCTTGTTTAGCTTTTAGTTGATCTAAACATAGTCTTTCAAAATCATTTTTAAAATCATCACTTAGAAAATCTATTTCATCAAAAATGCTTACCTCATCCTTATCCTCAGATTCCTCTATGAGAATAAGGCTATTTGCTTTTGCTGTTGAAGAGATGCTTCCTTCTGATCCTGTTTCACTCCATGATTCAGCAGCACACTCTTCTTATGTGCTTCCAAGAGCCATTAAGCATAGGTCTTCTTGCTTAGACTCTTCATTGTCACTCTTAGATGAAGTGCTGTCTTCAGAATCTGTCTCACTCCAAACTTCTGCAATGAAGCCACTTTCTTTCTTCTTCCCCTTTTTCTTGAGATCTTTCTTTTTCTCAGCATTCTCTGGACATTCTGGAGCAATATGTCCAGTTTTCCTACAGGAATAACAAATAATTTCTTTAGTAACAAATAACTTTCTTCTTCCTGACCCATTTCTTGAATCTTGTTGCCAGGAGGCTGAATAATTCTTCTTCAGTAACAGAAGTTTCCTCTTCTGTTTCTTTTAATGCAATATTTCTATCTTGTGAGGAGGTTGGAGTATTTTCCCTTCTTTCCTTCTCTTCTCTGGTTTTAAGTAGTTGCTCATAGGATTTGAGTTTTCCTAAGAGGGCATCTGTTGAGATTTCCTTTTGTCCTCTAGTATCCCTTATTGCCCATATTCTTCAGTCCCATGAACTTGGGAGACTCATTAGCAATTTGTCATTTATCTCTGTGAGAGAGATCTCTCTATCCAAGCTCCTTAATTGATTGATGATCAGACTGAATCTGCCATACATCTCAGATATGCTTTCTTCATGCTTCTTTTGAAAGTTCTCATATTGGGAGATTAATAGAGCCTTTCTATCTTTCCTTTCATCAGCACTTCCTTCTACTATCTTTGTAAGAGCCTCCCAGATTTCTTTGGCTAATTCACAGTCAATAACCTTTTGAAAGATTTCATCCAAGAGGGTTGAGACAAGAATGTTCACAGCTTTTGCATCACTTGTTCCTGCCTTCTTCTCATCAACTGTCCACTCAGCCCTTGGGACAAGTGTTTGAGTCACTTTACCACTTGAGTCCTTTCTATAGGGCTTGGGAGGACCTGTCAAAATAACATTAAACAAATCTTCATCAATAGAATTCATATAGATCCTAATTCTTGTTTTCCAAACTGCAAACTTTTCAAGATTGCACATTGGTGGTCTGGTGGAAGCATAATCTTTGATTTGTGTCATGTGAAAAATAGTTTTTAGAAATCTATATATATATGAGGTAGGATCTTTTTGATCAAGGAGTTACCCTTTTTAGATCAACCTCGCTGTGATACCAATTGAAAGTGCACAGTTAACCACACTAGAATTCTCTAGAGGGGGGGGGGGGTGAATAGAGATTTAAAAGTACTTTGTGCAAAGTTAACAAATATATATATATATATATGTGTGTAATAATCACAGAGTTAAGCTTCCCACACACCAACAAGAATTAAGCAAAATAGCAAAAAGAAAATCACAGCACAACACAAAGAAATATAGTGGTTCCCCAAACTTTGGGTAGTCCACTCTTCTACCCCCTTGGTAGGAATTCACTATCTTGCACTGAGTCTTTTGATAAGGAGACTCTTAGAACCAGCCTGAGTCTTTTGATAAGGAGACTCTTAGAACCAGTACAACTGAATTTTTTGAAGAGAGATTCTAAAAACTCTTTTACACAATTTGAAAATGAAATAAGAGTAAAAAGAAGAAGTAGAAGAAGTAATTGAAACAAGAAAAAATCTTCTTCCTAGCAAGAAGATTTGAAGCACAAGAAATAGTGAATGAAATCTCTCTTCTATAGTGAGAAGGAGATTGTAGGCCTTTTTCTTTATCAATGAGAGCTCTCAGAAATTGCAGCAGTATGGCTTCAGAAGAAGGAGAAGAAGAGGGCTTGTTGTTTGCTGCAGCACAATTTTACTTCTGTTAGATTTTCTCACTTTTCACTTGGGAGCCAAGAATCATTTAGAAGGAAAGACTGATTCAAAACGGCTAGAAAAGAATAATATTATTCCATAAAATTCAGATCTACAGATAGAAGGAAAGAAATCTGGCGTGTTTTGAATTTGACATAGAAATCGACGTACGTCGATTACTATTCGACGGAAGCGTCGATTTCAGACTGGCTGGACGCCGAGAGGAGAATATGGAAGGTGCGTCGACTAAGGTGCGTCGACTTCACTAGATACGTCGACTAGAAGTCAGAGTTACGTCGACATAGGTTACGTCGAATTCTGTTTGGAGTTACTTTGACTCATTCTGAAAGGAACGTCGACTACACTTCGACGTTGCGTCAAATACTATTCGACGCATATTTACTTAGACTAATTTTTCATTCTTAGAATTTATATTCTACTCATTTTAGGGGTTAAGATAAATCATTTCCCCAACACATAAGTTAATGATCAAAATGAATCTTACAATATACTTTCCTTTAGTGCTTTGATGCAAATATAATTTAAAACATTTTTGAAGAGGAAATAAAATCAATTAAATAAAACATTAAAAGACATGATTTTATTTCATAAGAATTTGAAAAATCACTTTTTGCAATTCACCGGTCCTTCTCCCAAGGACCGATTGGATATAGCCTATCTTACCTCAGATAAGGCTTCTAGCCACCCCTAGATCTAAGCTCGACCTAATCGACATGCACAATGCGGCAAATTCTGGCTAAATCCTCACAAGGCCTAGTCTCCAATAATTGCGGCGAATTTCATACAGAATCCTTCCCGGAATCCGACATTCTCCCCAAACGATTTCTTCACACCTGTTACAAAAGGAATACAATAAAATATTACAAGATAAACTGCACACTATAAACACACAAAAAATTTTAAAGGTGAAGACGAAGGCGATGTAGATGTTGGCATTCTTGAAGCGTTCGTCCTTCGTATAGAATATGCGTTGTAGACCTTCTCCTTCAATATCTTCTTTAGATCTTCATGTTAGCCCAATGGAGATATCTCAATTGTTGTAGACAAGCATATCTCAAAAGAATCAGAATTCTGGCTTTAGAGGCAATGGAATGCTTGTTCTAGAATGAGAGGAGCTGCTCTTTAAATAGACTCGGGAGCTAACGCCCGACGTTAAGAGTTAATGCCAGCGTTAGCTGCTCGTGTATGTCATGGCTGATATCATGCAACCATCGAGATTATGGCAAATCATGGACTCAACATGTGCGTTAGCTCCAATGTTGGTGTTGACACTTGGTACTCGATGATACTTCTTCTCGACGTCATTCCCTTCTCGACAACATCCCTTATCGACGATAAGTTAATGCGAAGAATTAACTCTAACGTGGGGCATTAGCTCTCTTTCTAGAGAATCATCCCCATTCAGCATACTACTCATAGGGATGTGTAGCTAGTGTTCCTGTATAACCTGCACACTATAAACACACAAAATACAAGATCAAATACAATATTATATTTGTTATTCTCAAACCAAGAGATGCAGAACATTGGCTCCAACAATCTCCCCCTTTTGAAAATAACAAATACTTGTATGAGAAATTAGTGAGATGAAGAAAATGTGTGTTTATAGATAAGTGTGGTAATAAGATATGCATGAATAACATGTTAAGAGCGTGATAGATTTGAAAGCGATAATGCATACTCTTTCAATATGAAGTCCTCCCCCTATATAAGTGTGAGAGGACCCAGCGCAACCAACTGCACCAAAAGCCCGGACTGTTGGTGAAGGCGCAACTTGATCTTTATATCAATGGAAGGGCGCTATGGGCAAGTGAGGAGACGCTGGACCCAACAATCCCCCCCCCCCCCCCCCCCCCCAGCGTCCAGCACGACCCGCAATTCAGAGGTGCTCCACATGGCCCGCAGGCTCAGAGGTGGCTTGACACATGGCTGCGGCCGCCTGACCCACCGGGACCCACACAGGTAGAGAGAATTTCAGGAATTATCAGCGCCCCCCCCCGGTGTCGAACCCGCAACCTGCTTTGATACCAATTGAGAGGACCCAGCGCAACCAACTGCACCAAAAGCCCGGACTGTTGGTGAAGGCGTAACTTGATCTTTATATCAATGGAAGGGCGCTACGGGTCAAGTGAGGAGACGCTGGACCCAACAAAGTGTTCTCTTATAATTTACTCCCCCTCAATATATATTTTACTAGATTTCTCAATTTATTCTCCCCCTTTGTTATCAGCAAAAGTGGGTAGGGATGAGTGTATATCTGCTAAGATTGATTATGAACTACTTATTGAAGGATTGTCATGATCGAGCATAGGATAGTGTATGCACCTCATATATGATTACTCCCCCTACAAAGATACTATTTTGAGTTTGATATTAATATAATGCAATCCCCCTAAATGTTATATTTATGCACTTTATTCTCCCTTTTTTGTAGTATCAAAGGAGGGTTTAGGTGAGAGTATGCAATAAGGATTGATATGATCTATGTAGAGAAGAAAAATAGGATGAAATCAATAACATATTAAATACTACCTATTGAGAAAAATATAAGCATGATGGAACATAAAGTAGTAAGCAACATAGCTGAAATGATAAAGTAAACATTCTTATTTTAAGATACCACTTGTTGAAAAAATAATAGTCATGAAAAAGCATAAGTAGTAAACTTAGAGGAAGAATATAATAAGCACTCTTAAACATAAACATCATTTTAGAAGATACAATCATATAAAAGATAATGAGTTTTAAATTTGAAAAGTTGATGTTTGATTTAAAGGTTCAAGAGATGCTATTCCATTAAGATAAAATTGCAAGCATGATTTTATAATATCAAGAAAAGCTACAAAACAACAATGTAATAAAATTTGCAATTCAAATAAACATAAACATTGTAGCGATCATGCTTTGTTATCTAGCGCATTTACTTAAGTTTGTAGAGAATAGTGTAGATGAGCATTATGATCCAATTCTCATGAGTAGAAGTTTTATGAAAGATAATGATGTGTACAAAATAGTGTTTTTATAAAGTATACAAGTGAATCAATCAAAAACACATGACATATATAATGAAATAACATAACATTAAAATACACAAATACTATTACTTTCCCAATATTTCAATGCACATATATATGCACATATATATTAAAGAGAAGTGGTGAAAATTTTGTTTGCACACGACACTTTAGAATTTTTGGTGGAATTCTCCTTGTCATCTATTTTTATTTAATTTTTATTTTTATGACCAAGGACTCCAAATTCACTTGTTTTTTGCAAACATTGAAATTTTATTTTATATACCACATTTCTCTAATCACAAGTGCATGAAAACAAAGAATTAAAATAACCAATTCAATGCTGTGTAGGTAATCTATTTATGCATTTTATGTATTAATGTTATTACACTACACAATTATGCAAGAATAAGATTGTAAATACATGTATGTTATCAAAAATAAGTGAGTGAATGAATCATTATCAAACATAATATATTACTCATACTTAGAGGCATGCTACGTGTTTCTACACATGTATATCTACAATAAATTTCATTGCACATAACAAGATAATTTTCAAGGCATGATAATTATAAAACAATGATTTTAAGAAACTTGAAAGTTAAATTAAACAGTGTATTTAATCTTTAACTGATATAATTAATCATCCTTGACAATGGCAATAAATAACAATCAATTTTTAATTTTTATTTAAGTACAAAATAATAAACACACATAAAGAGAAAAACATATTTTTGTTCTTTGAAATTATTTTATTAATTTTGTATTTGTTTTTAAGTATTCAAATTTAAATATTTTCTGGAAAACATAAAATTCTTTAATAGGCCTATCTGTAAATGATATTCTATGTCAGAGAAATAAACCCAAAATAATGTATGAGAAAATACCTGAAATTTTTCAAAAAGAAATAAAAAAAAATTGGTGCAAAGGGGCTGACGCCAGGCGTTAGCTCTTAATGCCAAAACAGAACTGCAAATTTTGATTTTTTGAAAAATGTTTTTCTTAATTCAGTTGTATTATAAAGAGGTCTTCTTACTGTTGAAATTTCAGACTTTTTAGAGAAATTTTGAAGGCTCTTTTAAGCATGTTTTTGATGATTTTTCAAATACATGTGTTTTATAAAAATCATTAATGCTCAAAATAATAAAATATGCAAACACAAGATGCAAAGATAGAACAAAAATAATATGCATGATTTAAGTATAAAGAGTGAGGTGATGTTCATGCAATGAATATAATATAAGTATATCTAAGATCAAGATACCTTAATTACATGACTACACTCTAGCCACGTATTAAATGACAGATGGGCATGAGGAGCTGCACGCATGTCGTATGTTGGGGTGTTAATCTCACATGCATACAAAAGATGACGCTCAACCTAGCACTCTCCCCCCCCCCCCCCCCGTGTGCCTCGGAAAACCCAACTGGAACCCTCCCCGGTTAAGGACAAGACATGACTTAGAGGTTAGGTCTCTAATGCACACAATCTTATGCCCTCGCTACTGTGAGACACATGTCATGGGTTAATGATTATGGACATAGTAAACATTTTAGCCTAAGGATTGATTCATAAAATATGAGTTTGTTTTAGTTTTAGAACATATAGTAGATTTCAAAGCCTCATAGTAATTATGAATTTTGAAGTTCAATTTTTTGTACCTTTAATTTATCCTGTCATCATATTGATTAACCTAGCATATACACTAAATTGAGCATTTACCAAAGGTGCAGCAAGGATAATAAATTTGGATGCAATGTTATGCTAAATATATATAATTGGTTTGCATGTAATCAATCATAGAGTTTTGAATTTTCATAGACCTAGAATGAAGTAACAATTCAATTTCATTTCATCTTGTTTATATCAAGTTAATTCATAGGTCTAAAGATAATGAGATACATACAAACAATATAGATGCACATCACACACACAAAACAAGATATGAAACTATAATACCAATAACCATCGTATATTTCATAATTCCTAAGGTTGATAGAAATAGTTGATTTAAGATAATTCTTGATAGATCATGAGTTATGATATATGATAATAGTGAATTTTATCATAGGATATCAATAGATCATGGTGAATGTGTGAAATCATATTCACCATTTTTGTAATTTTTCAATTCTGAATTTTCTAGATCATGATTTTCCATTATAGGGGCTATCATATGCATCAAAGAAAATAAACAAATATGCAATAATTTGAGCATTTAATATTTTAGCATAAGACCCCTAAAAGCACAATTAAATCCATTTTTGAAAGTAATTTCATTAGTCTTGCTAATATCACTTAAAAAATTTATCATTCAATTTTTGATGATAAAATAAGACATTTACAGGCAATCGATTTAAAAAGGATAAAACTTTAGAAAATGAAAAGATAGATCACTTGTAAACATTATGACTTTATGTTCAATTTAAATCAATTTGATTTGTTAAACATTAGGCTTAAAATGTGTAAGTCATGTCCCATGAAATATATAGTGACCATAAACACGTTGGATCAAAAATACAAAACAAACAAAAGAAAAAAGAAATAAAGCATATCATAATGTATAGTATTGTGTATTTAATTTTGATTAATTTCTACTTCATGCAATTCAATCGATACTAATAAATAATAAGTTTAGGTATCCAAAGAGGACCAAGAGTGAAGGTTCCTTTGGGTACCCAAATATAGCGTGATGTTTTATGAGGAGACAAGGATGAATAAGCCATTTCAAGTGTTTCATTTTTAAGAATGGGTCTCCATTCATACCTTGGGTGATTATCTTTTAAATTCATATTTTGATTATATGACATCATTTTGTGGTGATAATTGGTTAAAAACTATTCTTTTGAGAATTATGTTTATTAATATTGTTTTTCAAAGTAGATTGATGTTGATAATAGTTTTTGAATACTCATTTTTAGAGAGTTTATAAAAGTGATGGTGTTTCTTAAGAATTGAATGTTGAAAGAGTGATTAGATAAAAAGTTTTTATTTACTTGTTGATTTTCATTTCCACTCTTTCTTATAGACCAAATCTTATAATGTGAAGTTAAGCTTTTGGAGTTTTGATTTATTAATAAACTAGGGATTAGAGATTGTTTATTACTTGAGAAATTTTTAATAAACAATTTTAATGATTCTAGTTTACTAGTTAGAGCATCATTTTCTTTTATCAATTTTTCATTATGCTCTTTTAAAGTTAAAATAAATTTTTCCAAAACCTTGAGTTGTTCTTTAAAAGTATTGTAATCAAAAGAAGGTTAAGTATTTTTAATTAAAGAACATGAAAGAGAATTTGAAATATCATATAAGATTCTACTTTAGCGTTTGCTTTTAAAGTTTTATTTTCTAAACGTAATTTGGAATTAGTATTTTTTAACTGTAAAATTTTACGTTTAGCAATTTTAAGCATACGAGATGTAGAAATAGAATTTGTTACAAAAAGAGAAGATTTTGATTTTCTTACATTGCTATGTGATGAGGCAAGATTTGAACCAAAGGTTCCTTTGACATCTTCTTCGCATTCCACTTCCATATTTGAATTTTTGTCTTCTCTTTTGCTTGATGTGTTGTCATCATTTAAGTCCAATATTGTGACGTTGCATTCTTCTCTCTTAGATAGATCTTCCTCCAAGCATGATTCCTCGTCGGTTTCTTCTCTTGGATACATAAGGAATTACTCATATTCATCATCTATGGAAGGAAGACTATAATTATTCTCAAGAAATTTCCAAACTTCAAAAGCAGTAGGAAGTGTATAAATAAGTTTGAAAATATTTTGATCTAGAGTACAATATAGACTATTCATAGATATGGCATTTAAAAAAATTTAATTTTTATTTAGAAAACATAGGGGCATTTTAATAGTAATATTCCAAACTTCAATATCCAAAGATTTAAGAAATTTTCCAAACGAGGTTTCCATTCACCCATAAATAATGGTGGTGATAATGATTTTTTATTTTCATAAAAAATTTCACTTCTATTGGATGCGAGATCATGAAGCATCATTATTCTCAGTTGTGAAGACATTTTGGAATAACCTACGCTCTGATACCACGTGTTGGATATTATGGCACCCTTAGAGGGGGGTGAATAAGGGTTTTATGGAATTTAAATCTTATTTAAATTTATCAGAGTTTGCGACCGAAGTTTCATAATATTCTTTAAGAAAATATATTTTAATATCTCAGATAAAGATTATATTGACGATTCATTTTTAGGGAAGACGGAATTCAATTTTTCTCCATTACCGCCAGTGCTAGTGCAAACGCCTACCGTTAGTGACAAAAGTTGAATTCCATAAGTTAATGATCAAAGTGAATCTTAAAATAGATTTAGCTTTAGTACTTTAGTGCAAATATAATTTAAAACATTTTTGAAGAGGAAATACAATCAATTAAATGAAACATTAAAAGACATGATTTTATTTCATAAGAAATTGATTACACAAATGTTTGCTTTAATGCTTTGATGAAAATATAATTTAGCACATAGTTAAATAGGAAAATAATCAATTGAATGAAACATTAAAGAACATGATTTTATTTCATAAGAAATTGATTATACAATTGTTTGATTTCTATAACGCTAGAAATCAATGCGAGAATATGAAAACCCCTTTTTGCGATTCACTGGTTCTTCTCCCAAGGACCGCTTGGCTATAGCCTACTTACCCTAGATAAGGCCTCTACCCACCCCCTAGATCTAACCTCGACCTAGTCGCCACGCACAAGGCGGCGAATTCCCCCTAAACATCACAAGGCCTAGTCGCCAACAATTGCGGCGAATTTCCCACAGAATCCTTCCCCGAATCCGAAGTTCTTCCCAAATGATTACTTCAAAACCATTACAAAAGGAATACAATAAAAGATTACAAAATAAAAATAAAGTAAGAGAAACTCCCCAAGAAATTCAAAAGGTGAAGACGAAGGCGATGTAGACGTTGGCGTTCTTGAAGCGTTCATCCTTTGTATAGAATATGCATTGTAGACCTTCTCCTTCAAAATCTTCTTTAGATCTTCATGTTAGCCCAAGGGAGATCTCTCAATTGGTGTAGACGAGCCTCTCTCAAAAGAATCAGAATTCTGGCTTTAGAGGCAATGGAATGCTTGTTCTAGAATGAAAGGAGCTGCTTTTTAAATAGGCTCGGGAGCTAACGCCTGGTGTTAAGAGTTAACACCTGCTTTAGCTTCTCGTGTACGTCGTGGCTGAGATCGTGCAACCGTCGAGATCATGGTAGATCGTGGACTCAATGCACGCGTTAGCTCCAACGCTGGCATTATCACTTGGTACTCGACGATACTTCTTCTCGACGTCATTCCCTTCTCGACAACATCACTTATCGATGATATGTTAACGTGGGGCAATAACTCTAACGCGTGGCATTAGCTCTCTTTCAAGAGAATCGTCCCCATTCAGCATACTACTCATAGGGATGTGTAGCTATAGTTCTTGTACAACATGCATACTATAAACACACAAAATACAAGATCAAATACAACGCAGTATTTAATATTCTCAAACCAAGAGATGCGGAACATAGGCTCCAGTATAATCTAAATCGGATGTGTCTCATTCTCCGACAAGCTCTTTAGTGAAAAATGCCAACCCTTCTAATAATTTAAATGAAAAATATAAGGTACTTGGAAAAGAGCTTGTCATATCAAAAGAATGCAATGAAAAGCTTTGTCTAGTAATTTCATCATTAAAAATTGATTGTGCGAAGTGAGAAAATTATTAAACTGAAATTAAAGAAATGGATGAGATTTTTGAAGAATTCATGAGTGAATTTAAAGCTCATATCGATTCAATAGTCTCCACACTTAAGAATAGAACAATCACATATAATAAAGCTAGACAAAATTTAAAATTAAAAAAATATTGAATTGGAAACTAAAATCATCGTGCCAAAGGAAATTATAAAGAAAAACTCACCAAAGGTGAATCTATAAAAACACCTTCAGTCCAAGAGCGAGATGAATATAAATTTCCACAACATAAATAAATTGAACAAATGGAGATGGAAAATCCAATTGCAAGTAAATGAAATAACTAAAAAGAATAATCCTTTTCATTTACAAAATAAAATTACTCCATTGGAAAAAATATTTGAAATCAAATTTCCTAAAAATAAATTCCAAAATAAACAACATGGAAATTTGAACCATAAAACAAATATTCAACCAAGGTATGAATGGAGACCTATCCTAAATCGAGACACACTGTATCCTCCTGAAAATATCCATTCGTCCTTGTCTCCCCGAAAGCCAACACGTCAAGTTTGGGTACCCAAGGAAACCACCATTCTTGGTCCCCTTTGGATACCTAAAATGATTATCCGTTAGTATCCTCTATTTGCATGAAGTAGAGACAAAAGAATGATTATATTTGTTTACTTCACGATATGTATAATGATTTCTATTTCTATTTTCTTATTTCCTCTTTGTTTATCCTTTCTTTTGAGCAAACACATTTTTGGTCACCCAACTTTTATTGCAAGATAATTTATCAATACTAAAATCAAAATTCCAGAATTAAATTCATGTACCCAGAATGAGATAAAAATCATCTTTTTATAAGTGACCAAAATATTTTAATTAACTTTAAAATAAATTTTAAAGGCTAGTTATCTTGAGTGCATATTAAAATTAAAATTAACTAGCCACAGATTTTTGAAAACTATAACATGAATATAAGCAAGTTGTCGTCATAAAAAAATTAATAACGGATAAAATAAAAACATGCAATACATAATCTAATTCAAGTGTCCAACCTGTCTTATTACAATACAAAATCAAATAAATGTCTAGCCCTGACTGCTTTCTAAGGTAGTCAATGAAATGTTTAATTTCCTCATTATCTTTGTCATCATCTTCTTCAGTCCTCCAATAGCCTTCTTCATTTCTCTTATTTCCCGTCCTTATTCCTCGATCATCTCATACATATCTCGACGGGGCGCTCAGAGTGAACTTCCACGGCGAAGAGGAGGATGATAAGTAGATGGATGTGCGCTAGGTGCTGAAGAGATCTCCTCTACCATATATGTTTGTGGACGACTATCGTTTGGAAATGTTATCCAATCGATGGTCTGATACTTGTGTGCCAACACTTTCTGAATAACGTCACCCAAAGGCAGTGTGTTTAGTTATTGGCGCTCGGGATCTCTCAGTCGAAATGTATATCTCATAATAGATAATATCAAATCAGACACACTAAATGACATACCAGCCAAGATATAATAAGTCACCATCGAGAGCTGGGCGGTAATCTTCTTCGTGTCCCCTGATTTGAACATAAGAGAATGGCCCAAGACGTCCAGGATGATGTGAGTATCTGGAGTCAGAGAAGTAATGTACATGATAAGCTCTCGATGATTCTCCTGACTATGGAGGACATGATTTATCAAGGTCATGTCCCGAAAAGTCCGGAAGGCCTCGACAATGTCTAGTCGGTGGCCGGTTGGAGACAAGCCATACATCCTCTCCAAGTCCTCGCACTCTATGGTCACGATATGTGAACCAATATAGGTCTGCACCCCTCCGTTGACTGAGGTGAGAGCTGGATCCCAAAGGTTGTATAGAACTCACGGACCAGTATCAATGAGAATGCGTCTTTAGACTTAATTATTGTGAGGATTTCTGCTTCAGCCAAATATATGTAAATGTGGGGATAAAGATCCACATCGATCTCCATAGCCATAGCCACACTCACGGTGGCACTCTCCACTACAGGGTTAGAGTGGGAAGCAGAACGGTGTCTCTTTGAAAAACTGCGTCGAGGGTGTGAGTTGGAAGATGCCATGACCTAGTAAGGAAGAATAGTAAAATTGATAGTAAAATGTGGTCTGGAAGTTACTGTTGGATCTGTAGGCGCCCTTAGATGGGGGGGGGGGGGGTGAATAAGGGTTTTAAAATTTCAGTGATTACAAGAGAAAATAATTCTCAGATACTACCGCCAGCGGTAGTGTTAACGCTTGGCGTTAGCAACAGTGAGAATACTTTTACGTTTGAACAATGAGAATCACAGAGTACGACTCAGAAATGAAACAATAAACATATTTTCATTAATCATTAACTGGAAGTAAATACGATTACAAAACTTTTACCAATAACGCTTGGAAAGAGGTGACCAATGAAAACACTTTTGGTTTTCTATACCGACCCTTCTCCCAAGGACCGGTTGACTCTAGCCTATCTCTCCCCAGACAAGGCCTCAAGCTGCTCTTGCCCTTCCCTCACCGGAAAGGCCTCAAGCACTCCCTAGACCTAGTCGCCAACACGAGGTGAAATTCCCCTAATCCCGGCAAACAGGCTTTCCGCGTTCATCGTTCATCGAACGGAGCACTGAGTTCGTCGAACCCAGTTCGTCGAACGGAACTAGTGCACCGCGATAATGCAGATGCCCTGCGGTAGTGCATAAAATTCGTCGAACGCCAACTTGCATCTCAGCGGCTACCCTTCTCAGCAGTTTCGTCTCAACGGTTGTTAATGCTAGCGCCAGTGGTAGAGTTAGTGCGGCGCAGTAGCAACAACAACACAACACCATGGAGTTTTGAAAGCACAAAATCCTGGATACTATAAACACAAAACAAGTATGAACAAATACAATAGGATTTGTTATTGTCAAACAAAGAGATGCGGAAAGCATGTTCCAACAAACTCCCCCTTTTGATAATAACAAATCCCCTTAGAAAGTAATAATACGTTTGATTGGAATTTGTGTTTATAATAGAGATAGGCATGAAATTTAAGACTTGTGCATATGCTCCCCCTAAATGAATGCTCCCCCTACAACAAATCTTCCTATGAACTTAACTCCCCAAACATGTTAAGTTCTTTCAAATTTATTCTCCCCCTTTTGGTATTATCAAAAGAGAGTGGAGAGGAAGGCCAACAAAAAGTGAGTAATTACTGTGTAGAGAGGGAATGAGCATGACAAATAGGTAGACACTAAGAAAGAAATACAATTAATAGGAGTGAAAAGAGAATGTGAAGAGATTTTCATAGAAAGACCACTTGTTGAAATAAATGTATTCATGATCGAGCATACAAGTAGTAAGGAGGTGGAAAGCATGACGAAACAAGTTGTAAGTGAACATCTTTATAGGAATTTAGAAGCATAGTAGATAATGAAGAATTTTAGATATAAGAAAATAGATGTTGTAGCATTTTAAGTACACAAAATAATTTCAGTTTTAACATAGCCATACACTAGTTGAAAGGTAGGCAATACATAGTTCTCATGGCGTAGCGAAAAAAATATGTAAGCATGATATAAGTTATCAAGACAAGATAGAAGAATACAATGTTCAAAATTTAGAAATCAAGTACACTTGTACATTGTAATGATTATGCAAAGCTATCTAGTGCATTTACTTAAGAGTTCAGAGAATACATATTGATATGCAATAGACTCCAATTCTCATGAGCAGAAGGCTCACAAGTGACAATGATGTGAACAAAATAGTGTTTTTGAAAAAAGTATACATATGAGTTAATCAAAACGCATGACATGTATAATGGAATAAACACGATATTATTGAACAAACATTTTTATAGTTACCTCTTCCCACAAAGTTATATAAATTATTCAATGCACATAGTACAATAGTACAACTACCAAGGTGCTCTGCACACACAATGCCTATTAAGACTTATCACGGTGCAAAGTAGTGCTTGGGAAATCACAAGAATTATTTTGAATGTTATTTATTTGTGATTCGGTGTACAAGAAGAAGTATGTAAAAACAAATGTTTGCAACAAGACACTTTACAATTCTCTCTAAGGTGCTTAACCTCACAATGCTCATTAAGACTTATCAGGAGGGTGAGTAGTGCTTGGTGGAGTTATCTTTGACAATTATTCATTTGAATTTTTTTTTGCTTAACGACAAAGGTCTCCGAATTCACTTGTATGTGCAAACAAAAAGATTTTTGAAAAGACACACTTCTTCAAAGATAGGTGCATGAAAAAGATTTTCACATGTGGTGAAGGTAAAACTAAGCATGCCAAGCAATAATATGACGTTGTTACACTGCACAATCATGTAAGAGAAGATTAAATTCATATGTAGTTTGTCAAAAGGTGGGAGTGAAACAAAATCATTAGCAAATATAAACCATTTACTCATACATAGAGGCATGCTATGCAAACCTACACATGATTTCTATAATCAATTTCAAAGCACACAGAAGATAATGATCAAGGCATGCTACAAAAACAATGTTATTAAGATACTTGAACGAGAGAATGAAACATTGTATACGAAGCTTGGCAAGATAAACTATATCATCCTTGAAACATAGAAAATCTACATTAGTTTTTATAAATTTTAAGTTTTCAAAAACAAAAAGAAAACAAATAGAAAGCATGTTTTTGATGTTTTAATTTGTTTTTCAATTTTGTAGTTTGTTTTGATATACAAAAGAAACAAAGCATGTTTTTGGTTGGATTTTGATTTGATTTGTATAAATTTTTTTGTTTTTGGAATTTTTAAAAGAAAATAGCAGAAACAAAAAAAATGAAAAAGAGACTGGAAATGTGAGTCAGGTAGAGGCTTGAAAATAACAGAAAATAAGTGCATAAAGATAAATAAAAGAAAACAGTAAAAAGGACAAAAAGCACGCTGCCGCCGGGCGATAGAGTTACCGCGCCGCAGTAACGCATGAAATATAAGGGTTTAACTCGGTCAGATCTCATTTTGTCAAGGGATTTGGATCTCATTTTTTTCTCATCGACTTCCGCCGGCGTTAGAAGCAGGTAAGGTTTCTCTTTTGTTGTTTTACTTTCTTTTATGGTTTATTTTGCTGATTCAAGCTAGGATCTAGTTGATTTGAAGGATTTTCATGGTGGTGTGTTCATAGGAGGCTATATGAAATTTTTTTAGATATTTTGGTAGATCTATGAGTTATTGTTTGAGTATTCAAGTTAGAGTAGTTGAAATAACTCAGATCTGGAATTTTTGAGTCTTTTCGAAATGATTTTGGAGTTTTTTGGTGGATTCGAAGGAGGAAGACGAACAGCAGTTTCGTCTGTTACCGCGCGGCGGTGTATATATACCGCGCTGCGGTAACTCTTTTGTACCAATTTTCAAGTTATCTCCTGTCCAGGTTTTGATGTTTTGCCTTTAATTTTATTTTGGTGCAGATTTGATAATGGCTTCCACCAGTTGTCACGCTCGACGGTCAAATGTGGGTTGGAATCAAGAGGGCAGAGCAATATTCCCTGGTATTGAGGATGCTACCATCGGAGTACAATGGCGGTGGGGATAGAGCTACCCATTCATGAACATATATATGAATATTTGGCTCACACGGGTGTACTCTCAGTGATCATAGATGATAATTTTTCTTCAGTTTTGGTAAGAGAATTTTATATGAGATTGGAGGTTTTGGCTCGGACTGATCTTCAAGGAGGAGTACGTTCCTATATTCAAGGTCATGAGGTAGTGATAACTCATGAAGATTTACGTGAGGAGTTTGGCCTTGAATGGAGTGATAATCTCTTGGATATTGTACAGCAGTTCCGAACGCTTCGGAACTGGACTCAAATAAATGAAGTGTTGCATGGTCGAGAAGGTGTGGAGGTAGTGATTTCATCAGTTACTACACTAACTCCCAATGCATACATTATCCAAGAGATCCTACGACGTACTATCATGATAAAGGCGAGAGATACAAGGATGATCACATCTCTATTGAGTATGGTCACCTATCATATTTTAGGAAAAATTAAGTTTGATATGGCAGATCTCCTATTATCTATGATCTGATATACATATAAGTTGAAAGACCCATGGCGACAGCGATTGAATACTCTTCCATTGGGAGGAATAATTCAACGCATTGTATTCAAGAAATACCAGTCTCTCAATATGGAAGTTTATCATCTTGACTGTCGTCCAGCCAGATTATCCTCTCTATCTATTCATCCTCCACATCAGGAGCGAGCTCCAACTCCACAACCTCTAGTTCAACGAGGTGTGTCAATGAGAGAGACCCAACGAGACCTTCAGGAGCTAGCGGATATCAATAGAAAGGTGACAAGAATGTCGAAAAAGATTTCTGGAATCGAGAAGATGGTATGAAAGATCATGGTGGCCCTTAAATTAACTCCATCACCACCTAGAAAGGAGAGTCCAGAAGAGGAGCAGCCACGACCATCGGTTCGTCGAAGACGTCGTGGAGGTGATGAAGGAGAAAGCAGCAGTATGGGGGCTGGAGAGTAGGAGAATGAAGATCATTTTTTTTGTAATTAATGCAGGTTTTCAGAGACACCAAAACAGACTACTGTTACTACCGCGTGGCGCTAGTGCTAGCGTTGGCGTTAGTATCAGCATACTTTTTGGGTTTATTTATTTTAGTTTGGACTAATATCTAGCTTTGTTTAAGTGTTCTATTATGCTTATCTTGCTAACAAGTTTTAAGAATTTCCTGCATGGTTATGAAATTTTTTACTCCAGAGTTTGATAATTATTCTTATTTGTCTTTGAAAAGTTCAATTATCATGTGGCATTATCTTAACTATTTCATTTTAGTGTTACTGAATTTTTGATTAAAAAAAATTACAAGTTATAAAGTGATTTTATCATGACGGCTCAAGGAAATAAAAACAAAAAAGGAAATTCAGCATATCATGAAGTATCAGCATAATTAATATTTTAAATTTTTTGTTGATTTCTACTTCATGCAAATGATTGGATACTAATGAATGAGAGATTTAGGTATCTAAAGAGGACCGGATATGACGGTTCCTTTGGGTACCCAAATACAATGTGTTTGCTTTTGGGGAGATAATGATGAATGGGCCCTTTTGAGTGGAGCTTGTATTTTGTCTTTAGCTTTGGGTCTCCATTCAAACCTTGGAAAAATGTTATTTTTATTTTTCAAATTTCCATAGT
The DNA here is from genome assembly GCA_033032865.1 of Dactylorhiza incarnata. Classification (NCBI taxonomy): domain Eukaryota; kingdom Viridiplantae; phylum Streptophyta; class Magnoliopsida; order Asparagales; family Orchidaceae; genus Dactylorhiza; species Dactylorhiza incarnata. The sequence continues at coordinate 1,672,874 of JAWHQI010000017.1, read as the reverse complement.
CATTTTCTTGAATGTTTGGATAACAATGACTTTTGAATTTATTTTTTAAAGGAAATTTGTTTGCGTTTAATTTTAGGTTGGGAGAAACAAGATATTATAAATTATGGTGATTTTGATTTTGATTTACAACTCCTTTATGTTCCATACTCCCATTTTTAAACTTAGATAAGATGTTCATATTCATATTCAACTTGTTTTTAGATATAGTTTGATATTGTGAATTTGTATTTACCATTTTCAAAAGCAAATTGATTTTGTATTTTAATTCTTCATTCTTAACAATAAGATTATGTCTAGCTTTATTATAGGCGATTGTGCTGTTTTTAAGAATGGAAATAATTGAATCAATATGATTTTGATAGTTATTTCTATATTCATCAAATGTTTCATCCATCTCTTTAATTTCAATTTTATAGTCCTTACACTTAGCACAATCATTTTTCAAGGATGAATTTTCTAAACATAATTTTTCATTTTGTTCTTTTATAAAAACAAGTTCCTTTTCAAGCTTCTTGTGTTTTTCTTTTAATTCATTATATTCTACACAAGGTGTAGTGTTTTCAACAAAGGAACTAGATAAATTTGAGTTTGATTGTTCATTAATTTTTGCCTTTAAATTTTTGTTTTCTAAGCCCAAATGTTTATTAGCATCTTTTAATTTCTTAATCTTGCGCTTTGTAGTTTGAAGCAATTGTAATGAAGAGATTGTAGTACAAAAAATGGGATTTGATTTCCTTACGTTGCTTTCGGGAGAGGCATGATTTGAACACATAGTTTCTTTGACATCTTTTTGGCACTCCTCTTTCGAAGACAGTACTTCTTCTCTTCCATTTGATGTGTGCTCCATTGATCCGTCATGAGAGGAGTATTCTTGAAGACCTGTGCAAGCTTGCATATTCTCCGGTTCTTGATATTGTTCCATACCTGTAGAAGGAGAATCATAAGTTCTTTCAAGAAAATTCCATATCTCATATGCGGTAGGTAGTGTAAATAAGTTTGAAAATATTTTGGTCTAACGAACAAAATATACTATTCATAGATTTTGCATTTAAAATAATTTCGTTTCTAGTTAGTACGCAAGATGGCTTTTCAATAGTAATATTCCAAACTTTTTCATCTAAGGCCTTAAGAAAATTTTTCATTAATGTTTTCCACCCTTTATAATTTTTCCCCACAAATAAAGGTGGTGATAATACTTTTTCATTTATATTAAAATTTTCCCCACTAGTAGAAGCGAGATCATGACCAAGAGACGCCATTATTCCCGGTTGTTAAGCCGATTTGGAATAACATCTCTCTGATACCACTTGTTGGATCTGTAGGCGCCCTTAGAGGGGGGGGGGTGAATAAGGGTTTTAAAATTTTAGTGATTATAAGAGAAAATAATTCTCAGATACTACAGCCAGCGGTAGTGTTAACGCTTGGCGTTAGCAACAGTGAGAATACTTTTACGTTTGAACAATGAGATTCACAGAGTATGACTCAGAAATGAAACAATAAACATATTTTCATTAATCATTAACTGGAAGTAAATACGATCATAAAACTTTTCCCAATAACGCTTGGAAAGAGGCGACCAATTAAAAAACTTTTGGTTTTCTATACCGACCCTTCTCCCAAGGACCGGTTGGCTTTAGCCTATCTCTCCCTAGACAAGGCCTCAAGACGCTCTAGCCCTTCCCTCACCGAAAAGGCCTCAAGCACTCCCTAGATCTACACCCTAGACCTAGTCGCCAACACGAGGCAAATTTCCCCTAGTCCCCGCAAGGCCCTAATCACCGTGTGGCGAGTTCCTCTACCAAACAAAAGATATAAAGGTTACAATAAGAAAAGTAAAACAAGAGACAAACTAGAAACTCCCTCAAAAGTAGAACTTGATGTCGATGTAGATGCGATCGTATTGGTCTTCAAGTTCTTTTGCGTTCACAAATGTTGATGGAGTTCTTCGGGCTGCTTCTGAAAGTTCACTCGTGTGCTCTGAAAGTATGGCTCCAATAACTTCTGTAACAGCAAGCACCAACGGAGGAGGCGCTGCTCTTTAAATAGATTCGACAGCTACCGCCTGCGCTAGTACTATTGCCCCACGATAGTGACACAACGCGCACACAGATCGTGGCAGTTAAGTCAACTTCTGAGCGCAGACGGTTGTGACAGCCTAGCGCACCGCGGTAACACTATCGCCCCGTGATAGTGCAATTTCCTTCCTTCAGCCAATATCTCTTTCCAAATTTACCCCTCAATCAACTACAGACAGGATGTTTCCAAAAGCTACCGCCGGGCGTTATACCTAACGCGACGCGATAGTACTTGCCAAACATAGCGACCCGTCGACATTCCTTTTTCTCCACTTTCCTTTCTGTCAATAGTTTCCAAAAATGCTAATGCCAGCATCAGTACTAACGCTCCGCGGAAGATCATTTCGTCGGGCGCATCTTTGTCGAGCTGACCTCAGCTTTCGTCGATCTCAATTTGGTTCGTCGAACGACATCATTTTCTTCGAACACCATTTCGTCTTTCGGACGCTAGCGCCAGCGTTAGTGCTAATGCGCCGCGGTAGAGCTGCAGTTCATCGAACGGGCCTCAGCTTTCATCGATCGTCGAACGCCCTGATATGAATTTCGTTGAACGGGCTTTCCGCGTTCGTCGTTCGTCGAATGGAGCACCGAGTTCGTCGAACCCAGTTCGTCGAACGGAACTAGCGTGCCATGGTAATGCAGACACCCTGCGGTAGTGCATACAATTCGTCGAACGCCAGCTTGCATCTCAGCGGCTACCCTTCTTAGCGGTTTCGTCTCAGCAGTTGTTAATGCTAGCGCCAGTGGTAGAGTTAGCGCGGCGCGGTAGCAACAACAACACAGCACCATGGAGTTTTGAAAGCACAGAATCATGCATACTATAAACACAAAATAAGTATGATCAAATACAATAGGATTTATTATTGTTAAACAAAGAGATGCGGAAAGCATGTTCCAACAGTTACCGCCGCATGGTAACATTGTTACTGCCATGCGGTAGTCAGACGACCATGAAACCATCATCTTCCTCTGGATCCCTCTCAAAAACTCCAGATCCAGCCAAGAAATATGAGAAATCCTTGAGGTGGGATCATTCCATAACCTATGTCTAAGAAGAGGTGAAATCTACCATGGATCCATGAATAAAATTGAAAACCCCTCACTCCAATATCTGAGAAACTTCAAATCCATAACCTATTTGTAGAGATCTGAATGTACTTCAAAAATCCTCCATGAAATCAACTAAAACCTCAAACATGCAACTAAAAAGGGGGAAGAAAGGGGGATTTTACCTTGGAAGAGAGGTAGCGTTGGGCGAAAACTGCTTGGGCAAATACTAATGGTAAGAGGAGATGTGGGGGGATAGTACTTAGTTAAAAGGCTTTAAAGAATGCTACTGCGGAGAGGTACCTTTACCGTCAGCTGTAGTTTATCTATATGAAATATTTTCTTTATTACTGAGTACTCTAAAAATGCCTGAAAATATTTCATGTGTTTTGATTCTTAAATTTGTTTATTCTTCAGTTCATTAGTATTTTTATATTTGTTTATGACTATAGATCCTTTAGTTGTGTCTCACCATAGCGGAGGCGTAGGGGTGTGTGCATTAGAGAATCTAATCTGTAATCCACGTCTTGTCCTTAATAGGGGAGGGTTCTAGTGGGGCCTTGCGAGGCACTGGGGGGAAAGAGTGTAAGGTTAGATGGGCATTGGTGTATGTATATGGGACTAACACCACAACCTACGACATATTTGTAGCTCCTCATGCCCATCTGTTACTTAGTATGAGGCAAAAGTGTAGTCATACCTGTGGTGTCTTAATCTTGAATGACATTTAGAAAATATAACCGTCAAATTCTGGACTGTTTTTCTCGAGAAATCTTCACTTTCTGAGTTACCACCGGGTGTTAGACATACCGCCGACGTTAGATGCTTTTCATGTCTTGTCCGATCTCTCTTCTATTTTTTTAATTTATTTCTTATGTACTTTTCTCTGTTTTTATTTCCTTTCCAGTTTTTGTTAAATAACAAAAATCACATAAAAATTTGAAAACCCCAAAATCACAAAAACACATTTTTTTGTTTGTTGTTTGCTTATTGTTGAAAAATTTACCTAAAATATAAAAAAATGAAAGATGTTCGTGCTAGACGGGGCATACATTACATGAAGTTGAAGTTCCATTATTACATAAATTATTTGATTTATGATTTCTAATCTTTGTGTACATTGTATGCCTTCATCATGATATGTCCTAATCTATTACTGAGTGCTATTATAATAGAAATGTATGTTTCATATGCCTCTAGGTATGTGTGAGGATTTAGGCTTGACAATGATATTACACATCCTTAGACAATGCACTCAAGTAGAAATTTGAATGCTTACATGCTATAACTCGTGATATTGTGACTAACACTGTCGGCATGACTTGATAAATCAATATCACGATACTCGTCTTTTCTATATAGGGCACAGAACTTTTGGCAAAAACTTTATTGATAAATGGGTTGTCTATACAAGTTAAAGTGTATCTATCTATGTGGGTAGATTTCATTTGATTCGGGAACCTTGTATAAGAGAAAGAAAAACAAAATAATAAGCTTGATAGTGCTTCAATGAATGAAAAAAATATATACTATCAATCTTGTTCACAAGGATTTTGCCCAAGCATTATTTATTCCTCCTGATAAGGCTTCATAAGTATTGACTTGGTTAAAAGAATTGTTACGATCTTGTGCAAACCTGGAAAACATATTAGTGTCCTAGTTCTATACTCGGTATTCATGTAAGACTAACAAACATGATATGATTTATCACTTCTTGACTCTTGTGTTAGCATATAAAATTACTGAGATATAACTTGTTTTAATTTTGATTTATTTTGATGTTATTTTCATTGATACTACACGAACACTTGTCATTGTTTAGTCTAACACTTCCATGCATAAGAATTGGACTTGAACTGCATTATATATCTCTTGCACGTATGTACAAAAACACGATTGCCATTTATGACACCTACGATGTTCCTTGAATTAGTTTTCTACAAATCTTTTGACATTGTGTGCAAACTCATGGGTATTTAGTCTCGTGTCATGTGTCTGATTCATATAAGTTATACCAAGTTTTTAAAATGCAAAAATGTTTAATATAAAGTGGTCTTTTGAGTTCCCTGTGTGTTTGACCCATATCATTTTCAATTCTCTGATTATATTTTTATCAACCCTTATTCCTATCATGATTTAATTTCTTTGTGTGCATTATTCTTTATATACGTTGCATCTCTCATACATTTATGTTAGTTTGATCTAGACCACCCCTTTTGCGAACATCAAAGGGGGAGAATAGAGAACGTACATGAGCTAGTCATGTGCTAGTCATCTAGGGAATATCACTTATAGGGAGAGATACTTCATGTTTTTATCTTGATATATAAACTGTTCATGTTTCATGATTATCATTGATTACACCATACCATGTTCTTAATGACATATATCTCATGAACGGGATTTGATATTATCAAAAGGGGGAGTTTGTTAGAACATGCGCTCTACATCTCTTTACTTTGACAATAACAAATCCCATACTGTATTTGATCATACATGTCTTGGGTATAGTGTGCAGGTTTACAGGTGTGAAGACGTCGAGAATTCTACTCTTTCTGATCTACCGTCGGGCGCTCGCTCTACCACCAGCGATAGCCATATCAACGGGGCTTGCTATCAACGAAAAGGCAAATATCAACGTGAAGACATATGTCATCGAGAAGATTACCGCCAAGGTGTTAACTTACCACGGGTGCTAGCTATGTTGACGAAACTGCCAACGTTGACTTGAAGGATATGTCGACTTGAGTCCATGTTGTCGAGATGAAGGCGTCGAGATGATATTGTCTTTACTATCGCGGGCGCTAGCCTACCGCTGTGCGCTAACTTATCGACGAGAAGACTATATCGATTTGATGCTCTGCTATCGTCGAGAAGGATTCGACGTGGCTACTACCGCGATGCGCTAGCTTACCACGCCGCGCTATCCAAAGACAGCAAGAGAATGTACTCTGACACCCTCCTGATTTGGTGCAGGATAGCTGGCAAAAGCGCATAAAAACATTACCGGCACATGGTAACTCTACCGCCGACGGTAACTTAAGGAGTCAGCTATAAAGTGTTCGTGTCTTTTCTAAAAGGGTTGCCGAAACCAAAAAGAAGTTAGTTGTTTCGCCGTTTCTGCACCAAGGAGCCATCACCGAAAGAGAAGAACACCTTCCCACAATCTATCATGAAGAAGGACATTGGAGTGCGGAATAAGAACAAGAATCTGAACACCAATGAGCGCATCCTACTTGAAGATCAAAAGTGACATTCACTCACCGCATCCGGAGACATACGTTGAGGGAGCACAACATCTCAACTCTTCTAAGTCTTTATTTTTATTATTTAACTATTTTTGTGTGTGAAATCATCCGGTGTGAATGTCGGAATCTATTTTGGAATCTGTGAAAATCAACCAGGGAGGTCGTCGGAATCCGGGCAGGATTCCATAGGAAATCGTCCTGGGAGGACGTCTAGATCTGGCAGATCTAGTGGGCTCTAAGACCCTTCCTGGGAGGAAGGTGAGGAGCGGATCAAAGACTTTTCTGGTGTGGAAAGGGAGAGAGCCAACCGACTCTTGGATTAGGGTCGGTATAGAAAATCCAAGGTTATGCTATTAATCGCCACAGATTTCCAGCGTTATGGAGATCATCAGTTTTGTAATTGTAAACTTTCAATAGTGTTATTTGATTAATGAGAATAGAATAACTGCTTTATAATGTTTTCATGTGCATTGCAGTTTTTGTTATTACTACTGTGACAAGCATTGGAACTCACTATAGTAATGAATAAGACATATTGATCACATGTACGGATCATCGCAAAAGAAGTCTTCAGAATACAGGAAAAGTGTGATACTGCCAGCAGTATCCTTACCGCACCGCATTAGCATATAGAACTCTGTACTTCTATTGAAAATCCTTTTTAAAGGTAGAATTCCATGCATGCCCTTATTCACCCCCCCCCCCACTAAGAGCGCCAGTAGATCCAACAAGTGGAATCAGAGAGATGTTATTCCAAAATGGTCTTACAACCGGGAATAATGGCTCTTCTTGATCTCACATCTACAAGTGGGGATGAAGTTTTCTATATTGAAAATACAGTAGCACCACCCTTGTTTAAATGTGTGAACTATCTAGGGTGGAAAGCATTAATAAAAACATTCCTTATATCACAAGACATAAGAGCTTGGAATATAACGATTATAAAACACCAAGCACACTAAATAGGGATAATGTTATATTAATGCCAAGGCCATGAATAGTTTGTTCTGTGGGTTTGGTCAAGAAATTTTTAAATTAATTCATACTCTACCTACTGCATATGACATTTGCAAATTTCTTGAGAATGCTTACGGTCTACCTTCTACAGATACTGAACTCGAGCAATTTCTTGTGGTCGCACATAAGAGTGTTTCGAGAAGTTGGAGGAATGATTATGTTGGACTAGCTCATATTGTATATGAGTGAAGGACCAATCCTATGACTCATTGGAGTTAGGTTATGTTGGCTAAATGTTCCACAAATATTATGAATATTGTATGAGTTGGAACATGGTGTTCCGCATCTCCTAGGTTTGAGAATAACAAATCTTATGTGTATTTGATCTTGTGTGTTTAAGTGTGCAGGAAACAATGTCATATGACTCAAGGATAACATATGAAAGAAGCGACCGAGTTTAGGGCCAAAACTCAAAACTGGCCGCTAGAGCAGGTGGTAGCTCCCGCGGTAGCTGCTAGAGCAGGCAGTAGCTGCTAGCATCGGCGCTAGCTCCTTATTTCAAAACTTAGTGCTTCAAATTTCTGAAAAATTTATAAAAATATAATCTTATAATTTTTCTACTTATTTCTGTGTTTTTGGCATTTTTTGTGTATTTCTTTGTTTCATGAAAAATCAAAATATAAAATTTCAAAATACAAAAATATGTTTTGCTTATTTTTATTTGTTTCTGCAAAGCTTTATTAAAATAACAAGATTTCTATGTTTCATTACTTTGGCAAAAATGACAAAGCATGTTCATTTAGATTTGGCTAAAATGTATAATTTAAAATCTCAAGTTTTCTAAACATTATTTTAGCTTGTCATGCTTGGTTTTTAATCTTGTTATGTGCAATGCAAAAGTCTATAGTGAATTGTGTAGGATTGCTTTAGTATGCCTCTAAGTATGAGTAATGTTTTATGATTGATAATGATCTTTCTTCACTCACTTATTTTGGCAAAGTCTACATGTGCTTTTAATTTAAGAATGATTGTTTGTGTATTGTAATTGTACAGTGAATTAAAATTGCACAAGTACCTTACCTACACTACATTTATTTGCACTATTAAAAATTATGAAAAGTGGTTGTGCTTTCAAAATTAAATTAGTTTGCAAATCAAGTGTATTCAGAGAACATTGTACAAAACAAAAATCATGAAATAAATTGGCAGAGATAACTCCACCAAGAACTACTTGAACCTCCTGATAAGTCTTAATAAGCGCTGTGAGGTTGAGCACCTTGGAAAGAATAGTAAAGTGTCTTGTGCAAACCTTCATTTTGTTAAAATTTTTGATTGGACCGTTTAGGAGTAAGCAGGAGTTGTATCAACAAGAGTTATAGCCAAACAACCACAATGCCAAAACAACAACACAAGAAATCTTTATTGAAATAGAACTGTTTTACAATGCGAGGCATACATGGCGAGACATGATTCATAAGAATCACGGAGACGAGAAGAACAAACACACCAAAAAACAGAAACCGGCGGTCTGCCAGAAAGAGACCGCTCGGACTGCAACAAAGGCTCAGGCCGCCCGGCTTGTTCTGCTGTACTCCGAGACCGCTTGCACAGTCAGACCGCAGAAACACATTGAGACCGCGCGAACAGAAGCAGACAAACTGCACTGCCAGACCGCAATCCCAGACCGCACGAACTGAAGCTTATTGAACTAAACAAAGAACTGAAGCTGTCGCCAAACTGCAACTCTGATCGCCTAACCGCTGAAGGTCGCCTGATCGCTGAGTTTGCTGCGAACAGTACAAGAACAATAAACCAGTTCGCTGACAGACCGCAGACGAACTGTTTATTCAAGCCACCGGAAATCACCAAGGAAGGAGACCGCAACCTGCTGACCGCAAACCTGCGAACACAACAAACGGTTAACTCGCAACCAAGGCGCGCGAACTCAAACTTGAGACCGCAAGAAACTATCCGGGCTCTTGTTCTTACAGTTCTCGTTGGGAATGATGGGCCATGCACCCCTATTTATAGGCGGGTGGACGGATGTCGTCACCGCACAAACCGGGATACAGTCACCACCCATCAGATCGCTAACGGTCTCAAATGATAGACCGCGCGAACACAGCTCTTGAACAAAATTCAGTCCAAGACCGAAGTCAGCAGCAAGCCGCGCACAAGCCGCGCGAACACAGCGATCACCCTTCCTGAGATCGCCAACACAGAGAAGCAACTGGCCGACTTGAACCAAGTCGCCAGAACAACACAACCAAGCCGCCCGGTCACAGCGTTCAGCCAGGAACAGACCGACTAGAACAAGACCGGAAACAACCCGCAATAGGTCGCCAGAACCAGCGACCAAACCCAAGAAGCAAGCTGGCCGATCACACCAGATCGCCAGAACCAAACCGCCAGAGCACCAACGCAGACCGCGCGATCTCTACGGTCTCCAGCCTTCAGACCGGCCGGACTCCTTTCCACTTCACTTCAACAATTTCAACACATTTTTGTTACACCACTTACTCCTAAGTACACCGGATCACAAAAATATCAAAAATAAAGTGTGTGATCCCCCAAGCACTACTTTGCACCATGATAAGTCTTCATGAGCATTGTGTGTGCAGAGCACCTTGGTAGTTGTACATTTTTTCTATGTGCATTGTAGTGTGTGGAAGTAAAATTATTTGTGTTTTATTGTGCACTTTACTCTACATATGACTTGTATTTTTGATTAAATCATTTGTTTACTCTCTTTAAAATACACTCATGTGCACATCATTATCTTTCATAACACTTCTTCTCATGAGTATTGGATCCTAATGCTAATTCTATACTACTCTTTATATAAATGCACTAGATAACCTAGCAAGCACTCTACAATATTTGGTAAGTCTTGCATTTGTGAATTAAAATAACATTGTCGTGGTCACTTTTTGATATCTTTCTTTCATGCTTGGTTAATTTATTATAAACCTTAAAGATTTTTAAAAGAAAAATGATTTATAAAAACATCTTCTTATTTTGGAATCTAACTCATATTTCTACTTATGAATCGTCATGATTACAAAAAAGATGTTTCGTTGCATTTCTATAAGTCTTCCGCAACATTACCGTATATCTTTTACCTAGCACTTTCATGCTTATATCAAGTCTTAAATCTCAAAATCCTTTTTTCAACAAGTGGTAGACTTGCTTGGTAGAATTTATATTGGTTGTTCTAACTAGCTTTTTATCATTATGCTAAAAACTCTGATCTATTTCTATGAAAATTTTTATGCTAAAAACTCCTTCTCATTTTATTTCCTCTAAAAGCTCGATCATGTCTTACCTTTTACACAAAAAAACTCTTTCCATGTCTTTTGTTTCCTTAACCCAGTTTTGCTAATAACAAAAGGGGGAGAACTAACATGATAAATAATAATCGCTATCAAATGGGAAAACTAACATGATTAATGATTAAGAAGATAGCTTACATATAAGGGGAGTATTCACATAGGGGGCATTCATTTAGGGGGAGCAATTCTAAATACCAAAATTGACAATTAGCCTAAGTCATCACTCACTCACACACAAGTAGGTTTAATCATGCTTTATGTATTAATGCTCTAATATATCATTAATGGATCTGTTATTATCAAAAGGGGAGTTTGTTGGAACATGTTCTTCCGCATCTCCTAGGTTTGAGAATAACAAATCCTATGTGTATTTGATCTTGTGTGTTTAAGTGTGCAAGAAATAATGCCATATGACTCAAGGATAACATAAGAAGGTTGCCCCCAAGTTTGAAGCCAAAACTCCAGCATGCCCACTAGCACCAGCGGTAGCCACTAGCACCGGCGGTAGCCACTAGCGCAGGCGCTAGCCCTGATTAGATCAATTTTGGGAGGCAGTTATAGAAGGCGCTAGCGCATGCGGTAGAGGCTAGTGCAGGTAGTAGCTCGACGAACAAGAGAAATTTTGGTAGGATATGCACGTGAAGAATATTTCTTAATTCAAGATAGCGTCGACGGTAGCGCTAGCACAGGCGCTAGTTCGCTCTCTTATAAAAGGAGCTCTCTTCTCTCATTTTCAACGCACATGTTAGAGAGAGTTTGTAGTACCAAAATTCCAGAGCCTTATTCTGCCGAGAATTGATCTCCCACCAAAAGATCTATGAGTTTTTGAAGGAGGGCTTCTTCACGAAGCATCTGACCGACGATCGCTTCAACCACGCTTATTCTACAGCGATCTCTCGTCTCCAATTTAAGAAGTTCCTTAGACGGAATTTTCATATTGTTGTTTATTTCAATTCATAACTCGTGTAATCGTGTAGTGAATTCGCCTGGTGTTGGCGACTAGGTCTGGGTAGGACGTACGACAGAAATTCACCTCGTGTTGGAGAATAGGTCTAGGGTGTAGATCTAGGGGGCTCAAGGTCGTATCTGGGGGAGGATTGGCTAGAGCAGCTTGAGACCGTATCCAGGGTGGATAGGCTAAAGCCACCGGTTCATAGGGATACGAGTCGGGATAGAAAACAAAAAGACATTTTACTTTTCTCCTTCGATTTCTAGCGTCATAAGAAATCAATTTTTTTAATCTACTATTTCAAATTAATTAAATCATGTCTTTATTTTATTTCACTTGATTAGTTTTGGTTTTTCCCTATTTCGATCTACTAAGTTTTCAAGTAATTCAAAATTTAATAATAGTTTTTAAAACCCTTATTCACCCCCCCCCCCCCCCCTATAAGGGCGCCTACAGATCCAACAATATGGAGCATAGTGGCATGTGTTCAAGATGATATTGCATGTATCATCGAGACCATCACGACAATATTGTGAATATCATCTTGTGGTCACAATGATATGGCCGACTGTGAACCTTTAAATGTATCATTGAAGTGATGTGCAATATCATCAAGATCATCTCGATGATATTTCAGTCATCATGATGATATAATTCAACACGACGATATAGTTGTCTGGTCACGACGATATAGATCTTCACAGCGATAATGTAGAGATCGTCTCGACGATATAGATCATCATGACGATATCGTCAAGATCATCTCGATGATGTTTAGTCATCATGACTATACTTGCTGAATACTCCTATTAAAGACTAGTGTTTGTGGATATCTGATTTTATGCCCATGTGTATAAATATGGAAGCGATTAGGTTTTCCCTAAGAGATAATCATTCCTGTGATAGAGGCAGAACTGTTCCACAAGGTTTCTGCAAGAACCGTCCGCCTATCCCCGTCGTCGCCGCCTCTTCCTTGCGCGGATCTAACAATCTATAGGAGACGTTGAGGGCAGTCCTTCTCTGACCCAGTTCTTGTAGGACAAGAAGCTTGGGGTTCTCATTCGCTCGTGTGGACTGTTGTAGAGGCGCATTACTACTTTCTGTGCTTGGAACTCAGACACTAGTTTTTGGATCTGAATTGGCGCACCTCGGTTGAGTATTAACTCAACCCCTATCAGGTATATTGCAATGTGTTGCTTTATTTATTTCTTGATTCATGAAATCGCAAGATCCAAAACTCTTTTTGGGTTGTTCTTGTTTGTTTATTCCGTTGCGCACATATGATGTGTTGTTCCACTCTTGTTTATAGAAAACCCTACAAACACATGAAGCGGAAGGGAAGATGTGTGGTTAGTGTTGGAAGAGCACTGCCAATAAGACGTTAAAGGAACATTATGTTCAACTCTTGCCTCTTTTGAAACCTATGTAAGTAATAATTCCCTCCAGTCTACATCAACTACATCTACAACACGTATGCTAGAATCAGCTAAACGTACAATAAAGAAATTAACTAATATTAATTTAAATATACGTTTAGAAAACAAAACGTTAAAGGCACTACTTAGTGTAGAATCTAAATTGGATGTGTCTCGTTCTCCGGCAAGCTCTTTAGTGAAAAATGCCAACCCTTCTAATAAATTAAATGAAAAATGTAAGGTACTTAAAAAAGAGTTTGTCATATCAAAAGAAAGCAATGAAAAACTTTGTCTAGTAATTTCATCATTAAAAACTGATTGTGCGAAGTGAGAAAATTATAAAACTAAAATTAAGGAAATGGATGAGATTTTTGAAGAATTCAGGAGTGAATATAAAGCTCATATCAATTCAATAGCCCAGACCACTACCCGAGGCGTCACTGTACACCTGGTAACCTTCAGTCCCACCAGGAAAACATAGAATTGAGGCAGAAATCAATCGTCTCTTCAGCTCTTCAAAAGATCGAGCGCACTATAGAGTCCAGACAAACCTTTGATCCTTCCTAGTCAACGTAGTGAGGGGAAGTGCAATCCGCAAAAAATTCTCCACAAAACACCTATAGTAACCGACAAGTCCCAAAAAGCTCTGGACCTCCGCTACACTCCTCAGCTCAAGTCACTCTTGAATCGCTACAACTTTCACCGGGCTTACCATAATACCCACTCCACTGACGTTGTTCCCCAAAAATGCCACAGACGGTAGCCAGAACTCGCACTTGGAGAATTTTGCATATAGCTGATGACTTCTTAGGACTGTTAAGACTGTACAAAGGTGGTCGGCATGATCTTCCTCAGACTACGAGTACACCAAAATATCATCGATGAAGACGATAACAAATAGATCTAGGTACTCCCAAAAAGCTCTATTCAGCAGGTCCATAAAGACAGACGATGCATTCGTGAGCCCAAAGCATCACCGTGAACTCATAATGCCTGCAATATGTCCTGAACGTAGTCTTTGGGATGTCAAACTCCCATATCCTGAGCTGATAATATCCAAACCTTAAATCCAGTTTTGAGTGCACTATGGATCCTACCAATTGATCAAACTGATCGTCAATGCGGGAAATCAGATACTTATTCTTTTCTGTCAACTTTTTCAGTTCACTATAATCTATGCATAAGCACAAACTTCCATTCTTCTTCTTCACAAAAAGGACCGGTGCACTCCATGGTGACAAGATCGGACGTATATATCCTTGCTCAAGCAATTCCTGTAGTTGCACTTCCAACTTTGCCATCTCTTTTGGCGACATACGATAGGGCGAGCATGACACGGGTTTGGCATCAGAGACCAGCTCAATGCAAAAGTCAATTTCCCTCTGGGGCAGAGCCCCAGGATGCTCATCCGTAAAGACATCCACAAATTATGCCAAAACTGGCATGTCATAAAGCTTGGGCTTAAGCTCTGAAGCCTCAACCAATGTTAAGACTGCTCGCCTTCTTGTGTTGCTTTCACTACCTGGAGGGAGGTCATCAAGATTTTGCTTGCACCCCACAGACTATTAAAATGAGCTCCGCCTCCACACCGTCCATCAAACAAGACTTCTTTTGACTTGCAATCAATACATGTGCTCTGCTTCGTCAGGCAATCCATACCAAAGATGACGTCGAACTCCGATGGTGGTAGCAGCGCGGCGTCCAAATCAAAATCATGTTCTCCAATACAAACCTTCACGCGTCTCTTCCTCTTCGTACTCATTAAGAACCCATAGTGTAAGAGCACATCCAACTTCTTTTCTGCCAACATACAAGGCACTCCGACTCGCACCACAAATTCATCTGATAAAAAGTAGTGGGATGTGCCAGTGTCGAACAACGCTCTCGCAGGATGATTAAATATCAATACAAATCCTAACGAGCACAAGAGAATTAAGTGTACACAACCATTATAAGAAATTTAAATGAAAACAATTAAAGCATAAATGTACCTATCACGACGTCATTTTGCCGAATGGCGTCCTACTGACCGAGAGCGAAGACTCTCAACTGAATAGGGGGTACTGGGAGGTTGATGTCACAACCCGCATTTTCTCCGAATTTAAGAATATCAGAGTAAGAGAAAATACACGTCGTGATGCCACGTCATACAGGAGACAACTGTAGACGCTCAGGCGGGATCCTATTACTTAACTAAACAAACATGATTATCTGATAAGTCATCGTTTGAAATCATTTATTAGGGGTTTTGAGATAAGAACTGTGTCTCTCAGTTCGTGGATCAACTAGTCCACCGAGAAAGTATGTATAATTGCAGCGGAAAGATACTTAATTTAGTTTACTTAAAGTCCTACATGTATGCAAACGACGGAGCATGACGTAAGTGATATGCACATAACTAGGCGTACTGTGAGAGTAGAAAATACCTTTAGACGACTTTAAAGTTAAGGGTTTTAGTTAGAAAGAATGCAATGAGGATGAAGAAAAACCATTTTATAACTATAGTGCACCTAGCATAAATCATTCCCAGAGAGTAAGATACACAAGATCTATAAGTAGTGGCATAAACTGACAAGTAACTATAAGGTATAAAAAGGGGCACAATGGGCGTCAACAGCATGACACTAACCCATTGTCACCAACTAGTATGTCTGAGCACAAGAAGCAACTAAAAACAACTACCTCGCAACAGCGGGGTGAGCAGCTACAAACTCTGAACTCCAGGCAACACCACTAGCCGCTACGGCTCTGAACCTGAGGCATTCAATAAAACAAAGAACGCCTCAGCAAGGAATTACAAGTGGCAGAAGATTAGCAGAAAAACAAACCAGGCATAAGGGGTACCAACCCAAGCCAAAATTTACCGAAAGAGAGCTCCAACAAAGAACCAACAAGCATCAAGTGCACTATATACCAAAAGAGGAACAAACATGTTCATTTATTTAGTTTCATCAATTAAAGAGACTGATCAGCTCAAATTATACGGGAGCGGTTAACTACCTCCGCTACCCAAAGCCCAAAACCAGGTGGGGGTACCACTAGACCCTACCACCCAAACACGACTACCGTGCAAGGCTATAACATTTTCCCCCACTGTCTCCCAAACACAACTACTGTGTAAGGCTAAAGACAGTAGTTCTTATTACTTAAATTTTAATTAAACACGGGACGCTGCCCGAAAGAATAATCACTGGAAGGACCTAAGAATTAGGGTCAAGGCAAAGTACACATCGATCAATATGAATCATAAGAGTAACTCAAATGTCAACAGACCACAACGAGTAGAAAGAAGTTCAAACGGGAGGGATTCGAGATCAGGAGCACCGAAAGGTCACTGGCCATCATCCAAGTGCACCCGAGGGGACACGAGATTCAAACATAAAAAAAAACTCAACGAAATCACATGCGTTCCAGGCGGGGTTCTTACCATCAATTATCGAGAAGAAGAGGGACGACATTCAAGGCAGCACTTCTCGAGAACTGGAAGGATTTCTCGAGATAAAGTAAGGGATTTCTCGAGACATTTGAATGTTTTTCGAGACATAGAATTAAGAGCATGCGGAGAAGATGGAAGATTGGCTGTGTTCGTAAACGTTACCAATCACCACATAGAATGGGGGAGGTCCAGAAATTGTTGCTGTTTGAATTCGTCAGAATTCGTCGGGATTACACGGAATGTCCCGTGAAATCTCGACGAATTGACACAGAAAATCTTTAACTTGATTCGTCGGAATTCCACGGGATTCGTCGGAATTCGTCGGGATTACACGGAATGTCCCGTGAAATCTCGACGAATTGACACAGAAAATCTTTAACTTGATTCGTCGGAATTCCACGGGATTCGTCGGAATTCGTCGGGATTACACGGAATGTCCCGTGAAATCTCGACGAATTGACACAGAAAATCTTTAACTTGATTCGTCAGAATTCCACGGGATTCGTCGGAATTCGTCGGGATTACACGGAATGTCCCGTGAAATCTCGACGAATTGACACAGAAAATCTTTAACTTGATTCGTCGGAATTCCACGGGATTCGTCAGAATTCGTCGGGATTACACAGAATGTCCCGTGAAATCTCGACGAATTGACACAGAAAATCTTTAACTCGGCAGAAGTTGCCGTCTGGTATGATTCATCGGAATTCGTCGAGATTACACGGAATGTCCCGTGAAATCTCGACGAACTGCAACAGAATCCCCTATTCTGCTGTGTGGTCTGCGGATAGCGATTCTCCTAGAAGCTATTTATCCTTTGGGTATAGATAGGACGGTTTTCTCCAGGGAACAACTACCCGATTCATAGCAAAGGAAGAATAATCAAGGAAGCTTACATTAACACTCCAAAACTTAAGTTAAACCGAGCGACATGAAATCGACACGAGCGAAACAATACTTCAAGAACAGAAAGAGAAGGAGGAGGAAGCCACTTGCCTTAAACCTTGCAAACTCGAAGTTCTCCGCTCCGAAAGCTATGGATCGGCTAGGGAAACACATGAGCACAGATTCCTGAAACTTTTCGGGTCGAAAGAAGGGGTTAGGTCACTACCCTAACTCTAAAAATTCCACAAAACGGGAAAAGCTTACCGCTAGAACGAAGATCTCGCCGAGAGCTTTCCAAATCTTCTCTCCAAACACGATTCCGACTACTACAGCCCTAGAAATCGCCGATCGAACGCTCCTCGAAGCTCCGCACTCGCCCTTTCGCTCGGCGGCTGATTTGATTGAGGAGGAAGATAATGAATAGGAAAGAAGAGACTTAGGCTTATATACTAACCTAAGTTTATTATTTAAATTAATTAAATAATTCTCACATCTTACTTAACCCTCGAGGGCGACCAAAACACTTCGGATTTCTATGAAATTCGCACCTTAACTAAAACACGGCGCTACGAATCCAACGGCGAAGTCAGAATTCAATTCCGACGGGCCGAAATCGGGCTAAAGCCTCCCGAAGCTAAAATCTTGAAATCCACCCAAAATCTTTACTTTAACCCGAAACGATGCGAAAACTCGCACGCTCGATCTACAAGACATACTTTAACTAAGCTAAGGCTCAACACACTACTAGACGAGCTGACGTAACGCCCTTACGCCAAAATTACGTCACAGAGGGTACGTAAAATAATTAACGAAAATCAGGGGCGTTACAGTCACTCCCCCTAAAAGGAAGTTTCGTCCCGAAACTTGAAATCCAAGGATCAAGAAAGATACAGAAACAATTCTAAGGATACAGGAAAAAAGACTTACCCGAAATCTAAGTGAAGAGGCTAGGATGAGTCTCCCTCATAGCAGACTCCAATTCCCAAGTTGCGCTTTCGACACCCTGATTCTTCCAAAGAACCTTAACCATTGGGATCTTCTTCCTTCGCAACACACGCTCCTGAGTCTCCAAGATTCGGACCGGCTCTTCGACATAAGAAAGATTGGGTTGCAAAACGGGCACTGAATCAAGAACAAGTCGATCACTACGCAAACACTTCCTCAACTGGCTTACATGAAACACATCATGAACATTAGGGAAGGAAGCAGGCAAATCCAATCTATACGCTGACACTCCAATGCGCTCAACAATCTGGAAAGGTCCCACATACCGGGGATCCAACTTGTGGTTCCTTCCAAACCTCTTAACACCAGGCATCAGAGAAACTTTCAAGAACACCCTGTCTCCAACGGCAAACTCTAAATCCACTCTTCTTCGATTCGCATACTTCTCATACCGCTCCTGAGCAATACGGAGCTTCTCGCGGATATGAGTCACAGCAACATTCATCTCTTCCAAAGCCTCTGGGCCTAGCAAGGGACCCTCACCAACCTCGGCCCAAAACAACGGAGTCCGACAACGCCTCCCATACAGAGCCTCAAACGGGGCCATTTGAAGGCTTTCTTGATAACTGTTATTATACGCGAACTCCATCAAACCAAGCCGCTTATCCCAAGCTCCTCCATGATCTAAGATATAGCACCTTATCATATCTTCCAAAATCTGATTTACTCTTTCTGTCTGACCATTGGTTTGGGGATGATAAGCGGTAGAGTACCTAAGGTCAGAACCCAAGGCTCCCTGCAAACTCTGCCAGAATCGAGACGTATACCTCGAGTCTCGGTCCGACACAATGCTCACAGGCACACCATGCAATCTGATAACTTCATCCAAATACAGTTCTGCTATTTTCTCCATTGAGTATCCAATCTTAAACGGCACAAAGTGAGCACACTTTGTCAAGCGATCTACTATAACCCACACCGAGTCATGACCACTGGGAGATCTCGGCAAACCGGTAATGAAGTCCATCGAAATACTCTCCCACTTCCAGCTTGGAATATCTAACGGGTTCAACTTACCTCCGGGCCTCTTATGATCCGCTTTCACACGCTGACAAGTTAAACATTCAGACACATACTTCGCTATATCATTCTTCATACCCGACCACCAAACGATCTGCTTCAGATCCTTATACATTTTCGTGGAACCAGGATGATAGGAAACACTAGAATCATGCGCCTCGATACAGATCTTTGTCCGAATTTCTTCCAACGCGGGGACGCAATATCTGCCTCGGTACCTCAAAGTATCCTTATCATCGATTGAAAAATCTGGTAATTCTCCTTTTTCAGTCCTACTTCGAAGATGCTGCAAGTCAGGATCTTCCTTCTGATGCAGCCTAGTAAGGGCAATCCAAGAAGGCTCTTCAGCCTCTAAGCTCGAGGGTGCGGTACAACTACCGACTGAGATATCCATCAACATAAACTCCTCTACTAAGGACTGCACTGAGAGATTGAAGATATGCGCGGTTTTCCGGCTCAGGGCAGAATATCTACTTCATAATCCGCCACATACTCCAACCACCTCCGCTGGCGCAGATTCAGCTCCTTCTGGGTGAAGACATACTTCAGACTTTTATGATCCGTGAAAATCTTGCATGACACTCCATATAATAGGTGTCTCCAAAGCTTCAAAGCATAGATTACTGCGGCGAATTCTAAGTCATGCGTAGGGTAATTCCGTTCGTGAACTTTCAATTGTCTTGACCCATATGCGATCACCTTTCCTTCTTGCATCAAAACACAACCTAGTCCAACATGAGATGCATCTACATAAACTGCATACTCAACTCCTTCGACCAGCAAGGCCAACACCGGAGCACTACACAAACGCCTCTTCAATTCCTGAAAGGCCTCTTCGCACTGATCGCTCCAAACAAAAGCAGTATTCTTCTGGGTGAGCTTAGTCAAGGGTGCGGACAGCACTGAAAATCCTTGGACAAATCTCCTGTAGTACCCGGCCAACCCTAAGAAACTCCTTATCTCCTTAGGCGTCGAAGGCGTCTTCCAATCCAATACGGCAAAAATTTTAGCGGGGTCTACCGTAATTCCATCTTTGTTCACCACATGACCCAGAAAGGATACTTGAGGAAGCCAGAACTCACACTTGCTCAGCTTCGCATACAACTTGTGCTCTCTAAGAGTAGACAATACTAAGCGCAAATGCGTAGCATGCTCCTCCGCACTTCTAGAATAAACCAACACATCATCTATGAATACCACCACAAAATGGTCCAGAAAATCCTTGAACACGCGGTTCATCATGTCCATAAATGCAGAGGGTGCATTTGTCAAACCAAATGACATGACTAAAAACTCAAAATGACCATACCGGGAACGAAAGGCAGTCCGGGGAACGTCCGACTCACGGATCCTCAGCTGATGGTAACCCGACCGAAGGTCAATCTTCGAAAATACAGTGTTACCACGCAACTGATCGAACAGATCATCAATCCTTGGCAACGGGTACCTGTTCTTGATGGTCACTTTGTTTAATTCTCTATAATCTATGCACAACCTCATAGAACCGTCCTTTTTCCTTACGAACAAAACTGGAGCACCCCAAGGAGAAGAACTTGGCCTAATGAAACCACACTGCAACAACTCATCTAACTGGGTTCGCAACTCTTCTAACTCGCGCGGGGCCATACGGTACGGTGCCTTAGCAATAGGACGAGTACCAGGCTCA
Organism: Dactylorhiza incarnata; assembly: GCA_033032865.1. Classification (NCBI taxonomy): domain Eukaryota; kingdom Viridiplantae; phylum Streptophyta; class Magnoliopsida; order Asparagales; family Orchidaceae; genus Dactylorhiza; species Dactylorhiza incarnata. The sequence goes on along the minus strand of JAWHQI010000017.1, from coordinate 1,651,839 downwards.
AGATCAATAATGAACTCCACATCTCTAACGGGCGGGAGACCAGGGAGATTAGCAGGGAAGACATCGGGAAACTCTCGCACCACCAGAATATCCTCGATACACGGCGAACCACCAACAGCTTCTACTACAGAAACAAGGTAAGCCAAACAACCGGAAATTAACAGTTTCCGAGCACATACCGCAGAAATTATCGAAGAACTCTGGTACGGAGAACCAAGAACGCTCATGGGTTGACCGTTGTCCATTACGAAGTCCAGACGCTTTTCCTTGCATCGGATGACCGCATCATAACTGGACAACCAGTCCATACCCAATATTACGTCAAAGTCTTCTAAGTCCAACACTTTGAGATCAGCAACAGCCAAGAAATCTCCTAAGAGAACGGGGCAACTTCGGGCGCACTGGTTCGAGGACACCAGATCACCAGAAGGGAACTTAACGAGGAACGAATCGTTGCCCAGCTCAGGGGTCAAACGGTGACGCTCAACGAAGGCCCTTGCTACGAACGAATGGGTAGCCCCCGAATCGAACAGAACACGCGCCCAACGATTCTTTACCTTAAATCTTCCTATAAGCGCAAAGAGAACTAGTCTAATACAGCAAACTAAAAAGGAAACAAGACAAAAGTTGTCTTAAGGTCTAACCTGCGATCACTTGGGTCGAAGACTGCGCTTGCTCCTGGGTTAACACGTTCAGCTTTCCTCTTCCTTTATCCTGAAGTTGCGGCGGCGGCAAGGTTCGAAGCGGAACAGGCTGCAATGGGGGTTGAATCAGCGGGCATTGAAACTTCATGTGCCCCTTCTGCTTGCACTGGAAGCAGACTTTATCTTTGGTCCAACACTGGGCCACATCATGCCCTTTCTGCCTGCACAACTGGCAGAGCACCTCACCCTTCGGAGCACCCTGGATTGCTAGCACTCGCTGCTGCTTCTGAGCTCCCTTCCTCTTGAAACATTTCTCCACTGGATGGCCGGGGCGGCCACAGAAGCTACACACCTCTCCGCTCCTTTTCTTTGGAGCCGAGCTAGATACCTTGGGGGTCTCCCCCTCTTCGACTTTCCTCTTGTCCTTTTTCATTAGAGCACCCCGATTCTTGGCGTTGTCGATAGCCTCGACTTTCAGTGCTGCTTCTACCACTTCAGCATAACTTTCAGATTTATAAGCACTCGCCAACTGCTGAATATCGCTACGAAGACCTCCAAGAAATCGCTTCATTCTTCCTGCCTCAGAAGCCACTAAATCTGGAGCAAATCTGCTCAACTTACAAAACTCGATCTCATATTCACTAACCGTGAGTTGTCTTTGCTTCAGGTGCAGAAAATTATTCATTAAACGGTCTTGCTCGACCGACGGCAAGAATTTCTTTAACACCATCGCCTTGAATGACTCCCACGAACATCCACCCACGAGATTTTCCCTCTCCCTGATCCACCAGCTCTTAGCAAGTCCTTTCAGCTGGTAAGCGGCGACCATCACCTTTTGGTCTGCAGAGATTCCTGAGTACGAAAACATCTCCTCAATGGCAACAAACCAGTCGTCTAATGCCATGAAGTCTGCTCTTCCGTCAAACGTAGGAGGTCCCAACCTTTGAAAATGCGAAATGAAATTCATTTCCGGAGGTATCGCTACTGGGGGTACCAAGGGAGCAGGAGGGGTAGGTACAGTCTGTCCTACTACTGGGGCCTGCACTACGGGTTGCTGCCTAGCACCGTCAGCCAACAATGCCTCCACCTGCGACTGAATCGCAACCATCTGCCTTGTCAGAGTCTCATTGCTCTGGCGCAGACTCTCGATCAAGGCTTCACTCTGCGCACCCGAAGACTCGCCCTCCGACTGGGGGGTCGACCTAGTCGCAACACGCCTCCGAGACATCTCTGCTAATACGCATAAACCTCTAATTAAAACTTAACCTTACACTAGAACTACACTGCTTGTTTCAGAACATACATGTACGGTTGCTTGCCATTTCCACTACCTTTCTCTGGGATATTTTCATGATGATATGCTAAATTCAGGAACGATACTACATCGTCCCACTTGACTCATGTGCAAGGGGCATGAATGCATGAATTTTCTATTCGTTTTGAAATCATGTGTGCACGAATGTCATCATGTAAATCTTTAGCTTGGCACGTGTGCTTTATGCGATGTTATGATATGTATGTTGTGTTATGCATTCTAAGAAAAGCCTTAATGCATGTTATGAGCGGCGTACACATGAAATATTATGCATCCCATACTACATAATATCGCATGTAACGAAAAAGAAAACGTGCTAATGGGCATCCATGTGATGATGGTTATGCATCCCATACTACATAACCGTCACATGTTGCCACCTATGGTGGATCCATATACAAACACATATTATGCATCCCATACTACATAATATGCCCCGTATACTTCTTATCATGCTATGAGTGTAGTGTTCATGCTTCGGCCAAGACGTACTGATGACATATCGGTGTGTGTATGCAATGAAACCCAAAAAAAAAAAAAACTACCAATCTATATCAGAATTTGTTGCCCGACCAATTTGTCGAACAAACCTAGCTCTGATACCAACTGGTTCGTTAATTATTTTACGTACCCTCTGTGACGTAATTTTGGCGTAAGGGTGTTACGGTTGATGACTCTACAGCCTTCCCTTTTTCTTGATAGCTGGGACCTGCCACTCTAGGAGATTCCAACGTAAAGCGGTCTGTCCTTGGGGGCTCCTGGCGATAAAAAAGAGCAATGTGTCCTACCACCCCGTATTTGTAGCAAATGAGGGAACCTTGACAAGTAGTGACTCCCTAAGAGGTAGGATGTGTTGGCACATAGTCTGCTTGCCTCTGCTTCTTGTTATACCTCTTGAATTCAGATCTCCCCTAGGACTTTGATGCCTTGAACTCGGTGCTCTTTGACTGAAATACTCTATGGTGTTGGACTCTCTCCAAGTCCATCTCTAATGCTCTTGCCTCCTCCGCCAGGGCATTGAATCCAAGGGCCTTAGGCCTTGACAGATTTAGCCTCAGATTATCACGTAATCCATCAAAGAACCTATGAGTTTTGGTCATCTCCTTAGCTACTAATCCACTATAGTAGCGACCCAGGCGAGTGAACTTATAGAGGTACTTATCCACCTTCATGTCCCTCTGTGGAAAACAAAAAACTAATTCTATAGCTGCAGACGAGTCGCCTCAAGTATGAAGCGCTCCAAGAAGGACTTGTAGAATTCCTCCATAGCTATCTCTATCAGCTCTCTCCTGCGGAAACCCATCTCTCCCTCCTCTTCCCACCAAAGCCTCGCCTCCCCCATTGAGTAGGAAGGTTGCCATGGTCACCCTCTGCTCCCTGACAGTTGTTTGGCAGCCAGAGTTCTCCTAATTCTGGACAACCAATCGTCTATTTCAATAGCTATCTCACTCCCCAAGAATGATGGTTGGTTGAAGCTCAATAAATGCTTCAAAGGGTTTTCCTGGCTAAGGGATTAACCAATGGCACTGTGTCATCAACAACAGGTATAGCAGCAACAACAGGTACTACAACATCAATGGGTACCGAAACATCAATAGTAGGTGGGGCAATAGGAATTGGTATCGCAGCAGTATCAGGCATAAGGGACACTTCGGGAGTTGCAGGTATGGCTGGTGCGGCATTCGGTATCAATCTGCCCTGTCTCACATCCAAAGCAGTAAGTACTACCTCCATGATTATTCTAACCATTTCAGCAGACAACAGATTGGTAGCAGTAGACCTAGAAGTACTGCGGTCGGCAACATTAGGAGAAGGGCCCGCACCACTTCTAACTGCCTAAATACACAGGAATACTACATTTAGCGGTCTAAATTAAGAGAACAGAGAATTTGGAACATTCAAGTTTCCCAAAACAACGTAAACACACGCTTTCCATCATTCCAAAGTGGACATTCTGCTTAAAATTAGTTGAAAGTGAGGTATTAGATCTTAGATTTACTCTAGATGGGGGGGGGGGGGGGGTGAATAGAGTATTAAAAGTTTTAACTTATTTTATAGCAGAATTAAAATAATGATATGTGTATATGTAATTGAGTGAGTATAAAAGCAAAACAATAAACACAGCATAGTACAGAAAGAAAACACAATCACAACAAAGACACAAAGATCTATAGTAGTTCCCCAATCAACCTGGGTACATCTACTCTTCTACCACCCTTGGTAGGAATCCACTAGATTTTTGATCAGGTGCCCTATCACCACTGGGATTTTTGATCAGGTCCCCAAACACCACAGAGCTTTTGATCAGGTGCTCATACCAAACCACAGTTTTTTGATCAGGTGCCCTGCCACCAAAGATTAACTTTTGAAGGGAGTTAAAACCCTGTACAAGATGGGGTAAAAAGAATAAACAAAAAGAGTTTATGAAGTTCTTCACTCTCAATAAGATCTGAGAGAAGACTAGTGGATTGTTGTTGTTGTAAAGCTCCCCCTGTCTAATAGAATTTGTTGACAGTTGGTGAAGTTTTCTCTTGTATGAAGAAGCCTGAGAATCAGCAGATGAAAACTGTGAGAGGATTTGAGTTGTTCGCAGAGAATGAAGATGCTGCTGTAGAATGAAGATTTCTGTATTTCTCTTTGTCTGAGTATATCATAAGTATGTCTTCTCTGTTCTGTATTGTATCCACTTGTATATCTCTTTTTGTATCTCTTTTGTCATCTGATTCTAAAATTCAAATCTTCTAATAAGGAATAAAATAATATGAATTAAATCTTTCTTGGGACTGCAATAGCAACTCTGCAAAAACTTTAATTCCTTTTCTATGAAAGTTTCCTTTTCCAATATGTCAACGGCTAGATTCTCGAAAGAAGAGAAAGGATGTTATTCAGAATGTAATAGGGAGTATCATTTGTAGAAGAGGGAGGTTTGGGAGCAGCCTTTGCTTTGCTTCTGGATTTTCTTTTCTTTGAAGATTTTGAATCTGAATTATCAGAATCATCATTATCATCATCATCAGAAAGCTTAGCAGGGTTATCATATAATTCATCAAGATCTTTAAGAGCATTCTCAATATCTTGCTCAATATCCTCTGGTAGAGGGGAATCATCATAAACAAAAGTTGGAGGTGAATTCACCAAGCCAACTTCTTCTATAACTACAACTACAATTGGAACCTGAACTGGAACTGGAATACTTTTGATGCTTTTCTTTAGCAACATTGTATCTATGGGAGTTGAATAGGGAACTATAGCCTTTGACATATCTTGAGGCTTAAGCAGACTGCTGAACACAAAACAGAATCTTGATAATAAAGAAATAATATCTACTGAAGGATTAATAGAAATATTATTCACTGTGTCTATAACTGGAATAAATAACTCTAAAGCTGCCACTGAATCTGTCATATATGTATCAATAACTATATCTGATAACCAAACTGAACCTGTATCAACTGGAGCTTCTTAATTAAGCATCTCCCCCTGCCTAGGTCTAGGGAGACCTGAATTTAGGCCCCTAGAAGAAGGGACAAATGATGAGGAGGTAGGGAAGGATGCAAGCTTGGAAGAGAGGTCAGAGATAGCTTGAAGTACTGGAGCTAGCTTCTCATCTAGAAGAGCTATCAGTCTAGGAGAGATATGGTTGAATATTTGATCAACAATGGAAGAGAATTCAACATACACAAAGTCAGATGTATGCTGAGAAGATGAGGATCTTGGAATGGAAGAAGAGGGAATAGAGGAGGGTAGGAAGATGTTTGTGGCATCTTAGATGGGTGGAAGATTATCCACATGGATAGGTGATTGAGGTGGAGAGATTTGTTGAGGAGACAGAAGGTCAAATGAAGGAGGGGGAAGAGAATCAACATCTGGAATAAATGAAGAGGGAAACTCTGCATACAGATTTGTCTGGAGAGGAGGAGAATAAGGCAATGAGGAAGGAGTGTCTATGATAGAATTGGAGGGAAGAACTTCTTCAGTAGTGGTGTTCTGAAGAGGTTGAGAAGGGATGGGAGTTGAAGATTCAAAGAGAGGAACTTCTGGTAGGGTTGAGGGAGTGACTGTATTAGTCCTTGTGCTTTCAAAAATACTCCTGGAAGTTTCTGCCCTTGGAGTCCTCTTGGGAATCACTCTCTCCCATTTACCAAAGAGAGCTGGAGTCATCCTCTTGCTTGCATTGATAAAGACTGTTGGTGACACCAACAGCTCTGGGCATTTTGCTTGAATAACAAGCCCTAAGACTCTGCCATAGCAAACATTAATTTTGCGTTGCTTCTTCTTGATGGATTCAAAAATAATCAATCCCCAATTGACCTGCTTCTCTTCTACCAAGGCCATCATCAACAGAAATTGGTGCATAGTAATATAGTCATGAGCAGAGGTTTTTCTTAGTAAAACCTTTCCAACAATATCAGCCAAGAATTTGTATTCAATAGACAAATTCTTCTTCAGAAGATGATTGGGGTTTCCAATGGAGTGACCCATTTTAACAAATTCAATATTAAATTCATCAGAAGTGATGTCCAAATCATCATCACCATTTATCAAACCAAAAAACATATGTTAAAATCTCTGGGGAAAAAGGAACCTGGTTTCCTGAGATAGTTCCTGATATGGTTGTTGCATTCAGTGACTGAATAGTATGTACCCATTCCTTGATCTCTGCAACTGGTAGCTTTATCCTTGTAGTTATAAACTTCTTTAACTGCTGTTCTTCAAAGAGTTGAAGAATGTCTTGGAAAATTTGATCAGAATGAGCAAACGATTTCATATCGATATAAAAACTTGCATCAAACTTCATTGACGAGATCACTGCCTGAGAGATTGCCATTGGTACCTGCAAGAGAAAAAGATCAAGTGTAAGGGAACTGGAGGCAAGAGCAAGTTCTGTAGGCGCAAAGACAAAATGAAATCAAAATTTGATTATAAAGAAAGAGATCGGAGAAGGGCGCAAGCTTTCGTAGAACAGGGTTCGGCTAAACCTAATAAAATCAGAAGTCGAAGAGTCTCGGGCTTTGTCAAACTGCGTTCGACAAAAGATAATTTTTCGTCGATCTCTGTTCAACGAACGAGCTGACTTCGTCGATCTCTGGATCTAATAGGTTTCGTCGATCTCCGTTCGACGAACGACTAATTTTTGTCGATCTCCGTTCGACGAAAGGAGGGGATAAGTAAAAATAATTTTTAATTTATTGAATCTCCATCAATCATTCCTAGCTGATTTATAAAGAAGATGTGCTTCTTTTCATCCAAAGGTTTAGTGAAAATATCAGCCCTTTGTAAGTCGGTAGGAATAAATTGTAGGCAAATTTTATTTTTATCCGCATTATCTATGATAAAGTGGTGTCTAATTTCTATGTGTTTAGTCCAACTATGGAGTACTGGATTTTGTGCTATAGATATTGCACTAGTATTGTCACAAATTATAATTGATTTATTTAAGTTTGTTGGGAAAATGATTTCTCTTAACCCCTAAGAATGAGTTAAAGAAAGAGTTTTAACAATGAAAACAAGACTAAGTAAATATGCGTCAAATAGTATTCGACGCAACGTCGAACTATAGTCGACGATCCCTTAGATTAAGTCGAAGTAACTTTAGGAAGATTTTGACGTATGTGTTGTCGACGCTACTCTGATTTCTAGTCGACGCATATGGAGAAGTCGACGCACCTTAGTCGACGCACCTTCCTTATTCTCCTCTCGACGTCCAGCCAGGATGAATTCAACGCTTACGTCGAATGGTAATCGACGCACGTCGATTTATGTGACAGATTTAAATATGCGCCAGATCTCTTTCCTTCTTTCAGTAGATCTGATTTGTATGGAATAAATGTCAATATTTTATAGCCATTCTGAATCATTCTTTCCTTATATCTGATTCTTGGCTAATTTGATTAAACTTATTTGGACATTATTTGAAATCAGAATTGGTTCTTTCCTTCTACAGAAATAAATATTATGGAAACATTTTCATCTTTCTATTTCTCTGACTGCTAATTGATTATCCTCCTATAGTATTATTTTGAATTAACAGAGCTATAAATAAAGAGGAGGTCGACAGAAAAGGGGGATGAGTGATCTACCACATACATTTGAAATAGAGGAAAAGCTCCCAAGAGAATAGAGAGAAAAGCTGAGAAAAGAGATAGTGTGCTGCAGAGAAAAAGCCTTCATCTTCTCCTTCTTCTTCAGAAGCCATTCTACTGCAATCTTTGAAAGCTCTCACAAAAGAGAGAAAAGTTTTTACAATCTCCTTCTCACTATAGAAGAGAGATTTCATTCACTACCTCTTGTGCTTCCAATCTTCTTGCTAGGAAGAAGATTCATTATTCTTATTTCTTTCTTTCTTTCTTACTTAAACATTGTAAAAGAGTTTTTAGAATCTCTCTCCAAAAAATTCAGCGTACTGGTTCTAAGAGTCTCCTTGTCAAAAGACTCAGTTGGTTCTAAGAGTCTCCTTGTCAAAAGACTCAGGGTGGTTCTAAGAGTCTCCTTATCAAAAGACTCAGTGCAAGATAGTGAATTCCTACCAAGGGGGTAGAAGAGTGGACTACCCAATGTTTGGGGAACCACTATATTTTCTTGTGTTGTGCTGTGATTTCTTTTCTTGCATTTACTTTCTTTATCTGTTTAATTCTTGTTGGTGTGTGGGAAGCTCTAATCTGTGATCATACACATATATATTAACTTTGCACAAAATAATTTTTAATCTCTATTCACCCCCCCCCCCCCCTCTAGAGAATTCTAGTGAGGTTAACTATGCACTTTCAATTGGTATCAGAGGGAGGTTGATCTAAAAAGGTTAACTCCTTGATCAAAAAGGTCCTACCTCCTATATATATATATATATATATATTTCTACAAAATTATTTTCATGGCACAAATCAAAGATTATGCTTCCACCAGACCACCAATGTGCAATCTTGAAAAGTTTGCAGTTTGGAAAACAAGAATCAGAATTTATATGAATTCCATTGATGCTGACTTGTTCAATATTACTGTGACAGGTCCCCCAAAGCCTAATAGAAAGGATGCAAGTGGCAATATCACACAAACACTTGTTCCAAGATCTGAATGGACAGAAGATGAGAAGAAGGCAAGAACACATGATCTAAAGGCAATGAACATACTTGTCTCAACTCTCTCAGATGACATCTTTCAAAGGGTTGTTGACTGTGAATCATCCAAAGAAATTTGGGATGCTCTTACAAAGATGGTGGAAGTAAGTGCTGATGAAAAGAAAGACAATAAGGCCCTATTGATTTCTCAATATGAGAACTTCCAGAAGAAGGATGAAGAAAGCATCTCTGAAATGTATGACAGATTCAGTCTGATCATCAGTCAACTAAGAGACTTGGATGGAGAAATCTCTCTCACAGAGATCAATGACAAATTGCTGATGAGTCTCCCAAGCTCATGGGACTCAAGGATATGGGCAATAAGAGACACAAGAGGTCAAAGGGAAATTTCAACAGATGCTCTCTTAGGAAAACTCAGATCCTATGAGCAATTGCTTAAAACTAGAGAAGAGAAGGAAAGAAGAGAAAACACTCCAATTTCCTCAAAAGGCAGGAATATTGCTCTAAAGGCAACAGAAGAAGGAACTCCTGTCACTGAAGAAGAACTATTCAGTTTCTTGGCCAGAAGATTTAAGAAATGGGTCAAGACGGATCAAAAAGGAGGGAGTCAAAACCAAGGTATGACAAAACCCCCACTAAAGAAATTATTTGCTATTCTTGCAGGAAACCTGGACATATTGCCCCAGAATGTCCAGAGAATGCTGAAACAAAGAAGGATCTGAAAAAGAAAGATCTCAAGAAATAGGGGAAGAAGAAAGAAAGAACCTTTATTGCAGAAGCCTGGAGTGAAACAGACTCTGAGGACAGTTCATCCTCTAAGAGTGACAATGAAGAACCTAGGCAAGAAGACCTATGCTTGATGGCCTTTGAAGGCTCAAAGAATGATGATAAATCATGGAGTGAAACAGGATCAGAAGAAAGCATATCTTCTGATGATGAAAAAGAAAATAGCCTTATTCTCATAGAGGAATTTGAGGATAAGGATGAGGTAAGCATGTTTGATGAAATAGATTTTCAAAGTGATAACTTTAGAAATGATTTTATGGGAATGTATCTAGATTAATTAAAAGCAATACAAGAAATTAAAGATCTAAAAGAACAAATCAATGTAGCTAAAAACCAGAGAAACAGAGAAATTAAATGCTCTAAAGATTATGAATTAAGGGCTAACATCATAGAAAAGGAGGTAGAAAAGGCTAAAATAGAAAATCAGTTCCTTAAGGATAAGGTTTCCCAGGCAAAGGCTTTTGAAGAGTCAATAAAAATAAGAAGCCAAACTCTTAAAGAAATCACTGAAAAATAAACAATAAGACACAAAAATCTTGGGCTAGGGGCTGATCCATCAATCAGCCTAATTCCATCCAACAAGCCTGCTTGGATGAGCCCTGTAAAATTCACTAAACCCATCAAAACAGCAAACCAAGAAAAAGAATCACAACATAAGAAAGAACACCTCTTCAAGGAAATAAAGGAATTTGATGAAACATCATATTATTCAGCTGATGACTCACAAACTTCATCTGAAGAGACAACTAAACCAAAAGAAACAACATACAAAGGAATAAAAACAGAAAAAGGTAAAATGAAACTTTATGAAGACACAGTTGCGTCGACTTCATATCGATGCATGAATGATAGTGCGTCGACTTCTACTCGACGTAACCTCTCAGATGCCTCGACCTCCACTCGACGCTTGAATAAAGATACGTCGACATCAAATCGACGCAACTTCCTCCATGCGTCGATACGAGATCAACGCAATCTGAGGAATGCGCTGAATGTTAATCGACGTAACTATCAACATACGTCGAATAGATATCGACGCATAAAAACTCAAAACAACATGAATACCTATATTCCAAAAATCTTCCATCTTAACCCCCATTCAGGACCCATTCATCCTGATCTTGATTTCTATCCTAATCAACATTCCTACCCAAAACTTAGTAACCAAAATTCCCATCCTAATCAAACCTTCCATCATAATCAACACTGGTATCCTGGTCAACACTTTTATCCCCTTTTAAACTCAAACAAAAGCAAGGTACTCAAATGTTACATATGCAACAAAAATGGCCACCTTGCCAAAAAGTGTTGGTACAATCAATCAAATTGGTCTTAAAACCAGTCCTAGACTAACTTAGAAACCTTTAGGATTAGGAAGAGATAAGAAGAAATAAACACCTAGAACTTTTCAGGAAAATTAAAAGTCACGTCGACTTCCAATCGACGCACCGTCGATGACTCAGGTCAATAAGTACAATCGACGCATGTGTCGACTACTATCGACGCATACGTCGATAAGAAACCCTTGCATCCCAGAACAGACTAAATCGACGCTCACGTCAAATTCCACTCGACGTAGCGTCGACTTCATAAAAACGAGCGGCAAGACTAAATTATTTTCGGTCACATCCACTGAAGTACCGAATAAGCCTCGAATTGAGTCCTGTTTCGACGCTTCACCTGACTTAAATAGACTCTTCAGTTAAAAACCTTCACGACCTCTCCATCTTTCATCCTTCTTGCTCCTCAGTCCAGCCTCCTCTTCTCTCTCTCTCTCTCTAACCTAAAATGGCTCCCAAGACTAACTCTGGCTTCGACATTGACCTGAAATCCTTCCAAGCCGCCGCCGACAACTTTAAGAGCATAATAGCTCTGTTCACTGAAGCTGATCTGGATAAGATCATTTCAACAAGATGAAAGCTCCTGGAGATAGAACTAACAGAGCTCATAGCTCATGTTCATATAACTGAACAAGGAGAAATTTCAGGCACAATCCATGAGACACCTGTATCAATATCTGCAGAACACATAAGGACCACCTTTGATCTTCCATCAGGTATATCCTAATATCATCTTTGTTTAAATGAAATAAGGAAAGAAAATGAGCTTCTAAAAAGAATGACTAAACATGTCTTAATTATTCCCCAATTAGGTGATGAATCCATTGAACTCACACCTGATGAAATCAAGTATTTACTCACCACCATGAATTTATCAAAAGACAGGCCAATCCATCTGAAAAAGATAGACTTTTCTGATGAGTACAGATTGTTGGCAGATATAGTAGGGAAAGTTCTACTATGCAAAATCTCAGCACATGATGCAGTACCCAAACACCAACTGAACATCATGGGGGTCCTTGTGCTGAAGAAGAAAGTAGACTGGGCCACATGGCTACTCAAGATAATAGGCTCTAGATATTCTCACAAAGAGAATGCCTACATGAAGATTATGAGTCAAGTACTCTTCCACTCCTTCCCTGACCTCTGTAGGTCAAAAGGAATTCCTATCCCTCCTGGAAAGAGGATGTCCATTGCTCTCTTCTCCAAATGGACCAGGCAAATCCCCAAGCCTGGCTCCATTCCTGAAAGGACTCCCACTCCTCCTAACTCTCATGCTCACCCTTCTCCTCCTCTTTCTCCTCAAAGAGACAATTCTTCTCTACCACCATCATCCACTCAAATAGCCTCTACCACCCTCATAACTCCTACTTTACCTACTTCTTCTCAAACACCTGCTCAGACAGCAGTTTCTCCTTCTCTTCCTCCTCCTATTTTCCCATCTTCTCTATCTCCATTATCACCCATACCTCATGTATCACCTCACTTCTCTCCTCCTCTATCACCTCTTCCTCCACCATCACCTCCTAACCTTTCACACCATGAATCATCTGCATCCACTGAGGCTCTCATCACTCAGTGCATCAAATCAGCAGCTGAAAAATTCCAAATGATGTTGGATGAGCATTGCTCCCAAATTCATTCCTCCATCCTCCACATGCACACCCAAATAGATGGTGTGAGTGCCTCTATGCAAGGCCTAAAGACCTCTCTCTCTTCCTCTAGAGTGACAAGGTCTTTCTTAACCTCCCTGGCCAAGAAGGTCAAGAAGGGGGAGAATCTAGATGAAGAGCAGCCCTCCAATCCTAAATCTCTCTCTCACAATTCCTCTCCTTCTCCAAAATCTGACAAAATCCTTAGGAATGAGATAGTACCTGAGCTACACATTGATGAACAAACAATAGAGGTACTCAACATAGCAAGAGATGCTGCAAATCAAATGGCACTACTACAATAGGAGGGAAGCAGAGCAGAAAATGAGACTGAAAAGGAAGATGGTGAGAAAGAGCTGAATACTGATCAAGAACCAACTGCTGGAACTGAAAAGGGACATGAAGCTGGAAAAGAGAAAGAGCCAGATGCTGTGATGACAGAAGAAGGAGCTCAGGAGTCAGGAGCTGGGGGAGCTGAGACTCAGGGGGAGCAAATGGCTGAGACCCAGGGGGAGCTGAGGGAGTCACCTGCTACTGGGAAAGAGCAATCCACAATAGTATTCAAGAGAAAAAGAAAGACTCCTCCTACCCCTCCTGAATAGTATTTGAAAACAATGCTGATATATTCTACCCTATAGTTGAATACTAATTGGAATGAACATGACATCTGTTTATATGATTCTGGAGAATTTGTTTATATGATCTCTTCTTCTACATTTCACTTTTGGTTGAGTGACATATTTCTTTACAACTGATGTACTGGATTGAGTTCATGCTAGTACAACTTCTCTCTAAATAGGGTTAAGACAAATAGGGGGAGATTGTTGGGAAAATGATTTCTCTTAACCCCTAAGAATGAGTTAAAGAAAGAGTTTTAACAATGAAAAACAAGACTAAGTAAATATGCGTCGAATAGTATTCGACGCAACGTCGAACTATAGTCGACGTTCCGTTCAGATTAAGTCGAAGTAACTTTAGGAAGATTTCGACGTATGTGTTGTCGACGCTACTCTGATTTCTAGTCGACGCATATGGAGAAGTCGACGCACCTTAGTCGACGTACCTTCCTTATTCTCCTCTCGACGTCCAGCCAGGATGAATTCGACGCTTACGTCGAATGGAAATCGACGCACGTCGATTTATGTGACAGATTTAAATATGCGCCAGATCTCTTTCCTTCTTTCATTAGATCTGATTTGTATGGAATAAATGTCAATATTTTATAGCCGTTCTGAATCATTCTTTCCTTATATCTGATTCTTGGCTAATTTGATTAAACTTATTTGGACATTATTTGAAATCAGAATTGGTTCTTTCCTTCTACAGAAATAAATATTATGGAAACATTTTCATCTTTCTATTTCTCTGACTGCTAATTGATTATCCTCCTATAGTATTATTTTGAATTAACAGAGCTATAAATAAAGAGGAGGTCGACAGAAAAGGGGTATGAGTGATCTACCACATACATTTGAAATAGAGGAAAAGCTCCCAAGAGAATAGAGAGAAAAGCTGAGAAAAGAGATAGTGTGCTGCAGAGAAAAAGCCTTCATCTTCTCCTTCTTCTTCAGAAGCCATTCTACTGCAATCTTTGAAAGCTCTCACAAAAGAGAGAAAAGTTTTTACAATCTCCTTCTCACTATAGAAGAGAGATTTCATTCACTACCTCTTGTGCTTCCAATCTTCTTGCTAGGAAGAACATTCATTATTCTTATTTCTTTCTTTCTTTCTTTCTTACTTAAACATTGTAAAAGAGTTTTTAGAATCTCTCTCCAAAAAATTCAGTGTACTGGTTCTAAGAGTCTCCTTGTCAAAAGACTCAGTTGGTTCTAAGAGTCTCCTTGTCAAAAGACTCAGGGTGGTTCTAAGAGTCTCCTTATCAAAAGACTCAGTGCAAGATAGTGAATTCCTACCAAGGGGGTAGAAGAGTGGACTACCCAAAGTTTGGGGAACCACTATATTTTCTTGTGTTGTGCTGTGATTTCTTTTCTTGCATTTACTTTCTTTATCTGTTTAATTCTTGTTGGTGTGTGGGAAGCTCTAATCTGTGATCATACACATATATATATTAACTTTGCACAAAATAATTTTTAATCTCTATTCACCCCCCCTCTAGAGAATTCTAGTGAGGTTAACTGTGCACTTTCAAAGTTGATACCATATTCTAGGAGTTGATTTTGTATCCACAAAATCTGTGAGTAGCAACTGCCAGCAGCAATATATTCTGCTTCAGCTATTGATGTAGATACAGATGTATATTTCTTACAAAACTAAGACACAAGCTTGTCATTAAGGAACTGGCAAGTTCCTGATGTGCTTTTCCTGTCTACTCTGCATCCAGCATAATCAGAATCTGAGAATCCAGTTAATTCAAATTTTGATGCAGTTGGATACCAAAGTCCTAGATTTGGAAAACCCTTTATATATCTCAAAATTCTTTTTAATAAAATAAGGTGAGATTCTTTGGGGTTAACTTGGAACTTGAAAGTGAGGTTAGATCTTAGATTTACTCTAGAGGGGGGTGAATAGAGTATTAAAAAGTTTTTCACTTTATTTTATAGCGGAATTAAAATAGTGATACTTATATGTGTATTAAGTGAGTTATAAAAACAAACACAAAGAGAGCACACAGCACAATACAGAAAAATAAACACAAACATAGAGGACACCAGTATTTTATAGTAGTTCCCCAATAAACCTGGGCACGTCTACTCTTCTACCACCCTTGGTAAGATTCCAATAGGTTTTTGATCAGGTGCCCTATCACCAATAGATTTTTGATCAGGTGTCCAAACACCAAGGAGCTTTTGAGGTGCTCTAACCAAACTACAGGTTTTTGTTCAGGTACCCTGCCACCAAGGGGTTAACATTTGAATGGAGTTATAACCCTGTACAAGATGAGATAAAGAGGGTTTAGATGTTCTTCTCTGTCAATAATCAGAGAGAAGACTCTAGTGGAATGTGTTGTTGTAAAGCTCCCACTGTCTGATTGAAATTTGTTGACAGTTGAGGATGGAGCTTTCTCTTGAAAGTAGGTCTTCCTGATAGCATGATGAATCTGAGAGATCTGGATTTCTCAGATTATTTGTTGCTCTTGAAGATCTGATCTAGAAACTTGCAGCCGAAATACTGAGCGAAGGTGTTGATGTTCTCAGAGAGTGAGATGGTGCTACTTGAGGAAGATGAAGATGATCTGTTAGTTTTTTCTTTTCTTCCTTCTGTATTTCTCTCGACAGCTTTCTTCTTCTTCTTTCTTTTTGTTGTACTATTCTGTAATAATGTCCTATAAATCTTCTTCCTTATTCCTTTTGAAATCTCTGGCTAATTTGAAATTCAAATCCTCTGTATAAGGAATATAATATTCTGAATTGAATGTTTCCTTGGAACTGCAAAGTGACATTTAATTCCTTTTCCTTTTCAATTAATGATATTCTTTTCCGCCAAACAGTTATTTTCTCGAGAAGAGAATGGAATGGAATAATATAAAAAGGAAAGATAATATCCTTGACTTATCTGGAATAAATATAGCTGTTGCTCAAGGAAGATCTGAGTTCAGAGAATGAAATAAAATAATCCTTCTGAAATACTGAACTGAATAGAAATTTCATCGATCTGAACAAATTTTGTCAAACACAATCTAGAGTTCGTCGATCTCAAGCTGGAGGTCGTCGAACTGAAAGATAATATCTGATAAGCTAGCTGGAAAATTTAATTCGTTGAGCTGAGGAGAACTTTCGTCGATCTGAACATCTGATACTTATTCTTCGAACGCATAGCTGAGTTTGTCGAACGCTGAGACATGGTCAAACTTGTCGACTGCTGAGACTTGCCAAGTTCGTCAAACGCAGGAGCACGCCGTTCGTCGAACGCAGAGAGGAGTTCGTCATGTAACACCCTGCCAGTACAAATAATATAACAGTAGGTCCGGCCGGGACCCCACGCCATACTATACACACTAGCTAGGCATTATAAGGTGATAAACAGAAAAGAACAACAACTACAAGAGAGAATAAACAGCGTAAGCGGAAGCATTTGGATTAAACATCTTTAGAATTGTCCATTATCCCAGGAATGAAACAAAGAGAGTTACGATCTTAAGGCCTTACATTTAACAAATGTATAGACATTCAAAACATTCATCGGCACGCAGGCCGGAAATACATGTAAAGCAGAAAATAGGCTGGCCTTCAAGGGCCAACACAGCAAAAGGGCCACGCCCGCTATTTCCCGCTGGGCTCACCTGCACCTGCAACCAACATCCAATACGAGGTAAACGAGGGTCAGCTATGAGCTGACCACAAACTGCGTAATGATCCCACCCCCCCGGCCATCTAGCCGGCTCAGGGGCATGTCACCGCTAACCTGCAAGCAAGCCGTACATACAACATGTAATAATATAAAGAAAGTGCAAACTACACTACACAAGGTGAGGTTTCAAGCACAATCAATCTTCTAGGTTGAGCATCAAGAAAAGGGGAACCTAGTTATGCACATGATGTTGGTTGGGTTCACCCGAAGGTTCCCCACAACCGCCTAAGCAACCGCATGAGGCTAACATAACATCATTTCATCACAAACACTCCACCCTAAGGGCATAGCCTTAGGTGGGGAAAAAGATCTTTTGGTCGGTCTAGGTAAGACACCTTCCACGACCTCTCCCATGATCACTTGGCTTACATGAGGTAGGGACCTCTCACCGATCTGCAAGGAAACGGGTTCGGTTCAGCTTTGCCCGTGCTCTAACTGTCGCGATCTATCGCATGACGTGGGTACGGCTTCACCTCGGCCCGTAAGGGTTTAGCACATCAACTGCCCACATAATTAAACTACGTATCTAATCCTTTCATGTGGACTTAAACTTCACAAATAACAACCAAGAAGGAGGTACAAGACCACTCCTCTTCAATTCTAGTGGCGAAGGTTTGCATTCAACCGCCCAAGAAAGGGGCTTTCGTTAGGCTCTCAAAAGGCACTTAAAATTCACGTCCCGCAATATAATAGAAATTCTCACGGAGACATTCTACGGCACACATTCTAGGCTTAACCTAAATGCAACGTCGCAATCCAAGCATCACCGATCCGGGCTCACGGCCATAAATAGGCTTCACACAAAATGCCTAAATCTGCACGACTACCGGATTTCTAAATGCAATATGCCGGGGACGGACACAATCGACCCGGAGTTCCGAAGAACTGGAGGAAATCCTACACTTTGCCCATTTGGTGAAAGGGATTCCTCATGCAAGCATAGAAAAAGGAATGAGAGGATAAAACACGTCCTAACACCGGGAGGAAGGATCGTTGCCCTTGGAGCTTTCTTCTTTGCCATAGGTCTGAGATTTCACTCGGATAGAAAGTTTCACAATGGCCTACACTTTCCAGATCTGAAAACGGCTCGCGAATCGGAGCTCCGAAGCTCCGGCAATGGCAGAAGACGACTCCTTCTTCTTCCTCTCTGTCGCTATTTTTCTCTCGGCTTCCGTCTTTTCACGCTTGAAAAAGATAAGGGATATGAGTTAAAGGGAGCCTATAAATAGCCCTCTGGACAAACCCTAAAATAACCCAGAAATAAATCCCAACCTTTGGATTTAAAGATCTGGATCTGACGGCCGCAAAAAAGAGAGTCACGGGCCTGCTATAACGCAAATCGCGGATTCTGCCTGCGTTCGACGAATGTCGAACGGCGTTCGACGAATTGCTGAAATGCTACGCTCGAGGAATGTCGAACGACGTTCGACGAATTTCTGTAAAGCTGCTAAAACAGATTCAGCTATAAAACAGGGGAAATTCGTCTATATCATATAGCCGAATTAGCCTATAGCCTTTAGCCGAATTTAGCATATAACCGAATTTTCAAGCCTTTAGCCGAATTAGCCTATAGCCTTTAGCCGAATTTAGCCTATAGCTCACAGCACACCAAGATTTGGGGTGTTACAAATCTCCCCTCCTTTAAGGAATTTCGTCCCGAAATTACGAAAAATAGCAGCAACAGAAATAAACTATACCTGAGAGAAAAAGCTCGGGGTAATCCGCAAGAATTGTTTGCTCTCTTTCCCAAGAGAGTTCCTCTCTTCCACAATTATTCCAACGGACCTTGACCGTCCGAATGGATTTGTTCCGTAACTGCTTTACTTCAGTGTCTTCGATGCAAATGGGCTTGACTTCCGTCGTTAGCCCACCATCTACCGACACTTCGTTGACCGCAACTATAGAACTAGGCTCTTTGACATCCTTGCGCAACACAGAGATATGAAATACATCATGCAGCCTGCTCAGCTCTGAAGATAGAGCAAGCATGTAGGCAGCTTCACCAATGAGCTCCAAGATCTCGAACAGTCCTAAGTACCTCGGACTTAGCTTTTTCAAGCATCGGATCCTCGATACTCTTTTGAACGGTTTGATCTTCAGGTAAACCCAATCACCAACGACGAACTCGACGTTCCGGTGATTTGCATTGTAGTACTTTGCCTGCCTATCCTGGGCAATGAGCAACCGCTTTCGTATTGCCCGGATTGATGTATTTGCTTCATCCACGTCCTCGCGTTTCAACAACTTCGTGTCGTCCGTTTCAGCCCAAGCCAACGGTGTGCGACATTTTCTACCATAAAGAGCCTCGAAAGGTGCCATCTTTATACTAGCTTGGTAGCTGTTGTTGTAGGCAAACTCAATCATATAGAGATGATCTTCCCATCTCTTTCCAAAGTCCAGGGCGCACATCCTTAGCATGTCTTCCATCGTCCTATTGGTCCTTTCGGTCTGTCCATCCGTTTGCGGGTGGAAGGCCGTGCTAAATTTTAGCTTGGTACCCAATAATTTATGAATCAGCCTCCAATCGTTTGATGTGAACCGCCCATCACGATCACTCACGATGCTACGGGGAATCCCGTACAACCGTACGATATTATCAATGTATAACTTTGCTAGCTTTTCCACAGAGTCGTCTTTCCGGTTCGGAATAAAGTGCGAAACTTTCGTCAATCGATCTACGATCACCCAGATGGCGTCGTTTCCATGTTGCGATTTCGGCAACCCGTGCACAAAATCCATCGAAATATCATCAAACTTCCATTCTGGGATCGGTAAAGACTTTAGAAACCCACCAGGTCTTTGGCATTCAACCTTCACCAATGCGCAAGTGTGACACTTGGCCACATAGAGTGCAATGTCTTTCTTCATTCCTGGCCACCAAAAGAGTTTCTTCAAATCCATGTACATCTTTGTGCTCCCAGGGTGGATCGAGTACTTGGTATAGTGAGCCTCGTACATCAATTTCGCCCGCAATGTACCAACATTTGGGACGCACAATCTGCCATTTTTCCACATAAGATCATCTTCGAAGGAGAAATCAGCGTTTGACCCATCCATGGTCTCCGCTTTATAACGCTGCATGCTCGAATCCAGCTCCAAAGCTTGTCGAACTCGGTCGGCCAGGTCGTATTGAACCTCCGTCCAGTTCAGGCATGCTGAAGGAGATGCTCTTTTATCGACACAAATGATCTCCAAGGCTTCTAGCTCCCGGATTAGACGCTCATCATGCATCAAAATCCAGTTTGCCTGTGCAGGAGCCCGATGACTCAATGCGTCCGCAACCACATTTCCTTTCCCAGGAGTGTATCGAATGTCGAAGGTGTAGTCCCCAAGGAACTCCATCCACCTCCTTTGTCGCATATTCAACTCCTTTTGATCAAGCAGGTACTTGAGGCTTTTGTGGTCCGTAAAGATGTCGATCTTCACGCCATACAAGTAGTGCCTCCAGAGTTTAAGAGCAAATACCACGGCCGCTAGTTCCAAATCATGGACCGGGTAGTTCCTCTCATGTACCTTTAACTGACGGGAGCCATAGGCAATTACATTCCCGAACTTCACTAGAACGCAACCCAAGCCACTCCCCGAGGCGTCGCTATATATTTCGTAACCTTCTGTTCCACATGGCGAGCATAGAATGGGCGTCGTGGTCAGACGTCTCTTCAGCTCCTCAAAAGCTCGTGCGCACTCGGGAAACCAAACAAACTTATGATCTTTCCTAGTCAGTTTAGTGAGAGGAAGTGCAATACTCGAGAAGTTTTCCACAAAGCGTGAAAGTTCACAGTTAACCTCACTAGAATTCTCTAGAGGGGGGGGTGAATAGAGATTTAAAAATACTTTGTGCTATTGTATATATATGTGTAATTATCACAGATTTAGGCTTCCCGCACACCAACAAGAATTAAGTAAGTAAGGAAGAAAAATGACAAAAAGAAGATCACAGCACAACACAAGAAAATATAGTGGTTCCCCAAACATTGGGTAGTCCACTCTTCTACCCCCTTGGTAGGAATTCACTAACTTGCACTGAGTCTTTTGATAAAGAGACTCTTAGAACCAGACTGAGTCTTTTGATAAGGAGACTCTTTGAACCAAACTGAGTCTTTTGGTAAGGAGACTCTTAGAACCACTACAACTGAATTTTTTGAAGAGAGATTCTAAAAACTCTTTTACAAGGTTTAAAAGTGAAATAAGAAAGAGCAGAAGAAATAGAACAAGTAGAAGAATAGAGGACAATATATATAAGAAGGAATCTTCTTCCTAGCAAGAAGATTAGAAGCACAAGTATAGTGAATATGATCTCTCTTCTATAGTGAGAAGGATATTTGTAAGCTTTTCTTTCTTTTGTGAGAGCTTTCAGAATTTGCAGCAGAATGGCTTCAGAAGAAGGAGAAGATGAAGGCTTTTTCTTTTGCTGCAGCACACTATCTCTTTTCTCAACTTTCTCACTCTTCACTTGGGAGCTCTTCCTCTTTTTCAAAATGTATATGGTGGATCACTTGTTGTCATTCTCTGTCGACCTCCTTCTTATTTATATCTCTGTTTAAAATATATTGCTAAAGGAGAATAATCAATTAGCAGACAGAGAATTAGAAAGAGATAAGAGTTTCCATAATCAATATTTCTGTAGAAGGAAATGAATTCATTCTGATTTCAAATAATATCCATAATAGTCTTAATCAAATTAGCCAAGAATCAAATAGAAGGAAAGGCTGATTCAGAATGGCTATAAAAGAATAATATCATTCCATAAAAATCAGATCTACCGAAAGAAGGAAAGAGATCTGGCGTGTTTTTGAATTACTTATAGATATCGATGTGCGTCGATTACTATTCGACGTAAACGTCGATTACATCCTGGCTGGACGTCGAGAGGAGAATAAGGAAGGTGCGTCGACAAAGGTGCGTCGACTTTATCAAATGCGTCGACTAGAAGTCAGAGGTACGTCGACAAAGATTACGTCGAATTCTTCTAAGAGTTACTTCGACTCATTCTGAGAGAAACGTCGACTATATATCGACGTTGCGTCGAATACTATTCGACGCATATTTACTTAGCCTAATTTTTCATACATAGAATTTATATTCTACTCATTTCTAGGGGTTAAGATAAATCATTTCCCCAACAATCTCCCCCTATTTGTCTTAACCCTATACAGAGAGAAATTGTATCAGCTTTTATTCAATAAAGCAAAGCATTTATATAGAGAAAAAATATGTTAAGTCAATCAGAAGAAGATAGAACAAATTTCATGTTCAGTTGACTAATCAGCATTTGAGCATAGACAATTTTTCAAATAGAGTATATCATCATTGTTCAGGGGTAGGAGGAGTTTTTCTCTTCCTAGTAAATACTTTTGTGGGTTGTTCCTTCTCATTAACAGGTGATTCCCTCAGCTCCCCCTGAGTCAAAGTAGTTTGCTCCCCCTGGATTGGAACTTCCTTTGAGCCTTTTTCTTCTTCTTCAGTTTCACTTTTATCTCCAGTTTCAGGTATAACAGCATCTGGCTCCCCCTGAGCTTCAGCTTCCTCTTCAGCTTCTTTCTCTGCTCTACTTGCCTCCCCTTGCAATAGATCCACTTGTTGTGCATCCTCTCTTGCTATGATCAGTACATTTGATATCTTCTCTTCAGTATGTAGCTCTGGTACTACTTCATTCCCAATGGTCTTGAGTAGAGCTAAACTATCAGATTTTGAAGAATGAGAGGTTTTGTGAGAGGGAGTTTTGTGGTTGGAGAGCTGCTCTTCATCTAACATCTCCCCCTTCTTGACCTTCTTAGCTAAGGAGGTTAAGAAAGATCTAGTGACGTTAGAGGAAGAGATAGAGGTCTTTAGGCTTTGCACATAGGCACTGACCCCATCTATTTGGGTGTGCATGTGTAGGATGGAGGAATGAATTTGGGAGCAGTGCTCATCCAGCATTGCTTGGAATCTTTGAGCTGTGGATTGGATGCACTGAGTGATGAGACTTTCAGTGGATGGAGATGGTTCAAAATGTGGTGGTGGAGGAGGAGATAATGGTGGAGGTGAATGTGATGAAGGTGGAGAGGGGACTGTATCAAGTTGATGAGGTGTATTTGATGGAGATGGTGAAGGAATAAAGGAGGGTTGAGCAGGTGATTGGGTTGGTCTTTGTGAAGGTGTGGATGATGGTGGTACAGAAGAGATGTTTGTGTGAAGAGGAGGAGGAGGAGGAGAAGATGGATGAGCAGGAGAGAGAGGAGGAGATGGAGCCCTTTCAGGAATGGAACCAGGCTTGGGAATTTGCCTGGTCCATTTAGAGAAGAGGGCTATTGACATCCTTTTTCCTGGAGGGATAGGGATTCCTTTTGACCTACATAGGTCAGGGAAGGAGTGGAAGAGTACTTGACTCATGATTCTCATATAGGCATTCTCTTTGTGAGAGTATTTGTAGCCTATAATTTTGAGCAGGAGGCTGGCCCAGTCTACCTTCTTCTTCATCACAAGGGCCCCCATGATGTTCAGTTGTTGTTGGGGACTGCATCATGGGCAGAGATCTTACATAGTAGAATTTTTCCTACTATATCTGCCAGTAATCTATATTCATCTGAAAAGTCAATTTTCTTCAGGTGGATTGGTCTGTCTTTTGAAAACTTCATGGTGATTAACAGACTCTTGATTTCATCAGGAGTGAGTTCCACAGGTTCATCACCTGATAAGGGAATTATGAAGGAGACTTGTTTAGTTGCTCTTTAGAAAATGATTTTCTTTCCCTATTTGAGTTGAACAAAGATAACATTGGAATGCACCTGATGGAAGATCAAAGGTGGTCCTAATGTGTTCTGCAGAGATTGAGACAGGTGTCTCATGGATTGTTCCTTGGATTTCTCCTTGTTCAGATATCTGAACATGAGTCATAAGCTCTGTGAGTTCTGTGTCCAGGAGCTTGCATCTTGTGGAGATGAGCTTGTCTAATCCAGCTTCAGTAAACAGAGCTATGATGCTCTTGTAATTTTCTGCGGCGGCTTGGAAAGATTTGAGATCAATGTCAAAGCCTGAGTTGGTCTTAGGAGCCATTTTAGGTCTGTGAGAGAGAGGAAGAAATGGTTCGACTGAGGAGCAAGAAGGATGAAAGATGCAGAGGTCGTGAAGGTTTCTAACTGAAGAGTCTATTTAAGTCAGGTGAAACGTCGAAACGAGGCACAATTCGAGGCTTATTTGGTACAATAGTGGATGTGACCGAAAATATTTTAGTATTGCCACTCGTTTTCTTGAAGTCGACGTTACGTCGAGTGGAATTCAACGTGAGTGTCAATATAGTCTGGTTTGGGATGATAGGATTTCCTATCGACGTATGCGTCGATTGGATTCGGTGCATGCGTCGATTTTATTTATTGAACTGAGTTATCGACGGTGCATCGAGTCGAAGTCGACGTGACTTTATTTGACAGATTCTAGGTTTTCCTGAGGGATTCTTTCTTCCTAATCCTAAAGTTTTCTAAGTTATCCTAGGACTAGTTTTATAAGCAATTTGATTGATTATGCCAGTACTGTTTGGCAGTGTGGCCAATTTTATTGCAAATATAACACCTGATTTCCTTTTGACTAAGAAAATTTGAGTTTAGGGACGAATAGGGATGTTGATTTGGATAGAGATTTTGATTAGGATAGAAATTTTGGTTAGGATAGAAGTTTTGATTAGGATAGAAATTTTGGTTAGGATAGAAGTTTTGATTAGGACAGAAATTATGATCAGGATGAATGGGTCCTGAATGAGGGTTAAGATGGAAGGTTTTTGGAGAATGGAAGTGTTCTGTCTTTATATTGCTCTGAGTTTGTATGCGTCGATATCTATTCGACGTATGTTGATAGTTGCGTCGATTTATATTCGGTGCTTTCTTCAGATTGCGTTGATCTGGAATCGATGCATGGAAGAACTTGCGTCGATTTGAAGTCGACGTACTTTTATTCAAGCGTCGAATTGAGGTCGAAGCATCTGAGAGATTGCGTCGAGTAGAATTCAACGCACTATCATTCATGCGTCGATATGAAGTCGACCCAATTGTGTTTTCACAAACTTTATTTTTCCCTTTTTCTGATTTTATTTCTTTATGAGTTTTCCTAAGAGGGCATCTGTTGAGATTTCCCTTTGTCCTCTTGTATCTCTTATTGCCCATATTCTTGAGTCCCAAGAACTTGGGAGACTCATTAATAGTTTGTCATTGATCTCTGTGAGAGAGATCTCTCTATCCAGACTCCTTAATTGATTGATGATCAGACTGAATCTGTCATACATCTTAGATATGCTTTCTTCCTGCTTCTTTTGAAAGTTCTCATATTGGGAGATCAATTGAGCCTTTCTATCTTTCCTTTCATCAGCACTCCCTTCTACCATCTTTGTAAGAGCTTCCCAGATTTCTTTGGCTGATTCACATTCAACAACCTTTTGAAAGATTTCATCTGAGAGGGTTGAGACCAAAATGTTCACAGCTTTTGCATCACATGTTCCTGCCTTCTTCTCTTCAGCTGTCCACTCAGCCTTTGGGACAAGTGTTTGAGTCACTTCACCACTTGTGTCGCTTCTATAAGGCTTGGGAGGACCTGTCAAGACAACATTAAATAATTCTTCATCAATAGAATTCATATAAATCCTAATTCTTATTTTCCAAATTGCAAACTTTTCAAGATTGTACATTGGTGGTCTGGTGGAAGCATAATCTTTGATTTGTGCCATGTGAATAATATTTTTAGAAATATATATATAAGTATAAAAGAGGTAGGATTTTTTTTTTGATCACTGAGTTAACCTTTTTAGATCAACCTCGCTTTGATACCAATTGAAAGTGCATAGTTAACCTCACTAGAATTCTCTAGAGGGGGGGGGGGGGGGTGAATAGAGATTTAAAAATACTTTGTGCTATTGTATATATATATATATGTGTAATAATCACAGATTTAGGCTTCCCACACACCAACAAGAATTAAGTAAGGAAGAAAAATGACAACAAGAAGATCACAACACAACACAAGAAAATATAGTGGTTCCCCAAACTTTGGGTAGTCCACTCTTCTACCCCCTTGGTAGGAATTCACTAACTTGCACTGAGTCTTTTGATAAGGAGACTCTTTGAACCAGACTGAGTCTTTTGATAAGGAGACTCTTAGAACCAAACTGAGTCTTTTGGTAAGGAGACTCTTAGAACCACTACAACTGAATTTTTTGAAGAGAGATTCTAAAAACTCTTTTACAAGGTTTAAAAGTGAAATAAGAAAGAGAAGAAGAAATAGAACAAGTAGAAGAATAGAGGACAATATATATAAGAAGGAATCTTCTTCCTAGCAAGAAGATTAGAAGCACAAGTATAGTTAATATGATCTCTCTTCTATAGTGAGAAGGAGATTTGTAAGCTTTTCTTTCTTTTGTGAGAGCTTTCAGAATTTGCAGCAGAATGGCTTCAGAAGAAGGAGAAGATGAAGGCTTTTTCTTTTGCTGCAGCACACTATCTCTTTTCTCAACTTTCTCACTCTTCACTTGGGAGCTCTTCCTCTTTTTCAAAATGTATATGGTGGATCACTTGTTGTCATTCTCTGTCGACCTCCTTCTTATTTATATCTCTGTTTAAAATATATTGCTAAAGGAGAATAATCAATTAGCAGACAGAGGATTAGAAAGAGATAAGAGTTTCCATAATCAATATTTCTATATAAGGAAATGAATTCATTCTGATTTCAAATAATATCCATAATAGTCTTAATCAAATTAGCCAAGAATCAAATAGAAGGAAAGGCTGATTCAGAACGGCTATAAAAGAATAATATCATTCCATAAAAATCAGATCTACCGAAAGAAGGAAAGAGATCTGGCGTGTTTTTGAATTACTTATAGATATCGACGTGCGTCGATTACTATTCGACGTAAACTTCGATTACATCCTGGCTGGACGTCGAGAGGAGAATAAGGAAGGTGCGTCGATAAAGGTGCATCGACTTTATCAAATGCGTCGACTAGAAGTCAGAGGTACATCGACAAAGATTACGTCGAATTCTTCTAAGAGTTACTTCGACTCATTCTGAGAGAAACGTCGACTATATTTTGACGTTGCGTCGAATACTATTCGACGCATATTTACTTAGCCTAATTTTTCATACTTAGAATTTATATTCTACTCATTTCTAGGGGTTAAGATAAATCATTTCCCCAACAAAGTGCCTATAATAGCCGGCAAGTCCTAAGAAACTTCGGACTACCGCTACACTTTTCAACACAGGCCATGCTTGGATTATTTCTATTTTCGAAGGATCGACTGCGGTTCCTTCTCCACTAACAACATGACCAAGGAATGCTACTGACGATAACCAAAACTCGCACTTGGTTGGCATATAGCTGATTCCTCCTCAGGGTGCTCAAAATTGCGCGCAGATGCTCTGCATGCTCCTCTTCCGACTGAGAGTATACCAAAATGTCGTCGATGAAGACGATCACAAATTGATCCAAATACTCTCGGAACGTTCTGTTCATTAAGTCCATGAATACCGACGGTGCAGTAGACAGACCGAACGGCATAACCATGAACTCATAGTGCCCAAAGCGGGTACTGAACGCTGTCTTTGGGATATCACACTCCCGAATACAAAGCTGATAGTAGCCGGACCTTAAGTCTAGCTTAGAGTATACCGTCGACCCAACCAGTTGGTCGAATAAGTCGTCGATTCTCGGAATCGGGTAACGGTTCTTCTCGGTCAGCTTATTCAGTTCTCGATAGTCAATACATAGACGCAATATCCCGTCCTTCTTTTTCACAAAGAGGACCGGTGCACTCCAAGGTGAAGAACTTGGACATACGTAGCCTTGCTCTAGTAGCTCTTGCAACTGAACCTTCAGCTCTGCCAATTCCTTTGGCGCTATTCGGTACGGTGAGCGTGCTACAGGCTTGGCACCTGGCACCAGCTCAATACAGAAATCAATCTCTTGCTGAGGCGGAGCCCCAGGGAGTTCGTTAGGAAACACATCGGCATACTCCGCTACAACTGGGACATCACTCAAACTGCGCTTTGACTCTGAAGCCTTCAACAAGGTGAAGAACAACTCCGCGCCTTTTCTCACCGCCTTAACCACCAGGAGAGCAGACATCAGCGTCTTGCTCGCTCCTCGCATACCCGCGAACGTGGTTTCGCCTCCGGTGTTCTTTCTCAGAGTGATCTCCTTTGAATTGCAATCGATGCATGCTCGCTGCTCCAAGAGCAAGTCCATGCTGAAGATCATGTCAAATTCTGCTAGCGGTAATAACAATGCTTCCAAGTCGAAGTCTTGATTTCCAATCCGCACCTTCACACGACTCTTCCTATCCGCACCCATGCGAGATCCATTGGGTAGCACTACTTCCAATCTATCCTCTACTAAGGTAGACGACACTTCGATTCACACCACGAAGTCCTTAGACAGAAAAGAGTGCGATGCACCCGTATCGAATAGAGCTCTCGCCGGATAATTGAAAATTAGGACGAAACCTAATTGCACACAAATCAAACATAAAGTCGCACAACAGTATCAATCATAAATAACTGTAAAAGCTAACATCTATTCCATACCTGTGACGACATCAGTTTGTCGTATGGCTTCTTGTTGGCCAAGCGAGTAAACTCTCGGCTGGGTCGGAATGTGTTGGGAAGCAGAAGACTCCACAGCTTTACCCTTTTCCGCATGACCTGCAGCACGAGCATAGTCCATCGCTCGGTTCTCTGGCCTCGGGGGACCACTGCGACACATGCGTGCTTTGTATCCTACCTTTCCGTAGGTGAAACATGTAATTGGACCACGTGCAGTCGTAGCTCCCGACACATTTGAGCGAGTTGGTTCCGCAGACTTGAACTTCCTTTTGTTCCTCCTGAACTCAGATTTGGATTGAGAGGTCGGCGCATGAAATTCAGGTTTCTTTGCCACGCCCTTTGCTTGCACTCTCTTCATGTACAACTCCAAAGATCTGGCGCTTTGCACCATCACATGGAAGCCAAACGTCATTGGGCCTGCAAGGAGCAGCCTCAACTCATCCCGAAGACCTTCATAAAACTTGTTCGTCTTCATTTCCTCATCTTCCACCAAAAACCCCGCATAGCGGCCCAATCTAGTGAACTCGTGCAAGTACTCATCCACCGAGCTATCGCCTTGAGTTAACTTCAAGAACTGGTTCTGCAACGCAATGCGTTGGGCAGAGGGAATATATATCTGAAGAAACGACTTTGAGAACTCCGCCAAAGAGATCTCGGTAATATCCTTACCTTCAAACTTATGCGCTTCCTGTTCGGCCCACCAAAGCTCTGCTTCTCCGTTAAGGAGAAAGTTGGCTAGGGTGAACATCATAGCTTCTTCCATTGCTGTCGCCTTTAGAGTTTTTCTAACTGTTGACACCAGTCCTCCGCCTCCATTGGGGATCCATTCCCCGAAAAGGTTGGAGGATGGAAACTTAGAAAGTGCTGAAGTTGTTGATCACGCGCTCGCGCAACAACTACTCTCTCTACTCGACGTTCCACCCTTGGCTCCACCGCAGGTTCCACTGCAGCCATTGGTACAGGGATCTCCACCCCCGGTTCCACTGTAGGTTCCACTGCGGCAGCTGCCACCGGGGCCACTTCCAGAGTAGGCATAGCAGGCTGTGCAAACCTTTGAGGTTGAGTGTTGATCATCGCTTTGACCGCTTCAGCGATTAACCTGATCATCTCAGCAGGAGAAGTGGTCGCTGACACCTCAGCTGATGCACTACTTTCAGCGGTGTTACGGGGTCGAGACTGCCCCGCAGCACTCCTAGTCACCTATAATCGTGCAAGACACAATTTAGTGACCGAAAACATAGCAAACAACAATCATGGAACGCTCAGGTTCCGCAAACAAGTATGCTTTTCCATTCCTAAGTGGATATTCTTATTAGTTTTTGTCGTTTTAGGTGAATGCACATCCCGTGCACACCACCCCTTAAAAGGAAATCGTCCGGAATTCGCTAAACTACGGATCGACGCCCTAAGTCTGATACCAAATTGTAACACCCTGCCAGTACAAATAATATAACAATAGGTTCGGCCGGGACCCCACGCCATACTATACACACTATCTAGGCATTATAAGGTGATAAACATAAAAGAACAACAACTACACGAGAGAATAAACAGCGTAAGCGGAAGCATTTGGATTAAACATCTTTAGAATTGTCCACTATCTCAGGAATGAAACAAAGAGAGTTACGGCCTTAAGGCCTTACATTTAACAAATGTATAGACATTCAAAACATTCATCGGCACGCAGGCCGGCAATACATGTAAAGCAGAAAAGAGGCTGGCCTTCAAGGGACAACACAGCAAAAGGGCCACGCCCACTATTTCCCACTGGGCTCACCTGCACCTGCAACCAACATCTAATACGAGGAAAACGAGGGTCAGCTATGAGCTGACCACAAACTGCGTAACGATCCCACCCCCCACCCCCCCCCCCCCCCCCCCCCACCCCGGCCATCTAGCCGGCTTAGTGGTGTGTCACCGCTAACTGCAAGCAAGCCGTACATGCAACATGTAATAATATAAAGAAAGTGCAAACTACACTACACAAGGTGAGGTTTCAAGCACAATCAATCTTCTAGGTTGAGCATCAAGAAAAGGGGAACTTAGGTATGCACATGATGTTGGTTGGGTTCACCCGAAGGTTCCCCACAACCGCCTAAGCAACCGCATGAGGCTAACATAACATCATTTCATCACAAACACTCCACCCTAAGGACATAGCCTTAGGTGGGGAAAAAGAGCATTTGGTCGGTCTAGGTAAGACACCTTCCACGACCTCTCCCATGATCACACGGCTTACATGAGGTAGGGACCTCTCATCGATCTGCATGGAAATGGGTTCGGTTCAGCTTTGCCCGTGCTCTAACCGTCACGATCTATCGCACGACGCGGGTACAGCTTCACCTCGGCCCATAAGGGTTTAGCACATCAAGTGCCCACATAATTAAACTACGTTTCTAATCCTTTCACGCGGACTTAAACTTCGCAAATAACAACCAAGAAGGAGGTACAAGACCACTACTCTTCAATTCTAGTGGCGAAGGTTTGCATTCAACAGCCCAAGAAAGGGGCTTTCGTTAGGCTCTCAAAAGGCAGTTAAAATTCAAGTCCCGCAATATAATAGAAATTCTCAAGGAGACATTCTACGGCACGCATTCTAGGCTTAACCTAAATGCAATGTCGCAATACAAGCATCACCGATCCGGGCTCACGACCACGAATAGGCTTCACACAAAATGCCTAAATCTGCACGACTACCGGATTTCTAAATGCAATATGCCGGGGACGGACACAATCGACCCGGAGTTCCGAGGAACTGGAGGAAATCCTACACTTCACCCATTTGGTGAAAGGGATTCCTCATGCAAGCATAGAAAAAGGAATGAGAGGACAAAACACATCCTAAGACCGGGAGGAAGGATCGTTACCCTTGGAGCTTTCTTCTTTGCCACAAGCCTGAGATTTCACTCGAATAGAAAGTTTCTCAATGGCCTACACTTTCCAGATCTGAAAACGGCTCGCGAATCGGAGCTCTGAAGCTCCGGCAATGGCAGAAGATGACTCCTTCTTCCTCTCTATCGTTGTTTTTCTCTCGGCTCCTGTCTTTTCACGCTTGAAAAAGATCAGGGTTATGAGTTAAAGGGAGCCTATAAATAGCCCTCTGGACAAACACTAAAATAACCCAGAAATAAATCCCAACCTTTGGATTTAAAGATCTGGATCTGACGGCCGCAAAAAAGAGAGTCACGGGCCTGCTATAACGCAAATCGCGGATTCTGCCTGCGTTCGACGAATGTCGAAAGGCGTTCGATGAATTGCTGAAATGCTGCACTCGACGAATGTCGAACGGCGTTCGACGAATGTCAAACGGCGTTCGACGAATGTCGAACGACGTTCGACGAATTTCAGTAAAGCTGCTAAAACAGATTCGGCTATAAAACATGGGAAATTCGTCTATATCATATAGCCGAATTAGCCTATAGCTTTTAGGCGAATTTAGCATATAACCGAATTTTCAAGCCTTTAGCCGAATTAGCCTATAGCCTTTAGCCGAATTTAGCCTATAGCTCACATCACACCAAGATTTGGGGTGTTACACGTCGAACGCAGAAAGAGTTCGTCGAACTGAAGAGATAAACTGCTGGACTATCTTGAGAACTGAGTGCATCGAGATGGAGAGCAAGTTTGTCGAACGCAGAGAGGAGTTCGTCGAACGCAGACTAGAGTTCGTCGAACGCAGAACTTTGGCAAGTTCGTCGAATGCAGGAGCATGCCGTTCGTCGAACGCAGGATGGAGTTCGTCGAACGCAGAAAACTTATCCTTTCCTTAGTTCTAACAGCCTAAAACCTTGACCCTTAAGACTATACATTGGGGTCAACTTAGTCCTAATAAACAGATAGTGATCCTAGCCCAAATCAGTAATAGGGTTGTTCCAACAATCTCCCCCTATTTGGGTTAGGACACTATTTGACAAAAATTGAATAAAACAAACAAACAACAAAACAATATAGCATATATATCTGACAGATTTTAAATATTTCAGCAGATATAAAATATGATACTCTGAGTTTTGAGTTTTACATTGAAAACAAAACTATTAAAAACAAATAAATCAGAACCTTTGACTTTCTCTGAATTCTGACATTGCTTCAGCTTTCTGAATTTGTTGATCTGAACTATAGCCTTATAATCTGAATCTGCTTTGCTACCAATCTGCATTTGAATCTGCTATATCTGAATTTCTGAAAGAAAACTAAAACTGCAAACTGCTGTGAGCTTTATCAAGAACAGATTTTTGCTTTTTCATACAGCATTTCCTCTTGAGACTTGAGCATCTTCATAAAACAACTCCCCCTATCATAAAGGAGTTTCTTCAAAACATCTCCCCCTGTCAAAAGGAAAGTATCTCCCCCTGACAAAAAGGAGCTTCTTCAAGACATCTCCCCCTGCCTAGTTTTAGGAAGGCCTGAAGCTAGGCCCCTAGAAGAAGGGACATATGAGGAGGTAGGGAAGGATGCAATCTTTTTGAAGAAATATTGCTAATGTTCCTGCAAAATAAAATATAGATCAAGTGCAAAGGAACTGGAAGAGAAGCAGTTTCTGTAGGCATTCAGTTAAAATGAAATAAAAGATTTGATTATAATGAAAGATTCAGAAAAAAAAGCTTCATCAAAACTGCGTTCGACGAAAAATAAATTTTCGTCGATCTCGGTTCGTCGATCTAGATGACTTCGTTGATCTCCGTTCGACGAATGACTAGATTTCATCGATCTCAGTTCGATGAAGAGATGGGATAAGTAGAAAATTTAATTTTTAGCAGATTGAATCTCCATCTATCATACCTCGCTGATTTATAAAGAAGATATGTTTCTTTTCATCCAAGGGTTTGGTGAAAATATCAGCCCTTTGCAAATCAGTAGAAATGAATTTTAGGGAAATTTTATTTTTATCCACATTATCTCTGATAAAGTGGTTCCTAATTTCTATGCGTTTAGTCCTACTATGGAGAATTGGATTTTGTGTTATAGATATTGCACTAGTATTGTCACAAAATATAATTGAATTATTTAGATTGATACTATAGTCTAGGAGCTGATTTTGTATCCACAATATCTATGAGCATCAACTGCCTGCAGCTATGTATTCAGCTTCAGCTGTTGATGTAGACACAGATGTTTGTTTCTTACAAAATCAAGACACAAGCCTATCACCAAGAAACTGACAAGTTTCAGATGTGCTTTTCCTGTCTACTCTGCATCCAGCATAATCAGAATCTGAGAATCCAGTTAATTTAAATTCTGAAGTTGTTGTATACCAGAGTCATAGATTTGGACAACCCTTTATATATCTCAAAATTCTTTTTAATAAAATAAGGTGAGATTCTTTGGGCTTAACTTGGAACCTAGCAAAAATACAGGTAGCAAACATTATATCAGGCCTACTTGCTGTTAAATAAAGTAATGAGCCAACAATTGCTATATATACTTTCTGATCAACAGGTTTCCCTGATTCATCATTATCAACAACAACATTTGAGGGCATGGGTGTTTTCATGGTGGAAGCATCAGACATAACAACCATTTTCACTAACTCCTTAGCATACTTGGATTGTGATATGAATATGCTATTTGGAGTTTGCTTCACTTGAAGACCAAGGAAGTATAATAACTCACCCATACTACTCATTTCAAATTTAGATTGCATTAGGTTAGAGAACCTTTTGCATAGATTTGAATCAGTTGAGCCAAATATGATATCATCTACATATATTTGAACTAGTAAAGTTTGATTTATATGTATCCTGAAAAATAGGGTTTTATCAACTATTCCTCTGCAGAAATTGTTCTCCAAAAGAAAATTAGCTAAGGTCTCATACCATGCTCTGGGAGCTTGTTTGAGACCATAGAGAGCTTTATTAAGCTTAAATACATAAGAGGAGTGAGTTGGAGAGATGAAACCTGGTGTTGTTCCACATAGATTTCTTCTTTGATGTCTCCATTCAAGAATGCACTCTTCACATCCATCTGGTATACTTTGAATTTCTTGAATGCAGCAAAGGCCAGAAAAATCCTGATATCTTCAAGTCTTGCAACAGGAGCAAAGGTCTGATCATAGTCAATTCCTTCTTCCTTTGAATATCCTTGGGCTCCCAATCTTGATTTGTTTCTAACTATATTGCCTTGATCATCTAGCTTGTTCTTGAAGACCCACTTGGTGCCAATGACTGGATGGCCATTTGGTCTTGGAACCAAATCCCATACCTTGTTCCTTTCAAATTGATTGAGCTCCTCTTGCATTGCAAGAATCCAATTTGGATCTTGTTCTGCATCTTTTATGGATTGAGGTTCAATCTGGGATAGGAAACAAGTGTGCATCTGATTTTGGTGTCGTTGATGCCTTGTTTGAACACCTGCTGAAATATCTTCAATGATTTGGGATATTGGATGATCTCTAACTGTGCTGTGATCAACAGTTGGAGTGTGTTCATATTGAAAGTGGAGGTTAGATCTTAAATTAACTCTAGAAGGGGGTGAATAGAGTTTAAAACTTTTTCCCTTAGTTTTATTGCGGAATTAAAATAGTGATATATATATGTGTATATGAGTGAGTAATAAAAACAAAATAAAGAAATCAACACAGCACAAGCACAGAAAATATAACAAACACAGAAGAAATAAGGAGCTATAGTAGTTCCCCACTAAACTTGGGTGCGTCTACTCTTCTACCACCCTTGGTAGGAATCCACTAGGATTTTTGATCAGGTGCCCTCACATCAATGACCTTTTGATAAGGTGCCCAAAAACCAAGCAGGATTTTTTGATAAGGTGTCTTGCCACCAATGGGGTAAACTTTTGAAGAGAGTTTTAACCCTGTACAAGATGGGATAGAGAGGGTTTTAGAAGTTCTTCTCTGTCAAGATGCTGAGAGAAGACTCTAGGGGATGTATGTTGAAAAACTCCTCTGTCTGATATGAAATGTTTGACAGTTAATTGGCGGGAGCTTTTTCTTGAATGAAATGATCTTCCTGTTAGCTGATTAAACTGAGAGACAAGAATGCTTCAGTTTGTTGATGCTCTTTTGAAGATCTGAAAACTTGCAGCAGAGACTGAGAGAAGTGTTGTTGAAGATGTTCTCAGTATGTATGAGCTGCTGGAGGAGGAAGAAGATGAAGATCTGTGTGATTTTGTTCTTATGTTCTTCCTGTCTCCTTTTCTTTCTTTCTTTTTCTCTATACATCAATTTGAAAATATGTTCTGTATTTTATTCTGTCGTGTAAACTAAAGGTAATAATCTGCTGTATATTAATCTGCTATATCCTCTTCCTTATTTTCCTTTTCTTTTGAAAATCTCTGACAGACATTAATTGCAGATCCCTTATATTAAGGAATAAATATATCTAAGAGGATATTTTGAAAACATAAATCTGCTGGGTCGTTTAATCTCTTTCCTTTTCCACGAAATGTCCTTTTCCGAGAATGTCAACGGCTATAATCTTGGAATAATAAAGGAAATATATTTTCCTTACTTGATCTGATAGAAAGAGCCATTGTTGTAGTCGATCTGAGTTCAGAGAATGAAATAAGTATAATCATGCTGAATTCTCTGAACTGAAATATCAATTCTTCGATCAGAATAAATTTTGTCGAACGCAGATTCGTCGACCTCATGATTTTCGTCGAACACAAAATTTACTTCGTCGACCTCAAATGAATCTAGCTTGAATAATTAATTTTGTTGAGCTATGAAGCCATTTCGTCGATCTGAAGGTATTCGTCGAACGCAGACTTGAGTTCGTCGAACGGAAGTATTCGTCGACCGCTGAGCCTGGATAAATTCGTCGACCGCTGAGCTTGAGCAAAAACATCGACCGCAGAGCTGGGATCTATTCTTCGACCGCTGAACCAATGTGTTCGTCGACCTCTGAACCGCTGAGACGGGATCGTCGACCGCTGAGACGAGCTTGAATCAAGCCGTTTGTCGAACACAGAAAGTAATTAGTCGAGCGCTGCACTTAGTCAAATTCTTCGACCGCTGAGATTTGAGCTGTTCGTCAAACGCAGAATGTATTTCGTTCGTTGAACGCAGAATGTAAGCCGATCGTTGAACGCAGAGAACATGTCGTTCGTCGAACGCAGAGAGCTTGCCGTTCGTTGAACGCAGAATCTGAATGAAATCTCTAGTTCTAACAGCCTAAACTCTTGACCCATAAACTATACATTGGGGTCAACTTTTTCCTTAGTCAACATATAGTGATCCTAGCCCAAATCAGAAATAGGGTTGTTCCGACAATCTCCTCATATTTGGGTTAGGACACTATTTGACAAAAATTGAAAATAAATAAACATCAACAGAGCATATATATCTGATGTATTTTAAATATTTTATCAGATATAAAATGAATAATACTCTGAGTTCTGAAATTACATTTCAATAAAAATAAAACTGATAAAAAGAACCTTTGTCTTTCTATGAATTCTTTCTTTCTGAATTCTTGAATTCTGATATTGTCTGAACTGTATTGTTCTGAATTCTGATCTGTAACTGAATTGTATCTGCTATGCAAATCAGCTTTCTGAAATTAATCTGAACTGAATCTTTATATTCTGAATATGTTATCTGCTACTTCTTTTAAATCCAAAACTATATTCTGAATCTGTATACAAATACTGCAATTTGCTTTCTAATCTGAACAGCTTTATAATTCTGATTAGCTGTGCTTGTCATCTTGCCCTTTCTGACAGCATCTCCCCCTGAGACTGGAGGTTCTTCAGCTTTCTCTCCTTGCCTATTTTATAGAACAACTCCCCCTGAGCAAAATACTGCATCAAATGGAGCTTGTTCATAAAAACTTCTCCCCCTGCCTAGTTTCAGGAAGGCCTGAAGCTAGGCCCCTTGAAGAAGGGACATTTGATGAAGGTAGGGAAGGATGCAATATTGTCATTGCTATTGTTCCTGCACAACAAAATAGAGATCAAGTGCAAAGGGAACTAGAAAGAGAAGCAATTCTGTAGGCATTTATATAAAAAAATTTGATTACTGATGACAGGCTGAAATAAAAAGAAGCTTCAGAAAACTGGGTTCGACGAAAAAATGAGTTTTCGTCGATCTCGGTTCGATGAACTTGCTGACTTCGTCGATCTCCGTTCGACGAAAAACTAAATTTCGTCGGGCTCAGTTCAATGAAGAGATGGGTAAGTAGAAAACTTAATTTTTTTTTATCAGATTGAGTCTCCATCTATCATTCCTAACTGATTTATAAAGAATATATGTTTCTTTTCATCCAAGGGCTTGGTGAAAATATCAGCTCTTTGTAAATCAGTAGAGATGAACTGTAGGCAGGTTTTATTGTTATCCACATTATCCCTAAGGAAGTGGTGCCTAATTTCTATGTGTTTAGTCCTACTATGGAGAACTGGATTTTGTGCTATAGATATTCCACTAGTATTGTCACAAAATATAATTGAATTAGTTAAGTTGACACCATAGTCTAGGAGCTGATTTTGTATCCATAATATCTTTGAGCAGCAACTACCTGCAGCTATATATTCAGCTTCAACTGTTGATGTAGACACAGATGTTTGTTTCTTACAAAACCAAGACACAAGCCTATCACCAAGAAATTGGCAAGTTCCTGATGTGCTTTTCCTGTCTACTCTGCATCCAGCATAATCTGAATCTGAGAATCCAATTAATTCAAATTCAAATGTTGTTGGATACCAAAGTCGTAGATTAGGGCAACCCTTTATATATCTCAAAATCCTTTTTAATAAAATTAGGTGAGATTCTTTGGGGTTAACTTGGAACCTAGCACAAATACAAGTATCAAACATTATATCAGGCCTACTAGCTATTAAATAAAGTAATGAGCCAACAATTGCTCTATATACTTTCTGATCAACAGGTTTCCCTGATTCATCAGCATCAACAACATCATTAGAGGGCATTGGTGTTTTCATGGTGGAAGAATCAGGCATACCAAATCTTTTCACTAATCCTTAGCATACTTAGATTGGGATATGAAGA
This sequence comes from Dactylorhiza incarnata, assembly GCA_033032865.1. NCBI lineage: Eukaryota > Viridiplantae > Streptophyta > Magnoliopsida > Asparagales > Orchidaceae > Dactylorhiza > Dactylorhiza incarnata. Next base: position 1,613,189 of record JAWHQI010000017.1, on the reverse strand, counting down.
TTCCATTTGGAGTTTGCTTCACTTGAAGACCAAGGAAGTATGATAACTCACCCATACTACTCATTTCATATTTAGATTGCATTAGATTAGAAAATCTTTTGCATAAGTTTGAATCAGTAGAGCCAAAGATAATGTCATCTACATATATTTGAACTAGTAGAGTTTGATTTTTATGTATCCTGAAAAATAAAGTTTTATCTACTATGCCTCTACAGAATTTATTCTCTAAAAGAAAACTAGCTAAGGTCTAATACCATGCTCTGGGAGCTTGTTTAAGACCATAGAGAGATTTCTTAAGCTTAAATATAAAAGAAGAGTGAGTTGGAGAGATGAAACCTGGTGGTTGTTCCACATAGACTTCTTCTTTGATTTCTCCATTTAAAAATGCACTCTTTACATCCATTTGATAAACCTTGAATTTCATGTATGCAGCAAATGCAATGAAGATCCTGATTGCTTCTAGCCTTGCAACTGGTGCAAAAGTTTGATCATAATCTATTCCTTCTTCTTGTGAGTATCCTTGAGCTACTAGTATAGCTTTGTTTCGCACAATATTGCCATCTGCATCTAGTTTATTCCTGTAGACCCATTTAGTTCCAATGACTGGATGATTCTTTGGTTTAGGAACCAATTCCCAAACTTTGTTTGTCTCAAACTGATTGAGCTCCTCTTGCATAGAAATGATCCAGTTGGGATCTTGTTCTGCATCTTGTAGGGATTGAGGTTCAATCTGAGAGAGAAAATAAGTGTGCATCAGATTCTGATTAGCTTGATGCCTTGTTTGGACACCAGTTGATATGTCTCCAATTATTTGGGATCTGGGGTGATCTTTAATATTGACATAATCAACAGGCATTGTGGGATCAGCAATGATTTCCACTTGGGGAATTTGTTCAAAAGTGATATCCTGTGGAAGAAGTTCTGATGTTATCTTATTTGAATTGTCATCAAAATCTGGATGATTTTCTTCTTCACTTACTTCAGCATCCTGTTGTACAGGATTTAGAAATCCTTCTTTATGTAGAGCTAACTGATCTTGCTGCTCACATAGTGTAGGTACATGTAGATTTTCTATGGTAGAAGAATTCTTCTCCTTGTAAAACATATTAGTTTCATCAAAGGAAACATGCATAGATTCTTCAATTTTAAGAGAAGATTTGTTAAATATCCTGTATGCTTTGCTGACTAAAGAATAGCCTAAGAAAATTCCTTCTTCAGATTTTGGTTCAAATTTTCTAAGGTATTTCTTATCATTATTGTGAATGAAACATTTACAACCAAATGCTCTAAAATAGTTAACTTTAGGTTTCTTCCCTTTAAGTAACTCATAAGGAGTTTTACCCTTAAGTTTGTGTATCAAACTTCTATTCAGCACATAATTTGCTGTGCTAACAGCCTCTGCCCAAAAAGATAGGGGCAAATTAGCATCTGTAAGTAATGTTCTTGCTGATTCAATTAGAGTTCTATTTTTCCTTTCAACTACCCCATTTTGTTGAGGAGTTCTAGGAGCTGAGAAGCAATGCCTGATACCTTCCTTCTCACAGAATTCTTGCATGAGAAGAGACTCAAACTCAGTTCCATGATCACTTCTGATCAATGCAATATGAGTAGAGTACTCAATCTTTATGCTCTTAAGAAAGTCTGTAAGAACTTTAAAGTTATCTGACTTTTCTCTCAAAAAGAACACCCAAGTGAATCTAGAGAAGTCATCTACAATAACTAGAGTGTAAGACTTCCCCCCAAAACTCTTTGTTGCTATAGGTCCAAAAAGGTCCGTATGTAGCAAATATAAGATTCTAGGTGAATCACTTTTAGATAATGATTTAAAACTACTTTTAGTTTGCTTGCCTAGTTGACATGCCCTACAAAGACCTTCTTTCTTGTATGAACCTGATGGTAAACCTCTAACAAGATTGTCCTTAGATAATTTAGCAATGGTCCTAAGGTTTACATGTCCTAATCTTTTATGCCAAAGTTCACTAGGTTTGCTTAATTTATTAAATAAACAGATTTCTGATTTAGATGAATTGAAATTAACTAAGTAAATAGTACCTTGCCTAATACCTGATAAAATAGTAATATCATCAGAAGATTTAATAAGGCATTTTAATCTATTAAAAGTTACCCGATACCCTTCATCACATAATTGACTTATGCTGATGAGGTTGTGCTTCAGTCCCTTGACATAAGCTACCTCTTTGAAGGTGACTTCTCCAACCTTGACTTTTCCATAGCCTTTTGTCTGTCCACAGTTTGAGTCTCCAAATATTACTTTTGGTCCAAGCTTTGCCTTGTAGTTGTTCAGGTTGGCCTTGTTTCCTGTCATATGCTTTGAACAGCCACTATCCAAATACCATTTTTCATTTATTCTTGGACGTTGTGTACCTGCAAAAACAGAAAAATAATCTATTTGTTCCTGACCCAGACTACCTTGGGTCTTTTTGAATTTCCACAAAAATCTGAAATAAAAGATATTTCAGGTTGGTCGTTGTAACCTTGTGGATGATATCTCCTTGGAGGTATTATCCATTCAGTGAAAGGATTCTTAGAATGTGAAGAATAAGAATTGTTCAGATTTGCTGTATAGTTTCTATTCGACGAACTGGGCTGAGTTCGTCGAGCGTCGTTCGACGATTGACTGAGATTTCATTGAGCGTCATTCATATAATTACTATATTAAAAATCTGTCTTTAGAGTTCGTTGTGCTGCGTCCGACGAAGTGGATACATTTTGTCGAGCTCCGTTCGACAAATTCTGCTGAATTCTGCTATTCTCGACAGTCTTACTTCAAATGTTTTTATTTATTCCTACAACCTCTTTGCTCTTAGCAGAGATGAATTTTATAGGTGTACATAATATGTTCTTCTTAATCAGATGTGGCTCACTTGATGAAGCACCCAATCTTAGTTTGCTATTAAGTCTAGCATTTACTGTGCTTGTAATATCTATCAGTTTGATGCTTCTCCCATTTAGGGATTCTTCAAATTTCTTGGCCTCAGAAAGTTTATTCTCAAGGAGAATAGTTTCTTCTCTAGAGGCAGACAAATCTTTCTTAAGATTTACATTTTCTTCACTTATTTGATTCATTTCAGCTAGCTTATTTCTGAGTGAGATTATTTCTTTCTCAGATTTTAGTAAGTCTAAGTAAAGAACCTTGAATTCATCTTTGAATTCAACTGAAGTAAAATCAAAATTAGATATTACCTGATCTGCATCATTTTCTGCTTCTGCTTCTGATTCTTCTTTATCAGAATTGTTGGCTGAGGCATTGATTGCCATCATGCAGAAGTTCTTCTCTTCTTCATTATCTTCATCATCACTGGATGATGATGCATTTCCTGACTCACTGCCTGAGTCATAAATGGCCATCAAGCATTGGTCATTTTCTTTTAATTCTTCTTCATCATCTGAAGAACTGGATGACTGTTCTGATTCAGTTTCACTCCAAGTTTCTGCTACAAATCCTCTTCCGTTCTTTTTGTGCTTGTGGGAGGAAGACTTGCTGGAGTGTCTTCTTTCCTCTTTTTCAGTTCTCTTCTCCTTCTTGTCCTTCTTATTTTGATTCTCTGGGCAGTTAAGTGCAAAGTGTCCTGGTTTCCTGCAACCAAAACATATAACTTCTTTAGATTGAGCTTTGTCATACCTTGGTTTTTCATAGCTCCTGGATGACTTTCTCCTGAAATCTTTTCTTGCCATCTTGTAGAATCTTTGGGCAAGTAGGTTCATGAACTCCTCATCTCTTGGAGATTTTTCTTCTTCTTCAGCTGCTTTGAAAGCTATGTTCCTTTCCTTCTTTATTGCTGGAGATGAAGTTGATTGTTCAGCTTCCTTGGATTTGATGAGTTGCTCATAGAATTTGAGCTTGCCCAACAATGTTTCAGTAGTAATCTCATTGAGGCTTCTGGCTTCCTTGATTGGCCAGATTCTAGAATCCCATGTGCTGGGGAAGCACATTAAGATATTGTCATTGATCTCAGTGATAGAGATCACTTTATCCAAGGTCTTCAGCTCATTTATTATGAGGCTGAGCCTATTGTACATATCAGCCACTATTTCAGATTCTCCTTTCTTGAAATTCTCATATTGAGAAATAAGATGGGACCTTCTATCCTTCCTTTCATCAGCAGATCCCTCAACCATATTGTTGAGAGAAATCCATATTTCTCTTGCTGAGGTGCATTCTACTATTCTCTGAAAGATGTCATCAGAAATTGTTTGAGCCAGAATGTTCATGGCTTTTGCATCAGCACTCCTTTGCTTTTTCTGGGCTTCAGTCCAATCAGGAGGTGGAACAGCATTGTTGGTAGTGGTAGTTTCAGCACTAGCTGTTGCTGTGGGAGCTGGAGGTCCTGTCAAAATCACATTAAATATTTCGTCATCAATTGAGTTCATATACAACTTAATCCTTGCTTTCCATAGTGCAAACTTACTGAGATTGCACATAGGAGGTCTTGTGCTTGAATACTCTTTGTTTTATGCCATGAGTTTTTAAACAAAAATAAATAAAATAAAAACTCTAAAAGAATTTAAGATCTAATTGATCTTTATGATTCAGGTGTTAGCCTGTAAAGAATCAACAACCCTCTGATACCAATTGAAAGTGGAGGTTAGATCTTAAATTAAATCTAGAGGGGGGTGAATAGAGTTTAAAACTTTTTCCCTTAGTTTTATTGCGGAATTAAAATAGTGATATATATATATATGTGTATATGAGTGAGTAATAAAAACAAAATAAAGAAATCAACACAGCACAAGCACAGAAAATATAATAAACACAGAAGTCACAAGGAGCTATAGTAGTTCCCCACTAAACTTGGGTACGTATACTCTTCTACCACCCTTGGTAGGAATCCACTAGGATTTTTGATCAGGTGCCCTCACACCAATGAGCTTTTGATAAGGTGCCCAAAAACCAAGCAGGATTTTTTGATAAGGTGTCTTGCCACCAATGGGGTAAACTTTTGAAGGGAGTTTTAACCCTGTACAAGATGGGATAGAGAGGGGTTTAGATGTTCTTCTTTGTCAAGATGCTGAGAGAAGACTCTAGTGGATGTATGTTGAAAAACTCCTCTGTCTGATATGAAATGTTTGACAGTTGATTGGTTGGAGCTTTTTCTTGAATCAAATAATCTTCCTGTTAGCTGATTAAACTGAGAGACAAGAATGCTTCAGTTTGTTGTTGCTCTTTTGAAGATCTGAAAAATTGCAGCAAAGACTGGGAGAAGCGTTGTTGAAGATGTTCTCAGTATGTATGAGCTGCTGGAGGAGGAAGAAGATGAAGATCTGTGTGATTTTGTTCTTCTGTTCTTCCTGTCTCCTTTTCTTTCATTCTTTTTCTCTGTACAGCAATTTGAAAATATGTTCCGTATTTTATTCTGTCATGTAAACTAAAGGTAATAATCTGCTGTATATTAATCTGCTATATCCTCTTCCTTATTTTCCTTTTCTTTTGAAAATCTCTGACAGACATTAATTGCAGATCCCTTATATTAAGGAATAAATATATCTGAAAGGATATTTTGAAAACATAAATCTGCTGCGCCGTTTTATCTCTTTCCTTTTCTACGAAATGTCCTTTTCCGAGGAATGTCAACGGCTATAATCTTGGAATAATAAAGGAAATATATTTTCCTTACTTGATCTGATAGAAAGAGCCGTTGATGTAGTCGATCTGAGTTCAGAGAATGAAATAAGTATAATCCTGCTGAATTCTCTGAACTGAAATATCAATTCTTCGATCAGAATAAATTTCGTCGAACGCAGATTCGTCGACCTCAAGATTTTCGTCGAACACAAAATTTACTTCGTCGACCTCAAATGAATCTTGCTTGAATAATTAATTGTGTTGAGCTGTGAAGACAGTTCGTCGATCTGAAGGTATTCGTCGAACACAGACTTGAGTTCGTCGAACGAAAGTATTCGTCGACCGCTGAGCCTGGATAAATTCGTCGACCGCTGAGCTTGAGCAAAAATGTCGATCGCTGAGCTGGGATCTGTTCGTCGACCGCTGAACCAATCTGTTCGTCGACATCTGAACCACTGAGATGGGATCGTCGACCGCTGAGATAAGCTTGAAGCAAGCAGTTCATCGAACGCAGAAAGTAATTAGTCGGGCGCTGCACTTAGACAAATTCTTCAACCGCTGAGATTTGAGTTGTTCGTCTTCACTGTCTTCAATAGTTTGAGTTGATGGGAGTAGAGAGACTTTGTTATGTAGATCCAATCCATTAAGCTCTTCATATAGAGCCGGTACCTACAAAGTATCTTTGGTAGAGGTGGTATTCCTCTCCTCATTTAACATGTTAGTTTCATCAAAAGAAACATGCATGGACTCTTCTATCTTAAGAGTTGATTTGTTATAAATTCTATATGCTTTACTAGAAAGAGAGTATCCAAGGAATATTTCTTCAGCAACCTTTGCTTCAAATTTCCTTAGATATTTCTTATCGTTTTTATGCACATAGCATTTATAGCCAAAAATCGTAAAATAGTTAACCTTAGGCTTTTTATTCTTAAGTAATTTATAGGGTGTTTTACCCTTAAGTTTGTGTATCAGACTCCTATTTAACACATAATTTGCTGTGTTCACTACCTCTACCCAAAAAGAGATTGGCATGTGAGCATCAACAAGCAATGTAGTTGATGATTCAATTAATGTTCTATTTATCCTTTCACCTACCCAATTTTGTTGAGGAGTTCTAGGAGCAGAGAAACATTGCCTGATCCCTTCTTTTCCACAGAATTCTCTCATCAGAAGAGATTGAAACTCAGTGCCATGATCACTTCTAATCAATGCAACTAGAGTAGAGTACTCAATCTTGATGGACCTGAGAAAGTCTGTTAGAACAATGAAGGTGTCAGACTTGTTCCTAAGAAAGAACACCTAAGTGAATCTAGAGAAGTCATCTACAATGACTAAAGTTTAATGTTTCCCTCCTAAGCTCTGTATTGCAGTGGGTCCAAAGAGATCTAAATACAGTAAGTACAGAATCCTAGGTGAATCACTCTTGGATAAAGATTTGAAACTACTCTTGGTCTGCTTTCCTTATTGACAAGCCCTGCAGAGTCCTTCCTTCTTGTATGAACCAGAAGGTAGTCCTCTTACCAGATTGTCCTTGGAGAGCTTAGAGATAGTTCTAAGGTTAATATGTCCTGGCCTTTTATGTCATAACTCATTTGTTTTACTTATTGAATTAAATAAACAAATGTCTGAATTGGCAGAATCAAAATTGACTAAATATATATTTCCTTGTCTAACACCAGATAACACATTAATGTTCTTATTATTGGTAATAAGACAAAATGAATGATTAAAAGTTATCTGATAAGCTTCATCACATATCTGGCTTATGCTGATGAGGTTGTGCTTGAGACCCTTGACATATGCTACCTCTTTAAAGGTAACTGCTCCAACTCTAACTTTTCCATATCCTTTAGTTTGTCCACAGTTGGAGTCTCCAAAAAATACTTTGGGTCCAAGCTTTGCCTTGTAATCACTTAGATTGGCCTTGTTTCCTGTCATGTGCTTAGAACAGCCACTATCCAAATACCTATGTTGCTCTATGTTTGGATAGCTTTGAACCTGCAAAACAGAAAATAAACTAGTTGTTCTTGACCCAGACTATCTTGGGTCCTTTTGTCTTACCACAAAATTCTAAAATATAAGAAATCTAAGGCTGATCCTTATAGCCTTGTGGATGATATCTCCTAGGAGGAATAATCCACTCAGTAAAGGGATTCTTAGTATGTTAAGAATGAGAATTCTTCAGAAATGCAGTATATTTTTCATTCGACGAACTTGGCTGAGTTCGTAGATCGTCGTTCGACGAATTGAAGTAATTTCCTCGAGTGTCGTTCAATGAATAGTTTTACTAAAATTCTGTATTCAGCGTTCGTCGATCATCGTTCGATGAATTCATGTGATTTCGTCGAGCGCCATTCGACGAATTCTTTTGAATTCTTTTGTTCTTAACAGCCTTGCTTGAGATATTCTTACCTACTTCTACTGCCTCTTTAATCTTGGCAGAAATGAACTTAACTGGAGTAGATAGGATGTCTTTCTTAAGAAGATATGGCTGACTTGATGATTAACCCAAGCCCAGTTTGCCATTGAGTCTGGTATTTACAGTGCTTGTGATGTCCATCAGTTTGATGCTTCTCCCATTGAGGGATTCTTCAAACTTTATAGCCTCAGTTAATTTGTTCTCAAGGAGAGCAATATGTTCTTTGGAGGCAGCCAGTTCTTCCTTAAGATTGGCATTATCTTCAGTCAGTTGATTCATTTCAACCAACTTACTTCTGAGGGAAATTATCTCCTTCTCAGATTTAATTAAGTCTAAACAAAGAGTTTTAAATTCATTTTTGAAATCATTTGAAGTAAAATCAAAAGTAGAGATTACCTGATCACTATCAGTGTCAGATTCTGATTCATCAGAATTGTTTGCTGAGGCATTGATAGCCATCATGCAAAAGGTTCTTTCATTTGCATCATCTTCATCATCAATTGAGATGGATGATGATGCATATTCTGAATCACTGCTTGAGTCATAAACAACCATCATGCATAGATCCTTTTCATTTGGATCATCTTCATCTTCAGAGAAGCTAGATGATGACTCTGATTCAGTCTCACTCCATGTCTCAGCTAGAAATCCCCTTCCCTTATGTTTATGTTTGTGGGAGGATGGCTTGCTGGAGTGTTTCTTTTCTTCCTTATCTTTTCTTTTGTCCTTCTTTTGATTTTCTGGACACTCAGGTAGGATGTGTCCAGGCTTCCTGCATCCAAAATAGATAATTTCTTTAGGATGAGTTTTGGCATACCTTGGTTTCTCCTTGGATCTTAAATACTTCTTTCTGAGGTACTTTCTTGCCATTTTGTAGAATGTTTTGGCTAGGAGGCTCATAAACTCCATTTCTCCTGGAGCTGTCTTCCTCTTCTGTTGCCTGAAAAGCAATGCCTCTCTCCTTTTTGGTGGCTAGAGAGGAGGTAGACTGTTCAGCTTCTCTTGACTTGATATGCTGCTCATAGGATTTTAACTTGCCTAATAAGGTCTTAGTAGAGATCTAATTTAGGCTTCTGGCTTCCTTGATTGGCCAGATCCTTGAGTCCCATGTGCTGGGGAAGTACATTAGGATCTTATCATTTACTTCAGTGATTGTGATCACTTTATCCAAAGACTTCAGCTCATTGATGATGAGACTGAGTCTGTTATACATATCTACAACTGATTCAGTATCTCCCTTCTTGAAGTTCTCATTTTGGGAGATTAGGTGGGATCTCCTGTCCTTTCTCTCATCTGCAGATCCATCAACCATGTTGTTGAGAGAGTTCCAGATGTCTCTGGTTGAGGTGCAGTCCACAACCTTCTGGAATATGTCATCAGACATGGTCTGTGCCAAGATGTTCATAGCTTTGGCATCTGCATTTCTTTGTTTCTTCTGAGCATCTATCCACTCAGGAGGTGGAATAGCATTAGTGTTGGTTGTTGTTTCATTACTTGTTGTTGCTGATGGAGTAGGAGGTCCTGTCAAAATAGAATTGAAAATATCTTCATCAATAGAGTTCATATATAGTTTGATCCTTGCCTTCCATAATGCAAACTTGTTAAGATTGCACATAGGAGGTATTGTGCTTGAGTAATCTGTGTTCTGTGCCATGAGTTTTTAGAAAAAGAAAACTCTAGAATAAGTTAAGATCTAATTGATCTTTGGATTCAGGTGTTAGCCTGTGTAACCAATCAACCAACCTCTAATACCAATTGAAAGTGAGGTATTAGATCTTAGATTTACTCTAGAGGGGGGTGAATAGAGTAATAAAAGTTTTAACTTATTTTATAGCGGAATTAAAATAATGATATGTGTATGTGTAATTGTGTGAGTATAAAAGCAAAACAATAAACACAGTACAGAAAGAAAGAAAACACAATCACAGCAAAGACACAAGGATTTATAGTAGTTCCCCAATCAACCTGGGTACATCTACTCTTCTACCACCCTTGGTAGGAATCCACTAGGTTTTTAATCAGGTGCCCTATCACCACTGGGATTTTTGATCAGGTCCCCAAACACCACTGAGCTTTTGATCAGGTGCTCAAACCAAACCACAGGTTTTTGATCAGGTGCCCTGCCACCAAAGATTAACTTTTGAAGGGAGTAAAACCCTGTACAAGATGGGGTAAAAAGAATAAACAAAAAGAGTTTATGTAGTTCTTCTCTCTCAATAAGATCTGAGAGAGGACTAGTGGATTGCTGTTGTTGTAAGGCTCTCCCTGTCTGATAGAATTTGTTGATAGTTGGTGAAGCTTTCTCTTGGATGAAGAAGACTGAGAATCAGCAGATGAAAAATGAGAGAGGATTTGAGTTGATCTCAGAGAATGATGATGTTGTTGTAGAATGAAGATTTCTGTATTTCTCTTTGTCTGAGTATATCACAAGTATGTCTTCTCTGTTCTAATTGTATCCACTTGTATATCTCTTTTGTTCTAGCTAACTCAGACAAACTTAGACCTTGACCCTTAGACTATACAATGGGGTCAACTTGAGTTCTAACCACAGATAGTGATCCTAGCCCAAATCAGTAATAGGGTTGTTCCAACATTAGTTATTTAGGCTCTTGCACTGAATGTGCTCACCACCCGTTAAAAAGGGTTCGTCTCGAATCCTAAAGACTAGCGGATCACGAAACCTAAACTCTGATACCAATTTTAATATCCCTGATCTGCAAATAGAATATAACATGGGTCCGGTCGGGGCCCCACGATATACAAAACCCACTAACCAAAAATGCTAATAATTGATAACTGGAAAAATAATAACTCAGAGTTTGAAACTGCAATGAAAGCTAATAAAAGCCCAAAACAAAGGGAGCCGAATGTCCACACTTACTAGGAATGAAATGCACATAAAAGAGGTACTTGGCCTTAAGGCCTTACATGGCTTTCAAAATAGAGAAGTGTACAGTTAAATAAAACCAAAAGGAGAGAAAAGAATCTCCAGCTCCTCAACAGCTCTTGGGCTACAACCCACTACACACCGCTACGAGCTACGCAATTGAAACCAAGAACAAACAGATGGCAAACAAAGGTCAGCATGGGACTGACCAACACAATGTAACGACTCCTCTCCTGGCCATCCTAGCGGACTTTGGGGCGAGTACATCGCTCTCCTATAAGTACGCACGCAAACCAAAATATGCAAACAAGGGATGAAGGACAAAGCGCCATGGGACACGCTAAGTGTCACCTTTCAAACTACCATGCACGTGCCATGAACACACTGGAAACACACGATCTAAGCTTTAATACTATGTATAACAGTACGTCCACAACTTGGTCAATTGTAGCGACAGGACGGACCAAAACCTATAATTGTCCTATAGAATGGACAGAGGACCAGTTTGGGATAATCGACCTACAACTACCCCTTTTGAGGTGGCAAAGGGCTGGTCTGAAGATATACGACCTACAACTTCCTTTTTGACATTGAAGAGGGCTGGTCAGAAGACCACCTACCACTGCCCTTTTTTAAGTGATAGAGGACTGGTTTGGAAGGATACGATCTATAACTATCATTTTAAAGTGGCAAAGGTCTGGTCTAGGAAACTGCAATCTACATAAGGATGGGGATCCACCCGTCCAACAAAATCCCACAAAAGTGTCGTTCTACTGGGCCCAAAATAGGCCCGCCTAGGAACGGGCATTCACGAATAAAGCCCATGAATTCTTGCAACCGCTATGATGAATAGCACGGGACATTCCCATTCGCGTACATAGGGTTAATCACAATATACATTGCAGAAACATCAACGATCCAGGATTATCGCCACAGGTAGGCTTGGGTGTCCATCCTAAGCAAAAATGAAGCAAAAAAAAAAAACTACACCGGCGCAATCCCACGCCCTGGAGGAGTCCCCGCTCTCCACCACGTAGCGGGAGAGGGACTCTATGTGCAACTCACACAAACATATGTCGGGGTCACAATCCAACGCCCTGGCAAAGTCCCCATCCTAAACCGAAGTGGCGTGAGGGGACTCTCATTGCACTGAAATCATCACAAGCATGAAAGCACAGAAACTATGGTCCTAAGACTAGGGAAAGGAATCGTTACCCTTGACGCGCACTGTGGAGGCATCGAGACGATCATAATTGATGTCCTCTTTTAGATATGGCACCCACTCGATGATCCTAACTCCACACTCAAACTCCCGCAGCGATCCTCGATTAGGAAGGAGGAGGAAACAAGTCCAAAACTCAACAAGAAAGGGGATTCTTCCTCTTCTCGGTAGATAAGTTAGCCTCTGCTTTAAGAAGCCAGATTCGACCAAGAGGAAGGATGCTCGGGAAAACAACCTCGAATTTAGCAAAGACCTAAGGAGGAATGACTTCCTCCGATGGCCGCACCTGAACGGAAGAAGAGCAGCAAGGTCGGATGACCTCCTTGAGGTGGCGGGGTGGCCTGGACAAAAATGGGGGGTTCTTCCTCCCAGACAGCTTGAGCGACATGGACCACTCAGGCTCGGCGAGGGCTCGACAAAAGGGGTGCTCGACGACGTGCTCACCCCTAAGATCGCACACGAGAGAGAGAGTGAGAGAGAGGCTTCCTGTGCGGCTGCTCACGCGAGCTGAGAGGGAGAGGGGGATCAGGTAAAGGGAGGAGGGGATTTAGGGTTTTATTTAAACATAATTGAAATATGCTATTCACAGACCTTTCCATCTATCCATACCCCAAATATATATTTATTAAAATTGAGGCGTTACATGGGCTATGAAAGGGAGGAGATCGCCGCAAAAAAGGAGGAATGCTCGTTAGCTGGGGTACAAATTTGGAGCATTTCATGGTTATCAGGATTTCTAGGGTAGGGAAGAAGACGCGAGGAGGGGTGGTAAAGAGCTTGTGATCTGGATTTGTCTGACTGAATTAATTGGTGAGGTCCTATGTGCGGGCAAAAATATTTTGCGGGCTGCAATATTTGGCCGGTGGCTATATTCGGCGAGCGATAATATTTGGCGCGCACCAATATTCGGCGCGCGACAACATTCGTTGGGTGACAACATTTGTCTGGAGACAACATTCATCGGGCGGCAATATTCGATGGGCAGAAATATTCGTGCTCCCAAAAACTTCCAGTGGGCGGCAAAATTCGGCTGGCGGCAACATTCGGCTGGCGGCAACATTTGGGGTGTGACAACATTCTGTGGGCGACAACATTCGACAGGCAGCAACATTCGACGAGCGGATACATTCATGCAACTGACTATATTCGGCGGGCAGCAAAATTCAGTGTGCGGCAATATTCGGCGGGCAGCAACATTGGTCGAGTGACAACTTTCATCGGGCGGCAATATTCGGTGGGCGATAATATTCATCGGCTAACAACATTTGATGGGTGGCAATATTCGGCGGGCGATAGCATTCGACAGGTGGCAACATTCGCACGGGCAACATTCAGATGATGACAACATTCATCAATTAGGCTTCACCTGTAAGACCAACCTCCCAGAACACAAGACACGGCCGAGAGGAGTCCTATGCCCAGAACAACCGCCTTACGGAAGCGCCAGCACACGGGCTAGCCTCTTCTACGAGGCACCTATCCTGTCGGCTATTCTCAAATATCACATGCCAACCCATCAATAATTTATATAGAAGACCACAATTACACTAAGAGCTTAAAGTCCACAATATATATAAAATGAAAACAGGAAACCATATGGGCTCCTGAAAATGTAAGAGTACAAAATATGATGTCAAACAACATCAAGGTCCCTCAAAATCTCACATCTGTGACAGAAGGAAAATGATGTAACGGATGCATCATCATATTAGGCCCGGTCCCCGTGGCCTGGCTGCCCTCCTGCATGGTGTGCTGCTGCTGCTGGGTGTGCACCCAAAAGAAGTGGTACAATAATGGTTAGTCTAAAAAGACTAAGTGGCTTCACATCCTCTCCCCCGGCGACACTTAGGCACCGGGCGATAGGAGGGAAAAAGGGTTATAGTATAAACAGTAGTACAAGAAGGTGGTATATGATAGTGTAATAAGAAAGCAGCTTATGTATAGGTAAGCAACATGAAATACTAGCATGTATAAAGAGCACAACAACTAGCAGGGTGATAAGCAACAAACTACGAGAACTGAATTGAACTTAACTTATAAAGATGCTCATACAAGTTTATAAGTTAAGGATCTTTCACAATATTAAGTAACACATCATATTAAGGTGCCCATACAAGTTTATATGATGAGGATCTTTATGCACTGCAATGCAATGCAATGCAATGAATGTATGTATGATGATGCACCCATGATTTACACATGCACTCTGATTTGCTATGTCAATATAGACTTGTACTTCCCACTTTTTGAGGGTAGCTAACCACTCAGGCACCTCACGTCGTGGCTAGACGGAGATAATGGAATGGGCATCTCCACTACTAGGTGGGTATGCACACTACCACACCTAGGCCTTATGTACGCCTTAACACAACAGCGGAAACCTTGCGTACTCTTGCTCACTAAACCTGTTGAGTCTTATGATGCGGAAGGGGTCTTTTGGGAATTAAACACAAAGAGCCTAGCCCAACCGGTCAAGATCTCTCTACCAGCTCCCTTCAGTGTGCTGACTGGCGAGCCCGTAGATCTTCCACAAGTAATCCTCCAATAAGGATCATTATGCAACCGTGTGAAGACTATACACACTCAAGTAACTCACATGCTCAACCCATGCTATCAAGCACCCAAGTACTCCTACCCAAGTCCATAGCATAGTTACTATTACAAGTTCAATCGATGCCAATTAGCATACAAGGACCTACCAACCGGTTCTTTAACATAACACCTTAAAATATAATTATATCCTATAATCCACACAAACCATCACTGCTCCTCATACCGAGTTGGCATAACTCTCGTGTAGTGGCATGTTTATGTAAGGGAAATACTCTCTTTGATCAAATAGGACTACTTGTGTGTTTAATGCCATGTTCAAGTTTACTTTATAAATCTGCCCAAATGTATTAACCATACCAATCCTCATGCTCGATCCACAACATGCTTGAACACAATCGAATTCATAAGCTCTATTCGATCACTCTTAGTTAGTACTAATCATCCCATGCCTGTTATCCTAAAGGGTCATCAATCATAATCTCAACTAAGCATTTATCACAAATTTAACTCTCTGTTAGATTCTCAAGTGATATAGATACGGATTTATGCATGTTTCCAAAATCCTTGTCTAAATGTGCATCTTAATATTTCAATTCAGAGCATAATAAATTATAACAACACATTTAATTAAGGACTCATTTCAAATCCAAATCCTCTGAAACATCTACCATAGGTCATAATTAATGCTTGAATCATTCCCACCAAATTCAACCCCATTGTATTACACAATACTTATTTATGGTACTTTACATTTATATGATACGACGGGCAATTTCATGGCAAATATGTATCCAAAAATTCTGAAACTAAACAGGGGTAATCACAATATCATCAAGCACATCTCTACCAAATTTTGTAAGCATCTGATAAACATTTTGAGAGAAATCGGTAAAACATCAAAACTTTATTCATATTCATCAATGTGTATTAAAACATGATTTCTGGGAGCTACAGACCATCAAAAATAATGTGCCACCCCATTCCAAAAAGGTATTTCCAAGGGCTACAACCTTCGTATTGAGCCTAAGGTCCAGATTTAAGCCTAACCTCTCTAAAATCAGGTTTGAACCCAGCAAAGTAAATCTGGACAGCAAGCTGTCCTGTACATAAACCGAATCATATTCTGCCCAGCCAATTTCGATTTCACTTTACCGGAGCTACAGAGCTCCCCTAAAACCCGCAACCACTCGTTGGAAATGTCTTTCCGAGTGCTACAACTTTTGTGTGGAGTGCAAGACCTGAATGCGGCCGGATCATGCCTAAACATAGGCTTGAAATCCGTCACGTGCAGAAAGAAGATTTTTGCCTAAATATTATAAAATCTGCACAGATCTTAAGACAGATGAACAACATTTGTTCAACTTCTTCCTCCAGCACACACATATAACATCTCACCTTCTCTCCTCCAATACTCCCTCGTTAGACCACCGTTCTTCACGAAATCAACTCCAATAACTTCATTTAAAGAGAGGAGTAGATCAAAGACATTTCTTCGACGAAAGACGCCCTAAAATGGAAGTCCTAGCATGGTCTCTTCCTAGAAAACTCCATTAATCTCGCTGAAATTAAGATCTCTTGAGCCTAATATCTCTCTTATTTCAGATCTAAAGATCTAGCACTAAGGGAGACAGGGCGGAAGTCACTTGATTTGCGGCCATGTATCGAGTTTGTCTTCTTGGCGGCATGGTGGCAGTCGGCCAAGCTTCAATCATCCTTCCATGCTTGATCTCTTTTAGGAAATGATGGTCTCAGTGCTTGAGGTGTGGGGAAGAGGAAGAAAAGTGATCAGCTCTTGGATGAGGGAATAAAGTTCAAGGTAAGGGGAGGAGAGAGAAAATGGAGGCTATTTTGACTAGAACTAATGAGAAAATACTCCCTATGCTTTGGATTGGAAAATCCATCCACGTGTCGTTATTCTATGGGACCACCTTGATTATAGAACACGAAATAAACTTTAAACAACTCAGAATTCTCTTATCCGGTCGGCACACATCCTGAAACAACAAAAGAATCGGACAAATTTTGTACAGGGTCGATACTAGATAGATTTGTTGAGTGGTCTTGATGGATCATCGAGTCCACTCGATTAATCATCGAATCCACTCGATTAATCATCGAGTCCTATTGATGGTCTGTCGAGACTGTCGAGTCCTCTCGATGGTCCGTCAAGACCGTCGAGTCATATCGACGGTCCGTCGAGACCGTCGAGTCCTCTCGACGGATCCATCGAGACCGTCGAGTGGTCTCGACAGATAATCGAGTCCACTTGACGGATACCATCAAGACTGTCGAGTGGTCTCGACGGATCGTCGAGTCCACTCGACGGTTTCGTTAAGCCTTTTTGTCGCGTCAGCATTTTCCCTCTCAAGTGTAGCATGGTCGTCAGTGCACCCCGAGCCCGAGTCAACTCACCAAACACACATTCAAGGGGGCTAGCGCGAATTGGGATGTTACATCACCCACACCCGTGCACTATCATTAATAGTACAAAATTTATATTTATGTTATTGAAATATTTTTGTATTAAATAAGTACTTTTATATTATTTTATCTTAATTATATTCTAATCTGGTTCTTTTTCCATTTTCAGGTGATTTGGGCTGCTTACAACATTTTGGAGCTCATGGACATGTTCAGGAGAAGATTTAGTGCATTTTTGCTAAAAAGTCAAAGTACGCGCCCTAGGTCACGGGCGTGACATGTGTTCACGGCCAGGACCTTCTCCAAAAATGTTTCGAGCGCAAATTAAAGTTGCACGCCCTTGATCATGGGCATGACCAAGGGCGTGACTCCAAGTCATGGTCGTGACCCGACCCAGCCATATTCCAGCTGCCAAGATCACGCTGCTAGCTCAGTTTAATATTACACGCCCTCGGTCACTTGCATGACTGAGGGTGTGACCCATGCGACAACCACAACAATCAATCCAGATTGAGCTGTTCTGCTACTATTCCAGATCCATCTTGACACGCCCTAGGTCACGGGCGTGACCTAGGGAGTGTAACCTCTAGTTATGCTGATTTTGGCGGTTTTTACTCTCAACATTCCCGGTGTTTTTAAGTGGCAGTTATTCTGAGGCACGCCCTTGGACACAGGCGTGACCAAGGGCGTGACTTCCCAATTTCAAGCTATAAAAGCCAGTTGCTTCCAAGTGAACCCCCTCTAGTTCATGCTTCGATTTGGATAATTTTCTTTTACTTTTCTCCACTTTTATTATTGTAATTTCATTTTAAGCAATTTATTTTCATGTCTTGTAATTTCATTTCTAACATAAAACTTTAGTTCATGTACATGTAAACTTCTTTCTTATTTATTAAATTGTCTTGCTCTTTTTCTTAAATCATGTTTAGCTAAATCCCTTTAGCATTTTGTCGGATGATTTCTTTAGATTTATAATTTTGTAATTCTCTTTTTCATAGCTTTTGATTTAAAAACTACGATTTACCTTTGATTTTAACCGTATTGATTTCATAACGTTGACATATGCTTTTCAATCAATGATCTGTATTTTAGTTGATCGACAGATTCGTGAATACGAGAAGATCGCTCAAGGGTTAAAGGAATTGCATGCACCTCTCGAGAGAGGATGACAAAAATCTTTCGGATTGAAGTCAAATCCAAAAGTGGGGTTTACCTCATAAAGCAAGCTTAGGGGTTTCGACTAGCCGAGCGGTCTTAATCGATCAACCTAAGGTTAGTTGGTAGTATTCCTCGAGAGAGGTACTATCATGATTTGGAAACCTCCACGGTCGAATTTCTTTCATCAAACTCTTTGAAATTTAGATTTACTAATTATTTTACTTAAGACGGATTCTAGATCAAATGTTCTCTCTCTTTTTATTCTTCAACTTTTTATTTATAAAACCAACTTTATTTTATTTACCGATAAAATAATATTAATTTGCGTGAGTGGAAGTACTCAACAACCTTGTGGAATACGACATTTTATATTTTCATTTAAACTATCTTATACTATGAATGATATATAATCATGCCTAAAGTTCGTAGAATATATTTCACGTATCAAGTTTTTGGCGCCTTTTTCGGGGATACTTCTAGTGATATTTTGAAAACAAAAAATTTATTAATTTTATCATTCTCTTTTCCCCGCCCCTAATTCTCCTTTTCATTTTTTCTCAAATTTCATTCTATTACGTAATGGTTGTTTTATTTTATTTAAAAAAATGTTATCTCATTTAGCCGCTAAACTTATTGAGCTTACAAACAAAATTAATATTTTGGATGACGCAAGAAAGCAAAAAAAAAAAAATTATAGCTTTTTTGGTCACAATAATCATCATAGCGAGGAATGTTATTATTTTTATTCTCAAATTTTTTATAATCAAAATTATTCTTTTATAGGATATGATCATAATGAAATTTCTTCTTGCTCCGATAATAATTATTCATGGTGGCCAGATTACCCGGATAGTTTACGGTGTGATGACAAAAATTTATTTGATCTTAATTTTCAGTCCTCCACCTTAGAGCCACAATGCTCCACATCTATTTTTGGGGAGCTTACACCATATCAATTCAATGTTGATTCCCAAAATTTTGGTGAGACCATTCATAATTGAAGTTTTATTTTTCAATCTTCGACAACTTATTTATCTATGGAGGTCCATACCTCTTCATATACTCCCATCACATCTTTCACCGAAGATTAAGAAATTTTATTATATCAAAAGTTTATTTATATTATGGGTGCACTGGATGAAATAGAAGATGGAACATATTTCCTCTCCCAGTCCACCAGATTTCACTCCTATTTTTCATGAATTTTCACACACCACCTAATTATTTGGAAAATGACGTTCAAGAAAATATTGTCCATGAATTTATTCCACTTGGTATTCCACTAGAATTATCCAATAATGCTTTTAATTTTGAAAATAAACAACCAGCGCTTAATCTTTTATTTTCACAAGAAACTTCTCATTGTGAAATTTTTTTTGACTCACAGATTTTTGATACTAATGATTTTCATATAGAAGATGAGTCGTTGCAACCAAATCTCTTCAATGATCCATTTGCCGCTCATCTCCAGCAATCCAAATTACTTCAAGCATGTATAAATGATTTAGATTCACAATTTCAAGCCAACAGCCAATCAAATCATCAAGACTATAGTGGAGGAGTCGTCGGGCAATGGATTTCGTCATATTCACCATAGCGTGAATTAAGAGAGTTGTTTGTGCATTTTCATTATAATATCATTTTAGCTAACCCAAAATGTCTAGCTAAAAGACGGTAAACAAAGCGCTCTTAGGAGGCACCCCTTGCTAATCTTTATTTTTCTTGCATTTTTCTTTTTATGCATTGTCCTTACAATTTTTCTTCATACTTTATTTAAAAACATTAAGGACGACAATATTTATTTTTAAGTAACAGTGATATTCTCTAATATTTTGTTTTAATTAAAAAAAATCCAAAAAAATTAAAAACCTTTTAAACATCATAAAAGAATTGTTTCTCTTTTCTTTGTTTTCAATTTTGTTTTAAAAATTATTTACCAAATACAAAAAAATGTTTTTCTATTTTTAAAAAAAAAATTTATGTCTTTGTGTCTTATTTTTCTTTCTATGCCAATTAAAATACTAACATAATTATAAAAATTAAAAAATTTAATTTCTTGCGAAAGAGCAATGTTTGACTTTCATCTCCCAAAACTGCCTAGTACCTTGAGAGCCCATCATCGGGTATTCCTGGGAAGTCCAAGATCTAAAAAAATATTTATGTTTTTATTTTACAAATTAATATAAAAAAATAACTTATAAAATCTTATTTTAAAAAAATAGTTTTTTATATATTTTATAAATCTTATAATATTAGATTCTCCTTTTTTTTAATTGAGCATAACTAATTTTAAATTATGAGTTTGATTTATAGGCTTTTTTAAAGAGTTTTCTTTTTATAATATTTTTTTATTTCATATGCCTCTTCAGAATTTATTAGAATTAATTTTTAGATAAATTTGATTTAATGAATTTTTCATTATCTTGATTTGTTTAGAATATTTCCTAGTTTTAATTTCTCTCTTTAAAATATCATGAATCAATTTTGTAGAAATTGTGCTAAATAATCTTTAGACTTTACTTATATTAACTTTAGCTCATAGATTCTTAAGATTTCTCAATTTATTTTTTATGCTCTCAAAAGATATATCTTTGAAACTTTAAATCCTTTAAACCCTAACCATTCCCCTACCTTTTATTTAACGCATTGATTGGCAATATAAAAAAATTAATAAAAGATCATATGTCATGGAATGTGAGGATAAAATCCATCATTCCTAAACATATGCACCCAAAGTTTATAAAAATTATATGTCATGGAGATGAGAGGATAAAATTCATCACTCCTAAACATATACATTTTGGAAGTTTTTAAATAGAAGATAACATCTTAAAAAGTATATATCATGGAAATGAGAGAATAAAATTCATCATTTCCTGTTGTTTACGGAACGTTCACCTAGAGGGGGGGGGGGTGTTATGTGATCTGGGTTCTTTTTAAACAACTTGCACGAGTTTTAAATATTGAAGCACAGAACAAAAAATATCGCATAGATAAGCACAAATAAAGCACACCTGACGACACTAGATCTATTGAGGTTCCTCAAGACTGGGTGTCTTGAGTAGTCCTCTGTCCCTCTGCGCCTACCCAGCAGTGTGCTAGGATCAGCAAACGGCGCCAAAAACTTCAGGCCCTCAAGCCTTACAACACAGACCCGCAAGTCCAACAGCATAGGCCCGCAAGCCCCTACTGCCCCCGAGCCCGCAAGCTCGACACTCAGGCCCTCAAGCCCTACACAACACAGACCCACAAGTCCTGTGCCTACAGCCTAGGCCCGCAAGCCCCTACTGCGCCCGAGCCCTCAAGCTCGACAAGATCGGACCTGCAAGTCCACTGCCCTGGCCCTCAAGCCTCACAGCTCTCCAGCCCTCAAGCTAGACGGTGTTGGACCTGCAAGTCCACTGCCCTGGCCCTCAAGCCTCACAGCTCTCCAGCCCTCAAGCTAGACAAATAGGCATGCAAGCCTTACAAAAGATGCAGTGTTGAAAGACTGTTACTTCTGCCGGATGAAGATCGACAACTTTAGCCTGTTGAAGATCGGCTTCTTAAGGTTGAAGAAAATGCTTCTGAATCAGATCTTGAGCACATAGTTCTTCTTAAATATTTTCTTAGCCTGATGAGGATTGGCTTCTTATCAGTCGATGGAGATGATTGCTTCTTCTTTTTCACTTTCTTACTTGCGCCGCTTTTTCTGTTCTATTTTCTGTATGCGCAAGTTCTTTTTGATTTCTCGATTGATACTCGCATTAGGGCAACCTCTTATCTCTTTTATAAGACTGCGAGGCTCCCAACGGTCTTCTGAAAAAGTTCCTTAAGTGCCAGACTCTCCTTTCCTTAAGAGCACGTGCTGACTGGATAATCAGGCGGCGGCATTAAATGCTGACAGCGCGTCCGCAACATTTGAATCTGTCTCGACGATATTTCTAATGTTACGAAAACATGGACAATATCTCGACGACAGGACTTTATCGATGCCTTGAACTTAGGTAGACCTTCAATTCTTCTTGCTTCTACCTCTGATGCTGTTATCTCGATGATACGAGACATTCTGGCGCTTCTGCATATAAGACGATATGTTGTCTCTGACTGTGTCGTCGTAATCACCTTGTTCTATCAACGACATGAGTGATAACATGTCGACAGATCATACTTTAGCAACTGCTTGTCTTCAGCTGATCTTCTTCAGTCTTCTCGACGACATACCTTCTTTACGACGATGTTCACCGCCATCAGTCATACTTAGCCTTTTCAGACAAGGCTTCTTCAACTACTCGACGGCAAGGCCACTTTGGTGATGTCGACGATACCGCGTCTTCTTGATGACATTTCTTCCTTTTGTCTCCATTCTTCTCTGCGTTCGACGAACGACAATCTTTGTTCGATGAACAGCATTATGCGTTCGACGAGCTTCATTCTTCTGTTCCATCTCAGCGTTCGACGAACTCCATTCGGCGTTCAACGATCAGCCTTCTGCATTCAACGAACATGCCAAGTCTCAGTGGTCGACGATCTTCCTTCTGATTTTGACAATCTTTCTTCTGCGTTCGACGATCTTGCCAAGTATCAGCGTTCGACTAACTCGCCAAGTCTCAGCGCTTGACGATCTTACTTCTGAGTTCGACGAATTTTGTTCTGCTAACTTCCTGAGATTTATAAGCTAGAGAAGTGATCAAATACAAAGTGAAGTTTTCTTGACTTGGTGACTTCTTCAAATCAGGAATCATGTGGGCAAGATTCCCAACAATCTCCCCCTATTTGAAGAAGTCAGAATCTCAATTCAAGAATGTTGGAACCCGGATACCGGTCCAACTCGTTCGAGACTGGGGGAGTAGCTTGAGTTACTTCTCTCTTCGTCGGATCCCTAGAACTAAGTATTCCGAGCTAGGAACTGACCCTCACCGGTTGGTAGGTAGCTCCCTAAGAATGACCCACTGGCTGCAGCGAGGAGGTCCCTCCACTAACCCTGAAATCCCACTTGATTTCCCCTCCCAAAAACCAGAAGCGGAGCCTATCTCAGACAGCACAAGGAAGAAAGCACAGGCTCTCACAAGGGGGGTGGATCTGTGCTGATCTGAGACATAATGGGTCCTATTTATAGGGAAAGACTTCCCAGGGGTAGAATAGTCCGGATGACCTGCGGATAGCG
Source organism: Dactylorhiza incarnata (assembly GCA_033032865.1). Lineage (NCBI taxonomy): Eukaryota > Viridiplantae > Streptophyta > Magnoliopsida > Asparagales > Orchidaceae > Dactylorhiza > Dactylorhiza incarnata. The sequence goes on along the minus strand of JAWHQI010000017.1, from coordinate 1,589,799 downwards.
TAACTCCGCCTTACTATTTTGCTAAATGCACCCCAAATTGGTCTACAGGTAGCCAGACTCCGCTGTCCCGAAGGGCTATAGGCAGACCACCATGGGTGCCCGAACGATTCTATTCCCCAGAATCTAACTCTACTCGCCGAGGGAGGCACCGGCCTACTCGCCAGGCCTCCTGGCTCTACTCGCTGAGAGAGGCACCAGCTTACTCGCCATGTACCTTCGGCTCTACTAGCCAAGGGAGGCACCAGCCCACTCGCCAGGTACCTTCGGCTCTACTCGCCAAGGGAGGCACCATCCTACTCGCCAGGTACCTCCGGCCCTACTCGCCGAGGGAGGCACTGGTCTACTCGCCAGGTACCTCCGGCCCTACTCGCTGAGGGAGGCACTGGTCTACTCGCCGGGTACCTTCGGCTCTACTCGCCGAATACGGGTTGTATAAAGAATACTTTCACTTGACAATAAATATTATAATCTTAACTTTTGAGCATGTAAGATTGTACTTATCTTTGTTGAACTCTCTGAGTACATCAGACTTATAGCTCCCCATTGATTTGATGTCTATTCTTTTGTGGCTCCCCCTACACCTTTGCTCTGCCTACACCTTGAACATATTGATGTGCTATTTCTCCCCCTTTTTAACTTCTTTCCTGGAGCTCTTCTTTAAGTAGACAATAGTCCAAGCTCCCCCTTGCTCGGTCATAGTTCATCCAAATCCTGAGAGATTTTCTAACCAACCATCTAGAAAGGGTTTAGTAAACAAAATAGAGGATTACTCTAAGTTTAACATCCCCAGTTGGAATTTGAAGAAATTAAACTTAGCTTCATCTAGGGGCTTTGTAAATATATCAGCCACTTGTTTGTCTATTGGGATAAACTCAAGGGTGATATCTTCATTTTCCACATGCTCCCTAATGAAGTGATACCTGATCTCAATATGCTTAGTCTTGCTGTGAGAGACAGGGTTCTTAGCAATTGAAATTGCACTTGAAGGGTCACAAAACAGGGGTATTTTGATCATCTTTAGATTGTAGTATTCAAGTTAATGTTTGATCCATAGCAGTTGGGCACAGCAGCTCCCAGCAGAGATATACTCTGATTCTGCTGTTGAGATTGCCACACTGGTCTGCTTCTTACTGCTCCACGAGATCAGTCTTCCACTAAGGAATTAACATGTCCCTGAGGTACTCTTCCTGTCTTCCTCGAATCCTGCATAATTTGCATCTGAGTAGCCAGTTAGTTCACATCCATTGTTCCTAGGGTACCATAGGCCAAGATTTGATGTACCCTTTAGGTATCTTAAGGTTCTCTTTACAGAGACATGATGATATTCCTTAGGATTCACCTGATATCTAGCACAGACACATGTAGCAAACATAATGTCAGGGCTACTTGCAGTTAGATAATGCAAGGATCTAATCATGCATCTGTACTTAGTTTCATCAAAGGGTATGCCCTTCTCATCCTTGTCCAGAGACACATTGGTTCCCATTGGAGTCTTCATTGAAGAAGCACTCTCCAATCCAAATTTCTTGACTAGCTCCCTAGTGAACTTGGTCTGGGAGATGAATATACCATCTTCAGATTGTTTCACTTGGAGACCTAGGAAGTATTTGAGCTCACCCATACTGTTCATCTCAAACTTTCCCTGCATCAAGTTGGCAAACTTTTTGCAGAGATTGTTATCTGTAGAGCCAAAGATGATGTCATCCACATAGATCTGCACTAGCAAGATCTTGCCCTTCACTTCCCTTAGGAACAATGTCTTATCAATCTTTCCTCTTGAGAACTTGTTCTCAATTAGAAAGCTTGACAGAGTTTCATACCAGGCCCTAGGTGCCTGCTTTAAGCCATAAAGGGCTTTTCTAAGAAAATAAACATAATCAGGGTGAGTAGGATCTACAAAACCTGAGGACTGCTCTACATATACCTCCTCTTTGAGGTCACCATTTAGGAAGGATGACTTCACATCCATCTGGCAGACCTTGAAACCTTGGTATGCTACATAGGCTAGAAACAGTCTTATTGCTTCCAGTCTAGCTACTGGAGCAAATGTCGAGTCAAAATCTATCCCTTCCTCTTGTCTGTAGCCTTTTGTCACTAGCCTTGCTTTATTCTTGATGATGATTCCATTTTCATCCAACTTATTTCTGTAGACCTATTTAGTTCCTATGATGTTCTGTCCTTGGGGTCTTGGAACCAGTTTCCAAACCTTGCATCTCTTAAACTGGTTCAGTTCCTCCTGCATTGCTGCAATCCAAAATGGGTCCTGATTTGCTTCCTCAAAATTCTTGGGTTCAATTTGAGAGAGAAAACTCAGGTAGAATGCTTCACTTGCATCTCTGCTCCTTATCATCACACCTTGGTTGACATTTCCTATTATCTGCTCTTGGGGATGATCTCTTACTTGTCTCAAGACAACTGGTAGTATTCTGGGCACTTCTGCATTAGCAGCTTCTTCATGTTGCGTTTCTTCAGCCATTTCTGAACTTTCTGCGGGTTCTTCCTCGATCTCTGAGTGAGGTACCAGTATTGTCTTCAATGGATAACTTCTTTACTCTTTGCATTGTACCTGCATTTACTATAGAACTAGACCAGCCCTTATGTCTAAGGCTAGTCTCATCAAATACCACATGTACAGATTCTTCCACTGCTTGGGCATTGATGTTGTACACTCTGTGTGCCTTGCTATGAGAGATGTAGCCAACAAAAATACCCTCACTGCTTTTCTCAGCAAACTTAGTTAGCTTGGATTTCCCATTATTAAGCACATAACATTTGCTACCAAAGGCCCTATAGTAGGATAAGGTTGGTTTTCAGCCCTTCATTAACTCATAGGGAGTTTTCTTGTGATCTTTGATGATGGAAGCCCTATTTATCACATGACAAGCAGTATTGACAGCCTCTGCCCAGAAGTATTCTGGTAGAGAGGAGTCACTTAGCATGGTCCTACTAGCCTCTATCAAGGTTCTGTTCTTCCTATCAGCAACCCCATTCTGTTGAGGTGTTCTAGGTGCGAAGAATTCTTGGTAGATACCTAGTTCTTGGCAGAATTCTGTCATGGCCCCTGACTGAAATTATGTCCCATGGTCACTTTTGAGTTTGACCACAGTACAGTCCATCTCATTCTGGATCTGCCTGACAAACTTTTTCAAGATATCTAGGGTATCTAATTTCTTTTTGAGGAAGAATACCCAAGTGAACCTTGAATCATAATCAACAACTACAAAGGTGTAGGCCTTCCCTCCTAAGCTATGAACTGACATAGGACCAAACAAATCCAGGTGCAGTAGAAATAAGCACCCAGTAGACTCTTTGTTAGATATGCTTTTGAAGCTGGTCCTAGTCTGCTTTCCTAGTTGGCAAGCATGACATGGACCATCTTTGATGCACTTAACATCAGGTCCATTCCTAACTAGGTCTTGTGAGAAAAGCTTGCCTATTGTCTTATAGTTGATGTGTGCAAGTCTCTTGTGCCATTGTACACAGAGAGCCTCTTTACCATCAGCCACAAGACAAATGGGCATGGAAGAATTTGTATTGAGAAAGTTTAAACAATAAATATTCCAACTCCTAGTGCCAGTTAAGGTAGCCCCGGAATCTAAGGACTTCTTAATTAGGCACTTGTCCTTGTGGAAGGTAATAATAAAGCCTAAGTCATAAAGTTGACTTATGTTTATGAGATTGTGTTTTAATCCCTCCACATATGCCACCTTTGTGATTGTAACTAACCCATTTGAGATGCTGCCATAGCCCCTGGTCACTCCCTTTTTTGACCCTCCAAAAATCACTGTTGGTCCATTCTCCACAGGGGTGAACTCTTTCAAGTACCTTCTGACTCCGGTCATATGCCTGGAGCAGCCACTATCCAAATACCAAATTGGAGATCGGTTGGCATTTGGATCTACCTGCAAGACAAATTACTTCCCCTTAGGTACCCAATATGGATTGGGTCCTCAGTTTCTGTAAGGTTGGTATAAAGGAACACTAAACCTCGGAGGGTTCTGCACTCTCTTTGCATTGAGCCCTGTTGGGTTGAACCAACAGTCCAAGGAAAAGTGGCCTACTTTCCCACAGCACCAACATTCATGTCTGTTGTATCTTCTCTTCTGCTTCACCATCTAAGTGGGGTGGCAGTGCTGATGAGCAGAAGAGCATGCTTCTTGCCTAACAGATCTTGGGTTAACGTCATATGTGTGAGTTTGGGGTAGAATCAGTCTCACCACATTTTGATTCACCTTCTTGGGAACAGGCTTTATAGGAACAGCCTTTCCCCTACTCTTGATTATTGTTACTGCAGGTTTGTGGGCTGAAGGACTTGACACCAGCACCTTCTTGTAGGAAGGTCTAGCTTCAGAATCTTTGCCCTTAACTGTCTCCTGATTAAAACCAATACCAGCTCTGAACTGTCCAGAAAAGGTGTCAATGATAGGCATGATAGTTTTGGGCATTGAGAAGCTGGATGCCAGTTTCTTCTCAGCCAACAACATTTCCTCAAGGTCCTTGATGACCTTGTTCTTCTGTCCTAATTCAGCATTCTTAAGCCTTATGGATTCCTTGAATTTATCCACTTCTTTTCTCATAGCAGCCAACTTCTCAGCTGTCTCCTGGAGCTTGGATTGGACAGGCTTCAAGGAATCTAACTCCTTGGTCTGGACTTTGAGGAGTTTCTTACAGCCCTTAAAGGCTTTCCATAAGGCTTTGTATTTCCTTATCAGTTCAGATTTAACTTCATAATGGGATCTTGAGGCTGTGTTGTTGGCAGCAGACACATCCACATCATCATGCAAAGAGTCTGCTACTGATTCAGAATCAGAGTCAGATAGTGGAGTTCTGTTGGTTACCTTCCCAGGGGAGATGTCATCCTGGTTCCCTTCATTGATGGCCATCAATCCAATAAGTGCCTCATCCTCAGTCCTAAAGGACCTTGAGTCAGAGTCACTCAATGTTCTGGTCTTCTTGGCCACGAACCCTTTTTCAGATTTCCTCTTGCTCCTTGAGCTTCTTCTTTCTTCATGGTTCCTTGACTCGTTCTTCTTAGAGGGGCAGTCAGCAGCCATATGACTTATTTTGCTGCAGGAATAACAAACAGTATTATTTAAATCATGTCTACTAGAGTTGGATCTGTACCTTTCCTCCCTGGGAGCTTTGGATCTGTCACGATAGTCAGATCTTCTGGAGCTTGAGGAGGAATTTCTGTGACTGTCCCTCCTCCTTCTGTGTAGCAGCTTCCTGAACTGTTTTGAGAGGAGGGCCACCTCTCTATCAGTATCATCAGAATCAGAAGAGTTGGCTTTTGATTCTTCATTGCTCTCAGATTTTCTCAGAGTTGTAGAGGTCTTGCCCTTGGCTCTTCTGGTTCTCTCAGCCTTTAGAGCCACAGATCTCTCTCTTGAGCTCACTTTTGAGCTTTCTTCTTCAACCTTCCTAGTTTTGAGCTGAAGTTCATGAGACAGCAGCTTCCCATACAGATTTTTGGGCTCCATCATGCCCAGCTGACCCATCTCTCTGATGGCACAGATCTTGATGCCCCATTCTCTTGTGAGGGATCTGAGAAACTTGTCATTTAGATCAGAGTTGGTGAACTCTCTTTCGTAGTTTCTCAGACCATTCACTATCTTGAAAAATCTCTCATAGTAGTTGGAGATTGTTTCATTCTTGCCTTGCTTGAAGGCCTCATACTGTTGGTTGAGAAGGGATTTTCTATCATCCCTTACCTCTTCAGTACCCTCCATGTATACGATCAGGGAGTCCCACATCTCCTTGGCCGTTTTGCAGTGAATTATATTTTGGAGGGTTGAGTCATCTACGACACTTACAATGACATTTTGTGCCCTCTTATCTAGGCCTGCTAAGGCTAGCTCGTCCTTGGTCATGTCCTCATATTTATTTACAACCTTCTTTGTTGGATCAACGGTGGAAGCAGTTCTAGGGATAAAGGGACTCTGTTGGATTGTCAGATAGATTCTCGGATCAGCAGCTTCCTTAAACAACCTAACCCTTTCCTTCCAGATAAGAAAGTTTTCCTTCGAGCAAATTGGAAGTTTCATGGATCTCATCTCCCGATTCTGATCTCCACCAGCCATAGTAAGTCGTTCCATGATCTAGATCAGATGGTTAAGTCTTCTTTTGATCAACCTCCCTCTTATACCACTTGTTGTTTATGGAACGTTCACCTAGAGGGGGGGTGTTAGGTGATCTGGGTTCTTTTTAAACTACTTGCACGAGTTTCAAATATTCAAGCACAGAACAAAAAATATTGCACAGATAAGCACAAATAAAGCACACCAGATGACACAAGATCTATAGAGATTCCTCAAGACTGGGTGTCTTGAGTAGTCCTCTATCCCTCTACGCCTACCCAGCAGTGTGCTAGGATTGGCAAACGCCGCCAAAAACTTTAGGCCCTCAAGCCTTACAGCACGGACCCGCAAGTCCAACAGCCTAGGCCCGCAAGCTCTACTGCCCCCGAGCCCACAAGCTTGACACTCAGGCCCTCAAGCCCTACACAACACAGACCGCAAGTCCTGTGCCTACAGCCTAGGCACGTAAGCCCCTACTGCGCCCGAGCCCTCAAGCTCGACAAGATCGGACCCGCAAGTCCACTGCCCTAGCGCTCAAGCCTCACAGCTCTCCATCCCTCAAGCTAGACGGTGTTGGACCCGCAAGTCCACTTCCCTAGCCCTCAAGCCTCACAGCTCTCCAGCCCTCAAGCTAGACAAATAGGCACGCAAGCCTTATAAAAGATACAGTGTTGAAAGACTGTCACTTCTGCCGGATGAAGATCGGCAACTTTAGCCTGTTGAGGATCGGCTTCTTAAGGTTGAAGAAGATGCTTCTGAATCAGATCTTGAGCGCACAGTTCTTCTTCAATCTTTTCTTAGCCTGATGAGGATTGGCTTCTTATCAGTCGATGGAGATGACTACTTCTTCTTTTTTACTTTCATACTTGCGCCGCTTTTTCTGTTCTATTTTCTGTATGCGCAAGTTCTTTTTGATTTCTCGATTGATACTCGCATTAGGGCAACCTCTTATCTCTTTTATAAGACTACGAGGCTCCCAACGGTCTTCTGAAAAGTTCCTTAAGTGCCAGACGCTCCTTTCCCTAAGAGCACGCGCTGATTGGACAATCAGGCGGCGGCATTAAATGCTGACAGCGCATCCGCAACATTTGAATCTGTCTTGACGATATTTCCAATGTTACGACGACATGGACAATATCTCGATGACAGGGCTTTGTCGATGCCTTGAACTTAGGTAGACCTTCAATTCTTCTTGCTTCTGCCTCTGATGCTGTTATCTCGACGATACTAGACTTTTTGGCACTTCTGCATATACGACGATATGTTGTCTCTGACTGTGTCATCGTAATCACCTTGTTCTCTCGATGACATGAGTGATAACATGTCGACAGATCATACTTTAGCAACTGCATGTCTTCAGCTGATCTTCTTCAGTCTTCTCGACGACATGCCTTCTTTACGATGATGTTCACCGCCATCAGTCATACTTGACCTTTTCAGACAAGGCGTCTTCAACTACTCGACGACAAGGCTACTTTGGTGATGTCGATGATACCGCATCTTCTTGACGACATTTCTTCCTTTTGTCTTCATTCTTCTCTGCGTTCGACGAACGACAATCTTCGTTCGATGAACAGCATTCTGCGTTCAACGAGCTTCATTCTTCTGTTCTGTCTCAGCGTTCGACAAACTCTATTCTGCGTTCAACGAACACGCCAAGTCTCAGCGGTCGTTGATCTTCCTTCTGAGTTTAAAGATCTTGCTTCAGCGTTCGACGATCTTGCCAAGTCTCAGCATTCGACTAACTCGCCAAGTCTCAGCGTTCGACGATTTTCCTTCTGAGTTCGACGAATTTTATTCTGCTGACTTCCTGAGATTTATAAGCTAGAGAAGTGATCAAATACAAAGTGAAGTTTTCTTGACTTGGTGACTTCTTCAAATCAGGAATCACGTGGGCAAGATTCCCAACATTTCCTAAAAATATACAAAATATTTTCTTCTTTGCCAATTTTATCCCCATTTAGCCAATATCAATTCATAACCAAGATATTTATGAGAGAGCTTAGTAAATATTTCTAGATTTTCTATAAAGTTTCTAAAGTTGTTAAAAGTTTTTATAATTTTAATCTTAGATTATTTTGCTTAAATCAATACATTCTTGTTTGTAAAAATTTGATTAGAGAATTTCTAAACTAATATTTTTTATACTCATATCAATTGGTGAATCATGACTTATTTCATATAAACTTAAATTTTATATCGAAACTTATTTTGATATGAGTCACATGTTATTTAAAGTACATAACTAGAAGTTAATCTTTTTGAAATGTTTTATAAATTTTTCTCATACTTATGAATTAGTTTTGCTCTAGAATAGCAAAAGCTTAAGTATGAGGGTATTTGATAGTACAATATTTATATTTATTTTATTGCCATATTTTTGCATTAAATAAGTAGTTTTATATTATTTTATCTTAATTATATTCTAATATGGTTCTTTTTGTATTTTAAAGTGATTTGGGTTGCTTATAACTGTTTGGAGCTCATAGACATGTTTAGGAGATGATTTGGTGCATTTTTGCTAAAAAGTGTACACACCCTAGGTCATGGGCGTGACCTATGGCGTGGCATGTGTTCACGGCCAGGAACTTCTCCAGAAATGTTTACAGCGCGAATTAGAGTTACACGCCCTTGGTCACGGGCATAACTCCAAGTCACGGCCGTGACCGACCCAGTCGTATTTTAGCTGCCATGATCATGCCGCCAACTTAGTTTTATATTACACACCCTCTGTGTGACATCCCACAAACAACTAGACCCCTAGGAGGGTTTTTGTCATGACAACCACCTCACATGTCTGATCCCCTTCTCCTCCCTTAGTGCTTAGATCTCAATCCATTTGGGGCTTGATTTGAGTCAAATTGGGCTCGAATCGATGCTCCAAAAGGGCTCATTTTTTAGCACTTTTCTCCCATTAGAAATCCTCCTTCCGGCCACCTCCAGCCGCCAAACCACCGCGAATCGCCAGCCACCACATCGAAGAAGGTGGTGGTGGCAATAACCGGCCGGGAGGAAGCGTGAGTGGCTAGAAAATTGAGCCTAAATTCCTCCCAGGATGGTATGTCGGGGACCATCCATTCATTGGGGACGAAGAACACGTGGCGTCCGATCTTGCGCGATATGTTATACGCAGACTAAATGATTCATTTTATATATTTTATTACATTGTATCACAGATTTTGCAGTAGATAGTTTTAATTATTAAAACTACTTAGATGCATTTTCTGTGAAAGTGTTCAACATGAAGTATGTGGTACTTGAGGTCTAGTTTAATTTAAAATTTATTTCAATCAATTTGGCCTACGGGATGTCCCTCAGCACCCTTTTTAGTGCAAGGTGTCCCTAGGGCTAACCAGAGATATATTTGTGCTTTTTCTATAGTTTTTGAAATAATTTAATAAATCACACATAGCTTAAATATAGGGTCAATGAACCTCAAAATCCCCCAAATCTCTGGTGGATGGCTTGTGGGGACATTATATGGTCATGGTACAAATTACAGCCCAGTTGGGTTTGATTAGACTTGGTAATCTAGCATCCAATCATGGCCCTCTAGGGAAAGTTAACTATAACCTAGTCAAAAGTGCACTATGAGGATTTAAGTGGCCATCCCTCAACCAAATATGATGAAACTTTGGCCACCCCTTTGCTAACATATAAAACACCCCCAAAAGTAATTTTTGAAGGTTTAGGATTGGAATACCAAGAAAACCTAGATCAACCCTTAGGGTTGCATATTTGGGTTAATGAAAGGAATGGAGTCATATCCCCATGAATGGGCTTGAAACTTTGTATATAGTTTCATAGGGTGAATGAACACCCTGGATAATATTGTTGGAATTTTAGAGTTATTATCACCCACTGAATATTTAATATTTAATCTAGTAACTTTCATTTCAAGTGCAAAATATATAGTCATATATTTTAGAAAAGTTATAAAACTTGGACAGTGAACTTTTCATGATACTATGATTCTCTGGAAATTTTATTATAAATTTTGGATAAGGTAATTTGGTAGTTCCTTCATAATGTGCCAAAAGTCAATTTCTATGATTTAAATTAATTATGTGGTCATATGATTTTAGAAAAATGTGAAATTTGTTCATAGAGCCTCTAGTGTTATTATAATGCTCTGCAATTTTTATCACAATTATTGGATGAGGATTTATAGTGCTTCTTTCACAAATTCATTATATTCCGTTCTCTTGAAATAGTTAATTTTATGAACAAATGATTTATGAAAAATATGGTACTTGGCCAATAGCCCTTTTAGGTCATCATGATGCTCTAAAAATTTTGTTATAATTATTGGATGAGACTATGTAGTAGTTCCTTCACAAATTGATCTAAACTTAGTTCCTTTGCAATAATTAATTATGTGGCTTAGTGTTTTAACTAACGGTCGGTTGTGACCAAACACCACAGGGGCTCCGATTGGGAGACAGGGAGCTGCCCTAGAAGATCCAGCGCAACCAAAGTATGATGCAGGAGGAGGTGAGCCAGTCTAGCTCGGGAGCAGCAGCCGCGACCATGGGTTCCGTGAGTGATTAGTTTTTATTACTTCCGCGAACGATATGCGGTGAGAACTATATGTACTGGGCAGAAGCCCTTTTATATTCAGCTTTATCTCTTGGTACTATTAGCGATATCTTATGTATTACATTGTCGTTGTGGACTTAGTCATATTTATATGTTCTTCCTTAGTTTTCTTTGTGATGTGTGGTTGGACTGGATGTTAAACTTCCTGATAGAATCTGTGTCTTGTAGTGGCAGCCTTCCTGAGAGTTGGTGTCACCGCAAGGCGGTGGTTCAGGGCATAAGACCCATGCGACAACCGCCGTAATGACTCTAGATCAAGTCGTTCCTCTATCGTTCCAGATCCAGCTTGACACGCCCTAGGTCACCGGCGTGTAACCTCAAGTTACGTCGATTTTGGCAGTTTTTCCTCTCAACGTTCCCGTGGTTTTAAGTGGCAGTTATTCCCAGACACGCCCTTGGACATGGGCGTTACCAAGGGCGTGACTTCCAATTTTTTAGCTATAAAAGCCAGTTGCTGTCAAGTGATCCTCATTCAGTCTATGCTTCGATTTGGATCAGTTTTTTACTCTTCTGCACTTTTATTATTGTAATTTCATTTTAAGCAATTTATTTTCTGGTCTTGCAATTTCATTTCTCACATAGAAGTTTATTTCATGTACTTGTAAACTTCTTTCTTATTTATAAATTTGTCTTGCACTTTTTATTAAATCATGTTTAGCTAAATCTCTTTAGCATTTGGTCGGTTGATTTCCTTAGATTTATAATTTTGTAATTCTCTTTTTCATAGCCTATGATTTATAAAACTATGATTTACCTTTGATTTTCGTATTGATTTCATATTGTCGACATATGTTTTTCATTCAATGATCCATATTTTAGTTGATCGAAAGATCCGTGAATACGAGAAGATCGCTCAAGGTGAAAGAAGTTACATGCACACCTCGAGAGAGGATGACATAAATTTTCCGAATTTGAGTCAAATTCAATAGTGGGGTTCACCTCATAAAACAAGCTTAGGGATTTCGACTGGCTAAGGGGTCTGAATCGATCAACCTAAGGTTAGTTGATAGTTTTCCTCGAGAGGTGCTATCATGATTTGGGAACCTCCACGATCGAGTTTCTTTCATCAAACTCTTTGAAATTTTGATTTACTAATTATTTTACTTAAGAAGGATTCTAGATCAATTGCTCTCTCTCTCTCTCTCTCTCTCACTTTTTATTCTTCATCTTTTTATTTATAAAACCAACTTTATTTTATTTGCCAATAAAATAATATTAATTTGCGTGAGTAGAAGTACTCAACAGCCCCGTGGAATAATTATACTTAAGGCAAATGCCTATAGGTTGTACAATTTGGAGAATAAATATATTTCAAATGTTTTGTATCAATCACTCTTATGTTTATTATAATTTATATTTTAATTTATGTATATATGTTAGTGCAGCTGGCTACAACACGTATTATTACACAAAATTATAATTGATTCTCCCCTAAAACTAAGAATAACAGATGGGCAAAAAGCAAATGATAAATGAGGGTAAACAAGAAATTTAATCTATTTATGAGATGAATCTCAGTATTATATAACAAAACTGAGTTTAAAAATAGAGATTAACGTGATTCATGTAACATATAATTACATATTAAGAAATAGATGCAAAATAAGAATAAATACAATTTTCAATTTATCTTAATATGTACATGTATATTTATATTCCATGAAATTTCAAAATAGCGTGTTGGCTAGCATCCAAGGTAGTTCTAGAGATGGTGTTAGTTTGAATCCCACCGACTTCCTTTTTTCAGAGATAAAATTTGGGTCTCAAGGCCCCCGCCCGGAATATCTAACTTCAATTATTAAATTTTCAATGTAGATAAGGGCAAAATTGTTATTTCACATTATAAGGCAGTCGTAGCCTATAAATATAAGCCTAGGACACCCTACCATAGTAGGTATATGACATCTAGTAAATTTTAACATGGGCTCCGCCGTTACAACATGTAGGTAATCAGACGGTGATGTGCAACTTTCATATAGTTATTTAAGTGCTTACCTATCTTCGTTTTCATATCATATTAGCTCACCTTCATTTTCAAATCATTCAAATTTTCCAAAGTAGTCATTTGGGCACATTCGAGCAAGATTAAGTGAGTTTTAGTGCATTTCATGCATGAGGTAGATCACCTCTCCCTCTCATTCATGTTTAATATAGTTTATACGCCCTATTATCACTTAAAATATCTTGTATAACAGCTGTAGTGGGTTCTGGGGAAATCATTATTTTTTTCTATGTGAAAATGCCTCAGCTCGTATGATTTGAATTTGCAAGCTCGTGCGTTTTCTCGCGTAGTGGTAGAGTGTTTACATTGTTTTATAATCGCATGATGTTTGCACGATCGTGCACATTATATCCTAATTTTCCCATGAACCCCCTCATTTTGGCCCTGTTCATGTGTTCTTATGCACCATCATGTGTTTCTCTTCATGCATGGTCTCTTTGCACCTGCTAGGGCCCATCTTTTGCCCACCCACTTTCCATTCCTTCATGCACGATCAAATGCAAGATCATATGCACCGACTGTGCATGAAGGAATTTCCTGGCAGACTATCAAATACATCGTTTTGTGAGATTTTCCAGATTCTTGCTCGGTGAAAGTGCACAGTGTGCCTCTGAGATCTTCTAGAGGGGGGTGAATATAGTTTTAAAATATTTCTCCCCTAACTGTGTTTAACAATAGTGTATTCTAAGGATTTATGCATAACAATCCAGGCAGAATAAAGAATGCAGAAAATAAGTGCAGAATAAAAGATTGGGACAGCACAGACACAATGAATTTTATAGAGGTTCGCCAAAATGTGATTAGTCCTCTCTTCTACCACCTGGTAGGTATGCACTACCTGTGCCAGAGTCTTTTGATCAGGAGACTCTTAGAACCAATGATCTTTTGACAAGGAGATCATGAACCACCAGATCTTTTGATAAGGAGATCTTGAACCACTGAATCCTTTGAAGAGGGATTAATAAAACTCTTTTACAGGAAATAGAAAGAGAAGGAGAATAAGGAATATTAAAGGAATTTTTTTCTCATAATTCTTATGGTGGCAGATTGAAGAATAGCCAATGTGAAGTCCACAGAATCTGCTCTTGATTAGTCTCTGCTTTTGATGGAGATGAACTGCAGAAACATTGATTGTCAGATTCTCATTGACTTCTTCTAATTCAGATCCTGCAGCTATATGATGGTAATGAGAAGCAGCTATCAGATCTACTATTCTTTTTAGATGAAGAACATATGTATTTCTCTTTTCTTTTCTCTTCTTGATTAGGGTTCCTGAGAGAGATGGAGAAGAGAGGAAGCCCTAGAAAACAATAAGACGGTTGATAGTAATGAATGCCTTGTTCTTCTCTTCCTTCTCTATACTTATATACCCTGTCTCCATTTTGAATTTGTTTCCTTGTTAGGTAAGACCTGAAAAGGTATAATTGATAGACATTCTCTTTCCTTCCTTAATTACTTCTCGACCCATCCAGCCAGAAGGTGTATACTTCCAAGAAAGCCTTTTTGGCCTTCTTTAAGGTTTCCTTCTTCTTCAGGCAATTATTAGACCGTTGGAGAAAGATCTGAGAGATGTGGGCCATGATATAAGCCTCAGAATGACAGCTGTAAAGATTGAACTTTCACAGACTGTATTCGACGTAGCGTCGAATTAACTTCCTCTCTTATCGCCGTTGCTTTGAGTTCATCTAAGAGCTGCTTCGATTTCTTCTGTGCTCTGACTGAACTCGGCTAGTTGTCATTGCATCGATTCCTTATAGACGCACTCGTCGAGTTGAATAGCATCCACTCTGACTTCCATTAACTCCGTTGAGATGAAGTTGACGTTGCATCAACTTTAGATGGCTTTGACATGTATTCCCTTCTGCGTCGAGTTGAAGTAGAAGCTGCGTCGACTTCCCAAGTTCCTTCGACAAGTCTCTGGGCTCTGCGTCGATATCTATTCGATGAAACGTCGACTAGTGTTACTTCGACAGTAGAGTTGAGTCACTTGGACTTCTAGTCAGAATAGCGTCGACATGAACTCGATGTTGCGTCGAATTCCATTCGACACCATTATTAACTTTGCCCAAATTTGCATCCCTTTAACTGGTCTTGACACTCTAGGTTGAGTGTGACATCCAAAGACATCTAATGACCATATTACCCTTACTATACACTGGGTAATTTAAACTTAGTATATAAAATCACTTTATTATAATTTGTTAAGTTAAATCAAGGGTTTTTCCCAACAATCTCCCCCTATTTATCTTAACAAATTTTACATTTTGACGAAAGTGATTTCACATTTTATAGCATAAAATAAACCTACATGCAAGATAACATAGACACAAAGAGGAAACAACTGAAATTTATATACATCATATTTCCATATCAAGAAATTGTGTAGCATTGTTTTTCCCACCAAATGTAATTCCAGTAAGCCATCAGATACTTGAGTTTCAGAGCTCCTTCTCAGGATTTATTCTCTTCCTGGAGAACACCTTTGGAAATATTTGAGCTACTTTTAAAGGCTCATCATCATCAACTGAACCAGCATCCTCTTTCTCTTTTGTCAGCTCCCCCTGATCATCAGCATTCTTGTCAGCTTCTTGGGGAGCTTCTTGAACAGTTGATGTACTTACAGCTTCCATTTCCTCATCCAGATTCCTCTGAATGTCTGGGGCTGGCTCCCCCTGGTTCTATGCAGTTTGATCAAGCTCCTTTACAGCTTCCTGTGCAATCTTTGCTATTTCAATTATCATCTCCTTATCTTGTGACTGCCTTTGAATACCTGGGAGCTCCCCTTGATCTGCTAGCTCCCCCTGGATCTGTGCTCCCTGAAAGGTAGTTACCTTGACAGGGGCAGGCTCTTTATCAGCTTCTTCCTGAACTTCTCCCCCTAAGATAGGACCCACTTCCTCTAAGATATTCTCCCCCTTCTTGACCTTGCTGGCTAGGGAGGTTAAGAATTCTCTTGAAACCATAGAGGAAGAGACAAATTCCTTTAATCCCTGGAGGGATCTCTTGGTATCCAGCATCACAGCCTCTACCTGTGAATATTTCCTGTCAAACTTCCTAGAATGGTTGGCAACCAGATCAGCAAAGGTAGAGGAAGCAAGAGCTACAGCCTTTAAGATGATTTGCTCAATGTAAATGGGAGGATGAGCTGGAGGTGGAGGTGATGAAGGGAGGTCTTCTTGAATGGGAGAGAGAGGATGGTAGACATCAAGAGAAAAGTGTGTTGATGAGGATGGTGGTGGAGGTGGAATAAATTCAAGGTCTGGTATGAGGGTGGATGGCTGAAGAGATGGTTTAGGGATTGAAGTGGATTGGGATTGTTGTTGTTGTTGTTGCAGTTGTGTGTCTTCATGATGGGGGGCTCTGGAACTATGTCCACTGGGGGAAGATCATCCCTTGGGGGATCTGAAATCTCCCTGTTTGGCTCTATAGGAGGAGGATATGGGGGAGGAGATGGTGCAGCTTGACCAGGCTTCAAGATCTGCCTGGTCCCTTTTGAGAAGATCCCAATATTGATCCTCTTTCCAGGAGGAATGGGCACTCCTTTTGACTTGAAGACATTTGGGAAGTGCTGGAAGAGCACCTGGCTCGTTATCCTCATGTATGCATTCTCCTTGTGAGAATACTTGTGAGCTATCAGCTTTAATAGGCATCTACCCCCAATTGTGCTTCTTTTTCAAAACAAGAGCTCCCATTATTTGCAATTGCTTCCTGGGGATAGCATCATGATCTGATATCTTACACAGTATAACCTTCCCCACTATATCTGCCAACAACCTGTACTCTTCTGCCACATCAATCTTTTTAAGGTTGATTGGCTTCTCCTTCTTAAACTGCATTATTTCTAGGACATTCCTTATTTCTTCTCCTGACAGTTCATCTGGATCATTCCCAGTGGGAAGATCAAATGTTTGGGAGAGAAGCTCTTCAGTTATACTAATATCTTGGCCATAAACTGTCCCTTGAAGCTGCCCATCATCTGCAATATGTACACTATCTTTGAACTCAGTAAGTTCGACGTCTAGGATCTTACACCTTATTGAGATCAACTTAGTCAGGCCAGCATCCTGAAATAGGCCAAGTATGGTTTTGAAACTATCGGCAGCTGCACTGAATGAGTCGATATCTACATCGAATCTAGAATTGACTTTAGGAGGTGTCATTGATTGAGAATGGACGTACCTGCAAAGAAAGAGAGAAGATGAGAGAGAAAAAGTCATGAGAGAGCAGGAGAGCAAGAGACAGAGAGTTCGAAAGCTTAAATGTTTTGACGCAGTAATTGTTTTAAAGTAGATGAATCATCGCTACTTAGGGTTTAGGTCGACGTACCGTCGATAAAACTTTATTATTTAGCACGCAAAGCAGTGTCGGGAATGCTTCTAGAAGCAGTTCTGTGTGCGCTGATGAATCGACATTGCATCGACTAGTACTCGACGTAGCTTCGAGACTATTCAAAGACCCTGAGCCGAAGAAGTCCTGTCAACATTACTTCGATTTCCAATCGACGTGACTTCGAATTTAATCGGCAATTATTAAGTCGCCGTATGTGTCGATATGAACTTAACGCTGCGTCGAATTCCATTCAAATTGTCTACTCTAAGTGCTTCTCGACGCTGGCGTCGAGTAAAAGTCAATGGTACGTCGACTTCTATTCGACGCACATCTTAATAAACATGTCTATTTCTTTAAAAAGTCCTTGCTGTTTTTCCCAGCAATTTTGCTTATTAAAAATAGATGATAATATGATGTGATCAATACTAAGGAGGATTTCAGATAGAGATTACTCCCTTGAGTAGTTTTTGTTCCTCATTCATGTCCCACTCCATTTTCTCCTTAGTGGGGCCCTACTTACACCTACACAGGTAACTCAAACATTAGAAGGGACCCAGGTTACCTTGGGCCCTTTGCATTTACCATTATAGGGTTTAATGAAAGAATAGAAGGGTATTTTATGATACCCTTTGGGATGATAAGGAATGGATTTCCCAAACCTTTTATCCTGATACTTGAAATGAGTATAAAGTGTATCAAAATATAACAAATCAGCAGAGTGTCTTATTATCATAGGTTTTACTTTACCTTGTTGTTCTTTGTTATTTTGTTTTCCTATGTTATTCTTACCTAAAGGTTTCACCTTATTAGTTTTAACTATCCTATCTGACTGATTAGGACTCTCACCCTTATATGAGGCACTCTTCTCCCTAGGCTCATAACTACTAGGTCTAACAAAAGACACTGGATTTTCCAGGTAGGCTTCCTAGGAGGTTCTGTGCTGGTGGAGGGTTCTGCTCCTAATCCTAGGTGATTGAATCTCATAGAGAGATTTTCAGTGATATCTTTGAGCTTCTGACTCCTCCCATTGAGTGACTCCTCAAAGGTCTTTGCCTTTGCTAGCTCATCTTTCAGTCTTAAATTTTCTTTTCTAATTTCTATTAGTTCTAATTCTTTATTTTTAATTTCTTCTATTATGCTTTAATTTCTTACATATACATCATCTTTCTTTAAGTTTTCTAGTTCTAGCCTAGCAGAGTCTAGTTCCTTTTCTATCCTAAGGTGATCATTACAGAAGTTCTTGAAACAGGTTTTGAACTCTTCTGAATTGAAATCAAAATTATCAAATAAAGATACCTGCTCCGCTTCCTTATCTGATGACATCCCCAGAGCCATCATACAGGCTACTTCAGCTTCTGCTTCATCTTCACTTTCAGATGAGAATGAGTTCTCCTCTGCTTCTGAATCACTCCAAGTTTCAGCAATGAAGCCCTTGGCTTTCTTCTTGTCCTTTCCTCTGAAGAACTTCTTATTCTTCTTCTTCTCCTCTTTATTGTTGCTTTTCCTACCTTTTTGCTCTTCTGGGCACTCAGAAGCAAAGTGCCCTGGTTTGTTGCAGGAGAAGCAGGTAGCCTCCTTCTTTGGAGTCTTGTCATACTTGGGCTTTGATCTCCAATCTTCTATCTTGAGCAACTTCTTGAATCTCCTTGCTAGGAGATTGAACATCTCATCTTCTGGGGTGGAAGATTCTTCTTCAGAAACTTTTCGAGCAAGGCTCCTTTGGATGGGAGCTGGGGTCTTCTCCTCTTATTTTGATTCAGCCCTGTTCTTTAAGAGCAACTCATATGACTTAAGCTTTCCTAGCAAAGCTTCAGTTGAGATTTCTTTGTGGCATCTGGATTCTCTGATTGCCCTAATTCTTGAATCCCATGAGCTAGGGAAGCACCTGAAAATTTTATCATTAATTTCAGCCAAGGATATTTCCTTGTCTAAGCCTCTGAGCTCATTAATGATAAGACTGAATCTGTCATACATATTGGCAACAGATTCTTCATCCTTCTTTTGGAAATTCTCATACTGGGATATGAGAAGGGACTTTTTGTCCTTTCTTTCATCAGCACTTCCCTCAACCATTGTGGTAAGAGAATCCCAGATCTCCTTTGCTGATTGGCATTCAGCAACCTTCTGAAAAATGTCATCTAACATTGTTGACACTAAAATATTCATGGCCTTGGCATCACATGCCTTGACCTTCTTTTCAGCTTCTGTCCATTCCTTTCATGGGACAGCCTCAGTTGTTGAGGATTCTCCTTCCTTCTGTCTGACTGGAGCAGGAGGTCCTGTGAGAAGAACATCATAGATATCTTCATCAATGGAATTCATATAAAGCTTTATTCTAGCCTTCCAGAGTGTGAACTTATTTAAGTTACACACTGGAGGTCTTGTAGAAGCATAATCCTTAGTACTCATGTTCCTAGAGAATAGTTCTAATTTAAAGATTTAATAGTAGGAGGTCTTTTCGATCAAGGTGTTAGCCTTTTATTGATCAACCTCCCTCTAATACCAATTGAAAGTGCATAGTGTGCCTCTGAGATTCCTCTAGAGGGGGGTGAATATAGTTTTAAAATAATTCTCGCCTAACCGTGTTTAACAATAATTTATTCTAAGGATTTATGCCTAACAATCCAGGTAGAATAAAGAATGGAGAAAATAAGTGCAGAATAAAAGATTGGGACAGCACAGAAAATCATAGCACAGACACAATGAATTTTATAGAGGTTCTCCAAAATGTGGGTAGTCCTCTCTTCTACCACCTGGTAGGAATGCACCACCTGTGCCTGAGTCTTTTGATCAGGAGACTCTTAGAACCAATGATCTTTTGATAAGGAGATCATGAACCACCAAATCTTTTGATAAGGAGATCTTGAACCACTGAATCCTTTGAAGAGGGATTAATAAAACTCTTTTACAGGAAATAGAAAGAGAAGGAGAATAAGGAAGGTTAAAGGAATTCTGTTCTCAAAATTCTTCTGGTGGCTGATTGAAGAATAGCCAATGTGAAGTCCCACGGAATATGCTCTTGATTAGTCTCTGCTTTTGATGGAGATGAACTGCAAGAACTTTGATTGTCAGATTCTCCTTGTCTTCTTCTAATTCAGATCCTGCAGCTATATGATGGTGATGAGAAGCAGCTATCAGATCTACTGTTCTTTTTAGATGAAGAACAAATGTATTTCTCTTTTCTTTTCTCTTCTTGATTAGGGTTCCTGAGAGAGATGGAGAAGAGAGGAAGCCCTAGAAAACAATGAGATAGCTGATAGTAATGAATGTCTTGTTCTTCTCTTCCTTCTCTATCCTTATATACCCTGTCTCTATTTTGAATTTGTTTCCTTGTTAAGTAAGACCTGAAAAGGTATAATTGATAGACATTCTCTTTCCTTCCTTAATTACTTCTCAGCCTGTCCAGCCAGAAGGTGTATACTTCCAAGAAAGCCTTTTTGTCCTTCTTTAATGTTTCCTTGTTCTTTAGGCAATTATTAGACCGTTGGAGAACGGTCTGAGAGATGTGGGCCATGATAGAAGCCTCAGAATGATAGTTGAAAAGATTGAACTTTCATATACTGTATTCGACGATGCGGCAGCGGATCACAAAATCTTGGCGATCGACTCCCGGGAAAGGGTAGAAGGATGGGGATCAACAGGAGAAACTTCTGGAAGGGTTGAGGGAGTGACTTGCACAATCCTTGTGCCTTCTGAAGCTGGCCTGGGGGCATCAACCCTTGGATTCTTCTTAGGAGTTACTCTTGCCCATTTTCCAAACAAGGTTGATGTTAGCCTCTTACTTGCATTGATAAAAACCTTAGGAGAGACCAGAAGGTCTGGATGCTTCTCTTGAAGAAATATTCCCAATATTCTTCCATAACCAACACTTACCTTGCTGATTTTCTTCCTTAATGATTCAAAGATAATCATTCCACAATTAATCTTCTTCTTCTCAACCAAGGCCACCATCACCAGAAATTGGTGACTTGTAATGTAGTCATGGGCTGAGGTTTTCCCAAGAAACACCTTCCCCACTACATCAGCTAAGAACTTATATTGACTAGACAAATTTTTCTTCAACAAATGGTTAGGGTTTCCATTGGAGTGACCCATTTTAATCAAAGCCTCATCAAAATCAACAGAAGATATATCCACATCTTCATTTCCATTCACAAAACCAAAAACATCTGATAAAATTTCAGGAGTTAGAAGAACCTGATGTCCGGAAATGCTTCCAGATAAAATGTCATTCTCTGACTTGACTGTATAAGCCCATTCTTTGATTTCAGCCACTGGTAACTTGATTCTTGTTGTCATCATCTTCCTTAACTGCTATTCTTCAAATAAACTGAGGATGTCCTGGAAAACTTGGTCTGATTGTGCAAATGATTCCATATCCATATCAAAACCAGCATCGAATTTCATCGAGGACAATATCACTGGAGAAATCACCATAGTTCCTGCAAAAAAGAATACGATCAAGTGCAAAGGGGAACTGGAGGGAAAAACGAGTTCTGTAGGCGCAAAGATGAAATAAGATGAAAACTTTGATTATATAGAGAGATTGAAGAAGGGCGCACACTTTCGTAGAACAGGGTTCGGCTAAACCTAATAGAATTAGAAGTCGAAAAGACTTAGGGCTTCGTCTGACTGCGTTCGACGAAAAGTTAATTTTCGTCGATCTCCGTTCGACGATCGCGCTTGTCTTAGTCGATCCTGAACTATTAAGTATCGTCGATCTCCGTTCGACGAATGATAGCATTTCGTCGTTCTCCGTTCAGCGAAATGAGGGGATAAATAGAAAATTTTAATTTTTATCAGATTGAATATCCATCTATCATTCCTAGCTGATTTATAAAGAAAATATGTTTCTTTTCATCCAATGGCTTGGTGAAAATATCAGCTCTTTGTAAGTCAGTAGGAATAAATTGTAGGAAAATTTTATTTTTATCCACATTATCTCTGATAAAGTGGTGCCTAACTTCTATGTGTTCAGTCCTACTATGGAGAACTGGATTTTGTGCTATAGATATTGCATTGGTATTGTCACAAAATATAATTGAATTATTTAGATTAACACCATAGTCTAGGAGCTGATTTTGTATCCACAATATCTGTGAGCAGTAACTGCATGCAGCTATGTATTTAGCTTCAGTTGTTAATATGGACACGGATGTTTGTTTATTACAAAACCAAGACACAAGCCTATCACCAAGAAACTGGCAAGTTCCTAATGTGTTTTTCCTGTCTACTCTGCATCCAGTATAATCAGAATTTGAGAATCCAGTTCATTCAAATTCTGATGTTGTTGGATACCAGAGTCCTAGATTAGGACAACCCTTTATATATCTCAAAATTCTTTTTAATAAAATTAGGTGATATTCTTTGGGGTTAACTTGAAACCTAGCACAGATACAGGTAGCAAACATTATATCAGGCCTACTTGCTGTTAAATAAAGTAATGAGCCAACAATTGCTCTATATACTTTTTGATCAACAGGTTTCCCTGATTCATCAGTGTCAACAACAGCATTTGAGGGCATGGGTGCTTTCATGGTGGAAGCATCAGACATACCAAACCTTTTCACTAATTCCTTAGCATACTTGGATTGTGATATGAATATGCCATTTGGAGTTTGCTTCACTTGAAGACCAAGGAAGTATGATAATTCACCCATACTACTCATTTCAAATTTAGATTGCATTAGGTTAGAAAAACTTTTGCATAAATTTGAATCAGTGGAGCCAAATATGATATCATCTACATATATTTGAACTAGTAATGTTTGATTTTAATGTATCCTGAAAAATAGGGTTTTAACAACTATGCATCTACAGAACTTGTTTTCCAAAAGAAAATTAGCTAAGGTCTCATACCATGCCCTAGGAGCTTGTTTGAGACCATAAAGAGCTTTATTAAGCTTAAATATATAGGAGGAGTGGGTTGGAGAGATGAAACCTGGTGGTTGTTCCACATAGACTTCTTCTTTGATGTCTCCTTTCAAGAATGCACTCTTCACATCCATCTGATATACCTTGAATTTCTTGAATGCAGCAAAGGCCAGAAAAATCCTGATAGCTTCAAGTCTTGCAACAGGAACAAAGGTCTGATCATAGTCAATTCCTTCTTCCTGTGAATATCCTTGGGCTACCAATCTTGCTTTGTTTCTGACTATGTTGCCTTGATCATCTAGCTTGTTCCTGAAGACCCACTTGGTGCCAATAACTGGATGGCCTTTTGGTCTTAGAACCAAATCCCATACTTTGTTCCTTTCAAATTGATTGAGCTCCTCTTGCATTGCAAGAATCCAGTTTGGATCTTGTTCTGCATCTTTTATGGTTTGAGGTTCAACTTGTGATAGGAAACAAGCGTGCATCTGATTTTGGTGTAGTTGATGCCTTATTTGAACACCTGCTGAAATATCACCAATGACTTGAGATATTGGATGATCTCTAACTGTGATGTGATCAACAGTTGGAGTGGGTTCAGCAATAGTATCCACTTGGGGAATTTGTTCAGCTGTCATTTGTTTGAACTGTCAGCAAGATCTGGCTAATCCTCTTCTTCACTGTCTTCAAGATTTTGAGTTGATGGAAGTGGAGAATCTTCTTTCTGTAGATCTAGTCCATTTAGCTCTTTACATAGAGCTGGTACTTGCAAGGTATTTTTGGTAGAGGTGGTATTCCTCTCCTCAATTAACATGTCAGTTTCATCAAAAGATACATGCATGGACTCTTCTATCTTAAGAGTAGATTTGTTGTAAACTCTGTATGCTTTACTAGAAAGAGAATATCCAAGGAATATGCCTTCTGCAGCTTTTGCTTCAAACTTCCTTAGATACTTCTTGTCATTGTTATGCACATAGCATTTACAGCCAAATATCTTAAAATAGTTAACCTTAGGCTTTTTATTCTTAAGTAATTCATAGAGAGTTTTGCCCTTAAGTTTATGTATCAGGCTTCTATTCAACACATAATTTATTGTGTTCACTGCCTCTGCCCAAAAAGAGAGTGGCAAGTTTGCATCAGCAAGCAATGTAGTAAGGGTGACTTATCTGTCAACTTGTCATAATAAAGTTTACAAGTCATTTTCTGGTCGCCCAAGTTCTGGAAAGAACCAAGGTTCAAGATTGGCCCCTCATTATGAATCGCCAAACCAAAGTATTCCTGCTTCGAACTTTTACATGTAAAAAAAAATTGTGACATTTCATTGCGTAAAGCATTTTCTAATTCATCATTACAATAACCTAAAATGGTGAGGTCTAGGGGCTTTTTGAATGAAAAAAAAACTCGTGG
Source organism: Dactylorhiza incarnata (assembly GCA_033032865.1). Taxonomy (NCBI): domain Eukaryota; kingdom Viridiplantae; phylum Streptophyta; class Magnoliopsida; order Asparagales; family Orchidaceae; genus Dactylorhiza; species Dactylorhiza incarnata. The sequence goes on along the minus strand of JAWHQI010000017.1, from coordinate 1,565,514 downwards.
AGAAGAGCGGACGGGATGTAGGAATGAGAGAGGCAAGGTCGGTAATAAGGAGAGAGAATGTAGATCTGAGCTTGAGATCCAACAGTGCAGATTGTCTCAATGTCTCATTTTGCTTGCCAAATGCTGAAAGTTGATGTCTCTTTATATATATACATATGGTTTTTCTTAGGGTAGACACATCAGATGTGCGCAGCGGAATATTCAAGAACAACCCAAAAAAGAGATAATAGGATGTTGCTCAAACTATGAATCAAGAAATTGAAACAATAAATCAGAATACTTGTGCTTAATCGAGTAGAGACTCGATCGGACTGCTCCAGTAAAAGGCTTCCCAGAATCGGATTCTCAATCTGAGTCTTCTTCCAAGTTTTGTGTTTCTATCGAGATCAACAACTAGGTCCGATGGAGCTAGTACAGAAGTAGATATGCGCCTCTACAAAAGTCCACACAAGCGCCGGAGAACCCTAAGATCTTGTCGAACAAGATCTAGGTCTGAGAATGAATTCCCTCTGTGTCTCCACGAATTACTAGATTCGTCTATGGAGAGGCGATGATGATGGTCAGACAAGTCTTCTGGAACTAGCGGCGAGATCTCAGGAACACTTCCATCTTGATCGCCAAAGGGGGCTTATCAAATAACCTAATCGTCTGACTATTTATACCCAGGGATATAAAAGCAGACGATGACTTCTACTATTCGCAGACCTAGACTTTATTAGAGTGTATAATGAATATCGTCGGGATGACCCATATCATTGAGACAATCTATGTCGTCGAGATGACCCATATCGTTGAAACAATCAATATCGTCGAGATGACCCATATCGTTGAGATAGTCTCGATGATATCATGCAACATCTCAACGATCTATATCATCATGATGACTAAAATATCATCGAGACAATCTCAACGATATCGGCGCGACAGTCTATGTCATCGAGATGATCCATATCGTCGAGACAGACTCAACGATATCACGTAGCATCTCGACGATCCATATCATCGTTATGACTGAAATATCGTTAAGATTGTCTCGACGATTTCGTCATGAAGATCCAAATTGTCGAGACAATCTCGACGACATTAATCAACTAGTCAATATTCATAATATCGACTTGTGATCCCAACGACAGACCATCTATCATGAGGACATTCACAATGCCGTCTTGAAGTCCTTACGACATGCTTCATACAATATTCACAATATCTAGAGAGCATTTTCCCGAACCAATTCAACCCCAAATAGCCATAGGATTGGCCCTTTCACTCATATCCAATATGAGCGAGGCCAACACAATCCTTACTCCATTTACTTCAAACGCTCTTATGTGTGACCCTATAGGCTCATATCGTGTTGGCAGTGAGACTAACTGCTTGATTTCTTCTGGATCACCTTAAAAACTCCAGCAGTCTCCCACTTGATCTAGAACGTATCAACAAACGTCTCACAAGCAATAAGCGGCATATAGCAATGCATCATTGCGACCCAAGCAATAGGAGTTCCCAACTCATACAAGCTTGTTCGTGACCAATGTATTAGTGTTGTCATGTCCCTTTATCCCTTACATCCAGATTGAACTCAAGGCACGAACCGTGTCACCCTCTTAATATTCAACCTTAATTTCTTGATCTAGAATGAACTTTCAAAAATCAGTGAGCTCAATATCATATATTGACTCGCATGGTCATGCATTTCTCAGTCCCATTCCATCAAGGGGCCCATGGATGTAACTCATGTTATATAGGAGGACAAATTCCAATTCTTTCCACACACAAACAAACAAATGATTCGTAACGTACCCAATAACCACCCTTATCATCAACCTTTCTCAAGAAAGCCATTAGATGGTATCAAAGCATGCACTTTCACACTTGATGATTGCTGTGAATTCAGGTCAAAGAACCACAAACACCATTGTCACTAGAGATCTACTTGTGACACATTCATATAACAATCCACAAAGTAGTCTCATGGTGGGTCTATCCAGTACAACTTGTTCCTAACAAGTACCTATGTGGTGACTTGATATCCCATATCATGACCTATGAGAACCGGTCATCAGTCAACCCACATACCAGTCTTGATGTATCATCCTCGCCCTTTTTTTTCTAAGATGATACCTCGACCAGGGACTATTTTAGATTAATGCTTCTTATAAATATAGGACCTCGCATTTAAGTCACATACTTGAATTCCTGTGGAATCAATATTCTAAGGATATTTATTATGTTAATTAATCTATCACATAGAAACAAATTCACATAATAAAAGAACTTGCCATAAATGCAAAAAATACATTGTATAAATCACAATTCATCATATGAATAAACAACCGGCAAACATACAATCCACAAGGATCCCACTAAAGATTATCATTCATGTATCCACCCATTTATCTAGCATGACCATCATGCTTCCTTTGCGCAAGAGGCTTTGTCAGTGGATCCACTATATTTTCTTCAGTCGGTACTCTGTATATGTTCACATCTCCTCGATCAACAATCTCTCAAATAAGATGGAACCGTCGAAGTAAGTGCTTGGAACACTGATGAGATCTAGGTTCCTTGGCTTGTGCAATTGCACCATTGTTGTCACAGTACAGAATTACTGAATCAACAATGCTAGGAACTACATCAAGCTCGCTAATGAATTTCCTAATCCATACAGCCTCCTTCGCCACAGTTGTAGCAGCAATATACTCAGCCTCTGTTGTAGAATCGGCAATTGTCTCTTTCTTAGAACTCTTCCAGCTCACGGCCCCACCATTAAGGCTAAATATAAAACCTGACTGGGATTTTGAGTCATCCCTATCAGTTTGGAAGCTAGCATCCGTGTAACCTTTTACAACGAGCTCTTCCTCTCCACCAAACACTAAGAACATATCCTTAGTTCTTCTTAAGTACTTCAGGATATTATTGACTGCTATCCAGTGACCAACATTAGGATCTGACTAATATCTGCTTGTCATGCTCAAAGCATATGAGACATCGGGTCGAGTACACAATATTGCATACATGATTGATCTGATTGCCGAAGCATATGGAATCAACTTCATGCGGTCCTTATCTTCTAAAAATTTAAGACACTGGTCCTTAGAGAGACTCACACCATTTGACATGGGTAATAATCCCTTCTTGTACTCAAGCATGTTGAACCGTTTCAACACCTTCTCAATGTATGTACTTTGGGTCAAATCTAGCAACTTCTTCGATCTATCTCTATAGATCTAAATACCAAGTATATAAGTCACTTCACCCAAGTCTTTCATAGAAAAACAGTCCCCTAGCCTGTTCTTAACAGCTTGCAGGGTTGGAATGTCATTCCCAATCAGTAGTATGTCATCCACATATAATATCAGAAATATGGCAATGCTCCCACTAATCCTCTTGTAAACACAAGGCTCATCCTCATTCTTGATGAAATCAAACTCTTTGATTTTCTCATCAAAATGCAGATTCCAACTTCGAGAAGCTTGTTTCAATCCATAAATGGATTGATGCAATTTGCATATTTTAGTGGCTTCATTTGGAGATACAAAACCCTCAGATTATGTCATATACACTTCCTCAAGGAGGTTTCCATTAAGGAAAGTCATTTTGACATTCATTTGTCAGATCTCGTAATCATAATACCCAGCAATAACAAGTAGAATTATGATAAACTTAACCATGGCAATAGGGGAAAAAGTCTCATCATAGTCAACACCATGAATTTGCTTGAAACCTTTATCCACCAGTCGCACTTTGAATGTCTATATATTCCCATCCATGTTGGTCTTCTTCTTGAAGGCCCACTTGCGCCCTATGGGTCGTACCCCTTTAGGTGGTTCTACCAAGGTCCAAACTTGGTTTGCATACATAATGTCCATTTCAGATTTCATGGCCTCAAGCCACTTCTTAGAGTCTGGCACATACATAACCTCTTGGTAGGTTTCAGACTCATCATCATGATCCATAAGCAACACACTACCTATTTGAGACATGAGAAATCCATATCTCTCAGGCTCAACTCAAGCTGTGAGGACCCTGTGGTCAGGGTCCTCACACAAGGTCTCGCAAATCTTCGTAGGACTTGTGTTTCTTGAGCAAGTTCTCTAGCTACAATAGTTTATAGTCCTTACTCAGGTTCCATTTCTGGTTCATTCATTGTTTGTGGTTCTTGAACGTCTTCAAGTTCTACCTTGGTGTTCTCTCTAGTTGAAAACTCGTTCTCTAGAAAAACACTACTACTTGCAACAAATAATTTGCCCTCTGATGGCAGGTAGAAGTAATATCCTTTTGTTTCTCTAGAATATCCCACAAGATAACACTTATCTAATTTGCGTTCCAGCTTATCAGGCATTTGACGTCATACGTATGTTTTAAAACTTCAAATCTTAATGAAAGACATACTAGGATGCACTACAAGATATAGTCTCAACGACGACATTTTTTTGCGACGTTTTTGAAAGCGTCGCTGTTAGTTTTATATTTAGCGATGATTTTTTTTATAAACGTCGCTAATGCAAAAAATAGTATTTGCTACATTTTTTAGGAAAACCGTCACCATGTGTGTTTAGCTCTTGTGATGATTATTTTTAAAACGTCACTAAAATAATGTTTTTATTCTGACGTTTTTGAAAACGCCGTCATTAGTTTACATTTAGCGACAATTTTTTTTAAAACGTCGCCAATATAAAAATTTAGCATTAGCCACGATTTGCATGAAAACACGCCAGCATACATGTTTATTTTTCGTGACGATTTTTTTTAAAAACGTCATCAAAACACATAATCTTTTGTCAAAAATTGTTACCAAACATTTCAGAAGATCTTTTGTTAAAAGGGATATGAGTGATATAGTTATCATTTATCAAATGATTGAACATGAATCATGTCATGTACTTAGTGAGCATGATGCATGAAATACATGAAGTACATATATGACGCACATTATGCATGTTTAAGTTGATGATATATATCAGCCTTATCTATATGCACACACCGATAACCATACACTTGGTTATGCGTACTCCAATGATATGGGGTAGTTTGTTATGGACGCATGCACCCATAATCATGCGCTTGAGGCTATGCGCAGCCCATGATGGCCGGATATTTTGTTATGAGCACACCCATAACTATATGCACACACCCATGCATGTACGATGGGGTATTTCGCTATGCGCACACCCATAACCATATGCTTGGCTATGCACACCCCCATAATGGGGTATTTTGCTATGAGCACCACCCATAACTACACTTGGCTATGCGTACTTTCATGATGGGGGTGTTTTGCTATGCGTATGCCTATAATCATACACGTTTGGCTATGCACATCACCATCATAGGGTATTTTGCTATGCTCACACCCATCACCATACACCTGACTATCTGCACTCCCATGGTCGGGAGACGGCTGCGGCAGACGGTGAGCGCGGCATCATCAAAACATACGATCTTCTGTTAAAGTTCTAATAATGATATTTTTGATGGTAGTGAAGTTATATTGATGATAGCGACAATCTCGATCGTAAGCTTGATACGAGTAATTAAATATATATAATATGAATGTGTTCACTGTGGATATTATATATGTCTCTACAAACGTACATAACTGTTAGGGTAGGCATACATACGTACATCATGTAGTCATGTATTCTTCGGCCTGTAGCTCAATGATCTTGTCAAATCTTACTAGTTATGGAATACCCTGCAATCATACCAAGATATTTCTTTCTGTATGGAGAATATGTTTACATTGATCGATGAGGCGTTAGGTGAATGTTCCAATATTGTAAGTATCATGAGTTGCGATAACGATGAAGATGACTGCATCGATCAATGACGAGTCGATTGAACAAAGTCTAAGATGAGAGATCATAACCTCATATCAAATGCTCCTACGTATATGAATTTTGATTTTACCTTCAAAAATAGCAACTATTTTTGTTGGTGCAAAAATAACAATGAATTGTTTTGTTACAAAATACATATTTTTAAATAAAAATGAAATATACATTTCCAAAATTTTCATGCTAATATTTTAATATAAAATTATTTATGGAGGGAAAAATTCGTTTCCCTCCAAAACTTTCATGACACTTTTAGATTTTTTTTAATTTTTAATTTATTTATCCTAACTAAATATAGTAAATAATTAGCCCTAGCTTTCATTTCTCCCCTAACCAGTAATCTGCTCCCTCCCCACTCGCGCCACTCCCGCGATCGCGTCCTCCACACCGGCAATCCATTTGGACCTCTCCTCCACTCTGGCGGCTTCTTCTCCACTCCTCCACGGGCGATGACATATAGAGCCGCTGCTAGCATAGAGGTAACGGGCTTCTTCACGAATCCCTACGTTGGTGGCTGCGTCTCGCTCGAGGCTTCTTCAGTTCTTCTCAGAGGGCTTCTCAACTTCTAAAGTATATTATATCACCTTTTTCTAGTAATTTTTTTGAGTTTTTTTCAGTTGGGATTATTTCAAGTGAGAAGTTTCACCTTTGTTGATTTTTAGTCTTTTACTAGTTAATTTTTATGAGTCTTTTACTAATGATTTTTCTGTGTTGGTTTCAATTGGAAGTATATCCAAGGAGAAGTTTCCTCTTTGTTGAGTCTTTCTACTATTTCTATTTCTCTTCTTGGGTTTCCTTTTATGTGTTTGTTGTTTTGCCGCAATGAGAGACATTCTTAAGATCCATTCATAACAGTCCAATACTTATTGCAAAGAATGGACAAAGATTTAATAACAATCCATAGATTTATAAACCTGAATGTGTTCTGACTTCTTGAGGCCTATAATGTCTCTCCGGCACAGAACAATAGTTTTATTTTACCTTGGATAGCATGCACACAAACATGGCTTTGATCCTTTGACGATTTACTGGGGATTTCATGAAGAGATTATATTCGATCCTTCTAGTTGAATGTTGACCAACAAATTAATTACCCTAGTAATGGATGGTCAAGAAAACCGCAGACTAAAAGATATATCTATACATTGAAGTAAAATCATTATAAGAAATCTAGACTATATAGAACATGTATTATAAATATAATTTACGACGAAGCAAGAATTATTAACAATTTCAGAACATAAGACAATGTTTACCTGCATCAAGTTAACTGTAAAATGCAACTACTATCAACATAAAATGCACTTCACTTTTAACCAGATGTGATAAAATCAACAGTTTTCCCAAACCCACTATTGTAGTAGTAGGTTCTATCCCAACAAAATAGTGCATTGATAATATCACCACACCATGATCATGAAACGCTAGATGGGGTACGTCTATAAGTTGATTTTTTATAAGTGCTCTCTTAAAACATTTTTGAGATTACAAGTGTGCTGCTAGACTTATGTTTCAATATATAGCCTTAAATTGACAACCAAACTAGCCTACGAAAATTTTTTTTTGGCAAACAATATTATTAGTTTTGTAAATATCAATGTGAATTTGCACTCTAAAAGTGCCACGTCAATAAAGAAAATAACACAATGAGAAAGAAAAATAACAATATGGCACACAATAATCACTATAGGTTAAAAATAACTAAGGAGGGAGTTAATATATCATGAGGTATGGTTGTTAAGGGTCTCTGAACCATGCCTCTATCTCTCACATGACCTTTTTCTGCTTGTATTTGTGTTAGAAGGATATGCTCGGAATTTTAACCTAAGTAAAATAACTACAAATTACATTTCTGAGAAAGGGCAAAGCATCAAAAACAAAAAAATGAGAAGGGTTAAGGAACAATACCATTTCGAGCGAATAAATCCTGAAAAAGCCGCTTCAAAAATCCATAATCTGGTCGTTGATCAAATGTCAAAGAGTGGAAATAGTGGAAGTATGATGCAAATTCCGAACTAAATAGAAAGGTTTAATTTTATGCTACGTAGTTACAGGATGCAAGTGAGTTGTTAATTTGATGCTTTTTTTTGTCATTGGTGATGGCACTCTGTCAAAAATATTTATCATCTTTAATTAATATGTACCCCCATTTATATATAAAGTGACAGTAAACGGGAGCCCCGCATTATCCAGCGGACTCATGCCCAAACACACTCGAACACGAGCTTGTTTTTTTTTTCACAAAATAAAGGGGCACTCTTAGGTCTTTTTTTTATCTCGCCAAATTTCTCTCTTCCGACTTTAGTTTTTCCACCTTGCTAATTTTGTATTTTGAAAAATGTTTAGGCCAATTTAGAAGCTAACATCCACTATTGTTCAACTATTAATTTGAGTTTGCACTTATGTGATCTATTATATTTGTTTATTCTTCCAATTTTTATAATATTATATGATTTTGAGATTGCAAGGGCGAACATGTGAATTAAATTTGTTTTGGAGAAGTTTTTTCCATAAATAGGATCAATTCAGGAACACACGAACAGAGATGCACATGAATCACAAGCCACGAGTAGTAAAAGGCATCGAGTTAACTTTATGCTTGAGGATTTAGCTTCTAATAAGGGATCTGCATGATTTAATTAATTTTGAATAAACAAAGTGGTAAAAAACTAAATAGAGTTAGCAAGGTTGCGTGCAAGACAAATTGATATAACTTGTTCAAATCTAATCTATATGATGCATGCATGATAAATTGATAATGGCTAATTGTTTATATATTACATTTGTTTGAGAAGTTAAAATTGTTTCTTAACCCTTGATATTTCTTTATTCTTTTTTCTGTGTATTTTGTGTTGGAAATCAAGCATCTAACATCTATATATTATTTTGTAAGAATATATGGGGTTTTTAAATTAATGATGATATGTATGTATATGTATCCATGTAAGAATATATGGGGTTTATCAACATTCCACCTACCCGAATTATTTATTATAAAGTTTTATTTTTTTCTTGTTGTCACGGCTTCATAGTTCTGGGACAATATATGGACAAGGCACAAACCTTCACTCTCCAACTAAAATATAGTTTCATCAAGAGAAGAGAGAGAACAATAGTACGAGTTAATTTTCAATCAGAGTTAACTCGGGTATAGAAGCTAATATTATATTTAAAAAATATGAGATTATTGGATTTCTCCACAAATATCTCGACATTTCTGGGCAAAAGTTCTGCCCATAAATCTCGAGATATCTGGGCAGATTTTTTCCCAAAAATCTTGCAAAATCTGGGTAGATATCTCGAGAAATTTGTGCAGATATCTGCCCAGAAATCTCGAGAAAGTTTAGAGGATAGCCCCTACCTGGGCGGGGGGAGTCTAAGGTGGTCGGGATGGCACCTCCAACTGTCGACATAGTTTTCTGTGAACACAATTTTATCGATACATAGGGTAAAGTTGAGAAGCTAGCAATGGAAGGTTCCAATCTACATAATTTTATTTGGGGATGCATATAGGTTTTGAATAGACAGTAATCTTCCCGCTGCTCTCTTTCGTAATCGGAATTCCAAGAGAAGGTGAAGGATTTTTGTTTGTGCTTGGTATGACGTAAGGAAAGTTAGGGGATATGGGGTTTAATTTCAGTTATATTTAATGACTAAAGCCTCTTCGACTTCTCCATGTCTTTACATGGGCTTTAAGGACTCTAAAACTTCTCATTACAATTGGTTCTAACATTTTATCCCCTCAAAATTTATCTACTCATCCATCCCAGGGGTTTCCAAAGCAAAGCCAGCAAACATTCATTGAATCTGTTGGGAAAAACCCCTTGTGATTTAACTTAACAAATTACTTATAAGTGATTTTACCCTCAAGGTTTATTACACATTGTATAGTAAGGGTAATTTGGTCATTAGATGTCTTAGGATGTCACACTCACCTTAGAGTATCAAGACCAACACAATCTGAGTTGAATCAATACTTGTGTCGAATATAATTCAACACAACTTTGACTTGCTGTCGGCGCAACTCAGACTAAAAGTCCAAGCAACTCAATCTCTTTGTCAAAGTATATCAAGTTGACGCTACGTCGAATAGGAGTCGACTAAGATAAAGGAGCAGTCGAAGTTATTTTAGAAGTCGATGCAACCTCAACTTCAATTCAACGCAGAAGGAAGGATCTGTCGAAGCCATCTGAAGTCAACGCAACGTCAACTACAATTTGACGTAGACAATGAAGTTCAAAATGAAGTCTTCAACTTGACAGTTACATCGATAAGTAATCGACGCAACGTCGACAACAAAGTTCAACCAGAGCAAGAAGGAATTCGAAGCTGCTCTTACAAGAACTCGAAGGCACGTCGATAAGAGAGAAAACGAAGTCGACGTAGCGTCGAATACAGTCTGAAAAAGTATTGAACCTTTTCAGCTGTCCTTTTAGAACTCTCTCTGAAGGTCCATGACACTAAAGACCGTTCTACAATGTCTTATTTATAGACTCGAATGGAGAGGGGAATTAAAGAAGACAGGAAAATCTTTCTTAGAAAGGATTCAAACAGCTGGCAGACGGGTCGTGAACAAATGAAGAAAGAAGGATTAATTGTCCAAGACTATGCCTTTTTAGGACAACCCAAAAGAGGAAAAGAATTCAAAAAATAATCAAGGACAATAAATAGGAAGAGAAGAGAGAAGAATATGGAGCATTCATCACTATCTGCTACAGTTTTCGTCGATTTGGGTTCCCACTTCTTCTTCCTCCTGGAACCCTAACTGAGAAAGATAGAGAAAATAAGTGCTCTCTCAAAACAGAAAATAGAGTTGCTTCTTCATCAACATTATATAGCAGCAAGATAGCAAGAGAAAGATATACAAAAGGATCTGAAGAATATAACCCTTGCAAATCATCACAATCATAAGCAAGGGTTCATCATTAGCAGATCCATTGAAGGGAAAAATAGAAGTTGAATGCTTCTACAGAATTCTGACAACAGAATTCTTCTTCTCCATCCTTTTCTTCTTTCAACTTCCTTAACTGTACAGAGTTTTAAGAATCCCTCTTCAAAGGATTCAGTGGTTCAAGATCTCCTTATCAAAAGATCTGAGTGGTTCAAGATCTCCTTATCAAAAGATCTTTGGTTCTAAGAGTCTCCTTATCAAAAGACTCAGGCATAGGTTGTGCAATCCTACCATGGATGTAGAAGAGAGGACTACCCATATTTTATGGAACCTCTATAAAAATCTTGTGTCTGTGTTGTGCTTTTTCTGTGTTGTCCCCTTATTTATTGCTTATTGTTTTCTGTTTTTATAATTACTGCACTTCATTTATTCTGCACCTTGGTGTTGATGAAGCATAATTCCTTATGTGTATTATGGTATGCATAGTTAGGATAGATAAGATTTTAAATCTCTATTCAACCCCCCACCCCCCCCCCCCCCCCTAGAGAATTCTCAGAGGCACACTGTGTACTTTCAATTGGTATCAGAGCGAGGTTGATCATTAAAAGGCTAACACCTTGCTCAAAAGATCTCCAACTCTCATTTATTTACTTTAAAATTAATTAAAACTTCTTAAATAAAATGTGTTCTAAGGATTATGCCTCAACAAGACCTCTAGTGTGTAACTTGAATAAGTTTACACTCTGGAAGGCCAGAATAAAACTCTATATGAACTCCATTGATGAAGAAATTTTCAATGTCATCCTTACAGGTCCCCAGCCGAGTAAGGAAAGATGCTAGTGGGAAAGTCACACAAACCTCAGTCCCCAGAGCAGAGTGGACTGATGCAGAGAAGAAGGTCAAGGCATGTGATGCCAAGGCCATGAACATCCTGGTCTCAACTATGTCAGATGACATATTTCAGAAAGTTGGTGATTGCAACTCTGCTAAAGAAATCTGGGAATCTCTATCCAGATTAGTTGAAGGCAGCTCTGATGAGAGAAAAGACAAAAAGTCACTTCTCATATCTAATATGAGAATTTCAAGAAAAAGGCTGATGAAAGCATAACAAAAATGTATGACAGATTCAGCTTCATCATAAATGAGCTAAGAGGGCTTGACAAAGAAATTTCTCTGATAGAAATTAATGACGAGCTCCTCATGTGCTTCCCAAGCACATGGGACTCTAGAATCTGGGCTATTAGAGATTCTAGATGCCTCGGGGAGATAACAACTGATGCTCTGCTGGGAAAGCTCATGTCCTATGAGCTTCAACTAAAAAGCAGGGCTGAGTTAGAAGCCCAGGAAAGAATATCAACTCCTAAAGAGAGGAGTCTTGCATTAAAGACTGCTGAAGCAGAGTCCTCCACCACTGAAGAAGAGATGTTCAATCTCTTGGCTAAAAGATTCAAGAGGTGGGTCAGGACAGAGGACCTCAGAAGGAAAGAGAGGAGTTCAAGCAAGCCAAGGTATGACAAAACTCCTAAACATGAGATTATTTGTTTTTCTTGTAGAGAACCAGGACACTTTTCCACTGAGTGTCATAAGGAAGAAAAGAACAAGAAAAATAAGCATAGGGGAGCACAAGAAGAAGTCCTTCAGGAGGAAGGATAAGAAAGGAGGGAAAGGTTTCATAACTAAAACCTGGAGTAATTCAGACTCTGAATCAAGCTCCTCCTCTTCTGATGATGATGAAGATTGGGGACCAGAAGAAGCCTGCTTAATGGCTCTGGAAGACTTAACTGCTGAGAATGAGGTAACAATCTTTGATGACTTTGACATTTCATCAAGAGATTTTAAAGACTGCTTTAATGAATTCTGTCAAGACTTTATTAACAACCAAAAGGAACTTAAAATATTTAAAACAGAATTAGAAAACCTTAGGGAAGATAACCAGTACTCAGTTAACTATGATCTGAGAGATAAATTATATAAGAAATAAAAGGAATTATACATATTAGATAATGAGAATTTAGATCTAACGAAAAAACTCACAAAGGCAAAAGCCTTTGAGGACTCCCTCAATGGAAGGAGTCAAAAGCTTAAAGATTTCTCACAAAATCTCACTGAGAGATTTGATCATCTTGATCAGAAATCACTACCCTCCACTAGCACACCAATCCCTAGCAAACTTATATGGGAAAATCATGTAGCATTATTTAGTTCTAGACATTTTAGAATCATGTGAAGATCATAATAATAATAACCCTAATAAACTCACCATATTTAATAGATTAAACATTGGTAATCAACCTGGGATTTTAGGTAAACACCCTTTAGAAAAATCAAATAAAAATACTAAAAATCTCCATAAAAAGAATCATACGTCGAATAGAACTCGACACAATTTTAAAGATGCGTCGAATGCAACTCGACGGAGTTTAGTATATGCTTCGACATCAATTCGAAGCAAGTATGAGGGTGCGTCAAATCATATTCGACGTAACCAATACTCTGCATCGAATTAATCGACGGAACTATGCAGACACATCGAATTACATTTGACGCAACTCTAATGATGCGTCGATTTCTTCTCGACGCATGTTTCCTGCAAAGATTTATCAAACATCTAGACCAATCTCTACCTTCATTCCTAGATGATTCTTTTGTTCTAAACTTGGACATATAGCCAAACATTGTTGGCATAATAATGCAACACTTCTTCACCTTAAGGGGTATACTGAAAAATCTCCTCACACTTTCATAACTCCATATGATGATAGAAGAAAGAGACCCCAGCATGTGAGGGTATATACTAATGGTTGATTTCATGTATAGAAGGGAGACTGTTCAACCACAAACCTTCAGTGGTATCTGGAAAGTGGATGCTCCTTGCATATGACTGGAGCAAAAGAATTGCTGGAGAACTTCAAGGCCAAAGAAGGGCCTAAGGTAATCTTTGGGAATTCCCACTTTGGGCAAACCAAAGGATATGGTTTACTCGGAATAGGGGAAGTGTCCTTTTCTAAGGTTGTTTATGTTGAAGGACTTCAACATAATCTAATCAGTATTAGCCAGTTGTGTGATGGTGAATACAAAGTTGTATTCACTAATTTTGTGTGTCATATAGTTAGCTCTAGAACTGACCAAATAGTATTGACTTGTCTTAGGAAAGGTAAAGTCTATGTTGTAGATTTTGAGTACACAAAGTCTGAGATCTGCTTATTCAACTCCCAGTTAGAAAACAATGAGTTGTGGCATAGGAGACTTAGTCACCTTAATTTTAAGACTATTGCCAAACTCTCCAAGCTCAACCTAGTAAGGGGCTTACCAACTGGTAAGTTCAACAAAGACCATCCTAGTAGAGCCTGCCAACTAGGAAAGCAGATCAAAGCATCATTCAAACCAATTGGTAAGAATGATTCCCCTAGAATCCTATTCTTGCTGCACATGGACCTATTTGGTCCTATCTCCACTCAGATCTTAGCAGGTAAGTCTTATACTTTAGTCATTGTTGATGACTTTTCTAGGTTCAGCTGGGTGTTCTTTCTAAAATCTAAGTCAGGCACCTTCAAGATCCTCTCAAGATTCATTAGACAGATTCAATCTGAATTCAATACTCAGGTTACTGTGATCAGAAGTGATCATGGTAATGAGTTTGAAAATCAGTTAATGTGTAGATTCTTTGAGGATGAAGGGATAAGACAAAGATTTTCAGCTCCTAGAACCCCCCAACAAAATGGGGTGGCTGAAAGGAAAAATAGAACCCTAATTGAATCAGGAAGGACATTATTGGCTGAATCCAACTTGTCAAAGTCCTTTTGGGCTGAGGCAGTAAATACTGCCAACTATGTTCTGAATAGTAGTCTCATCCACAAGACTAAGTTGAAGACTCCCTATGAGTTATTAAAGGGAAAGGCACTTATAGTCACCTACTTTGGGATATTTGGATGTACTTGCTTTATCCTCAACAATGGGAAATGTCATCTTGCCAAATTTGACAAGAAGGCTGATGATGGGATATTCTTGGGATATTCCTCATCAAGCAAGGATTATAGGTGCTATAATAAGAGCTCTCTCAAAATTGAGGAGTCTGTGCATGTAGTTTTTGATGAAACTAATATGTTTTATAAGGGGAAGGAAACTTCCACCAACACTGTTTTGCAGGAAGAAGATCAGCAAGCAGAACAATTTGAAAGACTAAGGCTTCATTTGGCGCAGCGGTGGCGAGCAGCATTTGCGGCAAATGCCACCGCAAGGCGGGTAAACAAACGCCCGTCCACGGCATTTGCCGCGTTTGCACCCGCCGCGCCATGAAAAATCTCCAAAATGGATCTTTTCGAGCCCCGCCTCTTCCCCTCTGGTCCCAACCGCCCATCTCCACTCATAGGTGCCGCCCGCCACCACCACGCTAAATAAAACCTAAGCATAATGGACCATCCATCAATGTGTCAAGACAAAGAGAAACAGAAGATTGACACTAATTCTGATGAAGAGGAAATCACAGCACCTGAGGTGCCAGCAATAGAGATCATTTCAGTGAATGAGGATGAAGTCCCTATCACTGAGCAAGTGATTCCTCAGGAAGAAGAGACTCTCCTAGATAACTCAACAAGATCCAGGATGACCCTAAAAGATCATCCTTCAACTCAAGTTATAGGAGACTTGACAGTGGAAGTCAAGACAAGGAAACAACTCACTAGTGAAACAATGCTACAATGCTTCCTCTCTCAGTATGAACCCAAGAAATTTAAAAAAGCAGATAGTGATCCTCACTGGATATCTGCTTTGCAAGAAGAGCTAACCTAGTTTGAGAGGAACAAGGTTTGGACATTGGTTGAAAGACCAAAGAATTACCCAGTCATTGGCACCAAACATTCAAAAACATAATGGACTCAACAGGAGCCATAATCAAAAATAAGGCATGACTTATGGCCCAAGGATACAGGCAAGAGGAAGGGATTGACTTTAACCAGACATTTACTCTAGTAGCAAGGTTGGAGGCCATCAGAATGTTTCTGGCATATGTAACTCATATGAAGATCAAGGTCTATCAGATGGTTGTGAAGAGTGCATTCCTAAATGGAACTCTTCAAGAGGACATATATGTGGAGCAGCCCCCAAGTTTTGTCAATCCAACTTTTCCCTCTTTTGTTTATAAGTTAGATAAAGCACGTTATGGTCTCAAGCAATCTCCAAGAGCTTGGTATGATACCCTATGAACTTTCTTTCTAGAACACTCCTTTGAAAGAGGGAAAGTGGATAAAACTCTCTTCATAAGAGCACATAAGAATCAGCTAATGCTAGTACAAATATATGTAGATGACATTATATTTGGCTTAACTGATCAATCTCTCTGCAAAAGGTTTGCTTACCTAATGCAGTCAAGATTTGAAATGAGTAGCATGGGGGAGTTATCCTATTTCCTTGGTCTTCAAGTAAGACAAAATACATAAGGCATTTTCATATCCCAATCCAAGTATACCAGAGAACTCATCAAGAGGTTTGGGATGGAAAATGCCTCTATTATGAAAAACCCCCATGGCTACTAATGTTGTTTTGGATAGAAATGAAAAGGGTAAGTCCTTTGATCAGAAGACTTACAGAGCAGCCATTGGCTCTCTTCTCTACCTAATAGCTAGCAGACCTGATATAATGTTTGCTACATGTATATGTGTCAGGTTTTAGGTTGACCCGAAGGAATCCCACATGAGTTCTGTAAAAAGAATACTTAGATACCTAAAGGGTACACCTGAACTTGGCTTGTGGTATCCAGCTGAATCTGGATTTGAATTAATTGGTTATTCAAATGCAGACTATATTGGATGTAGGCTGGATACAAAAAGTACTTCAGGAACATGTCAGTTCCTAGGTGCTAGACTGATTTCATAGTTTAGCAAGAAGAAAATCACAGTCTCCACTACTACTGCTGAAGCTGAGTATATATATAGCTGCAGTAAGCTGCTGATCTTAAATATTGTGGATGCAAAATTAGTTGTTGGATTACAAATTTTCCCTTGACAATTCAACAATATATTGTGATAGCTCTAGTGCTATTTCAATAGCTTCCAATCCTGTTCTCCACAGCAGAACTAAGCACATAGAGTTAAGACAACACTTTCTCAAGGATAATGTAGAGAAGGGTAAGATCAACCTTCAATACATATCCACTGATATTCAAAGGGCTGACATCTTCACTAAGCCACTTGATGAAAGTAAGCACAAGTTCTTCATCAATACTCTAGGTATGCTTGATGGAGTATTGTAGGTCATACATATTATGTATAATGATCTATTTTTTATATAAAGTTATTGCTGGGAAAAACAGTAAGGATTTTGAAGAAAAATATAACTATTTAATCAGAGTTGCGTCGAATTCAAATCGACGTACCGCCGACTTCTACTCGACGTCAGCTTCAAGAGCATCATGGGACAACCGTGAGATAACCTCAAATTGTACTGGTCTTGGCACTCTAAGGTGAGTGTGACATCCTAAGACATCTAATGACCAAATTACCCTTGCTATATAATGGGTAATAAACCTAGAGGGTAAAATCACTTATAAGTAATTTATTATGTTAAATCACGAGGGGTTTTTCCCAATAATCTCCCTTATTTATTTTAACATGTGCTTTGGTTTCTTAGTTCCAAGCTAGTATCAAGATCTCTACCTCAACCCTATGTATTGGATGCATTATTTGCTAACATGTGTGTATGTACAATAATGTTGATGGTCATGAACCAATAAATTGGTATCTTGACATGCCCTTGTTGTCAC
Organism: Dactylorhiza incarnata; assembly: GCA_033032865.1. NCBI lineage: Eukaryota > Viridiplantae > Streptophyta > Magnoliopsida > Asparagales > Orchidaceae > Dactylorhiza > Dactylorhiza incarnata. Next base: position 1,548,029 of record JAWHQI010000017.1, on the reverse strand, counting down.
TTATTTATTGTTTTGTTATATGTCTAGATGCTCTTACCTACTTCTAACATAAAAACAAAACGTCTATAACTTATTAATTATATACTGATCTTGATGTATTATATTTATATATTTGTTTATTTTGTGTAGAAAGATCTCAATGTTGGTGAGATAAAAGAGGAGTTATGATATGATGACAATGGACCATGAAGTTCATTTTGATGTTTAAGTTGATTTATATGTATTTTCTTTTGTAGTCTGTGATGTCTAGTTATTTCAATGTATTTTGGTAGACTTTGATATATTAGAAGAAAGTTGGAAAGAACATCCTGCAATATGATGACAAATGATGGTTTGTTTTATTTAGTGATAAGTGTGCACCATTATCTAAATGAAATATTTGTTTTGTTAAATTGTTATATATTAATGTGATATGAAATGAAAGTCTTAATATTATGTATATAGTTTGTATAGTTTGTTGTTTCGAGTGAATATAATTTTGTTCATGTTCCATTTTTACTTGGTTTTGAATGTTCAAGTGGGTTAGTGTGCGAGCTTAAAATACAAAAAGTTGTGACATTTTTTTCGAAAAATGTTATTGTAGAGTTCTAACTAAGGTGACATTTTATTAAAAAAATATAGTGGTAGAGTTAATATTTTCCTCGGCATTTTTTTTAGTAAGTGTCACGATATATCAATTATCTATCATGACTATTTTTTAGAAAGTGTCATGATAGATTAATTATCTACCATGATATTTTTTTAAAATGGTCACGATAGATCAATTATCTATCATGACATTTTTCTTAAAAAGTGTCACAATAGATCAATTATCTATCTTGGCGTTTTCTTAGAAGTGTCACAATAGATCAATTATCTATCATGATGTTTTTTCTTAAAAAGTGTCACGATAAAACAATCATCAATCGTGACGCTTTTCTGTAAAAGCATCGCAGAGAGCTACGACGATGCCCGCAATCACGACGATTTTGTGACATTTTTATAAACGTCACGAAAACTATCGCGACGCTTAAAAATCATCACTGATGACATAAAAAATGTCACCGTATAACAATTTTTTTGTAGTGATGCTTCCCAGTCCATATCTCATATGGCGTCTTTTGAACCATTTTGTCGGAACACGATTTAGTGTGAAAGCAGTTGTCTGTAGAGCAAATCCCCAAAAGGAAATGGGGAAAATCTGCAAGACTCATCATCGACCGTACTATGTCTAACAAAGTATGATTCCTCCAATCAGAAGCATCATTATGTTGTGGTGTTCTAGGTATAGTTAGTTGTGTTATAATACCACACTCTTTCAGATGATCATAAAACTCCTGACTCAAATATTCGCCACCTCGGTCAGATCGGAGTGCTTTAATTGTTTTCCTAGTTGATTTTGTACTTCATTCTGGAACTCCTTGAACTTTCAAAGGATTCAGATTTGTTCCTCATAAGAAACATGTATCTGTATCTACTGAAAACATTTGTAAACATAATGAAGTAGTGAAACCCACCTCTAGCTATAGAACTCATGGGTCCGCATACATCACTATGTATGACACCCAAAAGATCATCAGTCCTCTCAGTATTACCAATGAAAGGGGCTTTAGTCATTTTGCCTAACAAGCAAGACTCGCATCTCTTAAATGATTCATAATCAAATGAGTCCAGCAGTCCATCTCTATGGAGCTTGGATATGTGTTTGTCATTTATATGGCCTAAACGACAATGCCAAATGTACATAGGATTCGAGTCATTTGTTATTAGTCTTTTCGTATTTTCTACATTATAAATCGGTTGATCTAAGTTCAAAACATATAAGCCATTAAACAATTGAGCTACACCATAACAAATATCATTCATAAAAATTGAACAACAATTGTTTTTAATTATAAATGAAAAACTTTCATGTCAAGACATGAAATGGATATAATGTTTCGAGTTATTGCTGGAACAAAATAATAGTTATCAAGTTCAATTACAAGCCCAGTGGGCAAAGAAAGACGATAAGCTCCTATGAATATGACAGCAACTCTTGCTCGGTTTCTAATTCATAGGTCTACCTCTCCTTTACCCAGCATTCTTCTCCTTCCCATTTCCTGCACATTTGTACAAATGTGATAACCACATCCTGTATCCAAAGATACCTGAAGCGGAAGTCACACATCCCTTCTTGTTCTGCAGATCCTCAATATAGAGGGGACAATTCCTCTTCCAGTGCCCTGCCTTGCCGCTATGGTGGCATTTCCCTTCCTTAGCCAGACGTTTCCTTTTCAGTGTTGAAGACTTGGGATCAAGATAAGACTTAGATCATATCTTCATCTTCTTTGATCCCTTGGCCTTTCTCTTGCCTTTATGCACCATGAGTATGGGGCTATCAGGCTTGGCCTTCTTCATGTTGTTCTCTGCAGTTCTCAACATGCCAAGGAGCTCGGGCAGTTTCTTACTTATTTCATTCATGTTGTAGTTCAAGACAAACTGCTCATAACTATCCGACAACGATTGCAGGATCAGATCAGTGGTCAACTCTTGGCCCAAGGAAAAACCCAGTCTCTCAAGATTCTCAATATAACTAATCATCTTGAGTACGTGAGTCCCTACTAGGTCTCGATCTCCCATCTTGCTCTAAAACAATGCCTTGGATATATCAAACCTCTCTTGTCGAGCTTGCCCCTTGAACATTTTCTTGAGGTGATCGATTATATCATAACCACGCATGCTCTTGTGTTGCTTTTGAAGCTCAGAGGTCATGGTAGCAAGCATGAGGCATTCAACATCCAGGGTATCATCTTGATACTTCTTGTAAGCATCTTTGTCTGCTCGGGGAGCATTCCCGGTTGGCTCTGTGGGGGCTTCCTCTTCTAAAAAGTAGAGCTTCCACTCCTCTCTAAGGACAATCCTCAGGTTCCTATACTAGTCAAGGAAGTTTGTCCCGTTGAGCTTGTCCTTCTCAAGGATGGCTCTCAGGGACAGGGTGGAGTGAGATCCACTTGCCAAGGAAATTCTACAAGAAATTTGCAAAATAGTTTTTGTAACATCCATAATTTTACTAGACCCCATGAAAGTGCTAGGGCATAACATGTGGTGAGAATGGGGAGTGGATACAAGGAAATGACCTTTGGGCCCATTAAGTTAAGGTGAACTTACATAGTGCTCATAAGTGAGCACAAGGCAACTTAGGTCAAATTAGTCAAATTGAACTCACAAGTACTAATTAACCTCACCACTATGTTCCTAACTCTAATGGAGACTCACTTGACCAAAAGCCCCATCAATTGGTCAGCCAAATAGACCAAATTGACCAAAGTCAAACTTAGGTCAACATAGCCCTATTCAACACAATTAGACTCAATTGACATCCAATACCTCCAAAAGGACCTCACCTAGGTCCTCCTAATCATTAAGGAAGGTCATTAGGTCAATAATCATTAATTGGTTCCACTAAATTTCAAGGAATTGACCAAAGTCAACTCTTGGTCAACAAACTCAAATCAACTCAACCAAGGATCAATTAACCTTGGCCAAATCAACTTCACCCCTAACCTTCTAACCCCATTAAGGACCCATTGGACCCAAAAGCCCCATCAAGTGGTCAACAATCCATCCAATTTGACCAAAGCCAAGCTTAGGCTAATTTGGGTCAAACTCACACCATATGGATCAATTAACTCAATTAGAGCCACACCATGGTCCAATGGACTTTGGGTAGGGTCATAAGATTCATGACCATCAAGTGGGGCTAACCCACTCACCAATTTGATCAAGTCAACCCAAAAGTCAATTGTGGTCAACATTAAGCTTTAAGGAGGAAATCAAAAGCCCAAATGGAATCCAAGTGGACTAAGGCCCCAACCCAAGCCCAACCAGCTGGTCACATGCATATTGGCACCCCAAGCTCTTGAGTTTGAAGAGAGAAGATGGGCATGGGGGCAAAAATGAGATTTTCCCCAAAAGGCCTTAAAGGAAAAAGGAGCTTTTGAGGAATGGAGGCCCCATGTCCCTCCACTCCTCTGCCCAAGCTTGTAGCCGACCTCCTCAGGCATGAATAGTCGCCATCAGGGGATGGTAGCCTCTAAACATCGATGGGGAAGGCCAAAAAGCCATGGCTAACCGCCCATGCTTCCCATTCTCTCTATACAGCCATCACCACCCCCAATGGACACTTCCATCATCTTTAGAAGGTCCTAAGGAGTCAAGCCAACCACTGAGAAGAGGGCCATTGGTGGAGAATCAACGGATCGAGAAAGCTCATCGGAGAAGAAGAGAACCAAGGACAGCCGCCGGAACACCCATCGTCGAGCTCCAATTGAGGTGCATTTCTCCTCCTCTCCCTCTATGTTAGCTTTCTAGCTCCTTAGGCAGTGAAATCAGGCTCAATTGAGTCGTGATCCATGTGAGAAAGGTGAGATTTTTCTAAGCTTTTCACCCCGCTTGGGTTCGCCGGAGAGGCGATCTCCGGTTGGCCTCTCGCCGTCAATCGATAGCCCCCACCTCAATGGAGGTGGTGATGGCCGGTCGTGGAGGGGGACGGAGGACGGTAATTAGGCTTGGAAAATAACCCAGGATGGGACAATCTTGTCCCTTGGCTGGAGGTAGGATACGTAATCACATCCATTGATTTACACGGTTGATGGATACACGCATGCCATGATGTATTAAATGAGTTATTTGTCATACTTTATACAGAGAATTAATTCCTATAATTAGACCAATTAGAAGCCTTTTTAGGCAAATATGCCTGAGATAACATTTGTATCCCTTGAGGTCTTTTATCCATAGGACTTTGAATCACCAGGTTTGTTGGCCTACAGCTCCTTGTAGGGCCATTTTCATGAGGTGTGTCCTAAAGGGGGACCAGTCACTAATTTGTAGATCTATTTCACATAGATGCTTATATAGATCTGATACTTTGGACATAAGGTTATATACCATAGACACACCCCTTCCCAAAAATCAGAATATTTGAGCATCATTTTTCTAAGGTTTCGTGGGAAATATACCTTGTCCCTGAGAGTCATCCTCGAGAAGGACAAGCTCAACAGGACTAACTTCCAAGACTGGTATAGGAACCTGAGAATTATTCTCAGGCAAGAGCGCAAGCTCCATTTCTTAGAAGAGGATCCCCCCGAAGTGCGGACCGGGAATTCATCCCGAACCGACAAACATGCTTATAAGAAGTATCAAGATGAATCCTTTGATGTTGAATGCCTCATGCTTGCTACCATGAACACTGAGCTTCATAAGCAACATGAGACTATATGTGGTTTTGAGATTATCGAGCACCTGAAGAAAATGTTTCAAGGGCAAGCTCGACAAGAGATGTTCGACATCTCTAAGTCATTGTTTCAGTGTAAAATGGGAGCTCGAGACTCAGTGGGAACTCATATACTCAAGATGGTTGGGTACATCGAGAACCTTTAGAGACTGGGGTTTCCTTTAAGCCAGGAGTTGGCTACTGATCTGATCCTGCAATCATTGTCGGACAGTTACGAGCAATTCGTCTTGAACTACAACATGAATGAGATTGACAAGATGCTTCCCGAGCTCCTATGCATGTTAAGAACTGTCGAGAACAACATGAAGAAGACCAATCCTGCTAGCCTCATACTGATGGTGCATAAAAGCAAGGGCAAGGGAAAGGCATTCAGGAAGACTAAGGTGGGACCTAAGTCTAGCCTTGATCCCAAATCTTCAGCACTGTAAAGAAAGGGATTAGTTAAGGAAGGAAATTGCCACCATTGTGGTAAGGCAGGGCATTGGAGGAGGAACTGTCCCCTCTACATTGAAGATCTGAAGAAGAAGGGAAGTGTGACTTCCACTTCAGGTATTTTTGTTATAGAAATAAACATGTGTGCTCCTTCATCTTGGATATTAGATACTGGATGTGGTTCTCACATTTGTACAAATGTGAAGGAACTGGGAAGGAGAAGAATGTTGTGTTGAAAATATTGAAGTGGAAGTTTGTGAAGTTGGTGGTCTGGGGGGAGACCGCGTGGTCTGGTCTAACCATACGGTCTTGCGGTCTCCTCTGGCTATCTGACCTCTCTGGTCTAGCCGCGGGCGATTCGGCGTGACCGCCGTTCTTCTATCCAAGGGTGCCGAGGTGAGGCCGCCCGGTTTGGTCGTGTGACCGCGTGGCAAGCTGGTGTTATCTCGCGATCTGGTGCTTGTGATTGTGTGGTGGGGGGTAGCCCGGTCTGGTGGCTGTCTGGTCCCTTTGTGGTGCGCGCAGACAAAGGTCTTCTTAGTCACGCAGTCTCTGGTTTGTATTCGCATGGCTGGTCCTTCGGCGATCTGCTGGTATATGCGGCCACAGATGTTTGGTCGACTTGGCGGGCTGTTGTCCTAGTCGGCCTGGTGTGTTCGCAGTCTCTGGAGGAGGTCGGGTAGCGAACACAGGTGGTGAGCATCATGACTGGGCGAGTTGTCATGATCGCGCGGCTTCTTCGTGAAGTCGGCGAGCTCACTAAGCAGAAGGATCTTTTGCTGATCGCGCAGGTTGACCGGTCTGGTCACGCGATCAAGAGGCGGTGAATCTATCTCATAGGGTGGTGACTGGATTAGGTCCCACACCTATAAATAGGAGCCACTGTAGCAACAAAAACATCGCACCAAGTGTAAGCTGAGCTCACGTCCTATTCTTGCGGTCTCTTTTTTGTGACCGGCCGGTTAGCTGATCGAACTTATTTTGTGCAGCTTCTGCGGATTGTGCGGGTAACAGCGGTCACCTCCTCTTCCTAAGGTGTTCGGGAGGTCTCGCGGCTTGCAGTGCGGATTGCTAGAGTTCAGGAGGATCAGTGGAGTTCGGGAGTCCGCATGGTTCTCAGTTGGTGTTGTTCAAGTTGCAGGTAGGCAGTTCGGGCGGTCTCGTCTTCTAGTCGAGCGAACTGTCAGGTCGGGCGGTCAGGCGGTCTCAGGAAGGCAGACCTATGGTTTTCTTTCAGCTGTATTTTTTCTCTTCTATTTTTGTGTACTAGCGAAATTATGTCTCGCCATGTATACCTCGCCCTGTAATGAAGAATTTTGTTGGATCAATAAAGATTGTGTTTTCTTCATGTGCTTCTGGTTGATTGGATATAACTTTTAGTTGTACAATTCCTGCTCACTCCTAGATCTATGGAAATTTTCACATGGTATCAAAGCAAGGTTGGAGTGGATAGAGCAGTGAATAACTCATAGTTGCCATCGCCTTTGTGAAGAAGGAACCAGTGGTAGAGCCATGGAAGCAAGGGGTCTTGGAATTGAGATGCTTACATCGACTAACATTAAGAAGTGGAAGTCGTGTATGCAAAGTTATCTTCTGGGTGAGGACTTCTGGTAGGTGGTTGGAGGAGAGAGCATGGAGGAAGTTATCCTGATTGGGGATAACGGTCATGAGGTGAGGAACTGGAGGCGGATTAATGCCAAAGCAGAGTTCGCCCTGAAAAGGGCAATATCACCTGATTTGTTTGATCACATCTTGGGGTGTGGATCAGCTGCTGAGATCTGGAGAGCCCTGGATGGGCTGTTTAACAAGAAGAATGTGGCAAGACTTCAATTCCTGGAAAATGAGCTGGCCAGATCGGCTCAAGGTGATCTTTCTATCTATACGTTCTTCTTGAAGATGAAGAACCTGTGCGCTGAGATTTCAGCACTGGATCCTGATGAGCCAATTTCTGAGGCGAAGCTGAAGAGTCACATCATCCGTGGCTTGCGGAAGGAGTATGTGGCCTTTGTGACGTCGATGCAGGGTTGGGAAAATCAGCCGTCTCTGCTGGAGCTGGAAAATCTGCTTGCTTCGCAGGAGAGTCTGGCAAGGCAGATGGAGGGGGTGTCAGTCTCTGGGGGAGAAGGCGAGGTTCTCTTCACGGGGAAGAAGAAGAATTGGGATAAGAAGAAGAAGACTGCTGGAGGCAATGGGCCTTCAACTTCGGGACAGCAGGAGAGGGGTTATGCTCCTAAGGCTGAAGGGAAGAAGAAGGGAGAAGGACCCAAGTGCTTTAGGTGCGGGAAGCTTGGTCACATCAGGAAGGATTGTCGGGTGAATCTTCAGCCGGGGCATGCTGCTGCAGGAAAGGAGGAAGCTGAGGCCAGACAGAATGATGGAGGATGGGGAGGAGCCTTCTCGGGTTCTGTTGGAGGTGCGGCTCGTATCAACTATCAGGAGGACTGGATCGTGGACTCGGGGTGTGGTCATCACCTCACCGGGGACGAGTCGAAGCTTTCTTCAGCTCAACCGTACTGAGGTAATGATGTCATTATTACTGCTGATAATACTGTGCATGTTGTCGAGAAGGTGGGGGTTGTTTCCTCGGGCAGTGATAGGGGGTCGCTAACTTTGAAGAATGTCTATCATGTGCCAGGAATGAGGAAAAACTTTTTCTCCGTGACCAACGCTGTTGATGCTGGGTATCACGTTCTGTTCGGCCCAACAGAAGTAAAGTTTCTATGAAATGTGGAGGCGGTGAAGGCTGAGGTCGTTCATGTTGGAAGGAGGGCAAAAGAATTGTTCGTTTTATCGACAAGTTCTAATGTCGACAAGATGAGGATGAATGATAGTGCCGTGATATGGCACGAGAGGTTGGGGCATGTAGGGGTGGATAAGCTGAAGGATATGGTGGTGAGAGGTCTGGTCAAGGGTCTGCCTAGTCTATCTTCCTACGGAGACGTTCATGTGTGCACGGGATGTCAGTTCGGCAAGTCTCATCGACTACCATTTGACAAGTCGCAAACAAGGAGTAGTGTGTCGTTGGAGTGCATTCACGGTGACTTGATGGGACCGACTGCTACCCCAAGCCTCGGAGGCAGCATATATATGTTGGTGTTGATCGATGACTACACCAGATATGTTTGGGTTTATTTCCTGAAGGAGAAGGCGGAGGCATTTGCCAAGTTTGTGGAGTTCAAGGAGCTCATGGAGGGTCGGCTAGGTCTGCGGGTTAAGAAGCTGAGGACTGACAACGGATGGGAGTTCACCTCCGGTGAGTTCTCTACTTTTTGCAGGAAGGCAGGCATCCGGAGGGAGCTTACTTGTGCACATACCCCACAACAAAATAGAGTTGCAGAGCGGAAGATCTATCATCTGATAGAGACCTGCAAGTGTTGGTTGCATGCTAAGAGTATTCTAAAGTCCTTCTGGGCGGATGGAATATCTTGTGCTGCCTACGTCATCAACAGGATGCCTCTCAGTCCCATCAATATGAAGACCCCACATGAATTGATGTTCAAGGAAAAGCCAAGTGTGGCGCACCTTCGGGTGTTTGGTTCCACCTGCTATGTGTACGTTCCAGATGCACTTCGGACGAAGCTAGATACGAAAGCAAGGAAGCTAGTCTTCGTGGGTTATGATGATCGGAAGAAGGGCTGGAAGTGCATGGACCCGGAGATGCGGAGATTTGTTGTATCTCGCGACATCGTGTTCGATGAGGTGATGTCCTATAAGAGAAGCTCTGGTGTTGAGCTACCAGAAAGCGGGGTGGAGGAGCCGGAGAAAGCTGTGGAAAATCTTCAGGTGGAGCTTCCTGTGTCACTAGGTGGTCCATCAATATCTAGTTCTGAGGCAGAGGCTTCTGGATCAGGAAGCAAGGGGAGCGATGCTCGGAGTACGTCTGGAAGGAGAGCTAGGGAAGAAGCAGCTGAAGATACTGCGAGTCAGGGGAAGGCATTGCGGAGATCGAACCGAACTATCATTTCCCCTGATCGCTATACAGGAGGAAACATGGTAAGCTTTGTCTCGTGTTTCTTTGCTGGTCCCTTGGATGAGAGGGAACTGTCAAGCTTTGAAAAGGCCAAAGGCGTGGAACAGTGGAATTCAGCTATGCAGGAAGAGATGAGTTCTCTTGAGAAGAATGAGACTTGGTCTCTGGTGCCCAGGCCCAAGGGTATCACCCTTGTAACATGCAAGTGGGTCTATAAGCTCAAGAAGAAGGTTGACGGCAGTATCGAGCGATACAAGGCTCGCCTTGTGGCTCGGGGATTCTCGCAGCAATACGGTGAAGTCTATGAAGAGACATTCAGTCTGGTGGCAAAAATGACTTCAGTTCGAGTTGTGATTGCCTTGGCGGCGTGTTGGGGGTGGGAGATTTGGCAGCTCGACGTAAAGAATGCATTCTTGTACGACGAGATTGACAAGGACATCTTCATGGTCTAGCCACCAGGCTTCGTGTCTGAAGATTTTCCTGACTATGTCTGCAAGTTGAAGAAGGCCATGTATGGGTTGAAGCAAGCGTCGAGGGCATGGTATGGAAAGATAGCAGAATATCTCCTATTATGTGGGTTTGGTGCTTCAGACTCAGACTCAAGCTTGTTCGTCAAGAAGAGCGGGGAGCTTCAAGTCATCATGCTGCTTTACGTCGACGATATGATCGTGACGGGGAATTCAAAGGAGGAGATAGCAAAGCTTCGGGCCAAGCTATCCATCCGGTTCGAGATGAAGGACTTAGGTGAGCTTCACCATTTCCTTGGACTCGAAGTGCAGAGGAAGGAAAGTGGAGTGTTGGTGTTCTAGGCTGGATATGCGGAGCGAATTGCGGAGCGGTTTGGCATGAAGGAAGGGAAGTGCATTTCCACACCTCTAGAGAAGGCCATGAAACTTTGCAAGGATGAGGGGAGGATTCTGGAGGATCCGCTGGTGTTCCGGGCTCTGGTTGGGAGCTTGATCTATCTGACGATTACCAGGCCGGATATTGCGTATGCAGTTGGTTGGGTGAGCCATAATATGGCGGAACCACGGATGCCTCATCTACTAGCGGCCAAGAATATATTGAAGTATGTCAAGGCGACTTCGGATATGGGTCTCCTTTACAGGAGGGATACGGGCTTTGAAGTGCATGGGTACATGGATGCGGATTACGGGGGAGATTCGGATGATCGGAAGTCGACGTCTGGATATGTATTCATGGCGGGCCCCACGTCTATATCATGGTGCAGCAAGAAGCAGGATTCTGTGTCTGTCTCAACCACGGAAGCAGAATACAAGGCTTCGGACTTGGCAGCTCAAGAACCATCGGGCATAAAAGGTTGGTTGGAGACATCCATAAGGAGGTTCGGGGTCCAACTCTGCTCCGCGACGACAATGAGAGTGCTCTCAAACTGGTTACTAATCCAGTTTGTCACGCGAAGACCAAGCATATTGAGATCGAGCATCATTTCATTCGTGAGAAGGTGCTGGAGGGGTCTCTTTCGGTTGAGCATGTTCGGAGTCAGGACAACGTTGCTGACATCTTCACAAAGGCGTTGGCGAAGGGGCCGTTCACTCGGCTAAGGAGTTTACTTGGACTATTTTCAACTTCCCACTTCAAGGGGGAGTGTTGAAAATATTGAAGTGGAAGTTTGTGAAGTTGGCGGTATGGGGGGGAGACCGCGTGGTCTTATCTGACCGTACGGTCTTGCGGTCTCCTCTGGCGGTCTGACCTCTCTGGTCTAGCCGCGGGCTATTCTTCTATCCAAGGGTGCCGAGGTGAGGCCGCGCGGTCTGGTCATGTGACCGCTTGGCAAGCTGGTGTTATCTCGCGATCTGGTGCTTGTGATCACGTGGTGGGGGGGCAGCCCAGTTTGGTGGTTGTCCGGTCCCTTTGTGGTGCGCATGGACTATGGTCTTCTTAGTCGCGCGGTCTCTGGTTTGTGTTCGCATGGCTGTTCCTTCGGCGATCTGCTGGTATATGCGGCCACAGGTGTTTGGTCAACTTGGCGGGCCATTATCCTAGTCGGCCTGGTGTGTTCGTGGTCTCTGGAGGAGGTCGGGTAGTGAACACAGGTGGTGAGCATCATGACTGGGCGAGTTGTCATGATCGCGCGGCTTCTTCGTGAAGTCAGCGAGCTCACTAAGCAGAAGGATCTTTTGCTGATCACGCGGGTTGACCGGTCTGGTCGCGCGATCAAGAGGCGGTGACTCTATCTCATAGGGTGGTGACTGGATCAGCTCTCACGCCTATAAATAGGAGCCACTATAGCAGCAAAAACATCGCACCAAGTGTAAGCTGAGCTCGCGTCCTGTTCTTGCGGTCTCTTTTTTGTGACTGGCCGGTTAGCTGATCGAACTTGTTTTGTGCAGTTTTTGCGGATTGTGCGGGTAGCAGTGGTCACCTCCTCTTCTGAAGGTGTTCGAGCGGTCTCGCGCTTGCAATGCAGGTTGCTAGAGTTCGGGAGGATCAGTGTAGTTTGGGAGTCCGCGTGGTTCTCAGTTGGTGTTGTTCAAGTCGCAGGCAGGCAGTTCAGGCGGTCTCATTTTCTAGTCGAGCGAACTGTCAGGTCGGGCGGTCAGGCAGTCTCAGGAAGGCAGACCGTTGGTTATCTTTCAGCTGTGTTTTTTCTCTTCTATTTTTGTGTACTGGCAAAATCATGTCTCGCCATGTATACCTCACCCTGTAATGAAGAATTTTGTTGGATCAATAAAGATTGTGTTTGCTTCATGTGCTTCTGGTTGATTGGCTATAACTTTTAGTTGTACAATTCCTGCTCACTCTTAGATCTATGGAAAATTTCACATGTTGTGTAAAGGAGAGGTAGACATGTGCGTTGGAAATGGAGCAAGAGTTACTATCATTGTCGTAGGAGTGTACTGTCTTTCCTTGCCCACTGGCTTATTATTGAGCGTGATAACTGTTATTTTGTTCCTTCTATAACTAGAAACATCATTTCTATTTCATGTTTGGACATGAATGGCTTTTCTTTTGTGATTAAGAACAATTGTTGTTCTTTTTATAAGAATGATGTTTGTTATGGCGTTGCTCAAATATTTAATGGTTTGTATGTTTTGAATATAAGTCATCCTATCTATAACACAGAAAATACCAAAAGATTAAAAACTAATGACTCTAATCCTACGTATCTTTGGCATTATAGTTTAGGCCATATAAATGAGAAACGCATGTCCAAGCTCCATAAAGATAGACTATTGGACTCATTTGATTATGAATCATTTGAGAGATGCGAGTAATGTTTATTAGGCAAGATGATGAAAGCCCCTTTCACTAGTTGTACTGAGAGGGCTGATGATCTCTTAGGTGTAATACATAGTGATGTATGCGGACCTATGAGTTCTATGGCTAGAGGTGGGTACTACTACTTCGTTATATTTACTGATGATTTTAGTAGATACGGTATATATATCTTATGAATTGTAAATCCAAAACCATTGAAAAGTTCAAAGAGTTTGAGAGTGAAGTAGAGAACCAACTAGGAAAAAGGATTAAAGCACTCTAATCTGATCGAGGTGGCGAATACCTAAGTCATGAGTTTCGTGATCCTCTGAAAGAATGTGGTATTATATCACAACTCACTCCACCTAGAACACCACAACATAATGGTGCTTTTGAGAGGAGGAATCATACTATGTTAGACATGGTGCGGTCGATGATGAGTCATGCAAATCTGTCTGTTTCCTTTTGGGGATTTGCTCTAGAGACTGTTGTTTTCACTTTAAATCGTGCTCCAACAAAAATGGTTCTAAAGACACCATATGAGATATGGACTGGGAAACGTCCTAGTATGTCTTTTATTAAGATTTGGGGCTGTAAGGCATATGTGTGACGTCAAATGCCTGATAAGTTGGAACCCAAGTCGAATAAGTGTTATCTAGTGGGGTATCCAAGGGAGACCAAAGGGTACTACTTCTACCTGCCATCTGAGGGCAAAGTGTTTGTCGCAAGGACTGACATCATTTTGGAGAAAGAGTTCTTATCTAGAAAGACTACAAAGGTAGAACTTGAAGAAGTTCAAGAACCACAAACTGAAAATGAACCAGAATTGGAACCTGAGCAAGGATTACAAGTAATTATAGCTGGAGAGCCTACTCAAGAAACACAAGTCCTACGTAGATCGGGTAGACCACAATTTGAGCCTGAGAGATATGGATTTCTCATGTCTCAGATAGGTAATGTGTTGCTTATGGATCATTATGATGAGCTTGCAACCTACCAAGAAGCTATGAATGGACTGGACTCCGAGAAGTGGCTTGAGGCCATGAAATCTGAGATGTACCCCATATACACAAATCAAGTTTGGACTTTGGTGGAACCACCTGAAGGGGTACGACCCATAGGGTGCAAATGGGTCTTCAAGTAGAAGAACAACATGGATAGGAATGTACAGACATTCAAAGGGTGATTAATGGCTAAAGGATTCAAGCAAATTCATGGTGTTGACTATGATGAGACTTTTCCCTTGTTGTTATGGTTAAGTCCATCAGAATTCTGCTTGATATTGCTGCGTATTATGACTATGAGATCTGACAAATGGATGTCAAAACGGCTTTCCTAAATGGAAACCTCCTTGAGGAAATGTATATGACACAACCCGAGGGTTTTGTATCTCCAAATGAAGCCACTAAAATATGCAAGCTAATGAGATCCATTTATGGATTGAAACCGGCTTCTCAAAGTTGGAATCTACATTTTGATGATAAAATCAAAGAGTTTGGTTTCATCAATAACGAAGATGTGTCTTGTGTTTATAAGAGAATTAGTGGGAGCATTATTGTCTTCCTGATACTGTATGTAAATGACATACTGATAAGTAGTATTTTTATAACTTTTTAATAGAAAATCTTGTAAATATTTAATATGAATTCTCTATTTTATGTCAAATTTAGGTTATAAGTAGTTCTTTTTGTAATTTTGATTCTAACTTAGCCTAATTTTAATATTTGCAGATTTTTGGACAAATTGGGAAAATATTGCATTACACGCCCTCGGTCACGCCCGTGACCAAGGGCGTGTAACTTGTAGACCAGTCCAGGTCGATGCCGTGCTGTTGAGCTAGTCCACACCCAGTCACGCCCCAGGTCACGCCCGTGACCCAAAGTCACGCCCGTGACCATGGGCGTGTAATATTAGAATCTGCCGCGTGGAGCTGCCGTCGAGACGAGAAGTTGCCGTTGAGAAGTCAACCAAAGTCACGCCCGTGACCCAAAGTCACGCCCGTGAACCAAAGTCACGCCCGTGACCTTCCCGCGTGATCCAAGCACGCCGCCGCGCGGTCTGCCTAGCCCATGCCGCATTAAAAGAAGCCGTCCTAAGTCACGCCCGTGACCCATATGTCACGCCCGTGACATGTCCGATTTTCTCCCGCCGTCACGCCAAGCCCACGCCGCTGCCGGATCCAATGTTACAGTGATTACATGCCCTTGGACACGCCCGTGACCGAGGGCGTGTAACTTGAAAATTTTGCCTATAAATTCAGAGGCTCTCCTTGAGTTCAAAGTTCAGAATTTTGGAGTGGGGAAGGTGCTGCTGGAGCCAATCTTGAGTAGTTTTCCTTTTTCATGTTCATGTTCATGTCTCTTTATTTTCATGCTCTCTTCCTTTTCTAATGCAATGTATTAGCTTTCCTTTAGTGCAATAGTCTAGTTTAAGCTTGTAATCTTGTTTTTCCTAGCTTGCAATTTCCTTTCTTAAGTCTTGTAATAGTTTTTCATTTAAATAAAAAATAGTTTGTTCTCTTTATTTTGTCTCCTCCTTAGCTAAAGTTTCTTAATATGCATTTTTATTTTTTTTCCTCTTCCCCCTCCACCATGATTAACTAATCCTCATTAGTACTCGATCAAAATGATCCGAGGATGAGTTAGACAAGTTATGATTTTCTAAAGTTTTCTTTTTCCGTTTTTATAAACACTTGAATTATCCTTGATTTTTAATTAGTGAGGCCATACTTTCGATATATGGTTTTCGCTTAAGTTTTCATATTTAGTTAGCCGAGAGGCTCAAAGTATGAATCGATCACTCAAGGGTAAAGAGAGTTGCACGCACCCCTCGAGAGAGGATGACGTAAATCTCCCGGATTGGAGTCAAATCCAATAGTGGGGTTCACCTCGTAAAGCAAGTTTTAGGTAATCGATTATAGGACGAGAGTCCGGTTGATTTTTCCTAATCTTAGTTGGGCATTAACCTCGAGAGAGGCATGTTCGAGCTTCGGGAACCTCCACGGTCAAGTAGTTCAATTTAAACGGAATTAGATTTAATTTCTTTTTACTTGTCTTTTCTCACTCCAAGGTGACTTTTGATTGAGTACTAGCCTCTTTTATCATCATCTAAACCCTTAATTTAGCTTGCAATTTCTCTTTTTTTAGCTAAGAACCAAAACCCCAAAATATCATTAGATAAGATAATAGTGACTTTCCTCAAAGTAGAAGTATTCAACGCGCCCCGTGGAATACGACCTTGGTATTTCTTAATATCCTATACTATAGACGATAAGGTACACTTGCCTTTATCAGATATAGTTTTGGAGAAAATCTCAACCCTTCACTAAAATTTCAAAACCGCAAAAATCTATATCAAGTTTTTGGCGCCGTTGCCGGGGACTTTTGCGTAGATATTTTGAAACAAGGATAGCTATTAATCTTACCATGTTGTTTTTATTTTAGTTTTTCTATTTTTGAAAATCTTAAGGGTGAAATTAAAATTCTTGGAAAGGACGCTTTGGGCTTGAATTCCCATCACAGCCTCTAGTACCTTGCAAACCCTTCACCGGGTAGATCTTGGGAAGTCCAAGACTAACTTAATCCGCCTAAATAAAGAACAAAAAAATATTCTCTCTTTTTTTTTCTTCTTCTTTCCTTCTCTTTTTAGTGTATGACCTGTGGTAGCACTTCGATTCTTCCTTTTGATCCGGAAATCGAGCGAACCCTTTTGAGGCACCGCCGTTCTCGTGATCAAGGAAATCAAGTAGAATCTGAAGAGTCAATCGGGGACACTAACGCAGCAAATATGGATCATAATCTTAATCCTCCTAATCTTAACGAGCCAAACCCTAATGAGGACGCGCAACGGACCATGTCCTATTATGCGCGGCCGAATTTGGAAGGCACACAATCGAGTATTGTTCGCCCCGCGGTGGCGAACAATAATTTTGAGATCAAGTCCAGCATCATACAAATGGTGCAACAATCGGTGACCTTTGATGGTCAACCGGACGAGGATCCAAATTCACATATCTCTTACTTTCTTGAAATTTGCGACACTTTTAAGATCAATGGCGTCACCGATGATGCCATTCGATTACGTCTTTTTCCTTTCTCTCTGCGGTCTAAGGCCAAGCAGTGGCTGGGCTCCCTACCAAGGGGATCCATCACTACATGGGCCGAAATGGCGGAAAAATTTCTTAATAAATATTTCCTGCCTTCAAAGACCGCTAAATTACGCACGGATATTGCATCGTTCATGCAAATCGACTCGGAGACTCTCTATGATACATGGGAGCGCTTCAAGGAGCTTTTGCGTCGATGCCCTCACCACGCACTTGCCACTTGGCAACAAGTGCAAATATTTTATAATGGCTTAAATCTCCAAACGAGGCAAATGATTGATGCGGCCGCCGGGGGGACATTAAATAACAAAACCCCGATCGCCGCTCAAGAGCTTTTCGAAGAGATGGCCACAAATGCGTATCAATGGAACATGCCCCGAGCGCGGCCTAATAAGCCGGCCGGAATTTTTGAAATAGACGCTAACGCAAATTTGGCTTTACAAGTTGAGCGCTTAACAAAGCAAGTGGCGGAGATGTCTGCTTCCTCCGCCACTCCTCCTTGGGCTAATAATATTTTACTTGAAGAGCAAGTTGATTACATGGGAAATCCACCTCGGCCTTCCTATAACCCGAACACCGCTCCGTATAATAACACCTACAATGCGGGTTATAGGAATCATCCGAACTTCTCATGGAGCAATCAAGGAAATGCTCAGCGTCCCTTAAATTTAAATCAACCTCCAAATCAACTTCTCAATTTAACTCCCCCTCAAAATTTTAATCCACCCGGTTTTCCACCGCAACAGCAAAAACCCTCTCCGCTTGAAGAGGTTTTTGCAAAATATGTTGCTACAACTGAAGCGAACATCCGGAACATCACCGGATCGATCAAAAATTTAGAGAACCAAGTGGGCCAGCTAGCAAAGATAATCTCCGAGCGACCGCAAGGAGCCCTTCCGGGAAACACGGAGCCCAACCCAAGGGAGAGCGCAAACGCGATTACACTCCGAAGCGGGAAGGAGGTGGCTTCTAAGCAGGACGAACCCATGGTAACTTCCTCTCCTCCTCTTCCTCCTATTTTATCTTCAATTTTACCTACTACGTTAGCTCCGCGCGCTTCTACTTCTAATGTTCCGTATCCATCTAAGTTTAAAAGCGAGAGCGCCGAAAAGAATTATAAAAAGTTTTTAGATATTTTAAAGCAAATCCACATTAATGTACCCTTCTGCGAGGCTATCTCTCAAATGCCTAAATATGCGAAATATCTTAAGGAGTTGCTCTCCAATAAGAAAAAATTAGAAGATATTTCGCACATTTCTTTGAACGCAGAATGCTCCGCGGTTGTACTCAACAAATTGCCTACAAAAGTGAATGACCCGGGACGGTTTTCCATCCCGTGTTTATTTGGCAATTCGTTAATAAAACACGCTTTAGCGGATCTGGGAGCAAGTATCAATCTCATGCCTTTTTCATTATTTAAGAAACTAGGTCTAGGAAATCCAAGCCCCACTCGAATGAGTATTCAATTAGCGGATCGCTCTTTAAAATATCCGGTAGGAATAGTGGAGGACGTGCTCGTCAAGGTCGACAAGTTCATCTTCCCGGTGGACTTTGTCATTCTTGACATCGAAGAGGATGCCGAAGTACCCCTCATACTCGGCCGCCCCTTCCTTGCCACCTCCCGCGCCATTATTGACGTAAGTAACGGAAAGCTCCTCCTTCGGGTTGGAGATGATGAAGTTTCTTTCGGAATAAATTCCTCGATGCGGAACACATTAGAAAACGACGATTCATGTTTTTACCTGGAAGAGTGTTGGGAATTCGATTCCCCTCCCGAGTTAGTCTCCACCTCGAGTCACGAGTCCGAGTTCGCCGAGCTCTTTTGTCTGGAAGAAGAAGAAGTCACTCGTTTCACACCACCCGAACCACTATTTTTAGAAAAATTAAAAATCAAAACATCTTACGAAGAGCCACCCGTTTTGGAACTAAAGCAACTTCCCCCTCACCTTAAGTATTTATTTTTAGAAAAAGAGTCGAAGCTACCCGTCATCGTTTCATCCGAACTTAGCAACTCAGAAATTTCCGAGTTGGCTATTGTCTTAAGAAAGCACCGCCACGCAATTGCGTGGCAAATTTCGGATATAAAGGGTATAAACCCTTCCTTCTGTACTCATAAAATCTTCCTCGAAGATAATTCCCGAAATTCGGTCCAGCCTCAACGACGGCTAAACCCTAACATGAAAGAAGTCGTTAAGGCCGAAGTGATCAAACTATTGGACGCGGGAATTATCTACCCGATATCGGATAGTACTTGGGTTAGCCCAGTACAAGTCGTACCAAAGAAAGGTGGCATTACGGTAGTAGCTAATGAGAATAATGAGTTGATCCCAACCCGTACTGTTACGGGTTGGCGGATGTGCATCGATTACCGAAAACTAAATGATGCCACCCGTAAGGATCACTTCCCCCTACCATTCATCGATCAAATTTTAGAGCGCCTTTCAGGTCACTCCTACTACTGTTTTCTCGATGGTTTGTCGGGATATTTTCAAATACCGATTTCGCCCGAGGACCAAGAGAAAACCACTTTCACTTGTCCCTTTGGCACCTTCGCTTATCGAAGGATGCCATTTGGTCTTTGTAATGCGCCAGCTACATTCCAAAGATGTATGCTGGCAATATTTGACGAGTTAGTAGAGGAGGTGATGGAAGTGTTTATGGACGACTTTTCCGTGTTCGGAAATTCATTTAAAAATTGTTTAAAAAATCTTGAGCGCGTGTTGCAGCGATGCGAGGAAACGAATTTAGCACTTAATTGGGAGAAATGCCATTTTATGGTCAAGGAAGGGCTAGTCCTTGGTCATAAAATTTCGGGCATGGGGATCGAGGTCGATAAGGCCAAGATCGAAGTGATTGAAAAACTTCCCCCTCCAACAAACGTAAAAGCTATTCGTAGTTTCCTAGGCCACGCGGGGTTTTATCGGCGCTTTATACAGAATTTTTCAAAAATCACAAAGCCGTTAACCCACCTTCTTGAAAAAGAATCCTCGTTTATTTTTAGCGATGAATGCCATTTGGCTTTTAAACTCATCAAAGAGAAACTTAAAACTCCCCGATTCTAGTCGCGCCGGATTGGTCGCTTCCTTTTGAAATCATGTGCGACGCGAGTGACATTGCGGTTGGTGCCGTTTTAGGCCAACGGGTGAGTAAGTATTTCCACCCTATTTATTATGCGAGCAAAACACTCACGTCGGCACAAGCGAATTACACCACAACCGAAAAGGAGCTTCTAGCGATCGTTTTTGCCTTCGATAAGTTTAGGTCATATATCACCCTCTCAAAAGTTATTGTCTTCACGGATCACTCCGCACTTAGGTATCTTTTAAGCAAATCGGACGCCAAGCCTCGTCTTTTGCGATGGATCCTCCTCTTGCAGGAGTTTGACTTAGAGATCCGGGACAAAAGAGGAGCCGAAAACTTGGCGGCCGATCATCTCTCTCGTTTAGAAAACCCCGCCTCGGAAGTTTTGATAGAATCTGACATCGATGATAAATTTCCCGAAGAGCGCCTCCTCGCTCTCGAAGATATTAATACGTCGTCTACCCCCTGGTTTGCAGATCTGGCTAACTATTTAGTAGCCCGGGTCTTGCCAAAAGAATTCTCGAGTCAGAAAAAGAAGAAATTCTTTTCTGATTTAAAGAATTACTTTTGGGAGGATCCCTTTTTATTCCGTGTATGCGCAGACCAAGTGGTGAGACGATGCGTCTCGAGTAAGGAGGGTCTTAAAATTTTACGACATTGTCACGAGGGACCATCCGGTGGTCATTATCATTCTTACCGAACCGCGAGGAAGGCGCTGGAGGCAGGCTTTTATTGGCCCACGCTCTTCAAAGATGCTCACACCCTTGTGAGTACTTGCGACAGCTGCCAGCGGTCGGGCAACATCTCTCGCCGGGATGAGATGCCCCAAAATATTTTCTTAGAATGCGAGATTTTCGATCTTTGGGGCATTGATTTCGTTGGTCCTCTCCCTCCTTCATTTTCAAATAAGTATATTCTAGTGGCGGTCGACTACGTGTCAAGGTGGGCGGAAGCGCAAGCTCTCCCCACCAACGATGCGCGAGTCGTCGTTAACTTTTTAAAAAAATTATTTTCTCGATTTGGCACTCCGCGCGCTATTGTGAGTGATCGGGGCACCCATTTTTGCAATACTCAATTCACAAAAACTTTAGCAAAATATGGTGTCACGCACAAACTATCCACTGCATATCACCCACAAACGAGCGGCCAAGTCGAAGTGGTTAATCGAGAATTAAAGCGAATTTTAGAGAAAACGGTTTCTATTAATCGGAAGGATTGGGCAATAAAGCTCGATGACGCGCTTTGGGCCTATCGTACGGCGTACAAGACCGCTATCGGTTGTACACCATATCGAATGGTCTATGGCAAGGCTTGCCACCTTCCGGTCGAATTAGAACACCGCGCATTTTGGGCGCTTAAATTTTTAAATCTCGATTCCACTTTAGCGGGTGAACAAAGGAAGTTTCAAATAAACGAGTTAGATGAATGGCGAGCGAATGCGTATGAGAGCAATAAATTATATAAGGAGCGAACAAAGTTTTATCACGATAAACATATAAAATTTCCGAAAACTTTTTCGCCGGGCGATCTCGTCCTCCTTTATAATTCTCGCCTTCGCCTTTTTCCGGGAAAATTAAAATCCCGATGGTCCGGACCCTTTATTGTTAAAGAGGTTTGGTCCTATGGGACAATCCTAATTTCCCACCCGGAAAAAGGCTCCTTCAAAGTTAACGGGCACCGCCTTAAATTGTATCTTCCGGGAGACGTACCTAATGACAAGAGTGATGCGATTTTTCTTCATCATA
Organism: Dactylorhiza incarnata; assembly: GCA_033032865.1. Taxonomy (NCBI): domain Eukaryota; kingdom Viridiplantae; phylum Streptophyta; class Magnoliopsida; order Asparagales; family Orchidaceae; genus Dactylorhiza; species Dactylorhiza incarnata. The sequence goes on along the minus strand of JAWHQI010000017.1, from coordinate 1,526,217 downwards.
TAACATAATCGGCAAGTGGGTCAAGCTACGCGACCTTAAACAAAGCGCTTTTGGGAGGCACCCCAAAGTTATCTTTTGTTATTTTCTCTTGTCTCTTCTTTTCTGCTTTAACAACTTTTGCAGGTAATCGCGGCTTCCCCACAAAAGCTTCAAAAAAATCAGGGAAGCCCTTTTTCCTTCTCTTCTTTCGTTTTTGCATTTTTTTTTTTTTTTATCTTTTCCTACTTCATACTTATTTTTAAACATTGGGGACAATGTTTAACTTTAAGTATGGGGGTGTAAATAGCCCTTTGTAAATTCTTGTAAATAGTTGTTAAATTAGAAAATTTTCAAAAAAAAAATATATATATATATTTTCTTATGTTTTTCTTCTATTTTAGCACTTGTAAAACCCAAAACTCAAAAAAAAAAATAGAAAACAGAAAAATTTAAATCTTGGAAAGAGACGTTTGGGATTTTATCCCATCACACCTCCTAGTACCTTGCGAACCCTTCACCGGGTAGCCCTTGGGAAGTCCAAGACTTGCAAAAAAAATTTGTTAAGTTTTAAATCTAGTTTCCTTTCTTTGTAAATAGTTTTTAATGAGAAAAATTCAAAAAAAAAGATAATATCAAAAATTCAAAAAATTCTTATTTCCCTCCTTGTTGTTTTTGTGATTTCTTAGAAATCTAGTTGAGAATGTTTATAAGCATGTTTAAGTTTTTAATTGGCTAAAATTTTGCTTATCATAGTTTGTTAATTTTAAATTTGAGGTAATCTTGATTTAAGAATCATCTTATGATTTTAAATTGATTAGAGAATTTTGTTAGCATGACTTCTCTTTTTATTTTTAAATGGCTTCATTTTGTAGTAAATTTCCTAAACCTCTTTAGATTTCAATTATACTTTCTTCTAACTTCTTAGATCTTAGGAATTTTAATTTTACTAGAATTTGCTCTCAATATGATTTAAAACTAGCTAGATTTATTTTTCCCCTACCCTACCCCCTTTGATGGCATAAAAAAAATGTGTATTAAAAGATCATATGTCATGGGAATAAGAGGATAAAATTCATTATTCCCTAAAACATATGCACCCAAAATATTTGAAAAGATTATATGGCATGGAGTAAGAGGATAAAATTCATTACTCCTAAACCATATACATTTTGGGTTTTTATTAGAAGAGAAAAAAAAAAGAAAAAAAAAAAGGGGGAAATTTCATGATAAATTCCATTTCCTCCATTCAAAAATTTCTCTTCTTATGCCAAATTCTATGAAATCACCCTTAGCCAATTATCATTGTTCTAGTTTTAGTTGAAAATTATGGAGAGAGCAATATTTAGTAATTTACTTTTCCTTAAGATTCTTTTAAGATAGAGTTCTTATAATTTTAATTTAATTTAGTTTTATAATTTCTACAATCTTGTCAAACTACTTAATTTTCTTGAGAAGTTATTGCCTAAACATTTTTCCCTCTTTTCAAATCATCATCATAATTTAGGACTTAACTCCCCCTTGAATTTACTCTTAACTTAACTTTTGGTTAAATGAAATTTTAGTTTTAAATTAAAATTTTTTTTTTAAGGATGTCTTATAAATAATGTCTCACACTTTTGCTCTGGAATAGCAAAACCTCAAGTATGGGGGTATTTGATAAGTAGTATTTTTATAACTTTTTAATAGAAAATCTTGTAAATATTTAATATGAATTCTCTATTTTATGTCAAATTTAGGTTATAAGTAGTTCTTTTTGTAATTTTGATTCTAACTTAGCCTAATTTTAATATTTGCAGATTTTTGGACAAATTGGGAAAATATTGCATTACACGCCCTCGGTCACGCCCGTGACCAAGGGCGTGTAACTTGTAGACCAGTCCAGGTCGATGCCGTGCTGTTGAGCTAGTCCACACCCAGTCACGCCCCAGGTCACGCCCGTGACCCAAAGTCACGCCCGTGACCATGGGCGTGTAATATTAGAATCTGCCGCGTGGAGCTGCCGTCGAAACGAGAAGTTGCCGTTGAGAAGTCAACCAAAGTCACGCCCGTGACCCAAAGTCACGCCCGTGAACCAAAGTCACGCCCGTGACCTTCCCGCGTGATCCAAGCACGCCGCCGCGCGGTCTGCCTAGCCCATGCCGCATTAAAAGAAGCCGTCCTAAGTCACGCCCGTGACCCATATGTCACGCCCGTGACATGTCCGATTTTCTCCCGCCGTCACGCCAAGCCCACGCCGCTGCCGGATCCAATGTTACAGTGATTACACGCCCTTGGACACGCCCGTGATCGAGGGCGTGTAACTTGAAAATTTTGCCTATAAATTCAGAGGCTCTCCTTGAGTTCAAAGTTCAGAATTTTGGAGTGGGGAAGGTGCTGCTGGAGCCAATCTTGAGTAGTTTTCCTTTTTCATGTTCATGTTCATGTCTCTTTATTTTCATGCTCTCTTCCTTTTCTAATGCAATGTATTAGCTTTCCTTTAGTGCAATAGTCTAGTTTAAGCTTGTAATCTTGTTTTTCCTAGCTTGCAATTTCCTTTCTTAAGTCTTGTAATAGTTTTTCATTTAAATAAAAAATAGTTTGTTCTCTTTATTTTGTCTCCTCCTTAGCTAAAGTTTCTTAATATGCATTTTTATTTTTTTTCCTCTTCCCCCTCCACCATGATTAACTAATCCTCATTAGTACTCGATCAAAATGATCCGAGGATGAGTTAGACAAGTTATGATTTTCTAAAGTTTTCTTTTTCCGTTTTTATAAACACTTGAATTATCCTTGATTTTTAATTAGTGAGGCCATACTTTCGATATATGGTTTTCGCTTAAGTTTTCATATTTAGTTAGCCGAGAGGCTCAAAGTATGAATCGATCACTCAAGGGTAAAGAGAGTTGCACGCACCCCTCGAGAGAGGATGACGTAAATCTCCCGGATTGGAGTCAAATCCAATAGTGGGGTTCACCTCGTAAAGCAAGTTTTAGGTAATCGATTATAGGACGAGAGTCCGGTTGATTTTTCCTAATCTTAGTTGGGCATTAACCTCGAGAGAGGCATGTTCGAGCTTCGGGAACCTCCACGGTCAAGTAGTTCAATTTAAACGGAATTAGATTTAATTTCTTTTTACTTGTCTTTTCTCACTCCAAGGTGACTTTTGATTGAGTACTAGCCTCTTTTATCATCATCTAAACCCTTAATTTAGCTTGCAATTTCTCTTTTTTTAGCTAAGAACCAAAACCCCAAAATATCATTAGATAAGATAATAGTGACTTTCCTCAAAGTAGAAGTATTCAACGCGCCCCGTGGAATACGACCTTGGTATTTCTTAATATCCTATACTATAGACGATAAGGTACACTTGCCTTTATCAGATATAGTTTTGGAGAAAATCTCAACCCTTCACTAAAATTTCAAAACCGCAAAAATCTATATCACATACTATTAATCGAGAATGACATTCCGACCCTGCAAGTTGTTAAGAACAACCTAGGGAACTACTTTTCTATGAAAGACTTAGGCGAAGCAACTTATATACTTTGTATTAAGATCTATAGAGATAGATCAAAAAAGTTGATGGGTTTGACCCAAAGTACATACATTGAGAAGGTGTTGAAATGGTTCAGCATACTTGAGTCCAAAAAGGGATTCTTACCCATGTCTCATGGTGTGAGTCTCTCTAAGGATCAGTGTCCAATATCTTTGGAAGATAAGGATCGCATGAAGTTGTTTCTATATTCATCAGCAATTGGATCAATCATATATGCGATGTTATGTACTTGACTCAATGTCTCCTATACTTTGAGCATGACAAGCAGGTATCAGTCTGATCCCGATGATAGTCACTGGATAGCCATCGAGAATATCCTAAAGTACTTGAGAAGAACAAAGGATGTATCCTTGGTGTTTGGTGGAGAGTAAGAGCTCGTTGTAAAGGGTTACACAGATGTTAGCTTAGAGACTGATAGGGATGACTCAAAGTCTCAATCAGGTTTTGTCTTAATGGAGGAGCTGTGAGCTGTGAGCTGGAAGAGTTCCGATCAAGAGACAGTTGTTGATTATACGACTAAGGCTGAGTATATCGCTGCAGCAAATGCGGCGAAGGAGTCTGTGTGGATTAGGAAATTCATCAGCGAGCTTGATGTAGTTCCTAGCATTATTGATCCCGTAGTTCTCTACTATGACAACAAAAGTGCTATTGCACGAGCTAAGGAACCTAGATCTCATCATCGCTCTAAGCACATACTTCAGCGGTTCCATCTTATTCGAGAGATTATCGATCGAGGAGTTGTGAGCATATGCAGAGTACCAACTGAAGAGAATATTGTAGATCCACTGACGAAGCCCCTTGCACAGAGGAAGCACGATTGTCTTAGATACCTGAATGATCATCTCTAGTGAGAATCTTATGGATTGTATTTATGTCGGTTGTTATTCATGTGATTAATAGAGTATTTTATGTTTCATTTTACATCTATGATAAGTTCTTTTAGTATGTCAACTGTTACTATATGATAGAATAATTAGCATAATAAATGCCCTTGGAATGTTTGCTTTCATAGGAATTCAAGTACGTGACTTGAATGTGAGGGCCTGTGTTTATAAGAAGCTTCATTCTTAAATAGTCCCTGGTCGGTGTATCATCTTAGAAGCTTAGGGAAATGATTGTACATTAAGACTAGCATGTGCGTTGATTGATGACCAGTTCTCACAGGTCAAGATATTGTGATATCAAGTCATCATATTGGTACTTGTTAGTGAATAAGTTGTACTGGACAGACCTACCATGAGACTACTTTGTAAATTGTTATATGAATGTGTCACAAGTAGGCCTAATATGATAATGGTGTTTGTGGTTTTTTGACCTGAAGTCATAACATTCATCAAATGAGGAAGAGCGTACTTTGATGCCATCAAAAGTCTTCTTTGAAGAAGGTTGATGATAACGACGTTTATTTGATATGTTATGATTTATTTGGGTGTTTGTGTGTGGACAGATATGAGATTTGTCCTCCTATATGACAGGAGTTACATCCATGGGCCCCTTTGATGGAATGAGACTGAGAAATGCATGACCATGCTTGGTTGAGTCGATATATGATATTGAGCTCACTAATTTCAGGCAGTCTATTCTGGATCAAGAAACTTGAATTGAACAATTATAAGGGTGACACAGTCCATGCCTCTAGATCTATCCGGATGTAAAGGACAAAGGGACATGCCAACACTAAAATATTGGCCAGAACAGGCTTATTGAGTTATGAACTCTTATTGCTTGGGTAGCAATGATGTATTGCAAAATGCCGCTCATTGTTTGTGAGACTTTTGTTGATATATTGTGATCAAGTGGGAGACTGTTGGTATTTCCAAGGTGATCCCAAAGCAATTAACCAGTTAGTCTCACTGCCAACACGATATGAGCACATATGGTCGCACGTAAGAATATTTGGAGAAGTTGGAGGAAGGATTGTTTTTGTCTTACTCATATTGGATATGAGTGAAGGACCAATCCTAGGACTCATTAGAGTTAGGTCAAGTTGACTAAATATTTCACAGATATTATGAATATTGTATGGAGCATGGTGGCATGTGTTCAAGACGACATTACATGTATCGTCATGACCATCACGATGATATTGCGAATATCGTCTTATGGTCACGACGATATGGCTGACTATGAACCTTTAAATGTATCATTGAAGTGATGTGCACTATCATCGAGATCATTTCGACGATATTTTAGTCATCACAATGATATCATCGAGATTTTCTCGATGATATAAGTCGTCACAATGATATCGTCATGTGGTCACGACGATATAGATCTTCACAGTGATATCGTCGAGATTGACTCAACGATATAGCTCTTCACAATGATATCGTCGAGATCGTCTCGACGATATTTAGTGATCGCAATGATACTTGTTGAATACTTCTATTAAAGACTGGGGTCTGCGGATATCCATTTTATGCCCTGGGTATAAATTGGGAAGCAATTAGGTTTTCCCTAAGCGATTTTCTTTAGCGAGATTGAGGTGGAACTATTATGCAAGATCTCCACAAGACCCAGTCCGCCAACACCGCCTCTCCCTTGCGTGGATCTAGAAATCTGTGAGAGACGTTGAGGGCACTCCTTCTCTGGCCCAATTCTTATAGGACAAGAAGCTTGGGGTTTTCCTTCGCTCGTGTGGACTGCTATAGAGGAGCAGATATACTTTTTGTGCTTGGAACTCAGCCACCTATTTCTGAATCTGATTTTGGAGCACCTTGGTTGATTATTAACTCAATACCTCTCAGGTATATTGTAATGTGTTGCTTTATTTATTTCTAGATTCATGAAATCGCAAGATCTGGAACTCTTTTGGGTTGTTCTCGTTTGTATTTTCCGTTGTGCACATGCGTTGTGCTTTCCTCTATAATGTGTAGAAAACCCAATAGGTAAACCTCGTCCCAATGTATAGGACAGAATGGTTCAGGAGTTGTTAGTCCTGCGAGCTGAAGGCTCAGGTGGTGAGATAAAACCTTGTCTGTGCATAAACTAGTGGCGAGTCTTCGGTACTGGTCCAATTGTCACACCGGCTTGTGGAAGTGCACCTAGGATGTGTACAGCAGCGTACGTAAGATCTAGGTCTGGTAGTGTGTATACCCACCTAGAAGTGGAGTGCCTGATCCACTATTTCCGTAGCCACGATGGAAGTACCTGAGAGGCTTGCTACCTCTGAATAGTGGGAATAAAAGGTCTGTGCGTGTAGAGTCGTGTGGGTGAGTTGTACTGTATTAACATAACATAACACATCATAGCATACATACATATTATACGCATATGCACTGGAAAATCCTAATCATATAAATTAGTATGGGTTTTTTTATATGATAAATTATAATTCCGGAAATCTTAACTTATAAGTTTGTATGAGCATTCATATAAGTTAAGGTACTCTAGAAGATTATTTAGTAGTTTTACTTGTTACATTTACTTGCGCCGCATTTACATATTTATTACTTACTTATTATCTCTTACTGTTGGACATATTGTTCACTTGTTCATATATGCTGCTAGTATAATTCATGTCACCTGCTCTTATTTTTACCCCTTGATGTCCTTCGCTTCGTCCTCTCGCTCGGTACCTAGGAGTCATGGGGGAGGCGAAGACAAAATTGGCTTAGTCTTTTTGACTAACGGTCAGATATGGTCGTAACACCAGGAGATCGAAGTGGGAGAGCAGCAGTACGTCAGGCAGGATGTGATGGCAGATCCTGAGGAGCAGATGTCGCATAATACTGTTGGATCTTATGGCGCCCTTAGAGGGGGGGTGAATAAGGGTTTTATAGAATTTAAATCTTAATTAAATTTATCAGAGCTTGGGACTGAAGTTTCAGAATATTTTATAGGAAAATATATTTTAATATCTCAGATAAGGGAAACAGAACTCTTTCCTTACTGTTGTTAACGCCTTGCGTTAAGTGTTAACGTCGGGCGTTAGCTCTTTAGAAAATTAATCTGCTCAGAATTATGTCAATGAGATTTTACTAATGAAAACATTAATGAAATACAATTCCAGAAAATCAGAGATAATAAAAATGATTATTGTATTTCAAAGATAATTACACAAATGTTAATTTTAATACTTTGATAAAAATATAAATTAAAACATTCTTGAAAAGGAAATAAAATCAATTGAATAGAACATTAAAAGACATGATTTTATTTCATAATAAATTGAATACAGAAATGTTTGATTTCTATAACGCTAGAAATCAAGACGAGAATATGTAAAAATACTTTTTGTTGTTTCACTGGTCCTTCTCCCAAGGACCAGTTGGCTATAGCCTATCTTACCCCAGATAAGGCCTCTAGTCACCCCCTAGATCTACCCTCTACCTAGTCACCACGCACAAGGCAGCTAATTACCCCCTAAGACACACAAGGACCTAGTCACCAACAACCGCGGCGAATTACCCACGGAATCCTTCCCGGAATCCGACGTTCTCCCCGAACAATTTCTCCACACCAAAATACAAAAGGAAAATGTAGAAGATTACAAGATAAGTAAAGAGAAACTCCCCAAGAAATTCTGAAGGTGAAGACGAAGTCGATGTAGATGTTGGCATTCTTGAAACGATCGGCCTTCATATGGGATATGCGTTATAGACCTTCTCCTTCAAAATCCTCTTTAGATCTTCATGATAGCCCAAGGGAGATCTCTTAATTGCTGTACACGGGCCTCTCTTAAAATTATTGGAATTCTGGAATCATCATGAATAGAATGAGAGGGGTTGTACTTTAAATAGCCGTGGGAGCTAATGCGTGGCGTTAAGAGTTAACGCCGTCGTTAGTGAACGTGCACTGTCGTGGCTGAAATCACGCAACCGTCAATATCATGGTAGTTTGTGGATTCAACGCGAGCGTTAAGAGTCAACGCTGGCATTGAGTTTCGTTCCCCTTCAAAGATCGTCGAACTGCATCAAATTCGTCGAACGCAAGTTAATTTCGTCGAACGCAATATTGTTATGCAGTAGCTCAGTTCGTCGAACTCTAATTCGTCGAGCTGCCTTCTCATTTCGTCGAATGGCATTTTCGTCGAACGCAATTTTGTCGAACGGTTAGTGCCCAGCGTTAAGACCTAATGCCTGGCGTTGTCTCTGGCTTCTCCACGGAATCGTTCTCGATGGCATTTCTTCTCGACGGATTCCTTCTCAACGGAAGTTAACGCGGGGCGTTAACAACTAACGCGGGGCATTAGCTGTAACAGTACTGGCTAGCCTGACCCGGGCCCCTAGCCCAGTACTGCCGGCACCGACGGCCCAGGCCCGTCAAATGACCTACTGGCACCGCCGGTTCAGCCTGACCACAACTGGTCAACAATAAGCCTGCAGGCCGTACACCCCAATGCCTCTCTGGCCCTGTTTCTCAGGCGCAGCGCATTGTTGGAGGGGGGTCTCGAACCCACAACCTCCCTTGATAAGAACCTCTTCAAACAGGTCTCATCACCAACTGAGTTGCAGCTCAGTTGGTGATGAGACCCCTCCAACAACGCGCTGCGCCTGAGAAATAGGGTCAGAGAGGCGTTGGGGTGTACGGCCTGCAGGCTTGTTGTTGACCAGTTGTGGTCAGGCTGAACTGGCGATGCCAGTAGGTCGTTTGACGGGGCTGGGCCGTTGGTGCCAGCAGTACTGGGCTAGGGGCCCGGGTCAGGCTAGCCAGTACTGTTACAAAAAGTGCAATTTTGTAACAGGGCTAGCCTGACCCGGGCCCCTAGCTGCAGCTCAGTTGGTGATGAGACCTGTTTGAAGAGTGCCAGTAGGTCATTTGACGGGCCTGGGCCGTCGGTGCCGGCAGTACTGGGCTAGGGGCCCGGGTCAGGCTAGCCAGTACTGTTACAAAATTGCACTTTTTGTAACAGTACTGGCTAGCCTGACCTGGGCCCCTAGCTCAGTTGGTGATGAGAATGTTACAAAAAAGTGCACTTTTTTGTAATAGTACTGGCTAGCCTGACCCGGTCCCCTAGCCCAGTAATGCCGGCACGGACGGCCCAGGCCCGTCAAACGACCTACTGGCACCGCCGGTTCAGCCTGACCACAACTGGTCAACAACAAGCCTGCAGGTCGTACACCCCAACGCCTCTCTGGCCCTGTTTCTCAGGCGCAGTGCGTTGTTGGAGGGGGGTCTCGAACCCACAACCTCCCTTGATAAGAACCTCTTCAAACAGGTCTCATCACCAACTGTTGTTGTTGACCAGTTGTGGTCAGGCTGAACCAGCGGTGCCAGTAGGTCGTTTGACGGGCCTGGGCCGTCGGTGCCGGCAGTACTAGGCTAGGGGCCCGGGTCAGGCTAGCCAGTACTGTTACAAATACATTAGCTCTCTTTTTAGAGAGTCACCTCCATTTAGTATACTACTCATAGGGATGTGTAACTATAGTTCTTGTACAACCTGCATTCTATAAACACACAAAATACAAGATCAAATACAACACGGTATTTGTTATTCTCAAACCAAGAGATGTGAAACATAGGCTCCAACAATCTCCCTCTTTTGATAATAACAAATACCTGTATGAGAAATTAGTGAGATTAAGACCATTTGTGTTTATAGATAAGTGAGGTAATAATATATGCATGAATAATAGGTAAGGGAGTGATAGATTTGATAGCGATAATGCATACTCTTTCGATATGAAATCCTCCCCCTACATAAGTGTTCTCTTATAATTTACTCCCCCTAATATCTATTTTAATAGATTTATCAATTTCTTCTCCCCCTTTGTTATTAGCAAAAGTGGGTAGGGATGAGCATATGATAGTGTATCCTCTTATATGATTACTCCCCCTACAAAGATACCCCGTTTTTTGAGTTTAATATTATTATAATGCACTCCCCCTAAATATTAGATTTATACAATTTAATCTCCCCTCCTGGTAGTATCAAAAGAAGGTTTAAGAGAGAGTGTGCAATAAGGAGTAATATGTTCTATGTCGAGAAGAAAAATAGGATGCAATCAAAAGCTTGTTAAATACTACTTGTTGAGAAAAATATAACATATAGTAGTAAGCAACATAGCTAACATGTTAAAGTAAGCATTCTTATTTTAAGATACCACTTGTTGAAAAGAAAACCACAGTGTTAAAAAAAGACATGAATGAGCATAAGTGGTAAACTTAATAGAAGAATATAATAAGCACTCTTAAACATAAACATCATTTTAGAAGATAAAATCATATAAAGGATAATGAGTTTTAAATTTGAAAAGTTGATGTTTGAGTTAAAGATTGAAGAGATGCTATTCTATTAAGATAAAATTGCAAACATGATTTGATGATATCAAGAAAAGATACAAAGATACAATGTAATCAAATTTGCATTTCAAGTAAACATAAACATTGTAGCGATCATGCTTTGTTATCTAGTGCATTTACTTAAGTTTGTAGAGAATAGTATAGATGAGCATCAGGATCCAATTCTCATGAGTAGAAGTTTTATGAAAGATAATGATGTGTACAAAATAGTGTTTTGATAAAGTATGCAAGTGAATCAATCAAAAATACATGACTTATATAATGAAATAACACAACATTAAAATACACAAATACTATTACTTCCACAATATTTCAATGCACATGAATAAATAGTACAACTACCAAGGTGCTTTGCACACACAATGCTTATTAAGACTTATCAGGGTGCAAAGTAATGTTTGGGGATCACTTTTATACTTCTTAGCATTATTTTCAAATTTTATTTGTGATCCGGTGTACTTAGAGAAGTGATGTATAAATGTTTGCTACAAGACACTTTACAATTCTTAGCCAAGGTGCTCAACCTCACAATGCTCATTAAGACTTATCAGGAGGGTGAGTAGTGTTTGGTGGAGTTTTCCTTGTCATTTATTATTTGCTTTTTAGTTTAGTGACTAAGGACTCCGAATTCACTTGTTTTGCAAACATAGCATTTTAAACCACATTTCTCTAAAGAATAAGTGCATGAAAGACAAAGAATTGTAATAACCAATTCAATATTGTGTAGGTAATCTATTTATGCATTTTAATTATTTATGTTATTACACTACATAATCATGCAAGTATAAGATTGTAAACACATGTAAGTTATCAAATATAAGTGAGTGAATGAATCATTATCAAACATAATACATTACTCATACTTAGAGGTATGCTAAGCATTTCTACACATATTTATCTACAGTCAATTTCATTGCACATAACAAGATAATTTTCAAGGCATGACAAATACAAAACAATGTTTTTTAAGAAACTTGAAAGTTAAATTAAACATTGTATTTAATCTTTAATTGATATAATTAATCATCATTGACAATGGCAATGAATAACAATCAGTTTTTTTTATAAATTTTTTAATAATTTTTTATAAAAGCACAAAACAATAAACACACATAAAGAGAAAAAAACATATTTTTGCTCTTTGAAATTGTTTTGTAATTTTGTATTTGTTTTTTATATATATATATATATATATTCTCTGGAAAACATAGAAGTCGTTAATAGCCCTTTCAGTAAATGATATTCTATGCCAGATAGATACACCCAAAATAATGCATGAGAAAATACAAATTTTTTTGAAAAGAAATAAAATTTTGTTTTAAAGAAAATAAAAAGATAGAAAAATTTTTACAAACAGAGAAATAAAATACACATAAAATATTAAAATAATACCAGAAGTTACTCAAAACAAAAAAAAATGGAGCAAAGGAGCTAACGCCAGGCGTTAGCTTCTTAACGCCAAAACAGAACTGCATTTCTTGATTTTTTTTTAAAAATGTTTTGCAAAATTCTTTTGTATTATAAAGAGGCCTTCCTTTAGTTGAAATTTCAGAGTATATTGATTAGATTTGAAGGCTCTTTTAGCATGTTTTTGGTGATTTTTCAAGTACTTGTGTTTTGTAAAATATGAAAACAAAAGATGCGATGTTAGAACAAAAACAAATATGCATGATTTTAGTATAAGGAGTGAGATAATATTCATGCAATGAATATAATATGAGTATACCCAAGAATAATATACCCTAACTACATGTCTACACACTATAGCCCCGTACTAAGAGATAGATGGACAGGAGGAGCTGCACACATGCCATAGGTTGGGGTGTTAATCCCATATGCATACAAAAGACGACGCTCAACCTAGCACTCTTTCTCCCCAGTGCCTCGCAAGGCCCTACTGGAACCCTCCCTGGTTAAGGACAAGACATGACTTAGAGGTTAGGTCTCTAATGCACACAATCTTACACCCTCACTATTGTGAGACACAAGTCATGGGTTAATGATTATGGATATACTAAGCGTGTATGCCTTAATATATTAATTATGGTATAATTGCATGATTAGTTTTGGATTTACACTTATATCGAAGATTGTTGATTTTAAATCCATTTAGAAAAATTTTATTCATGCAAATAACTACAAATAAAATTATGATTTTCATATTCTAGTAATATAATTTACTTTAGCATTTCAAGATATATAACTAGCATGGACATTGATTTCTACCAATGGTAAGTGATGATGCTAGTATGATGAATTACGACAACAAGGTGCAAAACTAAGTAAAATTAGACAAATATATAATTGAATTGCATGTACTCAAACATAGAGTTTTGAATTTTCATAGACCTAGAAAGAAGTGACAATTCTATTTGATTTCATCTTGTTGATATCAAGTTAATTCATAGGTCTAAAGATAATGAGATACATGCAAACAATAGAGATGCACATCACACACACAAAACAAGATATGAAACTATAATACCAATTGCAATCATATATTTCATAATTCCTAAGATTGATAGAATTAGTTGATTTAAGATAGGTCTTGATGGATCATGAATTATGATATATGATTATAGTGAATTTTAGCATAAGATATTAATAGATCATGGTGGTGATTGTGAAATCATATTCATCATTTTTGTAAATTTTCTTTTTGATTATAATTTGTAGAAATTAGACAAAATAAATACAAGGTATTTGAAAATAATGATAGTAAAATAATTTTTTAGAAAAATAATAATTAGAGAAATTAGAATTTTTAGGAAAATATGCCACCGCCAACGTTAGTGATAACACCTGGCGTTAGTAAAAGAGTTACAATATTTGATTTAAACACATTATTTTTTATATTATTTGATTCCAATTTTCTCGATTATGATTTTCAATATAGGGGCTATTATATGCAGCAATGAAAAATGGACAAATATGCAATAAGTTGTGCATTTAATATTTTAGCCTAAGACCCCTAAAAGTCCATTTAAATCCAATTTTAAAAGTAATTTCAGTAGTCTTGATAATATCATTTAGCAAATTTAGCATTCAATTTATAATGATAATATAAGACATTTATAGGCAATGGATTTAACAAGGATAAAACATATAAAAAGGAAAGATAGATCACTTAAAAAAATTATGACTTTATATTCAATTTGATTTGTTAAACATTAGGCTTAAAATGAAAGTCATGTCTCATGATAAATAAAGTGATCATAGTGTGTTGGCTCAAAAATAAGAGATAAACAAAAGAAAAAGCAATTAAGCATATCATGAAGTAGAATAATGATATTTCATTTATAATTTATTTCTACTTCATGCAATACAATGATTCCTAGTGAATGAGAGATTTAGGTATCCAAAGGGGACCAAGTGTGATGGTTCCTTTGGGTACCCAAATACAACGTGTTGGCTTTTGAGGAGATAGTGATGAATGAGCCTTTACAAGTGGAGCTAGTGTTTCATTTTTAATTTTGGGCCTCCATTCATACTTTGGTTGTTTATCTTTTAAATTCATATTATGATTATTTGACATCTTTTTGGGATGATAGTTGTTTGAAAAATAATTCATTTGGGATTTAAGTTTATTCAAATTATTTTTCAAAATAAATTGATGTTGATAATCATAATGAATTTTATTATATTGATTATTTGAGAGTTTATAAGAGTGATGGTCTTTCTTAAGAATTGAATGTTGAAAGAGTGGGTTACAATATATTTTAAATGATTGGTTCTTATTTTGATGATTTTCATTTCCACTCTTTCTTATAGACATACTCTTATAATATGAAGTTAAGCTTTTAGGCTTTTGATTATTTGATAAACTAGAAATAAAAGATTTTTTATTATATGAACAATTTTGAATAAACATTTTTAATGATTCTAGTTTATCCTTTAAATTATCATTTTCTTTTATCAATTTTTCATTATGCTCTTTTGAAGTTAAAAGTCCTTTTTCCAAAACTTTGAGTTCTTCTTTAAAAGTATTATAATCAAAACAAGGTTTAGCATTTTTAATTAAAGAGCATGAATGAGAATTTGAAACATCAATATAAGATTCTACTTTAGCATTTGCTTTTAAAGTTTTATTTTCTAAACATAATTTGGAATTAGCATGTTTCAACGTTGAAATTTTACGTTAAGCAAATTTAAGCACACGAAATGTAGAAATAGAATTAGTTACAAAAAGAGAAGATTTAGATTTTCTTACCTTGTTATAGTTTCCGTCTTCTCTTTTGCTTGATGTTTTGCCATCAATTGAGTTCAATATTGTTTCTCTCTTAGATTGATCTTCCTCCAAGAATGAGTCCTCGTCAATTTCTTCTCTTAGATCCATAAGGAATTCCTCTTGTTCATCATTTGTGGAAGGAAGACTATAAGTATTCTCAAGAAATTTCCAAACTTCAAAAGAAGTAGGAAGCGTATAAATAAGTTTGAAAATATTTTGATCTAGAGCACAATATAGACTATTCATAGATTTAACATTTAAAACATTTCATTTTTATTTAAAATACTTGGGGCATTTTAATAGTAATATTCCAAACTTCAATATCCATAGATTTAAATAAAATTCCATAAGAGTTTTCCACCCATTAT
Source organism: Dactylorhiza incarnata (assembly GCA_033032865.1). Classification (NCBI taxonomy): domain Eukaryota; kingdom Viridiplantae; phylum Streptophyta; class Magnoliopsida; order Asparagales; family Orchidaceae; genus Dactylorhiza; species Dactylorhiza incarnata. The sequence goes on along the minus strand of JAWHQI010000017.1, from coordinate 1,510,862 downwards.
AATTTTCACCCATAAATAATGGTGGACATAATGATTTTTCATTTTCATAAAAATTATCCCCTCTAGAAGATGCGAGATCATGAAGCGCCAGTATTCCCGGTTGTGAAGCCGTATTGGAATAACCTACGCTCTGATACCACGTGCTGGATCTTACGGCGCCCTTAGAGGGGGGGTGAATAAGGGTTTTATGGAATTTAAATCTTAATGAAATTTATCAGAGTTTGGGACTGAAGTTTCATAATATTTTATAGGAAAATATTTTTTAATATCTCAGATAAGGGAAACAGAACTCTTTCCTTACTGTTGCTAACGTCTGGCGTTAGGTGTTAACGCTGGGCGTTAGCTCTTCAGAAAATTAATCTGCTCAGAATTATGTCAATGAGATTTTACTAATGAAAGCATTAATAAAATACAATTCCAGAAAATCAGAGATAATAAAAATGATTATTGTATTTCAAAGATAATTACACAAATGTTAATTTTAATACTTTGATAAAAATATAAATTAAAACATTCTTGAAGAGGAAATAAAATCAATTGAATAGAACATTAAAAGACATGATTTTATTTCATAATAAATTGAATACAGAAATGTTTGATTTCTATAACGCTAGAAATCAAGGCGAGAATATGTAAAAACACTTTTTGTTATTTCACCGGTCCTTCTCCCAAGGACCGGTTGGCTATAGCCTATCTTACCCCAGATAAGGCCTCTAGCCACCCCCTAGATCTACCCTCGACCTAGTCGCCATGCACAAGGCGGCGAATTACCCCCTAAGCCACACAAGGACCTAGTCGCCAACAACCGCGGCGAATTACCCATGGAATCCTTCCCGGAATCCGACGTTCTCCCCGAACGATTTCTCCACACCAAAATACAAAAGGAAAAAGTAAAAGATTACAAGATAAGTAAAGAGAAACTCCCCAAGAAATTCTGAAGGTGAAGATGAAGTCGATGTAGATGTTGTCATTCTTGAAACGATCGTCCTTCATATGGGATATGCGTTGTAGACCTTCTCCTTCAAAATCCTCTTTAAATCTTCATGATAGCAAAAGGGAGATCTCTTAATTGCTGTACACGAGCCTCTCTTAAAATTATTGGAATTATGGAATCATCATGAATAGAATTAGAGGGGTTGTACTTTAAATAGCCACGGGAGCTAACGCGTGGCGTTAAGAGTTAACGTCGACGTTAGTGAACGTGCACTATCGTGGCTGAAATCACGCAACCATCAATATCGGGGCAGTTTGTGGATTCAACGCGGGCGTTAAGAGTCAACGCTGGCGTTGAGTTTCGTTCCCCTTCAAAGTTCGTCGAACTGCATCAAATTCGTCAAACGCAAGTTAATTTCGTCGAACGTAATATTGTCGTGCAGTAGCTCAATTTGTCGAACTCTAATTCGTCGAGCTTCCTTCTCATTTCGTCGAATGGCATTTTCGTCGAACGCAATTTCGTCGAACGGTTAGCGCCCAGCATTAAGACCTAACGCCTGGCGTTGTCTCTGGCTTCTCAATGGATTCATTCTCGATGGCATTTCTTCTCAACGGATTCCTTCTCAACGGAAGTTAACGCGGGGCGTTAACAACTAACGCAGGGCGTTATCTCTCTTTCCAGAGAGTCACCTCCATTCAGTATACTACTCATAGGGATGTGTAGTTATAGTTCATGTACAACCTGCATACTATAAACACACAAAATACAAGATCAAATACAACACGATATTTGTTATTCTCAAACCAAGAGATGCGAAACATAGGCTCCAACAATTACTACTACCACACGGCGACAATTGTTAACAGTATTTTGATTAGCTTCCGCATAGTGTAGTGTGATAGAGAGTGTATTTTTATTTTCTTTTGGATTTGTACCGGGTTTAAGCCTTTGCACTCTTTTATAATTTTTCTCATTGTGGACTATTTGCATCTTATATATATATATATATATATATATATATATATATATATATCTTAACTACTATAAAGGAAATATAAACTCATGGCTTCGAAATTAGAATAGCCGTCTGATCACGGCTTCATAATTTTGCTGCCGTCCGATCGAGCTCAATCAAATCACACTCTCTCTCTCTCCAAATTTTACTAGGTCTCCTAAACCTACTACTAGGGTGTCCTAAACCTATGTAAAATTACATTTTTGCCCCTTTATAAGGCATAAAATATTTCAAACTCAGGTTAGCTGACACTCCCCCACTACCTGCCCAAAAACAGCCCAAAACAAGCCCGCTACAAGCTCGATAACAGCAATTGTTCAACAAATAATCATCAGGGCTGCTTTATATATTTAATGCTACAAACAAAATAGGCGGTGTGGGACTATTTCTATGATTTGAGATGCGTGTTTTTTATGATTTCAAGCTCGATTTCTATCTTATTTGAGAAACTGATCAACATGAAAGTTGTAGATCTCATCGAGACGAATAACTTTTATGTTGAATACTTTTTGATTTGAAGTCGTTTAAGCTCCCGATTCGGCGTGACTTTTTTTAGATCTAAATCGGGGCCCTAAACGGCTTCAGATCAAAGAGTGATCAACATGAAAGTTATTCTTTTCGATGAGATCTACAACTTTTATGTTCATCACTTTTTCAAATAAGATACAAATCGGGCTCAAAATCATAAAAAATGAGACTCACATTATAAAAGCCTGGATGCGGTCGAAGGCCTCCTGACAGCAACGCGCCAGGGGCGGGCTAAGCCCGCCTCCGCGGGTCGGGTACTATCACATGGGGCACGAGGGGCCCCCTGTGCGCTGTCACTCGTATAACTCCGGGAAAAAATATATATATATATATACACCTGTGGTTGTGGACTTGCATAGTTGGTAACATTTCTCTCTTCTCAAAATTAGCATGTGATATGATCGAACAAGTCGGCAGGATCGTTGTCGAGTGATGACAACTAACTCGTGATTTGGAGTTACCGTAAGACGACGTTTCTGGGCATAAGGTCCGGGAACTCTCCGGTAAAGAGGAGGGGGATCTTATAGTTTTAGTATTATATTTCAAAATACATTTTTTTAATAAGAACTATTATTAAAGGCTCTCACTATTTTATTCAAATTGATAACTTTTAATATCAATCCAGAGAGTTTATGTGAGTTACTCTCTAGTCGACAATATCCGTATTTCACCGCCATCATAAGTCAGATTTGGTTGATCTCCCACAATATGGCTATTTAGGTAGACAACTTTTTCCAATTGCCTCATCATGCAACTCCTGTATGGTTGGTGAATAGCATTTATTCGCATCCATCAAATGGTGCATGCAAACCCTAGCCTCTAGACTCTCAACCATTGAGGTCACCTAGTTAAATTTGACCCGATGTCGACAGTGGGATATCACAATTATCCGCTCACACCCTTACCAAGATAGGTTGATGCACATTGCTTTGGCAAGCCCACACTTCATCGATCTAGGTAGGAAGAGTGTCATCCATCGGAAGGCATCTGAATACTTAATATTAATTCTAAGGGATTTTTCATGATACTTGATGAACACTTAATCTTGATTAATATTTAATCAATATGCACACATTTTCACAATTATGAAAAACACAACAAGCATAACCCGGATACATTCCAGATGCACAAAACCATCAACAATTGATGTTTGGATTAAATCTGATTATTTAGAACATTTCTAAATCTTCGAATTTACATGTACTAGATACAAGCACAAGCAAACACCCTTATGACAGTAGACAAGCTCGTCGCTCTATGCTTTAGTTTCACAAACTAACTGATGAGTACTTTTTGTACTCATCTTTTAGTATAATTTTAATGTAGTTTTAATATGAATTTATATAATTTATATGTATTTTCTTATTTAATATGTTCCCTTTTAATTTTATAAAGTAATTTAAGTCTTTTCTGTGTTTTCCAGGATTTCTGGGCATTTTGGGCAAAATTGTCAAGTACACGCCCAAGGTCATGGGCGTAACCAAGGGCATGACAGCCAAAGATGTGTTCCAGACCTGCTTCTGTCACCCCGGAGTCGTTCTGTGAAGAATTCGCCAAGTACACGTCCCAGGTCACGGGCGTGATCAAGGGCGTGACCCTGGCTGTTGCGTTCGACGAAAATTCAGGAGATCGACGAACAGGCGAGAGTTCGACGAATGTTCAAAATTGTCAAGTATACGCCTCAGGTCACGGGCCTGACCAAGGGCGTGACATCCAAGTCACGGCCGGGACCCCACCACCAGCTGCCAGCACGCCTGCCACGTCAATTAAAGTTGCATGCCCCACGTCACGGGCGTGACCAGGGGGCGTGACTTCCAGATCACGGGCGTGACTCATCCCGCGCCACTTCCCGCTTCTTCCCGCCGAAGATTCCCGCCAGAAGCCAGATTTTAAGATTACACGCCCCAGGTCACGGGCGTGACCTAGGGCGTGATGCGCCCGAACTGCCTGCATTAATGACAGTCGGCGTCCTTTCCGCACCCAGAATATCGCACGCCTTACACGCCCTTGGTCACGGGCGTGACCGAGGGCGTGTAACCCAGAATCTCTGCCTATTTAAAGCCAGCTTCACCAGGAACTTGGGGAGGAAGTTTGGAACGAATTCTTAGGATTAGAACTTTCATTTCATGTCTTTATTTTCATGTTTTAGTAGTTCTTACGCTCCTCCTTTATTTCTTACAATTGTACTTTCAATTCAATAGTTGTAATTTCTTTTCATTTAATAAAATAGTTCTTTTGTTTTCTCATTCTCTTCTTTCTCCTTCATGAACTTTTTTATTTCTTTTGATACCAACTCCAAAGTTTTAATTTATAGTGTTGAAACCAATTTCTCGGCCTCTAGTGGAGCTCGGGGCCCTCGCCGAAACGAGGGGCGGCTAGCCCTTACTAATCCCTCGGCGCAGGTAGATTGAAGACTAGGAAGAAGACTAAGACCTTAGTCACAGTGAGGAGGTCCCTCCACTAACCCGGAAGATTGTTGAGCGCTTCCCCTCCCAAGCCGAAGTTGAGACTCGGGCACCTTGGAGAGCTCTAGAAAAGCTGACCAAAGAAAGCCTGAGGAGAGAGAAGCTGAAGTGTAGATCCTCTCCAAAGGTGCCCTCAAGGTCCTATTTATAGATTTTCTGAAATGGCCTGCAAACAGCAGGATTCCGCCTTTTGATTTTACTATCCGCACCCCAAATGGGTTTGCTAACAGCCAAACTCCGCTGTTTGGAGAGGCTAAAGACAGACCACCAAGGGTAAAGGGTAATTTGACCCTATTGGCTTATAGGCAAGGGGCTGCGAGGACCTTCCTATGAGATGCTCTCGCGGGCCTCCTCGCAAGCCCTTCTCGCAATGCCTCTCTTAGGCGAGCCCATGCGAGGACCTCACCGGCCACTTCTGGTGGTGTCTGCCGAGGTCCGGTCTCGCGAACCTTCCTGCGAGATCGCCTTTGGACCGCCGATTTTGGACCAAGTCGACGGATGCCGAATCGTTAAGTTGTTTGCTGTCCGCTGGGATGGGGGGGGTTCGCCGGCCGCTGCTTCCCCGATGTAATTTGCCGAGGTCTGGATCTTGCGGCTCCCCTTGCGAGACCATCCCTTTGACTTTAATGATCGTAGAACGTTTTGTCGACGGCTGATGACTTCGCCGAACAGGGGCAGGCTTGACGACCATAGGCGGGCTCGACGAACTAGGGAGAGTTCGTCGAACGCTTCACTCCTTCTATCGAACTCTGGGAACTTTTTTAAGTCGCCTGCGGGTAGTTCATCTCGCCTATGCTTCTCGCTCGCCACTCCGCGAGCCCTCCGAGAGAGATTTCTCTCCGATCACTCTCACGAGGTCTTCGGCCCCAAGGCCTCTCTCTTACCACTTCACCCCATTGCCTTCTTAAACCGCCTCCTCGGCTGGCGAATATCGGGGTTGTACACAATCCCCGCTCTTCGCGAGGATATTTATGCTCGCAAAGAAACATCCAACTCCCGGCATTCGCCAGCTCCTTGTTGATCTGTCAGGAATCTTTGGTGGGACCCACCCTGTGGGCTATAAATATCGTCCCGAGTCTCCAATGGCCTGTGTTGCTACTTCCCTTCCTCTCCCTTTGCCTGATACTGTAGTTGTCTGGAGATGCCTCTTTCCAAAGAAGCCGAGGCTCGCCTGAGGGAGATGAGAGCCGGCGGGCTACCCTCCATGACCAGGTTCCCCGCCTGGATGAACCGGCCGCCGCCCGCTCAGTCGCCGAAAGTCAAGAAGGCGAAGGCGGTTTGTCGCACCGGGGACGATTCCGTGTTTCTGGACTCCTCCCCGGACGATCGCGACCCTAAGAAGGTACGAGCTACTCCAGTTCACGTCAATAAATTTGCTTCATTCATTTCTACTCGCAGGATGCTTTGCCGAGCGAGAACGCTGGAGAACTCGCTGAGGGGTCTCGCAAAAGTCCGCAGGTGGATATGAATCCCGCTGGGAAAAATGTCACCAGTATGATCTTAATCTCGCGTGCCTTAATGTTTTTTGTATGCCCATATATGACCTCAGTTCCTTACTTCTTACAGTTTCGCCCCTGAAATCTCCGGCCCGCCAGACGTCGCGACCTCCGTCTCCGCCTCCGCCTCCTGACAAAATCATAGATAAGCCCGGATTCCGGCTCCTGACGAGCGAGGAGACCGATGGCTCTGTGCCGCCAAAGATTCCCCCGACCAACAGCGCAGCCTACCCTGCCGGCCTGGGCAAATCTCTCTATCCTCTCTATGGCAACGTGTTCCAGGGCCGTCCTTTGACTTCTCGCCCCCCGCTTAGTAAGCATTCTGACCTCGCCAAAACCCTACGCGAGCTCACGCGCACTATCTAACCTCTTCGTAATATTTTGCAGAAGATACCGAAAACCCGCACACCGATTCCGAGCTGGGCGACAACGAGATGTCCCCCCTTCCTGACCAGGTGGAGGAATTCTTAGGGGATCCGTGAAATCCCGAGATGATGAAACAACGAGCTGCGGAATTGCTGAGGAAACATGGGCGGATGCTGATGGACCTCAACATGCAGGCGAGACGGGATAGAGAAGCCGCCGAGGACAGGCACGCGGCCCTGATGGAAGAGTGCGCGAGGCTTCGGCAGGCGAGACAGCGTGACCAGGATGAGAATGCCACAACGCCGGAGGTTCATATAGCTAGGATGAGAGATTACGCCTACCTTATTGACAGGGAGGGCCGTTTGGCCGAGGACTATTACAACACTAGGGTTCCTCCGAGATCCGGGTCGCGGGGTGGGGGCAGGTGGAAATGGTTACCCCATGATTCTCGCTAACTGCTGTGTTGTGAACTTATTTGTAATGGGTGTCGTTATTTTTAGACAATCTCGCTACGGCTCGTAACTCACATATTCGCCACTTATGTTGGCTTTTATTTCTTTCGACAATAAGTATCAGTAGCTTTTTGTTGTTTCTCGCTCGCTGCCAATAAATCTGTCTTATTTTTATGTTATACTGCGCTCGCGAGGACCATCTGTTCTCGCTAAATATATCCCGCGAAAATGTTGTTTGTACTAACCCCGCAGGTCCCTCTCGCCCACATTCGTGATGTGATGTTTTTGCTGCTACCCGCACCCGCCGGCGCTTGGACTTCTTCCCGCCATTTTGCTTTGGCTATAAATAGGCGGCCATAACTGAGTCAACCACCGCATTTATTTTCGACCTTCTTCCTCCTCTGCTTCAAAGCTCTCGCTCCTCCCCGTTCTCGCTTTTCTTCTTTCCTTGCAGGTTACTAAAATGGGTGGCGACGCTAATGAGTCGGAGGGTCGGTGGAAGATCGCTAAAGCTTTCGCCGAGCATAGCTTCTTCCACTGCAATCTGACCGATGAGGAGTACTTCAGCGCGGTCGCCAACTATGTCACCCCCCCCCCCCCCCCGTTCGAGGCACGTCATCCTAGCGAGAACGACGTGATCAATGCCCCGCTGGTAGACGAGCTGGCCATCCCCACCGCCCATTTTGCGGTCGGCCTGCGCCTTCCCCTATGGCCGGAAGCTCGCCAGGTAATAATCGCTCTCGCTTGCTTCTTATTCTCTATAGTCCAAGTCTCGTTCGTCATGTAGACTAATACCGTTCTCGCTGCTCGCCAGGTGCTCAAGCACTATGGCGTTGTTCCGGGCCAGCTTACCCCCAATGTTATGGCAGTGGTCACCGCCTTTGCCTGCTACCTTCGCGAGGAACGCATCGAGTTCAGCCTCCCGGCCTTCCGGAAGCTGTTCTCGTTTCACGCCTACAAGGATGGGACGGCCTACTTCGTGGGCTCGGGTCCTAAGGTCGTCGAGACCGTCAACAAGGCTCACTTCTGGGCCCAGAAGTTCCTCGTCGTCAAGGGGAACTTCGGCAATATCCCCCTCTCGCAAAGTTCAACACAGCGAGACCACGTACCGCCCTACCGCCCTTGGCGGCCACGACGCCCTCCTCTATCAGTTCTTCTGTAAGAAGAACTTTGAGGTCGTTTATCTCCGCCACAACCTCGATTCGCTGCCTCCAGTTCTCGCCGGGGAAGGTAAAGATCTCGCTTAGCAACTACAATTTGGTTCTCTGCCATTCCGTACATACTGAAATTTCAATGCTTATTTCTTAGGCGAGCGGGATCTTCCCCTCCATCCCCCTTACGCGAGCAATCGGAAAACCGACGCTACCCTGGCTCTCGCAACCAAGGGGGCGGAAGCTTGCCGAGGCGCCGTCACTTCGGGTGAGCCCTCCTCTAGCAAGAGACCGGGGGCTTCTGGTAGTCATGTCGCTCCCTCGAAATCTCCGCCAAAGAAGAAGAGCAGGAAGAGCGGGGTCTCGCTCGCCTCCTTGAAAGGAAAGGAGCCCCGCGAGGTCGCCTTCGATGAGTTCGACCTCACCGGCCTCTCCGCAGGGGGTGAGGACGATGAGCCTTGCCAGGAGGCTCCTAGAGCCTCCATCCTGCCCATCCCTGTCAACCACTACAACTTCGGCCTCGGCCAGAGGCGCCGGGATGAGACTGGTGAGCTCCTAGTCAACTGGAAACCGGAGACCAACAGGGTGGACATCTCCACCATCCTTCCCTCCTGGGTCGAGAAGGAGACCGTCAGTGGTCACGCCTTCGACCTCGCGTTCGCTCTTTATGGTCGTGAGGATGCGGGGTCTTATAAATATGAGACTGCGAGAACCCTCGCTTTCGAGAGCGCGAGGTCGCAGTTGCGTTCCGCCGAGCTCGCCCATATGACGGGGAGGCGTTGCTTGCAGTTGGAGCTTCAGAACGTGGAACTCGCGTGGGCCTATCAGGGGCTCCTTACCGAGATCACGCAGCTGAAGGAGAAGCTGCTCGCCGCAGAGGGCAGTGTGGTGAGTTAGACTTCCTCATCTTCCTTTCCTTTGGCTGTTTCGCCTTTTTTAACTAAACTTAATTGCAGGATGTCGAGGCCGCCGGGAGAGCCGACGCTCGCATCAAGGATTTGGAGGGCGAGGTGGATGGGCTGAAGGCTCTGAACTGCGACCTCACTCGTGGCGTCGTCCCCCCTTCCCCCCGCCGTCTGAAGGAAGAGCGGCGAGCGCGAGACGAAGAGGCCCGATTGGAGTCCACTGAGTCGGCTCGCTACATCTTGTAGATGATGAAGGCGGCTGGCCTCCTAGCTGCCGACGCGGCCGACCTGGACCTGGAGGATATCGTCCCTGAGCTCTTCCACCCGCTTCCGCCGGTGAAGGGCAGCGATGACGAGGAGGGGTCCACGAGCGACTCCTGAAGCCCGCTGCCATCCCCCCCCCCCCCTCTTTTTTGTAACTTTTGATCGACGAGATCGCCATAGATTGTAATCAAACTTTGAAATGTAAATGCAAATTCTACTTCGTTCATTGTGTTTTCCCCTTCCTGTTTTGTTATCTTAGTGTGTTGAATGTCTCGTTCTCGCTTATCTCGATATCCTCCTTTGCGGATGTTGTTCTTGCGATGGTTGTTCTCGCCCTTTACGTTATCGAAAAGATAGGCATAGGACATTTTGACTGCTTGCGCCTTTCGCCGTTCGCCTTAGGGTTATTACCCTCTTAGGCGTGCGCTTTTCTCTGGGTTTCGCAGGGTACCTTCCCTCTCGGCTAGAACTCGCCTCTTCTCCTGTGACGGCGACCTTTCTGTCGAGCACCAGGAACCCTGGAGCGCCTAGGGTTTATTTTTGTCACTCGCATACTATCGTGCGAAATCTCACTTCGCCGAGCGAGTAGGTCCGCCGAGCGAGAAGGATAGGGTCAGCGCTGAAGCCTCGCTAACCTGATGCATTTCATCCTGACCTTGTAAAGAACTCATCTTTTTGTTCGGGAGCAGAGTGGACCCAATGTCTTCCAGCATCGAGACTCATCACTTTACCCGCCTCTCCTGAAATAAACACCTGTCACCTTGCCAGCCTCTCCAGAGATCAACCTGAGCTTCCCGTCTAGTGAGAGCCCGGGAGCGGAATCGATCTGGGGCATTCCAGCACCAACACTTGTTACCTTGCCAGCCTCTCCAGAGATCAACCTGAACCCCCGGTCTAGTGAGAGCCCGGGAGCGGAATCGATCTGGGGCATTCCAGCACCAACACTTGTTACCTTGCCAGCCTCTCCAGAGATCAACCTGAACCCCCCGTCTAGTGAGAGCCCGGGAGCGAAATCGATCTGGGGCATTCCAACACCAACACTTGTACCTTGCCAGCCTCTCCAGAGATCAACCTGAACCCCCCGTCTAGTGAGAGCCCGGGAGCGGAATCGATCTGGGGCATTCCAGCATGAAACTATTTGGGACTTGCCAAAGGATCGTTCCAAAATGCATATGTCGAGTAGGAAATATGAAAAGTCATTTACAACGAATGGCTAAGGATAAAACCTTTTTAAATCATCCCCACTCCGGGCTCGGCCAAGAGGTACCCCTTCCACATCCCGAAGGTGGTATCCTCCTGAGTGAGCAACACTTCCTCTTGGAACCGATCCACGTAGCGAGCCAACGACTCCTTTGGCTCCTGCTTCACTTTGAAGAGGGACTCGACGTCCTTCTTCCTCTTCTTTGCAGTAGAGAATCGTAACAAGAAGTTCCTGCGCAAATCCCCGAAGGCGTAGATCGACCCTGTAGGGAGTTTATGGAACCAGTCCCTGACTTTTTCTTTGAGAGTGACGGCGAAGAGTCGACACTTGAAAGCGTCTTACATCGGCCTGATGGAGACCGAGTCCTCAAAAGTCTGGAGATGTTGGACAGGGTCATCTCTGTCATTGTAGTACACCTTGTCCCACTCTCCGAACCCTGCCGGGACCGGTGCAGAAAGTACCAACTCGCAGAAGGGGCTTTCCCCTTCTACCACCCTTTCTCGCTGCGCTCGCGCCCCAAGCTCTCTCGCCAGACTCGAGCTCGTGGGGACCGCGCTCGCGAGAACAACATTCGCCTGGACCACTCCTTTGGTCGCCATGTCTTTCGGGCGCTCGCTCGCCTGCGCCGCGCTCGCCGGCACGGAGCTTGCCGGCACGGAGCTCGCCGGGCTGGCGAACAGCATTCGCCCTTCTAAGTCCTACACTGAACTTCCTACAACTTCCTTTCCGGCCCTCCCCCCGGGGCGTTCTCGCCAACCGCTGCTGGGGGAAGGGTCGCCTGGGGTACCAGGGTCGCGAACTCGTTTTGCAGTGCCGCGACCGCGAGCCCGAAGGTGTCCAGCACCTCCCGCCTGAAGTCCGCGAACTTCCTTGGCATCACCACCTGCGGTGACTCGCTGAACTCCTCGCCTTGATCCTCGCCTCCTGTCATATCTACTCCTTGGAACTTTCTTGGACCAGCCACGCTCCACGCTCACCGCACCAAAATGTTGAAACCGATTTCTCGGCCTCTAGTGGAGCTCGGGGCCCTCGCCGAAACGAGGGGCGGCTAGCCCTTACTAATCCCTCGGCGCAGGTAGATTGAAGACTAGGAAGAAGACTAAGATCTTAGTCACAGCGAGGAGGTCCCTCCACTAACCCGGAAGATCGTTGAGCGCTTCCCCTCCCAAGCCGAAGCTGAGACTCGGGCACCTTGGAGAGCTCTAGAAAAGCTGACCAAAGAAAGCCTGAGGAGAGAGAAGCTGAAGTGTTGATCCTCTCCAAAGGTGCCCTCAAGGTCTTATTTATAGATTTTCTGAAATGGCCTGCAAACAACATGATTCCGCCTTTTGATTTTACTATCTGCACCCCAAATGGGTCTGCTAACAGCCAAACTCCGCTGTTTGGAGAGGCTAAAGGCAGACCACCAAGGGTAAAAGGGTAATTTGACCCTATTGGCTTATGGGCAAGGGGCTGCGAGGACCTTCCTGCGAGATGCTCTCGCGGGCCTCCTCGCAAGCCCTTCTCGCAATGCCTCTCTTAGGCGAGCCCATGCGAGGACCTCACCGGCCACTTCTGGTGGTGTCTGCCGAGGTCCGGTCTCGCGAACCTTCCTGCGAGATCGCCTCTGGACCGCCGATTTTGGACTAGGTCGACGGATGCCGAATCGTTAAGTTGTTCGCTGTCCGCTGGGATGGGGGGGGGGGGTTCGTCCGCCGCTGCTTCCCCGCTGTAATTTGCCGAGGTCTGGATCTTGCGGCTCCCCTTGCGAGACCATCCCTTTGACTTCAATGATCGTAGAACGTTTTGTCGACGGCTGATGACTTCGCCGAACAGGGGCAGGCTCGACGACCATAGGCGGGCTCGACGAACTAGGGAGAGTTCGTCGAACACGTCACTCCTTCTATCGAACTCTGGGAACTTTTTTAAGTCGCCTGCGGGTAGTTCATCTCGCCTATGCTTCTCGCTCGCCACTCCGCGAGCCCTCCGAGAGAGATTTCTCTCCGATCACTCTCGCGAGGTCTTCGGCTCCAAGGCCTCTCTCTTACCACTTCACCCCGTTGCCTTCTTAAACCGCCTCCTCGCCTGGCGAATATCGGGGTTGTACAGATATAATAATAGAGATTTTCTTGAAGTAAGAGTACTCAACCGCCCCGAGTCTAATACGACCTTGGTTTTTATAACCTATACTACATTCGATACGGTACACTTGCCGTTGTCGTTTACGGATATAGTTTTGTGCATCAAGTTTTTGGCGCCGTTGTCGGGGACACGGTTGATATTTCGAAAAAAGGAATATTTATTAATTTTATCGTTCTCTTTCTTCTCCCCCTTCTCTTTAAAATTTTAAAAAAAAATCTTAAAAAGCGTAATCTAAATTCTCGGAAAGGACGCTTTGGGCTTGAATTCCCATCATAGCCTCTAGGACCTTGCGAGCCCATCACCGGGTTGACCTTGGGAAGTCCGGGACTAATTTAACCCACTTTTTGAAAAAAAAAATTATATAATAAAAATATTTTTAAAAAAAATTCATTCATTTGAGTAAAGGTTGTTCCTTTTTATTATGAAAGAATCTGAATTGGCCGTTAAAGTTGCCGAGCTTCAAAACCAACTTTATCTCTTACAAGCCGCTCGAAGGCGCCAATTTAGTTGTCATTATTGTGGGGCGCCTCATGAAAGTGAGGAGTGATATTTACATTCTTATTATCAAAATAATTTTTATGAAAATAATTATTTTCAATATAATGCAAATAATTTTGATTATAATTACGATCATAATTTTTCCTCTTTTCATGAAAATAATTCATCTTTCGATCAAAAATTTTCAAACTTTGGTAATAATTACGATCAAAATTTCTCGACTTTTCATGAAAATAATTTTCCAAACTTTGATGAAAATGTTTTTTCTAATGAGAATAATTTTTCGGCATTTAATAATTGTTCTTCTACCTCCGAAGTAGATTATTCTTTGTGGCAAGGTCACCCGGATAGTTTTCGGGGCGATGAAGATAAATCTTTAGATCCAAATTTTTGTTCTTCTTCTTTTGCGCCGCAATTGCCTTTCTCTAATTTTGGGGAATCTCCACCGATTCAATTTGATACTTCCCCCCAAAATTTAGAGGAAAATCTAATTTCTTCTAGTGTTTTTTCTCCATCGTTGGATAATTTAGTTATGGAGGAACATGTGGTTTCATGTAAACCCATAACTTCTTTTACCAAAGATGAAGAAAACTTATTATACCAAGAATTTCTTAAAGTTATGGGCACCCCGGATGAAATAGAAGAAGAACAAGCTTCTTCCCCCACTTCACCCGGATCTTCTTTTCTTTATCAAGAATTTTCGCAAATCTCTTCTATTTTAATTCAACCGGAAATTCATGAAATATTAGTGTCCGAAAATCTTATTCCGCTTGGTAATGCACTAGATTTTCCTAATGAAAATTTTATTTTAGAAAAGGAACAACCGGAGCTTAATTTTATATTTTCGCAAGCGCCTCCTCCTTGCGAAAAATTATCTAAATTGTTTATTTGTGATTCTTTATATACTAATAATTTACAGGTTGAAGATGAGCCATTGCTACCCCAAATAATCAATGATCCAGATGCCGCTCATCTTTATTTTTCCAAATCACCTCAGGTATGTATAAGTGATTTGGATTTACATATTCAAATTCAAGGACAAAAGGAGAATCACAAGATAAACGGAGGAGTCGCCGGGCAACGGATGACGGCACATTCGCCTACGCGAGAATTAAGGGAGTTGCCAGTACATTTTAAATTTATACATCAATTTAGCTAACACTAACAGTCTAGCTTAAAGACGGGAAAAAGAAAGCGCTCTTGGGAGGCACCCCTAGCTTATTTTTTAAATTAAGTATTTTTCTTTTAAAGATTATTTTCTTTCAAGTATTCTTCATACTTAATTTTAAACATTGGGGACAATGTTTAATTTTAAGTATGGGGGTATAGTTTTGCATTCACTGTTTTTTTTTTAAATATAAAAATAAAAAAATAAAAAAAATATTTATAAAATTTTTAAAAATCTAATTTCTTGGAAAGGACGCTTTGGGCTTGAACTCCCATCACAGCCTCTAGTACCTTGCGATCCCTTCACTGGGTAGCCCTTGGGAAGTCCAGGAATTTTTCAAAAAAAATATATATTAATCCTTACTTGTTATTTTTATTGTTCTAGAAATTTAGTTTGAGGTTTGATTATAAGTATTCTTACATTTTTAATTTAGCTAATATTTTGTTTTATCAGAATTTGTTAAATCTAAATTTGAAGTAATTTAGTTTTAAGAAACACTTTATGTTTTTAATTCGATTAGAGAATTAATTTAGCACCACTTCTCCGTTTAATTTTAAATAGCTTCACTTTGTGGTAAATTGGTTAAACATCTCTAGATTTCTATTATATTCTCTTTTAACTTTAAGATCTTAGGAAATTTCATTCCACTAAAAAATTGCTCTCAAAATAGTTTAATTTATAAACTAGAAGTATTTCTTCCCCCTCACCCTTTGTTGGCAAGAAAAAAAATGTAGAAAAAGATCATATGTCATGGGAATAAGAGGATAAAATTCATTATCCCCTAAATATATGCACCCAAAATCATTTAAAAGATTATATGTCATAAAGTAAGAGGATAAAATTCATTACTTTTAAACATATACATTTTGGGTTTTTAATTGAAGAGAATTTTTAAAAGATTATATGGCATGGAAAAATTCCTTATTTTCCTACACATATACAAATTCGTATTCAAATAAGGTGAGAGGATAAAATTCATCACCTTTAAGTATCTCTTCATTTGCCATTTCGTTCAAACCCATCCCTAGCCAATTTCTTTGTTTCTAGTCCTAAACTAAATTATTAAAGAGCAATATTTTGGTAGGTGTCTTTTAATTAAGTTTCTTCTATGTTAAAGTGTCTATAATTTCAATCTAATTTTGTTTGAAAATTTTTATAATTTCGATTGCTAAATAGTTATCTTGAGAAGTAGTTAGCTAAACAAATATCTCTTTTTAAATTTTCAACATAATTTATGACTTAATTCTTGAATTCCTAAAATTTGCTTTTGACTATTCTTGGTTTAATAAAATTTTAGTTAATAAGAAATAATATCGATGTCTTGTAATTCTTTCCTCACTCGTTTGCTCTGGAATAGCAAAAGCTCAAGTATGGGGGTGTTTGATGAGTACTTTTTGTACTCATCTTTTAGTATAATTTTAATGTAGTTTGAATATGAATTTATATAATTTATATGTATTTTCTTATTTAATATGTTACCTTTTAATTTTATAAACTAACCTAAGTCTTTTCTGTGTTTTTCAGGATTTCTGGGAATTTTGAGCAAAATTGTCAAGTACACGCCCAAGGTCACGGGCGTGACCAAGGGCGTGACAACCAAACATGTGTTACAGACCTGCTTTTGTCACCCCGGATTCGTTCTGTGAAGAATTCGCCAAGTACACGCCCCAGGTCACGGGCGTGGCCAAGGGCGTAACCCTGGCTGCTGCGTTCGACGAAAATTCAGGAGATCGACGAACAGGCGAGAGTTCGACGAATGTTCAAAATTGTCAAGTACACGCCCCAGGTCACGGGCATGACCAAGGGCGTGACATCCAAGTCACGGTCGGGACCCCACCACCAGCTGCCAGCACGCCTGCCACGTCAAGTAAAGTTACACGCCCCAGGTCACGGGCGTGACCAGGGGGCGTGACTTCCAGATCACGGGCGTGACTCATCCCGCGCCACTTCCCGCTTCTTCCCGCCGAAGATTCCCGCCAGAAGCCAGATTTTAAGATTACACGCCCTAGGTCAAGGGCGTGACCTAGGGCGTGACGCGCCCGAATTCCCTGCATTAATGACAGTCGGCGTCCTTTCCGCACCCAAAAGATCGCACGCCTTACACGCCCTTGGTCACTGGCGTGACCGAGGGCGTGTAACCCAGAATCTCTGCCTATTTAAAGCCAGCTTCACCAGGAACTTGGGGAGGAAGTTTGGAACGAATTCTTAGGATAAGAACTTTCATTTCATGTCTTTATTTTCATGTTTTAGTAGTTCTTACGCTCCTCCTTTATTTCTTGCAATTGTACTTTCAATTCAATAGTTGTAATTTCTTTTCATTTAATAAAATAGTTCTTTTGTTTTCTCGTTCTCTTCTTTCTCCTTCATGAACTTTTTTATTTCTTTTGATACCAACTCCAAAGTTTTAATTGATAGAATAATAGAGATTTTCTTGAAGTAAGAGTACTCAACCGCCCCGAGTCTAATATGACCTTGGTTTTTATAACCTATACTACATTCGATACGGTACACTTGCCGTTGTCGTTTGCGGATATAGTATTGTGCATCACTAACATAGAGAAAGACGGTTACTGTAAAGGGAACAATTTCTGAAACATGAAAATCGCAGAAACCTAGCTCTGATACCACTGTTGGGTTTTCCTTAGAGTAGACACATCAGATGTGTGCAACCGAATATTCAAGAATAACCTAAAAGAGAGATAATTGGATCTTGCTCAAATCATGAATCAAGAAATTGAAATAATAAATCAGAACACATGTGCTGAATCAAGTAGAGACTCGATCAGACTGCTCTAGTAAAAGGCTTCCCAGAATCGGATTCTCAATCAGAGTCTTCTTCCAAGTTTTGCGCCTCTACCAAGATTAACAACTAGGTCTGATGGAGGAAGTAGATCCGCGTCTCTCCAGAAGTCCACACAAGCGCCGGAAACCCTAAGATCTTGTCGAACAAGATCTAGGTCTGAGAAGGAATGCCCTCTGCGTCTCCATGAATTACTAGATTCATCTAAGGAGAGGCGGGGATGGCGACTATGGCCGGGCGGGTCTTCTGGAACTAGCGGCGAGATCTCAGGAACACTTACACCTTGATCTCCAAAAGGGGCTTATCAAATAACCTAATCGTCTGGCTATTTATACCAATGGATATAAAAGTAGACGACGACTTCCGTTATTCGCAGACCCAAACTTTAATAGAGTGTAAAATGAATATTGTCGGGATGACCCATATCGTCGAGATAATCTATGTCGTCGCGATGACCCATATCGTCGAGATAGTCTCGATGATATCACGCAGCATCTCGACGATCCATATAGTCGTGATGACTGAAATATCGTCGAGACAATCACGAAAATATCGGCGTGACAGTCCATGTCGTTGAGATGATCCATATCGTTGAGACAGTCTCGACGATATCACACAGCATCTCGGCGATCCATATCATCGTGATGACTGAAATATCGTCGAGACAATCTCGACAATATCGTCGTGAAGATCAAATCGTCGAGACAATCTCGATGACATTTATCAACTAGTCGATATTCATAATATCGACTTGTGATCCCGACGACAGACCATCTGTCACGACGACATTCACAATGTTGTCATGAAGTCTTTATGGCATGCTCCATACACTATTCACAATACCTAGGGAGCATTTTCTCGCACCAATTCAACTCCAAATAGTCATAAGATTGGTCATTTCACTCCTATCAAATATGAGCAAGACCAACACAGTCCTTCCTCCTATTTCTCCAAACGCTCTTATGTGCGACCCTATAGCTCATATCGCGTTGGCAGTGAGACTAATGCTTGATTACTTCCGGATCACCTTAGAAACTCCACAATATAGACACACACGAGTGATAGGCATGAAGCTACGCCCCTACGACCAACCGCGATAGTATCCCGACCATGATAGTGTGGGGTCCCAATGCCCCGCGCGACAGTACTTTGGCCAAGGCAGTGTCTCGGCGCGACAACGCTCTCGTCGCTCGCAAACCCCCCAACTATGATACTCCAGTCGCCGCTCTTTTTTTCCGTGTGCATGTGGGTTTGTGAGTGGCGGGAAGATCAAATTTTTTATTGCAAGTAAGAGACTTTGCCTATATGAGAGCACAATTTTTAAAATAAAAAAAAAACACAAAAATTAAAGAAATAAGAAATTTTGTTATAAAGAAGGGCAAAGTCAGAAAGTTGAATGTTTCACCAAAGGGTATTTTTCACTTTTAATACACACGCACACGCGCGAGAAGCAGCGACACGTGGTCCTCCTGTGCGGCCAACGACAGTACCCCAACGCGATGATACTCTCGCCACTCGCGGTCCCCGATAGCACAATTACAATATCTAGGACATCATGAGGGAAATGTTTTTATTTAATTAAATAAAAAATAAAGAGAGAAAGAGATAGATTGAATTGAGAGCTAAGATTCTTTTACACCGTTAGGTTACATTCTTTTATATATATATACATATATATATACTATATATAAAGGAAATCCCTTATCGGTGTAATGCCCAACCAACTAATATCCACCGTCCGATAAGGAGAGAGAAAGAGAGAGGGAGAGAGGGGAGAGAAAGAGTGGGGCCCACAATTAAGAGAGAGAGAGAGGGGGGGGGGAGAAGAGTGGGCTGCATTTTGGAATTGGAGAGAGAAAGAGAGAAATAGATAAGGAAAGAGAAAGAGAGAGGGAGAGAGGGGAGAGAGAGAGTGAGGCCCACAATTAAGAGAGAGAGAGAGAGAGAGAGAGAGAGAGAGAGAGAGGAGAAAGAGGGCGACATCTTTAAGGCTTCATTTGGTTTAGCGGTTGCGGTTGTAAAATGAGATGTTGTAATGGGAGGTTTGTAAATGGAGCTGGTGAAAACTGGATGCTGGAAACGGAAATCAGTTTGGGTAGTCTGTGTTTGCAGAGCTGTTCAGAACAAAGAATCATTTGGCAAAACAGCGGTGGCGTTTTATAAATATTTTTTATTATAAAATATTTTTTATTATAAAAAAATTTGTATTAGTATTTTTAATATATATATATATATATAAGATATATATTTTAATTTTTTTAGTATATATATATAATTCTGTTATATATATATATAAATAATTCTATTATATATATAAATATTATATATATATATCTTTTGTAATTTTATTTACTGTTCAAACTATAGAACTGTTTATATTTGTAATTTATAAATTGTTTTTGTAAAGTTTCTGTTCCTCCGCCTTCCTTCGTCGTTCCTCCGCCGTTCCTCAACCTTACCTCCGCCCTCCTTCCGCACGCCTCCACGCGGCTCCTTCCTCAACCTTCCAAGTCCTGCCTCTCCTTCCCCGACACGCCCACCGTCAACCTCTCCATGCCCACCGTCGCCGACGATATCTATTTCAATTTGAGGAGTAGGAGGAGGTGCTGGAGCTTGGCGGAGGCGGAGCCGGTCTCAACTCCTCCACCTCCGGCAACCGATGCAGCTTGGCGGAGGCGGAGCAGGTCTGAACTCCTCCACCTCCGGCATCCGCCCGGGAAGAACTGCACCGAGCCCAGCCTGCCGGCGTCCCTCGTCTCGCTGTCGACGCAACATTTAGGGGTCGGCGGCAACCTGCAACATCGCGTCTTCTCTCCTAAACGTGCCAAACCGGAGCTCCCGCCTATGGTTTCGGCCCGCGACTTTTCCAGCACGCAGAAACGGCGCTCGATTTCAAAATGAGGCGGAAAAACAAACGCTCTTCGGGACCTGCGGTTGAGTTTGGATGAAACGTGCCGATGTAAAAGCTCTACCAAATAGAGCCTAAATTGAAGAGAGAATAAGAGAGAAATAATGAGAGGGAAATGAAAAAATACACAATATTTTATAAAATATAGAAATTTTAAATATTTTAAAAATAAAATTCATAATATTTTATTTCTTAAAATTTCTGAAATGAAAAAGGAAAAAAAATATAACTTGGTGCGTGCCGGGGCGGGCGAAGCCCGACGGAGTCGGGCAGGGTATATATAAGGAAATCTCTTTAATGGTGTAATGTGACGCCACCAATCGGATCAGTGATTTATTTTATGATTTCTCTTTAATTTTTATTTTATTTGAAAAAGTGATCAATATGAAAGTTGTAGATCTCATCGAGACGAATAACTTTCATGTTGATCAGTTTTTAATTTGAAGTCGTTTAGGCTCCCGATTCGGCGTGACCTTTTTCGAGGCGTAAATCGTGACCCTAAACAGCTTCAAATCAAAAAGTGATCAAAAGAAAGTTATTCTTCTCGATGAGATCTACAACTTTTATGTTCATTACCTTTTCAAATAAGATACAAATCGAGCTCAAAATCATAAAAAAACAAGACTCATGTTATAATAGTCTAGATGCGGCCGAAGGCCGCCTGACGACAACGCACCAGGAGCGGGCGAAGCCCGCCTCCGCGAGCCGGATACTGTCGCGCGGGGCACGGGGGGCCCCTTGTGCACTGTCACTCGTGTGTATATATATATATACGAGTGACACGGGGGACAGGGTCTCTCGTGCCCGCGCGATAGTACTCCGACCACGATATTACCTCAGTACGACGACGCCCACGTCGCTTGCAAACCCCCGTGCACACGACAAATTAAAGTGACGGGCGGAGCACAGTACTCTGGGATTTGCGAGCGGCAGATGCGCAAAGGGGGCGTGCAATTGTCAATAGTATATAAGAAATTTGAAATTATCATAGCATCCAAGGCGCCGAGCGGCACCTGCTTCGAAGGTCTGTTTTCGAAATAAAAAATCTTGGGGGTGCTTAAAGCACAATTTTTAGCAATTAATTGAAGACGTAAAATGAGTGAAATTTTTTGGGAATTGATATTTAAACCCCCTTAATGGATATTTCGACACAAAAAAACAAATTTTATTCCCAACCAAAAGTTGCCCTAAATTTTATTATCTGTACCCATTGCCTCGCTGCGCACGACCCCTACTCCGCCGTCTCCCGCGCACGCCCCCTGCTCCGCCGTCTCTAGTACACGCCCCCTACTCTGGCGCGACTCCCCTCCTCCAGTGCGACCACCTCCTCCGGCGAGGCACTTCTCCAACGCAACCCTACTCCGCCCTCCACCGCACGACTCCGCCGTCTCCAGCGCAAAAAGCCTCCTCCGATGGGGTGATTTCTCCTCTGCGCCATTTCCTCCGACGAGGCACTTCTCCAACGCGACCCTACTCCTCCGTCTCCCGCGCACGACTACGTCGTCTCCAGCGCAGAAAACCTCCTCCGATGGGGTGATTTATCCTCTGCGACATTTCCTCCTCCAGTAAACTCCAGACACACTCATCTTCAGTTTTCGTTGTGAGCTTCTCCTATTGCAGATTTTATATTTCTTTGATTTTTAGATATAAGATTTTCATAGTTTTTCAATTTCAGATTATTTTTTGTTTTGATTTCAGATTTTCATAGTTTTTGAACTTCTCTTGAAGGAATATGTTTAGAAAATGGGTATAAATATCATGTTTAGGTACAAATATAAATTTATGGGTACAAATATTTATGGATTACAAATATTCATTTAAGGGAAACAAATAACAAATCCCAATTTTTTTCGCATGCAAAACGTGATGTTCATTTTAAAATTTTGTAAAATGTACGGACTTCGCCGAAGTGTGACATGTGTTTGGCGATTATCCCCAAACAAACAAAACAATCAGTCTCTTAGAAAAAAATTTACAATAAATTGAAAAAGCAATCGTAATCTCTGCGATCGTTTAAAAAAATAAAAATAATATTCAAAAGGCCAAAGAATTTGAAAATCCTATCAGATATGAGTACAAAATCAGCTTTGTCCCCAAATAGAAATCTATTTTTTTTTTGGAAAAATTCAAAAATCAGACGATAGAAAAGAAAGTAAAAAGTAAGGGAGCTGCTATTAGCATCGCAGTTTTGGCTGGTCGCATCGCATTTTTAGCTATTTTTTTGCGATTTTTGGAAATACGTCTTGTACATGCATTTTTAGAAAAATTGTCCCACACAAAAGTTGTAGATTTTGACGAGATCTACAACTTTTGTGTTGAACACTTTTCCTAAAAATGCATGTACAAGGCGTACTTTGGAAATACGCCCAGATTTCGCGTCTTTTGAAAATACGCCTTGTACATGCATTTTTAGGAAAAGTGTTCAACACGAAAGTTGTAGATCTCGTCGAAATCTACAACTTTCGTGTTGACAATTTTCCTAAAAATGCATGTACAATGCGTATTTATAAAAGATGCGAAAAATTAGTTGAAAGTGTGGTGCGACTAGCCAAAACTGCGGTGCTAATAGCAGCGCACAAAAATAAAGGGAATTAGAATTTAGAACTGAAAGTTCTATAACTATGCTAAAAAAAATACTTACACAATTAACGAATATAAATGAATCCTATCAGCTATGAGTACAAAAACAGCTTTGTCCAGAAATAGAATCTTTTTTTTTTTTGGAAAAATTCAAAAATCAGCCGAACGAAAAGGAAGTAAAAAATGAAGGGAATTATCAAGGGCGCTGCTATAAGCACTGCATTTTTGTCTATTTGCACTCATCGCTATTAGCAAGCGCTGTTTTAAGTGATTGTTTATTCGCACTCAACCTGTCTATTAGCAAAGCACTATTACTATTAGCACTTTTTTGTCAATTTCTTTTTAACACAATAAAAATATCATTTTCATTATTGTAAAATAACACTTCAAAAGATAACACATTTTATAAAGTAAATGTCAAATAAATAGATTGTCAATTCTTTGCTCCGATTTTCTTGGATATCCAATAATGTTATTATAGGTCACATACATATTGTTGCATACCCACTAATTTTACAATACGTACAAGAAGTTTAAATATGTATATGCTCAAGCATGTTGGACTCTCGTCGCCGCCGCCAACGCCATCGTCGCCGCCGCCAACGCCATCGCCGCCGCCTCCGCCGCCGCCAACGCCATCGTCGACGCCGCCAACACCATCGTCATCGCCGCTGACTCCAACGACGTCGTTTCTGCGAGAGGAGATGTGTAGGGGCATGCATCTAAGGGGAAAGGGATGCTTGCGGCTATTAAAAATAACACCCTAAATTTTTAAATTTTTGAGTGCTAATAGACAAAAGTGAGTGCTAATAAGCACTAAAATTTTAAAATTTTGAGTGTTAATTGACAAAAGCGCAGTGCTAATAGCAGCGCCATTATCAAAGGCATCGCAATTTTGGCTATTCGCTCCGTTTTGATAAATGCATCACATTTTTCTCATGTTTTATTAAGAACACCTAAATTATTAATTACACGGCAGCAGTGTTAAAGACATCCAAACTTGAACTTCAATAAAAAAAGGAAAATAACTACAACATAAATTTCAGCAAAAAAAATAAATTGTTCTAAACAAAAAATCATTATTTTGTTCTCCTTGGCTTGGTCTTCATATTCTTATAAGAAAAACAAATCAACATTAAGTAAAAATATAAATTTTAAAATGAAAATAACATTAAGTAATGATTGCTCACATTTATAAAAAGTAATCAATAAAATTGAACTTTAAACACCAATAATCACACATTTCACGACAATCGCACATTTCGTAACAATCCAAAGCTTCAACAAAATTGTATCCAATGACAAGACGTCCTCGTCGAGCAGATCTCCATGCGCGGAGGCGGTACTTTGCATAGTCTCTCGCCAACATTCTTGCCGGCCTCGAGCCCTACATGCTTAGTCACTTTCTCCGGCGAACTGTGGATCCGGGGAGCTTGATGTCGTCACAATAAACTCAGTTTTCAAGCTAGTGCGGTGCCAGTTAGTGCGGTGCCATTAGTATTTTTGGGCGAGTAATTTTAAGGTTAAATTAGGAGAAATTGCAGTGCAACTAGCCAAAACTGCGGTGCCTTTAACAACTCCCAAAATAAAAAATGGAATGCACCTTCGTATTCAACATCTTCGTCCGCCTCCCTGAATGTGAAAGAGAGGATGGACGCCACCCGCATGGTCTCCGGTATTACTCTGTCGGTGATCGACGATGTACAACCACGTGTTCGCCGAGGGGTAAGCAAGGGCTCGCCTCCCCGCGGCGAGCGAGTCGCGAGGGCGAGGGCAAGGCGAGTCAGTCCTATCTCCCTGCGAGGAACGTGATGCGAGGGCGAGGCAAGTGTACACTCGCCGTTTTGGGGTGCATTTAGTAATGGCGGGGCGAGTGAGGGCTCGCCGCCTCACAGGGCGGCCCATACTAGTATTTATATCGCCAAGGTCGAGCGAGTCGCACCTTCGCGGGCCGCTCGCATAGGGAGACCTCGCGAGGCCCGCTCACGAGAGGACTGGCGAATGGATCCTTCACGGGCCACTCGCCCAGCAAGGGTCCAGGGGTCAATTTACCAAAATACCCTTGATTGGTTGCCAATAGCCCTTCAGAACAGTGGAGTTTGGCTGTTAACAGACCAGTTTGGGGTGCGATTAGTAAAATCAAAATGCGGTATCTCGCTATTAGCGGACCAGAAGAGAAAAACAATATATAGACCCTGAAAGACACCTTTAGAAAAGACTCCAATTTCTTGGCTTCCTCCTCCTTAGGACATCGTTGGTTAGCTCATCAGGCTCTCTAAGGTGCCTGACTTCAGCTTTGGCTTAGGAGGGGAAGCACTCTAAGATCTTTAAGGTGTGTGGTGGGACCTCCACGCTGCAGCCAATGGTCAGTATTTAGCTCTAAGTCTTCAGTCAGGTTCCCCTGCGGGATTAGTAAGTGCTAGCTGCCCCTTTCAGGGGTCCGAACTCCTCGTTGGGCTGAATCTCGTGTTAAATTTTTGAAGTGGAAGTGGAATGGGCTAGGCGGTCTGCAGATTGGAGACCGCAGAGACCGCGCGGTATACGCTGGTGCTCTGGTCGGTTCTGTCTCAGCGGTCTATTTTGGGACGGTCTGATCTGGGTAACCGCTAATATTCCGGGCGGCTTGCGCAGTTTGTTCTAGCGACTTGTTCAAGTCAGCCAGATGTTCAAGTAGGTCTGCCTTCTTGCAGTGACCGGGCGGTCTGACGTGTTGTTCTAGTCGGTCTGGTTACTGAAGAAGTTCTTTGCTTAAGCAATAAGACCGGGCGGTCATTTTTTGATGACCGCGGTAACCAGGCGGTTTGTGATAACCGTATGGTTCAATAAGGGAGTTGTTAGCCTTGCTGAGCTCGGGCGGTCTGTCTTGTGAGACCGCTGGCGATCTGATGGGCGGTTATTGTATCACAGTTTGTGCGGTGACGACATCCGTATGCTCGCCTATAAATAGGGGTGCAGGGCCCGTCATTCATAACGAGAACTGGAAGAACCAAAGTTAGCTTGATTGTGCCGGTCTCAATTTGAGGTCGCGCGGTCTGAGATTTTGACTGACCGGTTTTGTTGTTCGCAGGTTAGCAACTAGCATCTCGCAGTCAGCTTTTCTTCTTTCTTCCAGCATTGAATAAACCAGTCCGGGCGGACTGTGTTTATGTGTTCTTGGACTGTGCAACGAACTCAGTTGATCAGGCGGTCTTAAGTGGTCAGGCGATCTTGAGTTGCGGTCTGCGAAAGGAAGCAGTTTCTTTGTCAAGTGTTCGCGGGTTCTTCTGTGATCTTAAGACCGTGCGGTCTGGGCGATCAAGGGGTGCGAACTGGTTGTCTTTGAGCAGTTGAATAAGCAGCAGGTCGGGCGGTCTGTGGTTGCGGTCTGACAGGTGCGGCTTGTGCTCTGTTTGCACGGTCTCAGGAGTTATCCGTTTGGCTTATCTGTTTGCGCGGCTGGCGATCTCAAATTGTCAGGTCGTCAGCAGCTTGTAGTATTTTGTGTCTTGTGCTTCTCTTCTCCGTGATTCTTATGAATCATGTCTCTCCATGTATACCTCGAATTGTAAAGAGATAGTTAGTACCATAGCACTATTCGGTCTTCCCATTGTCATTGTGTTGTTATACTTGTGGAAAGTTTTGTAAAGTGTTCCACATTTTACTTCATCTCCGGACCTCAAGTTTTTTAACATGGTATCAGAGCAGGTTGCTGAGCAGTAGTTGCTGATACTTCTCTCGGGTTCCACAAGTTGGTTAGCAATCAGTGGGATAGCAATGGAAGGAGGATATGCTAGAGGTCTCGGTATTGAGCTCCTTACGCAGACTAACTTCAAGAAGTGGAAGTCTTGCATGGAGAGCTATCTGCTTGGTGAGGACTTATGGGAGGTAGTAGGAGGAGAAGCAAGACAAGCTATTATTCTTGCTGAAGGGAATGCTGAGCTCGTGAAGGCTTGGAAGAGAACGAATGCTAAGGCAGAGTTCACTCTCAAGAGAGCTACATTTCGGAGCTATTTGATCACATCATTGGATGTAGGTCAGCTGCTGAAATTTGGACAGCCTTGGATGGCTTGTTGAATAAGAAGAATGTAGCCAGACTACAGTTCTTGGAGAATGAGTTGGCAAAAGCAACTCAGGGAGATCTGTCTATCTCTACATTCTTCTTGAAGATGAAGAACCTTTGCGCAGAGATATCGACGTTGGACCTGGATGAGCCTATCTCAGAAGCTAAGCTGAAGAGGCACATAATCTGTGGCTTGCAGAGGGAGTATATGACCTTTGTTACTTCTGTTCAAGGCTGGGCCAATCAGCCGTCGTTGCTGGAGCTGGAGAACTTACTTGCTTATCAAGAGAGTTTAGCTAAGCAAATGGCTGTGATGTCTGTCTCTGGGGGAGAAGGTGAGGTTCACTTCTCTGGCAAGAGGAAGAGATGGGACAAGAAGAAGAAGACATCTGGAGATGATGGTCCATCTACTTCATATCAGCAGGAGAGGAGTTATGCTCCTAAGCGTGATTGGAAGAAGAAGGAAGGACCTAGATGCTTCAGGTGCAACAAGCTTGGTCACTTCAAGAGAGACTGCCAAGTTAATCTTCAGCTAGGGCATGCTGCAGGAAAGGAGGAGGCCGGTTCCAATTCTGAAGGTAGTTGGGGTGGTGGAGGTGCATTCATGACGGGCACGTGTGTTCGGGCTATGACTTCCATCAACTACCAGGATGATTGGATAGTTGACTCTGGGTGTGGTCATCACCTCGCCGGGGATGAGTCGAAGTTCTCCTCATTGCAGACATATACAGGTAATGACGCTATCATTACGGCAGATGATACTATACATGCAGTAGAGAAGGAGGGTGTAGTTTCTTTGAACGATGATAGAGGTACTCTTACATTGAAGATTGTCTATCATGTTCCGGGGATGAAGAAGAACCTCTTCTCGGTGACCAATGCGGTGGATGATGGCTATCACGTTCTGTTCGGTCCAACAGAAGTGAAATTTCTCTGAAATGTTTCAGTCGTGAAAGCTGAGGTCACTCATATAGGGAGACGGGTGAAGGACTT
This sequence comes from Dactylorhiza incarnata, assembly GCA_033032865.1. Lineage (NCBI taxonomy): Eukaryota > Viridiplantae > Streptophyta > Magnoliopsida > Asparagales > Orchidaceae > Dactylorhiza > Dactylorhiza incarnata. Next base: position 1,482,978 of record JAWHQI010000017.1, on the reverse strand, counting down.
GTTTGTTCTATCAACAAGTTCTTATGTTGATAAGATGAGGGCTAACGATAGCGCCGCTATCTGGCACGAAAGACTTGGGCATGTTGGGATGGATAAGTTGAAAGCTATGACGAGAAGAGTCCTGGTGAAAGGTCTGCCTAGCTTGTCATCTTTCAGGGATGGTCACGTTTGTGTAGTTTGTCAGTTTAGTAAGGCTCAATGTCTTCCATTTGACAAATCACAAAGCAGATGTAAAAGACCATTGGAATGTATACATGGTGATCTGTTTGGACCTACCAACACTGCCAGTCTTGGAGGTAGCAGATATATGCTGATTTTGGTTGATGACTTCACCAGATATACTTGGGTATATTTTCTGAAGGAGAAGTCGGAGGCATTCGAGAAGTTTGTGGAGTTCAAGGAGCTGGTGGAAGGTCGGCTTAACCTGCGGGTCAAGAGGTTCAGAACTGACAACGGAGGGGAGTTCACCTCCAAGGCGTTATTTAACTTCTGCAGGAAGCATGACACCCAAAGATAGCTTTCTTGTGCTCACACTCCACAACAAAACGGAGTTGCAGAGCGGAAGATCCGTCATCTGACGGAGACCTACAAATGTTGGCTTCATGCCAAGAGTATCCCAAAGTCCTTCTGGGCAGATGGAATGTCTTGTGCGGCCTATGTTATTAACCGAATGCCTCTCAGTCCCATCAACATGAAGACCCCTCTTGAGTTGATGTTCAAGGAGAAGCCAAGCATGGAACACTTTCGAGTGTTTGGTTCTACCTGCTACGTGCATGTTCTGGATGCCCTTCGAATGAAGCTAGATGCAAAGGCAAGGAAACTACTCTTCGTCGGTTATGATGACCAGAAGAAAGGGTGGAGATGTATGGATCCCGAGACACGGAGATATGTGGTCTCTAGCGATGTGGTATTTGACGAGCTGACGTCATACCAAGGTAGCTCTTATGTAGAGTTACAAGGAAGCCGGGTGGGTGGTGGACCAGAGGAAGCTACAAGGGAAGTTCTGGTGGAGTTGCCTTTTTCTCCAGGTGCTCCAGGTATTTCTAGCTCTGGGTCAGGTGCTTCAGGTTCTGGAAGCAGGGGGAGCAATGCTCCATGTCTACCTGAAAGGAGAGCTAGTCCAGAAGCTGCAGTTGAAGAGGTGGTTCAAAGTCAAGCTCTAAGGAGGTCCAAGAGGACCATTATTCCACCTGATCGGTATATGGGCGGAAACTTGGTGAGCTTTGTCTCATGTTTCTTCGTAGGTCCCCTGGATGAGAGAGAGCCATCTTGTTATGAAAATGCCATTGGAGACAAGGAGTGGGAAGGAGCCATGGATAAAGAGATGGCTGCCCTCAGGAAGAATGAGACTTGGGACTTGGTGCCTAAGGTTGAGGGAGTTACTCCGGTGACTTGCAAGTGGGTTTTCAAACTGAAGAAGAAGGCTGATGGGAGTATTGAGCGGTTCAAGGCTCGCCTTGTAGCTCGAGGTTTCTCTCAGAAGTATGGGGAGGATTATGAAGAAACGTTTAGCCCCGTTGCCAAGATGACTTCGGTCCGGGTGGTGATTGCATTGGCAGTGTGCCAAGGATGGAAGATTTGGCAACTCGACGTGAAGAACGCTTTCTTATATGGAGAGATTGACAAGGATATCTTCATGGATCAGCCACCTGGTTATGTATCTGAAGAGCACCCAAGATATGTTTGCAAGCTCAAGAAGGATCTTTATGGCTTGAATCAAGCGCCTCGGGCGGGTACGGGAAGATCGCAGAATACCTCCAGTTCTGCGAATACTTTGCTTCTGATTCAGATTCAAGCTTATTCGTAAAGAAGATAGGGGAGATTCAGGTCTTGGTGCTGTTGTACGTTGACGATATGATCATCACGGGGAATTCTGAAGTGGAGGTAGTTAGGCTTTGTGTTGAGCTAGCTATCAGATTTGAGATAAAGGATTTGGGTGAGCTCCACCATTTCCTTGGGCTCGAAGTGGAGAGGAAAGAGAGTGGTATGCTTGTTTCCCAAAAAGACTATGCGGATCGAATCGTGAAGAGGTTCGGCATAGAAGGGGGGAAGAGCAACTCTACTCCACTAGAGGTTGGAGTTCATCTTCGACGAGATGAAGGGAAGGTTCTTACCGATCCTTTGGTGTTCTGGGCTTTGGTTGGAAGTGTGATATACTTGACGATCACGAGGCCAGATATTGCTTATGCAGTTGGCAGGGTGAGTTGGTTTATGGCAGAGCCTCGGAAGCCTCATCTTGTGGCAGCTAGGAGTATCTTGAGGTATGTCAAATCCACCTAGGATTTACGTCTCTTCTACGGGAGATATTCGGGCTTTTGCTTGCACTGGTACATGGATGCTGATTATGGTGGAGATTCGGATGATCGGAGATCGACGTCTGGATATGTCTTTATGATAGGCTCTACAGCTATATCATGGTGCAGGAAGAAGCATGATTCTGTGGCTGTCTCTACCACAGAAGCAGAGTACAAAGCTTCGGCTTTGGCGGCTCAGGAAGCCATCTGGCTTAGGAGGCTTGTGATAGACATTCATAGGGAGGTGCGAGGTCCTACTCTGCTACGTGGTGACAATGAGAGTGCTCTCAAACTAATGAACAATCCAGTCTGTCACGCGCGTACAAAGAACCTAGAGATTCATCACCATTTCATTCGTGAGAAGGTGTTGGAGGGATCTCTGACTGTGGAGCTTGTGCAGAGCAAGGAGGATGTTGCTAACATAATTACTAAGCCGCTGTCGAAGGGACCATTTTGGTCGGTTGCGGAGCTTGCTTGGGCTGACTTCCACTTCCCACTTCAAGGGGGAGTGTTAAATTTTTGAAGTGGAAGTGGAATGGGCTGAGCGGTCTGCAGATTGGAGACCGCAGAGACCGCACGGACTGCGCTGGTGCTCTGGTCGGTTCTATCTCAGCGGTCTATTTTGGGACGGTATGATCTGGGTGACCACTAATTGTTCGGGCGGCTTGCGCGGGTTGTTCTGGCGACTTGTTCAAGTCGGCCAGATGTTCAAGTAGGTCTGCCTTCTTGGAGTGACTGGGTGGTCTGACGTGTTGTTCTAGTCGGCCTGGTTACTGAAGAAGTTCTTTGCTTATGCAATAAGACCGGGCGGTCAGTTTTTGATGACCGCGATAACCAGGCGGTTTGTGATAATCGTATGGTTCAATAAGGGAGCTGTTGGCCTTGCTGAGCTCGGGCGGTCTGTCTTGTGAGACCGCTGGCGATCTGATGGGCGGTTATTGTATCCTGGTTTGTGCGGTGACGACATCCGTCTGCTCACCTATAAATAGGGGTGCATGGCCCGTCATTCATAACGAGAACTGTAAGAACCAAAGTTGGCTTGATTATGCCAGTCTCAATTTGAGGTTGCACGGTCTGAGATTTTGACTGACCGGTTTTGTTGTTCGCAGGTTAGCGACTAGCATCTCGCAGTCAGCTATTCTCCTTTCTTCCAGCTTTGAATAAACCAGTCCGGGCGGACTGTGTTTATGTGTTCTTGGACTGTGCAACGAACTCAGTTGATCAGGCGATCTTAAGTGGTCAGGCGATCTTGAGTTGCGGTCTGCAGAAGGAAGCAGTTTCTTTGTCAAGTGTTCGCGGGTTCTTCTGTGATCTTAAGACCGTGCGGTCTGGGCGATCAAGGAGTGCGAACTGGTTGTCTTTCAGCAGTTGAATAAGCAGCAGGTCGGGCGGTCTGTGGTTGCGGTCTGACAGGTACGGCTTGTGCTCTGTTTGCACGGTCTCAGGAGTTATCCGTCTGGCTTATCTGTTTGCGCGGCTGGCGATCTCAAATTGTCAGGTCATCAGCAGCTTGTAGTATTTTGTGTCTTGTGCTTCTCTTCTCCGTGATTCTTATGAATCATGTCTCTCCATGTATACCTCGAATTGTAAAGAGATAGTTAGTACCATAGCACTATTCGGTCTTCCCATTGTCATTGTGTTGTTATACTTGTGGAAAGTTTTGTAAAGTGTTCCACATTTTACTTCATCTCCGGACCTCAAGTTTTTTAACATGGTATCAGAGCAGGTTGCTGAGCAGTAGTTGCTGATACTTCTCTCGGGTTCCACAAGTTGGTTAGCAATCAGTGGGATAGCAATGGAAGGAGGATATGCTAGAGGTCTCGGTATTGAGCTCCTTACGCAGACTAACTTCAAGAAGTGGAAGTCTTGCATGGAGAGCTATCTGCTTGGTGAGGACTTATGGGAGGTAGTAGGAGGAGAAGCAAGACAAGCTATTATTCTTGCTGAAGGGAATGCTGAGCTCGTGAAGGCTTGGAAGAGAACGAATGCTAAGGCAGAGTTCACTCTCAAGAGAGCTACATTTCGGAGCTATTTGATCACATCATTGGATGTAGGTCAGCTGCTGAAATTTGGACAGCCTTGGATGGCTTGTTGAATAAGAAGAATGTAGCCAGACTACAGTTCTTGGAGAATGAGTTGGCAAAAGCAACTCAGGGAGATCTGTCTATCTCTACATTCTTCTTGAAGATGAAGAACCTTTGCGCAGAGATATCGATGTTGGACCTGGATGAGCCTATCTCAGAAGCTAAGCTGAAGAGGCACATAATCTGTGGCTTGCAGAGGGAGTATATGGCCTTTGTTACTTCTGTTCAAGGCTGGGCCAATCAGCCGTCGTTGCTGGAGCTGGAGAACTTACTTGCTTCTCAAGAGAGTTTAGCTAAGCAAATGGCTGGGATGTCTGTCTCTGGGGGAGAAGGTGAGGTTCACTTCTCTGGCAAGAAGAAGAGATGGGACAAGAAGAAGAAGACATCTGGAGATGATGGTCCGTCTACTTCATATCAGCAGGAGAGGAGTTATGCTCCTAAGCGTGATGGGAAGAAGAAGGAAGGACCTAGATGCTTCAGGTGCAACAAGCTTGGTCACTTCAAGAGAGACTGCCAAGTTAATCTTCAGCTAGGGCATGCTGCAGGAAAGGAGGAGGCCGGTTCCAATTCTGAAGGTAGTTGGGGTGGTGGAGGTGCATTCATGACGGGCACGTGTGTTCGGGCTATGACTTCCATCAACTACCAGGATGATTGGATAGTTGACTCTGGGTGTGGTCATCACCTCGCCGGGGATGAGTCGAAGTTCTCCTCATTGCAGACATATACAGGTAATGACGCTATCATTACGACAGATGATACTATACATGCAGTAGAGAAGGAGGGTGTAGTTTCTTTGAACGATGATAGAGGTACTCTTACATTGAAGATTGTCTATCATGTTCCGGGGATGAAGAAGAACCTCTTCTCGGTGACCAATGCGGTGGATGATGGCTATCACGTTCTGTTCGGTCCAACAGAAGTGAAATTTCTCTGAAATATTTCAGTCGTGAAAGCTGAGGTCACTCATATAGGGAGACGGGTGAAGGACTTGTTTGTTCTATCAACAAGTTCTTATGTTGATAAGATGAGGGCTAACGACAACGCCACTATCTGGCACGAAAGACTTGGGCATGTTGGGATGGATAAGTTGAAAGCTATGACGGGAAGAGTCCTGGTGAAAGGTCTGCCTAGCTTGTCATCTTTCGGGGATGGTCACGTTTGTGTAGGTTGTCAGTTTAGTAAGGCTCAACGTCTTCCATTTGACAAATCACAAAGCAGATGTAAATGACCATTGGAATGTATACATGGTGATCTGTTTGGACCTACCAACACTGCCAGTCTTGGAGGTAGCAGATATATGCTGATTTTGGTTGATGACTTCACCAGATATACTTGGGTATATTTTCTGAAGGAGAAGTCGGAGGCATTCGAGAGGTTTGTGGAGTTCAAGGAGCTGGTGGAAGGTCGGCTTAACCTACGGGTCAAGAGGTTCAGAACTGATAACGGAGGGGAGTTCACCTCCAAGGCGTTATTTAACTTCTGCAGGAAGCATGACACCCAAAGATAGCTTTCTTGTGCTCACACTCCACAACAAAACGGAGTTGCAGAGCGGAAGATCCGTCATCTGACGGAGACCTGCAAATGTTGGCTTCATGCCAAGAGTATCCCAAAGTCCTTCTGGGCAGATGGAATGTCTTGTGCGGCCTATGTTATTAACCGGATGCCTCTCACTCCCATCAACATGAAGACCCCTCATGAGTTGATGTTCAAGGAGAAGCCAAGCGTGGAACACTTTCGAGTGTTTGGTTCTACCTGCTACGTGCATGTTCCGGATGCCCTTCGAACGAAGCTAGATGCAAAGGCAAGGAAACTACTCTTCGTCGGTTATGATGACCGGAAGAAAGGGTGGAGATGCATGGATCCCGAGACACGGAGATATGTGGTCTCTAGGGATGTGGTATTTGACGAGCTGACGTCATACCAAGGTAGCTCTTATGTAGAGTTACAAGGAAGCCGGGTGGGTGGTGGACCAGAGGAAGCTACAAGGGAAGTTCTGGTGGAGTTGCCTGTTTATCTAGGTGCTCAAGGTATTTCTAGCTCTGGGTCAGGTGCTTCAGGTTCTGGAAGCAGGGGGAGCAATGCTCCATGTCTACCTGAAAGGAGAGCTAGTCCAGAAGATGCAGTTGAAGAGGTGGTTCAAAGTCAAGCTCTAAGGAGGTCCAAGAGGACCATTATTCCACCTGATCGGTATACGGGCGGAAACTTGGTGAGCTTTGTCTCATGTTTCTTCGTAGGTCCCCTGGATGAGAGAGCCATCTTGTTATGAAAATGCCATTGGAGACAAGGAGTGGGAAGGAGCCATGGATGAAGAGATGGCTGCCCTCAGGAAGAATGAGACTTGGGACTTGGTGCCTAAGGTTGAGGGAGTTACTCCGTTGACTTGCAAGTGGGTTTTCAAACTGAAGAATTAGGCTGATGGGAGTATTGAGCGGTACAAGGCTCGCCTTGTAGCTCGAGGTTTCTCTCAGAAGTATGGGGAGGATTATGAAGAAACGTTTAGCCCCGTTGCCAAGATGACTTCGGTCCGGGTGGTGATTGCATTGGCAGTGTGCCAAGGATGGAAGATTTGGCAACTCGACGTGAAGAACGCTTTCTTATATGGAGAGATTGACAAGGATATCTTCATGGATCAGCCACCTGGTTATGTATCTGAAGAGCACCCAAGATATGTTTGCAAGCTCAAGAAGGATCTTTATGGCTTGAATCAAGCGCCTCGGGCGGGTACGGGAAGATCGCAGAATACCTCCAGTTCTGCGAATACTTTGCTTCTGATTCAGATTCAAGCATATTCGTAAAGAAGATAGGGGAGATTCAGGTCTTGGTGCTGTTGTACGTTGACGATATGATCATCACGGGGAATTCTGAAGTGGAGGTAGTTAGGCTTTGTGTTGAGCTAGCTATCAGATTTGAGATAAAGGACTTGGGTGAGCTCCACCATTTCCTTGGGCTCGAAGTGGAGAGGAAAGAGAGCGGTATGCTTGTTTCCCAAAAAGACTATGCGGATCGAATCGTGAAGAGGTTCGGCATGGAAAGGGGGAAGAGCAGCTCTACTCCACTGGAGGTTGGAGTTCATCTTCGACGAGATGAAGGGAAGGTTCTTACCGATCCTTTGGTGTTCTGGGCTTTGGTTGGAAGTGTGATATACTTGACGATTACGAGGCCAGATATTGCTTATGCAGTTGGCAGGGTGAGTTGGTTTATGGCAGAGCCTCGGAAGCCTCATCTTGTGGCAGCTAGGAGTATCTTGAAGTATGTCAAATCCACCTAGGATTTAGGTCTCTTCTACGGGAGATATTCGGGCTTTTGCTTGCACTGGTACATGGATGCTGATTATGGTGGAGATTCGGATGATCGGAGATCGACGTCTGGATATGTCTTTATGATAGGCTCTACATCTATATCATGGTGCAGCAAGAAGCATGATTCTGTGACTGTCTCTACCATAGAAGCAGAGTACAAAGCTTCGACTTTGGCGGCTCAGGAAGCCATCTGGCTTAGGAGGCTTGTGGTAGACATTCATAGGGAGGTGCGAGGTCCTACTCTGCTACGTGGTGACAATGAGAGTGCTCTCAAACTAGTGACAATCCAGTCTGTCACGCGCGTACAAAGAACCTAGAGATTCATCACCATTTCATTCGTGAGGAGGTGTTGGAGGGATCTCTGACTGTGGAGCTTGTGCAGAGCAAGGAGAATGTTTTGCCAACATATTTACTAAGCCGCCGTCGAAGGGACCATTTTGGTCGGTTGCGGAGCTTGCTTGGGCTGACTTCCACTTCCCACTTCAAGGGGGAGTGTTAAATTTTTGAAGTGGAAGTGGAATGGGCTGGGCGGTCTGCAGATTGGAGACCGCAGAGACCGCACAGACTGCGCTGGTGCTCTGGTCAGTTCTATCTCAGCGGTCTATTTTGGGACGGTCTGATCTGGGTGACGGCTAATTGTTCGGGCGGCTTGCGCGGGTTGTTCTGGCGACTTGTTCAAGTCGGCCAGATGTTCAAGTAGGTCTGCCTTCTTGGAGTGACCGGGTGGTCTGACGTGTTGTTCTAGTCGGCCTGGTTACTGAAGAAGTTCTTTGCTTATGCAATAAGACCGGGCGGTCAGTTTTTGATGACCGCGATAACCAGGCGGTTTGTGATAACCGTATGGTTCAATAAGGGAGCTGTTGGCCTTGCTGAGCTCGGGCGGTCTGTCTTGTGAGACCGCTGGCGATCTGATGGGCGATTATTGTATCCTGGTTTGTGCGGTGACGACATCCGTCTGCTCACCTATAAATAGGGGTGCATGGCCCGTCATTCATAACGAGAACTGTAAGAACCAAAGTTGGCTTGATTATGCCAGTCTCAATTTGAGGTCGCGCGGTCTGAGATTTTGACTGACCGGTTTTGTTGTTCGCAGGTTAGCGACTAGCATCTCGCAGTCAGCTTTTCTCCTTTCTTCCAGCTTTGAATAAACCAGTCCGGGCGGACTGTGTTTAGGTGTTCTTGGACTGTGCAGCGAACTCATTTGATCAGGCGGTCTTAAGTGGCCAGGCGATCTTGAGTTGCGGTCTGCAGCAGGAAGCAGTTTCTTTGTCAAGTGTTCGCGGGTTCTTCTGTGATCTTAAGACTGTGCGGTCTGGGCGATCAAGGAGTGCGAACTGGTTGTCTTTCAACAGTTGAATAAGCCGCAGGTCTGGCGGTCTATGGTTGCGGTCTGACAGGTGCGGCTTGTGCTCTGTTCGCGCGGTCTCAGGAGTTATCCGTCTGGCTTGTATGTTCGCGCGGTCTGGCGATCTCAAGTTGTCAGGTCGTGAGCAGCTTGTAGTATTTTGTGTCTTGTGCTTCTCTTCTCCGTGATTCTTATGAATCATGTCTCGCCATGTATACCTCAAATTGTAAAGAGATAGTTAGTACCATAACACTATTTGGTCTTCCCATTGTCATTGTGTTGCTATACTTGTGGAAAGTTTTGTGAAGTGTTCCGCATTTTACTTCATCTCCGGACCTCAAGTTTTTTAACATCTCCGTTCCAACATTTTTGGTGCGTTGAGCGTGGAACACAGCTAGTACAAGAAATTCCCCAAGAGGCAGAATGGCTGGAGAGGATGAGTGAGATGTCGGCTGTGGCGGTCCGCCACCCTCTGGCTCGCTAGTGATGACAAAGATGTTGGCAGACCTCCGAAGAGAGGTTCTCGAGACGATCAATCTCGCCTTTGCCGCAGCGTGAGGCGAGTTCGCAACCCCAGCACCCTAGATCATCCTGCCATCAGGTATAGGCGAGAACGCCCCGGGGCAACTAGCGGGAAAGGTGCACGTCAGTGAGGCGCCAGGGCGAGATCTAGCAGGGCGAGAGCTGTTCCCCAGCCCGACGAATGCGAGCCCGGTAGGTGAGTTCGTAGGTCGGGTGGGGCAGGCGAGGACGGCGAGCACATCAAGCCCGTTCTGCGAGTTGGTGCTTTCGGCTCCCGTTCCAGAAGGTTTCACCGAGCCCGCCATAAGTTTCTACACCGGCAAGGATGACCCTGTCCAACACCTGCAATGGTTTGAGGACACAGTCTCCATTCGGCATATGTCAGACGCTTTCAAGTGCCGACTTTTTGCCATTACCTTGAAGGATAAGGCGCGGGACTGGTTTTACCAGCTCCCAGGGGGGTCGATCTACACATTCGAGGATCTGTGCCGTATCATTTTGCTACACTTCTCGACCTCGAAGAAGAGGAACAAGGATATTGAGGCACTATTCAAGATCAAACAGGGACCAGGGGAATCGCTGGCCCACTATGTGGACCGATTCTAGGAGGAGGTCCTGCTCATCCAGGAGGTGCCTGGGTTCACCATGCAGTTTGCCTTCACGGTGGTGCTGCGGGAGGGGTTCTTCAAGATGAACCTAAAATGGAAACCCCCCTTGTCCTTCAAGGAGCTGATGGAAAGAGCAGCGGAGAAGATCGAAGGGGAAGCGGCCAACCCGGAGTTCACAAAAAGGCAGACGAAGCTGAGCGAGCCGGAGGTCAGGCAGCAGGAGGTTAGGAGAAGGGAAGAGCCGAGGGCCCCGAAGTTGGGGTGGAGGCAGTAAGGAGGAGTGATGCAGGGGCCGGGAAGAGGTTTTTCCCAAGGAGCGGGTGAACTTCCAGGGAGGTCAGGGAAAACCCAACCACCCGGGGTGGAGGCAAGGCCCGAGGCCACTCCCTCCTACACCTCAGCAGGCCATGACGATCGGACGAGGAAGAAGAAGGTGAGTTGAAGGAGGAGAGGGAGCGAGGAGGAGGAACCGTACGGCGGAGTCCAAAGGAGGGGGGATGGCGTTGTCGTATTGTGACTTCCACCAGTAGGAAGGTCACACAACGGCCACCTGCCCGGAGTTCTTGGAGGTCAGGAGGGCGAGAGGTCCCAGGGAGCAACAACCATCGGTGAGTATATAGGAGGTGACCGGGGGGCAGAGGAGGAAGATAGATGCGTGGACAGGGCTGATGTGTGGAGCCGAGGAGGGATCAGTGTGATCCACGGGGGAGTGGGGATCGAGGCAACCCAAAAGGTGAGCCTCTATACCATGTATCGATGGAGCGTGGCTTCGATGTCTCAAGCTCCATCCCCGGAGTAAAAGATTACCTTCTCTCAGAAGGATATGTCGGGCCATGAGGACCCATTCTGTGATGCACTGGTTATCCAGACGACCATCGAGAACTTCAATGTCTCCCAGATCCTCGTTGATGACGGGAGCTCAGTCAATGTCATCTTCAAGAAGGCATTCGACGAGATGAAGGTGGAGGAAAGGAGGGAGTTGGCCTCGGATGGCCCACTGTTCGGGTTCTTGGGAGAAAGGAAGGAGGAGTAGGACTCCATGTCATCTTGGGGGGACATACCCGTAACTGCCGGTTCGTCATTGTTGACACTCCGAGCAGTTACAATGCCATATTTATGCAGCCCCTCATCAATGCATTTTGATGTGTCCTCTCCTCGTTCCACCAATGTCTCAACTTCAGCGTGGGCTGAGTCCAGATCCGGGTGAGAGGAGACCCAAAGGTAGCAAGACAATGCTATGTTACCGCGGTCAACACCATCACTTGGCAAGCAGAGGCAGAGGAGATGGACCAAGAGATGGGAAGGCAGGAGGAGGTGGAAGGGGCCATCGGAGGGCCCGAAGTAAAGGAGACTAGGGGAGGAAGGGGAGAAGAGGACCAGGCCCAAGAGGAAGGGGCGGAGGAGCTGCTGGAAATTCGCGAGGAGAATATGAAGGAAGAGGGAACCAAAGCACTCGCTTGTGGGGAGAAGAAGGAATATGATGGGGGGGAGCAATCTAGGTTGGAGTCCGTGGAGGAGGTCGTGGTGCTGGAGGTCGTCTCCCGAGAGGGGTCGATAGAGAAAGTGAAGATCAGCGGGGAGCTGAGCCCCGAAGATCAGAAGAAGATCCTGGCCTGCGTCTAAGAGAACATGGACGTATTCGCTTTGAGCGCGATGAAAATGCTAGGGATCGATGCAGATGTGGCATGCCACCGCCTCAACCTCGACCCCGGCACTCGCCCCATCCGACAGAAGAAGTGGCCCATCGCGGATAAGTTAGAGGAGCCCATTCGAGTGGAGGTGAGCAAGCTCCTCAAGGCAGGATTTGTATCAGAGATCCAGTACCCAAGCTGGGTCTCCAACATGGTAATGGTAAAGAAGGGAGGTGGAAAGTGGAGGATGTGTGTGGACTTCTCTTTATTAAATAAATCATGCCCTAAGGATTGCTACTCCTTTCCTCGAATCGACGCACTGGTTGACTCAGCCATCAGTTTTTCTCTAATGAGTTTTTTAGATGTCTTTTCAGCTTATCATCATATTCGCATGCACCCCCCCCCCCCCCCCCCCCCCCCCCCCCCCCCCCCCCCCCCCGATGTTAAGGACGTCTCATTCATCACTGGTGACAGGTGCTATTGCTACAAGATAATGTCCTTTGGGCTGAAGAATGTAGGAGCAACCTACCAGTGGATGATGGATAGGGTCTTTCGTGAGCAAAAGGGGAGGGAACTGGAGGTCTACGTGGATGACCTCATGATCAAGAGTCGGGACCTCGAGTCTCACCTCTGGGATTTTGAAGAGACTTTTGGCACCTTGAGAAAGTTTAAGATGAGACTCAAGCCCCAGAAGTGTGTCTTTGGGGCCAGTAGGGGGAAGTTCTTGGGTCATCTACTCACCCCCTCCGAGGTAGAGCCTGACCCCGACAAGGTGAGAGCAATCATGGAGATGGGGTCATCGAGGATTGCAAAGGAAGTCCAACGCCTCACTGGAAAGTTAGCTGGGCTAAGTAGGTTTCTCTCTAGGGCAGGGGAGAAATGCTCGTCTTTCTTCAAGACGCTGCGAGGAAACCATAAATTTGTGTGGACCCCCGAGTGCAAGGGGGCATTCCGAGCACTAAAGGAACAATTAACCCAGGCCCCGCTGCTCCAGGGACCAAGGCAGGGTGAGGACCTATCCCTCTACTTAGGGGTAGGGGCCGAGGCGGTAAGTTCTGTTTTGGTCCGGGAGGAAGGAAATAAGTAACTCCCAACCTACTACGTCAGTAGGGTGCTGAGAAAGGCAGAACTCAGGTACCCCATCCTAGAGAAACTAGCCTTCTCCCTGGTGGTGTCGGCCCAGAAGCTCCGACCATACTTTCAAGCACATTCTATCAAGGCGGTGACCGACCATCCCCTTCGAAACATCATGAAGGGGGTAGAGCACTCAGAGTGGTTGGCCAAATGGTCAAAGGAGCTAAGCGAGTTCGACATCTCGTTTGTCCCTAGGCTTTCTATAAAGGCGCAATCGCTGGCGGATTTCTTGGCCGACTACGTAACCGAGGTAGAAGAGCTCAAGCCACCCCACTCAGTGGCATGGAAGATGTTGGTTGATGGGGGCGTCGGAGAAGCATTCCTTTGGGGAGGAGTAATCCTAGTAAGCCCCCAGGGGACAAGGATCGAGCATGCAATTAACATTCATTTTCCACTCACCAACAACCAGACCGAGTATGAGGTCGTGATCGCAAGGCTCCGTTTAACCAGGAGCTAGGGGTGCAGAATGTGGAGGTCTCAACAAATTCCTTGGTGGTGGCTTGCCAAGTCAGAGGAGAGTTCGAGGCAAAGGAGCAGACTCTCCAACGGTATCTGGAGAAGGTCAAGGCAATCATTGGGCAATTCCGTAATTTCTCGATCCAGCATGTGCCAAGGGAGGAGAGCATCCCGATAGACCTCCTAGCCAAGTTTGGTCCTAGGACAGGGGAACGACGTCAGAGATTTTTCGACCATCCATTGAAGAAGGGGAGTTAATGGAGGTGGATCAGCGAGGGTCATGGATGGACCCCTTCATTACCTTCCTAACATCGGGGCAGTTCCCAGAAGGAGATGTGGACAAGAGGCGACTCAGGTACAAATTGACATATTATTCTTTGCGTGCAGGGGAATTGTACCGGAAAACCCTCTCAGGGCTCTTTGCTCGTTGTGTGTCGGAGGAGGAATCCCCGAGGGTCCTGGAGGAGATCCTCTCCAGAGAATATGGCAGCCACCCTGGGAGCAGGACCCTGGAAGGAAGGGTTATGAGGCAAGGATACTTCTGGCCTACCCTCAGCAAGTATGCGGCAGAGTTCGCAAAGAAGTGCTCCAAGTGCCAACTATATGCTCATCTCCAACACCTTCTAGCCCAGAGGCTTCATACCATCACAACTCCATGGCCGTTCGCGATATGGGGATTGGAATTGTTGGGTCCTTTTCCCCAAGCTAGTGACGAAAGGAAGTTCCTGGTCGTAATGATTGATTACTTTTCCAAGTGGCTGGAGGTGAAGAAGCTGGCCAAGGTAACCTCTCAGGTAGTAAGAAATTTTGTATGGGGAGAAATAATCTGCCGACATAGGCTCCCACTAGCCACCGTCACAGATAATGGGCCGCAGTTTGCCAGCGATGAATTTGTCAGCTTTTGCACCCAGCTAGGCAAAGACCTTCATTTCACGTTGGTCCATCACCCGAGGAGAAATGGACAGGTGGAAGCGGCGAACAAGATAATTGTGAACTTGCTGAAAAAGAAGGTCAAAAACCAAAAGGGTAACTGGCTAGAGCAGCTACCCTCAGTACTCTGGGCCTTGAGAACCACACCAAACACGGCCACAAGGGAGACCCCGTTCAAGCTCTCCCATGGGTCCGAGGTCGTCTTATTGATCGAGTTCGAGGTAAAGTCACCCAGGGTGGTCGCAGAAGGAGAAGGAGACGAGGAATGGCGAGTGGAAAATGAAGAAAAGCAAAGGCTGTCCTTGGACCTAGTGGAAGAACTCCGGGACCTGGCAACCATCCGACAGGAGGAGGTCAAGCGACAGATGGCTCGGTACTTGGACAAGCACATTCGGGTGAAGTAGTTCAAAAAAGGAGACTAGGTCCCGAAAAAGGTCGATGCGGCCAGGAGGGGAGCCGTGGTGGGGAAGCTCAATCCCAACTAGGAAGGACCTTACATTGTAGAGGTAGCACTCAAGTCGGGAGGGTATTGTTGAAATATGCATTCTGCATCTCCTTAGTTTGATAATATCAAATCTCATACTGTATTTGATCATAAATGTCTTGGGTATAGTGTGCAGGTTTACAGGTGTGAAGTCATCGAGAATTTCAGTCTTTCTGACCTATCGCCGGGTGCTAGTCCTACCACCAGCGCTAACATTTATATGGGACTTGTTATTGACTTTGACGGGACTTGCTATCAACGTCGACGAGACTTGCTATCGATGTCGACGGGACTTGCTATCGACGTCGACGGGACTTGCTATCAACGTGAAGACTTATGCGTTGAGATGATACTGTCGAAAAGACTATCGTTGCGCGATAACCTAACGCCGACGCTAACCATTGCGTCGAGACAAATGCCATCTCAATGGTGCCATCGAGAAGACTTATTGTCTTGATGGATTCATCGAGAAGACTACCTCCGCGCGCTAGCCTACCGCTGCGTGTTAGCTCTACCGACGAGAAGATTACGTCGACTTGAAGGATTCGACGCTGCCGTAGAGAAGGATTCGATGCTTCCGTCGAGAAGGATTCGACGTGAATACTACCGCAAAGCTCTAAGCCTACCTCTCCGCGCTATCCAAAGACATCAAGAGAATGTTCTCCAACACCTTCCTGATTTGGCGCTGGACAGCTGGCGAAAGCGCGTAAAGATGCTACCGCCGCGCGGTACCTCTACCGCCGACGATAACTTTAAAGAACAAGCTATAAAAGGTCTTGATTCTTTTCCTTAATAAGACAGACACACACTTACGAGAATAGGGTTCCTCAGTCGCCTCTGGTGCAGAGAACTACCTTCTCCATGCTAGGAAAAGAAAGATATCTCCCTGATGGTTAAAGTGTTATCCACGTATAATTCGATAAGACAAGTGTACATATTATTTTATAGTATAGGATTTAGAAAATCAAGTGTCGTATTTTTCCGGGCTTATTGAGTACTTCTACTCACAAAGAAGAGCAATTATTTTATCGATCGAAAGTTGGGTTTGATTTGGAAAATGATTCGGAGAAAATCAACTAAGAAGAAAGATTATGATTAAAAGATTAACACTTGATCTAGAATCCCTTTGAAATAAAATAGAATTTTACAAAAGAATAATCCGCAAGCACTTATTGAAATAACTTTGATCGTGGAGGTTCCCAAAACCTGATAGCACCTCTCTCGAGAAATACTACCAACTAACCTTAGGTTGATCGATTAAGACCCCTCGGCCAGTCGAAACCCCTAAGCTTGCTTTAAGCGGTGAACCCCACTATTGGATTTGACTCCAATACGGAAGATTTATGTCGTCCTCTCTCGAGGAGTGCATGCATCTCCTTTTATCTTTGAGTGATCTCCTCGTACGCACGGATCTCTCGATCAACTAGAATACAGATCTTAGATCGAAAAACATATTCACGACATATGAATTCGATGCAATTAAATTCAAAGATAAATCGAAGATAACCAAGACGAGAGCTTGTCAATTAGAAAAATTCAAAACATATTTTATTTCATTCCAAAGTTCATCATGACCAAGTGCTAAAGGAAATTTATCTACTCATCATAATGATGGGAATACAAGTAGAAGAGGAAGAAGACATGATAAAAAAATAATACTTGAATTAAAATTGCAATAATAGAAAAGTTACAACTTCAAGAAAAACTAGCTAGAACAACAAAAACAGTAAACTAAAGTTGAAAATAAACTCCATAATCAAACTCCCATACTTCTGGAGATTGCTTTCTTTATTGTTGAAAAATTGAGGAGTCACGCCCGTGACCAAGGGCGTGTAAGCTGGGTAACTGCGATTGTTGGGAAAAACCCCTTTGATTTAACTTAACAAATTATCTACAAAGTGATTTTATCTCTTAGGTTGTATTACCCAGTGTATAGTGAGGTTAATCTGGTCATTAGATGTCTTAGGATGTCACACTCAACCTTGGGTGTCAAGACCATTTCAAGAGAAGCACAATTTGGGCAGAGTTAACATTTGCGTCGACTAGAATTCTACGCAATGTCAAGTTATTGTCGACGCTACTCTGACTAGAAGTCCAAGTGGTTCACCCTTCTGCCGAAGTAATTCAAGTCGACGTTACATCGAATAGATATCGACGTAGAGGCAATGGATCTGTCGAAGTACTTTGAGAAGTCGACGCAGCTTCTACTTCAACTCAGCGCAGAAGGAAGTATCTGTCGAAGCCATTTAAAGTCGACGCAACGTCGACTTCATCTCGATGCATATAATGAAATTCAGAGCCATGTCATCAACTCGACATTTACGTCGATAAGGTATCGACGCAACATCGACTAGCAGAGTTCAGTCAGAGCAAGGATGAATTCAAAGTTGCTCCTACAAGAACTCGAAGGTGCGTCGATAAGAGAGGAAGAGAACTCGACGCTACATTAAATACAGTCTGAAAAGGGAAACATTTTCAGCTGTCATTTTCGACCCTCTCTCATGGACCACCTCACTCAAGACCGTTCTCCAATGGCTCATTAATTGCCTCAAATAGAAAGAAGGACTAAAAGAGGACAAAAAGCTTTCTTGGAAACATGCCTACTGTTGGTGAACGGGTCGGGAATTAAAGAAGGAAAGAAAGAGATTGTCTAGAGCAGAATACCTTTTCAGGTCTTATAGAAAGGGAAACAAATTCAAATCTGAAGAGGGACAATAAAAGGCAAGAGAAGAAAGAGAAAGGCAGAGCATTCATCACAATCGTCTATACTGTTCTATTAGAGCTTTTACTCTTCTTCTTCTTCCTCACTCAGGAACCCTAATAGAGAAGACACAGAGAAAAAAAAGAGGAACAACTGAAGAATATACTCTGCTCAGAGAATCAACTACTGCTCTCTCATCACTATCATATAGCAGCAGTACTATTATAAAGAGCAGAGAGCAGAAGGATCAAGGGCTTACATAAACCCTAGCAATCATCACTATCATAAGCTAGGGTTAATCTGATACAGATCCTGAAGAGCACTCAAACAACAGCATCACAAGGATTGCTATTACAGAAATCCGAGAAACATATTTCTAAATCTTTCTTCTCCTTCTTATTCTTCTTTCCTTACACCCCATGTAAAGAGTTTTGAGAATCCCTATTCCAAAGGATTCAGTGGTTCAAGATCTCCTTATCAAAAGATCTGGTGGTTCAAGATCTCCTTATCAAAAGATCTGGTGGTTCATGATCTCCTTGTCAAAAGATCAGTGGTTCTGAGAGTCTCTTTACCAAAAGACTCAGGCACAGTTGGTGCATTCCTACCAGGTGGTAGAAGAGAGGAGTACCCACATTTTTGGGAACCTCTATAAAAATCTGTGTGTCTTCTGGATTGTTTATTTTTTGTGCTGTCCCTCATAGATAGATTACTTTACTGTTTTCATGATTTATATTTCAGCATTGCTTTATTCTGGATAAGTATTTGGTGGAGCATAACACTTAGGTTTTTATTGTACTTGCACAGTTAGGTTAGAAATAATTTTAAATCTCTATTCAGCCCCCCCCCCCCCCCCCCCCCCCCCCTCTAGAGGATTCTCAGAGGCACACTGTGCACTTTCAATTGGTATCAGAGGGAGGTTGATCATTAAAAGGTTAATATCTTGATCAAAAAGACCTCCTGCTCTTACTTCTTTATTACAAACATATTTTATAAAGAAAATGAGTACTAAGGATTATGCTTCCACAAGACCCCCAGTGTGTAACTTAAATAAGTTCACACTCTGGAAGGCCAGAATAAAGCTTTATATGAATTCCATTAATGAAGACATCTATAATGCTCTTCTCACAGGTCCTCCAGCTCCAGTTAGACAAAAGGCAGGAGAATCCTCAACAACTGAGGCTGTCCCAAGAAAGGAATGGACAAAGGCTGAGAAGAAGGTCAAGGCATGTGATGCCAAGGCCATGAACATTCTGGTATCAACAATGTTAGATGACATTTGCTGAATGTCAATCAGCAAAAGAGATCTAGGATTAACTCACCACAATGGTGGAAGGAAGTGCTGATGAAAGAAAGGACAAAAAGTCCCTTCTCATATCCCAGTATGAGAACTTTCAAAAGAAAGCTGAAGAATCTGTTGCTGATATGTATGACAGATTCAACATTATCATTAATGAGCTCAGAGGCTTAGCAAGGAGATATCCTTGACTGAAATTAATGATAAAATCCTCATGTGCTTCCCTGACTCATGGGATTCCAAGATCTGGGCAATTAGAGAGTCCAGGTGCCACAGAGAGATCTCAACTGAAGCTTTGCTAGGAAAGCTTAAGTCTTATGAGATGTTGCTAAAGAATAGGGTTGGATCAGAAGAAAGGGAAATTACTCCAGCTCCTATCCAAAGGAGCCTTGCTCTGAAAGCTACTGAAGGAGAGCCCTCTACTCCTGCAGATGAAATGTTCATTCTGCTAGCTAGGAGATTCAAGAAATGGCTCAAGACCGAAGACTCAAGGAGAAGAGAAAAAGATTCAAGACCCAGGTATGATAAAACTCCAAAGAAGGAGGTTATCTGCTATACCTGCAACAAACCAGGGCACATTGCTCCTGAGTGCCCACAAGAGCAAAGGGAAAGAAGCGGCAACAAAGAGGAGAAGAAGAAGAAGTCCTTCAGAGGAAAGGACAAGAAGAAAGCTAAGGGCTTCATTGCTGAAACATGGAGTGATTCTGAAGCAGAATTAAGCTCCTCATCATCTGAGAGTGATGATGAAGCAGAAACAGAAGCAGCCTGCATGATGACACTAGGGATGTCATCAGATGATGAAGATGATCAGGTATCTATTTTTGATGAATTTGACTTTAGTTCAGAAGATTTTAAAACTTGTTTTAAAGATTTCTGCATTGATCATCTTAGGGTAGAAAAAGAATTAGACATAGCTAGAACTGAATTAGAGAACCTCAAGAAAGATGAAATGCACCTAATAAATCAAAACCTAACAAATGAAATTAATAATAGAGTTAGAATTGATCAAACTTACAGAAGAAAACATAAACTTAAAAGAAGAGCTAGCAAAGGCAAAGGCCTTTGAGGACTCACTCAATGGAAGAAGTCAGAAGCTCAGAGATATCATAGAAAATCCCTCTATGAGATTTAATCACCTAGGGTTAAGAGCAGAGTCCTCCACTAGCACAGAAGCACCTAGGAAACCTGCCTGGAAAAATCCAGTGTCATTTGTTAGACCTAGTGAGTACCAACCAAGTGAGAAGAGTACATCATCCAAGGGTAATGTTAATAGTCATCTAGAAAAGATAGATAAACCTAATCAAGTAAATCTAAATAGGAAAGAAAGACCCCTAGGTAAGAACAATGTAGAGAAGTCAAATAACAGCAACCAAAAAGCTAAAGCAAAACCTAGAATAATAAAACATTCTGCTTATTTGTTGTACCTAGATACATTCTACACACATTTCATATATCAGAATAACAAACATATGTTTGAGAAACCCATTCCTTATCATCCAAAAGTGTATCATGAAAGACCTTTCTATTCTTTCATTGAAACTTACAATGGTAAAAACCAAGGGCCCAAGGTAACCTGGGTCCCTTCTAATGTTTGAATTACCTGTGCAGGGTTAGGTAGGGTCCCACGCAGGAGAAAATGAAGTGGGAAGATAGATGTAGGTCATGACTAAGGAACAAGATTTATTCAAGGGAGTAATTTATTCCTTGAATCCTTCCTGATGGTTATTAAAATTATATTATAATCTATTTTCAATAAATATAATTGCTGGAAAAAACAGCAAGAACTTTCTAAGGAAATAGATCTGTTCATTCAGAGGTGCGTCGAATAGAAGTCGACGTACCATCAACTTCTACTCGACGCCAGCGTCGAGAAGCACTCAGTGTAGATAATTCAAATAGATCTTGACGCAACGTCGAGTTTCTATCGATGCATGCGTCATCTTATTGGTCCCTGGCTAAAGTCGAAGTTGCGTCGATTGAAAATCGACGTAACATCGATAAGACCATGTCGACTTGAGGTCTGCTGAACAATCTCGATGTTATGTCAAGTACTAGTCGATGCAACGTCAACATAACAGCGCGTGCAGAATGGCTTCTAGAAGCAATCTCGACACAGCTTTGCGCGCCAAATAATAAGTTTTATCGACGGTGCGTCGACCTAAACGTTAAGTTGCGGTGATTCATCTGCTTTTAAGCAATCACTGCGTCGAAACATTTGCGCTTTCAAATTCCTCTCTTCTTGCTCTCTTGTTCTCCAGCTCTCCCATGCCCCTCTCTCTCTCATTTTCTCTGTCTTTGGAGGTACCTAAAATCAAATGGCTCCACCAGAAGTTAACTCTGGTATTGATGTGGACATTGATTCGTTCAACGCTGCTGCAGAGAGCTTCAAGGCCATTCTTAGCCTATTCCAAGATGCTGGTTTAACCAAGCTGATATCCACAAGA
Organism: Dactylorhiza incarnata; assembly: GCA_033032865.1. Classification (NCBI taxonomy): domain Eukaryota; kingdom Viridiplantae; phylum Streptophyta; class Magnoliopsida; order Asparagales; family Orchidaceae; genus Dactylorhiza; species Dactylorhiza incarnata. The sequence goes on along the minus strand of JAWHQI010000017.1, from coordinate 1,461,752 downwards.
TGCAAAAATCCAGCTAACATAGTTTAAAGATAATGTTCAGATAGGAGAGGATAGTTCTCTTAAGGGGAAAGTACCTGACACAGACGTTCTGATAACAGAGGACATATTGAACCAAACATATGATCTTCTTTTTAGAAATGAGTCAGATGAATTATCAGGGGATGAGACCAAGAGGGCCCTGGAGATTATGCAGTTAAAGAAGGACAAGCCCATCAATGTGAAGAAGATGGACCTTGGGGAAGAATACAGATTCCTTGCAGATATTGTAGGGAAGGTGCTGCTATGTAAAATATCAGCACATGATGCTGTTCCAAGCAACAACTTCAAATAATGGGAGCTCTAGTTCTGAAGAAAAGGATCAATTGGGGGAAATGCCTCCTAAGGATGATTGGGCATAAGTATGCCCATAAAGAAAATGCTTACATGAGAGTTATGAGCCAAGTACTTCTCCACCACTACCCAGTAGTGTGCATGTCCAAGGGTGTGCGAATTCCACCAGGGAAGAGAATAAACATTGGAATATTCTCTAAGTGGACCAGGCAAATCTTGAAGCCTGGTCAAGCTCCAGCCTCACCTCCTCCCTCACCTCCTCCTCAAGAACTAGAGAGGCCAATACCAGAACCTCCAATGGATAATATCCCTCCTCCTCTCTCTCCACCTCTACTGAACACTATTCCAGATCCCCCTCAGGAGGATATTCCATCTCAACAACAGCAACAACAACAACACCAATCCCCATCAGTCCCAGAGCCATCTCCCCACATTCCTCATCAGCTTCCATCCACTTTTGCTCCACCTCCTCCACCTACTCATATCTCACCTGAAATCTATCTTGCTCTCTCCCCTATCCAAGAAAACTTCCCTCCATCTACCTCCTCCATCTACCTCTAATATCCCTACAATTGACCTTGAGCAGGTCATTTACAAAGCTGTGGTCATTGCTTCATCTACATTTGCAGACCAGGTGGCCTCTCAGGCAAGAAGGTTTGACAGAAAATATTCACAAATGGAGGCTGAGCTATTAAATTTTAAAAAATCTCTCCAGAACCTCAAGGATTTTGTATCTTCCTCCATGGTTACAAAGGAATTCAACCACTCTAGCCAGCAAGGTTAAGAAGGGGGAGAACTTATTGGAGGAAGAAAGACCTATCCTAGAGTTGAGTGGACAGGATAAATGTGATGCTAATAAATCTTCTGTTCTTAAGAAAGTCACTATCTTTTAAGATGCACAAATCCAAGGGGAGCCTGCAGAACAGGAGGAGTCTGCTCCAGAAAAGCAGAATGTGGAAGAAAGAGTAGAAGCAGATCAGGGGGAGCTCCCAAGTAATCAGGGGGAGCTTGCTCCAGATGTTCAAAGGAATTTGGATACTGAAATGGAAGCTGTAGGAACAGCTGCTGATCAGGAGAAGCCTCAGAATGACAATCTACTGGATGCAGTAACTCAGATTGCTCAAGAACTGCCCAGGCTGCCCAGGATGCTGAACAAAATGCACACACTCAGGGGGAGCTTCTCAAGGACAAAGATGACGCTGAAGAAGCAGATGATGATAATGATCCTCTTCAAATGGCACAAAGAAAAATTCCAAAGGTCTCACCAGGAAGAGAAAAACTCCTGAGAAGGATTCCAAAAGCTCAGGTACTATGTAATTATAGTCTTCTGAAAAACAACACTATGGTGGGAAGAACAAATGCTATCTCTTGACAAATGAATGAGATTGTTTACGATTTCAAATATGTCTTGTTTTGTAATCATATTGTCTTGTATGTATTGTTTATGCAAAAAATGTGTAAAATCACTTTAAACAAACTGTAAAATTTGTTAAGATAAATAGAGGGAGATTGTTGGGAAAAACCCCTTTGCTTTAACTTAACAAATTATCTACAAAGTGATTTAATCTCTTAGGTTGTATTACCCAATGTATAGTGAGGGTAATCTGGTCATTAGATTTCTTAGGATGTCACACTCAACCTTGGGTGTGAAGACCATTTCAAGAGAAGCACAATTTGGGCAGAGTTAACATTTGCGTCGAATAGAATTCGACGCAACGTCAAGTTATTGTCGACGCTACTCTGACTAAAAGTTCAAGTGGTTCAACCTTCTGTCGAAGTAATTCATGTCGACGTTACATCGAATAGATATTGACGTAGAGGCAATGGATCTGTCGAAGTACTTTGAGAAGTCGACGCAACTTCTACTTCAACTCAGCGCAGAAGGAAGTATCTGTCGAAGCCATTTAAAGTCGAAGCAACGTCGACTTCATCTTGACGCATATAATGAAGTTCAAATCCATGTCATCAACTCGATATTTCCTCGATAAGGTATCGACGCAACATCGACTAGCAGAGTTCAGTCAGAGTAAGGATGAATTCGAAGTTGCCCCTACAAGAACTCGAAGGTGCGTCGATAAGAGAGGAAGAGAACTCGATGCTACATCGAATACAGTCTGAAAAGGGAAACATTTTCAGCTGTCATTTTGGACCCTCTCTCATGGACCACCTCACTCAAGACCGTTGTCCAACGGCTCATTAATTGCCTCAAATAGAAAGAAAGACTAAAAGAGGACAAAAAGTTTTCTTGGAAACATGCCTAATGTTAGTGAACGGGCTGGGAATTAAAGAAGGAAAGAAAGAGATTGTCCAAAGTAGAATACCTTTCCAGGTCTTACTAGAAAGGGAAACAAATTCAAATCTGAAGAGGGACAATAATAGGCAGGAGAAGAAAGAGAAAGACAGAGCATTCATCACAATCAGCTATACTGTTCTATTAGAGATTTTACTCTTCTTCTTCTTCCTCACTCAGGAACCCTAATAGAGAAGACACAGAGAAAATAAAAAGAGGAACAACTAAAGAATATACTTTGCTCAGAGAATCAACTGCTGCTCTCTCATCACTATCATATAGCAGAAGTACTATTATAAAGAGCAGAGAGCAGAAGGATCAAGAGCTTACATAAACCCTAGCAATCATCACTATCATAAGCTAGGGTTAATCTGATACAGATCCTGAAGAGCACTTAAACAACAACATCACAAGGATTACTGTTACAGAAATCTGAGAAACAGATTTCTGAATCTTTCTTCTCCTTCTTATTCTTCTTTCCTTACACCCCATGTAAAGAGTTTTGAGAATCCCTCTTCCAAAGGATTCAGTGGTTCAAGATCTCCTTATCAAAAGATCTGGTGGTTCAAGATCTCCTTATCAAAAGATATGGTGGTTCATGATCTTCTTGTCAAAAGTTCAGTGGTTTTGAGAGCCTCCTTACCAAAAGACTCAGGCATAGTTGGTGCATTCCTACCAGGTGGTAGAAGAGAGGAGTACCCACATTTTGGGGAACCTCTATAAAAATCTGTATGACTTCTGGATTGTTTATTTTCTGTGCTATCCCTCATATCTAGATTACTTTACTGTTTTTCTGCTTTATATTTCAGCATTGTTTTATTCTGGATAAGTATTTGGTGGAGCATAACACTTAGGTTTTTATTGTGCTTGCACAGTTAGGTTAGAAATAATTTCAAATCTCTATTCACCCCCCCTCTAGAGGATTCTCAGAGGCACACTGTGCACTTTCAGCGATCTTGAAAGCCTGGGAACATTGGGAGAGAGAAACCACCAGAAATTGATTGCATGGCTGGTCACATCCTCAGTCACGCCCGTGACCCAAGGCGTGTCTTGACCGAGTCTGGAAACGGCAGGAAACATCGTGATTAGGAGTTAATCCGATGGTTGCAGTAGAAGTTACGGCCTCGGTCACGCCCGTGATTGAGGGCGTGTAAGCTAGAAACGGCACGAGCTGAGTAATGCCTGTATTGAATGATTTCCGGGCTAGTCACGCCCTTGACCTTGAGGTGACGCCCTCTGTCACGCCCGTGACAGAGGGTGTGTAATTTTAATCTGACGTGGCAGTTGACTTCTTCTGCTGGGATACGACAGAGCTGGTTCATGGCCGTGATATGGAGTCACGCACGTGACCAAGGGTGTGTACTTTGCGATTTCGGCCGAAATACTCCAAATATTCTCCTGATTACTTCTATGAGCTTGAAATTGATATAGACTACCCAAGTTACCTGAAAAATACAAAAATAAGATAAATCAGTGATAAATTAAATCAAAACTAAATAAAAAATTTAATTATTAATAAAATATTATATAAAAATAACTATAAATAATGCATTATCACTCCCTCCGACTCAAGTTTGATGATCTCCGAAGAGCAAAGTCTACGACGACCATCCGCTGCTGATCGAGTGTAAGAGAAATGATATTTAGAAGCATCGATCGCTCACCACTCTACGAAGGATCTTGGTTTTTGAGGGAGCAATAGTTTCTATCTTTTTTTTATTCATTCTTTCATTTTTCTCTTTGTTTGTGTGAAGGAAAATCGACCGGTGAGGTCGTCAAAGTCTGGGAAGAATATTGTAGGAAATCGTCCTGGGAGGACGTCTAGATCTGGGAGATCTAGTGGGGCTCTAAGACCCTTCATGGGAGGAAGGTGAAGTGCGACTCGAAGACCATTCCTGGGAGGAATATGAAGAGCGACTCGAAGACCATTCGTGGGAGGAAAGGGAGAGTGCCAACCAGTCCTTTGTTTAGGGTCAGTATAGAAAACCCAAGGTTGTCATATTCATCACCTCCGATCTCCAGCGTCATGGAGATCTAAGTTTTGTATAAACAATGTCCTGTTATTCAATGATATCTTGAGTTTATATTTTATTATATATCTTGCTGTGGTTTCCTAGTGAAATATTGGTTGCTGCAGTGTCTTTCCCGAAATATTATCCTATAGTAATTGTGTTGTTTCCAGATCTAACACTGCGCGGTAGGGTTACCTCCCAACGCTTGCCCCAGTGCGCGCATTCCTGCAGTGTTTTATTTAAAACTCCAAGAATTTTTTAAAAACCTTATTCACCCCCCTCTAAGGTTGACCACCCGATCCAACAAGTGGTATCAGAGTTAGGTTACTTCAAAAAGGGATTAAACTCCTGAAGTAAAATGTCCAACATAAATCATGTCTTCCATGAAGGCAAGGTGTGAACAGACCTCCACTGTTTATGGGGAGTGACTAATCACTGGAGAACTCGAATGATAATTTTTCTGATGACACAAAACATAGATGTATGGGCCATAGTCGAGATGAATTACATTGCACCCACTATCACCGTAGGCAAACAAGTGCTGGACAAACCTCGCGATTGATGGGATGATGCAGATAAATTGAACTTCACCAATAATGCGAAAGCAATGAACTCTCTCGTTTGTGCGTTAGATAAAACAGAATTCAATAGAATACGCAATTGTGAAACTGTATGATAATTGGCGATTGCTTGAACTTACGCATGAAGGTACATCGCAGGTGAAAGAGTCGAAGCTGTTTCGACTAGAATCTGAATTCGAACAGTTCCGGATGGAGATCGATGAGGAGGTGATGCAGGCTACGCTCTCCGACACGGTTAATACAGACAAACACAGATTTTCCCTCTACGTTCCAATCCTACGTCCGCACAAATAATTATTCACAGCCCTCACGCTATGCAGCGATTATCAATTAAAGGCTAACATACGGGTCGGCAACGCCCTTAGAGATCAATAATGGCTATAGACTAATATTATTTTTAGCCAAATGGATCCACCTGATCCGATCAAGCAATTGTTGTACCAAAAGAGATACACCGAAAATATTGATTTCTGAAATGGTAGATCTCTCCCAACAAAAAGAAAATGAGGTTCACCAAATCCTCACAAACTTAAATAAATCAAGATCAGTAACAATTTCAATCGAAGAAAACCGCGATAAATCAACGCTATCGAAAGTCATGCCAAAATTAATCCACCACAAGATTATCTAGAGAGAAATCACAAAAGGGAAGAAATTTTCGTTACCCATTCGGAGAGAGATCTCGGAAAAAGATCTGCACAAACTTTGATCTCTCTTCAACGGATCCACCGGAGCCACGACGAATGGAGAGAAACTCGTCCGCCTTCTTCGCGTCACGCCGAAACTTGATTCCACGAGATCAACACCTTAGTTTCTTGTCCTTGGCCGAAATTTCAATGGAGGAGAAAGGATGAATGAGGGCGGCTATGGAGATGGCCGATCCAATAGAGAGAAAGAAAGAGGGGAGGAGGAGGTGGCCGACGGCCAAGAGGAAGGAGACAAGTGGGGGCGGCCAAGAGAGAGAGGTGGCCGAAATTTCCAAGGAGGAGGGAGAGAGGGAAAAATTAAAGGAAGGAGGAGAGAATAAGGAGAGGAGGAGAAATTCCAAGTTTGGATTTCTAATTCAAATTTCAAATATAATCAACATTGTTCAAATTCTTCTACATCATGGTCTATTTATAGGCTTACAAATGAAAGAGGCTACATGCAGCCCAAATTAAAAACAAAACAGAACATTGTCTAAATGCACACCAACATAAAATAAAGTCCAAACAATACAACTAATAATTAAGAAAATATGACAATAATTAATTAATAATTATAGTAGAATAATTATAATTATTAATTAAATATTCATGCGTCGCGGGCGGAGGTTGTAGCGGCGATGACGTTCTTCACAATGTTGCGTCGCAGCGATGGCGTGCATCATGATTGTTGTCGCGGCATCGTCCATCTGAATCTTCAAATGTAATCTTGCGGCAACGATCAAAATAATGCGTCAAGTCGGCGTCGTCAAGGAACTGGTCACGACCATGGTCACGAACATATGGAGGGGCATCATCGCCATCAATCCTCCCTCACTCAAAATCACTCATCACCGATGAGTGGACCATCAGCCAACACCTGTCAGACAAAGCAAAGGTCTGTGGAACCCTTGGAAATGTGTTAGGCAAATAAGGAGAAAAAGTTTCATCATCAACATTTGACGTACCTCCAATGGAGACCGATGGAGAGAGCGATCCAGTAACAAGCTCACCCCCAAACCCATTAGAAAACTCAGTGGAACCAAACGGGTAGACAGACAATTTAAGCGGTGGAGAAACATAAGGCGTTAAATTTGAAACATTAAAAATAGGGGAAATTCCCCAATCACTGGGTAACTCCAAAAGATATGCGTTTTCCCCTAATTTCTTTAAGATTCGAAATGGACTAGCTCGCCGATTCGCCAACTTTTTTATGGCGCCCGAAGGCAACCGTTCAGGGATGAGACGCACCAAAACTAAATCGCCAACCTTCAAGTGAGCACTCTCTTATGTACGTTAGTATGTGATTGATAAGATGCATATTGTGTGGTTAGCGCTTCATTAATGTGTTTATATAAATGGTGAACATGAAAGGCAAAATCCTGTGCAAATTGACTTGACTTATAAGATGGGGGTGGCATAATCAAGTCAAGTGGCATTGGTGCCTTATATCCATGCACGAGTACAGGCGGCACAAAACCGGTAAAACGATTTGGAGGATTGTTATCAACGAGTTGGCATGTGAGATAGTCTTTAATTTTCTTGTGAATGAGTACATGTAAACGTGACAAACAAAATGTATTCTCCACTAACATATTAATCTTATTACCACCAAGAAAAGATTCACGAATAATCTCTCTATTCTCCATCAAACTTAGCGCGGTTTTCAAAACGATTTGCTTGCCATTAAAGTTTATCTTATAAATTTTAGTTTTTCCAAAAATTGTCACATTATGATCATAAAACCATGGACGTCCAGCAACACATGGCAAGCGTCCATCAGAATCACACAACACCGCAGACTAGTCATGACAAGTTTGTGTCCAAAATTATAATCCGCTAATCGCGTCAAAGGTTCAGGAGGGAGGGTTGGTGAAATCGCATAAATCGAACCCGGGAGAAAATTTAAGTCATATTGATTTTCCTGTAACGGTGGTAACCTCAAAACAAGTTCCTCCGGGTTTGCACCATTTAGGTCATCCAAAAGTATCATTCCCTCGCTAGCTAACTCTTCCAATGTACTAGGTACGTCCTCCAAATCAGAATCATCAGTCAATTCTAAAACTGGATCAGAGGGGAGATCCTCTTCCATATCACAAGGGTAACCAAAGTCCTCATCGTCGCTAAGATCTTCTGTAATAACGACATCGCCCTCAGCGGTAGGCTCAGTCAAGGGCACAAACTCAGTATTGTAAAAAGATTTAAAAACTATATCACGAAGTTCGGGAGGAGACATTCCCGACGCATTGTGTGTAAAAATTATGGGATGGCCCTCACTATTCGGAATACTCTCACCACGCGGGCTCATGGCATCCCTAACAGTAACATCTATCGAGTCTGAAACATAGGGCATAAACTGCTTATTTTCCCTAAAGGTGGAAGTAGGCACACTTTGGATAGCCCTATATTTGTGGGGAAAGGATCTAGCCTGAGGCATATGGTCACTCCTATAAGCAGATACGGGTCTAGTGCCGTAATTATACTCGCTCATAGTTGTGGTGCTATACCCACACACGGGCTTGGAGTTGTACGCACTCACGGACTTTGTGCTAGTAGTACAGAGGTAGTCTGGGTCATATTGAGAAGTGAGAAGGCTACGCATGTGCGGCCAGGCATATTGATAATTACCCACACGACGCTCTTCATTTACCCAAAACACCCGGGCTTGACCATATAACCTCTCCCGAGCTATGACAACCTTGTGGTGGTCATCCCAATCGCGACAATCAAAATAATATTCCATTCCCTTAAACCAATCCTGAAAAATTTGTGGATTCCCATAACCATCATAAGTGGGTGCCTGTTTTCTCGTGTGAGGAAAAGTGCATGGACGGTTGGTTTTCCTATGGCATGTAGGCGAAGTTGGGGTGTGATTAGCCATAACTTTAGCATACAAATAATCTAATCGGGAAACATAAACGTCTTGAGCCATATTCAGAGTGAGTAGGTGTGTACTCGGGAACAGAACTAATGGATATGCAATGATAGAAAATTTTTGAATCTAAACTAGACAGATTTATAAAAGACGATTTTATAAGGAAATTTTTTTTGAAATTCCAAAAAAATTTTGAATTTTCAGAAATATTTGAATTTCCAGAAATATTTGAATTTTCAAAAATTTGAATTTCAAATTCAAAAATTTGAATTTTGAATGTGAAAATAAAAAATTTGAATTTCAAAAATTTGAATTTTGAATTTGAATTTCAAAAATTTGAAATTTGGATTTGAATTTCAAAAATTTGAATTTGACTTTCCAGAATTTAAATTTTTTTTCTTTTCCTGTAGAAAATAGTATGCAGATTTGCAAAATTGTTGTTTTTAATTTTCGCTGAAAAATAAAAATTTTATGGGCGCTACTCGCAGACCAGAAATTTTAAACAGGCCAAAATTTATTCCCGCCTAATAACTAGGGTAATGAAAATATTTTTTTTTGATTTTCTTACTGATAAAAATGTGGAGAATTCCCAGATTTTTTTTTTCGATTTTCGCAGAGAAATAATTTTTTTAGGCCGCTATTCGCAGACCAGAAATTAAAATTTTTGAAATTTTGAAATTTTGAACACGAAATCGTGTGAAGATTGTGTGTGCCGGCGTTCTAAGAAAATTTTAGGAATGCATCAATTAAGAAATTGACACGAACCTAGCTTTGATACCAAATTGATGCAGACTACGCTCTCCGACACGGTTAATACGGATAAACACGGATTTTCCCTGTACGTTCCAATCCTACGTCCGCACAAATAATTATTCGCAGTCCTCACGCTATGCAACGATTATCATTTAAAGGCTAACGTACGAGTCGACAATGCCCTTAGAGATCAAATAATGGCTATAGGCCAATATTCTTTCTAGCCAAATGGATCCACCCGATCCGATTGAGCAATTGTTGTACCAAAAGAGATCCACCGAAAATAATGATTTCGGAAATGGTAGATCTCTCCTAACAAAAAGAAAACGAGGTTCGCCAAATCCTCACGAACTTAAATAAATCAAGATCAACAACAATTTCAATCAAAGAAAACCACGATAAATCAACGCTATCGAAAGTCACGGCAAAATTAATCCACCACAAGATTATCTAGAGAGAGATCACAAAAGGGACGAAATTTTTGTTACCCACTCGGAGAGATGTCTCAGAAAAAGATCTACACAAACTTTGATCGCTCTTCAACGGATCCACCGGAGCCGCGCCGAATGGAGAGAAACTCGCCCGCCTTCTTCGCGTCACGCCGAAACTTGATTCCACGAGATCAACACCTTAGTTTCTTGTCCTTGGCCGAAATTTCAATGGAGGAGAAAGGATGAATGAGGGCGGCTATGGAGATGGCCGATCCAATAGAGAGAAAGAAAGAGGGGAGGAGGAGGTGGCCGACGGCCAAGAGGAAGGAGACAAGTGGGGGCGGCCAAGAGAGAGAGGTGGCCGAAATTTCCAAGGAGGAGGGAGAGAGGGAAAAATTAAAGGAAGGAGGAGAGAATAAGGAGAGGAGGAGAAATTCCAAGTTTGGATTTCTAATTCAAATTTCAAATATAATCAACATTGTTCAAATTCTTCTACATCATGGTCTATTTATAGGCTTACAAATGAAAGAGGCTACATGCAGCCCAAATTAAAAACAAAACAGAACATTGTCTAAATGCACACCAACATAAAATAAAGTCCAAACAATACAACTAATAATAAAGAAAACATGACAATAATTAATTAATAATTATAGTAGAATAATTATAATTATTAATTAAATATTCATGCATCACGGGCGGAGGTTGTAGCGGCGATGGCGTTCTTCACAATGGTGCGTCGTAGTGATGGCGTGCATCATGATTGTTGTCGCAGCATCATCCATCTGAATCTTCAAATGTAATCTTGCGGCAGCGATCAAAATAATGCGTCAAGTCGGCGTCGTCAAGGAACTGGTCACGACCATGGTCACGAACATATGGAGGGGCGTCATCGCCATCAGGAGGTGGACAACATATACACTCGCTTCATGAAGATTGTGCATGCCTCTCGATCACTTGGAAAGTCTTTTCCAATGGGGACTTGGTGCGAAAAATTCTGCGATCGCTTCCTCCACGGTTCAACCCAAAGGTGACCGCCATTGCTGAATCTCACAACATCAGCACCTTGGAAATCGAAAGCCTCTTTGGGAATCTGAAAACCCATGAGTTGGAGCTGAAAATCCAAAGCGAGGAATATCCAAGGGAGCCAAAGAAGAGAGCTCTTGCTCTCAAGGCGGATAAGGGAAAGGAGGAAGTGGAAGAATCTGAATATGAAGAGAGTTTATATGTAAGGGAATTTAGAAGATTCATGAAAAATCCCAAGAGGCAAGGGAAGTTCAAGAAATTTCTGAAGAAAGGTGGGCAAGAGAAGAGGAGCTGGAACAAACCGTCAAAAGGGACGAAGAGTGATGAAGAAAAGTCAGTTCCGGAATGCTTCCATTGCTACAGATCTGGGCACATGAAAAGGGAATGACCAAAGCTTCAAAAGGAAGAAAAAGAGAAACGAAACCAGGACAAAGGAAGAAAGAAAGTGCTAAAAGCGTCAACATGAGATGATGCTGGTTCAGACGAGTCAAGCACTTCCGGTTCAAGCAGTGAGGATAAGGCAAATCTGTGTCTCATGGGGAAGCACGACAATGGATCTGACAACGAATCCAATGTTTAAAGCGACACTGAGGTAATCCCTCCTTCATATGATGAGCTATATGAAACCTATGAATTATTATGTAATAAACTTGATGAGGTACTGTTAGAGAAAAATTCCTTCAAATCTAAAAGCAAGAAAATAAAGAAAGATTTGAGGTATTTAAATGATGAACTCACCAAATGCGGAAAGGGGAAAGTCGAGTGCCACGAGTGTTTTCACTTGGTGGCAACGATAAATGAACTAAAAGAAAGCCTCTCCAAGACTTCCTCGAAATTAGAAAGTCTTACAAATGAGAAGAAGGTTCTGCAGAAAAGGCTTCACATTTCTCTTACGCAAGTGGATGAAAATATATAGCAGTTCACGAATCGGTGTGTGATGCTCGTCACAGAAAACACCACCTTGAAAGCAAGGATGCATGACTTGAACTGTGCTGTCCAGAAATTCGGGATATGCTAGAAATCTTTGAATATGTTTCTGGGAGCACAATGCTTCGGATCTGGAAAATTTGGGCTGGGCTACGTAAGCAAAGCGCTACCTCCAAGTGCTAGTACTAGCGCCGGCGGTAGTTCATCTCCAGCAAAGAATAAAATATGTTTAAGAAAAATAAAAATATTTCTGAAAGTTCTAGAAGTTCTTCACCATCTTCTAGCATGGGCTCTACGAAAATGAAATGGGCGGCATCCACCCCTTATACCTTGTGTGCCAAATGTAAAAAAATTTGTCACACGTCTAGCTCATGTTTGAGGAAAGGTCAAAAGAAATCAACGCAAGTCTGGGTACTGAAGTTGTCTACCTACTCTATGGGTGGAACAATTTGGGTAACCAGATCTTTACCCTCATCTTCTTTCTGGGTATGTTGGCAGGCGAAGGATAAGGAGAACGTGTGGTACTTGGACTCTGGGTGTTCCAAGCACATGACAGGAGATGAAGACAAATTCCTTAGCCTAGAGAAGAAGAAAGGAGGACTGATGACCTTTGGAGACAACAACAAAAGACGCATTCTAGGCGTTAGTTCCATAGGTAATAAAGCATTTTCTAGTTCAAATGTCTTGTTTGTAGATGGTTTAAAGCATAATCTGATTTCTATTAGTCAATTATGTGATAAGGGCTTAAATGTTGTATTTGAAACCTCTACAAATTCATGCAAAATTCTAGATGCTAAAACGAATACCGTGTTGCTCACAACACCTAGAGATCATAATGTTTACACCATTAAATTTGAGGACTTATCATCCTCTAATCTACGTTGCTTAATAGCAAAAAATGAGGAGCTAGAACTTTGGCATCGGAGGCTCGGTCATTCCGGGAGCAAATTAATAGTCAAACTATCAAAAGAAAAGCTAATACGTGGTCTTCCATAATTAAATGGTAGTTTGACTTCTTTATATACTCCATGCCAAAAGGGCAAGTTCTCCAAATCATCTTTCAAAAACAAACCTGACATTACCACTTCTAGGCCACTACAGTTAATTCACATGGATCTTTTTGGTCCTATTAGTAAGTGTAGTCTAGGATGTAAATGGTATACTTTTGTATTGATAGATGACTATTCACGATTATCTTGGACTGGCTTTTTGGCTTCCAAATCTGATGCATTTTCTGAATAAGTTAAAAATGAAATGGATTTATAAAAAAACACAAGGTCAGATCATGGGGGAGAATTTGAGAATGAAAACTTTACAAATTTTTGTAACACCTTCGAAATTCGGCATGAGTTTTTCGCTCCATGCACTCTACAGCAAAATGGAGTAGTGGAAAGGAAAAACTGGACTTTGCAAGAATTGGCTCGCACGATGCTATCCGAGTACGGCTTGCCCCGATATTTATAGGCTGAAGCGGTCAACACTGCATGCTATGTGATAAACCGGACCATGCTTCACCCTATCTTAAAGCGTACTCCATATGAGCTATATTTTGATAAAAACCCAAATGTCTCATATTTTAAGGTCTTTGGTTGCCCATGTTTCATTCTAAACACCAGGGATCACTTAGGAAAATTCGATGAAAAATCTGACAAAGGCATATTTTTAGGATACTCTTCCACGAGTCGTGCCTATAGGGTCTACAATAAAAGAACCTTGATAGTTGAAGAATCGATTCATGTGCATTTTAATGAAAATACACCAAATCCTGAAGTTGAATTAATTAGAGATAATGATGAAGATGTTGTACATCTGGAAGATGAGGATGTGGAGAAAGAGGAAGAAGTAAATGATCAAACTCATGTTGAAGAATATAAGCCTCCAATCACTCTAAACTTTTTTAAACAACATCCACGAGAACTAGTGATTGGAGAGCCTTCACATGGGGTTAGGACTCGCTCAGCTTTGCATGAATCTTTCTCAAACTTATGTTTCATATCTGAAATAGAACCCAAGAATATTTCGGAAGCACTAAATGATGAATCTTGGTTCTTAGCCATGAACGAGGAATTAAACCAATTTGAGCGAAATAAAGTTTGGATGTTGGTGGAGCGTCCTAGTAACCATCCGGTAATTGGATTAAATTGGAAATATAAAAATAAACTTGATGGTGAGTCCAGGATAACATGAAATAAGGCATGGTTAGTTGCTCAAGGCTACTCACAAATCGATGGCATTGACTTTGAAGAATCCTTCGCACCGGTTGCACGTCTTGAGTCCATTAGGATGTTTCTTGCATTTGCAAGTTTTAAGCGAATAAATTATATCAAATGGACGTCAAAAGTGCCTTCATAAATGGTTATATTAAGAAGTAGGTGTATGTTGAGCAACCACCTGGTTTTAAGAGCGGTGATCACCCAAATCATGTCTTCAAACTAGTGAAATCCTTGTACGGTCTAAAGCAAGCACCCCATGCTTGGTATAATTGACTTACAACCTTCCTTTTAAAACATGGTTTTAGGATCGGGAATGCGGATTCAACACTATTTGTAAAGCATAGTGATTCCGATCTAATTATATTGCAAATCTATGTAGATAATATAATTTTTGGTGCCACCAATGAAACTCTATGTAATGAAGTTCAAGTGATGCACACTGAATTTGAAATGAGCATGGTAGGTGAATTAAGAAATTTTTTAGGCTTTCAGATTTTTCAAAATACTGATGGAATTTTTATATGTCAATCGAAATACATAAAAGACATGCTTAAGCGATTCGGTTTTGAAAATCTAAAACAAGCAAAAACTCCAATGAGCGCATCACTCAAACTAGGAAAAGATGAAAGTGGCATTTCAGTGGATCAAACAATCTTTAGAGTTATGATCGGATCACTCCTGTATCTAAGTGTCTCTAGACCCGATATTATGTTTGTGGTGTGCCTTTGTGCTATATATCAAGCTAATCCTAAAGAATCTCATCTGAAAGCTGTTAAACATATATTTAGGTATCTAATAGGCACCCTAAATCTTGGTCTTTGGTATCCACACAGCACCGACATCTCGCTCCATGTGTATTCAGACTCGGATTATGTATTCCCTTGATCGTAAGAGCACGAGTGGCACTTATTACTTCCTTGGTCCGACACTAGTTTCATGGTCGAGCAGGAAATAGAATTCCGTTACCCTCTCTACTGTCGAGGCCGAGTATATAGCCTTAGGAAGTTGTTGCGCACAAATGCATTGGATGTCACAAACATTAGAAGACTTTGGTCTAAGCTTTAAGAATGTTGAACTCAGGTGCGACAATAAAAGTTCCATAGACTTGACGAATAATTCGGTTAACCACTCTCGTTCCAAACATATTGATGTACGTCATCACGTTATTCGAGATCACATTAAGAAGGAGAACGTGAGAGTAACCTTTATTGGGGATGACGATCAGCTTGCGGATATATTTACCATACCCCTTCGTGATGCTCAATTTTCTCCGCTTCACTTAGAATTGGGGGTTTTGAATCTTTCAACATAATTATCATGTACCGTAACTGGCGTTTTTTGTTTTTGTTTGCTTTCAATCATCTTAGGGCATCATTATAAGCGAAAACTGTCAAAATTTGGAATGTTTTCCCGAGGAATCGTGTTATGTTACTTACCACTAGGTGTTAGTATTACCGTCGACGGTAGCTGTTTTTCATGCTTTGCCCGATTTCTCTTCTGATTTTCCTTTATTTTTTTCTCCTGTACTTCTGTCTGTTTTTAGTTTCTTTCCAGTTTGTTATATAACTAAAAACATATAAAAACGTGAAATCCCCAAAACCACAAAAACAGGTTTTTCTTTTCTTTTGTTTGTTGCTGTGTGCTTATCTTTTGAAAAACTTTAAAAAAAAATCTGAAAATGCTCTTGCTAAAGGGTCATACATGACATGAAATTGAATATTCATGATTACATACATTGTTTGATTTATGATTTCTAATTCTTGTATACATTGTATGTCTTCGTCATGATATGCCCTTATCAAAAGGTAGCTACTACTGAGTGCTAATGGATTAGAAATGTATGTTTAATATGCCTTTAGGTATGTGTGAGGATTTAGGCTAGACGATGATTTTGCATATCCACACATACTTTGAGAATGCACTCAAGTAGAAATCCAAATGCTTACATGCTATAACTCGTGATATTGTGACTAACACTTTAGGCATGACTTGATAAATCAATATCACGATACTCATCTTAGCAATATTGGCATAGAACCGTGGCCAAAATTATTTTGGTAAATGGGTTGTGTATACAAGTGTTTGTGTATTGGTAAATGGGTTGTGTATACTAGTTAAAATATAATTTGATAGTGCAAATAATGACAATTATATACAATCAATCTTGCTGACAAGGATTTCCCCCACGCACTACTCACTCCTCCTAATAAGTCTTCTTGAGCATTGTGAGGATGAGCACCTTGGTCAAAAGAATCGTTACGATCTTGTGCCAACTCAGAACATAAATTAGTGCCCTAGTTCTATACTTGGTATCTGTGTAAGATTGACAACCATGACATGATTTATCACTTCATTACTCTTGTGTTATCATATAGAATTATTGAGATATAGCTTGTAATAAAATTGATTTCACTTGATGCTATTTCAATTGACGCTACACAAACACTTGTCATTGTTTAGTCTAACACTTCCATGCATAAGAATTGGACTTGAACTGCATTATCTATTTCTTGCATGCTTGTACTAATACACGATTGCCATTAATGACACATGCGATGTTCCTTGAATTAGTTTTCTTAAATCTTTTAACATTGTGTGCAAACACATGTGTATTTAGTCTAGTGTCATGTGCCCGATTTATTTTAATGTATACCAAGTATTTAAAAGCAAAACTATTTATTTTTAAAGTGGTATTTATGACTTCCCCGTGCAGTTTGACCCATGTCTTTTTAAATTATCTGATTTTCTTTTGGTCAACCCTTTTTCCTGTCATGATTTACTTGTATGTGTGAATCTATTCTTCAACTCCGCTACATCTCTCATATATCCATGTTAGTTTGATCTAGACCACCCCTTTTGCTAACACCAAAGGGGGAGAATAGAGAATGTTCATGGGCTAGTCATGTGCTATTCATCTAAGGAAGATCACTTTTAAGGAGAGATACTCTTATAGAGTGCACATCGATAGGGGGAGCACATATGTAGGGGGAGACATAATACTTTAGAGGAAGTTCACACTTTATGGTTTATCTTGATATATAAATCTGTTCATGTTTCATGATTATTATTGATTACACTATACCATGCTCTTAATGATAAGTATTGATTATATCTCATGAACGGGATTTGATATTATCAAAAGGGGGAGTTTGTTGAAATACGCATTCTGCATCTCCTTCGTTTGACAATATCAAATCCCATACTGTATTTAATCATACATGTCTTGGGTATAGTGTGCAGGTTTACAGGTGTGAAGTCGTCGAGAATTTCACTCTTTCTGACCTACCGTTGGGCGCTAGTCCTACCGCCGACGCTAGCATTTCGACGGGACTTGCTATCTACATAGACGGGACTTTCTACAACATCGACGGGGCTTGCTATCAATTTGAAGACTTGTGCGTCAAGTTGATACCGCCGAAAAGAATATCGCCACGCGATAACCTACCGCAGGCGCTAACCATTGCGTCAAGACGAAAGCCATCTCAACGGTGCCGTCGAGAAGACTTATTGTCTCTATGGATTTATCGAGAAAACTACCGCCGCACGCTAGCTCTACCGATGAGAAGATTACGTCGACTTGAAGGATTCGACGCTACTGTCGAGAAGGATTTGACACTGCCATCGAGAAGGATTCGACGTGAATACTACCGCGAAGCGCTAAGCCTACCGCGCCTTACTATCCAAAGACAACAAGAGAATGTTCTCCGACACCTTCCTAATTTGGCGCTAGATAGCTGGCAAATGCGCATAAAGATGATACCGCCGCGCGGTAACTCTACCGCCGACGGTAACTTCAAAGAACATGCTATAATAGGTCTCGATTCTTTTTCTAAATAAGACAGACACACACTTACGAGAATATGATTCCTCAGCCGCCTCTGGTGCAGAGAGCCACTGTCTCCATGCTAGGAAAAGAATGTTATCTCCCTCCCACTCAAGTTTGACGATCTCCGAAGAGCAAAGTCTACAACGGCCATCCACTGTTGATCGAGTGCAAGAGAAACAATATTTAGAAGCATCGATTGCTCACCATTCTACGAAGGATCTTGGTTTTTGAGGGAGTAATAGTTTCTATCTCTTTCTTATTCATTCTTTCATTTTTATCTATGTTTGTGTGAAGGAAAATCGATCGGGGAGGTCGTCGGAGTCCGGGGAGGATTTCGTAGGAAATCGTCCTGGGAGGACGTCTAGATCTGGGAGAACTAGCGGGGCTCTAAGACCCTTCCTGGGAGGAAGGTGAAGAGCAGCTCGAAGGCATTTCTTGGGAGGAAAGCGAGAGAACCAACTGTTACTTGGTTTAGGGTCAGTATAGATAACCAAAGGTTGTCAAATTCATCGCCTCCGATCTCCAGCGTCATGGAGATCTAAGTTTTGTATAAACAATGTCCTGTTATTCAATGATATCTTGAGTTTATATTTTATTATATAACCTGCTGTAGTTCCTAGTGAAATATTGGTTGTTGTAGTGTCTTTCCCAAAATATTATCCTACAGTAATTGTGTTGTTTTCAGATCTAACGCCGTGCGGTAGGGTTACCGCCTAGTGCTAGCCCTAGTGCACACATTCCTGTAGTGTTTTATTTAAAACTCCAAGAATTGTTTAAAAACCTTTTTCACCCCCCTCTAAGGTTGGCCACCCGATCCAACAGGTATCACCTCCGGTATGTGGAAGGGGTACCCTTCAGCCGAGCTTGGAGCGGGGATTACCTAAAGCGTTTCTACCCTTGAACTCTTATGTTGATTTATTATAAGCTGATATTATTGTCTCTTCTAACCATAGGCCCGCAAGATCTGCGTAAGCTGGAGTGCCCCAGATCAATTCCACTGTCGGGCTCTCACTAGCCGGTGGGTTCAGGTTGATCTCTGGAGAGGCTGCCAAGGTAATGTGGTGCTGGAGTGCCCCAGATTGAAAGTCCACAGTGTGCCTCTAAGTATTCTCTTGAGGGGGGGGGGGGGGGGGGGGGGGTAAATAGAGTTTTAAATATTTTATACCCTAAATGTGCACACACAATAAATCTACTAAGTAATATGCAATCAACCATACCAAAACAGAATAAAGTAAATGCAGAAAATATAAATACAGAAGACGGTGAACTAGGACAGCACATAAAATCAATCCAGAAGACACATGTTTTTTATAGTGGTTCCCCAAAATGTGGGTAGTCCACTCTTCTACCTCCCTGGTAGGATTGCACTAACTATGCCTAAGTCTTTTGATAAGGAGACTCTCAGAACCATTGAGTCTTTTGATAAGGAGACTCTCAGAACCATTGAGCCTTTTGATAAGGAGACTATCAAAACCACTGAGACTTTTGACAAGGAGACTCTTAGAACCACTGAATCCTTTGAAAGAGGGATTCTTAAAACTCTTTTACAGTTGGTGAATGAAGGAGAAGAAGGAAAGAAGAGAATAGAATTCTGCTATCATAATTTTTCAGAAGCTATTTCTTTGAACTGTTGCTTCTGTTTATCACATGATCTGAATATGATGAAACCTTGCTTATGATTATGATGATTGCAAGGATTATGAGCTTGATCCTGATTCTCTGAGCACTCTTGTAGACTTGTTGCTATGTGATGATGAAGAAAGAGCAGCTGTGTTGTTATTTTCTTGTGCATAGAGATCTTCATCTATTTTGTCATAAGGTTGAAAGATGAAGAAGAAGAAGCACTATTTCGATAGGTAGAGTAATGAATGAGTTGGTTGTCTTTTTCTTCTCTCCTCAGTATACTTATTCTCTATCATTTGAATTTGAATTTCTTTATTCTTCTGGGTTGTCCTTAGAAGGAATGTCCATTGGACAATTGATATTTCCTTCTAATTTTGTTCCTGACCCATCCATCTGATTTGAATAACTTCCAAGAATGTCTTTCCTGTATTTCTAGATTACTCCATTCCATTCTTGACAATAAACTAGTCGTTGGAGAATAGTCTTCAATTTTGTAGATCTTCTGAAAAGGTATTGGAAAGGACAGCAAAAAACCTTCTACTTCTGTCTGTATTTGTCACTGCGTTGACTTCATCTTTTGTCATATCGATGCACCTCTGAGTTCTTGTAGAAGTAGCTTCGAATTCCTTCTTAGCTCTAGCTAAACTCAGATGTCGACGTTGCGTCGATTACTTATCGATGTATCTGTCGAGTTGAAGACTTGGTCTTGAACTTTATCTTCTGCATAGAATTGAAGTCGAAGTTATGTCGACTTCTAAGATGGCTTCGACAGGCTCTTCCTTCTGCATCGAGTTCCTTTGGATGTTGCGTCGACTTGACTTGATACTTCGACAGGCAGATTGAGTTGCTTCGAGTTCTAGTCAAAGTTGTGTCGACATCAAGTCGAAGTTGCGTCGACTTCCATTTGTCGCAAGTCTTGACTTAATTGATTTTGTGATTATCTTGACCTGACCTTGACACTCTAAGTTGAGTATGACAACCTAGGACATCTAATGACCATTTTACCATTTCTATATAACGTGGGTAATATAACCTAACTGATGAAATTACTTTAAGTAATTTGTTAGATAAATCACAAGGGTTTTTCTCAACAATCTCCCCCTATTTATCTTAACAAGTTTTACAATTTTATTAAGTAATTTCAAACATACTTTGACATAAAATTAAATACAAACAACTATACAGAGATAATAAACTAAAAGATATGGTAAACTAGAAAACAACTGATTTATACAACTATATGTTTATCAGAGTTAGTTACCGAAAAAATGATTTACATTCTCTTTTTGAGAAAAGTAGATAAGGTCTCATAAACCTTTCTAAATTTTATTTCCACATACTTGAAGTTGGCTGGAATGGCCTTCTCTGGATGTTTCTGAATTCTTTCATTTCCCTTGAAGAGCTTCTCCAGACCAGCTTCGGCTTCAGGATAGACATCATTTAGCTTTAGCCCCAGACCAATAACTTTAGTAGATTGTAAGTTTATTTCTTTTAGGTCTAGCTCTTCTGCATCAGGATCTGGTAAATGAATGTTAATTGTGGATTACCAGAAGTTGGAGGTGTTTTGAATACAATCTTCTTTTTCTTTTCGAGTGGTTATTCTGCTTCATCCTTATCACATCCTAGACCTCCTCTATGAAGTTGCCCTGTATTCTCAAGAAGTTTTGCTTGAGGGTTCCTGGCAACATACTTTGTGGGGTCAAAGAGTGTGCTTGGGATTTGGATTGCTTTCTTTAGTTGTTCTTCTACAACATCCTTTCCTTCTTTAACCTTTCAATAAATAACCTTCTCTGTTCTTCTAGGTCTCTTTGAGATGCTTCATACTCATGTAGATCCCTTTCAATGAGTTCATCTAGGACTTTATCAAGACCTGGATCAGTGTATACTTTCATTGTATTTTCTGGGATTTCAACCTTCTCATAGGTTTTGTAATTGGACTTGTCTTTCTTGAATTGGTTCCTTTGTTCTTTTGTATATTGCTCCCAAATTGTTATCCTTCCTTTAGGCCCTCTTACCCTTCCTCTGTAATTCCCACCATATCCCCTTCCTCTGAATGGAGGTCTTCCTCTAAAGGCCGGTTCAGGGATAATTGAAGTGTGTGTTGTAGTAGAGAGGATGGAATAGCTGCAGGAACTTGATTAGTAATCTTGGATGGAGCTGTTGTCGATTCTTCTGAATGGGTCTAGAACTCTTGTGTCTCAGGGATGGATAACTTAGTGGACTCATTATATTGTCGCACACTCTTTAGGTAGCCATTGTCATCTGAGTATAAAATAGTCTCCCCCTGTATTGAAGGCAGGATCCTTGGGGGAGAGAATGATGAGGGTTCTAGAAGGAACTTGGAGGTGATAGCCGGTTCACCTTTAGAGACATAGGGAGAGGGAAGAAATGCAGTATATACTGAATCTGGAGGTGGTCTGGGCCTGCTGTCAAACTTCTCCCCCAGCTTAATATCTTGCATACATAATACAAAGACCTTAGCAGGCAATAGGATGATTTCAATTCCCTTTCAAGATCCCTCGTCAGGGCAGTAAGATCCTGTAACCTCCTGTGTTGAGTACACAGTTTCCTATAACAATCATCAGAGAAGTCTAGATATAGAGATGAGAAGTGAGACAAGAGTGTCTCTAGGGCTAGATTAACAGCTTCAATGAGGTCTTGTTGATCTTGAAGAGATGCCATTTAACACCTGTGAGTACCTGCAAGAGAAGGTGGAAGAGAGAAGTAGAAAGGAAAAAGAAGAGAGTGATAGGAAGAGATTTCAAAAGCACAATAGATTCGACGCCTAAGTTTCTTAAAAGAAGACGATTCATCGCAAATTAGGGTTGTATTCGAAGCATCGTCGAGTGGAGGTGGATTCAGCATGCCAAAACATGTCGAAATGGCTCATTTCTGCACGCACTGTGCAAAGTCGACGCAACATCGAGTAAAAATCGATGTGGCTTTGAAAATAGTTAGCAATTATGATGTTGACAAAAGCGTCGATAAGAATTCGAAGTTGCGTCGAGTGCTATTCGAATGAACTATCCCAGTCAGCTCTCAAAGCTGACGTCGAGTAGAAATCCATAGTGCATCGATTTGTATTCGACGAAACTCTGAATGACAGTTATATTTTTATTAAAATTTTGGTTGTTTTTCCCAGCAATACCTTTATATGAAAATAAGTTTGAATGCATAATATAGGTGACCTAGAGAGCTCCATCAAGCATTCCCATTGCATTGATGAAGAACTTGTGCTTACTTTCATCAAGTGACTTAGTGAAGATGTCAGCCCTTTGAATATCATGGGAAATATATTGAAGATTGATCTTACCCTTCTTAACATTGTCCCTGAGAAAGTGGTGCCTTATCTTTATGTGCTTATGAAAGTGCAATTGATATCAGTTGAAAGTGATTGATATAATCAACCATGCTTTGATACCAATTGAAAGTCAATTGATATGCTTTGATACCAATTGAAAGTGAGGTTAGTTCTTAAATTAAAACTTTTTGGGTTATTTCAAAATAATGATATATATAAAATATGTATAACATAGAGCGAGTTATTTAAATACAATATTTATCACAGATATCACATCACAGCAACAAGAAATAAAATATAAGCCAAGCATCACAGACGACACAAAGAAATATAGTAGTTCCCCACTAAACCTGGGTACATCTACTCTTCTACCACACTTGGTAGGAATCCACTACAGGTTGTTGATCAGGTGCCCTGCCACCAAGGGAGTTTTGATCAGGTGTCCACACACCAAGTGAGCTTTTGATCAGGTGCTATAACCCAACTACAAGTTTTTGATCAGGTTCCCTGCCACCAATGGCTGTAACTTTTGAAGGGAGTTATAACCCTGTACAAGATGGAAAGGGAAAAGAATATGTTGTTCTTCTCTTTGCTTGAGAAGACTCTAGAGATCCAGATGGTGTTGTTGAGAGTGGATCTTGATGATGTTGAAGAGCTCCCCCTGATTTGATTAGTGTTGATGTTCAGGTGAGGAAGCTTCTTCTTTTGGATGTTGTAACTCTTTTCTTCTTCTGCAGTTAAGATCCCTGAGCAAATGATCTAGATAGGTGTCTTAGGATAAAGATGATCTGCAGAGAAGAGTTAGCAAAAAGAAGATAAATAATATATGTTGTTCTTATTAAGAACTCTGTAGATCTGCTTCTTCTTTTTGCTTCTCTGTTATTTCTATTTCTCTCTTCCTGTATCTATATAATCCTTCTCTTATTTCCTTCTCTGTTCTTCTCTCTGTATATATAATCTGGAGAAGGCTTTCAGGCTATTTTGAATTCTTGCCCGACAAAGGAAAGAGATAATATCTCTTTAATTTCCTCGAGAAGATAAATTGTTGTCTTTAGCTTTTCTGCAACGGCTATAATATTTATTGCTCTGCAACGACTATATTATTAATTTATACAAATGAAGAAAGAGCAGCAATATATAAATAGAATTTAATCAAAATATTGCTGAGAATATTTAGTCGAGCTGAGAATCTCTAAATTTTAAAGCTGATAGATATTCGTCGAGCTCAGCTTCAAGTTCATCGTTCTGAGCATTGAATTCGTCGACCTGAGCTTTTGTTGAAGATTCATCGAACGCAGCTTTTCGGCGATCGCTGAGACGGGCTGGATCATCGACCACTGAGACGTTGAGCTGTTCGTCGAACGCAGATTGAATATAATTCGTGGATCGCAGGAAGGCGTTCGTCGAACCCAGGAAGGCGTTCATCGAACCTAGAGAACTTGTATAGTTTTCTCCTGTCTCCTGTCTTAATGGGATCACAGAATAAATATAAAGATGGATCACAACTCAAATCAATAACAAAGGTTCCAACAATCTCCCCCTATTTGAGTTGGGATCCTAATCCAAATCAAGACTAGGTTCTAACAATCTCCCCCTATTTGGGCTAGGATACTAAGCATAAAAAAATAGAATAACTGCAAGCATAACAGTTAGAAATATAAAGCTTAGAGGAGATGTGCAGAATAAAAACAGATAGAAAAATTTATTGTTCTATTACTACATTTCTTCTTCTTTTAATTTCTCTTCTTCTTCTTATTAATTTTCTTAGATTTTGTTTCAATAGGATTTTATAAATATGATGAGTTGCTACAGCTGTTAATGGATTCTAAGGAATTTTAAGACCAGAAAAATATTGCCTGATACCTTCCTTCTATAGAATCCCCTTAATCAGAAGAGACTCACACTCAGTGCCCTGACCATTTCTGATCTATGCAATCTGAGTAGAATGCTCAACATGATTTTAGAGAAAGTCTGTAAGAACATTAAAGTTATCTGACTTTGTTTTTAAGATAGGAAATTCCAATGAATCATATAACTGCTTATTTAATTCAAAAAAGCCTTATAATTAGATATATTGTCCTTTTTATCTCATTAAAATATAAATTTGAAAAACTAAACTGATTTCTAGATTTTGTTTTAACATAAAGAAATTCAGTAATTTCTACATAGTCTTTTACTTATTTTTCCTTAAAAGTTTGTTGAAATTTATTTTTCAAGGAAATATTTTGTTCTTCTGATATTTTTAAATATTCTTTAAGTTTGTTATATTCAGAAGTCAAATTATTTATTTTTGTTAACTCTGTTCTGAGAGATTTCATTTCTTTCTCAGGTTCTATTAAATCTGTATAAGGTAATTTGAAAACAGATTTGAATTGCATCATAAATACAGTTAGTGAAAGAAGGTTAAGTTACCATCCTTGTGAGGGAGTTCCAGATTGCTCTTGTTGAAGTGTAGTCAGCAACTTTTTGATGAATGTCATTTGACATTGATTGAGCTAATATGTCCATAGCCTTTGCATCAGCACTTTTCAGCTTCTCTTGAGCATCTGTTGATGTTTGTGAAGATGGAGGTCCTGTCAAAATAGAGTTATAAATTTCTTCATCTATGACATTAATGAATAATCTAATTCTAGCTTGCCATAAAGAGAATCTATTTAGATTACAGATTGGTGGATTTGTGATTGAAAATTCTACTTGTGCCATTTTTTAGAAAAATCTTTTAAAAAAAAAACTTAAGAACTAATTGATCTTTATGATTCAGGTGTTAGCCTGTATAAATAATCAACTACCCTCTGATACCAATTGAAAGTGCAATTGATATTAGTTGAAAGTGATTGATATAATCAACCACATTTTGATACCAATTGAAAGTCAATTGATATGGTTTGATACCAATTGAAAGTGAGGTTAGTTCTTAAAATAAAACTTTTTGGGTTATTTCAAAATAGTGATATATATAAAATATGTATAATACGGAGTGAGTTATTTAACTATAATATTTATCACAGATATCACAGCATAGCAACAAGAAATAAAATATAAGACAAGCATCACAGACGACACAAAGAAATATAGTAGTTCCCCACTAAACCTGGGTACATCTACTCTTCCACCACACTTGGTAGGAATCCACTACAGGTTGTTGATCAGGTGCCCTGCCACCAAGGGAGTTTTGATCAGGTGTCCACACACCAAGTGAGCTTTTGATCAGGTGCTCTAACCCAACTACAGGTTTTTGATCAGGTGCCCTGCCACCAATGGCTGTAACTTTTGAAGGGAGTTATAACCCTGTACAAGATGGAAAGGGAAAATAATATGTTGTTCTTCTCTTTGCTTGAGAAGACTCTAGAGATCCAGATAGTGTTGTTGAGAGTGGATCTTGATGATGTTGAAGAGCTCCCCCTGATTTGATTAGTGTTGATGTTCAGGTGAGGAAGCTTCTTCTTTTGGATGTTGTAACTCTTTTCTTCTTCCGCAGTTAAGATCCCTGAGCAAATGATCTAGATAGGTGTCTCAGGGTAAAGATCATCTGCATAGAAGAGTTAGCAAAAAGAAGATAAATAATATATGTTGTTCTTATTAAGAACTCTGTAGATCTGCTTCTTCTTTTTGCTTCTCTGTTATTTCTGTTTCTCTCTTCCTGTATCTGTATAATCCTTCTCTTATTTCCTTCTCTGTTCTTCTCTCTGTATATATAATCTGGAGAAGGCTTTCAGGCTATTTTGAATTCTTTCTCGACAAAGGAAAGAGATAATATCTCTTTAATTTCCTCGAGAAGATAAATTACCGTCTTTAGCTTTTCTGCAACGGCTATAATATTTATTGCTCTGCAACGGCTATATTATTAATTTATACAAATGAATAAAGGGCGGAAATATATAAATAGAATTTAATCAAAATATTGCTGAGAATATTTAGTCGAGCTGAGAATCTCTAAATTTTAAAGCTGATAGAAATTCGTCGAGCTCAGCTTCAAGTTCGTCGTTCTGAGCATTGAATTCGTCGACCTGAGCTTCTGTTGAAGATTCGTCGAACGCAGCTTTTCATCGACCGCTGAGACGGGTTGGATCAACGACCGCTGAGACGTTGAGCTGTTCGTCGAACGCAGATTGAATATAATTCGTCGATCGCAGGAAGGCGTTCGTCGAACCCAGGAAGGCGTTCGTCGAACCTAGAGAACTTGTATAGTTTTCTCCTGTCTCCTGTCTTAATGGGATCACAGAATAAATATAAAGATGGATCACGACTCAAATCAAAAACTAAGGTTCCAACAACTTAGTTCTGCTATGGAGAACATGATTGGAA
Source organism: Dactylorhiza incarnata (assembly GCA_033032865.1). Classification (NCBI taxonomy): domain Eukaryota; kingdom Viridiplantae; phylum Streptophyta; class Magnoliopsida; order Asparagales; family Orchidaceae; genus Dactylorhiza; species Dactylorhiza incarnata. Next base: position 1,434,576 of record JAWHQI010000017.1, on the reverse strand, counting down.
TCTATGGAGATAGCACTAGAGCTATCACGGAATATTGTGGAATTGTCAAGAGAAAGGTTGTAGTCTAGAAATCAATTTTGTATCCATAATATTTGTGAGCAGCAGCTTCCTGCAGCTATATACTCAGCTTCAGCTGTAGAAGTGGAGACTGAGGTTTTCTTCTTGCTAAACCATGAGATCAGTCTAGCACCCAGCAATTGAGATGTTCATGAGGTGCTTTTTCAATCCAGTCTACATCTAGCATAGTTTGCTTCTGAATATCCAACTAAGTCAAATACAGATTCTGCTGGATACCACAAGCCAAGTTCAGGTGTACCCTTTAGATATCTGTGTATCCTTTTTATAGAATTCATGTGGGATTCCTTGTGGTCAACCTGAAACCTAGCACATATACAAGTAGCAAACATGATTTCTGGTCTGCTAGCTGTCAGATAGAGAAGAGAGCCAATGGCTACTCTGTAAGTCTTCTGATCAAAGGACTTGCCCTTTTCATCTCTATCTAGGACAACATTGGTAGCCATGGGGGTTTTCATGACAGAGGCATTTTCCATCCCAAACCTCTTGATGAGTTCTCTGGTATACTTGGATTGGGATATGAAAATGTCATCTACATTTTGCCTTACATGAGGCCTAGGAAATAGGATAACTCTACAATGCTACTCATTTCAAATCTAGACTGCATTAGGTATACAAACCTTTTGCATAATGTTTGATCTGTTCACCCGAATATAATTTCATCTACATATATCTGTACTAGTAGGAGCTGATTTTTTTGTACTCTTGTGAATAGTGTTTTATCCACTTTGCCTCTTTCAAAGGAGTGTTCCAGAAGAAAAGTGGATAAGGTCTCATACCAAGCTCTTGGAGCTTGCTTGAGGTCATATAGTATTTTATCTAATCTATATACAAAGGAGGGAAAAGATGGATTGACAAAACCTGGGGGATGCTCCACATATACTTCTTCCTGAAGGGTTCCATTTAGGAATGCACTCTTCGCATCCATCAGATAGACTTTAATGTTTATGTGTGTAGCATATGCAAGAAACATTTTAATGGCCTCCAGCCTTGCTACTGGAGAAAATGTCTGGTTGAAGTCAATCCCCTCCTCTTGCCTATATCCTTGAGCCACAAGTCTGGCCTTGTTCCTGACTATGACTCCAGTTGAATCCATCTTGTTTTTGAATACCCATTTGGTTCCAATTACTGGGTAATTCCTTGGTCTCTCAACCAGACCTTGTTCCTCTCAAATTGAGTTAGCTCTTCTTGCATTACAGATTTCCATTGAGGGTCACTGTCTGCTTCCTCAAACTTCTTAGGTTCATATTGTGAGAGAAAACACTGCAACATTGTTTCATGTGTTATCTGATTCCTTGCCTTGACTCCCACTGTCAAATATCCTATATCTTATGTTGAAGGATGATCCTTTAGGGTCATCCTAGATCTGGTTGAGTTATTAAGGGGATTCTCTTCTTCATGAAGTTCCACTTGCTCTTTGACCCTGGGAGTACCATCTTCATTCTCTAGAATGATCTCAGTGGCTGGTAATTCAGGTGCTGTAAGCTCATCTTCATCTGCAGCAGAGTATTCATCTGAATCAGTGTCAACTTTCTGTTTCCCTTTATCTTGAACCTCTGATGAATGATCCATGATGTTGAGCCTTTCAACTTGATCTGCAAGTTGGTCTTCTTCCTGCAAAATAGTGTTGGTGGAAGTTTCCTTCCCCTTGTAAAACATGTTAGCTTCATCAAAAACCACATGCACTGACTCCTCAATTTTTGAGAGAGCTTTTATTATAGTACCTATAGGCCATGCTTAATGAGGAATATCCCAAAAATATTCCATCATCAGCTTTCTTGTCAAATTTGGCAAGATGACTCTTCCCATTGTTGAGAATAAAGCAAGTACAACCAAAGATCCTAAAGTAAGTGGCTATATGTGCCTTTCCTTTCAATATCTCATAGGGGTCTTCAACTTTGTCTTGTGGATGAACTTCTATTCAGAACAGAGTTGGCAGTATTCACTGCCTCAGACCAAAGGACTTTGGCAAGTTAGATTCAGCCAATAATGTCCTTCCTGATTCAATTAAGGTTCTATTTTTCCTTTCAGCCACCACATTTTGTTGGGGGGGGGGGGGGGGGGGCGGGGGGTCTAGGAGCTGAAAAGCTTTGTCTTATCCCCTCATCCGCATAGAATCTACACATTAACTGATTTTCAAACTCAGTACCATGATCACTTCTGATCACAGCCACCTGAGTGTTGAATTCAGATTGAATCTGTCTAATGAATCTTGAGAGAATCTTGAAGGTGTCTGACTTAGCTTTTAGAAAGAACACCAAGTTGAATCTAGAAAATTCATCAACAATGACTAGAGTATAAGACTTACCTGCTAAGCTCTGAGTGGAGATAGGACCAAATAGGTCCATGTGCAACAAGTATATGGTTCTGGGGGAATCATTCTTACCAATTGGTTTGAATGATGATTTGATCTACTTTCCTAGTTGTCAGGCTCTACAAGGATGGTCTTTATTAAACTTACCTGTTGGTAAGCCTCTTACTAGGTTAAGCTTAGATAATTTAGCAATGGTCTTAAAATTTAGGTGACTGAGTCTCCTATGCCACAACTCATTGTTTTCTAACTGAGAGTTAAATAAGCAGATCTCTGACTTAGTATACTCAAAATCTACAACATAGACCTTACCTTTTCTAAGACCAGTCAATACTGTCTGATTGGTTATAGAGCTAACTATATGACATAAGGACTTGGTGAATACAACTTTGTATTCACCACCACACAGCTGATTGAAACTAATTAGGTTATGTTGAAGTCCTTCAACATAAGCTACCTTAGAGAAGGAGATTTCTCCAACTCTGAGCACACCATATCCTCTGGTCTGACCAAAGTGGGAGTTCCCAAAAATTACCTTAGGGCCTTCCTTGGCCTTGAAGTTTTCCAGTATCTCCCTTGCTCCAGTCATATGCATGGAGCATCCACTGTCCAGATACCACTGCTGATTTGTGGTAGAAAATTCTCCCTTCAGCATATGCAATTAAACATTAGCATAGACCCCCACTTGCTGTGGTCTCTTTCTTCTATCATCATATGGAGTTATGAAAGAATAAGTAGGTCTTTCAGTATACCCCTTAAGGTGAAGAAGTGCTGGGTTATTATGCCAGCAATAATTGGCTATGTGCCCAATTTAGAACAACAGAAACATCTAGGAATATAAGTAGAGAGAGATCTAGATGTTTGAAAATTTCCTACTGGAAGCATGAGTCGAGAAGAAATTGACGCATCTTTAGAGTTGCGTTGAGTGTAATTTGACATGTTTGCATAGTTACGTCGATAATAATTCGATGCAGAATATTGGTTGCGTTGAATAGAATTCGACGCACCCTCATACTTACTTCGAGTTGATGTCGAAGCATATGCCAAACTCCGTCAAGTTTCATTCAACACATCTTTAAAACTGCATAGAGTTCTAGTCGACGCATAATTTCTTTTATTAAGATTTTTAGAATTTTTATTTGGCTTTTCTATGGGGTGTTTACCTAGAGTCCCTGTTTAATTAGTAATGTTTACCCTATTGAATATAATGAGTTTATTAGGGTTTTTGTTTTGTTATTCACATGAGTCTAAGTTGTTATTATGTTGATTTATAATAGAATTAATGAATGCTATAGGATTTTCCCAGGCAAGTTTGCTAGGGATTAGTGTGCTGGTGGATGGTGTGATTCTAGATCAATATGGTTAAGTCTCTTGGAGAGATTTTGTGAGATGTCCTTAAGCTTTTGATTCCACCCATTGAGTGAGTCCTCAAAGACATTTGCCTTTGTAATTTCTTTTTTTAAATTAGAATTTTCATTAGTTAATGTATCTATTTCTTCCTCTTTTCTATACATCTGGTTTCTTAAGTCATAGTTAACAGAATATAGATTGTCTTTCCTAAGATATTCTAGTTCTTTTCTAAACGTGTTAAGTTCTTTTTGGTTATTAATATAATCTTGGCAAAAATCTTTAAAATCTTCTGAAGAGAAATCAAAGTCATCAAATATAGTTACCTGACTTTCTTCAGTAGAATCTTCCAGAGCCATTAAACAGGCTTCTTCAGCTGCACTATCTTCATCATTGTCAGATGAGGAGGAACTTGACTCTGAATCTGAGTCACTCCAGGTTCTAGCAATGAAGCCTTTACCATTCTTCTTATCTTTCTTCCTGAAAGATTTCTTCTTGTGTTCCTTCTTGTTGCGCTAGTCCCTTTTCTCTTCAGGGCATTCTTGTGCAATGTGGCCAGGTTTTCTTCAAGAGAAGCAAGTTATATCATGTTTAGGAGTTTTATCAAACCTTTGTTTGCTTGAACTCCTCTCCTTTCTTCTGGAGTCTTCTGTCTTGACCCATCTCTTGAATCTTCTGGCTAAGAGATTGAACATCTCTTCCTCAGAGGTGGAAGGCTCTACTTCAGCAACCTTTAAAGAAATTGTTCCCTCCTTAGGAGTTGAGAGTTTCTCATTTGCTTCTGACTCAGCCCTGCTTTTTAGTAGGAGTTCATAGGACTTGAGCTTGCCTAGCAGAGCATCTATGGATATTTCTCTGTGACATCTGGACTCTTTGATGGCCTAGATTCTTGAGTCCCATGTGCTTGGGAAGCACATGAGGAGTTTGTCATTAATTTCTGTCAAAGAAATTTCCTTGTCTAGTCCTTTAAGCTCATTTATGATGGTGCTGAATCTTTCATGCATCTCTGCTACACTTTCTTCAGCTTTTTTCTGAAAGTTCTCATATTGGGATATGAGAAGGGACTTTTTGTCTTTTCATTCATCAGAGCTGCCCTCATCTAATCTGGAAAGAGATTCCCAGATTTCTTTAGCAGAGTTGCAGTCAGCAACCTTCTGGAATATGTCATCAGACATAGTTGATACCAGAATATTCATGGCTTTGGAATCACATGCCTTCACGTTCTTTTTAGCTTTAGTCCACTCTGCACTAGAGACAATTTCTTGTGTTACTGCCCCATTTGCATCTTTTCTCACTGGGACTGGGGATCTGAAATAATGACATTAAAAATATCTACATTAATAGAGTTCATATAAAGCTTTATTCTGGCCTTCCAGAGTGTAAACTTATTTAAGTTACACACTGATGGTCTTATTGATGCATAATCCTTAGAACTCATTTTTCTTTATAAAATAGTTTTAGTTAATTTAAAATAATGAAATAAGAGTGAGGAGATCTTTTGATCAAGGTGTTAACCTTTTAATGATCAACCTCCCTCTGGTACCAATTAAAAGTGCACAGTGCGCCTCTAAGTATTCTCTAGAGGGGGGGGGGGGGGGGGGGGGGGGGTGAATAGAGTTTAAAATATTTTTTACCCTAAAGGTACACACACAATAAAACTATTAAGTAATATGCAATCAACACTGCCAGAACAGAATAAAGTAAATGCAGAAAATATAAATACAGAAGACAGTGAACTGAGACAGCACAAAAAATCAATCCATAAGACACAGGATTTTTGTAGTTGTTCCTAAAATATGGGTAGTCCACTCTTCTACCTCCCTTGTAAGATTGCACTAACTGTGCCTGAGTCTTTTGATAAGGAGACTCTCAGAACCACTGAGTCTTTTGATAAGGAGACTCTCAGAACCACTGAGTCTTTTGATAAGGAGTCTCTTAGAACCACTGAGTCTTTTGATAAGGAGACTCTTAAAACCAATGAATCCTTTGAAAGAGGGATTCTTAAAACTCTTTTACAGTTGGTGAATAAAGGGGAAGAAATAAAAAGAGAATAGAATTCTGCTGTCAGAATTCTTCAGAAGATATTTCTTTGAACTGTTGCTTCTGTTTATCACATGATCTGAATGTGATGAACCCTTGCTTATGATTGTGGTGATTGCAAGGGTTATGAGCTTGATCCTGATTCTCTGAGCACTCTTGTAGACTTGCTGCTATGTGACGATGAAGAAAGAACAGCTGTGTTGCTATTTTCTTGTGTAGAGAGAGATCTTCTTCTGTTCTATCTTAGGGTTGAAGGAGGAAGAAGAAGAAGCACTATTTCGACAGACAGAATAATGAATGAGTTGGTTGTCTTTTTCTTCTCTCCTCTGCATACTTATTCTCTATCATTTGAATTTGAATTTCTTTCTTCTTCTGGGCTGTCCTTAGAAGGAATGTTCATTGGACAATTGATATTTCCTTCTAATTTTGTTCTCGACCCATCCATCTGATTTGAATAACTTCCAAGAATGTCTTTGCTGTATTTCTGGATTATTCCATTCCATTCCTGATAATATACCATCCGTTGGAGAGCAGTCTTCAACGTTGTAGATCTTCTAAAAAGGTATTAGAAAGGACAACAGAAAACCTTCTACTTCTGTCTGTATTTAATGCTGGGTCGACTTCATCTTTCGTCATATCGACACACCTCTGAGTTCTTGTAGAAGTAGCTTCAAATTCCTTCTTAGCTCTGGCTGAACTCAGATGTCAGCGTTGCGTCGATTACTTATCGACGTATCTGTCGAGTTAAAGACTTGGTCTTGAACTTTATCTTCTGCATCAAATTGAAGTCGAAGTTGCGTGGAATTCTAAGATGGCTTCGATAGGATCTTCCTTCTGCGTCGAGTTCCTTTCGACGTTGCATCGACTTGACTTGATACTTCGACAGGCAGATTGAGTTGCTTTGAGTTCTAGTCAGAGTTGTATCGACATCAAGTCAAAGTTGAGTTGACTTCCATTCGACGCAAGTCTTGACTTAACTGATTTTGTGATTATCTTGACCTGGCCTTGACACTCTAAGGTGAGTGTTACAACCTAGGACATCTAATGACCATTTTACCCTTTCTATACAATGTGGGAAATATAACCTAACAGATGAAATCAGTTTAAGTAATTTGGTAGATAAATCACAAGGATTTTTCCCAACACAGATCGATTACGCAGCCGGGCTCTCACTAGCCGGTGGGTTCAGGTTGATCTCTGGAGAGGCTGGCTAGGTAATGTGGTGCTGGAGTGTCCCATATCGATTCCGCTGTCGGGCTCTCACTAGACGGTGGGTTTAGGTTGATCTCTGGAGAGGCTGGCAATGTAATGTGGTGCTGGAGTGCCCCGTATCGATTCTACTACCGGGATCTCACTAGCCGGTGGGTTCGGGTTGATCTCTGGAGAGGCTGGCAAGGTAATGTGGTGCTGGAGTGCCCCCGATCAATTCCGCTGCCAGGCTCTGACTAGCCGGTGGGTTCAGGTTGATCTCTGGAGAGGCTGGCAAGGTAATGCGGTGCTGCAGTGCCCCAAATCGATTCTGCTGTTGGGCTCTCAATAGCCGGTGGGTTCAGGTTGATCTTTGGAGAGTCTTGAAAGGTAATGTAGTGCTGAAGTGCCCCAGATTGATTCCGCTGACAGGCTCTCACTAGACGGTGGGTTCACGTTGATATCTAGAGAGGCTGGCAAGGTAATGTGGTGCTGGAGTGCAACAGATCAATTCTGCTGTCGGGCTCTCACTAGCTGGTGGGTTCAGGTTGATATCTGGAGAGGGTGTCAAGGTAATGTGGTGCTAGAGTGCCCCCGATCGATTCCGCTGCCAGTATCTCACTAGCCAGTGGGTTCAGGTTGATCTCTAGAGAGGCTGGCAAGGTAATGTGGTGTTGGAGTGCCCTAGATCGATTCCGTTGTCAGGCTCTCACTAGCCGGTGGGTTCAGGTTGATCTTTGGAGAGGCTAGCAAGGTAATGTGGTGCTGGAGTGCCCCAGTTCGATTCCGCTGCCGGGATCTCATTAGCCGGTGGAGTCAGGTTGATCCCTAGAGAGAATGGCAAGGTAACTTGATGACATAACTTGGGGAACTCACTGTCGGGCTCCCACTAGCCGACTGGACCAACAGGCCATTCGGGGGGGGGGGGGGGGGGGCGGCGAGGAAGAACAACGCTCGCCTAGCAAGGTGTCGGCATAACAAGTCATTGACAAGCCCTCTTGCGAGGTGAGATCTTGCCCGCAGACGCGTAAGAAAAAGAAAATAGTAGCCTACCTAGACTAGCGAGTCGGGGGAGCTCGAAGGTACTGAGGATGATCGAAATGGATCGGTCTAGGTAGGTGGTGCACGAGAAAGCGCGGGTGGAGCTTCACTCACAATTCCTGAGGGCGAGTGAGTTAGGCCCAACGCGGAAACAAGATGCGTCGGACGAGGAAATCGCCAATTTGAGGGTGCCAAAGGCGGCGGAGCAACAACGCTCGGGAACTTCCAAAGGAGGGAAAGCGAATATTTGTAAAGTAAAAGGAAGGCGAGTGCCGCGAGAAAGGCGTGCGAGTGCCGTGTGAAGGGTGTGTGAATACATTGCGATAAGACAAAAAAAGAGGGACATGTTAAAGCACAACCAAAATTCCATTTCATTTCATAAGTTTTCTATTACAGGCATGGTGGCGATCTCGCCAAACAAAAACCAAAAAAGTTTACAATAAAGTTAAGGGTCATCCTCGGACCGCTTGCTCTCGCTGCCTGTGGGTGCCGGAACTGGCTTGAACAACTCGGGGACCACCTCTTCGACGGTTAGCTGCGCCGCCTCGGCAGAGAGAATACCAGCCCCCTTCAGGGTTTGGAAGATGTGCCTAGCCGCCGCGACCGTGGTCTTCAGTATCTCCTCCTCCTGCTCACATAACTCGTTCCTCAGGTCCCTGGGGCTGCAAGAAGATGGGGGGAGGGCAGCCCGGGCCAGCTCATGGTTCTGGGCCTTCAGCCATGCTACTTCCTTCTCTAAGTTAGAGGAACGGGGGAGAAGTTGGCTGGCGGTCTCAGCGTCCTTCAAAAGGTGATTTAGCCAATGGAAAGAGCAGCAAGGAAAGTAGGGGAATCCTCAACAACTTACCATCCTGCCCTGAAGGCTGGTGAGTAGGCCCTCAGAGATGCCCTGCTTGTCTTTAAGGCTGGCGATCTCCTCGGTCGCAGCCTTTAGCTCACGCTTGAGCTCCTTGGAATTCCTCTCCACCTGGAGGCATCGCCGACCAGTCATATGGGTGAGCTACAGGGCACAGAGCTGGGCTCGTGCGCTCTCGTGAGCGAGCGTGCGGGACATCAATTTGTCAAAATTTGCGGCATCCTCTCGCCCGTAGATCCCGAAGGAGAGGGCGAAAGTGTGGCCTCCGATAGTCTCCTGCTCTACCCAGGAGGGGAGGAGGGTTAATATGGAGGCTCTGTTAGCCTCCTGGTCCCAATCCAGCAGAAGTTGCGATGGCTCGCCGGGCCTAATGTGCCCAGCGCATCGACGACCATTTCGGCAACCCCGCCGGTCCCCTTATCCGCTGGCAGACCCGCCGACACTCCTGGTAGGTCCTCGAGGACCCCATTCCCCTTAGCTAGGGGCGAGGCCTTCTACTTCTTTGGTGGTGGCGGCAAGGGAAGTGACCTGCGGCTCGCAGGTGCGGGCCGCTTTTTGGAAGGAGGCACGGAGGTGCAGGGATTCTCCCGGCACGCGGCGTCTGCAGAGGTAGTGAGCGCAAGGCTAGGGGAGATAGTCCTGACCCTCACATAAGGGGGGTGGAGTGGAAGATCTCTCTCCCCTGCGAATGACAGCGATCAGAGGTTAGAAAAGGAAAAAAGCAGAACGCAAGGTAGGGAACGAGCACGAGCCGTACCTGCTCTGAGCAGCACAGGGAGTAACGAGTCGACATTTATTTGGAGTAAGGTGACCTTGAAGTTCATCGTCGACAAATATTTGAAGAGCACGAACTCGTCGACGCCAAGCGTGGGAGGGCAGTAGGTGGGCTCGTCACGCTGGATGGCCGAGAAGGGGATGCTGCCAAAGGGCTCCTTCACGATCATGAACTTCTAGGGCCAATAATGGCTCTTGTTTACGATCTCGCAAACCTTGGCATGTTGTCTTGCGAAGTAGGCGGTCCCGTCTTTATAGGCCCGGAAGGAGAAAAGCTTGCGAAAAATAGGAAAGCTGAACTCGATCCGCTCCTCACTCAGGTGGCAGGCGAAAGCTACCATGACGATGACCGAGTTAGGGGTCATCAAACCCAGGATCACGTCAAAAAACTTGAGTACCTGGGCAGGGATCGCAACAAGCGGTTAGAGGTCTTACACGAGCACGAAAAGGAAAACAAATGTGCGAGCCAATATTTGGCTGATCTCTGGCTAGAGGGGGAGCCGCAGGACAACTTCAAAATGGGCCACGGGGATGGCGAGCTCCTTCCGGAAGAGCTGGTTGATGGTATCAGATTTTGCAGGCTAGTGAGCCGATAATCCTGGCGAGATGTGGTTCACAACTACCGCATGGTACTCGCACTCGGTGAGCGAGCAGTTGAAGAAGGAATGGTCGCAGAAGGTCCAGGTGCACTTGGCCTGCCCCTCGGCATCGCCTCCGTCACCAACCATGAGATCTTCGAAGAGAGGGAGTGAACGCAAAAGAGAAAATGCGAGCTCATGAGAATGAAGTGGGCAGAGGGTTAAGAGCAATAAATGCGGTGGTTGGATCTGATGATGAGACCTATTTATAGAAAAATAAAAGCGGCGGGGAGGAATCGAAGTGTCAGGGGTGCGGTTAGCAGAACCTCACTATGATGTCTAGGTACTTGAGCCAACCCCTTCCCCTCTCGCTCGCAGCAATACGGAAATGACGACTCGCTAATAGGCAGAGCGAGCGCAGAGCAAGCAAGGTGAACTCAATATAAATCGCGTGCAAGAACATTAAGAAATAAAAGCAGAAACTAGTGGGCACAGTAATATCACAGTACGAGTAAATAAAGAAAGCCCAAGGGAGGGCGAGAATTATCAAGCCAATAACGATAATAAATTTAGCTGATTGTTTTAAATAAACGTTAAAAACAATGATTTCACTGGGTGGGTGCGAGTGCGAGCAAGATCAGTACTAGATCCATCTCCATCGGCCTCGGCCTCGCACGCCCGAGCTCGGCGGTACTCACGGATAATGATAGGCATGGACCGTACGGAGCTCGCGCTGCATCAAGCAAACTTGATCTTCAACCTGCGAGAGGTGCACCCCTGGGGAGGTGACCTCGCCGCGAGTATCCAGCTGTAGCTCGGCGCGGATCCGCGTATAGTCATCCTCGAAGGCGGTGAGCCACTCTTCCGTGGGCGCCCTGTCCTTCCGCGCCTGGTTGTACAGGTCCCACATCATGTGCTCATATTTCTGGAGCACATCGGTAGTCCACCTCTTCATCACCTCGGGGTCTTGGGGATTGATGTGCAAATCTAGCACACCACTATATGCAGTAGCAAGACTGTGGCACGAAACGACAGTGTATCGATTGTTCAAGTAATATAAAATGGGCGAGTAATTCCCAAGTATCGAATCTCAAAGGAACACAGTAAGGTGAAGTTAAGTATCGAGGAAAGACTTGAGATTGAAGTCTTTCAGGTCAGAAGGGATGCCAATGGCTGGGATTAGTTTGGTTTGCAGAAAAACAAAATAAAGAAAATAAACTACTATGCATGCCGCTATGCACTGCTTCGCCATGTGGATGGAAACTATGCAGGCCGTTATGCACTGCTTCGCAAGGCAGATGGACGAGTATACAAGTAGATGAGGTGAGAGTAACTGCGGAAAGGAGTGAGGGCCGTTAGCACCTCTTGGCTAGGAGGATGGATTATACGGGTTGTTAGCACCGCTTTGATGCATGGGTGGACAAGAAGGCTTACGGATGAAGTGGGTCGCACTGGCGAAATGAGGCTCGCAATCATCTCATCACCAAGCACGCCACTAGCAATTGCTAGTGCGGCACACAAACATGATGGCGGGATGGAGGATGGAATTGGGACGCTCCTCAACTCACATGAACCATAAAAACAACCACATGGACATGGAAAAATACACTAATAATAATTAGGGTTCATGGACATCGTTCATAGGAAAGTATACAAACTACTCAAATCACATAAAAATAGCTAAAACAACAAGGAGGAGGTAAGATTACAACCAAAGCACGAAGTCTTGTTGGGATTCACGGTCGGAATCAAGGGATGCCAATCCTTGCCGAGCTCGGTCCACGACTGACGTCCGGGGTAGAAGAGGGTTGTCACTTCCTCCCAATGGACCCATCTTCTTCGTGAGTCGCCTTTGACCATGATCTCGCCAGAGAACTCCAAGGGTATAGCAAGGAAGCTCTCAAAATTAAGCGTGAATGCTTTCGAACGATGGAGGAGGCCTAGAGGATACTCCGGCTCAAGATTTGAGCAAGAATGTGTCCGGAGCACCTCCAAATGGTGGGCGGTAATGGAACGGTGGAAAATGGCAGAGCAGAGCTCGAACAGGCGGAGAAGATGATCGATCGATTCCCTTTAGGGCGAAGACCTGCTGTACAACCCCGATATTCGCCGAGCATACTCCCGAAGGCTCATCGGAGCATCACGGCAGCATTAACCCATACAGGAAGGGAGGTGGAGGCCAAGGGGGGGGGGGGGGGGGGGGGGGGGGGGGAGGGGGGCGAGCCCGGGCTGCTGCCCGGGGGCTCGCCCCCGCTTCCCAGCTAAGGGGGGCAAGCCCGGGCTGCTGCCCCGGGGCTCGCCCCCGCTCCCCATCCAAGGGGGGCGAGCCCGGGCTGCTGCCCGGGGGCTCGCCCCCGCTTCCCATCCAAGGGGGGCGAGCCCCGGCTGCTGCCCGGAGGCTCGCCCCCCGCTCCCCATCCAAGGGGGGCGAGCCCGGACTGCTGCCCGGGGGATCGCCCCCGGCTCCACATCTAAGGGGGGTGAGCCCGGGCTGCTGCCCGGGGGCTCGCCCCCCGCTCCCCATCTAAGGGGGGCGAGCCCGGGCTGCTGCCCGGGGGCTCGCCCCCGCTCCCCATCCAAGGGGGGCGAGCCCGGGCTGCTGTCCGGGGGCTCTCCCCCGCTTCCCAGCGAAGGGGGGAGAGCCCGGGCTGCTGCCCGGGGGCTCGGCCCCGCTCCCCTCTAAGGGGGGCGAGCCCGGGCTGTTGCCCGGTTGCTCGCCCCCGCTCCCCATCCAAGGGGGGCGAGCCCGGGCTGCTGCCCGGGGGCTCGCCCCCGCTCCCCACCAAGGGGGGCGAGCCCGGGCTGCTGCCCGGGGGCTTGACCCCGCTTCCCAGCGAAGGGGGGCGAGCCCGGGCTGCTGCCCGGGGGCTCGCCCCCCGCTCCCCATCCAAGGGGGGCGAGCCCGGGCTGCTGCCCGGGGGCTCGCCCCCCGCTCCCCATCCAAGGGGGCGAGCCCGGGATGCTGCCCGGGGCTCGCCCCCGCTCCCCATCCAAGGGGGGAGAGCCCGGGCTACTGCCCGGGGGCTCGCCCCCGCTCCCAACATTGAGGGGCGAGAGGAGGAGGGGCGAGCCCCCCTCTCGCCCCCCCCCCCCCCCCCCCCCCCCCCCCCCCCCCACGTCCAAGGAAGGGGCGAGCTTCTCTCGCCCCCACGCCCAGTAGGGGGGCGAGCCCAGGAGGGCATTTGGTCTGCGTTTAGCGCCGTGGAACGGCGGGATTTGGCTATTCGCAGTCCAGTTTTGGCTATTCGCTGTCCAGTTTCGGCTATTTGCAGCCCAACTTCAGAAATCCTATAAATAGGACCAAGGGGGCACCATTTTGGGGGATCTCATTCGAGGCTAGCTCTCTCCCTCTCTCTCTCCCTCCCCAAGTCTCTCTAGGGGGTGAGGAGAGCCTCCAGTGGTGCCCAAGCTTAGTAGTGGCTTGGGAGGGGAAGTTCCTAGCGAACTTCCGGGTATTTGGCGGGACCTCCCCACTAAGCCTTTGGTCCAGTTCCTAGTTCCAACACCTTCAACCTAGAGCTCTCCCTTAGGAGGAGTAAGGATTGGTCGCCCCTCGGCTAGCTGAGGGCCCCGAACTCCACAGAGACAAAGTCTTGTTCGCAAGTCTCGGTTTCAACACATGGTGCGGTGAGCGTGGAGTGTGACCGATTCAAGAAACTCTCCAGATGAGCTCCATGGCTGGAGGTGGAGGATCCGACCCAGGTCGCTCGCAACCCCCGGTGGATGGAGCGGCGTTGGAGATGTTTGAAAATTTCAGGCAAGAGATCCTGCAGACCTTGCAGCTAACTTTCGCCACGATAGGCGAAGACATGAGAGGAGGTGGTCCGGAGGTCTCTCCCCAGCAAGTAGGTGAGAGCCCTCTTGGCCATCAGGCCAGGACACGAGTACCAGTGCGGGGGGGGGGGGGGGGAATGGGAAGGTGCCATACCCCCACTCGCCCCGCCCCAATCCCAAGGGGGCGAGTGGGGAAGTTCCATACCCCCATTCGCCCAGCCGGGGGGGGGGGGGGGGGGGGGGGCGAGCTCCGGAGGGGGGCATCCTCCCAGCTCGCCCCGCCCCAGCTCGCCCAACCCCCAAGGGGGGCGAGCAACGGAGGTCCTTTTTGTGAGCTGATCCTCTCGACCCCGGTTCCAGAGGGGTTCGGAAGGTTGGAGATGTCTCACTACTCTGGCACGGATGACCCCGTCCTGCACCTGCAGTGGTTTGAGGACATGGTCTCCATTAGGCCCATAACGGACGCTTTCAAGTGTCGACTCTTCGCGACAACTCTGAAAGAGAAGGCTAGAGATTGGTTCCACCAGCTCCCTGCGGGATCCAACTATGCCTTCGAAGACTTGCGCCGAGTTTTCCTACTACGCTTCTCGACGTCAAGGAAGAGGAAGAAAGATGCCGAAGCACTTTTCAAGATCAAGCAAGAGCCAGAGGAGTCGCTGGCTCACTATCTAGAACGGTTCAGGGAGGAGGTTCTCCTCGTCCAAGAAGTGCCCGGGTACACCCTCAAGCTCGCCTTCACGTTGGGGCTGCGGGAGGGCTTCTTCAAGATGGACCTCAAGAGAAGAGCTCCTTTGTCCTTTGAAGAGTTGATGGAAAGGGTGGCAGAAGAAGTCGAGAGTGAGGAGGCCAACCCGGAGTTCGCGAGAAGGCTGGCCAAGCTGAGTGAGCCAGAGGCAAGGCAGCAGGGGGGAAGAGTAGGGGCTCCCAAGAGAAAGTTTGACCAAGAGGAAGACAACTTCCAGGAAAAGGGGGTTGACCTCCCTAGGTGGGGGCAGAGGCCAAGGGAATCCCCTCCACCGCCTCAACAGACCATGGCGATTGGCTGGGAAAAAAGGAGGAGAGTCAAAAAAGCAGGAAGAAGAGGAAGAGGGGGTAGGGTGGAGTTACCCTATTGTGACCTCCACGATGAGGAAGGCCACGAGACGACCACCTGCCCTGAGTTCTTGGAATTGAAGGAAGCAAGGGGTTTGGTGCAGCAACAACAACCAAATGAGAACGAGGGAGATCACCCTCGGTAGTAGGAGACCAAGTTTGTCTAAGTGCTTAGTTTCTTCTCTCCACCCTTAATTTCATGTAGCGTGGTTGTTTACTTAGTTTTTTTTCTTGCATGTAATATGATGATTAATGTAGTGAAAGTTTTCAAGTACTTAGTCCCGATGCTAGCCCGCTGACCAGGCTCCCATCAAGCTGCAGGTCCGAGGATAGCTCGGTGGCAGGAAAGTCCCGAGTACTTAGTCCCGATGCTGGCCCGCTGACCAGGCTCCCATCAAGCTGGTAGGTCCGAGGATCTCTCGGTGGCAGGAAAGTCCCGAGTACTTAGTCCCGATGCTGGCCCGCTGACCAGGCTCCCATCAAGCTGGCAGGTCCGAGGATCGCTCGGTGGCAGGAAAGTCCCGAGTACTTAGTCCCGATGCTGACCCGCTGACCAGGCTCCCATCGAGATGGCAGGTCCGAGGATCGCTCGGTGGCAGGAAAGTCCCGAGTACTTAGTCCCGATGCTGGCCCGCTGACCAGGCTCCCATCAAGCTGGCAGGTCCGAGGATCGCTCGGTGGCAGGAAAGTCCCGAGTACTTAGCCCCGACGCTGGCCCGCTGACCAGGCTCCCATCAAGCTGGCAGGTCCGAGGATCGCTCGGTGGCAGGAAAGTCCCAAGTACTTAGTCCTGATGCTGGCCCGCTGACCAGACTCCCATCAAGATGGCAGGTCCGAGGATCGCTCGGTGGCCGGAAAGTCCCGAGTACTTAGTCCCGATGCTGGCCCGCTGACCAGGCTCCCATCAAGCTGGTAGGTCCGAGGATCGCTCGGTGGAAGGAAAGTCCCGAGTACTTAGCCCCGACGCTGGCCCGCTGACCAGGCTCCCATCAAGCTGGCAGGTCCGAGGATCGCTCGGTGGCAGGAAAGTCCCAAGTACTTAGTCTCGATGCTGGCCCGCTAACCAGGCTCCCATCAAGCTGGCAGGTCCGAGGATCGCTCGGTGGCAGGAAAGTCCCGTGTACTTAATCCCGATGCTGGCCCGCTGACCAGGCTCCCATCAAGTTGGCAGGTCCGAGGATCGCTCGGTGGCAGGAAAGTCCCGAGTACTTAGTCCCGATGCTGGCCCGCTGACCAGGCTCCCATCAAGCTGGCAGGTCCGAGGATCGCTCGGTGGCAGGAAAGTCCTGAGTACTTAGTCCCGATGCTGGCCCGCTGACCAGGCTGCCATCAAGCTGGCAGGTCCGAGGATCGCTCGGTGGCAGGAAAGTCCCGAGTACTTAGCCCCGACGCTGGCCCGCTGACCAGGCTCCCATCAAGCTGGCAGATCCGAGGATCGCTCGGTGGCAGGAAAGTCCCAAGTACTTAGCCCCGATGCTGGCCCGCTGACCAGGCTCCCATCAAGATGGCAGGTCCGAGGATCGCTCGGTGGCAGGAAAGTCCCAAGTACTTAGTCCCCAGGCTGACCTGCTGACCAGGCACCCACCTAGCTGGCAGGGTCAGGAACCGCTCAGTGGCCAAAAATTCTCTTAAGTGTTTTTCCCCCGAGGTGGCTCTGCTAGCCGGGCTCTCGCTAGCCGGCAAGGTTGGGGGACCTCTCGGGGAGGTGCTGTGGATTTGCCAAGATAGCACCAATAACCGGATTCCCAGCGACACTCGTCGAATATGCAGGGTTGGACATTTCTTTCCGAGCGTGAGCCACGCTCGAAAAGAGCGGGGATTGTGTACAACCTCGATATTCGCCGAGCATACTCCCGAAGGCTCATCGGAGCATCACGGTAGCATTAACCCATACAGGAAGGGAGGTGGAGGCCAAGGGGGGAGGGTGGCGAGCCCGGGCTGCTGCCCGGGGGCTCGCCCACGCTTCCCAGCTAAGGGGGGCGAGCCCGGGCTGCTGCCCGGGGGCTCGCCCCCGCTCCCCATCCAAGGGGGGCGAGCCCGGGCTGCTGCCCGGGGCTCGCCCCCGCTTCCCATCCAAGGGGGGCGAGCCCGGGCTGCTGCCCGGGGGCTCGCCCCCCGCTCCCCATCCAAGGGGGGCGAGCCCGGGCTGCTGCCCAGGGGCTCACCCCCCGCTCCACATCTAAGGGGGGCGAGCCCGGGCTGCTGCCCGGGGGCTCGCCCCCCGCTCCCCATCTAAGGGGGGCGAGCCCGGGCTGCTGCCCGGGGGCTCTCCCCCGCTCCCCATCCAATGGGGTGAGCCCGGGCTGCTGCCCGGGGGCTCGCCCCCGCTTCCCAGCCAAGGGGGGCGAGCCCGGGCTGCTGCCCGGGGGCTCGCCCCCGCTCCCCTCCAAGGTGGGCGAGCCCGGGCTGCTGCCCGGGGGCTCGCCCCCGCTCCCCATCCAAGGTGTGCGAGCCCGCACTGCTGCCCGGGGGCTTGCCCCCGCTTCCCAGCGAAGGGGGGCGAGCCCGGGCTGCTGCCCGGGGGCTCGCCCCCGCTCCCCTCCAAGGGGGGAGAGCCCGGGCTGCTTCCCGGGGGCTCGCCCCCGCTCCCCACCAAGGGGGGCGAGCCCGGGCTGCTGCCCGGGGGCTCTCCCCCGCTTCCCAGCGAAGGGGGACGAGCCCGGGCTGTTGCCCGGGGGCTCGCCCCCCGCTCCCCATCCAAGGGGGGTGAGCCCGGGCTGCTGCCCGGGGGCTCGCCCCCCGCTCCCCATCCAAGGGGGGGCAAGCCCGGGATGCTGCCCGGGGGCTCGCCCTCGCTCCCCATCCAAGGGGGGCGAGCCCGGGCTGCTGCCCGGCCCGGGGGCTCGCCCCCGCTCCCAACATTGAGGGGCGAGAGGAGGAGGGGCGAGCCCCCCTCTCGCCCCCCCACGTCCAAGGAAGGGGCGAGCTTCTCTCGCCCCCACGCCCAGTAGGGGGGCGAGCCCAGGAGGGCATTCAGTCTGCGTTTAGTGCCGTGGAACGGCGGGATTTGGCTATTCGCAGTCCAGTTTTGGCTATTCGCAGTCCATTTTCGGCTATTTGCAGCCCAACTTCAGAAATCCTATAAATAGGACCAAGGGGGCACCATTTTGGGGGATCTCATTCGAGGCTAGCTCTCTCCCTCTCTCTCTCCCTCCCCAAGTCTCTCTAGGGGGTGAGGAGAGCCTCCAGTGGTGCCCAAGCTTAGTAGTGGCTTGGGAGGGGAAGTTCCTAGGGAACTTCAAGGTATGTGGCGGGACCTCCCCACTAAGCCTTTGGTCCAGTTCCTAGTTCCAACACCTTCAACCTAGAGCTCTCCCTTGGGAGGAGTAAGGATTGGTCGCCCCTCGGCTAGCTGAGGGCCCCAAACTCCACAGAGACTAAGTCTTGTTCGCAAGTCTCGATTTCAACACATGGTGCGGTGAGCGTGGTGTGTGACCGATTCATGAAACTCTCCAGATGAGCTCCATGGCTGGAGGTGGAGGATCCGACCCAGGTCGCTCGCAACCCCCGGTGGATGGAGCGGCGTTGGAGATGTTTGAAAATTTCAGGCAAGAGATCCTGCAGACCTTGCAGCTAACTTTTGCCACGATAGGCGAAGGCGTGAGAGGAGGTGGTCCGGAGGTCTCGCCCCAGCAAGTAGGTGAGAGCCCTCTTGGCCAGCAGGCCAGGACGCGAGTACCAGTGGGGGGGGGGAGTGGGAAGGTGCCATACCCCCACTCTCTGCGCCCCAATCCCAAGGTGGTGAGTGGGGAAGTCCCATACCCCCATTCGCCCAGCCCCCGGGGGGGGGGGGGGGGCGAGCTCCGGAGGGGGGCATCCTCCCAGCTCGCCCAGCCCCCAAGGGGGGCGAGCAACGGAGGTCCTTTTGTTCGCTGATCTTCTCGGCCCCGGTTCCAGAGTGGTTCGGAAGGTTGGAGATGTCTCACTACTCCGGCACGGATGACCCCGTCCTGCACCTGCAGTGGTTTGAGGACATGGTCTCCATTAGGCCCATAACGGACGCTTTCAAGTGTCGACTCTTCACCACAACTCTGAAAGAGAAGGCTAGAAATTGGTTCCACCAGCTCCCTGCGGGATCCATCTATGCCTTCGAAGACTTGCGCCGAGTTTTCCTGCTATGCTTCTCGACGTCAAGGAAGAGGAAGAAAGATGCCGAAGCACTTTTCAAGATCAAGCAAGAGCCAGAGGAGTCGCTGGCTCACTATCTGGAACGGTTCAGGGAGGAGGTTCTCCTCGTCCAAGAAGTGTCCGGGTACACCCTCAAGCTCGCCTTCACGTTGGGGCTGCGGGAGGGCTTCTTCAAGATGGACCTCAAGAGAAGAGCTCCTTTATCCTTTGAAGAGTTGATGGAAAGGGTGGCAGAAGAAGTCGAGAGTGAGGAGGCCAACCCGGAGTTCGCGAGAAGGCTGGCCAAGATGAGTGAGCCAGAGGCAAGGCAGCAGGAGGGAATAGTAGGGGCTCCCAAGAGAAAGTTCAACCAAGAGGAAGACAACTTCCAGGAAAAGGGGGTTGACCTCCCTAGGTGGGGGCAGAGGCCAAGGGCATCCGCTCCACCGCCTCAACAGACCATGGCGATTGGCTGGGAAAAAAGGAGGAGAGTCAGAAAAGCAGGAAGAAGAGGAAGAGGGGGTAGGGTGGAGTTACCCTATTGTGAACTCCACGATGAGGAAGGCCACGCGACGACCACCTGCCCTGAGTTCTTGGAATTGAAGGAAGCAAGGGGTTTGGTGCAGCAACAAAAACCAAATGAGAACGAGGGAGATCACCCTCTGCATTAGGAGACCAAGTTTGTCTAAGTGCTTAGTTTCTTCTCTCCACCCTTAAGTTCATGTAGCGTGGTTGTTTACTTAGTTTTTTTTCTTGCATGTAATATGATGATTAATGTAGTGAAAGTTTTCAAGTACTTAGTCCCGATGCTGGCCCGCTGACCAGGCTCCCATCAAGCTGGCAGGTCCGAGGATTGCTCGGTGGCAGGAAAGTCCCGAGTACTTAGTCCCGATGCTGGCCCGCTGATCAGGCTCCCATCAAGCTGGCAGGTCCGAGGATCGCTCGGTGGCAGGAAAGTCCCGAGTACTTAGTCCCGATGCTGGCCCGCTGACCAGGCTCCCATCAAGCTGGCAGGTCCGAGGATCACTCGGTGGAAGGAAAGTCCCGAGTACTTAGTCCCGATGCTGGCCCGCTGACCAGGCTCCCATCAAGCTGGCAGGTCCGAGGATCGCTCGGTGGCAGGAAAGTCCCGAGTACTTAGTACCGATGCTGGCCCGCTGACCAGGCTCCCATCAAGCTGGCAGGTCCGAGGATCGCTCGGTGGCAGGAAAGTCCCGAGTACTTAGCCCCGACGCTGGCCCACTGACCAGGCTCGCATCAAGCTGGCAGGTCCGAGGATCGCTCGGTGGCAAGAAAGTCCCAAGTACTTAGTCCCGATGCTGGCCCGCTGACCAGGCTCCCATCAAGCTGGCAGGTCCGAGGATCGCTCGGTGGCAGGAAAGTCCCGAGTACTTAGTCCCGATACTGGCCCGATGACCAGGCTCCCATCAAGCTGGCAGGTCCGAGGATCGCTCGGTGGCAGGAAAGTCCCAAGTACTTATCCCCGACGCTGGCCCGCTGACCAGGCTCCCATCAAGCTGGCAGGTCCGAGGATCGCTCGGTGGCAGGAAAGTCCCAAGTACTTAGTCCCGATGCTGGCCCGCTGACCAGGCTCCCATCAAGCTGGAAGGTCCGAGGATCGCTCGGTGGCAGGAAAGTCCAGAGTACTTAGTCCCGATGCTGGCCCGCTGACCAGGCTCCCATCAAGCTGGCAGGTCCGAGGATCGCTCGATGGCAGGAAAGTCCTGAGTACTTAGTCCCGATGCTGGCCCGCTGACCAGGCTCCCATCAAGCTGGCAGGTCCGAGGATCGCTCGGTGGCAGGAAAGTCCCGAGTACTTAGTCCCGATGCTAGCCCGCTGACCAGGCTCCCATCAAGCTGGCAGGTCCGAGGATCGCTCGGTGGCAGGAAAGTCCCGAGTACTTAGCCCCGACGTTGGCCCGCTGACCAGGCTCCCATCAAGCTGGCAGGTCCGAGGATCGCTCGGTGACAGGAAAGTCCCAAGTACTTAGCCCCGATGCTGGCCCGCTGACCAGGCTCCCATCAAGATGGCAGGTCCGAGGATCGCTCGGTGGTAGGAAAGTACCAAGTACTTAGTCCTCATGCTGACCTGCTGACCAGGCTCCCACCTAGCTGGCAGGGTCAGGAACCGCTCAGTGGCAGAAAAAATTCTCTTTAGTGTTTTTCCCCCGAGGTGGCTCTGCTAGCCGGGCTCTCGCTAGCCGGCAAGGTTGGGGGACCTCTCGGGGAGGTGCTGTGGCTTTGCCAAGATAATATGCAGGGTTGGACATTTCTTTCCGAGCGTGAGCCACGCTCGAAAAGAGCGGGGATTGTGTACAACCCCGATATTCGCCGAGCATACTCCCGAAGGCTCATCGAAGCATCACGGTAGCGTTAACCCATACAGGAAGGGAGGTGGAGGCCAAGGGTGGGGGGGGGGGGGGGGGGGGAGGGGGGCGAGCCCGGGCTGCTGCCCGGGGGCTCTCCCCCGCTTCCCAACTAAGGTGGGCGAGCCCGGGCTGCTGCCCGGGGGCTCGCCCCCGCTCCCCATCCAAGGGGGGCGAGCCCGGGCTGCTGCCCGGGGGCTCGCCCCAGCTTCCCATCCAAGGGGGGCAATCCCGGGCTGCTTCCCGGGGGCTCGCCCCCCGCTCCCCATCCAAGGGGGGCGAGCCCGGGCTGCTGCCCGGGGGCTCTCCCCCCGCTCCACATCTAAGGGGGGCGAGCCCAGGCTGCTACCCGGGTGCTCGCCCCCCGCTCCCCATCCAAGGGGGGCGAGCCCGGGCTGCTGCCCGGGGGCTCGCCCCAGCTCCCCATCCAAGGGGGGCGAGCCCGGGCTGCTGCTCGGGGGCTCGCCCCCGCTTCCCAACGAAGGGGGGCGAGCCCAGGCTGCTGCCCGGGGGCTCGCCCCCGCTCCCCTCCAAGGGGGGCGAGCCCGGGCTGCTGCCCGGGGGCTCGCCCCCGCTCCCCATCCAAGGGAGGCGAGCCCGGGTTGCTGCCCGGGGGCTCGCCCCCGCTTCCCAGCGAAGGGGGGCGAGCCCGGGCTGCTGCCCGGGGGCTCCCCTCCGCTCCCCTCCAAGGGGGGAGAGCCCGGGCTTCTGCCCGGGGGCTCTCCCCCGCTCCCCACCAAGGGGGGTGAGCCCGGGCTGCTGCCCGGGGGCTCGCCCCTGCTTCCCAGCGAAGGGGGGCGAGCCCGGGCTACTGCCCGGGGGCTCGCCCCCTGCTCCCCATCCAAGGGGGGCGAGCCCGGGCTGCTGCCCGGGGGCTCGCCCCCTGCTCCCTATCCAAGGGGGGGGGGGGGGGGGGGGGGCGAGCCCGGGATGCTGCCCGGGGGCTCTCCCCCACTCCCCATCCAAGTGGGGCGAGCCCGGGCTGCTGTCCGGGGGCTCGCCCTCGCTCCCAACATTGAGGGGCGAGAGGAGGAGGGGTGAGCCCCCCTCTCGCCCCCACGTCCAAGGAAGGGGCGAGCTTCTCTCGCCCCCACGCCCAGTAGGGGGGCGAGCCCAGGAGGGCATTCGGTCTGCGTTTAGCGCCGTGGAACGGTGGGATTTGGCTATTCGCAGTCAAGTTTTGGCTATTCGCAGTCCAGTTTCGGCTATTTGCAGCCCAACTTCAGAAATCCTATAAATAGGACCAAGGGGGCACCATTTTGGGGGATCTCATTCGAGGTTAGCTCTCTCCCTCTCTCTCTCCCTCCCCAAGTCTCTCTAGGGGATGAGGAGAGCCTCCAGTGATGCCCAAGCTTAGTAGTGGCTTGGGAGGGGAAGTTCCTAGGGAACTTCCGGGTATGTGGCGGGACCTCCCCTCTAAACCTTTGGTCCAGTTCCTAGTTCCAACACCTTCAAACTAGAGCTCTCCCTTGGGAGGAGTAGGGATTGGTCGCCCCTCGGCTAGCTGAGGGCCCCGAACTCCACAGAGACTAAGTCTTGTTCGTAAGTCTCGGGTTCAACACCTGCGGCTTAGATTGAGGCGTTAAATTTAAGAATCGCACGACCAAAATGCTTGGCCATGCATTTGGATCGTGCGATTTAATGTGACGAACAGTGCCTGGAGCTACAGGAAGGTCTTGCGTTTTTGTTCACGCACGAGCGGCATGCTCGTGCGCGACTAAAAACGCATAGGGTATGCCACGCCGCCTGTTTCGACGGCATTCAGGTAGGTCGTGTGATTACCTTCATGCACGATTGAATTCAATCGCGCGTTAAGAAAAATGCACGATGAGCATCATCACATAGAGTTCTGAGTAAATCACACGATCGGCTCGATCGTGTGATAACAATATTCACACGGTCGTGTGATTTATCCAGACTGCAATGCTCAACTCATGGGCACAATCCACCTGCACACAATCAAAACTCGAGCTCCTACCACACTGGAAATATAAATAACATCCAAAATAACAGCAAGACAGGCATGGGGAGCCCCCGAAGGCATACCCCCAGCACAGAATGCACAATTGCACACCCTGATGGACGAAAATAGTGCACTAAGTGTACAATTCTAACCAAGGAAAATATGAGTGTTTTACAACTAAAAGTGTAGTGCACTAGTGAGAAAACAGGCCCAGATGAGTCCGAAAAACCCTATATAATCTGGACTCATCACACGCCCTGACTTACCTGTTTGCATGCCCCGAGCAAACCATTCTATGCAGATGGGGAAAACAACTAGCTAGCAAAGAAATTGAGACATAGAGTACCATGCGAAGTCACATGCTCACGTGCGCAGAAATACAATAGAAAAGATTTCTAATTATACAAGATAGTTTATATATTTCTATTAGAGTAAATAACTATTACTACTACTCAAAGGGTGAATCAGGGTGAATCGTTCGGTCATGTAGAGAGAGAAAATATGCTGATCACTAAGATATGCATTGCCAAAGATCAAGGTTCGGAACAACCTCCACCGAAATCCAATGGAGTCGGTGACCATAAGCTCACCCATTTACACTCTCTCCACGACACTAGATCGGTTTACTCCGCGTGTCAGTAGGACTTTTGGTATTAATTGGGCTTGGGTCATGGTGAGGTAAGAAATGGTTAACAAGAAGGCTAAATTGCACCTAACCCAAATGAGCACACAAAGAAACTACCCATGCATGACAAAACATGCGAATTCATCACACCCACAGATATGAACTTTGCAACATGGGTGTGTGCACCGCCTACTCCCAACATAAATATTTACAAAATTTTCAATTTAACTTTTTCATAATAATCTTTTCTTTTCTTTTTCTCTTTTTTTTTCTTTCTTCTTGTCCTTTCTTTTTCAGCAAATTTTCAATAAACACACCCACAATTTCCACTATAAAAATCATCACATCAACACCCCAATATAAGAATATAATACAAACTAGTGCTCATACATGGGTGTGCGACTAGGCAAGGCTTTTAAAGTCTTTGGTGAGATAAAGGTGGAGCTGAATCAAGAGGAAGGGGTGGGCACAAAGGGGCTAGCGAGGGTAAGACTATAGGCAATGTACACAAGCTCAACCGGGCCAAAATGATGGCCTACATCACTCTAGAGCTGTTGAACTATCCTATTCCAATGCTTCAAGAGTCACTTTGGGCAAGTTCTTAGCAACCGAGAAAGGAAATTCTTCCTCCCAACTCAAGCAATACAAGTCGAGCGATTACCTACACTCATCCCTATGCTACCGTTTGAATCACACCGAATTCACCAATTTAAGTAAAGTAAAAAAAATTTACATTAATTGAAAGATATAAAACTAAAAGCATGAAGAGAAATTACACAGATTTCTATGCATAACGTGAGCACTCGACTAGGAGCACTACATGAGTCTACATTTTACTCCGTCTCACAATCCTGATCCAGCACGGTAATTTTCCAAATCATACAAGGAAATGATTTAAGCTCAGAGCACGCCTACATTTAAGCATGCGCTCAAGTGGGTGTTGTGGTGTGTGGTATTGTAAAACTAAAATAAACTACTTCTAGTATGCAGTGTCATGTGCACGTGCGGTGGGTAACACACAACTGTGTTTCTCCCTCCCCCAAACTTAATCTATCCAACTCGAGGAAACGATAAGCATCAAGAATAAAAGGAGCTGAAGAGGAGAGAGGTTACCATGCTCAGAAATGAGCATACCAGAAGATTGGCGTACAAACCAAGACCAGGACGCAGCATCCGACATCTAGAAGGACCTGCAGGGGTGAGCTCCGCCAAAACAAAAGAAAATATACAAACTAAAATGAAATACAACTAACTAAACTAAACTAGATGAAATAAAAATGCAAGAAAAGTAAGATAACTACTGGGGTTATTGTCTTCCCACTATGAAGTGAACAGGTAACTGGCCTAATATCCGTGTCGGTAGCAGGTACCGATACAACGATAGTACAGTTACCCCTCTACCTAAATAAACATACCTTCTCCTCACAGGTAGAGGGAAAAGAATGTAAGTGGAGGAGGAGATATCCTCACTCAACTCACCAAAAACATCCTTGCCCAACAAGATGTTGTCTACAGGAAGGCGGCAGGAGAAGAGGGCAATAAATGGAGTTTCCTCTATGGAGGGGGAATCAACCTCGTCATATAAGAGGATGCTCACATCATTGACTTGTGCAATATGCACCAAATCCTCCTGAAGTACCTGTGAAGACTCACCCCGCACAGGCTCAGATGAAGAAGGGTGGTCAAGGAATAAATGGAGATGAATGACATAAATAATAAAAAATTGGGGGAGTGGTCCCGGTCTCACTTCCATCATATTTCACATAAAGCTCATTGTCGGTTGCAATAGAATCTCTGCAGGCATAATATGAGTAGCTAGGAGCTTCGATGAGGAGTTGGACCTTCTTTTCTGGTGCTGAGGTAGAAACCTCATCACAAAAGAAAACAACCTCCTCAGTGAAAATTGGCACATCATCGGGCTCCGTAGGCACATCCTGCACATCTAAAAATTCGGTAATAAGAACAGAAGATACATGCATACTGATACAAGAAAATATCTAAGTAGAAATAGGGCTCAAGATAGAGTCCGATAAGAAAGAAGAAATATCCTTAGATACAGAATCCACATGAAAGGATGGCACCATAGAGGAAGATAACTCCAAGATGTCATCACAGTGATCAATAGCGTCGCTAGAGTACACATCCGCTATGCTCCCATATGGACACGGGGGAACGACGTATATGTAATCAACGATGGAAGGGGTAGTGTGATAAGGAAATGGTGGAATGGTGATGAGTGTTGTCTCATCATCCTCTTCCAATTGCAATTTCTATTTCTCACAGTCCTTCAACGTGTGATCAAAACTCCGACATCTCAAGCATCACTTCTGGGTAGGTTTTGACTGTGGAAAATTCAAACCACCCGGTGAAGGCGATTCTCGTGATGGGGACGCATAATTATAATACGCAGGTTCATTGTATGATGATCTAGATTCTCCATACCATGAACTATACAGATTATAATTACGGCTTCCTAGATGACAATCATCACTAGAATGATTAAGCTCTCTACACCATCTACATTGTTGATAAGAATACATATTAGTGCAAAGATGGATTCACAAATAATATAAGCTGAAAAAGAACTCAGTATGCACGAAGGAAAAAATTAAATCAATAGAAACCTGATTTTTGAAATACTTAAACATAGATAATAAGAGAATTTACAAACGCTAAATTAAAACAAATGCGATATACAAATGGAAAAGAACTTTATCTCTTGTCGCTTTCTCTCAAGAGATGAATAGTGCCTGGAGCTACAGGAAGGTCGTGCATTTTTGTTCACGCACGAGCGACATGCTTGTGCACGACTAAAAATACACGGGGCAGGTCAGGCCACCTGTTTCGATGACATTCAGGTAGGTCATGCGATTACCTTCACGGACGATTGGATTCATATGTGCGTTAAGAAAAATGCACGATGAGCATCATCACATAGAGTTTTGAGTAAATCGCACGATCTCCTCGATCGTGCGTTAACAATAATCACACAGTTGTGCGATTTATCTAGACTGCAATGTTCAACTCATGGGCACAATCCACTGCACAAAATCAAAACACGAGCTCCTAAAGCACAGGAAATATAAATAGCATCCAAAATAACAGCAAGACAGGCATGGGGAGCCCCTGAAGTCATACCCCCAACACAGAATGCGCAATTGCACACCCTGATGGACGAAAATAGTGCACAAGTGCACAATTCTAACCAAGGAAAATATGAGGATTTTACAACTAAAAGTGTAGTGCACGAGTGAGAAAACAAGCCTAGATGAGTCCTAAAAACCCTATATAATCTAGACTCATCAGGGATCACCCAGGAAATCAGCAATCTTGTCCGGCGAGGGTGGGGCGATCTCCTCCTCCCCAAGGTCCAGATCAGTGGGGGATCTCTCATGGGCACCTGCAAGAGGAGAGTCAGTGACGAGGGCGAGGTATAAAGGACCGATAATACTAACCAACCTGGCAGGGCCATGGCTGCTTTGCCAAGGCGCTGGCGAGAAGAGCTTGACTGCCCCTAGAAGGCCTCCATATAGGTCAGCGTGATGGATTTCTCCTGGCTCCGGGGGGGGGGGGGGGGGGGGCATTCCTGGCGATCCGGCCAATTCCAGGGAGCAAGCCGTCGGGGCTCTGGTGCCCCGGAAGGCCAAACCCCGGCGTGGGGATGGTCATTTTTGGTGGGGCCGACGAGCCCTGCAGAGTGACGCGCCTCCCAGGCATCGTGAGAGGAGTCTCTACAAGGGGCAATAACATCAGGTCAGATCATGAAACTCGCCGAGGAGGAATCAGGAAGCTCACCAGGTCTCGGCGAGGGGACACGCATGTTGGCAGCGTCTAGGTCCATGGCTGCTGAGCCGGTCCCCACAGGGGAGGGGAGGTGAGTGCCCACCATGGCCTCGCTCGCGATGAACCCATCCAAGAGCACCCTCTGCAAAAAAGAAAGTAGTGTTAACATAATTAGGTGGGGGACCAACCTATCAACTGGAGTACCTGCCCGACGAGCCTGGTGTCGGGCGATGGATCCGGGAGTGAGGACCCATCCTCCCCTGGATGTCGTTGGATCGTCTTGTTGGATCTGATGGCGCCCTTAGAGGGGGGGGGGGGGAGTGAATAAGGGGTTAACTGTTTTTGGAATAAACTTACAGATTTTAATTAACAGAAAGATTTTCATAGAAATATTCAAAATGATTTTCTTTATGAAATATAATTCCAGAAAATTAGATATACTGAAAAAGAATTTATATATCACAAAAATGATTACAAGAATAAAATTTCAATAACGCTTGAAATTGGAGGAGACAACTTGAAAATCTCTATTTGTTCCTTCACCGGTCCTTCTCCCAAGGACCGGTTGGCTATAGCCTATCTATCCCCAGATAAGGCCTCTAGCCACCCCCTAGATCTACCCTTGACCTAGTCGCCATGCACAAGGCGGCGAATTACCCCCTAAGCCGCAAAAGCACCTAGTCGGCACACAAAAGGCGGCGAATTACTACCGTTACAAGAAAATATAAAAGGATAAAGATAAAATTAGAACAAATGACTCCCTAGAATGAAGAGCGCTGAAGGAGATGTTGAAGATATTCCATTACCACGTCGGAGTTGAAGCGAGCATCCTTCTTCAAATTTTCCATTGGAAATCTCCTTCTCACTCTTGTTCCTCAATGTTGGTGTTGGGAGTTCTCTCTGAATTCTGAATGAAATGCTCTCACAGATCTCTGGAATGAAGGCTTCAATGCATCTCATCTTGAGCAAATGAAATCAGGTCTTTAAATACACATGGGAGCTAACGCACGGTGTTAAGAGTTAATGCCAGTATTAAGCATAGTGTACGACAGTTGCTGAAATTATGCAAACCGTCGGGATCATGGCAGAAACTAATTTCGTCGAACGAAATTCATTTCGTCGAACGCGCTTTCGTCGAACGGAATCCCATTTCGTCAACATCAATTTTCGTCGACCGGAACCTCATTTCATCGAACACCATTTCATCGTGCGGCATAAAATTTCGTCGAACGTCTTCAAATTTTGTCGAACGTCTTCAAATTTCATCGAACGCAGTTTCGTCAACCGTCATCACATTTCGTCGAACGTCTTCAGATTTCGTCGAACGTCTTCAAATTTCGTCGAACGCAGTTTCGTCGTCCGGCATCACATTTCGTCGAACAACTAGCGCCCAGCGTTAAGACCTAACGCATGGCGTTGTCTCTGGCTTCTCGACAGATTCGTTATCGACGGCATTTCTTCTCGACGGTTTCCTTCTCAACGGTTGTTAACGCGGGGCATTAACAACTATCATGAGCGTTAGCTCTCTTTTTAGAGAATCGTCATCAATTAGCATCCTGCTCATAGGGTTATATAACTATAATACCTGCACACTATAAACACAAGCAAGATCAAATACATAGTGTGATTTGTTATTTCTCAAACTAAGAGAAGTGGAACACAAGCTCCAACACGTCTTTGCCTTCTTAATATTGGGGAAGGCCAGAGGGACCCTTTGGGCGAGCCAAGGGGCGAGCTAGACAGTGATGGAATGTTTGTTCGCCCACGATGCGTTCTGGCAAAACATGGCTTCTTCCGAAAGAGGCATTTTGGTGGCTATAGTAGCAGATGACGAGAGGAGGAGAAAAGTGACAGTTACCCATCGCCCAGGATTGGTGGTATTTATAGCACTAGAGATGGGGCCCACCAAAAGATTCCTGCCAGGTCAGCAGCGACCGGCGAACGCCATGTGAAATTTTTCGAATCTTTATGGAGCGAGCAGGAGTTAGTCAACTTAGAGTACACAAGCCAAACAACCAGAAGCAAATGGAGGCAAACAAGTAATTTTTATTGATAGCAGTACTTCAATTACAAGGCAAGGCATGCTTGGCGAGACATGATTTCGCCAGCACAAACACCAAAGAGAAAATTACAAAGTTGAAGATAACTTGAGACCGCTCAGACCGCGCGACCTCCCTATGACTTGAGCATGCTGCCAGACCGCAGCGACCTGCCGATCACAGAACACTACCAAACCGCACTCCTTCTTCCGGACTCCTGATTCTCCCGAACTCCAGCACCACAACTCCAAGCCGCAGACCGCCCGAACACTTTCAGAGGAAGGGGTGATCGCTGCTGCCCACACTATCCGCAGAAGCTGCACAAGAAGAGTTCAATCAGCAGACCGCCCGGTCAGACAAATAGAGACCGCAGGAAAGAAGAGAACTCGGCTTACACTTGGTGTGTCCTGATTATTGCTGCCGATGGGTCCTATTTATAGGCGTGAGACCTGATCCAGTCACCACCCTATGAGATAGGATCACCACCCTCCAGACCGCGCGACCTGACCGGTCACACCGCGCGATCAGCAATAGTACTCCTGCTTCATTTTGGTGAACTCGCCAGCTTCAACATCAACCATGAGAGATCGCCACTCTCACAGCAGATCGCGACTCCAAAGGAGATCGCCAGACCACCCGAAGCTGTTCACCCCCTGAGTTCGCCCGAGACCACGAACACAGCCAGTTCGCGATCAACCCGCGAACTCCTGTCCGCATGCCGGTCTCCACCTGAGACCGCGAACAGCGTCCAGCTTGCATACTAGTCTCCTCCTGAGACCGCAACCTGAGACCGCGCGACTAAGATCCTTAGTCCGCGAACACCACCAGAAAGCCCGGTCAACCACCAGACCGCATTCTGAAGAAAACCTGGAACAAGCTGTGCGGTCACACCAGACAGCCACAGCCTTGAAGAAGACAGCCCGCCATGCAGTCACACACAGACCGCGCACACCTGAAGACGAATAACCCACCACGCGGTCAGAGACAGACCGCACGGCCTCCACCTTCAGCCGCCTTGGACCAGATACCAACGATCAAGCCCGGAGACCGCAGCTAGGCTAAGATAAGCCAGACCGCAGAGGCAGACCGCCAAGTCATGCGATCACACCAGACTGCCCGACCTCCTCCCAGACCGCCCAGGTCCAAAAGGCTTCTAACTTCCACTTCAACAAATCCAACACCCCCCCTTGAAGTGGGAAGTTGAAACTAGCCCCAATAGGCTCCTTAGCCGTGTGAACGGCCCCTTTGCCAGCGCCTTTGTGAAGATGTCCGCCATGTTGTCTGCACTCCGCACATGCCCGACCGAAAGAGATCTCTCCAGCACCTTCTCCCGTATGAAGTGATGCTCGATCTCGATATGCTTGGTCCTCACGTGACAAACTGGATTGGTAACCAGTTTGAGAGCACTCTCATTGTCACCGCGTAGCAGAGTTGGCTCCCGAACCTCCTTGTGGACGTCTCCCACCAACCTCCTAAGCCAGATGGATTCCTGAGCTGCCAAGGCCGAAGCCTTGTATTCCGCTTCCGTGGTGGAGACCGATACGGAATCCTGCTTCTTGCTGCACCATGATATAACTGTAGGGCCCGCCATGAAGACGAATCCAGACGTCGACTTCCGATCATCTGAATCTCCCTCGTAGTCAGCATCCATGTACCCATGCACCTCGAAGCCCGCATCCCTCCTGTATAGGAGACCCATGTCCGAGGTTGCCTTGACATACTTCAGAATGTTCTTGGCTGCTAGCAGATGAGGTACCTGTGGCTCCGCCATATATAGACTCACTCTGCCAACTGCATATGCAATATCCGGCCTCGTGATCGTCAGATAGATCAGGCTCCCAACCAGAGCTCGGAACACCAACGGATCTTGCATAATCCTCCCCTCATCCTTCCGAAGCTTCATGGCCTTCTCCAGAGGTGTGGAAGTGCACTTCCCTTCCTTTATGCCGAATTGCTCCACGATCCGCTCCGCATAACTGGCCTGGGTCACCAGTACTCCACCTTCCTTCCTCTGCACCTCGAGTCCAAGGAAATCGTGAAGTTCACCTAAGTCCTTCATCTCGAACCTGATGGACAGCTCGGCCCGAAGCTGCGCTACCTCCTCCTTCGAGTTCCCCATCACGATCATATCGTCGACGTATAACAGCACGATGACTTGAAGCTCCCCGCTCTTCTTGACGAACAAGATTGAGTCTGAGTCTGAAGCACCAAATCCATAGAATAGGAGGTATTCTGCGATCTTCCCGTACCACGCCCTCGGCGCTTGCTTCAACCCATACAGGGCCTTCTTCAACTTGTAGACATGCCCCGGAAAATCTTCAGACACAAAGCCTGGTGGCTGGACCATGAAGAGATCCTTGTCAATCTCTCTGTACAAGAAAGCGTTCTTGATGTCGAGCTGCCAAATCTCCTATCCACTGAACGCCGCCAAGGCAATGATGAACCGAACTGAAGTCATTTTTTCCACCGGGCTGAATGTCTCCTCGTAGTCTTCATCGTATTGCTGTGAGAACCCCCGAGCTACAAGACGATTCTTGTACTGCTCGATGCTGCCATCAGCTTTCTTCTTGACCTTGTAGACCCACTTGCATGTAACATGAGTGGTGCCCTTGGTCTTGGGCACAAGAGACCAGGTCTCATTCTTCTCAAGAGCTGCCATCTCTTCTTGCATTGCAATGTCCCACTCCTTCACACCTCTGGCCTTCTCAAAGCTCGACGGCTCCCTCTCATCCAAGAGACCAACAAAGAAACATGAGACGAAGCTCACTGCGTTTCCTCCTGTATAGCGATCAGGGGCGACGATCGCTCGCTTCAACCTCCTCAGCTCCTTCCCCTGAAGCGCATTATCTCCAGCTGCTTCTTCCCTAGCTCCTCTTCCAGACGTGCTAGGAGCATAGCTCCCCCTGCTCCCTGAACCAGAAGCCCCCGTCTCAGAACTAGAAGGAGATGGACCACCTGGTGACACAGGTAGCTCCACCTGAAGATCCTCCACAGCTTTCTCTGGCACCTCCACCCTGCTCTCTGGTAGCTCCACATCAGAAGACCCCTTGTAAGATGTCACCTCATCGAACACGACGTCACGAGATACCACAAATCTCCACGTCTCCGGGTCCATGCACTTCCATCCTTTCTTCCGCTCATCGTATCCCACGAAGACTAGCTTCCTTGCTTTCACATTTAGCTTCGTCCGAAGAGCATCTGGAACATGCACGTAGCAGGTGGATCCAAACAGCCTAAGGTGTGCCATGCTTGGCTTCTCCTTGAACATCATCTCATGTGGAGTCAACATGTTGATGGGACTTAAAGGCATCCTGTTGATGACGTAGGCAGCACAAGACATTCCCTCCGCCCAGAAGGACTTTGGGATACTCTTGGCATACAGCCAACACTTGCAGGTCTCCGTCAGATGACGGATCTTCCGCTCTACAACTCCGTTCTGCTGTGGAGTATGTGTACAAGTGAGCTCCCTCCGGATGCCTGCCTTCCTGCAAAAAGTAGAGAACTCACTGGAGGTGAACTCCCCTCCGTTGTCAGTCCTCAACTTCTTCACCCGCAGTCTTAGCCGACCCTCCACGAGCTCCTTGAACTCCACAAACTTGCCAAACGCCTTCGCCTTCTCCTTCAGGAAATATACCCAGACATATCTGGTGTAATCATCGATCAACACCAGCATATATCTGCTGCCTCCGAGGCTTGGGGTAGCAGTTGGTCCCATCAAGTCACCGTGGATGCACTCCAACGACACACTACTCCTTGTCTGCGACTTGTCAAATGGTAGTCGATGAGACTTGCCGAACTGACATCCCGCGCAAACATGACCTTCACCGTAGGAAGATAGATTTGGCAGGCCCTTGACCAGACCTCTCACCTCCATAGCTCTTAGCTTGTCCATCCCTACGTGCCCCAACCTCTCATGCCATATAACGACACCATCATTCGTCTTCATCTTGTCGACGTAGGAACTTGTCGATAAAACGAACAAGTCCTTTGCCCGTCTCCCGACATGGACGACCTCCGCCTTTACGACCTCAAAATTGCGTAGAAACTTCACTTATGTTGGGCCGAACAGAACGTGATACCCAGCATCTACAGCGTTGGTCACGGAGAAGAGGTTTTTCCTCATACCAGGCACGTGATAGACACTCTTCAAAGTAAGTGGTCCTCTATCACTGCCCAAGGAAACAACCCCCACCTTCTCTACTGGATGCACAGTATTATCAGCAGTAATGATTACATTGTTACCTGTATGGGGCTGTGCAGAAGAAAGCTTGGTCTTGTCTCCGGTGAGGTGATGACCACACCCCGAGTCCACGATCCAGTCACAAAAGCAACATACTCCTTCCGCAAGCCGCGGATGATGTGCCTCTTCAGCTTCGCCTAAGAGATAGGCTCATCAAGATCCAATGCTGAGATTTCAGCGCACAAGTTCTTCATCTTCAAAAAGAAAGTGGAGATAGAAAGATCTCCCTGAGCCAACCTTGCCAGCTCATTCTCCAAGAACTGTAGCCTTGCTACATTCTTCTTATTAAACAGCCCATCCAGGGCTCTCCAGATCTCTGCAGCCGATCCACATCCCAGAATGTGATCAAACAGATCAGGTGAAATTGCTCTCTTCAGAGTGAACTCTGCCTTCGCATTCGTCCTCCTCCAAGTTCTCACCTCAGCCCCATTATCCCCTTCCGGGACAACTTCCTGCGTCTGATCTCCTCCAACTACCTCCCAGAGGTCCTCGCCTAGAAGATAGCTTTGCATACACGACTTCCACTTCTTGAAGTTAGTCGATGTAAGCATCTCAATTCCAAGACCTCTCGCTTCCATTGCTCTACCACTAGTTCCTTCTTCACAAAGGCGATGGCTACTCTAAGTCACTCACTGCTCTATTCACTCCAACCACGCTGTGATACCATGTGAAATTTTTTGAATCTTTATGGAGCGAGCAGGAGTTAACCAAACAACCAGAAGCAAATGGAGGCAAACAAGTAATCTTTATTGATAGCAGTACTTCAATTACAAGGCAAGGCATGCTTGTCGAGACATGATTTCGCCAGCACAAACACCAAAGAGAAAATTACAAAGTTGAAGATAACTTGAGACCGCTCAGACCGTGCGACCTCCCTGTGACTTGAGCAAGCTGCCAGACCGCAGCGACCTGCCGATCACAGAACACCACCAAACCGCACTCCTTCTTCCGGACTCCTGATTCTCCCGAACTCCAGCACCACAACTCCAAGCCGCAGACAGCCCAAACACTTTCAGAGGAAGAGGTGATCGATGCTGCCCACACTATCCGCAGAAGCTGCACAAGAAGAGTTCAATCAGCAGACCGCCCGGTCAGACAAATAGAGACCGCAGGAAAGAAGAGAACTCGGCTTACACTTGGTGTGTCGTGATTATTGCTGCCGATGGGTCCTATTTATAGGCGTGAGACCTGATCCAGTCACCACCCTATGAGATAGGATCACCACCCTCCAGACCGCGCGACCTGACCGGTCACACCGCGCCAGCTTCAACATCAACCATGAGAGATCGCCACTCTCACAGCAGATCGCGACTCCAAAGGAGATCGCCAGACCGCCTGAAGCTGTTCACCCCTGCGTTCGCCCGAGACCGCGAACACAGCCAGTTCGCCATCAACCCGCGAACTCCTGTCCGCATGCCGGTCTTCACCTGAGACCGCGAACAGCGTCCAACTTGCATACTAGTCTCCTCCTGAGACCGCAACCTGAGACCACGTGACTAAGATCCTTAGTCCGCGAACACCACCAGAAAGCCCGGTCAACCACCAGACCGCATTCTGAAGAAAACCTGGAATAAGCTGTGCGGTCACACCAGACCTCCACAGCATTGAAGAAGACAGCCCGCCACGCGGTCACACACAGACCGCGCACACCTGAAGACGAACAACCCACCATGCGGTCAGAGACAGACCGCGCGGCCTCCACCTTCAGCCGCCTTGGACCAGATACCAGCGATCAAGCTAGGAGACCGCAGCTAGGCTAAGACAAGCCAGACCGCAGAGGCAGACCGCCAAGTCATGCGATCACACCAGACCGCCCGACCTCCTCCCAGACCGCCCAGGTCCAAAAGGCTTCTAACTTCCACTTCAACAAATTCAACACGCCATGGGTTGGATGTTTCTTCGCGAGCTTAGGCTAATCTCGCAAAGAGCGAAAATTGTGTACAACCCCGTGTTCGCCAAGGGGTAAGCAGGGGCTCGCCGCCCCGCTAGGAGAGAGCCGCGAGGGTGAGGGCAAGGTGAGCCAGTCCCATCTCCCTACGAGGAACGTGATGTGAGGGCGAGACAAGTGTATAGTCCCTGCTTTGGGGTGCAATCAGCAATGGCAGGGTGAGTGAGGGCTTGCCGCCTCGCAGAGGCGGCCCATGCTGGTATTTATATCGCCAGGGAGCAATCGAGTGGCACCTTCACGAGCCGCTCACATAGGAAGACCTCCTGTAACTCCCCAGGTTTTTCTTATAATTATTTTAATAAAACATATGGAATTAATAATAATTATTCTAAAGCGAAATATTAATTCAGGGCATCAAGGAGAAAGGGCGTTACCGTTCCGTGATCATTGTCGTCCGGTGAGTTTGATGCTAGGTTATTACGTGAGTGGGCATAGGCAATTTTTATTTTATTTTTCATATAGAAATATAGGTATATATATACATATATATATGTATATATATATCTGCATATACATATATATATATATTTATATATATATATATATATATATGTGTTTTATCATCGGCGAGCCTATTCCGATTTCTCCCCCTCCTTCCCGTGAAAATCTTCTGGCGCTATCGAGCTTAGGGTTTCGCCGAAAGCGATGGGCGTCGGTGGCGTAGGCTGTCGGAGGAGGAAGGATCTTCGTTGACGGGGCTTGTTTCATCGCCGGAGCAGGGTTGCGGAGGTTCTAGTTGGCTTCGGTGGTGGTGGTGAAGTCTCCCGGCCATGGTTTTCGCTTCGACGAGTGGTGTCAGCTTCCGAATCAGGCAAGAAAACCACCTCTCCTTCTTCCCCCTTCGTTCCTTGTTTGTGATGGTTTAGGATTCATGATTTTCCAGTTTGGATTTTGATTTGGGGGTCTGCTGTATGCTATATAATTCCAGTTGGGTTGCCTTATAGATTTTCGTATGGGGGCTGTTATTATATTTGTCTAGATCGGGGGCTGCTCTTGTTTTTTTCTTCTTTTCTTTTATTTTTCTGTCCAGTAAGGGGTGTATTGTTATTTGGGGGTTGTTGTTATGTTATTTGGGGGGGCTGCTGTTATGTTATTTGGGGGGCTGCTCTTGCCTTTGTCCATTAAGGGGCTGCTGCTGTTATGTTATTTGGGGGCTGCTCTTGCCTTTGTCCATTAAGGGGCTGCTGTTGTTATGTTATTTGGGGGCTGCTCTTGCCTTTGTCCATTAAGGGGCTGCTGCTGTTATGTTATTTGGGGGCTGCTCTTGCCTTTGTCCATTAAGGGGGGCTGATGTTATGTTTATTGGGGGCTGCTCTTATTTTTTTTATCTAATAAGGGGGGATGCTGTTATGAATTTAGTTTGGGGGATGTTTCTTATTAGTCTAAATTGAGAGGGGGCTGCTATATTAATGTTTCCTCCTTCTTATGTTGAGGGGGCTGCTAGGTATAATCCTCTTTTTCTTTTGTTGAGGGGGCTGCTATATAATTATGAACACTCCTTTTCTTGTTGAGAGGGGCTGCTATATCTATGATCCTCCTTCCCTTGTCGAGGGGACTGCTTTACATCTATGGCTCTATTAGCTACATACTTATAGTGCTATTCTTTCTATGTGACATTTAATCGCTTTGGTTATACGACCCTGGGTATAGGAGATTTCAGTTGTCAAGTTCGGCAATTGTTTAAGCGTTGGCTAAATTACAAAACCACTCATAGTCTCGCACTAGTAGCCTAGCCGATGAGGTCATCTTTTGCTTGTTCCCTTCTCTTTTAAATTCTTTTTTTCCTGGTTTTGCTCCTCTTCCTCTTTAATGATTGTCTCTCCCCCTTTTTCTGCAAGTGAAGTTCTGTTTGTGGTCTTCCCCGTGTTCTGATAAATTCTCTCAGAAAAGTCATTTTCTGTGTATGCTCGGAAATCAAGCTCCTTCTTGTGCCTGTTGATTCCTGTTTATACCATGGACTTATTTAGATGTTCTCTCTGTGTAGTTCCAGAATTTTCTAGCCTTTTGTCCAAAATTTCTGTCCAGAACTCCCTGGTTTTCAGTGTATTATGTCTTTTATTTCTGAGTATTTTAAACCCTTTCCGACTCAGTCTTCCATGTAATTTTTGGTGTTAACTTTCTCAGTGAAGGGTAATGCTTCCTCTTCACTGTCTTAGCAATCTGGTTGAATGTAAATATTTCCTTTTTAGTTGTTGTGGGCTGCAAATAGCGGTCCTTCTCCTTAATGACTTTGTTCTTTTTTTGAAGTTTAGCTATGCTAGGCTCTCTTGTTGGTTGTGTCCTTCAAGTATTAGTAGTTCCCTTGGCTTGATGTTGCTGGGTGATTGGAAGTCTTTCATTTCAGTCATTTCTTCTTCCTTGTTTGCCCAACCTATTGATTTTAGGTTAGTGGATGTTGTGTTTCCCTTTTTGGGTCTTGATTGGTGTTCTGGGTTCTTGATTCCTGCTGTCATCCCCTTGGAATCTGGATAGCTTCTATACCTATTTAGTTACGCTACCAGGTAGTCTGATATGACTTCCCTAAGTTTAGAAAAGTTTGCTCGCCCTAAGATCATGCAATTTATTCTTCTTCTTCTTTTATGAAGTTTCCCGTCGACTTTGATATAAGTCTTTCTCGTCGACTTTGATATAAGTCTTTCTCGTCGACTTTGATATAAGTCTTTCTCTTCGGCTTTGATATAAGTCTCGTCGATTTCTTCGCTTATTCTGAATTGTTTTCTCATATATTATATGTTCTTTCGCCGGGTGATCTCGGGTATCTTAAGCGATGTTATCAAGCATTTTAGTCTTTTCGTTGAGACTTTTTAGTTGAAGCTATGCTTTATTCTTTGAGTTGTCCGGTATTTGATTGCTGACCGGTTATGGTATTATTTCGTGCCTTATTCGTCGTATTGTTATGAGAAGTTCGTTGGGAGTCAAGTTTGGACTCACCAAGTGTTTTCAAATGAATCGTTGAGTTGTGTTTATTTCTTTGTGACCCTATCCTTAGGGTGTTATGGTGCTGATATCTCGGGTTACGTCCCGTGTCTTAATTGAAACTTAATTTGATTACTTAGAACCTTTGTCTTAAGCCTTGTACGGTGGGTAGTTTTGGGTGGCAGTGGATAAAGGACCACCACCCGGTATTGGCTTTTTGGGTGGTAGTGGATAGAGTACCACCACCCGGATTTGGTTTTTGGGTGGCAGAGGATAAAGGACCACCACCCGGTTTTGGGCTGCGGGCGTTAGTGGAAGATACCATCGTCGCAGTGCCTTCTTTGGGGTACGCTTTTCCCTCGAGCTGATCAGTCTCAAGTTCATATAAACATGTATGCTTATATATGTGTATTATGATATTATATGTATGACCATCACCTCTGAGCCGCAATGGCGGACACGTGGTGGGCTTTGATTGTTTTGGTTAATACCTTCTGTTGCAGGCTTTCCTTTTCCTCTTACCGAGTGCACTCGTTTGAGCTGGCTCGGGTTGTTGTAAGATTAATTATGCTTACCTGCTTAGTTCTCCTTTCTGCACTCTTTTATTTCTGATTGCTGCTAATCTTGGTTTTCTTGCACCCTTTGGGCTGAGGCATTCTTTTCTAATGAATGTCTCAGGTTTAGGTTTTTAGCTGCCGCAGGAGTTAGAGCGGTGTCATTCAATTTCCCTGTCGAGGTCCTTCCTCTCTTCTAGGTAAGGGGCAGTTCTTTAGTTGTTGCCCTCTTTTGGATGTTTTCTTTCTTTTTCTATGGGCTCGTGTCAGTTGTTGACGCCCATAGCTCTAGTTTTCTTGTGCTAGTTTACTTGCTAGTTGTTTTGCTGTTACTTTCAGGTTGTTTACCTACTTGTTCTCTGGGAAGCTTTATGCTAGGATGCATTA
Source organism: Dactylorhiza incarnata (assembly GCA_033032865.1). Taxonomy (NCBI): domain Eukaryota; kingdom Viridiplantae; phylum Streptophyta; class Magnoliopsida; order Asparagales; family Orchidaceae; genus Dactylorhiza; species Dactylorhiza incarnata. The sequence continues at coordinate 1,394,572 of JAWHQI010000017.1, read as the reverse complement.
GTTACTTTATTGGTATAAAAATGTCATTCTGCACATCATGATTTTAAATAAATGTCACATACTTTGAAGATCGTAGAAATTCCTTTCTTACTATACTAAACATAGATTTATGCATATTATTTCTTGGATGTTGATCTTCATGCTCACGTAGGCTAAAATGAACCTATTTTCTGCTGCGTATGTATAGTTTTCTACTGATGGACTAGATGATCCAACAGACCGAGGGACACGGTCCTAAGCTAAAATGAAAAATTCTCCTTTTTAATCCAAACATATATATGTCTTTTATAAATTTATCATAAGGAGTGTTTGCCTGAGCGTCTGTAGTCGTCTCCTGTAGGCGTGGCATCATGACGCGTATTTTCCCCTTTCTCTGATAATATGTATTATATTCTTGGGAAAATGCGGGTTGTGACAGTTGGTATCAGAGGGAGGTTAGTCGGGTTTCTGGAAATGGTTTGGTTGGCCCGGTTAACTGCCTGGTGAGAATCGTCATTCATTGCATACACGCACCAAAGAGTCATCCGTATGTCTTGGCTGAAGCATGAACACTACACTCATATCATGATAAGAAGTATACGGGGCATATTATGTAGTTTGGGATGCATAATATGTGTTTGTAAATGGATCCTCATAGGTGACAACATACGAATGTTATGTAGTATGGGATGCATAACGTAGGTCGCATGCGTGTCCATTAGCTCATTTTTCTTTTTCATTACATGCGATAATATGTAGTATGGGATGCATAAGATCGCATGTGTACGCCGCTCATAGCATGCATTAAGGCCTTTTTAGATTGCATAGCACTGCATATACATCATAACATAGTATTAGCACACGTGCCAAGCTAAAGACATACATGATGACGCTCGTACACACAAGATTTGAAATAAATTTTTAGCATTTATGCATTCATATGATTTGCACAAGAGTTATTAGGATGATGATATATCATCCGAGGTTAATCATAACATCATTTCATGAATTCCCAGAGCAAGGTAACAACAAGAGCAAGAATCTACACTTTTCTGATCTGTATCGAGTTAGGAAATTCTAGTTCCTAGCTGTTGTGTCTTAAGCTAGGTGTAGTGAGGTGTTTTTTTGTAATTGCAGTCGGTGACTCCAGAGCGTAGTGCGTCGGAGTTGACTCCCCAGTTAGAGGGCGAGTCTTCGGGTTCGCGCAGGGTAAAGCGTTTGGTCCTTTAGCTGGACATCGGTCTTTCCTTGAGTGCGTTGGCTTTTCGCGCTAGGTTTTTCCTCCGATTCTTTCCGCGGCATGTGATCGTAACCTTTTAGTTCCCGGTGGGTTGCTTACCTCATTTCTATGCTAGAAACCGTTATCAGTTTGTCGTGTATCGAGGTTTTTCCTGTGGCGCGGGAGTTTCCTGATGTCTTCCCAGTTAATCCCCCTGGTTTTTCTGCCTGTGAGAGTTGAGGAGTTTGTTTTTGACCTTGAGCCGGGTACCCGTCCTATTGCTAAGGCACCGTACCTTTTGGCCCCGCGTGTGTTGCGAGAGTTGCGCACTCAGTTAGATGAGTGGATGCAGTGTGGCTTTTTCCTGGCCTAGTTCTTTGCCCTGGAGTGCTCTCGTCTTATTCGTAAAGAAGAAAGTTAGTTCGGTGAGATTGGGTGTCGATTATCGAGAACTGATCAAGGTGACCATCAAAAGCAGATATTCGTTGCCTCCGATTGATGTTTTGCTTGATCGGTTGCGTGGTAGTTCGGTGTTTTCGAAGGCTGATCTTCGCTTAGGCTTCCTTTAGTTGGGGATCCGCGAGTCAGATGTTCCGCGATATGCTTTCTGTTCTCGGCTTGGACATTTCGAGTTCTTGGTAATGTCCTTTTTCTTTTGGGTAATCTTACCCGCATCTGTTTTCCTTGCCCTTTTCGGTTAGCGTTTCTATATAGCGAGTGTCAGCTCACCTCTCCCTTTGCTCTTTTCATTTGATGTTTTCTAAGTTTCGGTTCTAAGTTTTGGGACGAAACTTCCTTCTTGGTGGGGTGACTGTAACGCCCCAGGTTTTCTCTTATAATTAATCTAAGCGGGTTTGTGGGGGGATGATAGTGGTAAAATGTTTGGTTTTGTTGTTGCAAAGTTTCAGGGCGAAACTTTTTGTTAGGTAGGGTGGCTGTAACGCCCCGGGTTTTTCTTATAATTATTTTAATAAAACATATGGAATTAATAATAATTATTCTAAAGCGAAATATTAATTCCAGGGCATCGAGGCGAAAGGGCGTTACCGTTCTGTGATCGTCATCGTCCGGTGAGTTTGATGCTAGGTTATTACGTGAGTGCGCATATGCAATTTTTATTTTATTTTTCATATAGAAATATAGGTATATATATACATATATATATGTAAATATATATATATCTGCATATACATATATATATATATGTGTTTTATCATCGGCGAGCCTATTCCTATTTCTCCCCCTCCTTCCCGTGAAAATCTTCTGGCGCTGTCGAGCTTAGGGTTTCGCCGAAAGCGATGGGCGTCGGTGGCGTAGGCCGTCGGAGGAGGAAGGATCTTCGTTGCCGGGGCTTGTTTCGTTGCCGGAGCAGGGTTGCGGAGGTTCTATTTGGCTTCGGTGGTGGTGGTGAAGTCTCCCGGCCGTGGTTTTCGCTTCGACGAGTGGTGTCGGCTTCCGAATCAGGCAAGAAAACCGCCTCTCCTTCTTCCCCCTTCGTTCGTTGTTTGAGATGGTTTAGGATTCATGATTTTCCAGTTTGGATTTTGATTTGGGGGTCTGTTGTATGCTATATAATTCCAGTTGGGTTGCCTTATAGCTTTTCGTATGGGGGCTGTTATTATATTTGTCTAGATCGGGGGCTGCTCTTGTTTTTTTCTTCTTTTCTTTTCTTTTTTTCTGTCCAGTAAGGGATGTATTGTTATTTGGGGGTTGTTGTTATGTTATTTGGGGGGGCCGTTGTTATGTTATTTGGGGGGCTGCTCTTGCCTTTGTCTATTAAGGGGCTGCTGCTGTTATGTTATTTGGGGGATGTTCTTGCCTTTGTCCATTAAGGGGCTGCTGCTGTTATGTTATTTGGGGGCTGCTCTTGCCTTTGTCCATTAAGGGGCTGCTGCTGTTATGTTATTTGGGGGCTGCTCTTGCCTTTGTCCATTAAGGGGGGCTGATGTTATGTTTATTGGGGGCTGCTCTTATTTTTTTTATCTAATAAGGGGGGCTGCTGTTATGAATTTAGTTTGGGGGCTGTTTCTTATTAGTCTAAATTGAGAGGTGGCTGCTATATTAATGTTTCCTCCTTCTTATGTTGAGGGGGCTGCTAGGTATAATCCTCGTTTTCTTTTGTTGAGGGGGCTGCTATATAATTATGAACACTCCTTTTCTTGTTGAGAGGGGCTGCTATATCTATGATCCTCCTTCCCTTGTCGAGGGGACTGCTTTATATCTATGGCTCTATTAGCTACATACTTATAGTGCTATTCTTTCTATGTGACATTTAATCGCTTTGGTTATACGGCCCTAGGTATAGGAGATTTCGGTTGTCAAGTTCGGCAATTGTTTAAGCGTTGGCTAAATTACAAAACCACTCATAGTCTCGCACTAGTAGCCTAGCCGATGAGGTCATCTTTTGCTTGTTCCCTTCTCTTTTAAATTATTTTTTTCCTGGTTTTGCTCCTCTTCCTCTTTAATGATTGTCTCTCCCCCTTTTTCTGCAAGTGAAGTTCTGTTTGTGGTCTTCCCCGTGTTCTGATAAATTCTCTCAGAAAAGTCGTTTTATGTGTATTCTCAGAAATCAAGTTCCTTCTTGTGCCTGTTGATTCCTGTTTATACCATAGACTTGTTTAGATGTTCTCTCTGTGTAGTTCCAGAATTTTCTTGCCTTTTGTCCAGAATTTCTGTCCAGAACTCCCTGGTTTTCAATGTATTATGTCTTTTATTTCTGAGTATTTTAAACCCTTTTCGACTCAGTCTTCCATGTAATTTTTGGTGTTAACTTTCTCAGTGAAGGGTAATGCTTCCTCTTCACCGTCTTAGCAATCTGGTTGAATGTAAATTTTTCCTTTTTAGTGGTTGTGGGCTGCAAATAGCGGTCCTTCTCCTTAATGACTTTGTTCTTCTTTTGAAGTTTAGCTATACTTGTAACACCCTGCCAGTACGAATAGTATAACAGTAGGTCCGGCCGGGACCCCACGCCATACAAACCACACTAGCTAGGAGTTAAAAAGTGATAAACAGAAAGAACTACAACAGAGTATACTAAACACTAGCGGAAGCATAATGATTTAACATTTCAATTAGAATTGTCCACTATCATATGAATGAAACCATGAAATAGAGTTATGGCCTTAAGGCCTTACATTTGACAAATGTACTAAAACTCCAAAACATACATCGGCACGCAGGCCGGCAATACATGAGAAAGCTAAAAAGGGAGGCTGGCCTTCAAGGGCCAACTCAGCAAAAGGGCCACCGCCCGCTATTTTCCACTAGGCTCACCTGCACCTGCATAAGAACATTCCACCAAGCGGTGGCAAACAAAGTAATGGTCAGCACAGCTGACCAAATTATAACGACCCCACCCCTTTTCCGGGGTGGCGGAGCTTCTACCCTGCAAGCAAGCCATACTAGCACGAGTACTAATATAAAGAAGGTGCAACTACACAAGGTGAGGTTTCAAGCACATTCAATCTTCTAGGTTGAGCATCAAAAAGGAGGGAGCCTAGGTATGCACATGATGCTGGTTGGGTTCACCCGAAGGTTCCCCACAACCGCCTAAAACAACCGCATGAGGCTAACAACATCAATTCCACAAAACACTCCACTGTAAGGGCCATCGCCTTAGGTGGGAAAAAGAGCTTTTGGTCGGTCTAGGTAAATCACCTTCCACGACCTCTCCCATGATCACACGGCTTACATGAGGTAGGGACCTCTTACCGATCTGCATGGAAACGGGTTCGGTTTAGCTTTGCCCGTGCTCTAATCGTCGCGATCTATCGCACGACGCGGGTACGGCTTCACCTCGGCCCGTAAGAGTTTAGCACTTTCACGTGCTACACAAATTATAAGCTACGCACCTAACCCCTTCGCAAGGATCTAGGCTTCACAAATATTCAACAAAGGAGGTACAATACACTCCGCATCAACTTCGTGGTGAAGGTTTTCCTTCATCCAATCTCAAAGCATGGGGCTTTCGTTAGGATCTTCACAAGACGCCTACAATTTAAATCCCGCAATACTAAAGATGATTTCACGGAGTCATTCTCCGGCACGCATTCTAGGCTTAACCTAAATGCAACGTCGCAAATCAAGCATCACCGATTCGGGCTCACGACCACGAATAGGCTTCACACACAATGCCTAAATCCGCACGACTACCGGATTTTCTACATGCAATATGCCGGGGACGGGCACAATCGACCCGGAGTTCCGAATAACTTGAGGAAAATCCTACACTTCACCCATTTGGTGAAAGGGATTCCTCATGCAAGCATAGAGAAATGAAGGAGAGGACAAATGACAAGTCCAAAGAATCGAGAGGAAGAATCGTTACCCTAGGAGCGTTCTTCTTCGCCATGGATCCGAGATTCTAGACGGAGGGAAACGACCGCACCGGGCTGCACTCTCCAGATCTGGAAACGGCTCGCGAAACGGAGCTCCGTAGCTCCGTCAATGGCGGGATCTCTCCTTCTTCCTCCTTGCCTCCTTCTCCTTCCTCTAGCCTAGGAGAGAGAAACACCTCAAAAGAATGAGGATTAATCTCCTCTCACAAGCCCTAAGACCCTCCAGCATTTAATCCTAGCCATTGGATCGGATTCCAAAAGATTTGGATGGCCGGATCGTCTTCTCCGCTCAAAATCGCGGAGCAGAATAAACAGGACGCACGATCACTGGTCATGCGCGAAGAGGAGAATGGTCGTGCGATAAGCCGAGACAGGGCTCCGATTCCTTGCGAATGAACGCACGATCATTGGCGCACGATCACTGGTCGTGCGCGAAGAGGACAATGGTCGTGCGCAGAGAACTGTTGAGGAATTTTTAGCCTATCCCGAGCGCAGCACTACCACCCCGCCTACTTCGCTGAACTAAGAATTTTGGGGTGTTACAACTCCTCCCCTCTTAAAAGAATTTCGTCCCGAAATTTCGAAAACAGTAATAGCAGGAATTACAGTTATAAATTACCTGAGAGAAATAGCTCGGGGTACTCCGCAAGCATCGCTTGCTCTCTCTCCCAAGATAGCTCCACTCGGCCGCAATTATCCCACCGGACTTTTACCATCCGAATGGACTTGTTCCGCAACTGCTTTACCTCGGTATCTTCGATGCGTAAGGGCTTGACTTTCGTTGACAACCCACTATCAACCGGCACTTTGCCGACCGCAACGATGTGAGTAGGCTCTTGCACCGCCTTTCTCAAAACTGAAATGTGAAACACGTCGTGTAGACCGCTCAGCTCTGCAGATAGTGCAAGCCGATAAGCCGCATCACCAACACGCTCCACGATCTCAAACGATCCTAAGTACCTTGGACTGAGCTTTTTCAAGCGTCGGATCCTTGATACCCCTTTGAACGGTTTGATCTTCAAGTAAACCCGGTCACCGACGGCGAACTCTAGGTTCCTATGCTTGGCGTTGAAATATTTTGCTTGCCTATCCTGGGCAATCAATAGCCTTTCACGTACAGTTCGGATCGTCGAAGTTGCTTCCTCAACATCCTTTCGCTTTAATAGCTTAGTATCGCCCGTTTCCGCCCAAGACAACGACGTACGACACTTCTTACCATAGAGGGCTTCGAAGGGAGCCATCTTTATACTGGCTTGGTAGCTATTATTGTAGGCAAACTCGATCATATAGAGATGATCTTCCCACTTCTTTCCAAAATCTAGAGCGCACATTCGGACCATATCATCCATAGTCCTGTTGGTCCTCTCGGTCTGTCCATCCGTTTGCGGGTGGAAGGCCGTGCTGAACTTCAATTTAGTGCCCAACAGCTCATGGATAAGCCTCCAATCTTTCGATGTGAAACGCCCATCACGATCGCTGACGATGCTACGAAGGACACCGTGCAGCCGCACAATACTATCGACATAGAGCTTCGCTAGCTTTTCTACATAATCGTCCTTCCGGTTCGGAATAAAATGCGATACCTTCGTCAATCGGTCCACGATCACCCAGATGGCGTCGTTTCCCTGTTGCGATCTCGGCAATCCGTGCATGAAATCCATCGAAATATCGTCAAACTTCCATTCCGGAATCGGCAAGGACTTCAAAAATCCACCGGGACGTTGACATTCCACCTTCACCAATGCGCAAGTGTTACACTTGGCCACGTAGAGGGCAATGTCTTCCTTCATACCCGGCCACCAGAAAAGTTTCTTCATGTCCATGTACATTTTCGTGCTCCCAGGGTGGATCGAGTACTTGGTATGATGAGCCTCGTACATCAACTCCGCCCGTAGAGTACCAACGTTTGGGACGCACAATCTACCATTCTTCCACATAAGGCCATCTTCGAAAGAGAAATCAGCATTTAACCCGTCAACGGTTTCCGCTTTATAGCGTTTCATGCTCTCGTCCAGCTCAAATGCCTATCGAATTCGGTCGGCAAGGTGGTATTGAACCTTCGTCCAGTTCATGCATGCTGAAGTAGACACTCTTCGATCAACGCAAATGATCTCCATTTCTTCCAGCTCGCGGATTAGACGCTCATCGTGCATAAAAATCCAATTTGCTTGAGCGGGAGCCCGATGACTCAACGCGTCCGCAACTATATTTCCCTTTCCAGGAGTATATTTGATGTCGAAGGTGTAGTCCACAAGGAACTCCATCCACCTTCTCTGACGCATATTTAACTCCCTTTGGTCTAACAAGTACTTGAGGCTTTTGTGGTCGGTAAAGATATCGATCTTCACGCCATACAAATAATGCCTCCAAAGCTTAAGAGCAAATACCACGGCCGCTAGCTCCAAATCATGGACCGGGTAATTCCTCTCATGAACCTTCAACTGCCGGGAGCCGTAGGCAATTACCTTACCGAACTGCACTAGGACACAACCCAAGCCACTCCCCGAGGCGTCGCTATAAATTTCGTAGCTTTCCGTACCACATGGCGAGCATAGAATGGGCGCCGTGGTCAGACGGCTCTTCAGCTCTTCAAAAGCTCGTGCGCACTCGGGCGGCCAAATGAACTTATGATCTTTCCTAGTCAGTTTAGTGAGAGGAGTGCAATCCTCGAGAAGTTTTCCACAAAGCGACTATAATAGCCGGCAAGTCCTAAGAAACTTCGGACTTCCGCTACGTTTTTCAACAAAGGCCACGCTCGGATCGCTTCTATCTTCGACGGATCAACTGCAATTCCTTCTCCACTAACAACATGACCAAGGAATGCTACTGACGATAGCCAAAACTCGCACTTGGAGAACTTGGCATATAGCTGACTCCTCCTCAAGGTGCTCAGAACTGCGTGCAGATGCCCTACATGCTCCTCTTTCGACTGAGAGTATACCAAAATGTCGTCGATGAAGACGATCACAAATTGATCCAAATACTCTCGAAACGTCCTGTTCATTAAGTCTATGAATACCGACGATGCATTAGACAGACCGAACGGCATCACCGTGAACTCATAGTGCCCATAGCGGGTACTGAACGCTGTCTTTGGAATGTCACATTCCCTTATCCGCAGTTGGTAATAGCCGAACCTTAGGTCCAGTTTGGAGTATACCGTCGACCCAACCAGTTGGTCGAATAGATCATCGATTCTGGGAATCGGATATCGGTTCTTCTTGGTCAACTTGTTTAGCTCTCGATAATCAATACATAGACGTAAGCTCCCGTCCTTCTTTTTCACAAAGAGGACCGGTGCACTCCAAGGCGATGAACTTGGACGTACGTAGCCTTGCTCTAGCAGCTCTTGCAATTGGACCTTCAGCTCTGCCAGTTCCTTTGGCGCTATCCGGTACAGTGAGCGGGCCACAGGTTTGGCACCTGGCACCAACTCGATACAGAAATCAATCTCCCGATGAGGCAGAGCCCCAGGGAGTTCGTTAGGAAACACGTCGGCGTACTCCGCTACAACTGGGACATCACATAACGTGGGCTTTGACTCCGAAGCCTCCAACAAAGTGAAGAACAACTCGGCGCCTTTTCTCACCGCCTTAACCACTTGGAGAGCAGACATCAGCGTCTTGCTCGCTCCTCGCATACCGGCAAATGTGGTTTCTCCATCGGTGTTCCTTCCCAGAGTGATCTCCTTTGAATTGCAATCTATGCATGCTCGCTGCTCCGAGAGCCAGTCCATGCCGAAGATCACATCAAATTCAGCTAACGGTAATAATGATGCTTCCAAATTGAAATCCTGATTTCCGATCCGCACCTTCACACGGCTCTTCCTATCCGCACTCATGCGAGATCCATTGGGTAGAACTACTTCCAATCTATCCTCTACGAAGGTAGACGGCACTCCGATTCGCACCATGAAGTCCTCAGATAGAAAAGAGTGCGATGCACCCGTATCAAATAGAGCTCTCGCCAGATAGTTGAAAATTAGGACAAAGCTTAATTGCACACGAATAAAACATACGGTTGCACGACGGTAAAATCATAAATAGCTATTTAAAAGCTAACTTTTAAGTCATACCTGTGACGACATCAGTTTGTCGTATAGCTTCTTGCTGGCCAAGCGAATAGACTCTCGGCTGAGTCGGAATAATGTGCTGGGAAGCTGAAGATTCCGCAGCTTTACCCTTTTCCGCAGCACGAGCATAGTCCAACGCTCGATTCTCTGCCTTCGGGGGACCACTTCGACACACCGCGGCCTTGTGTCCCACCTTCCCGCAGGTGAAGCACGTGATAGGACCCCGCACAGTCATTGCTCCCAAAACATTTGAGCGAGAAGGCTCCGCCGGTTTGAACTTCCTTTTGTTCTTTCTGAACTCTGACTTGGACTGAGAGGCCGGCGCATGAAACTCAAGTTTCTTTGCCACGGTTTTTGCTTGTACCCTCTTCATGTCCAACTCTAGGGATCTGGCAGTTTGGACCATCACATGGAAACCTAACGTCATTGGGCCTGCAAGGAGCATCCTCAACTCGTCCCGAAGACCTTCATAGAACTTGTTCGTCTTTGTCTCTTCATCTTCCATCATAGGCCCCGCATAACGACCCAGTTTAGTGAACTCGTGCAAGTACTCATCCACTGAGCTGTCGCCTTGAGTTAACTTCAGAAACTGATTCTGCAACGCAATGCGTTGGGCAGAAGGAATATACCTTTGAAGAAATGACTTTGAGAACTCCGCTATCGTGATCTCGGTAATCTCCTTGCCTCCAAACTTGTGCATATCCTGCTCGGCCCACCAACGCTCTGCCTCTCCGTTAAGGAGGAAAGTGGCTAAAGTGACCATCATAACTTCTTCTGTTGCTGTCGCCCTTAGAATTTTCCTAACCGTTGACAGCCAGTCCTCCGCCTCCGTTGGGGATCCGGTCCCCGAGAAAGTTGGAGGATGGAAGCTTAGAAAGTGTTGCAGCTATTGATCACGCGCTCGCGCAACAACTACACGCTCTACAGGACGCTCCACCCTTTGCACCACCGCAGGTTCCACTGCAGCCACTGGTACAGGGGTCTCAACCCTCAGTTTCCCGCAGGTTCCACTGCAGGTTCGATCACCAGGGCTGCATCTGTATTAGGCGTGGCAGGCTGTGCAAGCCTTTGCGGTTGAGCATTGATCATCGCGAAGACATATTCTGCGATTAACCTGATCATCTCAGCAGGAGGAGTGGTCGCAGGCGCTTCAGCCGACCCACTACTTTCAGCAGTGTTACGGGGTTGAGACGGCCCCGCACCACTCCTAGTCACCTATAATCGTGTAAGACACAATTTAGTGACTGAAAACATAGCAAACAACAATCATAGAACGCTCAAGTTCCGCAAACAAATATGTTTTTCCCATTCCTAAGTGGACATTCTTATTAGTTTTTGTCGTTTTAGGTGAATGCACATCCCGTGCACACCACCCCTTAAAAGGAATTCGACCAGAATTCGCTAAACTACGAATCGACGCCTTAAGTCCGATACCAAATTGTAACACCCTGCTAGTACGAATAGTATAACAGTAGGTCCGGCCGGGACCCCACGCCATACAAACCACACTAGCTAGGAGTTAAAAAGTGATAAACAGAAAGAACTACAACAGAGTATACTAAACACTAGCGGAAGCATAATGATTTAACATTTCAATTAGAATTGTCCACTATCATAGGAATGAAACCATGAAATAGAGTTATGGACTTAAGGCCTTACATTTAACAAATGTACTAAAACTCCAAAACATACATCGGCACGCAGGCCGGCAATACATGAGAAAGCTAAAAAGGGAGGCTGGCCTTCAAGGGCCAACTCAGCAAAAGGGCCACCGCCCGCTATTTTCCACTAGGCTCACCTGCACCTGCATAAGAACATTCCACCAAGCGGTGGCAAACAAAGTAACGGTCAGCACAGCTGACCAAATTATAACGACCCCACCCCTTTTCCGGGGTGGCGGAGCTTCTACCCTGCAAGCAAGCCATACTAGCACAAGTACTAATATAAAGAAGGTGCAATTACACAAGGTGAGGTTTCAAGCATATTCAATCTTCTAGGTTGAGCATCAAAAAGGAGGGAGCCTAGGTATGCACATGATGTTGGTTGGGTTCACCCGAAGGTTCCCCACAACCGCCTAAAACAACCGCATGAGGCTAACAACATCAATTCCACAAAACACTCCACCGTAAGGGCCATCGCCTTAGGTGGGAAAAAGAGCTTTTGGTCGGTCTAGGTAAATCACCTTCCACGACCTCTCCCATGATCACACGGCTTACATGAGGTAGGGACCTCTTACCGATCTGCATGGAAACGGGTTCGGTTTAGCTTTGCCCGTGCTCTAATCGTCGCGATCTATCGCACGACGCGGGTACGGCTTCACCTCGGCCCGTAAGAGTTTAGCACTTTCACGTGCTACACAAATTATAAGCTACGCACCTAACCCCTTCGCAAGGATCTAGGCTTCACAAATATTCAACAAAGGAGGTACAATACACTCCGCATCAACTTCGTGGTGAAGGTTTTCCTTCATCCAATCTCAAAGCATGGGGCTTTCGTTAGGATCTTCACAAGACGCCTACAATTTAAATCCCGCAATACTAAAGATGATTTCACGGAGTCATTCTCCGGCACGCATTCTAGGCTTAACCTAAATGCAACGTCGCAAATCATGCATCACCGATTCGGGCTCACGACCACGAATAGGCTTCACACACAATGCCTAAATCCGCACGACTACCGGATTTTCTAATGCAATATGCCGGGGACGGACAAAATCGACCCGGAGTTCCGAAGAACTTGAGGAAAATCCTACACTTCACCCATTTGGTGAAAGGGATTCCTCATGCAAGCATAGAGAAATGAAGGAGAGGGCAAATGACAAGTCCAAAGAATCGAGAGGAAGAATCGTTACCCTAGGAGCGTTCTTCTTCGCCATGGATCCGAGATTCTAGACGGAGGGAAACAACCGCACCGGGCTGCACTCTCCAGATCTGGAAACGGCTCGCGAAACGGAGCTCCGGAGCTCCGGAGCTCCGTCATTGGCGGGATCTCTCCTTCTTCCTCCTTGCCTCCTTCTCCTTCCTTTAGCCTAGGAGAGAGAAACACCTCAAAAGAATGAGGATTAATCTCCTCTCACAAGCCCTAAGACCCTCCAGCATTTAATCCTAGCCATTGGATCGGATTCCAAAAGATTTGGACGGCCGTATCGTCTTCTCTGCTCAAAATCGCGGAGCAGAATAAACAGGGCGCACGATTACAGGCGCACGATCACTGGTCGTGTGCGAAGAGGAGAATGGTCGTGCGATAAGCCAAGACAGGGCTCTGATTCCTTGCGAATGAACGCACGATCATTGGCGCACGATCATTGGTCGTGCGCGAAGAGGACAATGGTCGTGCGCAGAGAACTGTTGTGGAATTTTTAGCCTATCCCGAGCGCAGCACTACCACTCCGCCTACTTCGCTGAACTAAGAATTTTGGGGTGTTACAATACTAGGCTCTCTTGTTGGATGTGTCCTTCAAGTATTAGTAGTTCCCTTGGCTTGATGTTGCTGGGTGATTGGAAGTCTTTCATTTCAGTCCTTTCTTCTTCCTTGTTTGCCCAACCTGTTGATTTTAGGTTAGTGGATGTTGTGTTTCCCTTTTTGGGTCTTGATTGGTGTTCTGGGTTCTTGATTCCTACTGTCATCCCCTTGGAATCTAGATAGCTTCTGTACCTATTTAGTTACGCTACCAGGTAGTCTGATAAGACTTTCCTAGGTTTAGAAAAGTTTGCTCGCCCTAAGATCGTGCAATTTATTCTTCTTCTTCTTTTATGAAGTTCCCCGTCTACTTTGATATAAGTCTTTCTCGTCGACTTTGATATAAGTCTTTCTCGTCGACTTTGATATATGTCTTTCTCTTCGGCTTTGATATAAGTCATTCTCATCGATTTCTTCGCTTATTCTGAATTGTTTCCTCATATATTATATGTTCTTTCGCCGGGTGATCCCGGGTATCTTAAGCGATGTTATCAAGCATTTTAGTCTTTTCGTTGAGACTTGATATAGATTTTGCGGTTTTGAAATTTAGTGAAGAATTGAGATTTTCTCCAAGACTATATCCGATAAAGGCAAGTGTACCTTATCGTCTATAGTATAAGATATTTAGGAATATCAAGGTCGTATTCCACGGGGCGCGTTGATTACTTCTACTTCGAGGAAAATCACCATTATCTTATCGACGAAAATTGAGGTGGTTTGTTTTCGCTTAACTAAAATTAAAACTAAATTCAAACTAAATGAAAAGCTTGAACATTGCATGAAAAGAAAGAGAAATTGACATTGCATAAAAAGAGAACATTACTAAGGAGAGAAAATTTAACCTTGCATGAAAAGGAAGAAATTACTTAAGGAGAAAAAGAACATGAAAGAGAAAACTAATTTTATTGAAAATCAAAGAACTATTACAAGCCTTAATTTAAGAGTGCAAAGCTAAGGAAAATGAAAGTTGCAAGCTTAAGAAAACTAGTACACGAAAGTTACATTACAACATTGCATGAAAAGGGAAGGAGGAGAACATGAAAGCCTTAAGAAACATGAACATTAACTTAAAAAACTCACTCTCAGCTCTAACAGCACCTCCCTATCTCCAAATTTCTGAACCCTGGACTCAAGGAGAACCTCTGAATTTACAGAAAAAAATTTCAGATTACACGCCCTCGGTCACGGGCGTGACCAAGGGCGTGACTGCACTATTCACATCGGATCCGACAGCGGCGTGGGCTTTCTGGACGGCGCGGCGAAAAGTGACATGTCACGGGCGTGACATGTCGGGTCACGGCCGTGACTTTGGACGGCTGCATTAAATGCGGCGTGGGCTGGAATTCTGCGCGACGGCAGAGCAGGGATCACGCTGGAAAGTCACGGCCGTGACATGTGGGTCACGGGCGTGACTTAGGTTGACTTCTCGACAGCATCTCCACGTCTCGACGGTGGCTCCACGTGGAAGATTCTAAGTTTACGCGCCCTTGGTCACGGGCGTGACTTTGGGTCACGGGCGTGACCTGGGGCGTGACTTGGTGTGGGCTAGCTCAGACAGCGCGGCATCATTCTGGACTGATGTTTAGGTTACACGCCCTTGGTCACGGGCGTGACCGAGGGCGTGACATGCCATTTTTCCCGATTTGTCCCAAAATTCTGCAAATATTGAAATTAAGCTAAGTTAGAATCAAAATTACAAAAAGAACTACTTATAACCTAAAATTGTCATAAAAAGGAAAATTCATATTAAATATTTACAAAATTTTCTATTAAAAAGTTATAAAAATACTACTTATCAAATACCCCCATACTTGAGGTTTTGCTATTCCAGAGCAAAAGTGTGAGACATAATTTATATGACATCCTTAAAAATTTTTAATTTAAAACTAAAATTTCATTTAACCAAAAGTTAAGTTAAGAGTAAATTCAAGGGGGAGTTAAGTCCTAAATTATGATGATGATTTGAAAAGAGGGAGAAATGTTTAGGCAAGAACTTCTCAAGAAAATTAAGTAGTTTGACAAAATTGTAGAAATTATAAAACTAAATTAAATTAAAATTATAAGAACTCTATCTTAAAAGAATCTTAAGGAAAAGTAAATTACTAAATATTGCTCTCTCCATTATTTTCAACTAAAACTAGAACAATGATAATTGGCTAAGGTGGATTTCATAAAATTTGGCATAAGAAGAGAAATTTTTGAATAGAGGAAATGGAATTTATCATGAAATTTCCTTTTTTTCTTTCTTTCTCTTCTAATAAAAACCCAAAATGTATATGGTTTAGGAGTAATGAATTTTATCCTCTTACTCCATGCCATATAATCTTTTCAAATATTTTGGGTGCATATGTTTTAGGGAATAATGAATTTATACTCTTATTCCCATGACATATGATCTTTTAATACATTTTTCTTATGCCATCAAAGGGGCTAGGGTAGGGGAAAATAAATCTAGCTAGTTTTAAATCATATTGAGAGCAAATTCTAGTAAAATTAAAATTTCCTAAGATCTAAAAAGTTAGAAGAAAATATAATTGAAATCTAAAGAGGTTTAGGAAATTCACTACAAAATGAAGCTATTTAAAAATAAAAAGAGAAGTCATGCTAACAAAATTCTCTAATCAATTTAAAATCATAAGATGATTCTTAAATCATGATTACCTCAAATTTAAAATTAACAAACTATGATAAGCAAAATTTTAGCCAATTAAAAACTTAAACATGCTTATAAACATTCTCAACTAGATTTCTAAGAAATCACAAAAACAACAAGAAGGAGGGATATAAGAATTTTTGGAGTTTTTGATATTATCTTTTTTTTTTTTGATATTATCTTTTTTTGAATTTTTCTCATTAAAAACTATTTACAAAGAAAGGAAACTAGCTTTAAAACTTAACAATTTTTTTGCAAGTCTTGGACTTCCCAAGGGCTACCCGGTGAAGGGTTCGCAAGGTACTAGGAGGTGTGATGGGATAAAATCCCAAACGTCCCTTTCCAAGATTTAAATTTTCGATTTTCTAAATTTTTTTTTGAGTTTATGGATTTTACAAGTGCTTAAATAAAGGAAAACAAGAAACAAAATTAAAATTTTCTTTTTGTTGTTTTTTTTTTGAAAATTTTCTTTTTAAAACTATTTACAAATATTTACAAAGGGCTATTTACACCCCCATACTTAAAGTTAAACATTGTACCCAATGTTTAAAAATAAGTATGAGGTAAGAAAAGGTAAATAGAAATGCAAAAATGAAAGAAGAGAAAGAAAAAGGGGGCTTCCCTGATTTTTTTTATGAAGCTTTTGTGGGGAAGCCGCGATTACCTGCAAAAGTTGTTAAAGAAGAAAAGAAAAGACAAGAGAAAATAACAAAAGATAACTTTGGGGTGCCTCCCAAAAGCGCTTTGTTTAAGGTCGCGTAGCTTGACCCACTTGCCGATCATATTATAGGTTGAAATACAATCGAATCACTCTTTTCATTAGTTAACTCTCCCGGAAGATATAATTTAAGGCGGTGGCCGTTTACTTTGAAGGTACCTTTTTCCGGGTGGGAAATTAAAATTATCCCATAGGACCAAACCTCTTTAACAATAAAGGGTCCGGACCATCGGGATTTTAGTTTTCCCGGGAAAAGGCGAAGGCGGGAATTATAAAGGAGGACGAGATCGCCCAGCGAAAAAGTTTTTGGAAATTTTATATGCTTATCGTGATAAAACTTCGTTCGATCCTTATATAATTTATTGCTCTCATACGCATTCGCTCGCCACTCATCTAATTCGTTCATTTGGAATTTTCTTTGTTCTCCCGCTAGAGTGGAATCGAGGTTTAAAAATTTAAGCGCCCAAAATGCGCGGTGTTCTAATTCTTCCGGAAGGTGGCAAGCCTTGCCATAAACCATTCGATACAGTGTACAACCGATAGCGGTCTTGTACGCCGTTCGATAGGCCCATAGCGCGTCATCGAGCTTTATTGCCCAATCCTTCCGATTGATAGAAACTGTTTTTTCTAAAATCCGTTTTAATTCTCGATTAACAACTTCAACTTGGCCGCTCGTTTGTGGGTGATATGCGGTGGATAATTTGTGTGTGACACCATATTTTGCTAAGATTTTTGTGAATTGAGTATTGCAAAAATGGGTGCCCCGATCACTCACAATAGCGCGCGGCATGGCAAATCGAGAAAATAATTTTTTTAAGAAATTAACGACGACTCGCGCATCATTGGTGGGGAGAGCTTGCGCTTCCGCCCACCTCGAAACGTAGTCGACCGCCACTATAATATATTTATTTGAAAAAGATGGAGGGAGAGGACCAACAAAATCGATACCCCAAAGGTCGAAAATTTCGCATTCTAAGAAAATGTTTTGGGGCATCTCATCCCGGCGAGAGATGTTCCCCGACCGCTGGCAGCTGTCGCAGGTACTCACAAGGGTGTGAGCATCTTTGAAGAGCGAGGGCCAATAAAAGCCTGCCTCCAGCGCCTTCCTTGCGGTTCGATTTGAATGATAATGACCTCCGGTGGGTCCCTCATGACAATGACGTAAAATTTTAAGGCCTTCCTCACTCGAGACGCATCGTCTTACTACCTGGTCTGCGCATACACAGAATAAAAAGGGGTCCTCCCAAAAGTAATTCTTTAAATCAGAAAAGAATTTCTTCTTTTGCTGACTCGAGAATTCTTTTGGCAGGACCCGGGCTACTAAATAGTTAGCCAGATCTGCAAACCAGGGGGTAGACGATGAATTAATATTTTCGAGAGTAAGGAGGCGCTCTTTGGGAAATTTATCATTAATGTCAGATTCTATTAATACGTCCGAGGCGGGGTTTTCTAAACGGGAGAGATGATCGGCCGCCAAGTTTTCGGCTCCCCTTTTGTCCCGGATCTCTAAGTCAAACTCCTGCAAGAGGAGGATCCATCGCAAGAGACGAGGCTTGGCGTCCGATTTGCTTAAAATATATCTAAGTGCGGAGTGATCCGTGAAGACGATGACTTTCGAGAGGGTGATATACGACCTAAACTTATCGAAGGCTAAAACGATTGCTAGAAGTTCCTTCTCGGTCGTGGTGTAATTTGCTTGTGCCGACGTGAGTGTTTTACTCGCATAATAGATAAGGTGGAAATACTTACTCACCCGTTGGCCTAAAACGACACCAACCGCAATGTCACTCGCGTCGCACATGATTTCAAAAGGGAGCGACCAATCCGGCGCGACTAGAATCGGGGAGTTTATAAGTTTTTCTTTGATAAGTTGAAAACCTAAATGACATTCATCGCTAAAAAGAAAAGATGAATCTTTCTCGAGAAGATGGGTTAACGGCTTTGTAATTTTTGAAAAATTTTGTATAAAGCGCCGATAGAACCCTGCGTGGCCTAGGAAACTCCTAATAGCTTTTACGTTTGTGGGAGGGGGGAGTTTTTCAATTACTTCAATCTTGGCCCTATCGACCTCGATCCCCTTGCCCGAAATTTTATGGCCAAGGACTAGTCCTTCCTTGACCATAAAATAGCATTTTTCCCAATTAAGCGCTAAATTCGTTTCCTCACATCGCTGCAACACGCGCTCGAGATTTTTTAAATAGTTTTCAAATGAACTCCCGTACACGGAAAAATAGTCCATAAATACTTCCATCACCTCCTCCACTAACTCGTCAAAAATTGCCAGCATACATCTTTGGAATGTAGCTGGCGCGTTACAAAGACCAAATGGCATCCTTCGATAAGCGAAGGTGCCAAAGGGACAAGTGAAAGTGGTTTTCACTTGGTCGTCGGGCGAAATCGGAATTTGGAAGTATCCCGACAAACCATCGAGAAAACAGTAGTAGGAGTGACCCGAAAGGCATTCTAAAATTTGGTCGATAAATGGTAGAGGGAAGTGATCCTTACGGGTGGCATCATTTAATTTCCGATAGTCGATGCACATCCGCCAACCCGTAACAGTACGGGTTGGGATCAATTCATTATTTTCATTCGCAACTACCGTGACACCACCTTTCTTTGGCACGACTTGTACTGGGCTAACCAAAGTACTATCCGATATCGGGTAGATGATTCCCGCGTCCAGAAGTTTTATAACTTCGGTCTTAACGACTTCTTTCATGTTAGGGTTTAGCCGTCGTTGAGGCTGGACAGAATTTCAGGAATTATCTTCGAGAAATATTTTATGAGTGCAGAAAGATGGGTTTATACCCTTAATGTCCGATAATTGCCACGCAATTGCGTGGCGGTGCTTTCTTAAGACTATAGTCAACTCAGAAATTTCTGAGTTGCTAAGATCGGATGAAATGATGACGGGTAGCTTAGACTCTTTTTCCAAAAACAAGTATTTAAGGTGAGGGGGAGTTGTTTCAACTCCAATACGGGTGGTTCTTCATAAGAAGTCTTGATTTTTAATTTTTCTAAAAATAATGGTTCGGGTGGTGTGGGGTGAGAAACTTCTTCTTCATCAAAAAAGAGCTCTACGGGCTCGGAATCACTACTCGCCGATGAAACTAACTCGAGGGATGAATCGAACTCACAACACTCTTCTAAGTAAAAACATGAATCGTCATTTTCTAGCGTGTTCCGCATCGAGGAATTTATGCCGAAAGTAACTTCATCGTCTCCAACCCGTAGGAGGAGCTTTCCGTTACTTACGTCGATAATTGCGCGGGAGGTGGCAAGGAAGGGGCGGCCGAGTATGAGGGGTACTTCGGCATCCTCTTCGATGTCAAGAATGACAAAATCCACCGGGAAGATGAATTTGTCAACCTTGACGAGCACGTCCTCCACTATTCCTATCGGATATTTTAAAGAACGATCCGCTAATTGGATACTCATTCGAGTGGGCCTTGGATTTCCTAGACCTAGCTTTTTGAACAAAGAAAACGGCATAAGGTTGATGCTTGCTCCAAGATCCGCTAAGGCGTGTTTTACGAACGAATTGCCAAATAGACATGGGATGGAAAACCGTCCCGGGTCATTTGCTTTTTTCGGCAATTTGTTGAGTACAACCGCAGAGCATTCTGCATTTAAAGAAATATGCGAAATATCTTCTAACTTTTTCTTATTGGAGAGCAACTCCTTAAGATATTTTGCATATTTAGGCATTTGTGAGATAGCCTCGCAGAAAGGTACATTAATATGGATTTGTTTTAAAACATCTAAAAACTTTTTATAATTTTTTTCGGGGCTTTCATTTTTAAATTTCGATGGATACGGAATATTAGAAGTAGGAGCGCGCGGATTTAAAATAGAAGTGTGCGGAGCTATCGTAGCGGGCAAATTCGAAGATGAATTAAAAGTAGTAGGAGGAGAAGAAATTACCTTGGGTTCGTCCTGTTTTTGAACCACCTCCTTCCCGCTTCGGAGTGTAATCGCGTGCGCGCTCTCCTTTGGATTTTGCTCGGTGTTCCCCGGTAGTGCTCCTTGTTGATGCTCAGAAATCATCTTTGCGAGTTGGCCCACTTCATTCTCTAAATTTTTGATCGATCCGGTAAGGTTCCGGATGTTCGTTTCATTTGTAGCAACATATTTTGCAAAAACCTCTTCAATTGGAGAGAGTTTTTGCTGTTGCAGTGGAAAACCGGGTGGATTATAATTTTGAGAAATCAAATTTGGAGGCGGAGTTAAGTTAAGAAGTTGATTAGGGGGAGGTTGATTTAAATTCATAGGACGCTGAGCATTTCCTTGGTTGCTCCATGAGAAATTCGGATGATTCCTATAACCCGCATTGTAGGTGTTATTATACGGAGTGGTGTTCGGGTTATAGGAAGGCCGAGGTGGATTTCCCATGTAGTCAACATGTTCTCCAATTAAAACGTTATTGGCCCAAGGAGGAGTGGCGGAGGAAGCAGACATCTCCGCCACTTGCTTTGTTAAGCGCTCAACCTGTAAAGCCAAATTTGCGTTTGCGTCTATTTCAAAAATTCCGGCCGGCTTATTAGGCCGCGCTCGGGGCATGTTCCATTGATACGCATTTGTGGCCATCTCTTCGAAAAGCTCTTGAGCGTCGATCGGGGTTTTGTTATTTAATGTCCCACCGGCGGCCGCATCAATCATTTGCCTCGTTTGGAGATTTAAGCCATTATAAAATATTTGCACTTGTTGCCAAGTGGCAAGTGCATGGTGAGGGCATCGACGCAAAAGCTCCTTGAAGCGCTCCCATGTGTCATAGAGAGTCTCCGAGTCGATTTGCATGAACGACGCAATATCCGTGCGCAATTTAGCGGTCTTTGAAGGCGGGAAATATTTATTAAGAAATTTTTCCGCCATTTCGGCCCATGTAGTGATGGATCCCCTAGGTAGGGAGCCCAGCCACTGCTTGGCCTTAGACCGCAAAGAAAAAGGAAAAAGACGTAATCGAATGGCGTCATCGGTGACGCCATTGATCTTAAAAGTGTCGCAAATTTCAAGGAAGTAAGAGATATGTGAATTTGGATCCTCGTCCGGTTGACCATCAAAGGTCACCGATTGTTGCACCATTTGTATGATGCTGAACTTGATCTCAAAATTATTGTTCGCCACCGTGGGGCGAACAATACTCGATTGTGTGCCTTCCAAATTCGGCCGTGCATAATAGGACATGGTCCGTTGCGCGTCCTCATTAGGATTTGGCTCGTTAAGATTATGATCCATATTCGCTGCGTTAGTGTCCCCGATCGACTCTTCGGATTCTATTTGATTTCCCTGATCACGAGAACGGCGGTGCCTCAAGAGGATTTGCTCGATCTCCGGATCAAAAGGAAGAATCGAAGTGCTACCTCAGGTCGTACACTAAAAAGAGAAGAAAGGAAGAAGAAAAACTAAAAAATATTTTTTTTTCTTTTTGAAAATTAGAAAAAGCAAAATAAAATAAAAAGAAGCATGATAAAATTAATAGCTATCCTCTTTTCAAAATATCTACGCAAAGTCCCCGGCAACGGCGCCAAAAACTTGATATAGATATTGCGGTTTTGAAATTTAGTGAAGAATTGAGATTTTCTCCAAGACTATATCCGATAAAGGCAAGTGTACTTTATCGTCTATAGTATAAGATATTTAGGAATATCAAGGTCGTATTCCACGGGGCGCGTTGATTACTTCTACTTCGAGGAAAATCACCATTATCTTATCGACGAAAATTGAGGTGGTTTGTTTTCGCTTAACTAAAATTAAAACTAAATTCAAACTAAATGAAAAGCTTGAACATTGCATGAAAAGAAAGAGAAATTGACATTGCATAAAAAGAGAACATTACTAAGGAGAGAAAAATTTAACCTTGCATGAAAAGGAAGAAATTACTTAAGGAGAAAAAGAACATGAAAGAGAAAACTAATTTTATTGAAAATCAAAGAACTATTACAAGCCTTAATTTAAGAGTGCAAAGCTAAGGAAAATGAAAGTTGCAAGCTTAAGAAAACTAGTACATGAAAGTTACATTACAACATTGCATGAAAAGGGAAGGAGGAGAACATGAAAGCCTTAAGAAACATGAACATTAACTTGAAAAACTCACTCTCAGCTCTAACAGCACCTCCCTATCTCCAAATTTCTGAACCCTAGACTCAAGGAGAACCTTTGAATTTATAGAAAAAAATTTCAGATTACACGCCCTCGGTCACGGGCGTGACTGCACTATTCACATTGGATCCGACAGCGGCGTGGGCTTTCTGGACGGCGCTGCGAAAAGTGACATGTCACGGGCGTGACATGTCGGGTCACGGCCGTGACTTTGGACGGCTGCATTAAATGTGGCGTGGGCTGGAATTCGGCGCGGCGACAGAGCAGGGATCACGCTGGAAAGTCACGGCCGTGACATGTGGGTCACGGGCGTGACTTAGGTTGACTTCTCGACAGCATCTCCACGTCTCGACGGTGGCTCCACGTGGAAGATTCTAAGTTTACACGCCCTTGGTCACGGGCGTGACTTTGGGTCACGGGCGTGACCTGGGGCGTGACTTGGTGTGGGCTAGCTCAGACAGCGCGGCATCATTCTGGACTGATCTTTAGGTTACACGCCCTTGGTCACGGGCGTGACCGAGGGCGTGACATGCCATTTTTCCCGATTTGTCCCAAAATTCTGCAAATATTGAAATTAAGCTAAGTTAGAATCAAAATTACAAAAAGAACTACTTATAACCTAAAATTGTCATAAAAAGGAAAATTCATATTAAATATTTACAAAATTTTCTATTAAAAAGTTATAAAAATACTACTTATCAAGACTTTTTAGATGAAGCTATGCTTTATTCTTTGAGTTGTCCGGTATTTGATTGTTGACCGGTTATGGTATTGTTTCGTGCCTTATTCGTCGCATTGTTATGAGAAGTTCGTTGGGAGTCAAGTTTGGACTCACCAAGTGTTTTCAAATGTATCGTTGAGTTGTGTTTATTTCTTTGTGACCCTATCCTTAGGGTGTTACGTCTCGTGTCTTAATTGAAACTTAATTTGATTATTTAGAACCTTTGTCTTAAGCCTTGCACTGTGGGTAGTTTTGGGTGGCAGTGGATAAAGGACCACCACCCGGTATTGGCTTTTTGGGTGGCAGTGGATAGAGTACCACCACCTGGATTTAGTTTTTGGGTGGCAGTGGATAAAGGACCACCACCCGGTTTTGGGCTGCGTGCGTTAGTGGAAGATACCACCGTCGCAGTGCCTTCTTTTGGGGGATGCTTTTCCCTCGAGCTGATCAGTCTCAAGTTCTTATAAACATGTATGCTTATATATGTGTATTATGATATTATATTTATGACCATCACCTCTGAGCCGCAATGGAGGACACGTGGCGTACTTTGATTGTTTTGGCTATTACCTTCTGTTGCAGGATTTCCTTTTCCTCTTACCGAGTGCACTCGTTTGAGCTGGCTCGGGTTGTTGTAAGATTAATTATGCTTACCTGCTTAGTTCTCCTTTCTGCACTCTTTTATTTCTGATTGTTGCTAATCTTGGTTTTCTTGCACCCTTTGGGCTGAGACATTCTTTTCTTATGAATGTCTCAGGTTCAGGTTTTTAGCTGCCGCAGGAGTTAGAGCGGTGTCGTTCAATTTTCCTGTCGAGGCCCTTCCTCTCTTCTAGGTAAGGGGCAGTTCTTTAGTTGTTGCCCTCTTTTGGATGTTTTCTTTCTTTTTCTATGGGCTCGTGTCAGTTGTTGACGCCCATAGCTCTAGTTTTCTAGTGCTAGTTTACTTGCTAGTTGTTTTGCTGTTACTTTCAGGTTGTTTACCTACTTGCTCTCTAGGAAGCTTTATGCTAGGATGCATTAGTTACTTTATTGGTATAAAAATGTCATTCTTGCACATCATGATTTTAAATAAATGTCACATACTTTGAAGATCGTAGAAATTCCTTTCTTACTATACTAAACATAGATTTATGCATATTATTTCTTAGATGTTGATCTTCATGCTCACGTAGGCTAAAATGAACCTATTTTCCGCTGCGTATGTATAGTTTTCTACTGGTGGACTAGATGATCCACCGGACCGAGGGACACGGTCCTAAGCTAAAATGAAAAATTCTCCATTTTAATCCAAACATATATATGTCTTTTATAAATTTATCGTAAGGAGTGTTTGCCTGAGCGTCTGTAGTCGTCTCCTGCAGGCGTGGCATCATGACGCGTATTTTCCCCTTGCTCTGATAATATGTATTATATTCTTGGGAAAATGCGGGTTGTGACACCTCGCAAGAGGACTGGCGAGTGGCGCCTTCATGGGCCACTGGCCCAACAAGGGTCCAGGGGTTAATTTACCAAAATACCCTTGGTGGGATGCCAATAGCCCTTTAGAACAACGGAGTTTGGCTGTTAGCAGACCAGTTGGGGGTGCGATTAGTAATACCAAAAGGCGGGATCTCGCTATTAGCAGACCAGAAGAGAAAAACTATATATAGACTGATAGTTTATAGGTTAGTAGTCTAATTCACCTAGGGGGGGGGGGGGGGGGTTGAATTGGTTTCTTTGAGTTTTACTTAGTTGTTGCTTGAAGTAAATGAATAATAAAAAAAGCTCAAGCAAACACAGAAAGCACATAGTTATTTATAGTGGTTCCCCAAGATAGGGTGTCTATGGGTAGTCCACTTTCCCTCTACACCTTTCTAGCAGTGTGTTAAACAATGCAAACTCCTCCAATCTCAGCTTCAAGAGCTTACAACTCAGATCCCTCGGGATCTCTCAGGTTTGCTGCAAACCCTACCTCAGGCCTAACAACCCCACTAACTCAGAGTGCTCCCACTCCTACAGCTCAGAGATCACCTCTATCTCCTACCTTAGGCCTTTCAAGAAGCCCTACTTCTCAGGAAAAATGCCCTACAGCTCAGGTTCAACAGCCTTACCAATCTCAGGCTCAACAGCCCTACAGCTCAGGTTCAACAACCCTAGAAACTCAGGCGCAATGCCTTACAAGCTCAAAACTACACAGTTCCTACAATAAGTATAGGTTTTAGCTTACAATAGTGGACAACACTGATTTGAATTCTTCTGTTGATTATGCACAACTGATGCAATCTTGAAGCTGTGCTGAAAGTAATCTTCAGACCTGCTCCTAACTGATCCTTCTCTTTAGTGGATGAAAGAGGATCTCCTTGCTCTTCAAAATATAAGAGATATATTCATTCCTTGACTCTTCTTGCCGATTTTGGAAGCAGATGGAGAGAGATCTTAAAAGCCGTCAATGGAACAGTATTGGCTCTCACACTTTGTAGCACAGCAAGAGGTCCTTCTGAAAGTGCCCTAAGTTGATATTTTATACTTCATTTATCTTTAACGGCTCTTAGAATGGGCCCTGACACGTTGGAAAGGATAGAACACTTTATCTACCCTTTACAGCTATTTGCGCCAAAAGCAAATCCCGCTAGTGTCATCTTCCTGATTTGAATCTATCTTAGCGGTTGGGCTGAGACAGTCTTCCGTCTCAGCGGTTGAGCTGTCTTGGTCTCAGCGGATCCGCTGATACAGATTGTCTTCTCAACCGATTTTGTCTATCTGCAGCTCAGCTGAGGCAGACCCCTTCTCAGCGGCTCTTGGCCTCGTCTCAGCGGTTCCGCTGAGACAGAGAGTTCTTCTCAGCAGTTCAGCCACTGAACCACACACATTATTCCAATCCTTGGAATATCTACACCCTGCACAGTCATGATGCAAAATTTGGTTTATCAAATACAATATGTACTTAGCATTATGAGTGATGCCTCTTCAAATCAAGAGAACATTGAGGGCAATATTCCCAACAATCTCCCCTTATTTGAAGAAGACAGAACATCCTCAATGTTAAGATACATAATAACAGAAAACTTATCATGTAAATGTATTACATAGCATTCATGATATCATACCATATAAATGTTAACATTACTTTGGCATTTCAGATATTATCATGACAGATTATGTACATGACAACATAATAACAACATTGTTTATCAAAATAATAACATTGTTAACTATTTATGTCTAGGCATCACAGAATATTTAAAGCAATAATAGTGAATAACATTTAAGCTTTGACTAGGGTTAGACTATAACACAACCTATCGATTTCAACAAAAGTTTCATTTTCATTGTCGCTAATATGTTGATACATAGTTCAAATTACAATTTGATTTACTTAAAAACTAAATACAACAATTTAAGTTTTTCTTCTTTTGGAACTTTCAGCCTTGTCATGAGCAACCTCCTTCCCTTTAGTTGCAGCAGCTATCTCAGCAAGCTTCTTCTTGTTTTCATGCCTCTTGAAATACAGGTATAGCTTTGGAATGTATTTGGAGGGCATCCTTCTTGGATTGTTCTTTATCATTAGATTTTCCTTGAAGATTCTGTCTCTTTGAGTGTTCCTTTCAACATGCCTAATCCATTCCTCGGCTGGATAGATTCTATCAGTATTCATCCAGAATTGACCATGGCTTAGCCAGGCATTCAGAATTGACCTTATAGAGCAGGCTGGTCTCATCAAAAACTATATGCATAAACTCTTCAACAACATGAGTTTTCTTGTTGAATACTCTATAGGCCTTGCCATGTGAGCTATATCCAACAAGAACCCTTACATTGCATTTTTCTGCAAACATAGATAATTGAGATTTTCCATTATTTAAAATGTAGCATTTGCAACCAAAGATTCTAAAGTATGAAATAGTTGGTTGTTTTCCTTTCAGAATCTCATAGGGGGTTATTCCTAGGGCCTTATTGATAGATGCTATATTGAGAACATAACATGCAGTATTGACCTGCCTCAACCCAGAAATATTCTGGAAGTGAGGAGTCACTAAGCAATCTTCTTCCAGCTTCTATCAAGGTCCTATTCCTCCTCTCTGCCACACCATTTTGCTGTGGAGTCCTAGGGGAGGAAAATTCTTGGGTGATACCAAATTCTTGACAAAACCTTGTCATTGCCTCAGATTGAAATATGGTATCATGATCAGTTCTAGTCTTGACAACAGTACATTGTTGGTCATTCTGGATTGCCTTAACATGGTTTATAAAAACAACTAAAGTATCAGATTTCTTCTTAAGGAATAATACCCATGTATACTTTGAATGATCATCAACAATCACCAACGAATACAACTTCCCACCTAGGCTCTGAATTGGCAAAGGACCAAACAAGTCCATGTACAATAGATAAAGACATCTTTTAGTGTCTTTGGAGCCAATGCTAATAAAGGTGGCCATAGTTTGCTTTCCCATTTGGCATGCATGACATGGACCAATTTTAATACAATTCAAATTAGGGACCATTTCTAACTAGGTTTTTGGAAAATAGCATATACATTGTCTTGTAGTTAATGTGAGCAAGTCTCTTGTGCCATTGAACACAAAGAGACTCACTTTCATTATCCACAAGTCACACATGAGATAAAGAAGAATTGCATATAAAATTTAAGCAATAAACATTCCCACTCTTAGTACCTGAGAGAATGATCTCTAAGTCATGTGACTTTTTGATCAAGCACTTATCATTGTGGAATTCAATGACATAGCCTGTAACGATCCAGGCCCGCCAACACGGGACCCAGCTGGACCGCCAGCACCCTCCCAGCCCAGGCCCGCCAACACTGGACCCAGCTGGCACCGGAAGGGTTCAGCCTAACCAGATGGTCTGCAGACTATGCACCCCAACCCCTCTTTGTCCCACCACAGGGCACAGTGGGTTGTTGGAGACCGCAGTCCCCCTTTGATGAGAATTGAGCCAGTTAAGCGGCAGCGCGTGGACTTCCCAGGAGGTCACCCATCCCAGAATTGCTCCAACCCGAGCACGCTTAACTGTGGAGTACTTTCACTTCTTATCACCAATTGATCTGCAGCTCAATTGGTGATGATAAGTGAAAGTACTCCATAGTTAAGCGTGCTTGGGCTGGAGCAATTATGGGATGGGTGACCTCCTGTGAAGTCCATGCGCTGCCTCTTAACTGGCTCAATTCTCATCAAAGGGGGACTGCGGTCTCCGATAACCCACTGTGCCCTGTGGTGGGACAGAGAGGGGTTGGGGTGCATGGTCTGCGGACCATCTGGTTAGGCTAAACCCTTCCGGTGCCAGCTGGGTCCCGTGTTGGTGGTCCTGGGCAGGGAGGGTGCTAGTGGTCCAGCTGGGTCCCGTGTTGGCGGGCCTGGATCGTTACAAAAAGTGCAAGCTCAATTGGTGATGAGAAGTGAAAGTACTCCATAGTTAAGCGTGCTCGGGCTGGAGCAATTCTGGGATGGGTGACCTCCTGGGAAGTCCACGCGCTGCCGCTTAACTGCCTCAATTCTCATCAAAGGGGGACTGCGGTCTCCAACAACCCACTGTGCCCTGTGGTGGGACAGAGAGGGGTTGGGGTGCATGGTCTGCAGACCATCTGGTTAGGCTGAACCCTTCTGGTGCCAGCTGGGTCCCGTGTTGGCGGGACTGGGCCGGGAGGGTGCTGGCGGTCCAGCTGGGTCCCGTGTTGGCGGGCCTGGATCGTTACAAAAAGTCCTATCCTCCAGGATTGCACTTTTTTCCAGAGAGTATTGGACCCTCAATTATAAATCTTAAGATTAAGGTAATATAAGTGCCTTGTAAATGAAGTGCTGGTTAAATCACCTAATTAATTTCACAAAAATTACCAGAGGTCCATCACATAAATATAAAGGTACTACCAAGGTTTCAACATCATCTAAGACCATTTGAGCATGTAAATGTCTCTTATAAGAAATTTTCCTAAAGGGTTTATGACCTGATTTAGTGGAATTAAATTCTCCTAAAATTCTCCCAAAATTCCCTAGAGCATAATCACATCCCATGAGCACATATCCTAGGTTCCATTGCCATTCTACAGCTTTTGACCACATATCCTTCACAATGCTCTATATGCACCCCAAGGGGTACAACTAGGGTTCTAAGGCATATCCACCTCTACACCACCCCATCTTACTCATTAAGGTGTTTTAGGTGATCCTAAACCAGTGGCCAAGGTTTCAACTCACGGTGATGAGTTCTGACCACCATACCCCAAGATAAACACCATGCCCTAACTTTGACCCAATTTGACCTAACTTGGGTTGACAAATTACCCAACCAAATCAGTTCCAATTGGGCTGAGAATTTTACCAGGGTCATGTGATAACCCTAAGAAGTACCCACCAAAATTTGGAGGGCATTGAAGGTCATTTGATCAACTAAATAATTAATATTCGATTTATGAAATTATTACAAAAATCTTATAAAAAGGTTCTCCTAAAATTCCCATCTTTTGTTATGATAAGGGGGTTGATATAAGTAGACTAGGTTTCAATTTTCAAGTCAATACCATTACCCAATAAAAAGTTATTCAAGAAATGGTGGCTGTCCTACACTAGGGACCAGTCCCACCAAAATGGACCTACAGGGATCTACAGAACTTATTTTGGGGTGAAATAAATTTTAAAATAAAGTAGACTCCAAGGGCTACAACTTTGGTGTTGACCACTTTTTCTGTAGAGGGGCCTAAGTATTTTTAATATTTATTTCTAACAGCTGCCAGTAAAGAGACAGAAAAAAGGAATAAGAAGCACGAATCTTGAAGCAGGGATGGACGGAATCAGCTTATCTTCTTCCTCCAGCCAATGGATGAGATTTCCCCGACCTGGGTGATGTTTAGAGGTGTTTTCCCGGCCACCCAGCGCCGCCCCGGCCGGCCAATGCCACCACCACATTCGTTGAGGTGGTGGCCGACGATGGGGGGTGGTTGACCGGCCGGAGGTGGCCGGAACGGAGGGTTTAGGGTGGGATTGAAAGCTTGAAAATACAAGCTCCGTCCAAACCCGATCCAAGGCCATTTGGCCTCAAACCTTGCGGCCAATAGATGTAGATCTACCCAAAGGGAGAGAGGAGAAGAACCAGACCTGAGTGGAGCCTTGAAGCCTTGCCGTTTGGCCCATCACCATGACCGACCTTGGAGTTTGGATGCCATGCCGATCTGACACTAGTATGCACGATTTCTTCTGGAATGTTGGGGGTTTCACTCCTCTCAGTCTTTTGAAGATGATAGGGAGCTTAGTTGAGGGAGAGGGAGTGTGTAACCTCCATTTGCCATGAATGGCCATTAAAGCTATTTTCGGCCACCATGAAAATCCTCCAAATTCAGGCCCCTTGTGGCCGGCCCTGGCTATTAAACTCCTCCAAATTCATTAGGGGGAAAGTACCAAGCCATGGGAGGTGAAGAGAGGAAGCCTTTGGCCTCCCAAGCCATGAATGGTCATTATTTCTCTCTTTCTCTCTCCACCATTTTTGGGAAAAATGGGGTTTCTCTCTCTTAATCATCATTTATAGAAATTGGATGGCTCTTTGAGTAATTCTCAGCCTCCTAGACTAATGGGCTACTCCAATTGGGCTAAGCCCAAGTCGATTGGGCTTGATTAGATCAAAATAGGTCATTTTGACCTAAATTTAGGGGGGAGTTGACTTTGGTCAATTTGACCATTTGGTTTGGCCCCAATGGGTGGCTAGTGACCTATTGCACTCACCTAAGGGTTAGGAAGGTCTAGGTAGGTTCAATTTGGCAAGGTGGAGGCCAATTGACCCACAATAGGGCAATTTGACCAAAATAAGGCTAGAGTTGACTTAGGTCAAATTTGCCAATTTGGTGGCCCCATGATGGGGGTTTATGGTCCATTGGGTCCTTAATAACCTTATAAGGGTAGGGAAAAGGTCAATTTGGCATGGTGGAGGCCAATTGAACCTAATTAGGCTACTTTGACCAATTTAAGGTTATGGTTGACTTTGGTCAAATTTGGCCTCTTTGTTTGACCCCAATGGGTCCTAGATGCTCTAAGGGACCCTCCAAAGGGTTAGGTGTGCCATGGTGGGGTCAAAGGGTCAAGGTGAGGCCCTAAAGTTTTTTAGAGAGTATTGGACCCTCAATTAAATTTCTTAAGATTAAGGTAATATAAGTGCCTTGTAAATGAAGTGCTGGTTAAATCACCTAATTAATTTCACAAAAATTACCAGAGGTCCATCACATAAATATAAAGGTACTACCTGTTGGAACATGCTCTTTCACATCTCCTAGGTTTGAGAATAACAAATCCTATATGTATTTGATCTTATGTGTTTAAGTGTGCAGGATAACAAGTTCATATGACTCAAGGATAACATAAGAAGGTTGCGCCCAAGTTTGAAGCAAAAACTCAAAACTGGCCGCTATAGCCGGCGGTAGCTCCAGCGGTAGCTTCAGCGGTAGCTGCTAGAGCAGGCGGTAGCGATAGCGCTAGCGGTAGCGCTAGCGCAGGCGCTAGCGCAAAACAGAAGAAGAATCTTGCCAGGTTTCCTTGGAATAAAAGATTCGCACACACAGAATATTGCCTAATCTGAGATAGCGCCGGCGGTACGATACCGCTAGCGCTAGCTCAAAACACAAGAGGAATCTCAGCAGAGTTGCCACGGATTAAAGATTCTCGCGCGCAAAATAATACTTAATATGGGATAGCGTCGGCGGTAGCACTAACGCAGGCGCTAGCGCAGAGGCTATAAAAAGAACCCATTGGCTCCGTCTTCCTCACTCTTCTATAACCCTAAACTCCAGAGCTTCGTGCCACAGCATATAGAGGAAGGTTCAAAGAGATACTCCCACCAAAAGCTTAGAGAGAATTTCTGATGGAGGACTTCTTCACGCTTCATCCGACCGGCGACCGCTTCAACAACGCTTATACTACAGCGGTCCAACGTCTCCAACTTCAGATGTTCTTAGAGGGAGTTTTTATTATTGATGTTTTTATATTCACATCTTTATTCTTGTAATCGTTAGTGAATTCGCCTCGTGTTGGCGACTAGGTCTGGGTAGGACTTAGGGCTGAAATTCGCCTCGTGTTGGCGACTAGGTCTCGGGTGTAGGTCTAGGGGGTGCTCGAGGCCATATCCGGGGAAGGGTTGGCTAGAGCGGCTTGAGGCCGTATCCGGGGAAGGATCGGCTAAAGCCAACTGGTTCGTGGGGATACGAGTCGGTATAGAAAACAAAAAGAGTCTTTCTATTAGCTTTGATTTCTAGCTTCGATAAGAGATCAAGTATTGTAATCATGCTTCTCAAGTTAATAAAATCATGTCTTTACTTTTACTTCACTTGATATGTCTTGATCTTCTTTAGTTTAATAATCAAAGCTTTTCTAAAATAATCAAAATATATTATAAGTTTTTAAAACCCTTATTCACCCCCTCTAAGGGCGCCTACCGATCCAACAAGTGGTATCAGAGCCATGTTATTCCAAATCGGCTTAACAACCGGGAATAATGGCGTCTCATGATCTCGCTTCTACTAGTGGGGTAAATTTTTATGAAGAAGAAAAATCTCCTAAACCACCCTTATTTGAAGGGAGAAATTATAAAGGATGAAAAATTTTAATTGAAAAATTTATTAAGACTTTAGATATCGAAGTATGGAATTTAGCCATTGTAAGACCTACCGATGAATTAAATAAAAAAGAACGTCAACTAAATGCAAAAGCCAAACATTATTTATTTTGTGCTCTATCAAATGAAATTTTCAAATTAATATATTGCTTTTCTAGTGCATACAAAGTTTGGCAATTTCTTAAAGAAATGTATGATTTTCCTCTCACAGGTATAGATCAAACACAGGAGGAGAAGAACATACAATCATCCACTACTATTCAAGATGATCTCTCTCGTTGCAAAGCCATGGAAATCATGGAAACAAACTTGGAAAAAGAGAGCAATACATCAAAAGAAAAAGAAGATACATTTATGATGGAGAAAGGCCCAAAAGATAACGAAGGAACTTCATGCACACATTTTGCCTCTACCAAAAGCGCTGTAAGAAAGTCAAAATCCTCTTCTTGTGTGATAACTTCCATTTCTAGTTTCAATATACTAAAAACTGCAAAACTTAAGATCAAGAGATTAAAAAGCACTATGAAAAATTTACAGTTAGAAAATAAGAGATTAAAAGCTAATGTTAATTTAGAATCAAATTGTGATGTGGTTTCACCATCTTGTCCTTCACTTGAAAACACAAAACCTTGTTTTTATTGTGAAGATATTAAGGAAAAATTTAAGGAACTTGAAAAAGAAATTATTTGTATAAAGGAACATAATGAAAAGTTATCTTTAGAAAATTCATCTTTAAAAGGTGATTGTGCCACATGCAAAATTTATAAAATTGAAATTGAAGAGATGGATGAAACATTTGAGGAATACAGAAATGAATACCAAAACCATATTGATTCAATTGTTTCTACTCTTAAAAATAGCACAATTGCATATAACAAAGCTAGACATAACTTGAAACTTAAGAACAATGAATTAGAAACTAAAATTATCTTGCTTAAGGAAATCATAAAGAAAAATTCTCAATATCAAACAAACTCTAAGAGCAAGTTAAATATGATATCACAAAATATGAATGAACCAAACAGTGGGAATAAAAAAACTTCAAAATGAAATTCCAAAATGCTATCATTATCAAACTTCTCCCAACATGAAATTAAATGCTCATAACTTTCCTATGAAAAATACCTTCAAAAATCATCAATATAAAGACTATCGCTATGGAAACTTCTCATATAAGAATAACACCAAACCAAAGGTGGAATGGAGGCCCAAACCTAAAACTGAAACATTAACATCACATGAACGAACCATTTCATCAAAATCTAACCATAAACCTACACGATATATTTGGGTACCCAAAGGAACCACCACTCTTGGTCCCCTTTGGATCCCTAAATCTCTTACTCATTAAGTATCACCAAATGCATGAAGTAGAAATCAACAAAAAATATAAAGTATCAACTATTCTTCTTCATGATATGCTCAATAAGTTTATAAAAACTCAAAATAAATTTTTTTGGTAAACTATCTATTATTCTTATATATATATATATATACATCATTTATCAATAAATGATCTCAAAAGTATTATGTGGTATTAAAAATCTCTAACCATAAGTTTTTAAAATATACTA
This sequence comes from Dactylorhiza incarnata, assembly GCA_033032865.1. NCBI lineage: Eukaryota > Viridiplantae > Streptophyta > Magnoliopsida > Asparagales > Orchidaceae > Dactylorhiza > Dactylorhiza incarnata. The sequence continues at coordinate 1,360,152 of JAWHQI010000017.1, read as the reverse complement.
CATATGATATTAAAAAGCCTAAAAATCTCTATTTCATGACTTCAAAATTCATAACAAAAAATCACAAAGAAGGATCAGATAAAAACACTCAAGCATCCAGAAACAACAAAATGAAACATTGCAGATAACGCTAGCGTTAGCTGGTAACGCCTGCGCTAGCAAACTGCATCTAAAATCATGTGTTCAAATTCCTGTATTTTTACACAACAAAAACTTGTTCCCCTCAGACTGTCCTACTCCACTACTCCTCCTCGTCTATCTCCTCCACACTAGGACTTGGAGAGTGTCATCTGCGAGTCCTCCGAATCGAAAGATGGGGCGGCTCCTGATCTGGGCTGTCCCACTCCCTCCGCTCTGGTGTTGATGGTTTTAGCTTTAAGGCCTTGATCATAAACTTCACCATCTTCTTTATCCCTGAAACATCCTTCTCCACTTTTGCCATCCGCTCTCCCATCTCCTCTTGAAATGACCCAAATGAATCATCTCGAGCCCCTCGAGATGACGCTCCTCGCCGGAGTGGTGGTCGAGTAGATGTCGATGGGTCATCCGGGATGAATGATGCTCGCAAGTGAGAAGTGCTATAGATAGGAGGGTAGCAATCTATCAAGTAGAAACCCATTTCAATAGAAGGATACATCATCTGAATCACCCGCTGTATGATGCCGCCCAGGGACAAGTTATTGTATCTCTGACGGGAAGGTTGCCGCAACTTGTAGGAATAATGAATCAGGGAAAGTAATAAGTCAGCCACGTCGAACTTCTCCTCCTCCAAAATAAAATAAGCGACATAACTGAGCTGGGCTGTGACCTTTGCTGTGTCACCCAACTTCAGCATAATTATGTGGCGTAATACATCCTGAACAACTAGGGCATCCACGGTGAGTGTCGACACAGACGAGATCAGACTTCTGCATTCCTTATTATGTAGCACCATGTTCACCTGAGTCCAATCTCTGTCCACCCTGAACCTCTCCACAATCTCCAACCGATTTGGATGCTGGGACAATCCAAACACAAGCCTCAGTTGTTCATGGGTAATGGTCACCACTTGTCCTTGCACCTATGACTGCACTCCTCCATCCAGCCTGGTCTGTGATGGGTCTTCCAAGTGTGTATAAAAATCCCGCACTAACTCCGAAGAAAATCCATCAGAACTAAATAGATTCGACACCTCGAAAGTAGCAAATAACTGCATGACGTGATAGTGGCGTGGCAAGTTGAACTCTACGACATATGGAACACCTACAAAAGCTGCTTCCACGGCCAGCTCTGCTATTTTCTTACCCTTAGATCCAGGTGCCATCTGCACATACAAGAAAATTTTAAAAATTAAGCAACCGTTACTAGCGCCAGCGCTATCAATAGCGCCCATCGTTATCAATAACGCCTACTGTAGCGCCGGCACTACTCCTCACATCTGAAATAGTAAAAATCTCCTTAAAAATAAAACACTTTCAGATCCTAAATTACTAGATGCAAGAAATCCACATAAAAATCAAGATCAAAACCAAAATCCTCATAAAAACACTAATCTTGAAGAAAATCAACCATTGTAGATCTAGTTTCTAAATCCACCTAAAAACCTCAAATATCTTCATCTCTAACATCAAAATCAAGTTTTAAAACAAAAAATATAAAAAAGGATGAAGATTTACCTCAGATCTAAGCATGTGCTGGGTCGTCTTCTAGGGTTTTACCGGAGAGGGTGAATGAAAATGGCGAAAATGAAAAAGGGACCGGGATTTAACTAAAGGCTCGATAGCGCCAGCACTATCACTAGCGCCGGCGGCATCACACCCTTCTGATTTTTTAAGAAAATAAAACTCTATAAAAGTCCTCAATTATTATACACTGTTTGTGCTGCTTAGTGATTCAAAAGTCAGTTTCTTACGACTTGTGTTATGTGTCCCAATTCGTTCAAGTATAAGCACATTCACAAACGCAATTTTGCAATTTTTAAACATCGAAAACATTTCCTAAAAATCTGAAATTTCAGCATGAAACTACTATTAGGACACTTAATCAAGATCAGCAATCAAAAAGTTCAAAATCATGAAAAATCGGGTACTGTTTCCCGCGCTAGCGCTAACGCCGGCGCTAGTGCACCTATGTGTTTTTCTGTATTTTTAAAATTTTGAAAAATTCCTAAAAATATATTAATCTATGTGTACTATTCATTTCTACATTTTTGCTTTTATTACATTTTTGAAAAATCAAATACAAAAATACAAAAGCTAAATTACAAAAAAATTATATGTTTTGCCTTTGTGTTTTTTGTCATTTGTTTAAATTCTATTTCTAAAAGCAAAAATCAAATACAAAAATATAAAACAAAAGAATTATCAAAAATTGTTATTTTTGAACTTAACTTTTTACTTGTATTTTGCGAAAGGGTGATTTGGGCTATCATCCCATCATATCACCTAGTACCGGGCGAACCTCTCACAAGGTAGTCCTCGGGAAGTCCAAGATCAATTTTATAAGTTCAAACTTTAAATAAAAATTATTCTTCAAAAATATAAAAAATATTGTATGAACTTCATTGAAAATCAAACATGATTTAATCTATTATTTAGAACTTCTATAATGTTGCAATTTATCTTTTCAAACTACTTTGAACATTGCTTTCATCATGCTTTGATATATCTATTAATATGTGCATCAATTATTGTGAAAAAGTTGTGTAGAACTAAGCTTAGCATGCCTCTAAGTATGAGTAAATGTTTTATGTTTGATAATGATCGCTATTCACTCACTTATTTTGGCATTGTCTACATATGTGTTTAATCTAAGAATGCTTGTGTATGTTTTGTAATTGTACAATGAATTAAAATTGCACAAGTATCTTACCTACACAACCTTTATTTGCACTTTTAAAAGTAAAGAAAAGTGGTTATCTTTTTCATAAATTATATTGGTTTGCAAAACAAGTGTATTCAGAGAACTTTGTACAAAACAACAATCATAAAATAAAGTGACAAATATAACTCCACCAAGCACTACTTGAACCTCCTGATAACTCTTAATAAGCGTTGTGAGGTTGAGCACCTTGGAAAGAATAGTAAAGTATCTTGTGCAAACCATAGCTTTCTTTCAAAATAAAAACCACTTATTCTTAAGTACACCGGATCACAATAAAAAAAATCAATATTGAAGAATAAAATTATGTGATCCCCCAAGCACTACTTTGCACCCTGATAAGTCTTAATGAGCATTGTGTGTGCAAAGCACTTTGGTAGCTGTACATTTTTTTGTGCATTGAAGTGAGTGGAAGTAAAATTATTTGTGTTTTATTGTGCTCTTTACTTTACATATTACTTATATTTTTGATTAAAACATTTGTTTACTCTATTCAAAATACACTTTTGTGCACATCATTATCTTCCATAACACTTCTTCTCATGAGTATTGGATCCTAATGCAAATTCTATACTACTCTATATTTATGAAATGCACTAGATAACCTAGCATGCAATATACAATGTTTGGTATGATTTGAAATTATGAATTAAAATAACATTGTAGTAATTTTTTTGATAACATTATTTCATGCTTGGTTACATTATTGAAGATTTTAATTGAACAATGATTTACAAAAACATCTTCTTTATGAAATTTAACTCATATATCTTTTTATGTATCATCATTACAATAAGATGTTTCTGGTATTTCTATAAGTCTTCCGCATCATCACCATATATTTCTACCTTGCGCTCTCATGCTTATATCAAAGTCTTAAATACCAAAATTCCTTTCTTTCAACAAATGGTAGACTTGCTTGGTAGATTTTATATTGGTTACTCTAAACATGAATATTTTCTTTTTTGCTAAAAACTCTGATTTATTTCTATGAAAATATTGGAATTCTGATTTATCAATGGATTTCAAAATAGCTATGTGAGTGTTTTCATAAATTCAAATAAAAATATAAATCCATAGGCTATGTCATTAGATTTAAAAAGCTTAAATGTTTCCAATAATTATTATCCATGACTTCATTTCTCACCATAGCGGGGGCGTAGGGTTGTAGACATTAGATAACCTTTATCTCTAGTCATGTCTTGTCCTTAACCGGGGAGGGTTCCAGTGGGGCCTTACGAGGCACTGAGGGGAAAGAGTGCTAGGTTGAGTTGTGTCTAGTGTTTGCATATGGGACTAACACCCTAACCTACGACATGTATGCAGCTCCTCATGCCCATCCATCACTTAGTACGGGGCTAGGGTGTAGACATATTGTCTGGGTAGTTTAGTTAGTTAGAAATCATTACATTTATTTATGCTACAAACTCTAATTTATGAAATTGTTGTAATACTCAAAACTCTGATCTATTTCAATAAAAAGTATTCTAAAACTCCTTATCATTTCCTTCTCTACAAGACCGATCATGCTCTTATCTAATTATCAACTCATAAGTGGTGTCTCCTTACCCGCTTTTGCTAATAACAAAAGGGGGAGAACTAACATGATAAATATTAATCTACTACCAAACTATAATGCTTAATTAAGATGATAACTTACATATTAGGAGAGCATTCACTTAGGGGGTGCATGTATTTAGGGGGAGCAATTCTAAATGCTAAAATCAATAATTATCCTAAGTCATCACTCTCACACACAAACAAATATAGTTTCATCATGCTTATTTATTAATGCTCTGATTTATCATTAATGGATTTGTTATTATCAAAAGGGGGAGTTTGTTGGAACATGGTCTTTCGCATCTCCTAGGTTTGAGAATAACAAATCCTATGTGTATTTGATCTTGTGTGTTTAAGTGTGTAGGATAACAAGTTCATATGACTCAAGGATAACATAAGAAGGTTGCGCCCAAGTTTGAAGCGAAAACTCAAAACTGGCCGCTATAGCCGGCGGTAGCTCCTGTGGTAGCTCCAGCGGTAGCTGCTAGAGCAGGCGGTAGCGATAGCGCTAGCGGTAGCGCTAGCGCAGGTGCTAGCGCAAAGCAGAAGAAGAATCTTGGCAGGTTTCCCTGGAATAAAAGATTCGCACACACAGAATATTGCCTAATCTGAGATAGCGCCGGCGGTAGCGATAGCGCTAGTGCTAGCTCAAAACACAAGAGGAATCTCAGCAGAGTTGCCACGGATTAAAGATTCTCGCGCGCAAAATATTACTTAATATGGGATAGCGCCGACGGTAGCACTAGCGCAGGCGCTAGCGCTGAGGCTATAAAAAGGACCCATTGGCTCCGTCTTTCTCACTCTTCTATAACCCTAAACTCCAGAGCTTCGTGCCATAGCATATAGAGGAAGGTTTAGAGAGATACTCCCACCAAAAGCTTAGAGAGAATTTCTGAAGGAGGACTTCTTCACGCTTCATCCGACCGGCGACTGCTTCAACAACGCTTATACTACAGCGGTCCAACGTCTCCAACTTCAGAAGTTCTTAAGGGGAGTTTTTATTATTGATGTTTTTATATTCACATCTTTATTCTTGTAATCGTTAGTGAATTCGCCTCGTGTTGGCGACTAGGTCTGGGTAGGACTTAGGGCTGAAATTTGCCTCGTGTTGGCGACTAGGTCTCGGGTGTAGGTCTACGGGGTGCTCGAGGCCATATCCGGGGAAGTGTTGGCTAGAGCGGCTTGAGGCCGTATCCGGGGAAGGATCGGCTAAAGCCAACCGGTTCGTGGGGATACGAGTCGGTATAGAAAACAAAAAGAGTCTTTCTATTAGCTTTGATTTCTAGCTTCGATAGGAGATGAAGTTTTGTAATCATGCTTCTCAAGTTAATAAAATCATGTCTTTACTTTTACTTCACTTGATATGTCTTGATCTTCTTTAGTTTAATAATCAAAGATTTTCTAAAATAATCAAAATATATTATAAATTTTTAAAACCCTTATTCACCCCCCTCTAAGGGCGCCTACCGATCCAACACTACCAAGGTTTCAACATCATCCAAGACAATTTGAGCATGTAAATGTCTCTTATAAGAAATTTTCCTAAAGGGTTTATGGCCTGATTTAGTGGAATTAAATTCTCCTAAAATTCTCCTAAAATTCCCTAGAGCATAATCACATCCCATGAACACATATCCTAGGTTCCATGGCCATTCTACAACTTTTGACCACATATCCTTCACAAAGCTCCATATGCACCCAAGGGGTAAAACTAGGGTTCTAAGGCATATCCACCTCTACACCACCCTATCTTACTCATGAAGGTGTTTTAGGTGATCCTAAACCAGTGGCCAAGGTTTCAACTAACGGTGATGAGTTCTGACCACCATACCCCAAGATAAACACCATGTACTAACTTTGACCCAATTTGACCTAACTTGGGTTGACAAATTACCCAACCAAATCAGTTCCAATTGGGCTGAGATTTTTACCAGGGTCATGTGATAACCCTAAGAAGTACCCACCAAAATTTGGAGGGCATTGAAGGTCATTTGATCTACTAAATAATTAATATTTGATTTATGAAATTATTACAAAAAACTTATAAAAAGTTTCTTTTAACATTTCCATCTTTTGTTAGGATAAAGGGGTTGATATAAGTAGACTAGGTTTCAATTTTCAAGTCAATCCCATGACCCAATAAAAAGTTATTCAAGAAATGGTGGCTGTCCTACACAAGGGACCAGTCCCACCAAAATGGACCTACAAGGATCTACAGAACTTATTTTGAGGTGAAATAAATTTTAAAATAAATTAGACTCCAAGGGCAACAACTTTGGTGTTGACCACTTTTCTATAGAGGGGCCTAAGTATTTTTAAAATTTATTTCTAACAGCTGCAGTAAAGAGACAGAAAAAGGGAATAACAAATACATAAAAAACGAAATCTGCTGCACGAATCTTGAAGCAGGGACGGACGGAATCGGCTTATCTTCTTCCTCCAGCCAATGGCTGAGATTTCCCCAACCTGGGTGATGTTTGGAGGTGTTTTCCCGGCCACCCAATCGCCGCCCCGGCCAGCCAATGCCACCACCACCTCCGTTGAGGTGGTGGCCGGCGATGGGGGGTGGTTGGCCGGCCGGAGGTGGCCGGAACGGAGGGTTTAGGGTGGGATTGAAAGCTTGAAAATACAATCTCTGGCCAAACCCGATCCAAGGCCATTTGGCCTCAAACCTTGCGGCCAATAGATGTATATCTACCCAAAGGGAGAGAGGAGAAGAACTAGACCTGAGTGGAGCCTTGAAGCCTTGCCGTTTGGCCCATCACCATGGCCGTCCTTGGAGTTTGGATGCCATGCCGATCTGAGACTAGGATGCACGATTTCTTCTGGAATGTTGGGGGTTTCACTCCTCTCAGTCTTCTGAAGATGATAGAGAGCTTAGTTGAGGGAGAGGGAGTGTGTAACCTCCATTTGCCATGAATGGCCATTAAAGCTATTTTCGGCCACCATGAAAATCCTCCAAATTCAGCTCCCTTGTGGCCGGCCCTGGCTATTAAACTCCTCCAAATTAATTAGGTGGAAAGTACCAAGCCATGGGAGGTGAAGAGAGGAAGCCTTTGGCCTCCCAAGCCATGAATGGTCATTATTTCTCTCTTTCTCTCTCCACCATTTTAGGGGAAAATGGGTTTTCTCTCTCCTAATCATCATTTACAGAAATTGGATGGCTCTTTGAGTAATTCTCAGCCTCCTAGACTAATGGGCTACTCCAATTGGGCTAAGCCCAAGTAGATTGGGCTTGATTAGATCAAAATAGGTCATTTTGACCTAAATTTAGGGGGAGTTGACTTTGGTCAATTTGACCATTTGGTTTGGCCCCAATGGGTGGCTAGTGACCCATTGCACTCCCCTAAGGGTTAGGAAGGTCTAGGTAGGGTCAAGTTGGCATGGTGGAGGCCAATTGACCCACAATAGGGCAATTTGACCAAAATAGGGCTAGAGTTGACTTAGGTCAAATTGGCCAATTTGGTGGCCCCATGATGGGGGTTTTTGGTCCATTGAGTCCTTAATAACCTTATAAGGGTAGGGAAATGGTCAATTTGGCATGGTGGAGTTGACCCTAATTAGGCTACTTTGACCAATTTAAGGTTAGGGTTGACTTTGGTCAAATTTGGCCTCTTTGGTTGACCTGGATGGGTTCTAGATGCTCTAAGGGACCCTCCAAAGGGTTAGGTGTGCCATGGTGGGGTCAAAGGGTCAAGGTGAGGCCCTAAAGTCCAATCCTAAGCTTGGTAACTAGAAATTGCTATTTGCAGTCCAAGGTGCTCTTCTCCTTCAAGCCTAAGGCCAAGTGATCTCTTCAAGCTTCCTAGGGTTTTATCATGACCTAGTCATGAAAAAACCACTCTTGGGGTCTAGCTGTTTGGGGGATGTTACAAATCCCAATAAACAAAAAAAAAATTTCGTCCTCGAAATTCAGGTTAGGCCTGCGGGGTTTCTACCGCAAGTGATTGAACGTAACATCCCCTAGGAATTGAGGTTATTTCTGACTCGAAGAGCACCGACTATCACTGCCACATCAGTTCTAGAGGCTCCCTGATAAGCTTCTCTTGTTCATGATTTCTACACAGGACCTTCACCAGCTGGAGCTCCTTGCGCCACAAGACTCGCATCTCGGTGTCGTCTATCCGGACCGGCTCCAGGTGAATCAATCGAGCGGAGGCTACCGAGCCATCTATAGTGGAAATTCGCTGCTTCGGCCGTAGTAGAACTCTTCTAAAGGAGGAGACATAGAAGACGTCGTGCAATCCCGCTAACTCCGGCGGCAACTCCAGTCTATAAGCCAATGGGCTGATCCACTCCAGGATCCTGTAGAGCCTTATCTATCTCAGACTGAGCTTCTTCCGCCTGCGAATCCGCGAGACTCCCTACATCGAACGTATCTTCCGGAACACTCGGTCTCCAACCTGGAACTCTACCTGACGATACCATGCATCATAATACCTGACCTGGCTGCTCTGGGCCTCCAACGTCCTAACTTGAATCAGCCGCACCTGGGTATCTATGTCCTTAACAAATTCAGAGCCGAGTCTCCTTAAATCCTCATCCTGGGTCCAAGATGGTGGAATCATGCGCCTCCGTCCCTCTTAGGGTGGAAAGCTGTGCTGAACGTCAGCCAAGAGCCCAGATGAGCCTGAACTGATCTTCACTTCTTGGACATAAACCGTTCATCCTGATCCGACACGATCGTCCTGGTCACACCACGATAACGGACAAACTGCTCAATAAATCCCATCAAACACCAATGGGAGCGTCCTTCCAGCCCGGGGTGGCCCTAGCTACCATGGTTAATCTATCCCCGTTGTTCCAAATAAGACTGTGTTCGGAGTGGTAACCTGTGTGTGAAATCCATAGTTATGTCCTCGAACTCCACTCTAACACGGGAAGTGACTGTGGTTGTTCTCCAAATACTTTTGCACTTGGCCTTCACCGTGCATCACAAAACTTACGATGTCTTTCTTCATTTTGAGGAAATATTCATTCCGCAATACACCATTTTTCCGGTGACAATATTTCTCATCTATGTGGGTAGGCAGCGACTCTATAAAAACTTCTCTACACAATTAGCTTCTTATTCCTACGAGTACGCCCGAGTCATCAACCAACTCAACTTTATGATTTTAAACGATTCTTATCATTTAGTGGGACTGATCGCATCATCAAGCGTCCCAATTATCCTCAGAATTTAAGTGGGGTGTACACATGGATCTTATGATCATATGTTAACCAACCAACACTAGTATCAATGTTTGAAGATGACTCCCAATCGCTTTCTAGGTGGAGTTTGATTCATAAGGTTTACGGGTAGAATCTTTTGAAACCCTAAGATTTTTCACAAGTCAATTTCATCAAGAAAATATCTTCACGCTTATTTCACCAAATTCCTATTACTTCCACATATGCTAGTCTTGATCACTTTTGAATGGTTCAAAGTAAGATAAACTTAGATCGTTCTTATCATAGTAAAATCAAACACTATTCTAAAACCAATAAGTCATCGTCTAAGGTCTCTGGTTATTCATCATCATAGCTCCCAAGTCATACAGGCTATTATTGTAGTTAAAAAAAATTCTACCAGAATAGAGCATGATTTTAACAAGTCATGAGTTAATCACTTCCGAATGCCCCAAGTCACAAGAACCTCAAATATAACTATGACCTGTATGACCTAGTTTCCGTCCATAACTTCTAGAATGGGACATCGGTATCCTTAAGTGATTAATCCTGGGGACTTTACATTTCCAATGATTCGACTAAGGTCAAGTTGTTGTTTGATCATCGATGTTTATCCATTGCCCTAGTAATACAACGGATCATTATTCTGAACATACTATTACACCATCTCATCTTTGTCCAAGTAATATTGAATAAGATCGACTCCAAAGTCATCATGTTCTCGACATAGCACTTGCTAAATTAGATCTAAGGGACACCCAAGTCAGTCATTAATTTTGCCCAATAAACAAAAGGTAAGCCCCAATAAACAAAAGATAAGCCACTATCTATTTTGGGCTAAGTATCTTCAATATCACCATGTTATAATCGTCCCAATTATGCAAACAATTCCTAGGGCACACAACCTTAGACTTGGGGTTCTATCCTGAGACTTGTTGGTATACCCCATACTTTAGACTCTTCAAGGTACCTTCTATGACAACCTTATCAAGGTCCACATGTGACCCAATCCCAACCGAGTCTCTTCTGCACTTGAATTCTTATCCGACCCTCAGTGTTTTTCATGGTGGTCGTCTTAATGTAATCGTGTCATGGATACGAGGGTTGATCTACGAGTCCCCTACCATTCCGCTTATGTGTCAATCTCTCCTTCTCTAGCATCTTTAGGGTATCCTCGTACCTTCACCAAAATTATACCTACTGTCTATTTCAGGGCTAGGGCATGATATAAATTGTCATGGTAAGTCATGTGTCCTAGTGGGGTTGAGTCTAACTCATTGACTAAAGGACTATCTAAAGAGATCTTTGCATCCGAAGGTATTCCCTGCTGGGGGCAGGGTTCGCCGCAGGCTACAAAAGAAAACTTGCTAAAAGGTTCAGTTAAATGTGGACTTTTTCATGTGATTTTCCCATATGGGCACACCATTGCTTCCGCTGCTTAGTTTGTTCTCAAACTAAACTCGCGCGGGGTGGCCTAGGGTTTGTGGACTTTTTTTCTTTGGATCAAGGTTTGTGTCCTATCCTCCAGGATTGCACTTTTTGTAACGATCCAGGCCCGCCAACACGGGACCCAGCTGGACCACCAGCACCCTCCCAGCCCAGGCCCGCCAACACGGGACCCAGCTGGCACCGGAAGGGTTCAGCCTAACTAGATGATCTGCAGACCATGCACCCCAACCCCTCTCTGTCCCACCACTGGGCACAACGGGTTGTTGGAGGCCGTAACCCCCCTTTTCATGAGAAATGATTCAGTTAAGCGGCAGTGCGTGGACTTCCCAGGAGGTCACCCATCCTAGAATTGCTCCAGCCCGAACACGCTTAACTATGCAGCTAAATTGATGATGAGAAGTGAAAGTACTCCATATTTAAGCGTGCTCGGGCTAGAGTAATTCTAGGATGGGTGACCTCCTGGGAAGTCCACGCGCTGCCGCTTAACTGAATCATTTCTCATGAAAAGGGGGGCTATGGCCTCCATCAACCCGCTGTGCCCAGTGGTGGGACAGAGAGGGGTTGGGGTGCATGGTCTGCAGACCATCTGGTTAGGCTGAACCCTTCCAGTGCCAGCTAGGTCCCGTGTTGGTGGGCCTGGGCTGGGAGGGTGCTGGCGGTCCAGCTGGGTCCCGTGTTGGCGGGCCTGGATCATTACATAGCCTAAGTCACATAGTTGACTTATGCTTACAAGGTTGTGTTGCAACCCTTCAACATAATCCACCCTTGTGATGGAGACTATGCCATTAGAAATCATACCATATCCTCTGGTGATGCCTTTTTTTGATCCACCAAAGATGACCTTAGGTCCATTCTTCACAGCTTCGTATTCATGTATACTCTTAGTACCTGTCATGTGCCTTGAGCACCCACTGTCCAAGTGCCATATTTGCCCTAGGCTGATACATGAACTAACCTGCAAGAAGGAATTTATTTACCCTTAGGAGCCTAATTAATTTTGGGTCCTAGGCTTTTGTTAGCATGATAAAATGACTTCACACCTACTGCAGCCTTTGCAGGAAAGATTTTCTTTGCACTTCGCACATTGGGATTGTGCCAACATTCTATGGCAAAGTGTCCCACCTTACTACAACACCAACACTCAAGAATATTGTATCTTCTCTTCTGAACATTCTTTGAAGAAGTAACATCAATATGCTTGAGTTCAGGAGGGAGGACATCAACATTCTTCCTATTCCTGTCAGCAATGATTTGGCTGAAAGACAATCTATGGTCAGTCTTGACAGTCTTTGTCTGAATGACATCAGCTTGTCTTAGCTTGGTAGCTAGGCAAGATTTGATGGCATCAAAAACTGAGCTGTTAGACATGATAACAAGCTTGTCAGAATCCAAGGGCTTAGCTGGTAGGGACTTAGAAGTGCTAGCATTATTATTCTTGACTGATGGGGCTGATGCACCAAAAACAAATTGTCCAGAATGGGCCATTTGAATTTCTTCATGGGGAGCTTTCATAGCACTCATCCCCATGCCCTTTCTTCTACTATAGTAAGGATTATTTTCCTTCCTATAGGAACTCTCATTCTTCCAGTGACCATACATACTGTCATGGTCATACCTGTTAGATGGAAGTAACACCTTTTGAAAGGTGGTATGAGGCTTAGCCTTAGCCTTGCTCTTTTCTCCAATCCCATCACTCACTGCCAAATTTTTGAAACCTAGTCCTCTCCTATTAGTTTGTGAGGAAAAGGTGTCAATGATTGGTAGTACAGATTTGGGCTTGGAGAATTGAGCCACTAGGCTCTTCTCTTTGAGAAGCTTCTCCTCAAGGTCCTTGATGACCTTGTTCTTTTGGGAAATGATGCTCAATTAGACTTTTGTTATCCCCTTGAGTTGGCTTATCTCTCTACTCATCTGAGCCACCAGGGTAGGTGACTCAGTGCAATCTTGCTTAGCCAACTGAAGGGAGGCAATCTCCTGAGCTTGCCTCTTTGCTAGCTTCTTGCTCTTCTTCAGAGCATCCAATAAAGCATCATACTGTCAATCAATTGATTGATATCCACTTCAGAATCCATGCCACTCTCATCATTAGATGAGCATGCTTCAGATTCTGGTACATATTCATAATCCGAAGAAGGGTTGATAGGAATTGATACCTTGTCAGGATTGTCCTGACTTTCTTCATCATCATCAGTTATGGCCATCAAGCCATGATGTTCTCTATCTTCTTCTTCCTCCTCTATGTCACTGTCTGAGTATGGTAGAGGGGCCCTGATGCCCACTTTTACAGTAGGATAGTCCTCATCCTATTCAGCTGCAAACAACCCAATATAGTCTTCTTCTTCTTCATCTGAATCTGAGGATGATGACTCAGATTCACTCCAGCTCTTCTCCTTCTTGGCTAGGAAGGATTTTTCACCCTTCCTTCCCTTCTGGTGATGCGCTTTCTTATCACCCTTCTCCTTCCTCTTGACTGGACAGTCATCAATGACATGTCCAGTGAAAGTGGAGGGTTTAGTTCTTATTTATCTTATTAAAATATCTTGATTAAGTTTTGGTTTCAAAATAAATGATATGTATATTTATATGTGTTTGCTGAAAGTGTAATTAACACAAGCAGTGAGAGTGCATAAAAATAAAAACAAAATAAACATCCAGATGACACAAAATATATAGTAGTTCCCCTCAACTGGGTACATCTACTCTTCTACCCACTGGTAGGAATCCACTAGGAGGTTGTTGTTAAGGTGCCCTCACACCAAGGTTTTTTTTGATAAGGTGTCCACACACCAGGTGAGATGTTGATAAGGTGCTCTAACCAAACTGCAGGTTTTTGCTAAGGTGCCCTGTCACCGGGATTAACTTTTGAAGGGAGTTATAACCCTGTACAAGAGGTGGAAAGGAATAAAAGAAAAACATAAAGATTTGTTGTTCTTCTCTGTATGAAAAGACTCTTGAAGATCCTGATTTGAAGTTGAATGGATCTTGATGAAGATGTTGAAGAGCTCCCCCTGTCTGATGTAAATTGATGACAGTTCTGGAGTTCCCTTCTCTTGATTGTACAAACACTCCTTTCTTCCTAAGCAGAGATGATCCTGAGCAAATGGTTGTGATTGGTGTCTCAGGATATATGTGATCTGCAAGAAGATGTTAGCAAAAGAAAAATGATATACAAAAATAGATCTTCCTTTTTTTTGTATCTGTGTGTTCTCTGTCTATTCCTATTTCTCTCTGTCTATGTATGTATATATTTTCTGCTCTTCTCTTAATATATAATACGGAGAAGGCTTTTTGAATTCTTTCTGGGAATAAGGAAAGAGATAAAGTCTCTTTAATTTGATTCCTTGGGAAGAGGAGTTTTCGTCTTTGACTCATCTGCAAATGGCCATAAACTTTATTGCCTGCAACGGCTATATCAGAAAAGCATGTTTATAATAATGTTAGTACAGCTGTATAATAAGAATATTTGCTGACAACATTTTTTGTCGAGCGCTGTTCTGAAGGATATTTGTCGAGCGCTGGCTGGCTTGAGTTTGTCGAGCGCTGTTCTGAAGGATATTTGTCGAGCGCTGGCTGGCTTGAGTTTGTCGAGCGCCGTTCAGAGAATGCCTGGCCGCTAAGATTATTCTGACTGAATTCGTCGAGCGCTATTCTGATGGGAATTTGTCGAGCGCTGTCTAGCTTGAATTTGTCGAGCGCTGGCTGTCTTGAATTTGTCCAGCGTCGTTCGACATTCGTTGAACGCAGAGAGCTTTATATTATTTTCTTATATTTTCTCCGATTCGATCGCATTATATTAAATTGATGTTTCCTTAGTTTTCTTACTTAATGAAATTGATCTGAGTTATTAGATGACTTATTGTTAAAGGGGGTGGATCCTAACTCAAATCAAAAGCTAAGGTTCCAACAATATCCCCCTATTTGAGTTGGGATCCTAAATCAAATTAAAACTAGTGGCCGGGTGGTCTCCCCCTATTTGGTTTAGGATGCCGACAGTTTTAATTTTTATTTTCTCTTTTTCTCTCTCACTTGGTTTCTCTGAATTTCTCATTTTCTCTCTCACTTGGGATTTTTGTTCTTAAATTATTTGAGCAACTCTGCTTTCCTAGACTTTGATTTCTAAGGATTAAAATTTCAATTGCAGCAACCTTTAATGGATTTTTAAGGAATCTTTTTCTGATACCTCCCTTCTTAAGAATCCACATATCAGAAGAGACTCACACTCAGTGCTTCTGATTATTTCTAATCAATGCAACTACAGTAGAATGCTCAACATAATTTGGAGAAGATCTGTAAGAACATTGAAGTTATCTGACATTTTTACATTCAAATGAATTTTATGTTTGCTTATTTAATTAGGAATGGACTTTAATGGTGAAAAACTTTTTGATAATTAATTAGGGAGTTTCTGTAGATTTCTATTATAGTTGAAAGGTTTAGCATTTAAAATATATTAGCCTTTTTTATTTCATTGAAATATAAGTTTGAAAATTTTTCTTGAATCTGTTGAACATAATTAATTTCTTTTTCTTTAGAAATATGTTCAAATTTATTTTTCAAGAAAATTTCTTTTGATATTTTTAAATTTTCTTTTAATTTATTAATTTCAGGAGTTAAATGATTTATATTTGTTGACTCCTTGATTTCTTTGTTATATTTTATTAAATCTGTAAGAGTTAATTTAAAATCAGATTTAACTTGAATAGAGGTAAAATTATAAGTTGAAGTTAACTCAGTTACCTCAAGCTTTTCCGATTCGATTTCTGCATCTGTTTTGTAGTTTGACCCATATATGGCTAACATGCAGAAATCCCTAGCTTTCTGTTCTTCTTCACTTAGATTTGTTGATGGTTCTGCATCAAAAATATAGTTAGTTGAAGAGATGGGAGAAGGTTCACGTTTTATTTCGGCAGTTTTCTTTGAAGAGGATATATCAGCGCCAACATAAATAGGCCCTTTCATTGCTCTCGAAGGAGACTTGAGACCCGTAGAACTAGGTAATGCAGGTGTAACTGCCTTTGTTGATATGAGGGGAGGTCCTGTCAAAATAGATTTGTAAGTTTCTTCATCTGTGGCATTTGCATATATCTTAATTCTAACTTGTCATAAAGTAAATCTATCTAGATTACAAACAAGTGGATCTGAAAATAAAAGGTCTTGTGTCATTTTTTGAAAAACTTTTAAAAACAGATTTAAGAACTAGGTGATCTTTGTGATTCCAGGTGTTAACCTGTGTGACAAATCAACTTCCTCTGATACCAATTGAAAGGGGTTCAATTGAGTATCAGGTGCAAGAAATTGAAAAAAAATAAAATCAACCTCCTCTGATACCAATTGAAAGTGAAGGGTTTAGTTCTTATTTATCTTATTAAAAGATCTTGATTAAGTTTTGGTTTCAAAATAAATGATATGTATACTTATATGTGTTTGCTGAAAGAGTAATTAACACAAGCAGTGAGAGTGCATAAAAATAAAAACAAAACAAACATCCAGATGACACAAAATATATAGTAGTTCCCCTCAACTGGGTACATCTACTCTTCTACCCTCTGGAAGGAATCCACTAGGAGGTTGTTGATAAGGTGCCCTAACACCAAGGTTTTTTTTGATAAGGTGTCCACACACTAGGTGAGCTGTTGATAAGGTGCTCTAACCAAACTGCAGGTTTTTGCTAAGGTGCCCTGTCACCAGGATTAACTTTTGAAGGGAGTTATAACCCTGTACAAGAGGTGGAAAGGAATAAAAGAAAAACAGAAAGATTTGTTGTTCTTCTCTGTATGAGAAGACTCTTGAAGATCCTGATTTGAAGTTGAATGGATCTTGATGAAGATGTTGAAGAGCTCCCCCTGTCTGATGTAAATTGATGACAGTTCTGGAGTCCCCTTCTCTTGATTGTACAAACACTCCTTTCTTCCTAAGCAGAGATGATCCTGAGCAAATGGTTGTGATTGGTGTCTCAGGATATATGTGATCTGCAAGAAGATGTTAGCAAAAGAAAAATGATATACAAAAATAGATCTTCCTTTTTTTTTGTATCTGTGTGTTCTCTGTCTATTCCTATTTCTCTCTGTCTATGTATGTATATATTTTCTGCTCTTCTCTTAATATATAATTCGGAGAAGGCTTTTTGAATTCTTTCTGGGAATAAGGAAAGAGATAAAGTCTCTTTAATTTGATTCCTTGGGAAGAGGAGTTTTCGTCTTTGACTCATCTGCAAACGGCCATAAACTTTATTGCCTGCAACGGCTATTTCAGAAAAGCATGTTTATAATAATGTTAGTACAGCTGTATAATAAGAATATTTGCTGACAACATTTTTTGTCGAGCGCTGTTCTGAAGGATATTTGTCGAGCGCTGGCTGGCTTGAGTTTGTCGAGCGCCGTTCAGAGAATGCCTGGCCGCTGAGATTATTCTGACTGAATTCGTCGAGCGTTGTTCTGATGGGAATTTGTCGAGCGCTGTCTAGCTTGGATTTGTCGAGCGCTGGCTGTCTTGAATTTGATAAGCGTCGTTCGACATTCGTCGAACGCAGAGAGCTTTATATTATTTTCTTATATTTTCTCCGATTCGATCGCATTATATTTAATTGATGTTTCCTTAGTTTTCTTACTTAATGAAATTGATCTGAGTTATTAGATGGCTTATTGTCAAAGGGGGTGGATCCTAACTCAAATCAAAAGCTAAGGTTCCAACATCCAGGCTTGCTGTAGCAGTAACAAATCACATTATTTGAAACATGTTTAGAGTCCTACCTGTCCCCCTTTAGGTGCTGCTTTTCAGATCTACTGTGATCCTTCCTGGGATGTGAGGAGGAGGAAGATTTGCTCTTACACTACTTCCTCCTCATCAGCTTCTTGAAATGTCTTGAGAATGCAGCAAACTCCTCATCAGAAGTACTGCTATCAGATGAGCTGGGCTCAGAGTTTTCTAAGCCAGTAGCCCTCCTTGGAGTTGAAGTCATCCTTGCCTTGCTCTCCTTGGATCCCTCAGCCTTGAGGGCCATAGTCCTCTCCCTTGGATGAGGCCTGGAGGATGTGTCCTCCTCCTTCCTAACAGATAGATGCATCTCATAAGAGAGCAACTTTCCAAACAGAGTATGGGGAGGAGTCTTACCCAGCTTTGCCACCTCCCTTATGGCACAGATCTTGGTATCCCAGTCTCTAGTTAGAGATCTAAGGAATTTGTCATTCAGCTCATAATGAGTGAAGGTCCTTTCATAAATCCTCAGCTCATTTACTATCCTGAAAAATCTTTCATAGCAATCAGCTATGCATTATAGGCTTCGTTGCCTGAAGGCTTAATACTCCTGATTAAGGAGGGATTTCCTATCATCCCTCACTTCTTCAGTCCCTTCCATGTACACTATTAGTGTATCCCACATCTCCTTGGCTATCTAACAGTGTACCAAGTTTTGGAAGGTGGAATCATCAATTGCATTGACTATAATATTTTGAGCTCTTTTATCCATTGTTGTCAATGTAATGTCATCCCTTTTCATTTCAGTATATGACTTGGCTACCTATCTAGTAGGATCAATAGTTGAGGGCTTTATGACAACAAAGGGACCCTTCTGGACAGTGATATAAATCCTAGGATCTGAAGCCTCCATGAAGAGCTTAACCCTTTGCTTCCAAATGCCAAAGGTTTCCTTTTTTCATATTGGCAGCTTCATTGACCCCAACTCCTTCTGAACTCCATTGGTAGGCATTGGATTCAGATTTGACTATACCTATGTAGGATCTAGTTAGACTGTTAAGTCCTTTTTGACCAACCTCCCACTGATACCACTTGATAGTTTATAGGTTAGTAGTCTAATTCACCTAGAGGGGGGGGGGGGTGAATAGGTTTCTTTGAGTTTTACTTAGTTGTTGCTTTTAGTAAATGAATAATAAATAAAAGCTCGAGCAAACACAGAAATCACACATTTATTTATTGTGGTTCCCCAAGACAGGGTGTCTACGGGTAGTCCACTTTCCCTCTACACCTTTCTAACAGTGTGTTAGACAAGGCAAACTCCTCCAATCTCAGCTTCAAGAGCTTACAACTCAGATCCCTCAGGATCTCTTAGGTTTGCTCCAAACCCTACCTCTGGTCTAACAACCCTACTAACTCAGAGTGCTCCCACTCCTACAACTCAGAGATCTCCTCTATCTCCTACCTCAGGCTTATCAAGAAGCCCTACTTCTCAGGCAAAATGCCCTATAGCTCAGGCTCAACAGCCTTACCAATCTCAGGCTCAACAGCCCTACAACTCAGGTTCAGCAACCCTACAAACTCAGGCACAATGCCTTACAAGCTCAGAACTACACAGTTCCTACAATGAGTATAAGTTTTAGCTTACAATAGTGTACACCACTGATTTGAACTCTTCTGTTGATTATGCACAGCTGGCGCAATCATGAAGCTGGGCTGAAAGTAATCTTCAGACCTGCTCCTAACTGATCCTTCTCTTCAGTAGATGAAAGAGGATCTCCTTGCTCTTCAGAATAGAAGAGCTATCTTCCCTCCTTTATTCTTCTTGCTAGTTTTGGAAGAAGAAGGAGTAAGATCTTGATAGCCGTCAATGGAACAGTAATGACTCTCACACTTTTTAGCACAGCAACAGGCCCTTTTGAAAGTTCCCTAAGTTGATTTTTTATACTTCATTAATCTTCAACGGCTCTTAGAAAGGGCCCTGGCACTTTGGAAGAGGATAAAACACTTTATCTACCCTTTACAACTATTTGCGCCAAAAGCAAATCCCGCCAGTGTGGTCTTCCTGATTTGAATCTATCTCAGCGGTTGGGCTAAGACAGTTTTCCGTCTCAGCGGTTGGGTTGTCTTGGTCTCACCGGATCCGCTGAGATAGATTGTTGATGAGTCCCAAATATATACACATTTATGGATTCATCTGGGCCGATTTTCTAGTCTTTGCACTTCACTTTAGCCTTGTTTTAGCTTATATTTATCATTCCATGCTAGGTGCACTTCTTGGCCTATTTTGATGTATTTTTATGTTTATTCTCCTATGTTAGCCTTATCGTACTGTTGAGTGCCACTTTCAGTGGCCTGATTAGCATTTCTGTAGGAACAGGAGTCGTGCAGGTATTCCCGGTACAATTCTTTACAGGAACACTGCGCACGATCACTGGTTCTATTGCGCATGACCACTGGTCGTGCGCCACTGATCGTGCGCACTCAACCCCAAAAATCTGAGTTCTGTCTTCCTTATCGCACGACCACTTACGATAGCGCGCACGACCACTGGTCGTGCACCACTGATCGTGCGAACATTGTATTTTATAATTTTCTTACCTTGCAGGCTCCGTCCAGGCAGGCGCACGATCACAGGATGCTAGTGCGCACAACCACTGGTCGTGCGCCAATGACCATGCGCACTATTTATTCCAGCGCCTATATATTGACCTGCTCGCGAATTAGGTCGGGCCCTCCGCATTTCTTCCGCCCGAGTCCGTCGTTTCGCCCCTTCTCGCTGGTTCTCCGCCCCCCTTGGCCTCCTCCATCATCCAAGAGCTTTAAGGAGGAGATTCCACTCATCTTCATCGCCAAGCAAGGAGTTCCTCGCATCGGACGTGGCCGGATTGTAAATCGCTGGAGAAGACGGGTCCATTGGGAGGTGTGACAGCCCTCCTCTACCCCGGACGCAGTTGGGACCGAGCTAGGACGTGGATTGACAACCCGACGATTCCTACCGTGAATCTACAACGAGACTCCGGATTCGGTCGTATCTCTTGCCTCTTTCTTCTACTTGTGTGGTTGTATTTGTTTGTAATCTCTATATTTAGATGATGACACTATGAATCTTGTTTATTAATGTTTATTTCATGTTTATGGAATCATATTATTCATATGTGTGAATGAGGAGCGCCCCATGCCATTTTCCACTCCACCACCGCGTCCGGTGCCGCTAGCAATTGCTAGTGGCGTGCTTGTCAAAGAGGTGCTTGCGACCCTCATTTCGTTAGCCTACTCGTCCATCCGCCTACCGAAGCGTGGCATCGCGGCCCGTGTATTCCATCCCGCCCAACGAAGCAGCGCGCTCAAGGCCTGCATAGTTTGATTCCGCTAACCTACTCGCCCATCCGCCCAACGAAGTAGTGCGTCCAAGGCCTACGTAGTTTTCCATCCTGCCAAGCATAGCATTGCATAGCGGCATTGCATAGGAGTAGTTATAATATTTTATTTAATTTTCCAAAAACCAAATCCCCCATTTCCGCATCCATCTGCTCGAAATGACTTCAATCTCAAGTCCTTCCTCGATAATAAACTCCACCTTACTGTGTTCCTTTGAGATCGATACTTGGGGATTCATTCCCATTTTTATTACTTGAACGATCGGTACACTGTCGTTTCGTGCCGCAGTCGAGCTACCGCCTATAGCGGTGTGCGAGATTTGCGCCATCAAGTTTTTGGCGCCGTTGCCGGGGAACACAGACGTGTGAGTTTTCTGGAGAGGGAGAACCTGAGAGAGAAGCCCTTCCATTTGTAAATTGCATTTCTTTGTTTTATTTCTTTTTATTCCTTTTTCCTGATTTAATTAGGTTGCTTTTGTAATTTTTGTTAGGTGTAGTGTTTTGCACAATAGTGTTCTTCTTTTTGAATCGTTTTATCTTCACACTAGGTGGGCACATCGTAATTTCCGTTGCCGTTGGTGTGGAGCTACCTCCCACTCTAGTGATGAATGCCCTACGGAGAATAGTAGGCATAATTCTTATAGCCCAGCATATGGAGCACCGACTTCGTCTGGTACTCCATATGGTGCGCGTAAGTCTTATGGCTACTCTGCTGAGCCTTTACCGTCATACTTCTTTTCGGCTTCAGCCCCCGCTGTGCCAAAGAAGCCCGCAAGGCAGTGCCAGTTCTGTCGAAGCACTGATCATGTCTTGAAGGACTGTGCCGAGTATCTTTGCCAATTGGACGAGGATGACGAGCCGGATATCCGGATCGTCCCAACTCCTAACTCTGGCGGCACACCTTCAACATCCGGTTATGTGTCTTTGTCACCTTCACATCTTGAAGGGTATGGCATGGACACGGTCACCGGATGTGCGGTTGATCTATGCACCGACATTGCTGAGCCTATTCTCCCGGTGCATCCACCACCTCTAGTGGATTCGATTCTTTGTGAGGAATCGGTGCTCGACTTTTATCCGAGCACCACTCCTCCCCCTGTTGTGCATACTATACTCGTCTCCGACGACATTGTTGAGGATGTGTCGCAGGATGAGGCTGGCGATCTATGTGTTGTGCCTATTCTTAAGAAGGAGGACAACCTTCTAGGTGAAGAGGAGTTTTCCTCAGCACCAGTGGAGGAAGTCCAAATCCTAAGCCTGGCCACCGTTGATCCCGCCGAATCTTGTAGCATTGATGACAATGCAAACATTATTTTACTTCCCCAACCTGATGGAAGTGAGTCCGGGATCACTCCCCCGATTGATGTTTATTTATGTTCTTCGTCTTCTTTATTTCTTGATCCCCTTCCTTCATCTGAGTCTGTGCAGGTTGAATCTTCACAGGTACTTCAGGAGGACTTGGAGCTTTCTGCTCAAGTCAATGATGAGAGCATCCTCTTATGTGAGGAGGTTGGTTCCCCCTCCGTAGAGGAAACTCCACTCATTACCTTTTCCTCCTGCCACCTCCCTGTTGACGACACCTTGCTAGGCAAGGATGTGTTTGGTGAGTTGCGTGAGGATATCTCTTCCTCTTCTTACTTTCTGTTTCCTCTACCTGCATTATGTAGGTATTATTATTTAGGTAGAGGCGTGATTGTTCTATCGCCGTATCGGTACCCGCTACCGACACGCATATTAGAACAGTTACCTGTGCACTTTTCTTTTCATAGACCCATTAGCTAGAACCTTTGGTTTTAGAATAAGTCGTGCTGGGATGACAATAACCCCAGTAGTTATCTTACCTTTTCCTGCATTTCTTATTTCATCTTGTTTAGTTTAGTTAGTTGTATTCATTTTAGTTTGTCTATTTTCTTTTGTTTTTGCGGAGCTGACCCCTGCTGGTATTCTTCTGGTTGGGTGCTGCAGCTTGGTCTAGAGTTAAACGCCAATCTTCTGGTATGCTCACTTGTTGAGCATTGGGTACTCTCTTCCCCTAGCCCTATTTTGATTTTCCTGTCATATATTATGCGGATTGTTTAGTTTAATTCTGGGGGAGAGTAGTTTTGTTTACCCGCTCACGTGCACTATTGCACTGCATACTAGAAGATTTCATTTAAAATGTTTTGTTTATTTTCATTGCACACCACATCACCCACTTGAGCGCGCTTAGCCGTTGGCACGTCGCGAGTTGAATTTGTCTTTTTGTGTGATTTGGAAAATCATTGTGCTGGCTTAGGATTATGAGGCGGAGTAAAATGTTGACTCCTGTAGTGCTCCGAGTCGAGTGCTCATGTCTCGTTTAGAAATTCGTGTAGATTCAATTTCTTTTTATGCTTTTAGTTTATATTTTTTCTATTAGCGTAAATGTTGTTTACTCTACTCAAAATTGGTGAATCCGGTGTGAATCAAATGGTAGCATAGGAATGTGTGTAGATGTTCGTTAGCCTCATATTGCCTGAGTCAGGAGGAAGGATTATCTTTCTCGGTGGCTAGAATTTGCCCCAAGCGATTCTTAAAGCATGGGTATACGGTTAGTCAATTGCGTGAATATGATATAGGCCATCATTTTGGCCCGGTTGAGCTTTTGTATCATGCCCATCACATATCCTCGTTAGCCCAGTTGTGCCTACCCTTTCTTTGATTCAGCCCCACTTTTGTTCACCAATGCCCAAGAGCCAATCCTAGTCGCACACCCAAATTTGAGCTATAGTATATTACTTTCATGATTGGGGTGTTGATGTTGTGATACTTTTGTGAAAATGTGGATGTGCATCATTGATAAATTTGCTGAAAATGTTTTGAAAAGAAAAGAAAAGAAAAAAATGAGAAAAAGAAGAGAAGTGGAAAGAAAAGAAAAAGATGAGCTTTAATGAAAAATCTGTGTAAAAATATATGTTTGGGAGTAGGCGGTGCACACACCCATGTTGTTAAGTCCAATTCTGGGGGTGTGATGTACCCGCGTGTTTGTGTGGTGAACGAGAATAATTTCTGCATAAGCTTATTTGGGTTTAGTGTTTGAGCCGTCATTTTTATCTTTGTTTATCCTCACCTAAACCCAAGCCTCATCTAAAACCTAAAGTCCTATTGATTCACGCATTTGAGTCATACCAGTGCCGTGGAGAGAGTGCGAACGGGCAAGCTTATGGTCACCGACATTGATGGATTTCAATGGAGTTGTCCCGAGCCCCGATCTTTGGCAATGCTCGCTTCATCGTTCAGTTTACTTTCTTCCTATGTACGACCTTATGATTCACCGTGATTCCATTTTTGAGTAAATGTAATATATAAATACGCTCCTAGAAAACTATAAACGAATATGTATAATTAGGAAATTTGTCTACTATATTTCTGCGCGCATGAGCATGCGACTTCGCATGGTACTCCGCTTGATAATTTCTATTCCAACTTATGTTTTTCTTGTCCGCGTAAGAGATGGTTTGCTCGGGACGCGCAAACAGGTAAGTCTGGGGGTGTGATGAGTCCTGATCATATACACATTTATGGACTCATCCGGGCCATTTTTCCAATCATTCCACTGCACTTTAGCCCCATTTTAGCTCATAATTATCACTCTCTGCTAGGTGCACGTCTTGGCCCGTTTCAGTGTTATTTTCTTGTTCTTCGTTGTTACAGGTTGTCATGTTGTGTTAAGTGCCACCTTCAGTGGCCAGACTGGTGTCGTATGCTGGGACAGGAGTCGTGCAGGTGTTCCCGGTACAATTCTGTACAGGAATACTGCGCACGATCACTGGCTCCTTCGCGCACGACCACTGGTCGTGCGCCTCTACTCGTGCACACTTAACGCCCATTTCATGAGTTCTGTTTGGCTTATCGCACGACCACTGACGATAGTGCGCACGACCGCTGGTCGTGCGCCATTAGTCGTGCAAACTTTATGTTTTATAATTGTCTTCCCTTGCAGGGTCCGTCCAGGCAGGCGCACGATCACAGGATTCTAGTGCGCACGACCACTGGTCGTGCGCCAACGACCGTGCGCACTGTTTATTCCAGCGCCTATAAAATGACCTGCTCGCGAATTAGGTCGGGATCCCAATTTTCTTCCGCCGTTTTCTCGCTCCAGGGCTCCGATTTCGCCCCTCCACCGCCGCCCACCATATGGAGGTGCTCCGGGCTTGTTCTTCACGCCAATCTTGAGCCGGAGCTTCCTCTCGGCCTCCTCCTTCATCCTAGCGCTCCAAAGGAAGACCTAGCCGCCATCTCCATCAAGCAAGAGGAAGTTTGCAACCTCTACCGGATCGTGACATGAAGAACACGGGCTCATTGGAGAGTAGTGACAGCTCTCTCTACCCCGGACGTAGTTGCGGACCGAGCTTGGATGCGGATTGACAACCCGACGATTCCAACCGTGAATCTACAATGAGACTTCGGATTCAGTCGATTTCTTGCCTTATTCTTCTCTTATTGATGTGTATGTAGTTAGATCTATGTATTTTGATGAAGTACACTTTTACTTGTTAACATTAGTATGAAATCATGTCTATGTGATTGAGTAATCTTGTTATATTTTCATTTGAGGTGTGCCCCGTGGTGTGGATTGTTCGTTGTGTTGTGCCGCCCTAACAATTGTTAGTGGTGTGCTTTGCAAAGAGGTGCTTGCGACCCTCATTCCGCCGTTCTCTCCATTTCATTACGTTAGCCTACTCGTCCATCCGCCTACCGAAGCGTGGCATAGCGGCCCGTGTATTCCATCTCGCCCTACGAAGCAGCGCGCTCAAGGCCTGCATAGTTCGATTCCGCTTGCCTACTCGTCCATCCGCCCTTGTGACGCAGCGCGCTCAAGGCCTGCCTAGTCTCCATCCCGCCAAGTGAAGCATTGCATAGCGGCATTGCATAGGAGTAGTTGTAGTTGTTTTCTTTTATTTTCCAAAAACCAAATCCCCCATTTCCGCATCCATCTGCTCGAAAGGACTTCAATCTCAAGTCCTTCCTCGATAATAAACTCCACCTTACTGTGTTCCTTTGAGATCGATACTTGGGGATTCATTTCCATTTTTTATTACTTGAACGATCGGTACACTGTTGTTTCGTGCCGCAGTCGAGCTACCGCCTATAGCGGTGTGCGAGATTTGCGCCATCAATTGTCTTCTCAGCGGATTTTGTCTATCTGCAGCTCAGCTGAGGCAAACCCCTTCTCAGCCGCTCCTAACCTCGCCTCAGCGGTTCAGCTGAGACAGAGAGTTCTTCTCAGCGGTTCAGCCAGTGAACCACACACATTATTCCAATCCTTGGAATATCTAAACCTTGCACAGTCATGATGCAAAATTGGGTTTATCAAATACAATATGTACTTAGCATTGTGAGTGATGCCTCTTCAAATCAAGGGAACATTGAGGGCAATATTCCCAACATAGACCCTGAAGGGCACCTTTGGAGAAGACTCCACTTTTTTGGCTTCCTCCTCCTTAGGACATCTTTGGTTAGCTCCTCAGGCTCTCCAAGGCGCCCGACTTCAGCTTTGGCTTAGGAGGGGAAGCGCTCTAAGATCTTTCGGGTGGATGGTAGGACCTCCACGCTGCAGCCAAGGGTCGGTATTTAGCTCTAAGTCTTTGGTCAGGTTCCCCTGCGAGATCAGTAAGTGCTAGCTGCCCACTTTCAGGGGTCCAAACTCCTCATTGGGCCCAATCTCGGTTCCAAAAGACGTCCTCTTCATGTCCTCCCAATTCAAACTCATGTTCTCCTGATCTTCTCTGGTCTGCTCTTTACACATTCAGATCTTGTCTTATTATTCATGCATTCAGAAGTCACGGGAAGAGGCAGATCCGATCAATAATAATTACCATGAATACATGGGTTTTCTTCGACAGAGATTGATGGTGCTTACGACGTAGGCTTGAAAGATGGCCAGATTCTCGGCGAGGTGTTTGAGGATTCAGGTGAGAATGTTGGTTTTTGTGTCGTTGGTGGTGAAGATGATGCCGCTGATGTTATTGGTGATCTGATTGTCAGAGAGGGATTCCTTGGCCTCCATGAAGGAGGCGGGGAGGTCATCTGAATGAGCGTGATCATGGTTATGGCGATCTGTAGTTCCGGATGTAGGAGATGATCTTGGCCAAGATGAGCCAGAGTTGCAAACTTGATATATGTATAGTGAGTTAAGGAAACCAAAGTCATTAAATTTCAAAATGAGCTGCACAATTAGCCTTACAAATGTTTCACCAACTTGTTATATATATATAACCATTTTAGCTCGAGAATGAGTTAAGCGCGCAAACAGTCAAAATGAGAACCAACAGTTGGACAATGAGACGTTTTACATGGAAAAACTTGAAAAGGGAAAAAACCACGAGGTTTGCCCCAGTTCTGACAAAATCAATTAGTTGCGGTCAGTTACAAGAGTTAGAGTTTTTAGGAGAGTAACATGCCACCGCTCCTTTACACATTCCTTGGGGAAAAACAAAGTCTTATGCAATGCTCGCAGGAGCAGTCTCTGGAGAAGAATTGTCGCAAGAGGAGCACACGTTGATCAGGAGAGCAAACAAATATCCAAGTCTTTACCGGAAAACCTTAGATTCCTGTCTTCTCCTTTTTTTATTTGTCCTTGAAAATGAAGGCTTGGGTGCCTTTTTTACAGCTGGGGGGGGGGGGGCTAGTAATTGCGCCCTTCTAGATGCTGAACAACGGGATAAGAATGCACGATTTCAGTCACCTATGTTGGAACCAGGGCAATCCCAGTTTACAAAAGTTCGGACCATTTGTGAACAAAGGTTACTTGTCTAGCAGTTGATATAGACTAACATAAACTAGGGGGATATGGATGATGCAAGAGCGCTTTCCTGATTGCCTATAAATATAATCTTGCGTGCAACAACAAGGAGGCCCCGCCACATGCCCAGAAGTATATAAGAACTTCACCTCCTAAACCAGAGCTATGCTCGACACAAGAGAGACACATAGAGGTTTTCGGGAACTTCGGGAGGGGGGTTGATGAGCGCATTTTATATAGTATTTTAGGATCTTGTTTAGCATGAGATTTCATGATTTTTGCTCATCTTTAATTTGGTTTCAACAAAAAACCTCTTTGTTGAGAAAAATACCCTTTGATTTATCCAAACAAATTATATAAAAGTGATTTCATCAGTGAGGATGAATTACCCACATTGTATAGAAAGGGTGATTTGTTTATTAGAAGTCCTATGATATCACATTCACCTAAAGTGTAAAGACCAGGTCAAAATGAGCATAAAATATAGATGAGTTAAACTTGTGTCGAATTGAAGTCGACACAACTTCGACTAGAAGTCGACGCAACTCTGACTGAAAGTCGAAGTAACTCATACTGCTTGTCAAAGTATCAAGTAAAGTCGGGCGGACTAAGGATCTGGGCGGTCTGGGAAGAGGTCGGGCAGTCTGGGGTGACCGCACGACCTGTCGATCTGTCTTGTGGTCTGGCTTGTCTTAGCCTAGCCACAGTCTCCTGGCATGACCGCTGGTATCTATCCAAGGCGGCTGAAGGTGAGGCCGCGCAGTATGTTTGTGACCGCGTGGCGGGCTGACTTCTTCAAGGCTGTGCCGGTCTGGTGTGACTGCACAGGTTGGTCCAGTCTTTCTGGAATCCGGTCTGATGACTATCCGGGGTTTCTGGTGGTGTTCGCGGACTAAGGATCTTAGTCGCGCGGTCTCTGTTCGCGGTCTCAGGAGGAGGCTAGCCGTATGCGAACAGGTGTTCGCGGTCTTGTGGCGAACATGCAGTGTTTGCGGTCTCGAGCAAACCCTAGTGGTGGGCGGCTTCTTGGCGGTCTTGCGATCTCACTGTGGTGTCACGATCTGACTGAGGGAGTGGTGATCTCCCGCGGTCTGGGGTGAAGTCGGCGAGCTCTTCAAATGAAGCAGAATGAACTGTTGCTGATCGCGTGAGTTGACTGGTCTGGTCACGCGATCTAAAGGTGGTGATCCTATCTCATAGGGCGGTGACTAGATCAGGTCCCACGCCTATAAATAGTAGTCACTATAGCAGCAAATAAAGACACACCAAGTGTAAGCTGAGTTTATCCTAATTCCTGCGGTCTATATTATTGTGACCGGGCGGTCTGCTGATTGAAATTTTTTTGTGCAGCTTTTGTGGATAGTTCGGTCTGCAGCGATCACCTCTTCCTCTGAAAGTGTTCGGGCGGTCTGCGGCTTGCAGTGTGGGTTGCTGGAGTTCGGGAGAATCAGTAGAGTTCGAAAGGAGGGTGCGGTCTGCTCAGCGGTCTGAGGTGGTGTTCTGTAACTGGCAGTGTTGTGCGGTTAGGCAGCTTCTTGAGATCGGCAAGGAGACCGTGCGGTCTGGAGCGGTCTCACTTATCTTCCTTCAAGTTTTTTGTATTTTCCTCTTTGGTTTCATATGCTGGCGAAATCATGACTCGCCAAGCATACCTCATCCTGTAATGAAGTTTATGCTATCAATAAAGTTTACTTGTTTGCCTCCATTTGTTTCTGGTTGTTTGGCTTGAATCTCTAAGTTGCACGTTTCCTGCTTACTCCATAATGGTCTACGAAAAATTTCACATGGTATCAGAGCCATGTTGCAGTGGATAGAGCAGTGAACGACTTAGAGTAGCCATCGTCTTTGTGAAGAAGGAACCAATGGTAGAGCAATGGAAGGTGGTTTTGCAAGAGGTCTTGGGATTGAGATGCTTACATCGACTAACTTCAAAAAGTGGAAGTCGTGTATGCAGAGCTATCTTCTGGGTGAGGACCTCTGGGAGGTGGTTGGAGGAGAGAGCATGGAGGAAGTCTTTCTGGTTGGAGATAACCATCATGAGGTAAGGAACTCGAGGCGGCTTAATGCCAAAGCAAAGTTCACCCTGAAGAGGGCAATATCACCTGATCTGTTTGATCACATCTTGGGGTGTGCATCAGCTGCGGAAATCTGGAGAGCCCTGGATGGGCTGTTTAACAAAAAGAATGTGGCAAGAATTCAATTCCTGGAGAATGAGCTGGCAGATCGGCTCAAGGTGATCTTTCTATCGCTACGTTCTTCTTGAAGATGAAGAACTTGTGCGCCGAGATTTCAGCGCTGGATCCTGATGAGCCAATTTCTGAGGCGAAGCTGAAGAGGCACATTATCTGTGGCTTGCGGAAGGAATATGTTGCCTTTGTGAAGTCGGTGCAGGGTTGGGCAAATCAGCCGTCTCTGTTGGAGTTGGAAAATCTGCTTTCTTCACAGGAGAATCTGGCAAGGCAGATGGCGGGGGTGTCAGTGTCTGGGGGAGATGGCGAAGTTCTCTTCACGGGAAAGAAGAAGAAGTGGGATAATAAGAAGACCACTAGAGGAGGCAATGGGCCTTCAACTTCTGGACATCAGGAGAGGGGCTATGCTCCTAAGGCTGAAGGGAAGAAGAAGGGGGAAGGTCCCAAGTGCTTCAGGTGCAGAAAGGTCGGTCACATCAGGAAGGAGTGCCGGGTGAATCTTCAGCCGGGACATGCTGCTGCAGGAAAGGGGGAAGCTGAAGCCAGGCAGGTTGATGGAGGATGGGGAGGAGCCTTCTCGGCTTCTGTTGGAGATGAGGCTCCTATCAACTGTCAGGAGGACTGGATCGTGAACTCGGGGTGTGGTCATCACCTCACCAGGGACGAGTCAAAGCTTTCTTCAGCGCAACCCTACTCAGGTAATGATGCTATTATTACTGCTGATAATACTGTGCATTCTGTAGAAAAGGTGGGGGTTGTTTCCTTGGGCAGTGATAGAGGGCCACTAACTTTGAAGAGTGTCTATCATGTGCCTGGAATGAGGAAAAACCTCTTCTCCGTGACTAATGCTGTCGACGCTGGGTATCACGTTCTGTTTGGCCCAACAGAAGTGAGGTTTCTTCAGAATGTGGAGGCGGTGAAGGCTGAGGTAGTTTATGTGGGGAGGAGAGCTAAAGACTTGTTCGTGCTTTTGACAAGTTCTTACAGTGATAAGATGAGGACAAATGATAGTGCTGTGATATGGCACGAGTGGTTGGGGCACGTAGGAATGGACAAGCTGAAGGCTATGGCGGTGAGAGGGCTGGTCAAGGGCCTGCCTAGTCTATCTTCCTATGGTGACGGTCATGTTTGCGCTGGATGTCAGTTTTGTTAGTCTCATCGGCTTCCGTTTGACAAGTCGCAGACAAGGAGTAGTGTGTCGTTGGAGTGCATCCATGGTGACTTGATGGGACCGACTGCTACCCCAAGCCTCGGAGGCAGCAAATATATGCTGGTGTTGATCGATGATTACACCAGATATGTCTGGGTATATTTCTTGAAGGAGAAGGCAGAGGCGTTTGCCAAATTTGTGGAGTTCAAGGAGCTTGTGGAGGGTCGGCTTGGACTGCGGGTTAAGAAGCTGAGGACTGACAACGGAGGGGAGTTCACCTGTGGTGAGTTCTCTACTTTTTGCAGGAAGGCGGGCATCCGGAGGGAGCTTACTTGTGCGCATACTCCACAACAAAACGGAGTTGTAGAACGGAAGATCCGTCATCTGACGGAGACCTGCAAGTGTTGACTGCATGCCAAGAGTATCCCAAAGTCCTTCTGGGCATAGGGAATGTCTTGTGCTACCTACATCATCAATCGAATGCCTCTTAGTCCCATCAATATGAAGAACCCGCATGAATTGATGTTCAAGGAAAAGCCAAGCGTGGCACACCTTCGGGTGTTTGGTTCCACTGCTATGTGCACGTTCCAGATGCGCTTCGGACGAAGCTAGATGCGAAAGCAAGGAAGCTAGTCTTCGTGGGCTATGATGATCAGAAGAAGGGATGGAAGTGCATGGACCCCGAGACGCGGAGATTTGTTGTATCTCGCGACGTCGTGTTCGATGAGGTGACATCTTACAAGGGGAGTTCTGGTGTTGAGCTACCAGAAAGCAGGGTGGATGAGCCAGAGAAAGCTGTGGAAAATCTTCAGGTGGAGCTACCTGTGTCACCAGGTGGTCCATCAATATCTAGTTCTGAGACAGAGGTTTCTGGTTCAGGAAGCAGGGGGAGCGATGCCCCTAGTACGTCTGGGAGAGGAGCTAGGCAAGAAGCAGCTGAGGATACTGCGAGTCAGGTGAAGGCGTTGCAGAGATCAAAGCGAACTATCATTGCCCCTGATCACTATACAGGAGAAAACATGGTGAGCTTTGTCTCGTGTTTCTTTGCTGGACCCTTGGATGAGAGGGAGCCGTCGAGCTTTGAAAATGCCAAAGCGTGGAACAGTGGGATTCAGCTATGCAGGAAGAGATGAGTGCTCTTGAGAAGAATGAGACTTGGTCTCTGGTGCCCAAGCCCAAGGGTATCACCCCTGTGACATGCAAGTGGGTCTACAAGCTTAAGAAGAAGGCTGACGGCAGTATCGAGCGATACAAGGCTCGCCTTGTGGCTCGGGGGTTCTCGCAGCAATACGGTGAAGATTATGAAGAGACATTCAGTCCGGTGGCTAAAATGACGTCAGTTTGGGTTGTGATTACCTTGGCGGCATGTTGGGGGTGGAAGATCTGGCAGCTCGACGTAAATAATGCGTTCTTGTACGACGAGATTGACAAGGACATCTTCATGGTCCAGCCGCCAGGCTTCGTATCTGAAGATTTTCCCGAGCATGTCTCCAAGTTGAAGAAGGGCATGTATGGGTTGAAGCAAGCGCCAAGGGCGTGGTATGGAAAGATCGCAGAATATCTCTTATTCTGTGGATTTGGTGCTTCAGACTCAGACTCAAGCTTGTTCGTCTGGAAGAGCGGGGAGCTTCAAGTCATCGTGCTGCTATAGGTCGATGATATGATCGTGACGGGGAATTCAAAGGAGGAGGTAGCGCAGCTTCAGGCTGAGTTATCCATCATGTTCGAGATGAAGGACTTAGGTGAACTGCACCATTTCCTTGGACTCGAGGTGCAGAGGAAGGAGAGTGGAGTGCTGGTGTCCCAGGCCGGATATGCGGAGCGAATCATGGAGCGGTTCGGTGATGGCGCAAATCTCGCACACCGCTATAGGCGGTAGCTCGACTGTGGCACGAAACGGCAGTGTACCGATCGTTCAAGTAATATAAAATGGGAATGAATCCCCAAGTATTGATCTCAAAGGAACACAGTAAGGTGGAGTTTATTATCGAGGAAGGACTTGAGATTGAAGTCCTTTATGTCGGATGGGTTGCGGAAATGGGGGATTTGGTTTGCGAATAATAAAATAAAATATTACAACTACTCCTATGCAATGCCGCTATGCAATGCTTCGCTTGGCGGAATGGAGACTAGGCAGGCCTTGAGCGCGCTGCATCGCAAGGGCGGATGGACGAGTAGGCAGACGGAATCGAGCTATGCAGGCCTTGAGCGCGCTGCTTCGTAGGGCGAGTGGATTACACGGGCCGCTATGCCACGCTTCTCTAGGCGGATGGACGAGTAGGCTAACGGAATGAGGGTCGCAAGCACCTCTTCGACAAGCACGCCACTAGCAATTGCTAGTGCGGCACCGAACACGATGGTGGAATGGAGGATGGAATGGGGCGCTCCTCAAATCACATAAACCACAAAAGTATTTCACAAAGAAATGAAATATATAGAAATACAAGCAAGTTTAAGTGCTACTTCATCTTAATACATAGATCTAACTACATACACACATCAATAAGAGAAGAATAAGGCAAGAAATCGACCGAATCCGAAGTCTCGTTGTAGATTCACGGTTGGAATCGCCGGGTTGTCAATCCGCGTCCAAGCTCGGTCCGCAACTACGTCCGGGGTAGAGAGAGCTGTCACTACTCTCCAATGAGCCCGTCTTCTTCGTGTCATGATCCGGTAGAGGTTGCAAACTTCCTCTTGCTTGATGATGATGGCGGCTAGGTCTTCCCTTGGGGCGCTAGGATGAAGGAGGAGGCCGAGAGGAAGCTCCGGCTCAAGATTGGCGTGAAGAACAAGCCCGGAGCACCTCCATATGGTGGGCGGCGATGGAGGGGCGAAAAACCTGCGGAAGGGGCGAAAATGGCGGAGCTGGGCGGAAGAAAATGCGGGATCCCGACCTAAATCGCGAGCAGGAATATTTATAGGCGCTGGAATAAACAGTGCGCACGGTCATTGGCGCACGACCAATGGTCATGCGCACTAGCATCCTGTGATTGTGCGCCTGCCTGGACGGAGCCTGCAAGGTAAGAAAATTATAAAATACATTGTTCGCACGACCAGTGGCACACGACCGGTGGTCGTGCGCACTATCGTAGGTGGTCGTGCGCACTGGTCGAAACAGAACTCATGAAATTGATGTTAAGTGCGCACGAACAGTGGCGCACGACCGGTGGTCGAGCGCACTATCGTAGGTGGTCGTGCGCACTGTCCGAGACAGAACTCAGAAAAAGGGTTAAGTGCACACGATCAGCGGCGCACGACCAGTGGTCGTTCGCAATAGAACCAGTGATCGTGCGCAGTGTTCCTGTACAGATTTGTACCGGGAACACCTGCACGACTCCTGCTCCAGCATACAACACTAATCAAACCACTGAAAGTGACACTTAATCATGCATGAAAACTAATAATGAAGATAAACAAGAAATAACACCAAAACGGGCCTAGAAGTGCACATAGCATGGAATAACAAATATGAGCGAAACATGCCTAAAGTGTAGTGCATAGACTAGAAAATCGGCCCAGATGAGTCCATAAATGTGTATATAATTGGGACTCATCACACCCCCAGACTTACCTGTTTGCGCGTCCCGAACAAACAAATTCTAAGCGAACGAGGAAAGAAAAGTAGATGGCTTAAAATTACAATACAGAGGACCATGCGAAGTCGCATGCTCACGTGCATAAGAAAAATAGTAGAGAAGATTTCTCATTATACACAAACAGTTTAAATATTTCTAAAAGAATAAAAGCATATTACAACCACTCAAAATGGTGAGCTACGGTGAATCGTCCGGTCATGCATACGGAGAAAGTAAACTAAGCGCTGAGATGAGCATTGCTCAAGATCGGGATGCGGGACAAACTCCACTGAAATCCATCAGTGTCGGTGACCATAAGCTTGCCCGGTCACATTCTCTCCACGACATTAGATTGGTTCATAGCGTGAGTCGGTAGGACTTTAGGCTAGAGATGGGGCTTGGGTTACGGTGAGGTAAACAAAGATAAACCTGGAGGCTACGCACACCTAAACCAACATGAGTACAAGATAGAGCTACCCGCACGACGATAATAAACAAATGCACCACACCCCCAGACTTGGACTTTTACAACATAGGTCTGTGCACCGCCTACTCCCAATACATAATTTTTCTACATGATTTTTCAATAAAACTCATTTTTCTTTTTCTTTTTTTTCTCTTTTCCTTTTCATATTTTTTTTCTTTCTATCTTCTTTTTCTTGTCTTTTTTTCTTTCAGCAAAATTTTCAAATGAGCATATCCACAGATTCACCTAATAAACACCACAATCAACACCCCCACAATGTAAATAAAACTACAACTAAAGCTCAGATTTGGGTGTGCGACTAGGTTAGGATTTTAGGCTTTGGTGAGATATATGTGGAGCTGAATCAAGAAAAGGGTAGGCACAAAGGGGCTAGCAAAGGTAGACGATAGGCATGAAATAAAAAGTTCAACCGGGCCAAAATAATGGCCTACGTCATTCTCACGCACTAGAACTATCCTATGCCAATGCTTCAAGAATCGTTTGGGGCAAGTTATAGCCACCGAGAAAGATTCTCCTTTCTCCCGACTGAAGCAATACGAGTCTAGCGATCATTTACACACATCCCTATGCTACCGTTTGATTCCACCGGATTCACCATTTGAGTAGAGTAAATAACATTTACACTAATAGAAAAAATATAAAACTATAAGTATAAAGAGAAGTCTAATCTACACAAATTTCTATGCAACCGAGCACTCGACTAGGAGCACTACGGGAGTCAACATTTTACTTTGCTACATAGTCCTAAGCCATCACCTAGACTTTCCCACATAAGCAGAAGAATTAAATTCACTATAGAGCATGCATACAGACGAGTACGCGCTCAAGTGTGTGCAGTGGTGTGTGCGGTGCAAATGAAACAACACTAAATAACTGAAATTAAAATACTTCTAGTATGCAAATGATATGTGCACGTGCAGTGAGCACACAGAACTACTCTCCCCCAGACTTAAACTAGACAATACACACAATATTTATCTATGAAATTCAGAATAATGCTAGGGAAAGAGAGTACCCAGTGCTCAGAAATGAGCACACCAGAAGATTGGCGTGTAAGCTAAAATGAAGTTGCAGCATCCGCCATCCAGAAAAGATACCTGCAGGGGTCAGCTCCGCAGAAACAAAAGAAAATAGAAATGCTAAAACAGAATAGAAATTAACTAACTATTCTAACTAAAAACATGAAAAGGCAAAAAAAAAGGAAGATAACTACTGGGGTTACTGTCATCCCAGCACGACTTATTTGGATTTTATACGGTTCTAGCTTATTGGCCTATGAAAAGAAAAGTGGACAGGTAACTGTTCTAATATGCGTGTAGGTAGTGGGTACCTATACAGAGAAAGAACAGTCATGCCTCTACCCAAATATAAATACCTGCTCCTCACAGGTAGAGGGAAAAGAAAGTAAGAAGAGGAGGAGGCCTGGTCCTTGCTCATCTCACCAAAACTATCCTTGCCCAACAAGGTATCATCACCAGGGAGGTAGCAGGAGGAGAAGGCAATGAGTGGAACTTCCTCTACGGAGGGGGGATCAACCTCCTCACATAAGAGGATGCTCTCATCATTGACTTGAGCAAAAAGCTCCAAGTCCTCCTGAAGTACCTGTGAAGATTCAACCTGCACAGACTCAGATAAAGGAAGGGGATCAAGAAATAAAGAAGACGAAGAACATAAATAAACATCAATCGGGGGAGTGATCCCAGTCTCACTCCCATCAGGTTGGGGAAGTAAAATAATGTTTGCATTGTCATCAATGCTACAAGGTTCAGCGGGATCAACGGTGGCCAGGCTTAGTATTTGGACTTCCTCCACCGGTGCTGAGGAAAACTCCTCTTCACCTAGAAGGTTGTCCTCCTTCATAGGAATAGGCACAACACTCAGATCACCCACCTCATCCTGCGACACATCATCAACAATGTCGTCGGAGATGAGTATAGTATGCACAACAGGGGGAGGAGTAGTGCTCGGATAAAAGTCGAGCACCGATTCCTCACACAGAATCGAATCCACTAGAGGTGGTGGATGAACATGGAGAATAGGCTCAGCAATGCCGGTGCATAGATCAGCCGCACATCCGGTGACCGTGTCCATGCCATACCCTTCAAGATGTGAAGGTGACAAAGACACATAACCGGATGTTGAAGGTGTGCCACCAGAGTTAGGAGTTGGGACGATCTAGATATCCGGCTCGTCATCCTCG
Organism: Dactylorhiza incarnata; assembly: GCA_033032865.1. Lineage (NCBI taxonomy): Eukaryota > Viridiplantae > Streptophyta > Magnoliopsida > Asparagales > Orchidaceae > Dactylorhiza > Dactylorhiza incarnata. Next base: position 1,322,678 of record JAWHQI010000017.1, on the reverse strand, counting down.
TCCAATTGGCGAAGATACTCGGCACAGTCCTTCAAGACATGATCAGTGCTCCGACAAAACCGGCACTGCCTTGCGGGCTTCTTTGGCGCAGCGGGGGCTGAAGCCGAAAAGAAGTATGACGGTAAAGGCTCAGCAGAGTAGCCATAAGACTTACACGCACCATATGGAGTACCAGACGAAGTCGGTGCTCCATATGCTGGGCTATAAGAATTATGCCTACTATTCTCCGTAGGGCATTCATCACTAGAGTGGGAGGTATCTCTACACCAATGGCAACGGATATTGAGATGTGCCCACATAGTGTGAAGATAATACGATTCAAAATAAAAAATGCTATTGTGCAAAATACTACACCTAACAAAAATTACTAAAGCAACCTAATATAAAACAGGAAACAGAATACGAGGAAATAAAACAAAGGAATGCAATCTACAAATGGAAGGGCTTCTCTCTCAGGTTCTCCCTCTCTAGAGAACTCACACGACTGTGTTCCCCGGCAACGGCGCCAAAAACTTGATGGCGCAAATCTCGCACACCGCTATAGGCGGTAGCTCGACTGCGGCACGAAACGGCAGTGTACCGATCGTTCAAGTAATATAAAATGGGAATGAATCCCCAAGTATCGATCTCAAAGGAACACAGTAAGGTGAAATTTATTATCGAGGAAGGACTTGAGATTGAAGTCCTTTATGTCGGATGGGTTGCGGAAATGGGGGATTTGGTTTGCGAATAATAAAATAAAATATTACAACTACTCCTATGCAATGCCGCTATGCAATGCTTCGCTTGGCGGAATGGAGACTAGGCAGGCCTTGAGCGCGCTGCGTCGCAAGGGCGGATGGACGAGTAGGCAGACGGAATCGAGCTATGCAGACCTTGAGCGCGCTGCTTCGTAGGGCGAGTGGATTACACGGGCCGCTATGCCACGCTTCGCTAGGCGGATGGACGAGTAGGCTAACAGAATGAGGGTCGCAAGCACCTCTTCGACAAGCACGCCACTAGCAATTGCTAGTGCGGCACCGAACACGATGGTGGAATGGAGGATGGAATGGGGCGCTCCTCAAATCACAGAAACCACAAAAGTATTTCACAAATAAATGAAATATATAGAAATACAAGCAAGTTTAAGTGCTACTTCATCTTAGTACATTGATCTAACTACATACACACATCAATAAGAGAAGAATACGGCAAGAAATCGACCGAATCCGAAGTCTCGTTGTAGATTCACGGTTGGAATCGCCGGGTTGTCAATCCGCGTCCAACCTCGGTCCGCAACTACGTCCGGGGTAGAGAGAGTTGTCACTACTCTCCAATGAGCCCATCTTCTTCGTGTCACGATCCGGTAGAGGTTGCAAACTTCCTCTTGCTTGATGATGATGGCGGCTAGGTCTTCCCTTGGGGCGCTAGGATGAAGGAGGAGGCCGAGAGGAAGCTCCGGCTCAAGATTGGCGTGAAGAACAAGCCCGGAGCACCTCCATATGGTGGGCAGCAATGGAGGGGCGAAAAACCTGCGGAAGGGGCGAAAACGGTGGAGCTGGGCGGAAGAAAATGCGGGATCCCGACCTAAATCGCGAGCAGGAATATTTATAGGCGCTGGAATAAATAGTGCGCACGGTCATTGGCACACGACCAGTGGTCGTGCGCACTAGCATCCTGTGATCGTGCGCCTGCCTGGATGGAGCCTGCAAGGTAAGAAAATTATAAAATACAATGTTCGCACGACCAGTGGCGCACGACCGGTGGTCGTGCGCACTATCGTAGGTGGTCGTGCGCACTGGTCGAAACAGAACTCATGAAATTGATGTTAAGTGCGCACGAACAGTGGCGCACAACCGGTGGTCGTGCGCACTATCGTAGGTGGTCGTGCGCACTGTCCGAGACAGAACTCAGAAAAAAGGGTTAAGTGCACACAATCAGCGGCGCATGACCAGTGGTCGTGCACAATAGAACCAGTGATCGTGTGCAGTGTTCCTGTACAGATTTGTACCGGGAACACCTGCACGACTCCTGCTCCAGCATACAACACTAATCAAACCACTGAAAGTGACACTTAATCATGCATGAAAACTAATAATGAAGATAAACAAGAAATAATTCCAAAACGGGCCTAGAAGTGCACATAGCATGGAATAACAAATATGAGCGAAAACACGCCTAAAGTGTTTTGCATAGACTAGAAAATCGGCCCAGATGAGTCCATAAATGTGTATATAATTGGGACTCATCATTCGGCATGAAGTAAGGGAAGTGCATCTCTACACCTCTGGAGAAGGCCATGAAACTTCGCAAGGATGAGGGGAGGATTTTGGAAGATCCGCTGGTGTTCCGAGCTCTGGTTGGGAGCTTGATCTATCTGACGATCACTTGGCCGGATATTGCATATGCAGTTTATTGAAACAGATAACTTGGTGAACAAGCCTCGGTCTCTGTGGAGTTCGGGGCCCTCAGCAAGCTGAGAGGCGACCAACACTTACTCCCCCCAAGGGAGAGCTCTAGGTTGAAGGTTGAGGCACTATGAACTGGACCAAGGGCTCGACGAGGAGGTCCCACCACATACCCGGAAGATCTTTAGAGCGCTTCCCCTCCCAAGCCAATGCCGGGCTTGGGCCCCACTGGAGGCTCTCCTCACCCCACTAGAGAGAGACCAGGGGAGGGAGAGGGAGAGAGAGCTAGCCTAGGATAAGCTTGCCTCCAAATGGTGCCCCCTTGGTCCTATTTATAGGATTTCTGGATTTGGGCTGCAAATAGCCACAAACTGGTCCGCGAAATTACCAAAATACCCTCAGAAATGGCCTGCAGATAGCCAAATCCCGCTGTTCTAGAGCGCTAAACGCAGACCAACCCCTCCCCCCGGAACTGGGCGAGAGCGGGTACCTCGCGGGGCTCGGCGAGCCCCATAACTGGGGCTGGGTGAGACCCAGGGGTTGGCCCCCCTGCTTGTCTCGCCCCCCTATAGGGGCGGGGGCGAGGGGGGCCGGAGGCCTCCTCCCCTCGCCCCCCTGCTTAGGCTGGGTGAGACCCAGCCAGGGTCGGCCCCCTGGCTGGTCTCGTCCCCCTACTGCTGGGGGCGCGGGGCGAGAGGAGCTCGCCCCCTTGCTGGGGGCGAGTGGAGCTCGCCCCCCTACCCTGGGGAGGGGCGAGTGGAGCTCGCCCCTCCTATCCTTGGGGCGGGGCGAGTGGAGCTCGCCCCCCTAACCTTGGGGCGGGGCGAGTGGAGCTCGCCCCACCGAACCTTGGGGCGGGGCGAGTGGAGCTCGCCCCCCCTAACCTTGGGGCGGGGCGAGTGGAGCTCGCCCCCCCCTAACTTTAGGGCGGGGCGAGTGGAGCTCGCCCCCCTATCCTTGGGGCGGGGCGAGTGGAGCTTGCCCCCTATCCTTGGGGAGGGGCGAGTGGAGCTCGCCCCCCTCCTTGGGGCAGGGCGAGTGGAGCTCGCCCCCCCTATCCTTGGGGCGGGGTGAGTGGAGCTCGCCTCCCCTTACCCCCCTGGGGTCTCGCCCCATTGTTGCTGGGGGCACGGGGGCGAGGGGATCTCGCCCCCCCCTGGCTCGCCTCCTTCACGGGCGCGGCGAGCTGGAGGTCTCTACCTCCATCGCCCGCCCTCCTCTCCCCCTGCTCTGGTTCATATTGAAGAACGATGTTCTAAAATACTTCTTGTGTCTCGAGGACCTACTCGGCGAATACAGGGTTGTACAAAATCCCTGCTCTTTTCGAGCGAGGTACATGCTCGGAAAGAAATGTTCAACCCTGCATATTCGACGAGTGTCGTTGGAAATCCGGCTAACGGAGCTACTTCGCGAAAAAACATATAGCCTCCTCGAGAGGTCCTCCAACCCTGCTGGCTACCGAGAGCCCGGCTAGCGGTCCAGCATTGGGGCTAAGGTCGACACACTCTAGGAGCCAAGCTCAACCAGAGGTGAATACAAGGTCGACACACTCTAGGAGCCAGGCTCAACTAGAGGTGGATACAAGGTCGACACACTTTAGGAGCCAAGCTCACTAGAGGTGGATTCAAGGTCGACACACTCTAGGAGCCAGGCTCAGCTAGAGGTGGATACAAGGTCGACACACTTTAGGAGCCAGGCTCAGCTAGAGGTGGATTCAAGGTCGACACACTCTAGGATCCAGGCTTAAATAGAGGTGGATTCAAGGTCGACACACTCTAGGAGCCAGGCTCAGCTAGAGGTGGATTCAAGGTCGACACACTCTAGGAGCCAGGCTCAGCTAGAGGTGGATTCAAGGTTGACACACTCTAGGAGCCAGGCTCAGCTAGAGGTGGAGTATTTTCCTTCCTGCCCCGAGCAGTTCCCGGCCCCGCCAGCTAGGTGGGAGCCTAGTCAGCGGGCGAGTGTCGTGGCTAACCTTTGAAAATTTTGGAACCTACTGCCGAGTGAGCCTTCGGACCTGCCAGCTAGATGAGAGCCTGGACAGCGGGTCTGCTCGGGGCCAACCTTTGAAAACTTGGAACCTTCCGCCGAGTGAGTCTTCGGACCTTCCAGCTAGATGAGAGCCTGGTCAGCAGGTCTGCTCGGGGCCAGCCTTTGAAACATAGAACCTGCCACCGAGTGAGCCTTCAGACCTGCCAGCTAGATGAGAGCCTGGTCAGCGGGTCTGCTCGGAGCCAACCTTTGAAACATAGAACCTGCCACCGAGTGAGCCTTCGGGCCTGCCAGCTAGATGATAGCCTGGTCAGCGGGTCTGCTGGGGGACAACCTTTGAAAACTTGGAAACTGCCGCCGAGTGAGCCTTCGGACCTGCTAGCGAGATGAGAGCCTGCACAGCGGGTCTGCTCGGGGCCAACCTTCGAAAACTTGGAACCTGCCGCCGAGTGAGACTTTGGACCTGCCAGCTAGATGAGAGCCTGGACAGCGGGTCTGCTCGGGGCCAACCTTTGAAACTCTTAGAACCTGCCGCCGAGTGAGCCTTCGGACCTGCCAGCTAGATGAGAGCCTGGTCAGCGGGTCTGCTCAGGGCCAACCTTTGAAAACTTGGAACCTGCCCCAAGGTGGTCTCGCCTGCCAACATTCACTCGACTCCTTTTGGGGCGGGGTGAGTGGGGGCCGGATGCCTCCCCGCTCGCCCCCTTTTGCGGCTGGACCAGAAGGGGCAGGGCGAGATGGGAGGGCGCCCCCCTCCAGATCTCGCCCCCTTGCTGGGGCGGGGCGAGATGGGAGGGCTCCCCCCTCCAGATCTTGCCCCCTTGTTGGGGCGGGGCGAGATGGGAGGGCGCCCCCCTCCAGATCTCGCCCCCTTGCTGGCACCTCCATCCGGGACTGCCGACTGAGAGTAACCTGCAAGACCTGCGTGACCTCCCGCTTGAAGTCTTCAAACATCTCCAACGTCACCCCAGCCACTAGGGGCTGCGAGTGACTTGGGTCGGAACTTCTTCCACCTCCGTCCATGGAGCTCATCTTGAGAGTTTCTTGAATCGGCCACGCTCCACGCTCATCGCACCAAAATGTTGAAACCAACAACTTGGTGAACAAGCCTCGGTCTCTGTGGAGTTCGGGGCCCTCAGCAAGCTGAGGGGCGACCAACACTTACTCCTCCTAAGGGAGAGCTCTAGGTTGAAGGTTGAGGCACTATGAACTGGACCAAGGGCTCGGCGAGGAGGTCCCACCACATACCCGGAAGATCTTTAGAGCGCTTCCCCTCCCAAGCCAATGCCGGGCTTGGGCACCACTGGAGGCTCTCCTCACCCCACTAGAGAGAGACCTGGGGATGGAGAGGGAGAGAGAGCTAGCCTTGGATAAGCTTGCCTCCAAATGGTGCCCCCTTGGTCCTATTTATAGGATTTCTGGAGTTGGGCTGCAAATAACCAAACTCTGGCCAGTCAGATTACCAAAATACCCTCGAAAATGGCCTGCAGATAGCCAAATCTCGCTGTTCTGGAGCGCTAAACACAGACCAACCCATCCCCCCGGAACTGGGCGAGAGGGGGTACCTCGCGGGGCTCGGCGAGCCCCCTAATTGGGACTGGGCGAGACCCAGGGGTCGGCCCCCCCTGGCTGGTCTCACCCCCCTGCTGGGGCTGGGGCAAGGGGGGCCGGAGGCCTCCTCCCCTCGCCCCCCTGCTTGGGCTGGGTGAGACCCTGGTTGGTCTCGTCCCCCTGCTGCTGGGGGCGCGGGGAGAGAGGAGCTCGCCCCCTGCTGGGGGCGAGTGGAGCTCGCCCCGCCTACCCTAGGGAGGGGCGAGTGGAGCTCGCCCCTCCTATCCTTGGGGCGGGGCGAGTGGAGCTCGCCCCCCTAACCTTGGGGCGGGGCGAGTGGATCTCGCCCCTCCAAACCTTGGGGGGGGGGGCGAGTGGAGCTCGCCCCCCCTAACCTTGGGGCGGGGCGAGTGGAGCTCGCCCCCCTAACCTTGGGGCGGGGCGAGTGGAGCTCGCCCCCCCTATCCTTGGGGCGGGGCGAATGGAGCTCGCCCCCCCTATCCTTGGGGCAGGGCGAGTGGAGCTCGCCCCCCCTTACCTTAGGGCGTGGCGAGTGGAGCTCGCCCCACTATCCTTGGGGCGGGGCGAGTGGAGCTCGCCCCCCTATCCTTAGGGCGGGGCGAGTGGAGCTCGCCCCCCCTTACCCCCCTGGGGTCTCGCCCCACTGTTGCTGGGGGCACGGGGGCGAGGGGATCTCGCATCCCCTTGCTCGCCTCCTTCACGGGCGGGGCGAGCGGGAGGTCTCTACCTCCATCGTCCGCCCTCCTCTCCCCCTGCTCTGGTTCATATTTAAGAACGATGTTCTAAAATACTTCTTGTGTCTCGAGGACCTACTCGGCGACTACAGGGTTGTACACAGTTGGCAGGGTGAGCCGTTATATGGCGGAACCACGGATGCCTCATCTTCTAGCGGCCAAGAATATATTGAAGTATGTCAAGGCGACCTCGGATATGGGTCTCCTGTACAGGAGAGATGCGGCCTTCGAGGTGCATGGGTACAGGGACGCTGATTATAGGGGAGATTCAGATGTTCGGAAGTCGACGTCTGGATACGTCTTCATGGCGGGCCCCACAGCTATATCATGGTGCAGTAAGAAGCAGGATTCCGTGTCGGTCTAAACCACGGAAGCGGAATACAAGGCTTCGGCCTTGGCAGCTCAGGAAGCCATCTGGCTTAGGAGGTGGGTTGGAGACATTCATAAGGAGGTTCAGGGTCCGACTCTGCTCCGCGGCGACAAGGAGAGTGCTCTCAAACTGGTTACTAATCCAATTTGTCACGCGAGGACCAAGCATATCGAGATCGAGCATCATTTCATTCGTGAGAAGGTGCTGGAGGGGTCTCTTTCGGTCGAGCATGTTAGGAGTCAGTACAATGTCGCTGACATCTTCACAATGGCGCTGGCGAAGGGGCCGTTTACTCGGCTAAGGAGCCTACTGGGGCTGTTTTCAACTTCCCACTTCAAGGGGGAGTGTTGAAAATGTTGAAGTGGAAGTTTTGTGGAGCCTTTGGATCTGGGCGGTCTGGGAAGAGGTCGGGTGGTCTGGTGTGACCGCACGACCTGTCGATCTGTCTTGCGGTCTGGCTTGTCTTAGCCTAGCCGCAGTCTCCTGGCATGACTGCTGGTATCTATCCAAGGCGGCTGAAGGTGAGTCCGCGCGGTCTGTTTGTGACCGCATGGCAGGTTGACTTCTTTAAGGCTGTGCCGGTCTGGTGTGACCGCACAGGTTGGTCCAGTCTTTCCGGAATCTGGTCTGATGACTGTCCACGGTTTCTGGTGGTGTTTGCGGACTAAGGATTATAGTCGCGCGGTCTCTATTCGCAGTCTCAGGAGGAGGCTGGTATGCGAACAGGTGTTCGCGGTCTTGTGGAGAACAGGCAGTGTTTGCGGGCTCGAGCAAACACTGGTGGTGGGCGGCTTCTTGGCGGTCTGGCGATCTCACTATGGAGTCACGATCTGACTGAGGGAGTGGCGATCTCCCGCGGTCTGGGGTGAAGCCGGCGAGCTCATCAAATAAAGCAGAAAGAACTGTTGCTGATCGCGCGAGTTGACCGGTCTGGTCGCGTGATCTGAAGGTGGTGATCCTATCTCATTGGGAGGTGACTGGATCAGGTCCCACGCCTATAAATAGGAGTCACTATAGCAGCAAATAAAGACACACCAAGTGTAAGCTGAGTTTATCCTAATTCCTGCGGTCTGTATTATTGTGACCGGGCGGTCTGCTGATTGAACTTTTCTTGTGCAGCTTCTGCGGATAGTGCGGTCTACAGCGATCACCTCTTCCTATGAAAGTGTTCGGGCAGTCTGCGGCTTGCAGTGTGGGTTGCTGGAGTTCGGGAGAATCAGTAGAGTTCAAAAGGAGCTTGCGGTCTGCTCAGCAGTCTGAGGTGGTGTTCTGTAACCGGCAGTGTTGTGCGGTTAGGCAGCTTGTTGAGATCGGCAAGGAGACCGTGCGGTCTGGAGCGGTCTCACTTATCTTCCTTCAAGTTTTTTGTATTTTCCTCTTTGGTTTCATATGCTGGCGAAATCATGTCTCGCCAAGCATACCTCATCCTGTAATGAAGTTTATGCTATCAATAAAGATTACTTGTTTGCCTCCATTTGTTTCTGGTTGTTTGGCTTGAATCTCTAAGTTGCACGTTTCCTGCTCACTTCATAAAGGTCTACGAAAAATTTCACAAAGTCCAAGCAGCGTTGAAATGAACTCGACACAGAAGGAAGAGCCTGTCGAATCCATCTTAGAAGTCGACGCAACCTCGACTAGAAGTTAACGCAACGTTGACTAAAAGTCGAAGTAACTCAGGCTGCTTGTCGAAGTATCAAGTTTAGTCATCGCAACGTTGAAATGAACTCGATGCAAAAGATAGAGCTTATCGAAGCAACATCAGAAGTCGATGCAACTTTGATTTGAATTCGACGCAGAAGATAAAGTTCAAAGTCCAAGTCTTCAACTCGACGGATACATCGATAAGTATTCGACGCAATGTAGACTTCTGAGTTCAGCCAGAGCTAAGAAGGAATTTGGAGCCACTTCTATAAGAACTCAGTGGTGCGTCGATATAAAGGATAATGAATTTGACGCAGCGTCGAATACAGGTAGAAAAGGAAGATTTTCTGCTATCTTTTCAGATACTTTTCCAGAAGATCTACAAGGCTAAAATCTGTTCTTTAACTGCTCGTTTATTGCCAAGAATGGAATGGAGTATTTTAGAGATACAACAAAGACATTCTTGGAAGTTATTCAAATCAAATGTACGGGTCGGGAATAGAAATAGAAGGAAACATTTATTGTCCAATGGACATTCCTTCTAAGGTGAGCTCAGAAGAAGAAAGAAATTCAAACACTAATTGTCAGAGAATAAATATGCTGAGGAAGAAAGACAACACAACAATTTCATTATTCTGTCTTCTTTCTCCTCAAAAAAGCCCCCTCTCCGAACAAGAAAAAGAATAGAAGAAATATCTCTGTACAAAAAATATAGCAAGGCTGCTGCTTCTTCCTTACATTTCACAGCAGCAAGCTAATAGGAGTACAGAGATTAACAGGATCATAAGCATCTAACTCTTGCATCTATCTCTATCACAAATAAGGGTTCATCTTATACAGATCCTGAAGGATATCAACTCACAACTACTAAAGGATTTATACAGCATAATCAAATTCTTCTTCTTCTTCTCCTTTCCTCTGTTCTTATTCAGTAACTGTAAAAGAGTCCTAAGAATCCCTCTACAAAGAATTCAGTTGGTTCTAAGAGTCTCCTTATCAAAAGACTCAGTGGTTCTAAGAGTCTCCTTATCAAAAGACTCAGTGGTTTTAAGTGTCTCCTTATCGAAAGACTCAGTGAGTGGATCTAAGAGTCTCCTTATCAAAAGACTGAGTGCTAGTTATGAGAGTCTCCTTATCAAAAGACTTCAGCACTTTTGGTGCAATCCTACCAAGGTGGTAGAAGAGTGGACTACCCATATTTTGGGGAACCACTATAAAATTTATGTGTCTTCTGTGTTGCTTTTCTGTGTTGTCCCCTTTGTTGGAACATGCATTCCGCATCTCTTGGTTTGACAATAACAAATCATATTGTATTTGATCATACTTGTTTTGTGTTTATAGTATGCAGGATTCTGTGCTTTCAAATCTCCATGGTGCTGTGTTGTTGCTACCGCGCCGCACTAACCTTACCGATGGCGCTAGAACTGACAAAACCGCTGAGACGAAACCGCTGAGACGAAACCGCGGAGAAGATCTGAAAGCTCTACCGCGCCGCGTTAAGCCTACCGCTGGCGCTAACAACCGCTGAGAAGGAAACCTGCGTTCGAGTAAATGGATGCTGCGTTCGACGAACTGGGTTCGACGAACTCGGTGCTCCATTCGACGAACTGCATGCTCTACCACGGCGCTCGACGAAATGCATGCTTTACTGCGACGTGCTAGAACTATCGCTGGCGCTAGCGATCAACGAAATGGAGGTCGACGAAATGAAGGCGGCGTTCGACGATGATGCGCTCTACGAAGTGCTCTACTGCGGTGCGTTACAACTACCGCTGACCCTAGTTCCGTTCGACGAATCAGATTGAGATCGACGAAAATATGTTGCCATTTGACGAACCCGATTAAGATCGATGAAAATAAGTTTCCGTTCGACGAATCGGATTGAGATCGACGAAAGCTGAGGACAGCTCGACGAAGATGCGCCCAATGAAATGACCTACCACGGAGCTTTAGCACTGACGCTGGCGTTAGCATATATGGAAACTATTGACAGAAAGGAAAGTGGAGAAAAAGGAATGTCGACGGGTCTCTATGTTTGGCAAGTACTATCGCATCGCGTTAGGTCTAACGCCCGGCGGTAGCTTTTGGAAACATCCTGTCTGCAGTTGATTGAGGGGCAAATTTGGAAAGAGATATTGGCTGAAGGAAGAAAATTGCACTATCACGGGGCGATAGTGATACCGCGGCGCGCTAGGCTGTCACAATCGTTTGCGCTCAGAAGTGGCCTTAACTGCCACGATCTGTGTGCGCATCATGTCACTATCGCGGGGCGGTAGTACTAGCGCAGGCGGTAGTTGTCAAATCTATTTAAAGAGCAGTGTCTCCTCCATTATTGCTGGCTGTCATAGAACAAATTGAAGCCTTAATTCAGAGCACTCGTGAGAGCTTTCAGAAGCAGCCAAGACAACTCCGTCAACGTTCGTAAATGCAAGGAACTCAAAGAAAGAACCAACACGCTTATTCTACCAGAAAGTCGCACGCATCAACTCAAAGGATTACTTCGGCGCACCTTCGACAAGATCTTCGAGTTCAACCTAAGAGGGAGTTTGTCTTTAGTTGTTATTTTTCATTTGTAATATTTTTATATTTTTTTGTTCGGTAGAGAAATTCGCCTCGTGTTGGCGACTAGGTCTGGGTAGGACTTATGGAGTAATTCGCCTTGTCCTAGTGACTAGGTCTTGGAAGTAAATCTAGGGGGTGCTCGAGGCCTTTCTGGTGATAGATTGGCTGGAGCGGCTTGAGGCCTTGTCTGGGGAGAGACAGGCTAAAGCCAACCGGTCCTTGGGAGAAGGGTCGGTATAGAAAACGAAAAGAATATTTTATATTTATCTCCCACGATTTCTAGCGTTATAAGAAATCAAGTTTTGTAATTTCTTATTTCAAGTTTAATAAAATCATGTCTCTCTTTTATATTACTTGATTTCTTCTTTGGTATGGCTTTTCTCTAAAATAATTACAAGTGTTGTGAAATAAAGTAAAAAGTTTAAAACCCTTATTCACCCCCCCTCTAAGGGCGCCTACAGATCCAACAAGTGGTATTAGAGCCAGGTTATTCTAATTCGGCTTAACAACCGGAAATAATGGTATCTCTTGATCATGATCTCGCTTCTACTAGTGGGGAAATTTTAATATAAATGAAAAAGTATTATCACCACCTTTATTTATAGGCAAAAATTATAAAGGGTGGAAAACATTAATGAAAATTTTTCTTAAGGCCTTAGATGAAAAAGTTTGGAATATTACTATTGAAAAGCCACCTAGCGTACTAACTAGAAACGAAATTGTTTTAAATGCAAAATCTATGAATAATATATTTTGTATGTTAGACCAAAATATTTTCAAACTTATTTATCCGTTACCTACCGCTTATGAGATTTGGAATTTTCTTGAAGGAACTTATGATTCTACTTCTATAGGTATGGAACAATCGCAAGAACCGGAGAATATACAAGCTTGCACAAATTTTCAAGAATGCTCCTCTCATGATGGATCCATAAAGTGCACATCAAGTGAAAGAGAAGAAGAAGTACTGTCTTCGGAAGAGGAGTGTCAAAAAGATGCCAAAGAAATGATATGTTCAAATCGTGCCTCTCCTGAAAGCAATGTAAGGAAATCAAAATCTCCTATTTATTGTACTTCTATTTCTTCATTACAATTGCTTCAAACTACAAAGCGCAAAATTAAGAAATTTAAAGATGCTAATAAACATTTGTGCTTAGAAAACAAAAATTTAAAGGCAAAAATTAATGAACAATCAAATTCAAATTTATCTAGTTCCTTAGTTGAAAACACTACACCTTGTGTAGAATATAATGAATTAAAAGAAAAACGCAAGGAACTTGAAAAAGAACTTCTTTTTATAAAAGAACAATATGAAAGATTATGTTTAGAAAATTCATCCTTGAAAAATGATTGTGCTAAGTGTAAGGACTATAAAATTGAAATTAAAGAGATGGATGAAACATTTGATGAATATAGAAATAACTATCAAAATCATATTGATTCAATTGTTTAAATTCTTAAAAACAGCACAATCGCTTATAATAAAGTTAGACATAATCTTATAGTTAAGAATGATGAATTAAAATAAAAAATCAACTTGCTTATGAAAATGGTAAATACAAATTCACAACATCAAACTATATCTAAAAACAAGTTGAATATGAATATGAACATCTTAACTATGTTTAATAATGGGAGTAAGAAACATAAAGGATTTGTAAATCAAATTCAAAATCACCATTATTTACAAAATCATGTTTCTCCCAACTTAAAATTAAATGCAAACAAATTTCCTCCAAATTATAAATTCAAAAATCATTTTGAACCAAATATTCTAGTAAACGATTATGGAAATTTGAAAACTAAAAATGATGTTTGTCCATTGTTTGAATGGAGGCCCAAAGTTAAGAATGAAACACTAACTCCACTAAAAAGGGCCCATTCAATTCTATCTCCCCAAAAGCAAACACGTTGTATTTGGGTACCCAAAGGAACCATCTCACCCGGTCGTCTTTGGATACCTAAATCTCTCATTCAATAGTACCCTATCATTTGCATGAAGTAGAAATCAATTAAAAATGAAATATCAATTCTTTACTTCATGATATGCTTAATTTCCTTTTTTTGAATTTCTTTTGTTTTTGTTTCCTTTAACCAACATGATATGGTCACTTTATATAACATGTGATATGACTTTGACACATTAAGCCGAACTTCTTTAATAAATCAGATTGGATGAAATTGAATAAAAAGTCATTTTATTTTTCAAGTGATCTATTTATCCTTTTATTTTTATCCCTCTAAATCCATTCCTAAAAGTCTTATAAAATTTGAAAACTAAATTTGCCATATGATATTTCTAAGACTAAATGAAATAATTGTCGAAATAGATTTAAAAGGTATTTTAGGGGTATTACGCTAAATTTATAAAATGCGCAAATTTTGCTTAGGTATCTAATATATTTGCGTTATTTTGATTACCCTTAGTATGTTTAATCATAATCATGTCAAATCAAAATTAAAAATTGCAAAAAACCATTTGAGAATCTCAACTCTGTTGCTAGCGCCTGGCGTTAGGTTCTAACGCTGGCGGTAGCATAATCTTCCTAAATTCTGATTTATCTAAAATATTATTTTCTGAAACAATTGATTATTAGTATATAATTCCTATATGTTAAAATTCATGATCAGGTATAATAATCTTTCCAATTCAATAGATCTTTTAAATCAAACATCAAGTAGAACTACAAAAGATCTTATTGCTTCCAACACATTGTTTGTGATCATGAGTATTATATGAATTTATTATGTCTTGCATGTATCTCATTTATGATTAGATCATAGAATTAACTTTATATCAATATAAATGATTAAATTTGAATCATCACTTCATTCTATGTCCAAAATTTGAATGACTAGGTTTGTATACATGCAACATTAATGGAATAAATATTACACCATCAAATTGTGATAAAACTCTTCTTTGTAGCATTATCAGCTAATCAATACTATCCTTCATGCTAGTGATCTAATGATGGCATATTAAATCAATTTAAAAAAAAAACAATTGAAAGTTAAAATTCATAATAACTATGTTGCTTTAAAATCAAATCTAAGAAGAAATTAATCTCGCATAAAATCCATAGTTTACAAAATTGGCTCAACAAATTAAGTGCTTAGTATGCCCATCATCATTCAACCACACTATGTGTCTCACTATAGCGAGGGCATAGGATTGTGTGCATTAGAAACCTAACCACTATGTCATGTCTTGTCCTTAACCGGGAAGGGTTCCAGTGGGGCCTTGCGAGGCATTGGGGGGAAAGAGTGCTAGGGTGAACGTTGTCTTTTGTATGCATGTGGGATTAACACCCCAACCTACAGCATGTGTGCAGCTCCTCATGGCCATCCATCACTTAGTACGGGGCTAGGGTGTAGACATTTAGTCCGGGTAGTTTTAAATCTTAGGACATACTTATATTACTCACTGCATGAACATTCCATTACTTATCACTAAAATCATGCATATTTGGGTTGTCTGAAAATGTCCTCTTGTGTCAGCATAATTTATCTTTTTGTGCTTAAATGTTTTTGTAAAACACAAGTATTTGAAAAAGCCATAGTTTCATGCAAATTTGATCCACCTAGAGATCTCCAAAAATTCTGAAATTTTTTGCATGAAGCTTATCTAAGGACACTTAATCAAAATCAAAATTAAAAATTTCAATTTCCCAAAAAAAAAAATCGAGTTCTGTCGCTAACGCGCAGCGGTATTAAGTTACCATTGGCGTTAGTGGATATTCTATGAACTTCCAGTTTTTTTGTTCTCTTTCATTTTTTTCTTCTGTTATTTTTTTTAACAAAAAAAAACAAATCAAAATTTCAACCATAAACATGCTTTGCTTTTCTATATCAAAACAACAACAAAATTGGAAAACCAATTTAAAACATCACAAATATGTTTTTATTTGCTTCATTTTTTTTTCAAAAAATTAAAAATTCTATAAAAACTGATGTGTTTTTCAATGTTTCAAGGATGATATGGTCTATCTTGCCTAGTTTAAAATACAATGTTTCATTCTCTAGTTCAAGTATCTTAATAACATTGTTTTTGTATCATGCCTTGACCATTATCTTATGTGTGCTTTGAAATTGATGATAGAAATCATGTGTAGTATTGCATAGCGTGCCTCTATGTATGAGTAAATGGCTTATATTTGCTAATGATTTTGTTTCACTCACACTTTTGACAAACTACATATGCATTTAATCTTCTCTTACATGATTGTGTAGTGTAACAACATCATATTATTGTTAGGCATGCTTAGTTTTACCTTCACCACATGTTAAAATCTTTTTCATGCAACTATCTTTGAAGAAGTGTGTCTTTTCAAAATCTTTTTGTTTGCACATATAAGTGAATTCGGTGACCTTTGTCGTTAAGCAAAAAAAAAAAATTCAAATGAATAATTGACAAAGATAACTCCACCAAGCACTACTCACCCTCCTGATAAGTCTTAATGAGCATTGTGAGGTTGAGCACCTTGGAGAGAATTGTAAAGTGCCTTGTCTCAAACATTTTTTCCTTTTACACTACTTCTTCTTGTACACCGAATCACAAAAAAAAACTAAAATTCAAAATAATAATTGTGATTCCCCAAGCACTACTTTGCACCCTGATAAGTCTTAATAAGCATTGTGTGTGCAGAGCACCTTGGTAGTTGTACTATTCTTCTATGTGCATTGAAATTTTATATAGCTTTGTGGGTAGAAGTAACTCTAAAAGTGCTTCTTCAATAATATTGTGTTTATTTCATTATACATGTCATGTGTTTTGATTAACTCATATGTATACTTTTATCAAAAACACTATTTTGTACACATCATTATCACTTGTAAGCCTTCTACTCATGAGAATTGGAGTCTATTGCATATCTACATGTATTCTCTAAACTCTTAAGTAAATGCACTAGATAGCTTTGCATGATCATTACAATGTATAAGTGTACTTGATTTCTAAATCTTGAACATTGTATTCTTCTATCTTGTCTTGATAACTTATATCATGCTTACATATTTTTTTCCACTACGCCATGAGAACTCTGTATTGCATACCTTTCAAACTAGTGTATGGCTATGTTAAAACTGAAATTATAGTGTTTACTTAAAATGCTACAACATCTATTTTGTTATGTCTAAAATTCTTAATCATTTACTATGCTTCATAATTCCTATATAGATGTTCACTTCTAAAAATATTTCGTCATGCTTTCCACATCTTAACTACTTGTATGCTCGATCATGAATACATTTTTTTCCTTTTTCCAACAAGTGGTTCCTTTATGACTTTTTCTTCACACTCCTATCTATTGTATTTTTCCTTATATAGTGTTTAAACTCTTTATCATGCTCATTCCCTCTCTACACAGTAATTGCACACTTTTTGTTGGCCTTCCTCTCCACCATCTTTTGATAATACCAAAAGGGGGAGAATAAATTTGAAAGAAATTTACATGTTTGGGGAGTTAAGTTCATAGGAAGATTTGTTGTAGGGGGAGCATTCACTTAGGGGGAGCATTCATTTAGGGGGAGCATATGCACATATCTTAAATTTCATGCTTATCTCTATTATAAACACAAATTCCTATCAATTGTATTATTTCTTTCAAAGGGGATTTGTTATTATCAAAAGGGGGAGTTTGTTGGAACATGCTTTCCGCATCTCTTGGTTTGACAATAACAAATCCTATTGTATTTGATCATACTTGTTTTGTGTTTATAGTATGCAGGATTCTGTGCTTTTAAATCTCCATGGTGCTGTGTTGCTGCTACCGCGCCGCACTAACCTTACCGCAGGCGCTAGCACTGACGAAACCGCTGAGACGAAACTGCCAAGATGAAACTGCTGAAAAGATCTGAAAGCTCTACCACGCCGCGTTAAGCCTACCGCTGGCGCTAACAACCGCTGAGAAGAAACCGCTGAGAAGGAAACCTGCGTTCGACGAAATGGATGCTGCGTTCGACGAAGTGGGTTCGATGAACTCGGTGCTCTATTCGATGAATTGCATGCTCTACCACGACGCTCGACGAAATGCATGCTTTACCGTGACGCGCTAGAACTACCGTTGGCGCTAGCGATCAACAAAATGGAGGTCGATGAATTGAAGGCAGCGTTCGACGATGATGCGCCCTACGAAGTGCTCTACCGCGGTGCGTTACAACTACCGCTGGCGCTAGTTCTGTTCGACAAATCAGATTGAGATCGATGATAATATGTTGCCGTTTGACGAACCAGATTGAGATCGACGAAAATTATTTTCCATTCGACGAACTGGATTGAGATCGACGAAAGCTGAAGACAGCTCGATGAAGATGCGCCCGACGAAATGAACTACCGCGGAGCGTTAGCACTGACGCTGGAATTAGCATATATGGAAAATATTGACAGAAAGGAAAGTAAAGAAAAAGGAATGTCGACGGGTCGCTATGTTTGCCAAGTACTATCACGGCGCGTAAGGTCTAACGCCCGACGGTAGCTTTTGGAAACATCCCATCTGCAGTTGATTGAGGGGCAAATTTGTAAAGAGATATTGGCTGAAGGAAGGAAATTGCACTATCGCGGGGCGATAGTGATACCGCGGCGTGCTAGGCTGTCACAATCATTTGCGCTCAGAAGTTGCCTTAACTGCCACGATCCGTGTGCGCGTCATGTCACTATCGCGGGGCGGTAGTACTAGCGCAGGCGGCAGCTGTGAAATCTATTTAAAGAGCAGCTGCTCCTCCGTTGTTGCTGGCTGTCATAGAACAAATTGAAGCCTTAATTCAGAGCACTCGTGAGAGACTTCAGAAGCAGCCAAGACAACTCCTTCAACGTTCGTAAACGCAAGGAACTTGAAGAAAGAACCAACATGCTTATTCTACCAGAAGGTCGCACGCATCAAATCAAAGGATTACCTCGACGCACCTTTGACAAGATCTTCGAGTTCAACCTAAGAGGGAGTTTGACTTTAGTTGTTATTTTTTATTTGTAATATTTTTATATTTTTTTGTTCGGTAGAGAAATTCGCCTCGTGTTGGTGACTAGGTCTGGTTAGGACTTAGGGAGTAATTTGCCTTGTGCTGGCGACTAGGTCTAGGGAGTAGATCTAGGGGGTGCTCGAGGCCTTTCTGGTGATAGATTGGCTAGAGCGGCTTGAGGCCTTGTCTGGGGAGAGACAGGCTAAAGCCAACCGGTCCTTGGGAGCAGGGTCGGTATAGAAAACGAAAAGAATATTTTTTATTTATCGCCCACGATTTCTAGCGATATAAGAAATCAAGTTTTGTAATTTCTTATTTCAAGTTTAATAAAATCACGTCTCTCTTTTATATTACTTGATTTCTTCTTTGGTATGGCTTTACTCTAAAATAATTACAAGTGTTGTGAAATAAAGTAAAAAGTTTAAAACCCTTATTCACCCCCCCTCTAAGGGCGCCTACAGATCCAACACCCTTTACAGTTTTTTGTTTTTTTGATGATTACTTTATTATGTATTGGTGTTGATGATTGCATAATACTTAGTAATTTTTATTGTGTGTGTGCATATTTGGGTAAAGTTTTAAAACTCTATTCACCCCCCCCCCTCTAGAGAATACATAGAGGCACACTGTGCACTTTCAATTGGTATCAGGGCGAGGTTGATCATAAAAAAGGTTAACACCTTGATAAAAAGATCTCCTTACACATATTTCTTTATTTAAACTATTTCAAAAGAAAAATGAGATCTAAGGACTATGCATCAACAAGACCACCAATGTCTAACTTAAATAAGTTTACACTATGGAAGACCAGAATAGCTGTATATGAAATCCTTTGATGAAGACATTTTTGATGTCATTGTTTCAGGTCCCCCATCTCCAGTCAGACAAGATGTCAGTGGATCTGTGACATAGCAACCTGTGCCCAGAGCTGAATGGACTGAAACTGAAAAGAAGTAGAAGGCATGTGATTCTAAGGCAATGAACATCTTGGCCTCCACCATGTCAGATGATATCTTCCAAAAAGTAGCTGACTGTAACTCAGCAAAAGAGATCTGGGAATCTCTTTCTAAACTAGTAGAAGGCATGTAGCTGAAATGTAATAAATGAGCTGAAAGGTCAGGATAAGGAGATTCTGACTAAATAAATGATAAGCTTCTCATGTGCTTCCCAAGCTCATGTAACTCAAGGATCTAGGCCATTAGAGAATCCAGATGATATAGTGAGATCTTTACTGATGCTTTGCTAGGAAAGCTCAAATCTTATGAGCTGCTACTAAAGAGTAGGGCTGAAACAGAGACTAAGGAGATAGTCTCAACTCCTATCCAAAGGAGTCTTGCCTTAAAGGCTGATGAGGGAGGGCCTTCCACTCCTGAAGATGAGATGTTCAGTCTGTTAGCAAGAAGATTTAAAAAGTGGGTCAAGACAAAAGACTCAAGAAGAAAAGAGTAGAGCTCAAAACCCAGATTTGATAAGACTCCAAAGTAGGAAGTGATCTGCTTTTCTTCCAGGAAACTAGGACATACAGCTCCTATGTGTCCTGAAGAATAACAGGACAGGAGCAGTAGTAGAAAGGAGCACAAGAAGTAGAAGTCCTTCAAAAGAAAGGATAAAAAGAAGGGAAAGGGTTTCATTGCTAAAACCTGGAGTGAGATAGAGTCTGAATCATGCTCTTCATCAGAGAGTGATGAAGAAACTACTGCTGAAGCTGCATGTCTGATGGCACTAGATGTCTCCTCAGATGATGAAGGAGACCATGTAAGTCTCTTTGATAGATTTGAATTTAATTCAGAAGAATTTAAAATTATCTCTAAAGAATTCTGTAATGTCTATCTTAAAATTCAAAAAGAAATAGAAACAGTTATGGAAGAATTGGTAAACTTCAAGAAAGATGATATATACCTAGAAAATTAGGATTTAAGAAATAAAAATCATAATTAGGAATCAGAACAAACTGAAATAACAAATGAAAACTCAAAGCTAAAAGAAGAGCTAACAAAGGCACAGGCCTTTGTGGACTCACTCAAAGGGAGGAGTCAAAAGCTCAAAGATATTACACAAAATCTCTCCATGATATTTAAGCACCTAGATCTAGGAGCAGACCCATGCACTAGCACAAAAGTCCCTAGTAGACCTGCATGAAAAAATCTAATTAGATTTGTTAGACCTAATGACTATCAAATAAATGAGAGTAGTGTAGCCTTTAAAGAACAGAACAATAATAATCCTAATAAAATCACTACATTTCAAATAGCAAATTCTAATAGTGAAAAGAAAACTGTTAAGAAAAATAATCAAGACAAACCAATAAATCTAAATCAAAAAGGTAAAATCAAAAGCAGAATCATTAGGCACTCTACAGATTTATTATAATTAGATACATTCTATACACATTTCAAGTTTTTTGTTCAATATCAAGAGTAGGGATTGTATGGGAGGTAGAAGGGATATCAATAGAAGGGGTTTTGAAGATGGGTCTGTTCTAGAGAAGCAGGAAGAATTACTGCAGTAAAATGTTCTGATATCATATGAGTATCAGAAGGTGGTTGTTGATAAGGAGTCTGAGCTGGTTGTATATTGGCTGGTGTATCAAGTATGGATGTTGCACGGTCATCAAAAACTAGAGAAGAGGGGGAGATGGTGGAATTTGACCTGGCTTCAGAATTTGCCGAGTCCACTTTGAGAAAATCCCGATATTGATTCTTTTTCCAAGAGGAATGGGCACTCCTTTGGATCGGCACACCACTAGATAGTGGTGATATAACACTTGACTCATAATCCGCATGTATGCATTCTTTTTATGGGCATACTTATGTCCAATCAGTTTTAGTAGGCATCTTCCCCAGCTGATTCGTTTATTCAGAACCAAAATTCCCATGATTTGTAGCCGTTGCTATAGAATTGCATCATGAGCAGAAATCTTACACAGTAATACTTTGTCTACTATATCGAACAAGAACCGATATTCCTCAGAGAGATCATTCTTCTTGAGATTAATTTCCTTCTCTTTATTGAAGTTCATGATTTGCTGGGCTTGTTGGGTTTCTTGCGCTAAAAGGTCAGAAGATTCCTCACCTATTGGTAAATCAAATATGAGGTTAAGTAATACCTCTGTGATGTGGATGTCGGTATATTAAATTTTCCCACATAGGGACCCATCCTTGTAGACGCTGATAGTGTCTTTCAGCTCAATTAATTCTACATCATACATGTTGCTCCTTGTAAAAATTAGTTTTATAAGTCCTGCAGTTTGGAAGAAACCCAAAATTCCATTGAAATTTTCAGCAGCAACATTGAACGATTTGATGTCAACATCGAACCCTGAATTCACCTTTGGAGGAGCCATTCAATATTACAAGAGTACTGGGAAAAACAATAGACGACGAGAGGAGGGGAGCAATAAAACACGAGAGTAAGAGAGAGTAAATTCGAAAGCACAATGAAGTCTAACGACTGTGTTGCATTTAGAAGATGATTCGTTGTAACTTAGGGTTTTTCTCAAAGCAACGTCAAAAAGAAAGAGATGTTGCGCCCCAAAATAGGTCTAAGTAGATTCCAGAAGAAAATTCTTTGCGTGCTCAAAATATCTACGTTGCGTCGAGTGAAAATCGACATGACTTCGAATAAATGCAACAACTATTGAGTTGATGCATGCGTTGATATGAATTCAACGATGTGTCAAGTGCTATTTGAATTAACAATCCCAGACAGCTCTTGAAGCTGGCGTCCAGTAGAAATCAACGGTACGTCGATTTGTATTTGACGCAGCTCTAAATAAACATTTATATTTTTCTCAAAATTTTGTTGTTTTCCCAGCAATAAATTTTCAATATTTCTGTAAGTAGATCTTCTTCCTTGGAGCCTTCCTTAACCTTGCAATTTTCCAGCAAATCTTTTGCTCCAGTCATATGCATGGAGCATCCACTATCCAAGTACCACTGCTGGTTTGTGGTAGGACATGCTCTTCTCTGCACGTAAACTTAACCATTAGCATAGACCCTCACTTTCTGGGGTCCATTTCTTCTACCATCATAAGGAGTTATGAAAGAATATGCTGGTCTTTCAGGATACCCCTTAGGTTGATGAAGTGCTGATTTATTATACCAGCAATGTTTTTCTTTGTGACCAAGTTTAGAATAATAATTACATTTAAAGTTGAAGTGAGAATTTGCAGGAGGGAATCTAGAATTAATTAAAACATTTTTTGGAAACATACTTCGAGAAGAAGTCAACGCATCATTACGGTTGCGTCAAAAGGAATTCGATGTGTCTATTTAGTTACATCGATAGAAGGTTGATGCAGGATGCTGGTTGCATTGAGTATGATTCAACGCACCTTCATACCTGCTTCAAATTAATGTCGAAGCACTTGCAGAACTCTGTTAAATTGCATTCGATGCATCTTTAAAGTTGTGTCGAGTTCTATTTGACCCATAATTCATTTTATTGAAAGATTGATTGTTGTTATGCATCTCTTGGTTTGAGAATAACAAATACCATGATGTATTTGATCTAGTATTTTGTGTTTATAGTGTGCAAGCCTTATCTCTCCCCAAATAAGGCCTCAAACCGCCCCTAGATCTACCCTAGACCTAGTCACCTCAACACGCGGCGAATTACAGAATCCACCCTGAATCTGACGTCCACTCCGGATGATTTTCCCCCAAAGTCTCGCAAGACTTAGTCGCCACAAAATATAATGAATTTCCCACGAAATCCTTCCCGGAATCTGACGTTCTCCCAGAACAATTTCTCCACTCTCGTTACAAAAAGATAAAATTGAAATAGAAAATATGTAAAAGAAAAACTCCCCAAGGATTTTTAAAGGTGATGACGAAGGCGATGAAGACTTTGGCATTCTTGATGTGACTATCCTTTGTGTTGAATATACCTGATAACACTTCTCCTTCAAGATCTCCTTATGATCTCCGTGTTTGCCCAAGGGGGTTCTCAAAATATCTGGAGATGAGGCTATCTCACAGGAATCAGAGTTATGGCTTTGGAGGCAAAAGAAATCATTGTAATAGAAGGAGGGGAGCCGCTCTTTAAATAAATCTCGGGATCTAACGCTAGCATTAGTGATAATGTCAGGCGGTAGCTAAATTAAGTAAGACCAATACACAGATCATGGCAGATATGGAAGTCGCGCCCCACAAATTTCGGGCAAGGCCGCTACCGCCAGGCGGTAACGTTATTGCCCCACGTTAGGGTTGATAACGATCCACCATTGATCTCCTTATACATTTGGCTCCTTGATCACGTGTTGATTGATGGCCATTTGTTATGTTACTGTCGAACGATAAAGCTAATGCACCGCGGTAGTAACTTGCTATGTATAACTTTCTCGACGATATGTCATAGTGTCATCTTGACGTCTTAACAATATAGCAAGCACCGGGTGGTATCGCTACCGCTAGTGTTATCCCTCAGATATTAACAATGTCGTTGCTATGCTGCAGCTTTGGCTTGACGCCTTGATGATATCACTACCACCTGTCGGTATCGCTACCGTTGGCGTTAGCATAAAAAGATTTGCTTTGTCATCCATCTTCTATCCACGTTCAATATATGTTTATACCTATATGACTTGCATACTATAAACACACAAAAGACTAGATCAAATACATCAAGGTATTTGTTATTCTCAAACCAAGAGATGCGGAACGTATGTTCCAACACATTCCTTAAATGGTGAATGACCAAGGAGACGTGATGGCCCTTATTTATTAGGCCGGAAACAACTACAATAGAGCAGAGAGTTGGCATTTCTGAGATCTCTGAGCGAAGCCCTCCACCTCCTTGATGATGACCAGGTTACCCAGCGCTGCTTAGTTCCCCTGTCATTCAAATCCTACACGGATGAGGTTTGGTGCGACATCCTGCTGATGGACGTTTGTCATGTGTTGTTAGGCCGCCCCTGGCTCTACGACCGTGATGTGACACACTATGGTCGCGCCAACACATATGAGTTCAAATTCAACGGCAAGACTGTCACCTTGAGACCGACTGTGCCGAAAGAGCCGGTAGTGTTGGCTAAGGATACCTCTGTCCCGGTAGAAAGGAAAGCGTTGAGTTTAGTTGGAAGGAAAGAATTTGTGAAGGACTCCTTCCTTAAGGGTATGATGTACGCTCTTGTTCTCATGAGTGCAAAGACTGATAGTGGCATAATGGATGATTTACCCCGAGAGCTACGGGTATTGTTGGAAGAGTTTAAGGACGTTTACCCGGACGAGCTGCCTTCGTCATTGCCACCATTTAGAGATATACAACATGCCATAGATCTTATCCCCAGATCGTCCCTACCAAACCAGCCCCACTATAGGCTTAATCCCGCTGCCCATAAAGAGTTACAAACCCAGATTGAGGATTTACTGAGTAAGGGATTCACTAGGACGAGTATGAGCCCATGTGCTGTCCTAGCCCTTCTTGCCCCTAAGAAGGATGGCACTTGGCGCATGCGTGTTGATAGCTGAGCTATCAACAAAATTACTATAAAATATAGGTTTCCAATTCCGCGACTAGATGATCTCTTGGATGTCCTATCAGGTGCGACTATTTTCTCGAAGTTAGACTTACGGAGTGGTTACCATCAGATCAGGATTCGGGAAGGGGATGAGTGGAAGACTGCGTTCAAATCTAAGGATGGGTTGTATGAGTGGCTAGTGATGCCCTTTAGGTTATCCAATGCCTCCAGCACCTTCTCTCGGATGATGACGCACATTTTTAGGCTGTATATGGGGAAGTTTGTTGTAGTATATTTCGACGACATCCTAGTCTTTAGCACCTCCCCCGCCGAACATCTCTCCCACATCAAAGTGATCCTCTCCACCTTAAGAAAGGAAAACTTATTTCTAAACCTTAAGAAGTGCACATTTTATGTTCCGGAGGTCGAGTTCTTGGGTTACATCGTTGGTTCTGAAGGTGTTCGTGTTGACCCAGGAAAGGTCCAAGTGATTAGAGACTGGCCCGAGCCCACTAGCCTACGAGAGGTATGAAGTTTCCATGGGTTAGCAACGTTCTACCGTCGTTTCATACACGATTTTGGTAGTATCATGGCGCCCATTACTGACTGTATGAAGAAGGGCGAATTCACATGGATGAAATCCGCCACGTTTGCATTCCGTCGTATAAAAGAGCTTATGACCGAAGCACCGGTGTTGCATCTCCCTGACTTCACAAAGGTCTTCGAGCTTACTTGTGATGCATCTGGCGTAGGAATTGGAGGCGTCTTGAGTCAAGAGGGTCACCCGATTAGTTATTTTAGTGAGAAATTAGCGGGCGCTAAGTTAAATTATTCCAATTATGATAGGGAGTTTTATGCGGTCGTTAGATGTTTACATCATTGGAGGCACTATCTCCTTTCTAAGGAATTTGTGATCCTCTCTGATCTTGAAGCATTACGATTCATCAACGGTCAGCACAAAATCAGCCCACGCCATGCTAAATGGGTATACTTCTTGCAAGAGTACACATTTAATCTAAAGCACCTTATGGGGTCCGAAAACCGAGTTGCTGACGCACTCAGTCGCCTCACCCTCTTGCTTTCCTCCATGCAAGTCCACGTGGTCGGGTTCGAGCGCATAAGGGATGAATATGCCACATGCCCTGATTTTCAGGAGCCATATCTATCCGCCAAGGATAGCTCTCCCACGACCATTTCAGCCTTTTCACTAAGGGACGGTTATCTGTTTAAACATGGGAAATTGTGTATCCCTCGCTCCTCTTTGCGACTCCACATCATTTAGGAGCTACACAGTGGTGGATTGAGTGGGCACTTCGGAAGAGACAAAACAATTACGCTCGTAGAGGAGAAATTCTATTGGCCCAAGCTGAAGGCGATGGTTGGGAGGGTAGTGAGCAGTTGCCGTACGTGTCGAGTTTCTAAGGGAACTAAGTCCAATGTCGGTTTGTACACCCCTCTACCTATCCCATCCATACCATGGGAAGACATGAGCATGGACTTCGTATTAGGCCTTTCCCCCACCCTTCGACGTCACGACTCTATTTTCGTCGTTGTGGATAGGTTCTCCAAAATGGCATACTTCCTCCCATGTAGTAAGACCGACGACGCTTCTCACATGGCGAAGCTGTATTTTAAGGACGTCGTTAGTCACCGCGGAGTCCCGAAGACTATTGTCTCGGATAAGGACTTAAAGTTCACTAGCTACTTTTGGAAAACCTTGTGGATTCTTCTGGGAACCAAATTACTATTCTCCGCGGCTTATCATCCGCAAATTGATGGGCAGACGGAGGTAGTCAATAGAAGCCTAGGAAACCTTCTTAGATGTCTAGTGAGCGATCATAAAGGCACGTGGGATCTTCTTCTTCCTCACGCCCAGCTGGCCTATAAAATAACTCCAAAAATCGGTCCACCGGCCTGTCTCCAAACGAGATTGTTTATGGGTACAAGGCCCCTGTGCCTCTTGACTTGGTTCCGTTGCACCCAACGTACAAGAAAAGTCAGTTCGCACAATCCTTCACCCAACATATTCATGACTTACATGCATGTATACGAGCTACCTTGACCGATCAATATGAGTCTTATCGAACGCACGCTAATTTACATAGGAGGGTGTCACACTTTCAAGTCGGCGATCTGGTTTTAGTACGGTTAGTTTCTGAACGAATGCCAACTGGCACCGTTAAAAAGTTAGCACCAAAGTGTGTCGGCCCTTTTCATATTATAAATAAGCTAGGTGACAACGCTTTCGTGTTAGATTTGCAGGCTGATTGGGGTATATCCCCTATTTTTAATGTCTCGGATTTGACGCCATTTGTTTCGCCTCCGCATGAGTTGGATTCCTTGTCGTCTTCTCCCTCCACTAAATATTCTAATGGGTTGGGGAGTGGTAGTTCGGATGATCTCTCTCCTTCGGTCCCCGCAGGTATAACATCGGATGGTACGTTGTCTTCTTTTATTCCTACTGATGACATGTTTCCCAGGTTTCCCAAGACGTTTCTCACTCCAGATGTGATCCTGGCTGCTGAGCCACTTGCTACTCTTGATGGTGCTACCTATCGCTTCCTCATCCATTGGCGTGACTGTCCTCCCTCAGACGACTCTTGGGTACTCGCGACTAAGCTTCAACGTTTGGACGCCGAGCTTCTCCGCCACTATCTCTCGGATCACGCATCGGAGATACGTGATATTGAGTGGGGGAGGATTGATGGCGCGGCCCCTCCGACACTCCTTGATGATGACCCGGTTGCCGAGGCACTGCGACACAAAGATCTGAGGTGCCATGTTGATGCTGAAGGAAGCCCGCCTTACAATCTCCGCCCGCGGTGTGCCAAAGCCGCCGTGAAAAATTAAAGTTTTATTTATGCACTTTTATTTATGCACTTTTATTTTATATTAATGAATATAAAATTATTTTATGCTTGATGATAATTTTATATTCATTAAATGGTTGTAATTTTTAATTTTTTATTTATTTTGGTGTGTATTTAGCCATACGGATGGATGAGATTACATCTCCATCATGGATGGTTAAGGTTTTGTTGTAACCCCTATATAAGGAGGCTTTTATGATGAGATTAAGCATTGAAGAAAAAAAAACCCTATTTCCCTCATTGGAAATTTCGGCCACAAGGAGGAACTCCTCTAGCCTCCGCCCCCTTGGTGTGAAGCCTCCCTTACGATCTCCATCCCGTTCGGTGTGACTCCGGCGTGGCTTCCTTCGGTGCCACTCCAAGGAAGAAGGTTGCAACCCCATTCGGTGTGACGCTGGTGGATCCGTGGAGAGAGTGAATCTCCCACCTTATCTTTTGTGTGTTCATCTTCTTGGTTGGGTAATCTCTTTCTCATATTGTGACTTCTTTCTGTGAGATTTGTAGAGGTTTATTCAAACCGTCCTTTCCGTGATTTTTAAAACGCATTGCTTGCAAGTTCTGATTTTGATTCGTTGTTATTGAATCTCTTGTGACCCGGATTGGGAAGATCCATTGCGGGAGCAAACTCGGCCTAGCCTTGACTTGTTCTCCAAGATTTGGCACAATTTGTGTTAACAAGGGAGTTAATCTCAACTAAAGTTTCGACCGCTACTAATCGTTTGCCGCCGATCCGAAATAAATTAATTGCTGCGCTTGAAACGGCTCAAGTTACAAGAATAGATTCTTGTGTAGGTGCAGTGAGTTGTGTGCTTGTTGGAGAGGTAGGTCTTAAAGACGTTGTATCGAGTCCGGCTTTCGGTGAGTTGTGTGCTTGTTGGAGAGGTAGGTCCTAAGGATGTTGTATCGAGTCCGGCTTAATTTTATCAATCGGATTTTGGGAGCCAACCGACCCCTTTTCGTTCGCTTTTTGGTCGGAGCCCTTCTATGTTGTTTTTAATTTCTGTGATGATGGTTTTCCGTTAGCGTAAACGAATGCGTGTCCCGTCCTCCACTACATCATCCTTTGAATGGTCGGCCAAAAGTAACATTATCGTAGAATATTCTTCTCCAACGTACGACTCCTCGAGTGGCTATCACACTCGCCAGAGTATACCTCTTCCAGGACTCTAAGGAACTCGGCCTCTGAGAGGCACTGAGTCAGAGAACTAGGAATGGTACTCTGATAGAGGCCTTCATCATGGAGAAAATAATAGGCCATCTTATTTTAGAAATGCTTCTTCTCCTCCACGATCGATAGGAGTTCTCCCATGGTGAGGTAGGTCATGAAAGGGGTCCATATAGGATGGATGCTTCTCGATCTCCATCAATTCTCCTTCTTTGATGAACAGACTGAATAGTTCGATCAGGGAGTCTCCCACCCTGGGACTGTACTTGGCCAGCCAGTCTATTAAGCCATTCTCTTCCCTCAGGACATGGTGTATGAAGATGGATATGAAGGTGCCGATCAAGCTTTTGACCTTCATGAGCTACCGCAGGAGGATTGGTTCTATCTCCTCGAACTTCCCTTAGATTTGTGATGTAACCACCATTGAATGCATATGAGTTTGGATATCTTGGATTCCAAGCTCCTTGGCCAGGAGGAGGCCCACGATAATGTCCTCGTATTTGGCTTGGTTATTGCTTACGGGAAAAAGAATCTCCACCGCATGCTCAAGTTTTGTCTCTTAGGGGCTCACCGGGGTGATCCCTACTCAGAGAGAATCCCTCCCTAATGCTCCGTCCACGAATATTTGCCAGGAGATGAATTCTTATGCCCCTCCTATTGATGCGCAAAACTATGCTTGCAAATGATAACGACAAGTGTACCATATCGAATGTAGTGTAGGTTATAAAAACCAAGGTCGTATTAGACTCGGGGCGGTTGAGTACTCTTACTTCAAGAAAATCTCTATTATCTTATCAATTAAACTTTAAGTTGGTTTGCAAAAAGAAAATAAAACAATGAAGAAAGAGAAGAATGAGAAAATAAAACTACTTTATTGATAAAAGAAATTACAAACTATGAAAAGGTAGCTACAAACTATTTAATTGAAAATACAAATTGCATAAAGAAAAAGGATTACAAGAACTACTAAAACATGAAAATAATATAAGAAATGAAAGTTCTAATCCTAAAAATTCATCTCCAAAATTCCTCCCAAAACATCTGCTGGAGCTGGCTTTTTATAGCTGCAAAATTGAGGTTACATGCCCTTGGTCACGCCCGTGACCAAGGGGCATGTAGGAGGCATGATCGGTGCTGGCGGAGAGGACGCGTTCTGGCTTCAATGCAGGCGTTCCGGATGCGTCACGCCCGAGGTCACGCCCGTGACCTGGGGCGTGTAATCTTTAAATGTGCTACTGGCAGGAAATCTTTGGCGGGAAGGCGCGCGGGCGAGTCACGCCCGTGACTGGGTGTCACGCCCTCGGTCACGCCCGTGACCTGGGGTGTGTAACTTTAAATGATGTGGAAGGCTTGATCTATTGGACATGTGTGTCACATCCCTTTGTTTGAGAATAACAAATCCCAAATTGTATTTGATCTTGCTTGTCGTGTGTTTATAGTGTGCAGGAACTATAGGTGCAATACTCCACAGGTAGAAAGCAACTGAATTCAAAAATCTGGAAGAATGCACTACCGCCAGCGTTAGAGCTACCGCCAGGCGCTAGCTCAGGTCCCGTTCGATGAATTTGCCTGCGTTCGACGAAAACTCCGTTCGACGAAAATTTTCGTTCGATGAAAATTTCGTTCGACGAAAATTTCCGTTCGACGAACTTGAAGCTCCGTTCGACGAAAATTTTGTTCGACGAATTCCGTTCGACGAAAGTTTGTTCTGCTACGCCGCCGACGGTTTCGCAACCGCTCCACATGACGCTACCGCCAGCGCTAGCGCTACCGCCTGGGGCTATGTCAAGTTTGTGCACAATGCCACGCCGCCGACAGTTTCGCAACCGCTCCACACGAACGCTACTGCAGGCGCTAGGAGCTACCGCAGGCGCTAGCGAGAAGTTCTATATATTGGAGCTTTGCTTCTTATTTTGGCAATCCATCCCAGAGAGGTTGCAAGTGCCATAATTCTATTGTTGTTATGCTGCCGAAGATGGATCTCCCACAAAAAGCTTAAGGAGAATTCTGGAGGAGGACAATGTCACGCTACATCCAAAGGACGATCGCTTCAACCTCGCTTATGCTACATCGATCCTTCATCCTCATCTTCAGAGATCTCATATGGGGAGTTTTATTATTGTTATCTTTATTTTCATTCCATACTTTTTGTAACCGTTTAGAGAATTCGCCTTGTGTTGGCGACTAGGTCTGGGTAGGACTTAGGGGGAATTCTCCTTGTGTTGGCGACTAGTTCTAGGTGATTAGATCTAGGGGGCTCGAGGTCATATCCAGGGAAGGATTGGCTAGAGCGGCATGAGGCCTTATCCGGGGAAGGATAGGCTAAAGCCAACCGGTTTGTGGGGATACAAGTCGGTATAGAAAAGGAAAAGATATTTACATTTGTACGCCTCCGATTTCTAGCGAGATGGAAATCAAATTTATGTAAACACTTTTTTCATATAATATAATCATGTCTCTTTTTGTGTTTACTTGATTTCTCTCCTTTTGCGTAATCTCTAAAATATAGGTTACTAAGTTTTCAATTCTAATTACTTTATCTAAATTGTTTAGTTTAATCTCTTTCATCATAAAACAATTTAGTAGTTGTTTCTAAACTTGGTTATTATGATATTCTCACAAATTAGCTAAATTGTTATTTTGCCTTTTCATATTATAAAACAATTTAGTAATTTTCAAAACATTATTTAAAAGAATTTTTATTCCCTTATTCACCCCCCTCTAAGGGCGACGTAAGATCCAACAAGTTGTATCAGAGCGAGGTTATTCCAAACGGTTTAAAAACCAGGAATAATGGCGTCTCATGATCTCGCCTCTACTAGTGGGGGAAATTTTCTTGAAAATGAAAAATCTTTGGCACCACCTTTATTTGAAGGCAAAAATTATAATGGGTGGAAAATTCTTATGGAAAAATTTCTTAAATTAATCTTTGGATATTAAAGTATGGAATATTACAATTAAAATGCCCCCAAGTATTTTAAATAAAAATGAAATGTTTTTAAATGCCAAATCAATGAATAGTATATATTGTGCATTAGATCAAAATATTTTCAAACTTATTTATACACTTCCTACTGCTTATGAAGTTTGGAAATTTCTTGAGAATACTTATAGTCTTCCTTCCACAGATGATGAACAAGAGCAGTTCCTTGTGGATCCAAGAGAAGAAACTGATGAGGACTTATGCTTGGAGGAAGAAGAACACAATGTCACAATATTGGACTCATTTGTTGGCAACACATCAAGCAAAAGAGAAGACGAAAATTCAACTATGGAAGTGGAATGCGAAGAAGATGTCAAAGGAACCCTTGGTTCAAATCTTGCCTCATCCCATAGCAATGTAAGAAAATCGACAAGGACTCATTCGAAAGATGATGAACAAGAGGAATTCCTTATGGATCCAAGAGAAGAAATCGACAAGGACTCATTCTTGGAGGAAGATAAATCTAAGAGAGAAATCGACGAGGAATTCCTTATGGATCCAAGAGAAGAAATCGATGAGGACTTATGCTTGGAGGAAGAAGAATACAACGTCATAATATTGGACTCATTTGTTGGCAACACTTCAAGCAAAAGAGAAGAAGAAATGTTGTCTTTGGAAGAGGAGTGCCAAAAAGATGTTAAAGGAACGTTATGTTCAAATCTTGCCTCTCCCGATAGCAATGTAAGTAAATCAAATTCTTCTATCTTTGTGACTAATTCTATTTCCACATTACATATGCTAAAAATTGCTAAACGTAAAATTAAGAAATAGAAAATTACAAATGATAAATTATGTTTAGAAAATAAAAGGTTAAAAGCTAATGTTAATGTAGAATCTAATTATGATGTGGCTTCTCTATCTTGCTCTTTAGTTGAAATTTCTACTCCTTGTTTTGATTGCAATTTTTTAAAAGAAAAATTCAAGGATATTGAAAAAGGGCTCTTAGTTTCTAAAAAGCATAATGAAACATTGATATTTGAAAATGATGCTTTAACTTGTAAGTTAAGACAATTAAAATCTTTTGTTGAAAAAGTTCTAATTTCTAGTAATGACTTTCATCATAAGATTTTGAATAACAAAGATAAATTAACTTACAAAATCATTTCTAAAAAGGACCATTTTCACACATCAACTCAATAGGAGTTTAGTTTCAAAAGGAATTTTGACCCTCACAAAATTCTAAAGAGTCAATATTATAAGTCTCAATATATTTTCAATCATGACTTATATTTAAAAACTCCTTTTCATGAAAATCAAACTACAAAATATTATCCTTCATATTATAAGAGTATGTCTATAAGAAAGAGTGGAAATAAAAATCATCAAAATAATAATCAATCTTTTAAAACATATTGTAACCCACTCTTTCAACAATCACTTCTAAAGAAAGACAATCACTCTTATAAACTTTCAAAGAATCCATGTAATAAAATTCATTATGATTATCAACATCAATCTATTTTGAAAAATAATTTGAATAAACATAAATCACAAATGAATTATTTTTCAAACAAATGTAATCATATAAAGATGTCAAATAATCATAACATGAATTTAAAAGATAAACAACCAATGTATGAATGGAGACCCATAAAGAAAAATGGCATATCATCTTTAATTAAAAAGGCCCGTTCATCATCATCTTCCCAAAAGCCACCACGATGTATTTGGGTACCCAAAGGAACCATCCCACTTGGTCCCCTTTGGATACCTAAATCTCTCATTCATTAGTATCCAATCATTTGCTTGAAGTAGAAACAATTAAAAATGGAATATCAATACTCTACTTCATGATATGCTTATTGTCACTTTTCTTTTGTTTATTTTTTTTTATTATTTTTTGAACAAACATGCTATGATCACTTTATGTATCATGAAATATGACTTTCACATATTAAGCCTAATGTTTATCAAATCAAATTTGAATTAAAATTGAACATTAAGTCATATATATTTCAAAGTGATCTATCTCTCATCTTTGATTGTTCTTTATACTTTAAATCCTTTACCCTTAATTGTCTTGAATTATCATTAGAAATAGAATATTGAAATTTTATAGTAAAGCGAACTAGGCTTGCCCATTTGAGTTCATTTGGTGCTGTCAATTTGCCCAATTTCAACTCCATTTTAAAAAAAACTATCTTAGTTTGCTTGATTTGGAAATTTCCGTGTTTATGGATTTTTCATCACATGCTATCCTTAGTTTAATTGTTTCATATATTAATTTAGATATTATGTGTGTGATGTGTGTCACCAATGTTTGCATGTAACTTAGACCTTAGAATCATCATGTATCATTAAGATCAAATCAAAAGTTTAATTATTTCATTCTAGGTCTAAAGAAAATTAATTTGAAAACTTCTCATATTACATGCAACATTATCTCCATTAATCCTATGTAATAACATTGCATTCAAACTCATCATCCTAGCATCACTTCTTGGTCTATGCTTATATATTTATGCTAGGTATAACACTTACAATGTTATTTAAATTTCATGATAACTATGTGATTTGAAATCATAAATAGAATACTAAAATTCCAACAAACACATAGTTTATGGATTAATCATTAGAATATATATGAATATTGTATCATAAATCATATATTATCATGCAAAACCAAAGATCAATAAATTCAATTATTGAATGGTATTTTATTTCAAAACTATATATTTGTGATCTTTGTCTTTGATATGATAGCATGATCATCATTTTCTAGACTTACAATTCAAACATGCTCATTCAAAAGAAAATCACCAAATCATATTGTCATAAGTCTAGAAGAATTAGAATTTACATACATCATGATGATCTAACATATATTCTATGCAAAATTCTCTATAATCATAAATCATAGTTCATGTTCTATCAAGAAATATCTCAAATCAATAATAAGAATTATGAATCTTATGATAAAAATTTGAATAATGTTTTCTTTCAATTATTTGGTGTATTGATATGCTTTGCTATTGATTGCATGTATCTCTCATATTTGCAGACTCTAGAATCAACTTTGCAATGAAGATATAAATCAAACTTAATCATCACTCTATTCTAGATCTATAATTTGAAATTCTATTTTGGAATACATGCAATATTAATATTAATCTTATGACATGACATTAAACCCAAAACTCATCATACTAGCTTATCACTTATTGAATCTTAGTAATTGTGCTAGTTATCACATATCGTCATCTCATAAAAGTAGAAAAAACAATGCGGCTTTATATAACTCATCACATTAAACAAAACCCATAGTTTATAAATCAACCCATCGTTTAAAAGCATAGGTTGTCCAAGGATTATTCACCTATGACTTCATATCTCACAATAGCGGGGGCGTAGGGTTGTATGCATTAGAGACCTAACCTCTAAGTCATGTCTTGTCCTTAACTGGGGAGGGTTCCAGTGGGCCTTGCGAGGCACTGGGGGGAAAGAGTGCTAGGTTGAGTGTTCTCTAGTGTGTGCATATGGGATTAAACCCCAACCTACAGCATGTGTGCATCTCCTCATGCCCATCCGTCACTTAGTACGGGGCTAGGGTGTAGACATTTAGTCGGGGTAGTCTTTAATCTTAGGACATACTTATATTACTCTTTGCATGATCATTTTATTTACTTATCACTTAAATCATGCATATTTTGGGTTGTTTAATAAAAAATGTCCTCTTGTGTCTTCATAATTTATCTTTTCATGATTAAATGGTTTTGTAAAACACAAGAATTTGAAAAAGCCAAAATTTCATGCAAATTCGTTCCACCTAGAGATCTCCAAAAATTCTAAAATTTCAGTATGGAACTACTCTAATGACACTTAATCAAAATAAAAAATAAAAAATTTAAAATTCTCAAAAAATCACGTACTGTTTGACGCGCTATCCCTAGCGCCGGTGCTAGCGTGGGTGTCTGATTTTTCTGGGTTTTAAAATTTCTAAAAATCTATAAAAATATTTTAGTTCATATGTACTACTTAGTTTTTTGTGTTTCTGACCTTTGTTATTTTGTTTTTATCAACTACAAAAATTCAAAAATACAAAAATATGTTTTTTGTTATTTGTGTTTTATTCATATTATGAAAAATCAACTACAAAACTTCAAAATTCAAAAATAAATTTTTTTTTTTTTTGGTTTTCTGTTTTTTTTTTCTTTCATTAAAACTGTTCAAAACAACAACAAAAAAACTGTATGATCTTTATTGCTAATATCAAGCATGTATGCAGTCTATCATTTAGAATTATCTACAATGTTAAAACTTGTTTCTTCATATTACTATGAACATTGTTTTATTTATCATGCTTTGATATATCTATTTAAAGTGTATCAATTGTATTGAAAAATATGTGTAGAACCAAGCTTAGCATGTCTCTAAGTATGAGTAAATGTATTATGATTGATAATGATACCTCTCACTCACTTATTTTGGTAATCAACATGTGTGTTTAAATCTAAAAATGCTTGCTTGTGTATTGTATTTACAATGAATGAAAACTTGCCTAAGTTTATTGCCTACACTACATTTGAATTGCACATGTGAAATTTAGAAAAGTGGTTATGTTTAAAAAATTGGGTTTGCAAAACAAGTGTATTCGGAGAATGTTGTCTCACAAATATGAACAAAAAAATATATATATGTAGACAAATATAACTCCACCAAGCACTACTTGAACCTCCTGATAAGTCTTCATAAGCATTGTGAGGTTGAGCACCTTGGAAAGAATAGTAAAGTGTCTTGTGCAAACCTTGGTTATTACAACACTTTGTTAAAAACTATGTGCATTAAAAGTGTGTGAAAGTTGATATACTTGTGTTTTATTGTGCACTTTACTTTACATATGTCTTGTATTTTGTTGATTTAAATCAATTGTTTACATTGCCCAAAATACACTTATGTGCACATCATTATCTTTCATAACACTTCTTCTCATGAGTATTGGATTCTAATGCTTTATCTATACTACTCTTTATATAAGAAATGCACTAGATAACCTAGCATGCTCTCTACAATGTTTTGGTATATCTTGAACTTAAAATAAAGTAACATTGTAGTATAATCTATCTTTGATATGTTCATTTCATGTTTGGTATCTTTATGAAAAACTTTGAGATTTTAAAAAGGTTAAAACATTTTTCAATTTTGAACTAAAACTCATATTTTTACTTATGCTTTTCATGCTTACAAAAAGATGTTTCTTATAATCTTCCGCTTGCTTACAACTCTTATCTTTTTATTTGAAATCTCTTATATATACTATGCTTAAACTCTTTATCATTTCATATATTACAAAAGCTCGATCATGATTTATAATTAGCCTAAAGAATGCCTCCTTACTGCCCTCACCCTACCTTCTTTTGATAATACCAAAAAAGGGAGATTAATTGAAGAAATCTATATAGGAGATATATAGAAGATTAAGGGGAGAATAAATTCATGTAAACTATCATTTAGGGGGAGTAAAACATATATTGCATTTATGTAGGGGGAGCATTAAGATAGGGGGAGTATGCATATTATCATGCTTATCATATACTATAGTTGCACTATCATCTTGCTTATCATATACTATAAACACTATTGTTGATTTCTTGCTAAGAGGATTTGTTATTATCAAAAGGGGGAGATTGTTGGACATGTGTGTCACATCTCTTTGTTTGAGAATAACAAATCCTAAATTGTATTTGATCTTGCTTGTCGTGTGTTTATAGTGTGCAGGAACTATAGGTGCAATACTCCACGGGTAGAAAGCAGCTGAATTCAAAAATCTGGAAGAATGCACTACCGCCAGCATTAGAGCTACCGTTAGGCGCTAGCTCAGGTCCCGTTCGATGAAAACTCCGTTCGATGAAAATTTCCGTTCGACGAACTTGAAGCTCCGTTCGACGAAAATTTCGTTCGACGAAAATTTCCGTTCGACAAACTTGAAGCTCTGTTCGACGAAAATTTTGTTCGACGAATTCCGTTAGACAAAATTTTGTTCTGCTACACCGCCGACTGTTTCACAACTGCTCCACACGACGCTACCGCCAGCGCTAGCGCTACCGCCTGGCGCTATCTCAAGTTTGTGCACAGCGCCACGCCGCTGACGGTTTTGCAACCGCTCCACATGAACGCTACCGCAGGCGCTAGGAGCTACCACAGGCGCTAGCGAGAAGTTCTATATATTGGAGCTTTGCTTCTCATTTTGGCAATCCATCCCAGAGAGGTTGCAAGTGCCATAATTCTATTGTTGTTATGCTGCCGAAGATGGATCTCCCACTAAAAGCTTAAGGAGAATTCTGGAGGAGGACAACGTCATGCTACATCTGAAGGACGATCGCTTCAACCTCGCTTATGCTACATCGATCCTTCATCCTCATCTTCAGAGATCTCATATAGGGAGT
Source organism: Dactylorhiza incarnata (assembly GCA_033032865.1). Lineage (NCBI taxonomy): Eukaryota > Viridiplantae > Streptophyta > Magnoliopsida > Asparagales > Orchidaceae > Dactylorhiza > Dactylorhiza incarnata. The sequence goes on along the minus strand of JAWHQI010000017.1, from coordinate 1,284,602 downwards.
TTTATTATTGTTATCATTATTTTCATTCCATACTTTTTGTAACTGTTTAGAGAATTCGCCTTGTGTTGGCGACTAGGTCTGGGTAGGACTTAGGGGGGAATTCTCCTTGTGTTGGCGACTAGTTCTAGGTGATTAGATCTAGGGGGCTTGAGGCCATATCCAGGGAAGGATTGGCTAGAGCGGCTTGAGGCCTTATCCGGGGAAGGATAGGCTAAAGCCAACCGATTTGTAGGGATACAAGTCGGTATAGAAAAGGAAAAGATATTTACATTTGCACGCCTCTGATTTCTAGCGATTTGGAAATCAAATTTATGTAAACACTTTTTTTAAATAATATAATCATGTCTCTTTTTGTGTTTACTTGATTTCTCTCCTTTGGCGTAATATCTAAAATATTGGTCAATAAGTTTTCAATTCTAATTACTTTATCTAAATTATTTAGTTCAATCTCTTTCATCATAAAACAATTTAGTACTTGTTTGTAAACTTGGTTATTATGATATTCTCACAAATTAGCTAAATTGTTATTTTGCCTTTTCATATTATAAAACAATTTAGTAATTTTCATAACATTATTTAAAAGAATTTTTATTCCCTTATTCACCCCCCCCTCTAAGGGCGTCGTAAGATCCAACATGATCTCAGTGGGCTGACTCATCTCAGCGGGTCGCGGCCGTGACATTGGGTCACACCCTTGGTCACGCCCGTGACCTGGGGCATGTACTTGGCGAAACTTCACGTAATTGGCCCGGGGTGGTGGCAGCAGGTCTGGAACATATCTTTGGCTGTCACGCCCTTGGTCACGCCCGTGACCTTGGGCGTGAACTTGACAATTTTGCTCAAAAGTTCCCAGGAATCCTGAAAAACATAAAATGAGCTTAAATTAGTTAAAGAAATAAAAAGGAATGAATTTGATAAGATAATACATCTAATTTATATAAATTCATTTTAAAATTATACTAAAAGATGAGTACAAAAAGTACTCATCAAACACCCCCATACTTGAGCTTTACCTATTCCAGAGCAAAAGAGTGAGGAAAGAATTACAAGACATCGATATTATTTCTAATTGACTAAAATTTTATTAAACCAATAATAACTCAAAAGCAAATTTTAGGAATTCAAGAATTAAGTCATAAGTTATGTTGATAATTTAAAAAGAGAAATTTGTTTAGCTAACTACTTCTCAAGATAACTATTTAGCAAACAAAATTATAGAAATTTTCAAACAAGAATAGATTGAAATTATAAACACTTTAACATAAAAGAAACTTAAGGAAAAAACATCTACCAAAATTTTGCTCTCTTAATAATTTAATTTAGGACTAGAAATAATGAAATTGGCTCGGGATGGGTGTTTGCTTGAAAATGGCAAATGAAGAGATACTAAAATAAAGGTGATGAATTTTATCCTCTCACCTTATTTGAATACGAATTTGTATATGTTTAGGAAAATAATGAATTTTATCCTCTTATTTTCCATGCCATATAATCTTTTAAAATTCTCTTCGAACAAAAACCCAAAATGTATATGTTTAAAAGTAATGAATTTTATCCTCTTACTTTATGACATATAATTTTTTAAATTATTTTGGGTGCATATGTTTAGGGGATAATGAATTTTATCCTCTTATTCCCATGACATATGTTCTTTTTTACATTTTTTTTATTTGCCAACAAAGGGTAAGGGTAAAGAAATACTTCTAGTTTATAAATTAAACTATTTTGAGGGCAAATATTTAGTGGAATGAAATTTCCTAAGATCTTAAAGTTAAAAGAGAATATAATAAAAATCTAGAGATGTTTAGCCAATTTACCACAAAGTGAAGCTATTTAAGATTAAAAGGAGAAGTAGTGCTAAATAAATTCTCTAATCAAATTAAAAGCATAAAATGTTTCTTAAAAACAAATTACTTCAAATTTAAATTTAACAAATTCTGATAAAACAAAAAATTAGCTAAATTAAAAATGTAAGAATACTTATAATCATACCTCAAACTAAATTTCTAGAACAATAAAAACAACAAGGCTAGGCATATTTATTATTATTATTATTATTATATATATATATATAATATTTCTTGGACTTCCCGAGGGCTACCCGGTGAAGGGTTCGTAAGGTACTAGGAGCTGTGATGGGAGTTCAAGCCCAAAGCGCCCTCTCCAAGAAATTAGATTTCTAAAGTTTTTTCCTTTTTCAAATAAAAAAATAGTGAATAAAAAGCTACACCCCATACTTAAAATTAAACATTGTCCCCAATGTTTAAAACTAAGTATGAAGAACACTTGAAAGAAAATGAACTTCAAAAGAAAAATACATTAAATTAAAGATAAGCAAGGGGTGCCTCGCAAGAGCATTTTCTTTTTCCCGTCTTTAAGCTAGACGGTTTGTGTTAGGAAAAAGGAAAATAAAAAGAGAAGTGGACAGGCAACTCGCCTAATTCACGCGTAGGTGAATGTGCCGGCGTCAGTCGCACGGCTACTCCCCCGCTTAACGTGTGATTCTCCGTTTGTCTTTGATCTTGAAAATGCAAATCCAAATCACCTATACATACCTGCGGTGATTTGGATTTATAAAGATGATCGGCATATGGATCGTCAATTCATTGGGGGTAGCAACGCCTCATCTTCAACCTGTAAATTATTAGTTTTTAAAGAATCACAAATAAACGATTCTGATAATTTTTCGCAAGGAGGAGGTGCTTGTGAAAATATAAAATTAAGCTTTGGTTGTTCCTTTTCTAAAATTAAATTTTCTTTAGAAAAATCTAGTGGATTACCAGGCGGAATAAGATTTTCGGACACTAATATTTCATGAATTTCCGGTTGAATTAAAATAGAAGAGATTTGCAAAAATTCATGATAAAGAAAAGAAGATCCGGGTGAAGTAGGTGAAGAAACTTGTACTTCTTCTAGTTCATCCGGGGTGCCCAAAATATTAAGAATTTCTTGGTAAGAGAATTTTATTTCATCTTTGGTAAAAGAAGTTATGGAATTACATGGAAACACATGTTCCTGCACAACTAAATTATCAAAAGATGGAGAAAAAGCACTAGACGAAATAATTTTTTCCGCAAAATTTTGGGGGGAAGTATCTATTTGAATTGACGAGATTTCCCCAAAATTAGAGAACGAAAATTACGGTGTAAAAGAAGAAGAACAAAAATTCGGATCTAAAGATTTATCTTCATCGCCCCGAAAACTATCCGGGTGAGCTTGCCACCAAGAATAATCTACTTTGGAGCTAGAATAACAATTAGTAAATGCCAAAAAATGATTCTCATTAAAATTAGAAAAATTATTTTCATCTAAGTTTGAAAAATTATTTTCATTAAAAGATGAAAAATTATGATCGTACCTATTATCAAAATTATTTGCATAATATTGAGGATAATTATTTTCATAATAATTATTTTGAGAATATGAATGTAAATAACATTCCTCACTTTGATGAGGCACACCACAATAATAACAACTAAACTGGCGCCTTCGTGCGGCTTATAAGAGTTCAATTTGGTTTCGAAGCACAGTAATTTTAACGACCGCTTCTACTAATTTCATAATAAGAATAAAAAAAAGGAAACAACTTTCACTTAAATGAATGGAATTTTAGAGTATTAAAAAAAATATTCATATAATTTTTTTTCAAAAAGCGGGTTAAGTTAGTCCCGGACTTCCCAAGGTCAACCCGGTGAAGGGCTCGCAAGGTACTAGAGGCTGTGATGGGAATTTAAGCTCAAAGCGTCCTTTCCGAGAATTTAGATTATGTTTTTAAAGTTTTTTTTTTAATTTTTAGGAGGAGAGGGAGAAAGAAAAAGAATGATAAAATTAATAAATATTTCTTTTTTCAAAATATCAACTGTGTCCCCGGCAACGGCGCCAAAAACTTGATGCGCAAAACTATGCTTGCAAATGATAACGACAAGTGTACCGTATCGAATGTAGTATAGGTTATAAAAACTAAGGTCGTGTTAGACTCGGGGCGGTTGAGTACTCTTACTTCAAGAAAATCTCTATTATCTTATCAATTAAACTTTGAGTTGGTTTGCAAAAAGAAAATAAAACAATGAAGAAAGAGAAGAATGAGAAAATAAAACTACTTTATTGATAAAAGAAATTACAAACTATGAAAAGGAAGCTACAAACTATTTAATTGAAAATACAAATTGCATAAAGAAAAAGGATTACAAGAACTACTAAAACATGAAAATAATACAAGAAATAAAAGTTATAATCCTAAAAATTCATCTCCAAAAGTCCTCCCAAAACATCTATTGGAGCTGGCTTTTTATAACTACAAAATTGAGGTTACACACCCTTGGTCACGCCCGTGACCAAGGGGCATGTAGGGGGTGTGATTGGTGCTGGCGGAGAGGGCGCATTCTGGCTTCAATTCAAGCGTTTCGGATGCGTCACGCCCTTGGTCACGCCCGTGACCTGGGGCGTGTAATCTTTAAATGTGCTGCTGGCGGGAAATCTTTGGTGGGAAGGCGCGCGGGTGAGTCACGCCCGTGACTGGCTGTCACGCCCTCGGTCACGCCCGTGACCTGGGGTGTGTAACTTTAAATGATGTGGCAGGCTTGATCTCAGTGGGCTGACTCGTCTCAGTGGGTCGAGGCCGTGACATTAGGTCACACCCTTGGTCACGCCCATAACCTAGGGCGTGTACTTGGTGAAACTTCATGGAATTGGCCCGGGGTGGAGGCAGCAGGTCTGGAACATATCTTTGGTTGTCACGCTCATGGTCACGCCCATGACCTTGGGCGTGAAATTGACAATTTTGCTCAAAAGTGCACAGGAATCCTGAAAAACATAAAATGATCTTAAATTAGTTAAAGAAATAAAAAGGAATGAATTTGATAAGATAATACATCTAATTTATATAAATTCATATTAAAATTATACTAAAAGATGAGTACAAAAAGTACTCATCACCTATTCTTTGCCATTAGAGGAGAAATCCGCTAGAAAGTTTGACACCGCTTGTGCTTTGATAGCCATCCTTAGTATATTGACGATGTCAAACTTGCTAAGCTCAATGAACCACTTAGCAAGCTGACCAGATTGCTCCACCTTCTCCAGGACCATCCTCAAGGGATGATATGTTACCACCCTTATGGTGTGCGCCTAAAAATAAGTTCTCAGTCTAACCGCTGAGGTGATGAACACGAAGGCCATCTTCTGCAGAATTTGATAGCATATCTCTGCCTTCATGAGAACCCTACTTACAAAGTTGATTGACAATTAACACATCCCTTACTCCCTAAACAAAACTGAGCTAACTTCCTCGGCTCCTACTCCTAGATTGAGGAAGAGATCTACTCCTTTGCGAGGACCTTAGAGTAGAGAGACTTGCATCAACTGCTGCTTCATGATTTGGAAGGCCGATTTGCATTCAGTGGTCCACTCGAATTTTTGATTAATGTTAAGAGTCCTATAGAAGTGAGAACACTTCTACCCCGCTTTAGATAAGAACCGATTCATGCCAGCAAGCCTCCCAATCAGTCGTTGCACCTCCTTGATGTCCTTGTGGGAATACATCTCAATTATGGTCTTCACTTTGTCAGGATTTGGAACGACTCCTGTAGGAGTGAGGAGATGCCCCAGGAACTTTTCAATGCTAGCTCTGAAGATACATTTAGCATGGTTAAGCCTCATTTTATGCTTTCACAGTGTTGCGAAGGTCTCCTCCAAGTCCTCCAGATTCTATTGGATGCGTTTGCTTTTTATCATAAGTTCGTCAATGTAGACCTCCAGGTTACGTCCCTTCTGGTCTTTGAAGACCTGATCCATCATCCTTTGGTAGGTCGCTCTTGCATTATTCTGGCCGAAAGGCTTTATCTTATAGTAGTAGCATTTATCATTGGTGATGAAGGAGACATCTTTCACGTCAGGAGGACGCATTAAGATCTGATGGTATCCTGAAAATGCATCAAGAAAACTCATCACAGGAAAACTGAGGAATAAATCAACCAACGCGTAGATTCGAGGCAGGGGTATCAATCCTTCAGGAAAGATTTACTTAAAAGTGAAAAGTCTATTCACATGCATCATTTCCCTCCTACCTTTTTAACAATTACAATGTTCGAGACCCAACCTGGATACTGGATCTCTGACAAAAATTTGCCTCCAACATCTTCTGCACCTCCTCTCAGATGGGCTCAGCCAAGGAGGTGGCGATCAACCTCTTCTTCTAACAAATTAGGCAAACCTCTGGGTCGAGATTGAGGCAATGACATTGTTGGAATGTGGTTTTTCGCATCCCTTTGATTTGAGAATAACAAATCCTACTTGTATTTGATCTTGTTTGCCATTGTGTTTTTAGCATGCAGGTTTGAACAAAGATGACACTAGGTTATTGCTGTTGGTCTGGATTTTCTCACAAGATGAAAAGAATGGAAGAGAGCTAACGCCCATCATCAATTCTTAACGCCGGTATTGACTTTCATTCCCCCCAAGATGAAAATGGCATGGAGGGAAGCTGACATAATTGCAGGAGCATTTTGGGAATGATTTGACTCAATGCCAGGTGTTAGACTCAACTCCAGCATTAAGGTTGCCTAAAATGAATGTTTCCAAAGATGCAGAATCTTCTTCATGTTTTGAAGATCCGAGCCATCAAAACAATTCTATATTAGGTCAACGCCAAGCGTTAGCCTTAATGCCGGCGTTAGCGTCCAATACTATAAATAGGTGGATTTTGTCTTCTCCGACTATGGATGCTAAGGAGCCCTATTCCAGCACTCTGAATTATTTGTGATGGCCGTATTTCCAGACCATAAAGGATCTCCCACTCAATTTCAAAAGGAGGAATCAAAGGAGGCTTGGATCAACATGCTAACTCAACGCGAAGAACACACGCTTGGACTTCAATGATCTTCATCGAATCTTCGTTGTCTCCTTCAGATTACCTTATATGGAGTTTTATATTTGTCTTTTATATTTACCTTTGTAATCGGTTCGTGAATTTGCCTCGGGTTGGCGACTAGGTCTGGGTAGGACTTAGGGAGGAATTTGCCTCGTGTTGGCGACTAGGTCTAGGGAGTAGATCTAGGAGGTGCTGGAGGCCTTTCTGGGGATAGAAGGGCTAGAGCGGCTTGAGGCCATATCTGGGGAGAGATCGGCTAAAGACAACCGGTTCTTAGTGAGATGAGTCAGTATATAAAACGAAAAGAGTATTTCATATTTCACCTTCGATTTCTAGCGTCATAGAAATCGGATTTTCTAATCAATTTTATAAATGATAATCTTGTCTTTTCTTGTTTAATAAAATTGATTTCATTTCTAATTTTTATCTCTTTAATTTTTGATTTAAGTTACTTCTAATAAAATATCCAAAGTTTTTCTATAAAAAATTAAAGTTTTCTAAAACCCTTATTTACCCCCCCCCCCTTTAAGGGCGCCTCAAGATCCAACAAGTGGTATCAGAGCCAGGTTATTCCAAAATGGTTTCACCACCGGGAATAATGGTGCCTCTTGATCATGATCTCGCTTCTTCTAGTGGGGAAAATTTTAATATAAATGAAAAATTATTGTCACCACCTTTATTTATGGGCAAAAATTATAAAAGGTGGAAAATATTAATGAAAATGTTTCTTAAAGCCTTAGATGAAAAGGTTGGAATATTTCTATTGAAAAACCACCTAGCGTATTATCTAGAAATGAATTTGTTTTAAATGCAAAATCTATAAATAGTCTATTTTGTGTGTTAGATCAAAATATTTTCAAACTTATTTATACTTTACCTACCGCATATGAGATTTGGAATTTTATTGAAAATACTTATGATTCTACTTCTGTAAGTATGGAACAAACGCAAGAATTGGAGAACATATAAGCTTGCACAGATATTCAAGAAAGCTCCTCTCATGATGAATCAATGTCAAATGAAAGTAATGAAGAAATCTTATCTTTGAAAATGGAGTGCCAAAAAGATGTCAAAGGAACTATTAGTTCAAATCTTGCCTCTTCTGATAGCAATGTAAGGAAATCAAATTCCCTTATTGTTTGCAACTCTATTACAACTTTACAATTGCTACAAATTACAAAGCACAAAATTAAGAAATTGAAAAATGTGAATTGCAAATTGCGCGTAGAAAATAAAGGTTTAAAAGCAAAAGTTAAAGTAGAATCAAATTCTGATTTATCTAGTTTTACCCATGTCTCTTCAATTGAAAATATAAAAACTTGTTTTGATTGCAATATTCTTAAAGAAAACCTCGAGGTATATGAAAAAGAGCATCTTACAGAACTCAATGAAAAATTATCTTTAGAAAAGTCGTCCAAATGATTGTGCTATGTGTAAAAGTTATAAAATTGAAATTAATGAGATGGATGAAACCTTTGAGGAATTTAGAAATACCTATCAAACTCATATTGACTCAATCATTTCCACTCTTAAAAATAACACAATTGCTTATAATAAATCTAGACATAATCTCAAAGTTAAAAAATTATGAATTAGAAAATAAAGTTAACTTGCTTATGCAAATTATAAAGAAAAATTCTCAACACATAAATTCAAAATATCAAGCAAAATCCAAAGGTAAGTTAAATATGATTTTTCATAATTTATCGAAGCAAAACTTTGGAAATGAAAAGCAAAAAAAACTTGTAAATGAAATTCCAAAACTCTATCATCATTATCATTTACATCATAATTGCTCTCCCAACATAAAATTAAATGCAAACAAATTTCCTTCAAATTATAAATTCAAAAATCATTTTATCCAAATATTCAAGTAAATGACTATGGAAATTTGAAAACTAAAAATAATGTTTGTCCAAGGTATGAATGGAGACCCATACTTAAGAATCACGCACTAATGTCAAATGAAAGGGTCCATTCATCCTTGTCTCCCCAAAAGCCAACACGTTATATTTGGGTACCCAAAGGAACCACCACACTTGGTCCCCTTTGGATACCTAAAACTCTTTTTCATTAGGTATCATCAAATGCATGAAGTAGAATCCTTTCACAATGAAATATACAAATTTCTACATCATGATATGCTTCAATGTCTTTTTATTTCTCTTTCTGTTTTCTTATTTTTTAAGCTATCATGATTATGGTCATCTTATATATTATTGGAAATATGATTTTATCACATAAAATTTAATTAGTTTATAAATCAAATTGTTCAAAATTCAAAGTCATATGACCAACCTATCTTCCCTAATTCATTGCCTATAAATATCTTATATTATCCATATAAATTGAATTCAAAATTTGCTATGAGTTATTTATCTAGACTTATGAAATCATGAACTTCACTTTTTCTCTTTCAGAAATTTTGAGTTTATAAATTTTAAATAGTTTGGGTAGCAACCAATAACACTTAAATATCTTGATAAAGGGAGATTTGGGATGTCACCCCAACATATCTCCTAGTATCGGTGCGAACCCAGGCCCTCATAGGGTAGACATCGGGAAGTCCAGGATCCACTCTAAATTACTAAGTCCAACCAAAGTCTAGCATAGATCAAATTGATTATAGACCCATGCATACTCTTACAATGACCGAAAAAGAAAACTATCATTATCTTGCACTTTCAAAAAAAAATATAGGCCTTTGGTAACTTTTTCTAAAAAAATATGCGAGATTTCGACCCAAAATTCAAACGATCATAACTTTTGATCCGCTTGTCATAATTTTTCCCGCAATAGCTTTTCAGAACGAGGTTGAGAAGCTCTATGCAATGGCAAACCAGATTTACTCGTTTGAGTTCATTTCGACCCTCAAAATTGTCAAAATTCAACTCCATTTAGAAGTTATCTCAGTTTTTTTCTTCTTCGGCAATTTTTGTGTATACGGATTTTATGTCACGGGCTCCTGTGTCCCCTTCCAACAAATTATATGCTTGTAATCTTTACATAACATTGCACCTTATTATCATAAATTGTTATTTAGCATTATCACTTACTAAGGAAAAATCAATTAGAATCATCTTTTTATCCTATGTCTAAAAGTGAAATACTATTGTTGATTACATGCAACATCATATCAAACTCATCATTCTAGCATTATCAACTAATAAATATTATCATTCATGCTAGTTATCAAATAATGCCATAATGAATTCATCTTAAAGTAGAACAATTAAAATTTAAAATTCATAATAACTATGTTGCTTTAAAATATAATTAGAAATCAATCTCTCATAAAAGGCCATAGTTTACAAATTGTTTACATAGGACAAAATGCTTAGGATGTCCATGATCATTCACCCACATTATGTGTCTCACAATAGTGAGGGCGTAGGATTGTATGCATTAGATGACCTAACCTCTAAGTCATGTCTTGTCCTTAACCAGGGAGGGTTCTAGTGGGGCCTTGCGAGTTACTGGGGGGAAAGAGTGCTAGGTTGAGCGTTCTCTAGTGTATGCATATGGGATTAACACCCCAACCTACAATATGTGTGCATCTCCTCATGCCCATCTGTCACTTAGTACGGGGCTAGTGTGTAGGCATATGGTTAGGGTCTTATAATCTAGGACATACATATATCATATTTTGCATGCACTCTTTATGACTATATTATTCATGCATTCTTGGGTTGATTGAACATACTTCACTTGTGTTTCGCATATTTTAGCATTTTTGAGCTTTAATGATATTGTGAAACACAAATATTTGAAAACCAAATAAAAATCTAAGTCATTTCTTTTAAAAAATAAAGCATGATTAAATAGCCTTCTAATTATCTCCAAATTTTCTGAAATTTCTACACTAAGAAGGCATATATATATAAACTCTATTTCAAAGAAGTTTTTTTCAAAAATACTAAAAAATAGTGTTCTATTTATGTGTTAAGTAGTTAACGCCAGACGTTAGATCTTTTTGCCATATTGAAATTCTATTTTTTCTATAATATTTTTGGTATTTTTCTAATGAATTTTCTCAGTTTATTTTCTCTAATTTCAAATTATTTTATTCTTAATCTGTTAATTTTATTCCAAAATACAAAAAATTAAATAAATCAAAATGCTCAAAAATATGTTTTTGTCATTTGTTTTTTAAATATTTACAAAATTTTGGTTTGACTATATGACTTCACAAGCATAAACATCTGAGTGATTTTGTTTCAAATGGTCAAAATTGATTAGGCATACACTTAAAGATTGTCTTCAATGTCTAATTTTAATTTCAAATTTCCTAAATATTGTTTTATCTTCATACCTTGACCTTAATCTGATTATGTGCAATGAAATAGTCTATAGAAAATTATGTATGATTGCCTAGCATGCCTCTAAGTATGAGTAATATTTTATGCTAATCAATGATTCATACACTCACTATTTTTGTAATCTACATGTGCTCATAATCTTAGTCTTACATGATTATGTAGTGTAATAGTTTTTAACATATTAAGTTGTATGTCTAAATTTCCTACACCGTCTTTTAAACAATAAATTTCTTGTACACATTGAAGTGTTATTTCAATATTGGTAATGATTGCAAAAACAAGTGAATTTGGAGACCTTCGGCCCAAATTTACAAAAATTATAATGAAATAATATGCCAAAGATAACTCCACCAAGCACTACTCACCCTCCTGATAAGTCTTAATGAGCTTTGTGAGGTTTAGCACCTTGGAAAGAATTGTAAAGTATCTTGTGCAAACACATTCTTTTTTTATCACTACTATTTGTACACCGGATCACTAAAAACAAAAATTAATAAAAGTGCTTATGTGATCCCCCAAGCAATACTTCGCTCCCTGATAAGTCTTAATGAGCATTGTGTGGGCGAAGCACCTTGGTAGTTGTACTTATGAAATGTGCTTTGAAATTTTATTCTAGAATTAATGTGTGAAAGTAATTGTAAGATTACAATCTTAATATTGTTGTTACTATTTCATTACATATGTCATGTGTTTTGATTATTTCACTTGTATACTTTTATCAAAACACCTTATGCACACATCATTGTTTTTCATAAAGCTTCTACTCATGAGAATTGGATCCTTATGCAAAATTACATAATTCTCTAAAAACTTAAGTAAAAGCACTAGATTGCAATGCATGATTTCTACAATGTTTTCTTTACTTGAAATACGAATTGGTTACATTGTAGCTATTATCTTCTTGAATATGTTAAATCATGATTGCCTGTTAGTTATGAACATTTTCAAAGTTAAATGCTCAAATGTGAAGAGTCTAGACATATTGTTGGAATGGTCAAACTATTACAACTATGTTAACCTTAGTTATTTTGTTTTGTTTTTCTGCAATCCTAATTTGATCATGTGTATTTTTACCATGATTTCTCATGATTACTTCAAAGGTTTTTCTTCACTTGTGCTTGTCAAACTATATTGCATTTCTTCCAACAAGTTTCTTAAAAAAAATTCACGTTGAAAAGCAAGTGGTAGAGTTCCTTTGGTAAAACAAAAAATGGAATGTTGTTCTTTCACGCTTATCATATTTTTTCCGTTGTGCCACTCTCTCCCTCAGCTCGATCATGATTTAATTTATGACTAAACAAAACTTTTAATCCTCTCTTAGTTATGTCCCAACTTTTGTCTTCTCCTTTCTGGTTTTGTTTCACTCCACCCTCTTTTGCTAATAATAAAAGGGGGAGAATAAAATGATAAATCGTAATGATTAAAGGAGTAGGATTCACTAGATTAAGGGGGGGGGGGGTGGGGCATGAATCTAGTCTATGGGAGCATACACTAAGGGGGAACACTTATGTAGGCAGAGCATAATTTAACAATCCACTTATGTAGGGGGAGTATAATTTAACAATCTATAAATCTTATTATTGTCTCAATATTGCTTAATGCCATATATCCTTCTAAAAACACATCTCTCTTATATATGAATCTGATTTATCTCTATTGGATTTGTTATTATCAAAAGGGGGAGATTGTTGGAACATGGTTTTCTGGATCCCTTTGATTTGAGAATAACAAATCCTACTTGTATTTGATCTTGTTTGCCATTATGTTTTTAGCATGCAGGTTTGAACAAAGATGTCACTAGGTTGTTGTTGTTGGTCTGGATTTGCTCACAAGCTAAAAAGAATGGAAGAGAGCTAACGCCCAATGTTATCTCTTAATGTCAGCATTGACTTTCATTCCCACCAAGATGAAAATGTCATGGAGGGAAGCTGCCGTAATTGCATGAGCATTTTAGGAATGATTTGACTCAATGCCAGGCATTAGAATCAGCGCTAGTGTTAAGGTTGCCTAAAATGAATGTTTCCACGTATTTTGAAGATCCGAGCTATAAAAACAATTCTATACTGGGTCAACGCCAGGCGTTAGCCTTAACGCCGACGTTAGCGTCCAGTCCTATAAATAGGTGGATTTCATCTTATCCAACTATGGATGCTAAGGAGCCCTATTCCAGCACTCTGAATTATTTGTGAGGTCTGTATTTCCAGACCACAAATCATCTCCCACTCAATTTCAAAAGGAGGAATCAAAGGAGGCTTGGATCAACATGCTAACTCAACGCGAAGAATGCACGCTTGGGCTTCAATGATCTTTAGTGAATTTTCGTCGTCTCCTTCAGATTACCTCAAAGGGAGTTTTTATATTTGTCTTTTCTATTTGTCTTTGTAATCGGTTCGTGAATTCTCCTCAGGTTGGCGACTAGGTATGGGTAGGACTTAGGGAGGAATTTGCCTCGTGTTGGCGACTGGGTCTCGCGAGTAGATCTAGGGGGTGCTCGAGGACTTTCTGGGGATAGAAGGGCTAGAGCGGCTTGAGGCCATATCTGGGGAGAGATCGGTTAAAGCCAACTGGTTCTTAGTGAGAAGAGTCGGTATATAAAATGAAAATAGTGTTTCATATTTTGCTTTCGATTTCTAGCGTCATAGAAATCAGATTTTGTAATCAATTTTATAAATGATAATCATGTCTTTTCTTGTTTAATAAAATTGATTTTATTTCTAATTTCTATCTCTTTACTTTTTGATTTAACCAACTTCTAATAAAATATCTAAAGTTTTTTTATAAAAAATTAAAGTTTTCTAAAACCCTTATTCACCCCCCTCTAAGGGTGCCTCAAAATCCAACAGGCATGCCACTCAGCGTCAATGTCAGCATGTCTGCGACGCACCAAGCGAAGACGTCGATGTTGGTTTGTAGATATGTTGTAATATTCTGTCGGTCCTTCTTCATCAACTCCTTGCTAACCTTCAAAATTCTGAGCCTCCCATCTACATCCATCGCCTCTTCATTCCCTGCACTTCCTCGGTCCCTTTTATTCATGCCATCCCTTTCAGCACCGTATCAACCTCCTCTGCATCTTCTCTCCAGCCGATGGTGTTAATGGTGAGAAGATAACACTCCCATAATACCTATGGATCTCTCCTGATTTGTATCTGCACCCCTCCCTAGGTGTTCTTCAGAAACTGATTAAAGGAGGAGGGCACAGACTGGAAGGAGCTGATAAGTGGCCTTCCGAAGATAGCATTATAGCTGTTTGGAGTATCCACGATGATGAACCAACAGTTTTTGAGGTGCCTCCGAGGGTCACCAAATGTTGGGAACTTTACCCACAATGTTCCTGATTTGAAGAAGTCCTCAAGTCAAAGATAAATACACTTTGCACATGACATATTTGTTCTAGTTTATTGCTTTTAGGTAGTATACAGTGTAAGTCTAACATAGGGCTTAACTTAGTGTCATCAGACATAGTTTTGCCAATGTAATCCCTCATTGTGCAGAACACCATGTGATCTAGACTATATTAGACTTATCACTAACTCATAATCATCACGTATTAAGGTCTATCAAGTAAGCTGAAGCTAAGGATTTGAGCTGAGAAGAGCAGAATTTCTCTAAGGCAAATATCATCTTGGTAAGCTTAAATATCGTCGAGTGAAGGACTCGATATCATCTTGAAGAACTTAAGATCGAAGACGATATAATCTTGTAAACTCACAACAACACTCATATCATCTTGTCTAGAAGAACAAGCTGTATCTCTAAATATTGTCTTAGTAAAATACTTTCCAAGATGATATCATCTTGACAAGGTTCATATACCTTCATATTGTCTTGAAAGTATACTACATATCTCTTGAAGCATTTTATATGAAGAAATAAATTGCTAAGGCATTTATCATTGAGGTCACGGGAAATGTCGTCAAGGAACCAAGCTGACATTTCTTGAGTATCAAGATGATTCGACTAGAAGAGATCAAATATTGTCTTGAAGATTTTAAAGAGATATCTAGCTGATTCGTGTAGAAGATTCGACTAGAAGGCAAAAACAATGAAATATCATCTTGAAGACTATGAAGAGATATCTAGTCGATTCGTGTAGAAGATTTAACTAGAAGGCATAGGCAGTGAGATATCTTCTTGAAGACTATAAAGAGATATCAAGTTGATTAGTGTAGACTATTCGACTAGAAGGCCAAAATAATGAAACGTCGTCATGTGAAAGAGACATCAAGATGATTCGTGTACACAATTTGACTAGAAGAATGATGATTCGGGTAGACGTTTCGACCAGAAGATTATACTATGAAATATCGTCTTGAAGATCATCAAAGTCACCAAGACGATTTGTGCAAAAAAGTTGAACTAAAGCTATACAGAATGCAAATTCGACCAGAAGAAGTAAATTCGACTAGACATCTAGTCAAATTGTGGAAAGGCCATAATTCAAATTAAAGTGTGATTTTGGCATCACGTAATTTATTGCCGCCACAGAGTGAGCCAATGAAAGCTGAGCTTTTTGGAAAGCTGATAACTAACATAAAGGACGTTCGAGGAAGAGACTATTATCAAAGGTCCTTGTAAAAGGGTAGTGATGGATTTCAGCAAACCCTAATCTTGAGATTGGCAATCATTTCCATAATTATTTCTGAAGCAAGAACTCGCCGCCTTCGACGTTCATTTTCGTTTATAGAGCTAAAAAAATGAAAAAAAAAAATTCAATCCGATCAATATATTCTTTTGAAGAAAAGATTTAATTTTCTTTCCGATTCTGAGATTCAACATCCATTGCAAGAAGATCTGTGAAGAAGCCATTTCTGTTAAAGGCTTCAAGAAGACTCCAACTTTACAAGATAAACTTTTTTGAGTCTAAGATTTGTTTATAAGGACATTGTTTTACATATTCACCTGCAGGATTTCTAAGGAAATCTGAGTGTAGGATCTTGCATATCTAAGTTGTAAGATCCTTGCTAAGGATCTGAGGTAGGGTACTTTGCATAATTCCTGAGGTAGGATTTAGTCTTGTGTCTGAGTTGTAGGATCCAGAGATTGGATCTGAGATAGGGAATAGGGAGTTATTTCTGAGCAATAGGAGTCGTGGAATCTGAGTTGTAAGATCTGATTGATCTTATTTTTGGAGAAGTTAGCCAAGTCTAGTACATTCCTAGATTGGTGGAGGGGGAAATGGATGTACCCAAATCAGGGAACCACTATAAATACCTTTGTAATCTAAGATGTGCTTGATTTTTTGTGATGTATTTGCTTAAACATTTAATATCTGAAAATGATCAAACACCTATTCACCTCCCCCCTCTAGGTGGTTAGACATCCTTCAACTTACAAGTAGTATTAGAAGGAGGTTGTTCAAAAAGAGCCTAACAACTTGAACAATATCCTAAACAAGGGATTAAGTTTACTCACCATGTGTAAGACCCCATTTTTTGCTTGTTTCTCGGGTCTTACGCCCAGAACCGCATCTTATGGTGACTCCACACGGTATGGTTGTCATCGCAAGATGCCAATCCTGCTGGCAATTCAACATACACAGGTCAATCATTCATCACAGAGTAAATAGAAGCGGAAATTGATAAAACACAGTCCGCATTACATCATATAATAAATAAAGAACAAGGTCCATATATGAGATAAAATAAAAAGTGCGCAGAAGAGTAATGAGATAAATAAGGGCTTAAGCCCCAGTACATCTATTCCTCACTGCAATCCTTCATACTTAAACAACAAATAAGGGCTTAAGCTATGCCCACTCTGTATACTAGGTCTGCTGCTCCTGGGGCTCCTGTTGTTATGCCACATCCAGCCATTAGTCAAAAAGACTTAGGGGTTTCCACGTCCCCTCCCTCGGTGACTCACAGGCACCGGTCAGGAGGAAGAAGAGGTGAACAACAAGTGGTATATTAAAAACAGATGATAGTGATCTCACTCACATAGTAGTAAACCAGAATCAAATATGTGATCTACTAGCAAGTACCATAAATCGCTAACAATTCTACTATGTAAGAGCTAGATATAAAGAACAGTATTAAGAGCAACAATATATGTAAAAGAAATATGGCTAACTATCCTCATAGTAAAGTGTAACACCCCCATCCGTTCGGGAGCATATAACAGAGGGTCCGGCCGAGGCCCCACGCCATATACTACAAAACAAACGGGAGCGTCACTATTGAAATATCGAACGACACTATGCAACGATGCCTAACTCAGAGCATTCTATGAGGAAGCTGAAAAGAGACAAGATAAACCCCAAAACCGGTACCCGGGTATGTCCACTTTACTAAAGTAGGAATAAATGTTTTACAACACAAAATTTAGGCACGGCGGCCTTACAATTTGCCAACATCGGCGCGCAGGCCGGCCATACATGAAAAGCAAAAGGAACATCAAAAAGGCCTTCAAGGGCCGCAGCAGCACAAGGGCTTCAGCCCGCTAAGAGCCCACTATGTTCCCGTTCGGTCCAGCACCTGTACAACAAGCCCACCAAAAACGGTGGCAAAACAGGGCAACGGTCAGCTAAAGCTGACCAAAATATAACGACCCCACCCCTTCGAGGGGGTGGCAGTTTCCCGTCCCTGCAAGAGCATCACAGCATATATATATAACAGAATGAAGCGGCTAGCAAAGCCCACAACAGTTCATACATATGCAACAATCACAAACGTGGGAATGGCCTCCACGTCTCGTGCTCTCAGGCACTCTTTGGTGTACTCCGCCTTCCACCACCATCTACTCTTGATGGCTTCTGCCCTTCGAGGCTAAAGTGGCCCGAATACCAGGGCTCCCCCGTACTTTAATTGTGAACAAACCGTAGTCCGAAGACTCTTTCCCATTGCTTCCCGACATGTTGTACGAGACTCACTAATCAGGTGCTGCAATTGTGCGGTTTCAGGTTCGCCAAATGCCCGTTGTTCACAGCTCTCGTTGTACAACACGAAGAGCGGGTATGGCGTCCCCTCAGCCCAGGTATTCTCAATTAGCCGGCTCTACGGGCCGCTAAGTCATCCACCAGGACACCCTCACAGGTCGGGCACACAGGCCTCAGGTCCTCTCAACAGGTGGGCATGATAACATCACCATAACCAAGTCTGGGAGCTGTCGCATGGCGATATCCAATATCGCCAGCGATAGTGAACAGAACTCCATTTTGGCTTCTAGCTGTGGGTGCTTCCCAGGGCACACCCCCAGGCCTTGCTGCACATGCAGTAGCACTCCCACTGCCTCAGAACGCACAAAATCACCAGAACCAAGTCTGGGAGCTGTCGCCTGGCGATAGTCAATATCGCCAGCGACAGTGAACAGAACTCCTTTTCTGCTTCTAACTTCGGGTGCTTCCCGGGGCACACCCCCAGGCGTTGTTGCGCATGCAGTAGCACTCTCTAGTCCTACGAAGCAGGATATCAACACGGAGTTTTGCCCCGGCACGCACAATATCAAAAAGCATCACCAATCCGGACGAACCGTCTCGGATGGGCTTCACACAGCGCGCCTATGTCCATTTCATGCATGGACACCAGAAGAGCATACATCAGCATCTTGCTCGATCCACGCATGCCCGCAAAGACCATCTCACGATCGGCACACTGCCCAAACCTCACCTCCTTGGTGGTGCAATCGATGCACGCATGCTGTTCCGACAGCCAGTCCATGCCGAAGATTACATCGAACTCAACCAGGGGGAGTAACGATGCTTTCAGATCATACTCCTGACTTCCAACTAGGACCTTCACGCAGCAACTCCTCTCCACACGCATTGAATATCCATTCGGCAGTAGGACTTCCAGTCCATCTGCGAAAGCAATCGACGGCGCACCAATACATTGGACGAAGTCCGACGATAAGAAGGAGTGCGAAGCTCCAGTATCGAAAAGCGCTCTCGCAGGAACGCCTAAAACATTTACAAATCCTACGCCGCCAAACAAGGTTAGCATGAACACTAAAACAGGTATAATAAACAGTAAGGACTGTATCTTAAATTATACCTGTCACGACGTCCTTGGCTTTGATAGCCTCCTGCTGACCAAGATTGAAGACTCTAGGCTGCGGGAGAGTCATACGGGAGGCAGTGGACTCAGCCGCCTTCCCCTTCTCAGAATAAGGTGGCCCAGTCTTCTTCTCTGACCTTGGAAGCCCACCACCGCCTGGCTTCCTTTTCCAACAAGAAAGTAGCGAAGGTCACTTTCTGCGCTTCATCCGACTGTGTCGCTGTCAGAATTCGCTCCACATGCGACAGCCAGTCCTCGGCCTCAGGTGGGGATTCAACCCCGGTAAACAGAGGAGGTCGAAATCCAAGGAAGTCCTTCAGTTGTTGCTCAGCAGCACGCCTCACGGGGACCTACTCCACTCTTAGTGGCTCTGGGGCCACTTCCTGCACCGGCGGTTGACCTTGCCTTCCAGGCTAGCCATTCAACGCAGCTAGGACGGCTTCTGTAACTAGCCGAACCATCTCAGCAGACGGAGGTGTAGGAGCCTCAGCAGACCCGCTACTCTCAACCACGTCACGGGGACGCAACGGTCCCGCTGCACTTTGAGTCCCCTACACGAGTGCAACACACAGTTAGGTGACAGCACAGTCGCAACTAACAACAAAAGGAACACTCAGGTTCCAAAATCATGCAATAATTGTTGGTTTGTTGTTACATTTTATTCCTAAGTGGACATTTTTGGGTTTATTTTACGTCTCAACGGTAGCGTACACACGTGTTCACCACCCCTTAAAAGAATTCATCCACAAATTCCTTAGAAGGATACGGAACCCTAGAAGCTGATACCAATTTGTAACACCCCCACCCCGTTCGGGAGCATATAACAGAGGGTCCGGCCGGGGCACCACGCAATATACTACAAAATAAACGGGAGCGTCACTATTGAAATATCGAACGACACTATACAACGATGCCTAACTCAGAGCATTTTATGCGAAAGCTGAAAAGAGACAAGATAAACCCCAAAACCCGTACCCGGGTATGTCCACTTTACTAAAGTAGGAATAAATGTTTTACAACACAAAATTTAGGCACGACGGCCTTACAATTTGCCAACATCGGCGCGCAGGCCGGCCATACATGAAAAGCAAAAGGAACATCAAAAAGGCCTTCAAGGGCCGCAGCAGCACAAGGGCTTCAGCCCGCTAAGAGCCCGCTATGTTCCCGCTCGGTCCAGCACCTGTACAACAAGCCCACCAAAAACGGTGGCAAAACAGGGCAACGGTCAGCTAAAGCTGACCAAAATATAACGACCCCACCCCTTCGAGGGGGTGGCAGTTTCCCGTCCCTGCAAGAGCATCACAACATATATATATATATATATATATATATATATATATATATATATATATATATATAACAGAATGAAACGGCTAGCAAAGCCCACAACAGTTCATACATATGCAACAATCACAAACGTGGGAATGACCTCCACGTCTCGTGCTCTCAGGCACTCTTTGGTGTACTCCGCCTTCCACCACCATCTACTCTTGATGGCTTCTGCCCTTCGAGGCTAAATTCGGTGGCCCGAATACCAGGGCTCCCCCGTACTTTAATTGTGAACATCCCATAGTCTGAAGACTCTTTCTCATTGCTTCCCGACATGCTGTACGAGACTCACTAATCAGGTGCTGCAATGGTGCGGTTTCAGGTTCGCCAAATGCCCGTTGTTCACAGCTCTCGTTGTACAATACTAAGAGCGGGTATGGCGTCCCCTCAGCCCAGGTATTCTCAATTAGCCAGCTCTACGGGCCGCTAAGTCATCCACCAGGACACCATCACAGGTCGGGCACACAGGCCTCAGGTCCTCTCAATAGGTGGGCACGACAACATCACCAGAACAAAGTCTGGGAGCTGTCGCCTGGCGATATCCAATATCGCCAGCGACAGTGAACAGAACTCCATTTTGGCTTCTAGCTGTGGGTGCTTCCCGGGGCATACCCCCAGGCATTGCTGCACATGCAGTAGCACTCCCACTGCCTCAGAACGCACAAAATCACCAGAACCAAGTCTGAGAGCTGTCGCCTGGCGATAGTCAATATCGCCAGCGACAGTGAACAGAACTCCTTTTCTGCTTCTAACTTCGGTTGCTTCCCGGAGCACACCCCCAGGCGTTGCTGCACATGCAGTAGCACTCTCTAGTCCTACGAAGCAGGATATCAACACGGAGTTTTCCCCCGGCACGCACAATATCAAAAAGCATCACCAATCTGGATGAACCGTCTCGGATGGGCTTCACACAGTGCGCCTACGTCCATTTCACGCATGGACTCTATATGTATGCAAGCTTTTACGGGGATAACACAAATCGACCCGTCGGAGGCCACGACCTCACCCTTTTGGGTAGGGGCCTCAACGATGCACGGAACGGACTAGAACATGTCCAAATGAGGGTAAAGAGGATCGTTACCCTTAGATGCCGCTTCGAAGCCATGGCTTGGCTTTTGGCACGGTTGGAAAGGAGCGTCTTGCTCTCCTCTACGCGTAGCCACAAACGTCGAGGGAATCGGAGTAGTGTAGCTCCACCAAATCCAAGCTCTAGGCTAGGGTTTACTATTGGATCTCCTTCTCCAAGCTCTCCCTCTCTCTCTTAAAATAAACCCTTAGTGAATAAGGAAGGGAAGAGGGGTTTCGGCCTCCCTATGCCAACTCCCGAGCCAATCAACCCAAAACCAGCCCCAAAAGTCCAAGTGCCATCAATGCCCACGATTTCGGCTTCAAAGTACAATTTGGCGCTGTCGCCGGGCGACAGCGCTATCGCCTGGCGACAGCTCTAAGGAACCGACTCCGACCAGTCAACGCCATTGCTTTGAATAGTGCTTGACACGTGTCACGGTGTCGCCGGCGTTAGACTTGCCGCCGCGCGATAGCCTCTCGACAGAGGCCTTCTTACCAGAATGCTATCGCCGGGCGACAGCCGCTGTCGCCGGCGATAGCGCTGGATTCCAGAAATCCAACTTTCAGAATTGGGGTCTTACAACCCTCCCCTCCTAATAAAAATTTCGTCCTGAAATTGGTAAAAACAGGCATGTATATAAATATATCCAAAAAGGTCTTTACATACAAGGGAAAAGGAGAGATAAACGTCACTGAAACAGCTCGGGGAACTCCTCCATCTTGGTCTGCTCACGCTCCTATGAGAGTTCCTCGCGACCGCAGTTGTCCCAATGGACCTTTACCATACGGATCGCCCTGTTCCGCAACTGACGCACCTCAGCATCCTCGATGCTAACGGGCCTGACCGCCGTCTTAAGTTCACTATCCACGGGCACCTGATCCGCCGCGACCACAAGCGTAGGCTCTTGCACTGCCTTCCGCAACACGGAGATGTGGAATACATCGTGTAGCCCGCTCAGTTCCGCTAATAGTGCAAGCCTATAAGCCGCCTCGCCGACGCGCTCGATGATCTCAAACGGTCCAAGGTATCTCGGACTCAGCTTTTTCAAGCGTCAAATCCTGGATACACCCTTGAACGACCTGATCTTCAAGTAGGCCCAATCGCCAACAACGAACTGGACGTCGCGGTGCTTCGCATTATAGTACTTCGCCTGCCTATCCTGCGCAACCAAAAGCCTCTCCCGGATCATACGTACCGTCAAAGTCGCCTCTTCGACGTCTTTCCTCTTGAAGAGCTTCGTCTCGCCCGTTTCCGCCCAGGCTAAGGGAGTGCGGCACTTCCTGCCATAGAGGGCCTCGAAAGGCGCCATTTGAATACTCGCCTGGTAGCTGTTGTTGTACGCAAACTCAACAAGGAAGAGGTGATCTTCCCACCCCTTGCCGAAATCAAGGACACACATCCAGAGCATGTCCTCCAACGTCCTATTGGTACGCTCAGTTTGGCCATCCGTCTGAGGATGAAAGGCCGTGCTAAACTGCAGCTTCGTACCCAGTAGACAGTTGACTAGCCTCAAGTCGATCGAAGTAAAGCGTCCATCTCGGTCACTGACGATGCTACGGGGCACCCCGTGCAGTCGTACTATTGTATCAACATACAACTTCGCCAACTTCTCCACCGAGTCATCCCTCCAGTTGGGGATAAAGTGCGCCACCTTCGTCAGCCGGTCTACGACTACCCAGATGGCATCGTTCCCGCTCTGCGACCTCGGCAGCCCATGCACGAAATCCATGGAAATGTCATCGAATTTCCACTCTAGAACCGGTAAAGACTTCAAAAGCCACCGGGCTTCTGACATTCCGCCTTTACTAGCGCACAAGTGTGGCACTTGGCCACGTAGTGAGCGATGTCCCTCTTCATACCCGGCCACCAGAAAAGGACCTTCATGTCCTTGAACATCTTCATGCTCCCAGGATGAACTGAATACCTAGTACGATGTGCCTCATACATCAACTCATCGCGCAGCTCACCCACCTTGGGGACGCACAAACGGTCGCCTCTCCACAGCAACCCGTCACGCACCTGAAACTGGGCATCCGGCCCACCACCAGCCTCCTCCGCGTAGCTCTTTAAACTCGGATCAAGCTCCCAAGCCTGGCGGACTCTATCTGCGAGGTCGTACTGCACCTCAGTCCAACTCAAACAGGCACCGGCACTGCTCCGCTTCTCCACGCAAGAAATACCCAAGGCCTCCAGGTCTCGTATCAGGTGCTCATCATGCATCTGAATCCAGTTGGCCTGCGTTGGAGCCCTGCGACTGAGCGCATCTGCGACAACATTCCCCTTCTCGGGAGTATAGTGGATCTCGAAGGTGTAGTTCCCAAGGAACTACATCCACCTTTGCTGCCGCATATTCAGCCACTTCTGGGTCATAAGGTACTTCAGGCTCTTATGGTCAGTGAAGATGTCGATCTTCAAGCCATACACATAATGCCGCCAAAGCTTCAGGGCAAATATCACGGCCGCCAACTCCAAGTCGTGGACCGGATAGTTCCGCTCGTGCACCTTCAGCTGGTGAGAGCCGTACGCTATTACCTTGCCATGCTACTGCAGAACACAGCCAAGGCCGCTCCCAGAAGCGTCGGTGTAGATCTCATAGCCTTCCGTGCCGTAAGGCAAACATAAGATCGGAGCCGTGGTAAGCCGCCGCTTCAACTCCTCGAAAGCCTGCGCACACGCGGGCGTCCAAATAAACTCCTGCATTTTCCGAGTCAGCGTCGTAAGAGGCAACGCGATCCGTGAGAAGTTCTCCACGAAGCGCCTGTAATAGCCAGCCAGCCCGAGAAAGCTACGGACCTCCGCTACAGTAGAAAGAACAGGCCACTCCCTGATGGCCGCAACCTTCACTGGATCAACTACCACACCCTCTCCACTAACCACATGGCCTAAGAACGCCACGGAAGGTAGCCAGAACTCGCACTTCGAGAACTTGACATACAGCTGGTTCCTCCTCAGAACCTCCAAGACTACTCGCAGGTGATCACCGTGCTCCTCCTCGGACTGAGAATAGACCAGTATGTCGTCAAGGAAGATGACCACAAATCGGTCGAGGTACTCTCGGAAAGTCCGGTGCATCAAGTATATAAACACCGAAGGCGCATTAGACACCCCAAACGGCATCACGGTGAACTCACACTGCCCGTACCTTGTACTGAAGGCAGTCTTCGGGATGTCGCACTCCCTGATCCGCACCTGATAATAGCCAGACTTCAAGTCCAACTTCGAGTATACTGTCGAACCAATGAGCTGGTCGAACAAGTCGTCTATCCTCGGAAGAGGATACTTGTTCTTCTCGGTCAGCTTGTTCAGCTCCCGATAATCAATACAAAGCCACAGGCCTCCATCCTTCTTTTTGACAAAGAGGACCGGTGCACTCCAAGGTGAGGAACTCGGACGCACGTAGCCCTGCTCAAGCAGCTCCTGCAACTGCAGCTTCAACTCCGCCAACTCCTTCGGAGCCATACGATATGGCGAGCGGGCCACAGGCTTAGCGCCTGGCACCAACTCAATCGTGAAATCTATCTCCCGCTGCGGTGGAGCACCGGGGAGATCGCTCGGGAACACATCAGGGAACTCTGAAACTTCCGGAACATTCGCTAGGATGGGCCTCGGCGTAGAAGCCTCCACTAGAGCAAAGAATAACTCTGCTCCCTGACGCACTGCCTTGGACACCTGAAGAGCAGACATCAGCATCTTGCTCGATCCACACATGCCCACAGAGACCGTCTCACTATCGGCACACTGCCCAAACCTCACCTCCTTGGTGGTGCAATCGATGCACGCATGTTGTTCCGACAGCCAGTCCATGCCAAAGATTACATCGAACTCAATCAGGGGGAGTAACGATGCTTTCAGATCATACTCCTGACTTCCAACTAGGACCTTCACGCAGCAACTCCTCTCCACACGCATCGAATATCCATTCGGCAGTAGGACTTCCAGTCCATCTGCGGAAGCAATCGACGGCGCACCAATACATTGGACGAAGTTCGACGATAAGAAGGAGTGCGAAGCTCCAGTATCGAAAAGCGCTCTCGCAGGAACGCCTAAAACATTTACAAATCCTACGCCGCCAAACAAGGTTAGCATGACACTAAAACAGGTATATAAAACAGTAAGGACTGTATCTTAAATTATACCTGTCACGACGTCCTTGGCTTTGATAGCCTCCTGCTGACCAAGATTGAAGACTCTGGGCTGCGGGAGAGTCATACGGGAGGCAGTGGACTCAGCCGCCTTCCCCTTCTCAGAATAAGGTGGCCCAGTCTTCTTCTCTGACCTTGGAAGCCCACCACCGCCTGCCTTCCTTTTCCAATAAGAAAGTAGCGAAGGTCACTCTCTGCGCTTCATCCGACTGTGTCGCTGTCAGAATTCGCTCCACATGCGACAGCCAGTCCTCGGCCTCAGCTGGGGATTCAACCCCGGTAAACGGAGGAGGTCGAAATCCCAGGAAGTGCTTCAGTTGTTGCTCAGCAGCACGCCTCACGGGGACCTGCTCCACTCTTAGTGGCTCTGGGGCCACTTCCTGCACCAGCGGTTGACCTTGCCTTCCAGGCTGGCCATTCAACGCATCTAGGACGGCTTCTGTAACTAGGCGAACCATCTCAGCAGATGGAGGTGTAGGAGCCTCAGCAGACCCTCTACTCTCAACCACGTCACGGTGATGCAACGGTCCCGCTGCACTTTGAGTGCCCTACACGAGTGCAACACACAGTTAGGCGACAGCACAGTCGCAACTAACAACAAAAGGAACACTCAGGTTCCAAAATCATGCAATAATTGTTGGTTTGTTGTTACATTTTATTCCTAAGTGGATATTTTTGGGTTAATTTTACGTCTCAACGGTAGCGCACACACGTGCTCACCACCGCTTAAAAGAATTCATCCACGAATTCATTAGAAGGATATGGAACCCTAGAAGCTGATACCAATTTATAACACCCCCACCCCGTTTGGGAGCATATAACAGAGGGTCCGGCCGGGCCCCACGCCATATACTACAAAACAAACGGGAGCGTCACTATTGAAATATCGAACGACACTATACAACGATGCCTAACTCAGAGCATTCTATGCGGAAGCTGAAAAGAGACAAGATAAACCCCAAAACCCATACCCGGGTATGTCCACTTTACTAAAGTAGGAATAAATGTTTTACAACACAAAATTTAGGCACGACGGCCTTACAATTTGCCAATATCGGCGCGCAGGCCGGCCATACATGAAAAGCAAAAGGAACATCAAAAAGGCCTTCAAGGGCCGCAGCAGCACAAGGGCTTCAGCCCGCTAAAAGCCCGCTATGTTCCCGCTCGGTCCAGCACCTGTACAACAAGCCCACCAAAAACGGTGGCAAAACAGGGCAACGGTCAGCTAAAGCTGACCAAAATATAACGAACCCACCCCTTCGAGGGGGTGGCAGTTTCCCGTCCCTGCAAGAGCATCACAACATATATATATATATAACAGAATGAAGCGGCTAGCAAAGCCCACAACAGTTCATACATATGCAACAATCACAAACGTAGGAATGGCCTCCACATCTCGTGCTCTCAGGCACTCTTTGGTGTACTCCGCCTTCCACCACCAGCTACTCTTGATGGCTTCTGCCCTTCGAGGCTAAAGTCGGTGGCCCGAATACCAGGGCTCCCCCGTACTTTAATTATGAACATCCCATAGTCTGAAGACTCTTTCCCATTGCTTCCCGACATGCTGTACGAGACTCACTAATCAGGTGCTGCAATGGTGCGGTTTCAGGTTCCCCAAATGCCCGTTGTTCACAGCTCTCGTTGTACAATACAAAGAGCGGGTATGGCATCCCCTCAGCCCAGGTATTCTCAATTAGCCGGCTCTATGGGGTGCTAAGTCATCCACCAGGACACCCTCACAGGTGGGGCACACAGGCCTCAGGTCCTCTCAACAGGTGGGCACGACAACATCACCAGAACCAAGTCTGGGAGCTGTCGCCTAGCGATATCCAATATTGCCAGCGACAGTGAACAGAACTCCATTTTGTCTTCTAGCTGTGGGTGCTTCCCGGGGCACACCCACAGGCATTGCTGCACATGCAGTAGCATTCCCACTGCCTCAGAACGCACAAAATCACCAGAACCAAGTCTGGGAGCTGTCGCCTGGCGATAGTCAATATCGTCAGCGACAGTGAACAGAACTCCTTTTCTGCTTCTAACTTCGGGTGCTTCCCGGGGCACACCCCCAGGCGTTGATGCGCATGCAGTAGCACTCTCTAGTCCTACGAAGCAGGATATCAACACGAAGTTTTCCCCCAGCACGCACAATATCAAAAAGCATCACCAATCCGGACGAACCGTCTCGGATGGGCTTCACACAGCGCGCCTATGTCCATTTCACCCATGGACTCTATATGTATGCAAGCTTTGACGGGGATAACACAAATCGACCCGTCGGAGGCCACGACCTTACCCTTTTGGGTAGGGGCCTCAACGATGCACGGAACGGACTAGAACATGTCCAAATGAGGGTAAAGAGGATCGTTACCCTTAGACTCTACTTCGAAGCCATGTCTTGGCTTTTGGCACAGTTGGAAAGGAGCGTCTTGCCCTCCTCTACGCGTAGCCACCAACGTCGAGGGAATCAGAGTAGTGTAGCTCCACCAAATCCAAGCTCTAGGCTAGGGTTTACTATTGGATCTCCTTCTCCAAGCTCTCCCTCTCTCTCTTAAAACAAACCCTTAGTGAATAAGGAAGGGAAGAGGGGTTTCGGCCTCCTTATGCCAACTCCCGAGCCAATCAACCCAAAACCAGCCCCAAAAGTCCAAGTGCCATCAATGCCCACGATTTTGGCTGCAAAGTACAATTTGGCGCTGTCGCTGGGCGACAGCGCTATCGCCTGGCGACAGCTCTAAGGAACCGACTCCGACCAGTCAACGCCACTGCTTTGAACAGTGCATAACACATGTCACGGTGTCGCCGACTTTAGACTTGCCGCCAAGCGATAGCCTCTCGACAGAGGCCTTCTTGCTAGAATGCTATCGCCGGGCGACAGCCGCTATCGCCGGCGATAGCGCTGGATTCCAGAAATCCAACTTTCAGAATTGGGGTCTTACATAAAGTATCCTTAACTTATAAGGAAAGCTCATATAATCTTATAAGTTAAGGGGTCATTTTGCATAGACCCATCATATAATGGAGCCCATAGTAGATTATACGATGGGGTTTACGAGGTATGTGTATGATGTGTAAGATATGCAGTGCAATGCAATGTTTATATTATTGGTTCACACACATGCAACTCACCCACACGACTCTGCACGTACAGACCTTTAGTTCCCACTTTTTGAAGGTAGCCAACCTATCGGGCACGTCCCTTCGTGGTCAAACGATGGCAGAGGAGAGGGTGTCTCCTCACCTAGGTGGGTATAACATACTATCAAACCTAGGCCCTAACGTATGTTATGGCAGCAGTCCTCGGTACTCATGAACTCCTGCATACTCTTGCTGGACCCGTAGGGACCAGACCTTAGATAGGCTAAGTGTAGGGCTATTAGGGAATGGGACCTTTTGGTCGCACAGTAAAACATCCTGGCCCTCTGAACACCTGCCACTCGCTGAGTCATCATACTTCTATCGGTGTGTCTACTAGGCTAGTACCGAAGAACCACCATATTTTATGCACATACACTTATGTTCCACCCGAGCTCAAGCTCGCAGGACCGACCCATCCTTTTTAACTATCGAGCATACTGCTCCATGGACCGACTTGTCCATTCCACTCTATAAAGTACTATTCACCTAAGCTGTATGTGTATGATTCATTCATATTCCCAAACCATCTAGTCTTTTCTACTCTTTTGTTAATCTTAGATGTTTAGGGTGCATCTTGGACTTCCCGAGGTCTCTACCTGATGAAGGACTCACAACGCTACTAGGAGGTATAATGGGGTGACATCCCAAACCTCCCTTTCTCAATATATTTATTATTATTCATGGCTACCCGTACCTCCCACAATCTCTCTGATTGCTTTAGAGCCCTAAGATGAATTATAGTTATTTAGGGGAGCGTTGATATTCAATTGAATCTCAACATTGCCTGTTATTTGTTGACTGACTTCTTCTTAGCTCATCTCCACTTGGTAACGATCTATGTCTAATCCCAGAAGCTTAGCATACCATATTATTACTGGTGGCTCATATCGTCTAACCCCTCTTTCAAGGCTTGATATATTCAACCTTAAGCATTTCCCTAACCGCACACCAAACTTATCTGGGAATAGTTCCCAAATGAACTGGCCTACCCACCATCCTATATGGTACATGATAGTTCCAGGGTTGTTGGAGTTGTGTATGATGACCAAAGGATGTCCAAATCACTAAATGCAGATTTGTTATCCGCAGACCAACTTGACTATGAGTGTACTCTAAGGCCCTTATGAGGTGTATATGAGTATCATGTTCAAAGGACTACAAATTTATTCCTAAAGCTCTACATGTCAAGTAATATTTTCATAATCAATCTTGTGCATTTTCCATTAAGGGTGTAAATATTTAACCTTCCATAATTATTTGTTGACTTCCAATTTCAACATGAGGTATGGTTTTCTGATGGTTTTCTTTACTACAAATTTTTCCAGAGGTTCACTTAGGTTAAAAATGCACATTTCTAGAATTTTGTAATTTTTCTATTTTATCTTCTACCAATAATAATTTAATACAAAAATTGGGCCTAAACAACATTTACAGGGGATCACCATATTTATTTCAACTAAAAATTACAAGAAAATTCCCAGGGCTTAATAATGATCCAAAATGAACTTCTACAAATTTTTATCATTTTCCAGACAGATATGATCACTTAAATTTTTTTTTTGCTAAATATAACCAAAAGCTCATTTTAAGGAGTGCACCAATTTTATTCAACTAAAAATTACAAGAAAATTCTCAGGGTTTAATAATGATCCAAAATGAACGTCTACACATTTTTCTCATTTTCCAGATAAATATGATCACTTAAACAATTTTTGCTATATATATAGCCAAAAGCTCATTTTAAGGAGTTCACCAAGTTTAAACCAACTAAAAATTACAAGAAAATTCTCAGGTCTTAGTAATGATCTATAATGAATTCCTACAAAGTTTTATCATTTTCCAGAAATATTATAACCCTAATTAGCCAAAATCTAATAATATTGATTAATTAACAATTGTACATGAACTATGAAAATACTGCTCCAAAAATCCAAGTAAATTCACACTGACAGATAACACTATATCATATGTATAGTCAAAGTTTTGGAATTTTCCAGAATATTTCAGCCATGATTATTTCATTAATTCACATGGTGTAAAATGCTAACAAATAAATTTAGTAAAATAAATGGTGCTCAATAATTCCCAATTAAATTCCAGTGTTGTTTTATATGCTAACAAGACTTAGGTCAGAGTTGTGTATTTTTCCTACATGTTTTGTTCACTATTAATCTACATAATAAAAAAATGTGATATATAAAGAAATATTGAAATACTTAGAAATTATAAGTCCAAAAATTCCAACCTCTCTAAGGGTGATACATTTTCTCATGTTACATGCATGAAAAAAATCTCACTGCCATGTAGGAAGCCATTTGGGAGAAATTCACTAAATACAACTTTGGTGCTAAATGCACACCATTCTCCCATACACTACTCTTACATGCATGTGGTATTTCCCAAACATGAACATGCTCAAATTGTATGAAATTTTTACCAGTGGCATATCATGATTTAATAAGACCCCCACCAAATATTTGGGTTCTTTAGGGTTCATATGCCCACTTAATTTAATCATGCATGAATAATTAAATTACTATAAAAACTATAGAAAAAGTTTTCCAAAAATTCTCATTTTTGGGCAGGACATGTATTTGGGCATGACGCATGCATGTCCAAAATTTTAGCCTATTTAGAGTTAGAGAACTCCTAAAATTAATTATTTTGTGCCAAGGGCACTCTATGTACACATCCCACCAAAATGGGTGTTGAGGGAGCTACCTTCCCTGAAATAACATGAAACAAATTTCTCAATTTACTTGAAACCTAGATCTACAATTTGTATATAGAACATTTCTCTTGATTCAGCTTCTAAGGGGCCTGAAAAATAAATTGAAAAGGACTGAATAAATGTGACAAAATGGTGTATATAATCTAGAATTATTAATTCAGATCAAATGGCTAAGCGGATGGCTAGGAGCTCTTCTTATTCCTTGAGCCAAGGCACCAGATTGCTTCCTCCTAGAGCTTCTTTGAAGCTCAACCTGGACCACTTGAGGCCGTCTGCGGCCAAACGGCCAAAGCTACCACCTCTGATCGGGGGTTGGATGTCGACTGTCGGGGGAATGGTGGTCGGAGGTGGTCTGTATGAGAAATGGGAGGCGGGACATGGATGGGCTAAAGAGCTCAAAATTGGAAATGGCGAGTTCGCCAATTTTCAAGGGAATTCAAAAATAAAACGAGAGGGATCTAGCACTAGGGGAGGAAAGGATGAATGACTGCCTGATTTGAGCTTTGGGAGCGTGTAATGCGCTTGGGAGCCATGGCTGATCCTCTTTATGAGTTCATGGAAATTCCTATGAATAGAGTTCATTTTCTTCAATTGGGTTAGGGTATCCACTCCTCTCTGCTTAGTGAAGCGGATGGGGGTCTCAGATGGCAATGGGGAGGGCTTAAGATTGAAATGCCTTGAAATGCAAGTTTTAGCCAAGCTTGGGGAGCCTCACCCAGCTGTCATGTGGCCTCAATTCTGAGGGAAATTGATGGGGGATCTTTAGAGAAGCTTAAGAATGAGTTTTGGGAGGTGGATTGAGGGTCATGTGGCCTTCATCCCATGAATTCTGAAAGTGCTCTGATATCAGTTGAAAGTAATCTCTGATATCAAAGGAAAGGGAGGTTAGATCTTAGATTTACTCTAGAGGGGGGGGGGGGGGGGGGGGGGTGAATAGAGTATTAAAAAGTTTTTCACTTATTTTTATAGCGGAGTTAAAATAGTGATATATATATGTGTACTGAGTGAGTTATAAAAACAAATAAAGAAAACACAGCACAACACAGTACAGAAAAATAAACACAAACACAGAA
Source organism: Dactylorhiza incarnata (assembly GCA_033032865.1). Lineage (NCBI taxonomy): Eukaryota > Viridiplantae > Streptophyta > Magnoliopsida > Asparagales > Orchidaceae > Dactylorhiza > Dactylorhiza incarnata. The sequence goes on along the minus strand of JAWHQI010000017.1, from coordinate 1,251,942 downwards.
GACACAAGGATCTATAGTAGTTCTCCAATAAACCTGGGTACATCTACTCTTCTACCACCCTTGGTAGGAATCCATTAGGTTTTTGATCAGGTGCCCTATCACCAATGGGTTTTTGATCAGGTGCCCAAACACCACTGAGCTTTTGATCAGGTGCTCAAACCAAACTACAGGTTTTTGATCAGGTGCCCTGCCACCAATGGTTTAACTTTTGAAGGGAGTTATAACCATATACAAGATGGGATAAAGAGGGTTATGAAGTTCTTCTCTGTCAATAATCTGAGAGAAGACTAGTGGATTTGTTGTTGTAAAGCTCCGCTGTCTGATAGAAAATAGTTGACAGTTGATGGCTGGAGCTTTCACTTGAATGAAATATCTTCCTTGATAGCTGATGAATCTAAGAGACAAAGTTTCTCAGATTATTGTTGCTCTTGAAGATTTTGAACTTGCAGCTGAATCACTGAGAGAATAATGTTGATGTTCTCAGAGATTGAGAGGGTGCTGCTTGAGGAAGATGAACTCTGTAAAAACTTTTTCTTTTCTACTTTTTGTATGTCTCTTTTTCCCGACTATTTTCTTCCTCTCTCCTTCCTATCTTGCTGCTGTACTCCTGTAATACTTCTTCTTTCTTTTCCTTTCTGTATATGACTAATTTGAAATCAAATCTTTTAATTAAGGAATAGAATAATCAGGAGGATTATTTCTTGGAACTGCAAGCAAATCTTTAACTCCTCCTTTTCAATAAATGTCAATGGCTACTTTCTCGAAATAAGAGAATAATAAAAAGGAAAGATATAATCCTTGACTTATCTGATAGGAATAGATAATAGAATAGATCCGTTGCTGATAGTCGATCTGAGTTCAGGGAATAGAATAAAACTGATATGTCTGAAATTAATGAACTGAGGAGAAATTTCGTCGATCTGAGAACTGAGTTCGTCGAACAAAATGTTGAATTCATCGAACAGAGAGATAATTTGCTGAATCTGCCTGGAAGAACTGAGTTCGTCGATCTGAGAAGCACTTTCGTCAATCTGAACATCTTGATACTTATTCTTCGAACGCAGAGCTGAGTTCGTCGATCTCAAGCTGGAGTTCGTCGAACTGAATAATAAATTGCTGGACTGGCTGGAGAACTGAGTGCGTCGAGCTGGAGAGCAAGTTCATCGAACGCAGAGAGAAGTTCGTCGAACGCAGAACCTTGGCAAGTTTGTCGAACTAGAGCATGCCGTTCGTCGAATGCAAGATGGAGTTCGTCAAATGCAGAAACTTGATCGTTTCCTTAAGTTCTAACAGGCTAAAACCTTGACCCTTAGACTATACATTGGGGCCAACTTAGTCCTATTCAACAGATAGTGATCCTAGCCCAAATCAGTAATAGGGTTGTTCCAACAAATTCCTCCTTGGATTCTTTCCAATTAAGGAAAATCCCCAAATTAGCCCCTTACATGCCATTGCATGCATGTACTTGGGGGCATTAGAGGTCATTCTGCCCATGGGCTACCGAATGGGACTCAAATTGAGGCCTTAGCCCATGGGAATTGGATCTAATTCCATTTAAACCCATTTTAGGCAAATTTGACCAAATGTTGACTTTTGAGCTGACTTGGTCAAATTGATGAGTTGGCTAACCCCACATGTTGGTCATAGGATCCATAGATCCCCTTTGGGGTGAATCATTGCTTGGTGGACCCTCTTTGGGCCCTTTTGACCAATTTAGGTCAAATTGGGCTAAATGGCTCAAATGGTGATTTTGACCCAAACCCTAGATTTGACTAGACTCATTGGGTTATTAGTGACCCCTTGAGCTCCTTAGGGAATTAGGAAGAGTGAGTTGAGGTAAATTGGGTCATTAGATGGTTATGGGACTCCAAATTAAGGAGATTTAACTAATTTAGGGTATTGTTGACTTTGGTCTATTTGACCAATTGAGTTGACCTCATTGGGTCCTAGGTGGCCCAAGGGACTCCCTATGGGTTTAGGGGAGTGATTGTGGGGCCAGATTATCATTTTGGGCCCCTTTTGGCTAATCCCTAGGTTAATGTTTAAAATTACTATTATCACCCCAAGTAACATTTTGCCTAACTACTTGGTTTCTAAGGCCACTTAGGATGACTTAAGCCTATGTCATGACTCTCATCATGACAAAAGTCACCTTATGGGTCTAGTAGGTCTAGGGATGTTACACCGTGACTTCTTGAGAGAACTATAAAGAGCTTAGTTCTATGAAGTTGCCTATATGCAGAAAAGAGAACTTTGGAATTTGGAAGGAGAGAGTCAGATTGTTCATGGAAGCATATGAATCTAGAATCTTCATAACAGTGGAGGAAGAATCTTTCATCCACATGAAAGTCTCCACTATAGATGCTAACATACAAGTTCCAAGGAAATATTCTTAGCTGACAAAGGAAGAAGTTGTTCTGGCCACTATGGATAAAAGGGCCAAGAACATAATTGTAAGTGTCATAGATGACACCACTTTCGAAAATCTTATTCATTGCAGAACAACTAAGGAAATGTTGGATTCACTAATAGTTTACATTGAAGGCACTGAGGAGGTGAGAGATGACATAAAATCTCTCCTCAACCAAGAATATGAAGCCTTCAGGCAGAAGAGGAAGGATTCTATTGCTGAATGTTATGAAAAGTTCTTCAAGATAGTAAATGGACTGAAGAACTATGGGAGAGAATTCTATAATTATGATCTTAATTACAAGTTCTTGAGGCCCCTCAATAAAGAGTGGGACATCAAGATGTGTGTTATAAGGGAGATGGGGAATCTGGCCAACATCCAGCCCCACAATCTATATGGGAAGCAATTTTCGCATGAGCTGTAGCTAAACACTAGAAAGGCAGAAGAAGAGTCTTCCATATATCATTCTAGAGAAACGACTGTGGCTTTCAAAGCTGAAAGCTCCAAGAAGAGCAGAGAGGACTCTCCTTTCCCCTAGGGAGAAAAATACTGAAGAAGAAGAGTCTGAGACCAGCACTTCAGGCTCAGAACTTTTAGATGGAGAATTGTCCTTATTCTCCAAACAATTCAAGAAGCTGTTAAGCAAGAGGAGGCAGTGGAAGACAAACCATCATCCTCCTCCATCTCAAAGAGATATCACAACAGTTTTGACAAAGCAAATCATAATCCCAAAAGCGACAGGTATGCATCTAAATAGAACAAACAATTTTCTACTAACATTGTATGTTATTGCTGCAATAGGCCAGGAAATGTCATAGCTGACTATCCAGTCAAAAGGAAGGAAGGAAAAAGAGAAGATGAGAGAAGATCTCATAAAATAAAGAAATCTGAAAAGAGCTTCTGAGCTAAAAATCCAAAAACCTTGAGTGATATTGACTCAAGCTCTTCAGAGTCTAAGGAAGAAGCCTACATTGGGCTTACTGCTGTTTCAAAAGATGAATGGGAGAACTACAATCCAGCAGCAAAGGTGTGCATAAGGGTGCCTCTCTCATTGTTAGATAGTGACATTGATTCTGAAGATGAAGAAGAAGAGATCAGTCATGGATTGATGGCCTTGACTTATGAAGAAGAGCAGTACAACTCTTATCCTGATAAGGTATAAATCAAAGCCCATTTCTATTTGGGATCTGATATCGAGTCTAATGCTCAAACAGAAGCAAACTCATCAACTAATGATGAGAGTGATTCTGAGTTAGCTGATCAATATAATGATCGTACTAGCAAGTATGGTGCTCTTATAAAAGCACTAAAGAAAAGCAAGGCCTTGTCCAAAGCTCAGGCTGAAGAAATAAGAATTCTTTAGCCATTCAGATACCAGGTGGATGAAAAAACCCTTGAAATAACAAGGTTGACTTATGATCTTTCTGTACTTTAAAAGAAGTATGAAGCTCATAGCAAGTTCCTAGCTCAAAGGGAAAGAGTTATCAAGGTTGTGGAGGAGAAGCTTCTTTTAGAAAGAAAGCTTGTAGCAAACCTCTCTAAGCCAAAAACTATTCTTCCAATTATAGAAAGTTTCTCATTTCCATATAGAGTAGGGCTTGGCTATAATAAGGAGAAGGAAGATACCTCCCAAGCTAAAACAATCTTCCAAAAAGTTGTCCTGACCTCCAACACATATGATTAAGATATGACATATGGATATCTCACCAATGGTTGCTCTACTAGTGATAGTAAGCCACAAAACTCAAAGAATCGAGCAAACATTGGACTGGGTTCTCTAAAGGCCCCCTATCATGAGGAGATCCAAATGAAGAATCATAGGCCATTTTTGCTTGGCTCTACATCACCATCAGCAAAAGGGAAGGGAACGACTTTTCCTCAAAAGTCAGTCCCTAAAGTGAAGTACATGACTGTGCAGCCAATCTCCAAATCTGTGTACAGCCATAGGACCAGCTCTAGAAATGCTTGCTGTGAAGTAGTCTGCACGTTTGATCATCAACACCAACACTCCATTCAAAAGATGAATAAGAAGAGGAGGTACAACAAATTCGATTGCTGGTGTTGTGGAAAGATTTCCCACTTTGTTATAAACTGTTGGTTCAACCCAACAATGCCTAGAGCAAGGAATGCTAAGCTTGCTAGTAGTCAGGCTTCATGCAGTCAAAACTAATAGGAACCAAGGATCCAAATATGTTTGGGTTCCTAAGGTAAAATAGTCTATTTTTGTAGGTATGTCCAAAGACCAACAAAATGCCAATCTAGTATTTGGATAGTGGATGTTCCAGGCACATGACTAGAACAAGAACCTCTTGAAGAACATTACCTCCGTGGAAGATGGTGCCAAAGTCATATTTGGTGGATCTGACAAAGGCATCATTAAGGGCTATGGTATTATTACCAATGGCATAGTGTCCATCTCAAAAGTAGCTTATGTGGAAGGGTTACAATGTAACCCTATAAGTATAAGCCAACTATGTGATCTTGGCAATGTGATTGAGTTCCACAAGGATAAGTGTCTGATTAAGAATTATGTTGATCTTGAGAAAATTCTATCGGGCACTAGGAGTGGTAATGTATATCATTTAAATTTCTTGTGTTTAGATTCAGCTACATATGTTTATCTTCTAGAAAATGAGAGAGAATCACTTTGTGTGCAATGGCACAAAAGGTTTGCTCACAAGAACTACAAGGCAATCAGCAAACTCTTTTCAGAAAATCTAGTTAGAAATGGACCTAATATTAAATGCATTAAAGTGAGTATTTGTCATACTTGTTAGATGGGCAAGCAAACTAAGACCACCTTTAAGATTATAGGTTCCTAAGATTTAGAAAGATGCCTTTACATATTGCATATGGACTTATTTGGTACTATGCCAATTTATAGTTTAGGAAGGAAGTTGTATACCCTTGTGATAGTTGATGACTTCTCTAGGTATGCTTGGGTGTTCTTCCTTAAGAAAAAGTCTGATACTTTGGATATCTTTGCATCATTTGCCAAGCAAATTCAGAATGAAAAGAGTTGTACTATGGTCAAAATCAGAAGTGACCATAGCACAAAATTTCAGTCTGAACTCATGATAGATTTTTGTAAGAATAAGGTAAGGATGATTACAAAGGGATATAGACAAGAAGAAAGGATTGATTTTGACCATACCTATGCACTAGTAGCAAGACTTGAGGCGATAAGGCTTTTCCAAGTCTATGCAGCTCACAAAGGATTCAAGGTGTACCAAATGGATGTGAAGTCTACATTTATTAATGGAGATCTCAAGGAAGAAGTATATGTTGAGCAGCCTCCAGATTTTATTATTCCTAACTTCTCTGATCATTTTTATTTCTTAAGGAAAGCTTCATAAGGGTTGAAACAAGCTCCTAGAGCTTGGTATGAAATCATATATAGCTTCCTCATTGAAAAAAGTTTTCATGGGGTAAGATAGATAGGATATTATTTCTAAGGGAAATAAAGGGCAAGAGTTTGCTAGTCCAAATTTATGTTGATGACATAATTTTTGGGTCTACTAATGACAACCTTTGCAAGACGTTTGTTAACTTAATGCAAGGGAAGTTTGAAATGAGCAGCATGTGGGAGCTGAAATACTTCCTAGGGCTCCAAGTGAAGCAATCTGAGGATGGTATATTTATCTCTCAGACTAAGGTCACTAAAGACCTTATAAAGAAGTTTGGAATGGATAGTGCAACCTCAATGAGGGCTCCAATGGGCTCCAATGTGTCTCTAGATAAGGATGAGTAAGAGAAACATTTTGACGAGACCTTATACAGATGCATCTTTGGATCCCTGCTCTACCTAACTGCTAGTAGACCAGATATTATGTTTGTCACATGTGTTTATGCTATTTATCAAGCTTCTCCTAAGGAATCTCACTATACCTCTGCTAAGAGAATCTTGAGATACCTCAAGGGAACTCCTAGTCTTGGCCTTTGGTACCATAGAAGTAATGATTTTGAGCTAACTGGATATTCAGATGCTAATTTTGTAGGCTGCAAAGAAGACAGGAAAAGTATATCTAGAACATGTCAATTTCTAGGGAAGAGGGTGATCTCATAGAGAAGCAAGAAGCAGACATGTGTGGCAATATCCACAACTAAAAGAAAATACATCTCAGCTGGGAGTTATTATGCACAACTACTACGGATACAACATCAGCTGGAAGATTACAATAACAAGACCAACAAAACTGCCATGTATTGTGACTCCTCCAGTGCAATATCAATTACTAAGAGCCCTATATCACATAGTTGGGATAAGCACATTGAAATTAGGTACCACTTCATTAAGGAGCATGTAGAGAATGAGGATATCTGTCTTGAGTATGTCCCCACTAACAGCCAAGTAGCAGATATCTTTACCAAGCCTCTTGATGAAGCAAAATTCAACTTCTTTAAGTTTGAGCTTGGTATGCTAAATTTAGAGTAAGCATATCATTGTTATCTTATTTGATTACTATTGTGCATATGCATGCTAACAAGACTATTGCAGAGAATTAGCCAAAAAATGAAGGAAAATTGCAGATTAAGTCTGTGTGGTCAAGTATACAAGACGACATAGAGGTCATGTCGAAGGGTTGTCAAGCCGACATAGAAGGCATATCATCATGGTGCATCTTTGACAAGTAGAAATTGGTTATTATTTTATCATTCATCACAGTCGTCCAATTAAAGATCAATAGCTTTAGCAAAAGCATCCAGGTATGCGCCTTTTGAAGCACAAAATTTCTTAGTAATATATCATCGTGTATGTGACACTCACATGACGATATCGTTTTGACCACTTATAGAAGGCAGCAAAAGAAGTTAGTTAACAATCGACGTGATAATAAGAACATGACAATATTGTTGGATCTTATGGCGCCCATAGAGGGGGGTGAATAAGGGTTTTATGGAATTTAAATCTTATTTAAATTCATCAGAGTTTGCAACCGAATTTGTAGAATATTTTATAAAAAAATATATTTTAATATCTCAGATAATACTATATTGACGATTCCTTTTTAAAGAAGACGGAATTCAATTTTTCTCCACTACCACCATCGCTAGTGCTAACGCATGATGTTAGTGACAGAAGTTGAATTCCATAAGTTAATGATCAAAAAGAATCTTACAATATATTTTGCTTTAGTACTTTGATGCAAATATAATTTAAAACATTTTTGAGGAGGAAATTAAATGATTCATTTGAAGACATGATTTTATTTCATAAGAAATTGATTACACAAATGTTTGCTTTAATGCTTTGATGAAAATATAATTTAACACATTCTTTAAGAGGAAATAAAATCAATTGAATGAAACATTAAAGGACATGATTTTATTTCATAAGAAATTGATTATACAAATGTTTGATTTCTATAACGCTAGAAATCAAGGCGAGAATATGAAAAACCCTTTTTTGCGATTCACCGGTCCTTCTCTGAAGGAGTGGTTGGCTATAGCCTATATTACCCCATAAGGCCTCAAGCCAGCCCCTAGATCTAACCTCGACCCAGTCGCCACGCACAAGGCAGCGAATTCCCCCTAAACATCACAAGGCCTAATCGCTAACAATTGCGGCTAGTTTTCCACGGAATCCTTCCCGGAATCCGACATTCTCCCCGAACGATTTCTTCACTCGCATTACAAAAGGAATACAGTAAAAGATTACAAGATAAAAATAAAGTAAGAGAAACTCCCCATGAAATTCTGAAGGTGAAGACAAAGGCAATGTTGACGTTGGCATTCTTGAAGCATTCGTCCTTCGTATAGAATATGCGTTGTAGACCTTCTCCTTCAAAATCTTCTTTAGATTTTCATGTTAGCCCATGAGAGATCTCTTAATTATTGTAGGAGAGCCTCTCTCAAAAGAATCAGAATTCTGGCTTTAGAGTCAATGAAATACCCTACATAGAATGAGAGGAGATGCTCTTTAAATAGGCTTGGGAGCTAACGCTTGGCGTTAAGAGTTCATGCCAGCGTTAGCTGCTCATGTACATCATGGATAAGATCATGCAACCGTCGAGATCGTGGCAGATTGTGGACTCAATGCGGGCGTTAGCTCCAATGCCAGTGTTGTCTCTTGGTTCTCGATGATATTTCTTATCCACATCATTCCCTTCTCGATGACATCCCTTATCGATGATAAGTTAACGCGGGCGTTATCTCTAACGCGGGGCATTATCCATCTTTCCAGGGAATCATCTCCATTTAGCATACTACTCATAGGGATGTGTAGTTATAGTTCCTGTACAACCTACACACTATAAACACACAAAATACAAGATTAAATACAACATGATATTTTTTATTCTCAACCAAGAGATGCAGATCATATGCTCCAACAATCTCCCCCTTTTGATAATAATAAATACCTATTTAAGAAATTAGTGAGATTAAGACAATTTGTGTTTATAGATAAGGGCGGTAATAAGATATGCTTGAATAACAGGTTAAGAGCGTGATAGATTTGAAAGCGTTAATGCATACTCATTCTATATGAAGTCCTCCCCTACATAAGTGTTCTCTTATAATTTACTCCCCCTAAATATCTATTTTACTAGATTTCTTAATTTATTCTCCCCCTTTATTAATAGCAAAAGTGGGTAGGGATGAGTGTATATCTACTAAGATTAATTAGGAACCACTTATTGAAGGATTAACATGATCGAGCATAGGATAGTGTGTGCACCTCCTATATGATCACTCCCCCTACAAAGATACTTTTTTTGAGTTTGATATTATTATAATGCACTCCTCCTAAATATTAAATTTATGCAATTTATTCTCCCCTTTTTGTAGTATCAAAAGAGGGTTTAGGTAAGAGTATGCAATAAGGATTAATATGATCTATGTAGAGAAGAAAAATAGGATGGAATCAAAAGCTTGTTAAATACTACTTGTTGAGAAAAAATATAAGTATGATGGAACATATAGTAAGCAACATAGCTGAAAAGATAAAGTAAGCATTCTTATTTTAAGATATCACTTATTGGAAAAAGTAATAGTCATGAAAGAGCATAAGTAGTAAACTTAGCGGAAGAAAATAATAAGCACTCTTAAACATAAACACCATTTTAGAAGGTAAAATCATATAAAGGATAATGAGTTTTAAATTTGAAAAGTTGATGTTTGAGTTAAAGATTTAAGAGATGCTACTCCATTAAGATAAAATTGCAAGCATGATTTTATAATATCGAGAAAAGATACAAATACTACAATGTAATAAAATTTTCATTTCAAGTAAACATAAACATTGTAGCGGTCATACTTTTTATCTAGTGCATTTACTTAAGTTTGTAGAGAGTAGTGCAGACGAGCATTAGGATCCAATTCTCATGAGTAGAAGTTTTATGAAAGATAATGATATGTACAAAATTGTGTTTTGATAAAGTATACAAGTGAATCAATCAAAAACACATGACTTATATAATGAAATAACACAACATTAAAATACACAAATACTATTACCTCCATAATATTTCAATGCACATGAAGATACATATATTTTTAAATAGAAGTGGTGAAAATTTTGTTTGCACAAGACACTTTACAATTTTTGGTGGAGTTATCCTTGTCATCTATTTTTATTTGATTTTGATTTTTGTGACCAAGGACTCCAAATTCACTTGTTTTTGCAAACATAGAAATTTTATTCTATATACCACATTTCTCTAATCACAAGTGCATGAAAACGAAGAATTGAAATAACCAATTCAATGTTGTGTAGGTAATCTATTTATGCATTTTAATTATTTATATTATTATACTACACAATCATGCAAAAATATGATTGTAAACACATGTAGGTTATCAAAAATAAGTGAGTGAATGAATCATTATCAAACATAATACATTACTCATACTTAGAGGCTTGCTAAGCATTTCTACACATGTTTATCTACAATCGACTTCATTGCACATGATAATATAATTTTCAAGGTATGACAAATACAAAACAATGTTTTTTAAGAAACTTGAAAGTTAAATTAAACATTGTATTTAATCTTTAATTGATATATTTAATCATCCTTGACAATGACAATGAATAACAATTTTTTTTAATTTTATAGAAGTACAAAACAATAAACACATATAAAGAGAAAAACATATTTTTGTTATTTGAAATAGTTTTGTAATTTTGTATTTGTTTTTAAATATTCAAATTTAAATATTTTCTCGAAAACATAGAAGTCTTTACCGTGCTTATCAGTAAATGATATTCTTTGCCAGAGAAATAAACCCAAAATAATGCATGAGAAAATACCAGAAATTTTTCAAAAACAAATAAAAAATTTTTGGAACAAAGGTGCTAACGCTAGGCATTAGCTTTTAACGCCAAAACAAATTGCAAATTTTGATTTTTTTTAAATATTTTTCTTAATTCAGTTGTATTATAAAGAGGCTTTCTTACTGTTGAAATTTCAGACTTTTTAGAGATGATTTGAAGGCCCTTTTTGTTGGATCTTACGACGCCCTTAGAGGGGGGGGGGGTGAAAAAGGGTATAAAAATTTCTTTCTTATAATTTTATGAAAATTACTAAATTGTTTTATAATATGAGAAAGGCAAAATGACAATTTAGCTAATTTGTGAGAATATCATAATTTTCAAGTTTAGAAATGAGTACTAAATTGTTTTATGATTAAGAGATTGAAATAAACAATTTAGATAATGTAATTTGAATTGAAAAACTTTGTAACCAATATTTTAGAGATAACGCCAAAGGAAAGAAATCAAGTAAACACAAATAGAGACAAGATTGTATTTATATAAAAAAGTGTTTACATAAATTTGATTTCAATATCGCTAGAAATCGGAGGCATACAAAAGTAAATATCTTTTCCTTTTCTATACCGACTTGTATCCCCACAAACCGGTTGGCTTTAGCCTATCCTTCCCCGGATAAGGCCTCAAGCCGCTCTAGCCAATCCTTCCCCGGATATGGCCTCGACCCCCCTAGATCTAATCACCTAGAACTAGTCGCCAACACAAGGCGAATTTCCCCCTAAGTCCTACCCAGACCTAGTCGCCAACACAAGGCGAATTAACTAAACGATTACAATAGAATATGGAATGAAAATAAAATTAATAATAATGAAACTCCCTATATGAGATCTCTGAAGTTGAGGATGAAGGATCGTTGTAGCATAAGCGAGGTTGAAGCGATCGTTCTTCGGATGCAGCGTGGTGGCTTCTTTCTCCAGAAATCCTCTTTGGCTTTTGAGTGGGAGATGAACTTTTGGCAGAGTAGCAGCTCTGGAAATATGCCACAGGTAATCTCTCTGGAAGCACTCCTTGAAATGAGAGAGCCCACCATTTTATAGAACTTGACGATACCGCCTGTGGTAGCTCTCTAGCGCCTGCGGTAGTGTTCGTGTGGAGCGGTTGAAGAACCATCGGCGGTGTGGCGCTGTGCACAAACTTGAGATAACGCCTGGTGGTAGTGCTAGCGCTGGCGGTAGCGATTGCAAAACCGTTGGTCGTCATGGAAGAACAAACTTTCGTCGAACAGAATTTTGGTCGAACTAAATTTTCGTCGAATGCAGCTCGAAGTTCGCGAACGGAAATTTTTGTCGAACGAACGAAAATTTCGTCGAACGCAGCTCGAAGTTCATCGAACGGAAATTTTTGGCGAACGAAAATTTCGTCGAACGCAGCTCGAAGTTCATCGAATGGAACCTCAGCTAGCACCTGGCGGTAACGATATTGCTGGCATTAGTGCTGCTCCTTTCAAAAGTTTGATTCCATGTTGCCTTCTACCTGTGGAGTATTGCACCTATAGTTCCTGCACACAATAAACACACTACAAGCAATATCAAATACAATATGGGATTTGTTATTCTCAAACAAAGGGATGTGACACACATGTCCAACAATCTCCCCCTTTTGATAATAACAAATCCTCTAAGCAAGAAATCAACAATAGTGTTTATAGTATAAGATAAGCAAGATGATAGTGCAACTATAATATAAGATAAGCATGATAATGTGCATCACCCCCTATCATAATGCTCCTCCTACATAAATGCAATTTATGTTTTACTCCCCCTAAATGATAGATTACATGAATTATTCTCCCCTTAATCTTCTATATTTCTCCTATATAGATTTCTTCAATTAATCTCCCCCTTTTGGTATTATCAAAAGAAGGTGGGGTGAGGGTAGTAAGGAGGCATTTCTTATAAATGATAAAGCATGATCGAGCTTTTGTAATATAGATAATGATAAAGATTTTAAGCATAGTATATAAGATATTTCAAAAAATAAGAGTTGTAAGTAAGCGGAAGATTACAAGAAACATCTTTTTGTAAGCATGAAAAGCATAAGTAAAAATATGAGTTTTAGTTCAAAATTGAAAGATGTTTTAACCTTTTTGAAATCTCAAAGTTTTTCTTAAAGATACCAAGCATGAAAGGAACATATTAAAGAGGGATTATTGTTTGCCCAGAAAGCCCGCGACCTCCTCTCATGGCACTTTTTTCCCGATCTCAGCGGTCTCCGTTTGTGTGACCGCCCGGATCGCCAGCTGCCTTCTCAACCAAGAGTTTCTAAGAGTCAAGCGGTCAGAGCAGTGCGAGACCGCCAGATTGAGCGGTCTACTTGTTTTTCTTATTTTTGTTATCTGCACCCCTTCTCCCTGCCCTGGCTCTCCTGTATCCCGGGCAGCCCGTAGTTTTTAGTTCTGCCCGTTTGGGCAGCCCCCTCGTCTATAAATAGAGGGGTAGGGGTACCAGGAAAAGGACTTTTTGGCTCCGGGGCTTCAGCTTACAACCTGTGTAAGCGGTCTCATTTTTTCGTGATCGCCTTTTTGTTATCGTTTTCCTTTTGTCTCAGCATCTTCTGTCTCAGTAACCTACGTTTCGCAGTTTTCTCCCACCCCCTTTAGTGTGAATTTTGGAGGTACCATTTTTGGCACCAACAATTATACTACAATGTTACTTAATTTTAAGTTCAAGCAATAACAAAACATTATAGAGATCATGCTAGGTTATCTAGTGCATTTTTTATATAAAGAGTTGTATAGATAAAGCATTAGAATCCAATACTCATAAGAAGAAGTGTTATGAAAGATAATGATGTGCACATAAGTGTATTTTGAGCAATGTTAACAATTGATTTAAATCACAAAATACAAGATAAATGTAGAGTAAAGTGCACAATGAAACACAAGTATATTACTTTCACACACTTTAATGCACATTATTTTTATAAAAAGTGGTGTATTAATCAAGGGTTGTACAAGATACTTTACTATTCTTTCCAAGGTGCTCAACCTCACAATGCTTATGAGGACTTATTAGGAGATTCAAGTAGTGCTTGGTGAAGTTATAGTTGTCTACATATAAAATTTTTTGTTCACATTTGTGAGACAACATTCTCCGAATACACTTGTTTTGCAAACCTCAATTTTTGTAACTTAACCACTTTTCTAAATTTCATAAGTGCAATTCAAATGTAGTGTAGGTAATAAACTTATGCAAGTTTTAATTCATTGTACAATTTCCACACACAAGCAAGCATTTTAGATTTAAACACACGTGTTGATTACCAAAATAAGTGAGTGAAATGTATCATTATCAATCATAAAATATTTACTCATACTTAGAGGCATGCTAAGCTTGGTTCTACACATTTTTCAATACAATTGATGCTCTTAATTAGATATATCAAAACATGATAAACAAAAAAATGTTCATAGTAATTTGAAGGAATAAATTTTAACATTGTAAATAAGTCTAAATAATAGAATTCATACATGCTTAATATTGGCAATAAAGATCATACAGTTTTTTTAAAAAAATTAATGAAATAAAAACAGAAAAATCACACAAACATATTTTTGTATTTTTGAATTTTGAATTTTTGTAGTTGATTTTTCATAATGCAAATAAAACAAAAATAAAATAGACAGAAACACAAAATAAATTTGTACATATAAACTAACATACTTCTGTTGATTTTTAGAAATTTTAAAAATAGAAAAATCACAAACCCACGCTAGCACCGGCGCTAGTGATAGCGCGGCAAACTGTACGTGATTTTTTGAGAATTTTAAATTTTTTATTTTTTATTTTGATTAAGTGTTCTTAGAGTAGTCTTATGCAGAAATTTTGTAATTTTTGGAGATGTCTTGATTGCTCAAATTTGCATAAAACTATAGCTTTTTCAAATACATGTGTTTTACAAAAACATTTAAGCTCAATAAATAAATTATGCAAACACAAGATGACACATTTTTTATTAAACAATGATTTAAGTGATAAGTAAATAAAATGATCATGTGAAGAGTAATATAAGTATGTCCTAAGATTATAGACTACCCCGACTAAGTGACGGATGGGCATGAGGAGCTGCACGCATGCCGTAGGTTGGTGTGTTAATCCCATGTGCACACACTAGAGAACGCTCAACCTAGCACTCTTTCCCCCCAGTGCCTCGCAAGGCCCCACTGGAACCCTCCCCGGTTAAGGACAAGACATGTCTTAGAGGTTAGGTCTCTAATGTATACAACCCTATGCCCCTGCTATTGTGAGATATGAAGTCAAAGGTGAATAATCTTTGGACAACCTATGCTTTTTAAACTATGAGTTGATTTATAAACTATGAGTTTTGTTTAATGTGATGAGTTATATAAAGCCGCATAGTTTTTCTACATTTATAAGATGATGATATGAGATAACTAGCACAATTACTAATATTCAATAAGTGATAAAGCTAGTATGATGAGTTTTGGATTTAATGTCATGTCATAAAATTAATATTGCATGTATTCCAAAATAGAATTTCAAATTATAGATCTAGAATAGAGTGATGATTAAGTTTGATTTATATCTTCATTGCAAAGTTGATTCTAGAGTCTACAAATATGAGAGATACATGCAATCAATAGCAAATCATATCAATACACCAAATAATGGAACGAAAACATTATTCAAATTTTTATCATAAGATTCATAATTCTTATTATTGATTTGAGATATTTCTTGATAGAACATGAATTATGATTTATGATTATAGAGAATTTTGCATAGAATATATGTTAGATCATCATGATGTATGTAGATTCTAATTCTTCTAGACTTATGATAATATGATTTGGTGATTATCTTTTGAATGAGCATGTTTGAATTGTAAGTCTAGAAAATGATGATCATGTTATCATATCAAAGGCAAAGATCACAAATATATAGTTTTGAAATAAAATGTCATTCAATAATTGAATTTATTGATCTTTGGTTTTGCATGATAATATATGATTTATGATACAATATTCATTTATTTTCTAATGATTAATCCATAAACTATATATTTGTTGGAATTTTAGTATTTTTTTTTATGATTTTAAATCACATAGTTATCATGAAATTTGAATAACATTGTAAATACTATACCTAGCATAAATATATAAGCATAGACCAAGAAGTGATGCTAGGATGATGAGTTTGAATGTAATGTTATTACATAGGATTAATGGAGATAATGTTGCATGTAATATGAGAAGTTTTCAAATTAATTTTCCTTAGACATAAAATGAAATGATTTAACTTTTGATTTGATCTTAATGATACAAGATGATTCTAAGGTCTAAATAACATGCAAACAATGGTGACACACATTACACACAATATACAAAGAATATCATGTGATGAAGAATTCAAAGACACGGAAATTGCCGAAATAAGAAGACTGATATAACTTTTAAACAAATTTGAGTTTGGGCAATTTTGACAGCACCAAACGAATTTGAATGGACAAGTTTGGTTCTCCGTTGGATGGAGATTTCTGTGCTCTTTCCGTAAAGATATTAAACGCAAAAATCGGACGAGCGGATCAAAAGATATGGCTTTTGAAGTTTTGATCTAAAACTCGCATTTTTGAAAGATTAAACACGTATTTTGTGAATGTTTGTTTTCGATTTTATTTGATAATATTTTTTATTATAAGGGCTATCAAATGCAGCAAATAACATAAAAAATAATCAAACCGTTGCGCATTTTAATTTTTGGCTTAAGCCCTTTAATAAACCATTTAAATCCAATCTTTAAAACAGTTTCAATAGTCTTGATAATAATTTCAATATTTAATTTCTAATGATAATTCAAGACAATTAAGGGTAAAGGATTTAAAAGGATAAAGAAGAATCAAAGATGAGAGATAAATCACTTTGAAAAATATATGACTTAATGTTCAATTTTAATTCAAATTTGATTTGATAAACATTAGGCTTAATGTATGTAAGTCATATTTCATTATATATAAGGTGATCATAACATGTTTGTTCAAAAAAAAAGAGACAATAAGCATATCATGAAGTAGAGTATTGAAATTTCATTTTTAATGGTTTCTACTTCATGCAAATGATTGGATACTAATGAATGAGAGATTTAGGTATCCAAAGGGGACCAAGTGGGATGGTTCCTTTGGGTACCCAAATACATCATGGTGGCTTTTGGGAAGATAATGATGAATGGGCCTTTTTAATTAAAGATGATATGTCATTTTTCTTTATGGGTCTCCATTCATACATTGGTTGTTTATCTTTTAAATTCATGTTATGATTATGTGACATCTTTATATGATTATATTTGTTTGAAAAATAATTCATTTGTGATTTATGTTTATTCAAATTATTTTTCAAAATAGATTGATGTTGATAATCATAATGAATTTTATTACATGGATTCTTTGAAAGTTTATAAGAGTGATTGTCTTTCTTTAGAAGTGATTGTTGAAAGAGTGGGTTACAATATGTTTTAAAAGATTGATTATTATTTTGATGATTTTCATTTCCACTCTTTCTTATAGACAAACTCTTATAATATGAAGGATAATATTTTGTAGTTTGATTTTCATGAAAAGGAGTTTTTAAATATGAGTCATGATTGAAAATATATTGAGACTTATAATATTGACTCTTTAGATTTTTGTGAGGGTCAAAATTCCTTTAGAAACTAAACTCATTTTGAGTTGATGTGTGAAAATGATCCTTTTTAGAAATGATTTTGTAAGTTATTTTATCTTTGTTATTCAAAATCTTATGATGAAATTCATTACATGACATTTGAAATTTTTCAACAAAAGATCTTAATTGTAATAACTTACAAGATAAAGCATTATTTTCAATTAATTGTAATATGTTTTAAAAGCTTTTTAGAAACTAAGAGCCGTTTTTTAATTTCCTTGAATTTTTCTTTTAATATATTACAATTCAAACAAGGAGTAGGAATTTTAACTAAAGAGCAAGAGAGAGTATTTAACACATCAATATTTGATTCTACATTATCGTTTGCTTATAAATATTTATTTTCTAAATGTAATTTGGAATTAGCAATTTTTAACTTTAAAATTTTACATTTAGCAATTTTAAGCATACGAGAAGTAGAAATAGAATTTGTTACAAAAGGAGAAGTTTTGATTTTCTTACATTGCTATGGGATGAGGCAAGATTTGAACCAAGGGTTCCTTTGACATCTTCTTCGCATTCCTCTTCCATAGTTGAATTTTCGTCTTCTCTTTTGCTTGATGTGTTGCCAACAAATGAGTCCAATATTGTGACGTTGTGTTCTTCTTCCTCCAAGCATAAGTCCTCATCAGTTTCTTCTCTTGGATCCACAAGGAATTGCTCTTGTTCATCATCTGTGGAAGGAAGACTATAAGTATTCTCAAGAAATTTCCAAACTTCATAAGTAGTAGGAAGTGTATAAATAAGTTTGAAAATATTTTGATCAAATGCACAATATAGACTATTCATAGATTTGGCATTTAAAAACTAATCATTTTTATTTAAAATACTTGGGGGCATTTTAATTGTAATATTCCATACTTCAATATCCAAAGATTTAAGAAATTTTTCCATAAGAAATTTCCACCCATTATAATTTTTGCCTTCAAATAAAGGTGGTGCTAAAGATTTTTCATTTATAAGAAAGTTTCCCCCACTAGTAGAAGCGAGATTATGAGACGCCATTATTCCTGGTTTTTAAACCGTTTGGAATAACCTAACCTCTGATACCACTTGTTGGATCTTACGACGCCCTTAGAGGGGGGGGGGTGAATAAGGGAATAAAAATTTCTTTCTTATAATTTTATGAAAATTACTAAATTGTTTTATAATATGAGAAAGGCAAAATTACAATTTAGCTAATTTGTGAGAATATCATAATTTTCAAGTTTAGAAATGAGTACTAAATTGTTGTATGATTAAGAGATTGAAATAAACAATTTAGATAATGTAATTTGAATTGAAAAACTTTGTAACCAATATTTTAGAGATAACGCCAAAGGAGAGAAATCAAGTAAACACAAATAGAGACATGATTGTATTTATATAAAAAGGTGTTTACATAAATTTAATTTCAATATCGCTAGAAATCGGAGGCGTACAAAAGTAAATATCTTTTCCTTTTCTATACCGACTTGTATCCCCACAAACCGGTTGGCTTTAGCATATCCTTCCCCAGATAAGGCCTCAAGCTGCTCTAGCCAATCCTTTCCCGGATATGTCCTCGAGCCCCCTAGATCTAATCACCTAGAACTAGTCGCCAACACAAGGAAAATTTCCCCCTAAGTCCTACCCAGACCTAGTCGCCAACACAAGGCGAATTAACTAAGCGATTACAATAGAATATGGAATGAAAATAAAATTAACAATAATGAAACTCCCTATATGAGATCTCAGAAGTTGAGGATGAAGGATCGATGTAGCATAAGCGAGGTTGAAGCGATCATTCTTTGCATGCAGCGTGGTGGCTTCCTTCTCCAGAAATCCTCTTTGGCTTTTGAGTGGGAGATGAACTTTCGGCAAAGTAGTAGCTTTGGAAATATGGCACAGGTAATCTCTCTGGAAGCACTCCTTGAAACGAGAGAGAGCCCACCATTTTATAGAACTTGACGATAGCGCCTGCGGTAGCTCTCTAGCGCCTGCAGTAGCGTTCGTGTGGAGCGGTTGCGGAACCGTCGGCGGTGTGGCACTGTGCACGAACTTGAGATAGCGCCTGGCGATAGCGCTAGCGCGGGCGGTAGCGATTGCGAAACTATCGGTCATCGTGGCAGAACAAACTTTTGTCGATCGGAATTTTCGTCGAACAAAAATTTTCGTCGAACGGAGCTCGAAGTTCGTCGAACAGAAATTTTTGTCGAACGCAATTTTCGTTCGACGAAAATTTCGTCGAACGCAGCTCGAAGTTCGTTGAACGGAAATTTTTGTCGAACGAAAATTTTGTCGAACGCAGCTCGAAGTTCGTCGAACGGAACCTCAGCTAGCGCCTGGCAGTAACGATAGCGCTGGCGTTAGTGCTGCTCCTTTCAAAAGTTTGATTCCATGCTGCCTTCTACGTGTGGAGTATTGCACCTATAGTTCTTGCACACTATAAACACACTACAAGCAATATCAAATACAATATGGGATTTGTTATTCTCAAACAAAGGGATGTGATACACATGTCCAACACTTTTAAGCATGTTTTTTATGATTTTTCAAATACTTGTGTTTTATAAAATCAATAAAGCTCAAAATAATAAAATATGCAAACACAAGATGCAAAGATAGAACAAAAATAATATGCATAATTTAATTTTAAAGAGTGAGATGATATTCATGTAATGAATATAATATAAGTATATCTAAGATCAAGATACCTTAACTACATGACTACACTCTAGCCACGTACTAAGTGACGGATGGGCATGAGGAGCTACACACATGCCATAAGATGGGGTGTTAATCTCAAATGCATACAAAAGACGACGCTCAACCTAACCCTCTTTCACCCCAGTGCCTCACAAGGCCCCCCTGGAACCCTCCTCGGTTAAGGACAAGACATGAATTAGAGGTTAGGTCTCTAATGCACACAATCCTATGCCCTCGCTATTGTAAGACACATGTCATAAGTTAATGATTATGGACATACTATGCATTTTAGCTTAAGGATGGATTCATAAAATAGGAGTTTGTTTTAGTTTTAGAATATATAGTTGATTTTAAAGCCTCATAGTAATCATGAATTTTAACGTTCAAATTTCTCTACCTTTAATTTAGCATGTCATTATATTGATATACCTAGCATAAACACTAAATTGATCATATACCAAGAGGTGCAGCTAGGATAATAAATTTGGATGCTATATTATGCTAAATATGCTAAATATATATAGTTGGTTTGCCTGTAATCAATCATCGAGTTTTGAATTTTCATAGACCTAGAATGAAGTGACAATCTATTTGATTTCATCTTGTTGATATCAAGTTTATTCTTAGGTCTAAATATAATGAGAAACATGCAAAAAATAGAGATGGACATCACACACATAAAACAAGATATGAAACTATAATACCAATAGCCATCATATATTTCATAATTCCTAAGGTTGATAAAAATAGTTGATTTAAGATAATTCTTGATTGATCATGAATTATGATATATGATAATAGTGAATTTTAGCATAGGATATCAATAGATCATGATGGAGTGTGTGAAATCATATTCATCATTTTTGTAATTTTTAAATTCCAATTTTTCCAGATCATGATTTTTCATTATAGGGGCTATCATATGCAACAAAGAAAATAGACAAATATGAAATTAGTTGTGCATTTAATATTTTAGCCTAAGACCCCTAAAAGCCCATTTAATTCCATTTTTGAAAGTAATTTCTTTAGTATTGCTAATATCACTTAACAAATTTATCATTCAATTTATAATGATAAAATAAGACATTTATAGGCAATGGATTTAAATATGATAAAACTTTAGAAAAAGAAAAGATATATCACTTGAAAATATTATGACTTTATGTTCAATTTAATTTAATTTGATTTGTTAAACATTAGGCTTAAAATATGTAAGTCATATCCCATGAAATATAAAGTGACCATAAATATGTTGGATCAAAAATACAAAGCAAACAAAAGAAAAAAGAAATAAAGCACATCAAGAAGTAGAGTATTATGTATTTCATTTTGATTTATTTCTACTTCATGCAATTCAATGGATACTAATAAATAATGGATTTAGGTATCCAAAGAGGACCATGTGTAATGGTTCCTTTGGGTACCCAAATGTAGTGTGATGTTTTATGAGGAGACAACAATGAATGAGACATTTCAAGTGTTTCATTTTTAAGAATGGGTCTCCATTCATACCTTTGTTGATTATCTTTTAAATGCATATTATGATTATGTGGCATCATTTTTTGGTGATAGTCGGTTGAAAAACAATTCATTTGAGAATTATATTTACTGATATTATTTTTCAAAGTAGATTGATGTTGATAATCATAAAGAGTTTTTGAATAATCCTTCTTAGAGAGTTTATAAAAGTGATGGTCTTTCTTAAGAATTGAATGTTGAAAGAGTGAATATTAGATAAAAAGTTCTTATTTACTTTTTGATTTTTATTTCCACTCTTTTTTATAGACCTACTCTTATAATGTGAAGTTAAGCTTTTAGAGTTTTGATTTATTAATAAACTAGTGATAAGAGATTGTTTAGTACTTGAGAAATTTTAATAAATAATTTTAATGATTCTAGTTTACTAGTTAGAGCATCATTTTCTTTTATCAATTTTTCATTATGCTCTTTTGAAGTTAAAAGACCTTTATCCAAAACCTTGAGTTCTTTTTAAAAGTATTATAATCAAAACAAGGTTTAGCATTTTTAATTAAAGAGCATGAAAGAGAATTTGAAACATTAATATAAGATTCTACTTTAGCGTTTGCTTTTAAAATTTTATTTTCTAAACGTAATTTGGAATTAGCATTTTTCAACTTTAAAATTGTATATTTAGCAATTTCAAGCATACGAAATATAGAAATAGAATTTGTTATAAAAAAAAAATATTTTGATTTTCTTGCATTGCTATGGGATGAGGCAAGAATTGAACCAAAGCTTCCTTTGACATGTTCTTCGTATTCCTCTTCCATAGTTGAATTTCTGTCTTCTCTTTTGCTTGATATGTTGCCATCATTTGAGTCCAAAATTATGACGTTACATTCTTCTCTCTTAGATAGATCTTCCTCCAAGCATGAGTCCTCATCGATTTCTTCTCTTGGATCCATAAGAAATTGCTCTTGTTCATCATCTGTGGAAGGAAGACTATAAGTATTCTCAAGAAATTTCCAAACTTCAAAAGCAGTAGGAAGTGTATAAATAAGTTTGAAAATATTTTGATCTAGAGCACAATATAGACTATTCATAGAATTGGCATTTAAAAACATTTCATTTTTAAATCTTATATTCCAAACTTCAATATCAAAAGATTTAAGAAATTTTTCCATAAGAGTTTTCCACCCATTATAATTTTCACCCATAAGTAATGGTGGTGATAATGATTTTTTATTTTCATACAATTTTTCCCTTCTAGTGGATGCGAGATCATGAAGCGCCATTATTCTTGGTTGTGAAACCATTTTGGAATAACCTTGCTCGGATACCACGTGTTGGATATTATGGCGCCCTTAGAGGGGGGGGGGGGGGGGGGGTGAATAAGGGTTTTATGGAATTTAAATCTTATTTAAATTTATTAGAGTTTGCGACCGAAGTTTTAGAATATTTTATAAGAAAATATATATTAATATCTCAAATAAGATTATATTGACGATTCCTTTTTTAAAGAAGACGGAATTCAATTTTTCTCCACTACCGCCAGCGCTAGTGCTAACGCCTAACGTTAGTGATAAAAGTTGAATTCCATAAGTTAATGATCAAAATAAATCTTATAGTATTTGCTTTAGTGCTTAGATGCAAATATAATTTAAAACATTTTTGAAAAGGAAATTAAATGATTCATTTGAAGACATGATTTTATTTCATAAGAAATTGATTATACAAATGTTTGCTTTAATGCTTTGATGAAAATATAATTTAACACATTCTTAAAGAGGAAATAAAATCAATTGAATGAAACATTAAAGGACATGATTTTATTTTATAAGAATTTGATTATACAAATGTTTGGTTTCTATAATGCTAGAAATCAAGGAGAGAATATGAAAAACCTTTTTTTGCGATTCACCGATCCTTCTCCCAAGATCTAACCCCAGATAAGGCCTATCTTAAACCAGATAAGGCCTCTAGCTACCCTCTAGATCTAACCTCGACCTAGTCGCCATGCATAAGGTGGTAAATTCCCCCTAAACATCGCAAGGCCTAGTCGTCAACAATTGCGGCTAGTTTCCAATGGAATCCTTCCCGTAATCCGATGTTCTCCCCGAATGATTTCTTCACACCCGTTACAAAAGGAATACAATAAAAGATTACAAGATAAAAATAAAGTAAGAGAAACTCCCCAAGAAATTCTGAAGGTGAAGACGAAGGTAAGGTAGACATTGGCGTTCTTGAAGCATTCGTCCTTCGTATAAAATATGCGCTGTAGACCTTCTCCTTCAAAATCTTCTTTAGATTTTCATGCTAGCCTAAGTGAGATCTCTCAATTATTTTAGACAAGCCTATCTCAAAAGAATCAGAATTCTGGCTTTAGAGTCAATGAAATACCCCACATAGAATGAGAGGAGTTGCTCTTTAAATAGGCTCGGGAACTAATGCCTGACATTAATAGTTAACGCTAGTGTTAGCTGCTCGTGTACATCGTGGCTGAGATCATGCAACCATCGAGATCATGGAAGATCGTGGACTCAATGTGAGCGTTAGCTCCAACGATGGTTTTGTCTCTTAGTTCTCGATGATATTTCTTCTCCACGTCATTCCCTTATCGATGATAAGTTAACGCGGGGCATTAATTATATTTCCAGGGACTCATCTCCATTCAGCATACTACTCATAGGGATGTGTAGTTATAGTTCCTGTACAACCTGTACACTATAAACACATACAATACAAGATCAAATACAATACGGTATTTGTTATTCTCAAACCAAGAGATGCGTAACATATCCTCCAACAGATATCATCGTGACAATAAGGTCCACACGACGATATCATTGTGAGAGATCAAGGAAAGTACTAAGGAATATATCATCGTAACAATAAGCTTCATGCAATGATATCATTATGAGAGCTCAAGGAAAGGCTGCTAATATATATCATTATGACAACAAGCTTCACACGATGATATCATTGTGAGAGCTCAAGGAAAGTACTAAAGTATATATCATCGTGACAACAAGCTTCACCCAACAATATCGCTGTGAGAGCTCAAGGAAAGTCTGCTAAGGTATATATCATCGTGACAACAATATTCACACGTCGATATCATTGTGAGAGCTCAAAGAAAGCCATCAAAGTTACTTATCGTCATGACAATAAGGTGCACACGACCATATCACTACAAGAACTAAAGAAAGGCTTGCTAAGTCACTATTCATCGTGACAGCAAGGTCCACACGGCGATATCATTGCAAGAGCTCAAGAGAGAACTATTTAGTCATATATCTTTGTGTTAACCAACTTCACACAATGATATCGTCTTGTCAAGCTCAGAAGGCAGAAATTCAAATTGATAGAGATGACAAACGCAGATGTCAAATCAATCATTTCTAAAAAGTGGTCTGAGACAAAACCTTGTAGGGTCTCGACTGTTTGAAGAGTCAGGGCTATAAAAGGATAAGAGAGGATCAGGAAACCCTAAGTTCTTGAGCTTGGTAACTTTGTGAAATCAAAAAGAGAAGTGCTTGCCGGCCATTAAAGTGCAATAGAATAGTAAAGTGCAAGCTTTCAAAAGAAGAAGAAGAAGAAGAAGAAGAAGAAGAAGAAAAGTTTCAAGAAAAAGAAAGTTCTCATTCTAGAGAGCAAGAAGACTTCTAGTCTCAAGGAAGCTCATCACTAATCCTGGTATTAAAGCATTTGTGATTGATCTAGTGTTGCTGCTGAAGAAGACTTTCTTTTCAGAAAGATCTAAGAAGACTCAAGCTGCATAAAGAATATCTTCTATAGTAAAAATATTGCAAATAAATTCTACTATCTTCTTTTTTGTAAGATCTATCCTAGATCTGAGGTAGGGTTGTACTATCAGCCTGAGTGTAGGGCTCGAGGTAAGGCCTGAGTGTAAGGCTTTCTTGTAAGCCTGAGGTAGGGTCTTGTGGAGACCCGAGGTAGGATTTAGAGGTGAATCTGAGTTATAGGAGTGCAATCACTCTGAGATAGGGTTATTATTTGCACCTGAGGTAGGATCCAAGGAGCAGATCTAAGGTAGGGAACTTGTTGGGTTCCTGAGTTGTAGGAATCAAGGACTCTGAGGAGCAAGATCTTTGATCTGAATTTTTGGAGGATTTGACCTAGTCTAGCACACTAATAGTTAAGTGGAGGGGGAAAGTGGATGTACCCTTAACTGGGGAACCACTATAAATTTTTGTGTGTTATTCTGTGTTGCTTGTTTTACTTTTCCTAAGCTAGACTAGTTCACATTTCAAAAAGGAACTAAATTCTCAGAAACACCTATTCACCCCCCACCTCTAGGTGGTTAGACTATCTTGAACTATCAAGTGCAATCAAAGGAAGGTTGTTCAAAAAGGACTTAACAGTCTGAACAAGTTCCTTTAGAAAATCCTTAGTCTATTCACCATGACTTCTGGTGAAAGATATAAAGAGCTCAGTTCAATGAAGTTACCGATCTCCAGAAAGGAGAACTTCAGCATCTGGAAGCAGAGGGTTTGGCTATTTATGGAGGCCTCTGACCCTAGAATCTTCATCACAGTTGAAGAAGGACCCTTCATCCCCATGAAGGTTTCAGTCATAGATGCAAATCTGCAAATCCCAAAGAAGCTATCAGAAATGACCAAAGATGAGGTTGTTCTGTACAAAATGGACAAAAGGGCCAAGAATATTGTTGGGTATTGTAGTCACGATTACCTTGATTTGAAGGAGTGTTCCTTTGAAATAAGTTGAATTGAGTTGTATTTGATGTTATTTTCAGTTATGTGTTTGCAGGTTCTAAATGGTTAAGTACAAACCAATGTCAGGTTTCAATAAGTTGTTAAACACATGACTATACTATGTAATTCCTCATGGTATAGACCAAAGTGTTAACTTATGTGAAATCTCTCTATTGGGGTGTACAAGAGAAGTTGTTGTTGCTGTTATAATATGAAAGAACGAAAATTTTTCATAAAAATTTTCTTAAAAATTTTCTTAAAAAAAATTCGTTGAACTCATTTCGACGAACAGAAAAGTTTTCGTCGAACGCAGTTTGACGATCGGAGTTCGTCGATCTCCGTTCGACGAAGTGAAGATACTTCGTCATTCTCTGGTTTGCTGATAACGGAAAAGTTTTCGTCGAAACGCAAATTTTTGTCGATCGCCGTTCGACGAACTTAAGATTTTCGTCGACCGCTGTTTATATATATATTTCGTCGACCGCTGTATATATATATATATTTCGTCGACCGCGGTTAGGTGTTAGCTGAAGACATTTCGTCGAACGCCGTTCGGCGTTCGACGAAATATATATTTCTTAGTTCACTGGTTTGCTGTTAGCTAAAGGCAGTTCATCGAACGCAGTTTATTAGCATTTCATCGAACGCAGCTTATCAGCATTTCGTCGAGCGCTGTTTGGTTATAATTTCGTTGAGCGTTGTTTGCTTAGATCACTGGTATTATTCGATCTCAGGTGTGCTGATAGCTGAACAGATTTCGTCGACCACCGTTCGACTAATTTATTTAATTTCGTCGATCACTATTCCGTTCGACGAAATCTTACCAGACCGACGATTTGCATGGCGCTGTTTCAAATATTCAAATTGCAGTCAGCCGTTGGAAATTATTTTATTCCTTAATTCTTGCTTCCAGCTGTTAGAGAATTAATCTTCCCTAATTAATGCTTACAGCCGTTGGGGAAGATTATTTGTCTTAATTTCTTAAAGATTGCCGTTGGAGAGAATACTTTTTCCTAAATTCTTGCTACAGCAAAAGAAAGAAATATCTTCCTTATTTATTTTATTTAGCCGTTGAAGAGGAGCTGTCAATATATATTCCCTCTGATTTTTTAATCAGGGTTAATCGTGAAAAGAGAGTGCAAATACTTTATATTCTTCTTCTCCAACAAGAAAGTGGTTTGCGATTCTTCATCGCCAAGAGCAGTCGACAAGATCAACACAAATAAAAGATTCATTCTCATTTTGATCAAGTCGACTCAAGTATTTAGATCAAGGTTTTTCAAGCAAGGTTTTTCTTCTTCTTCGATCTTCAGGTGCAAGACTTTATCTCTCAAGCAAGAAAGAAGAGGACCGATTTTCTCAGATCTGAAGTCAAATCTCATTGAGATTTCAAGAAGTTTGTTTTACAACTATTTCTCTTTGTAGGAGTTGCAGCTCCGAGTCGTAAGAGATTTCATCTCCGAGCTTGTAGGAAGTTTTTCTTCTGAGTTTGTAGGAGCCTTGTCTCCGAGTTGTAGGAGTTTTACTCCGAGTTTTTGTAGGAGTGGTTTGCTTCGAGTTGTAGGAGATTTTGTTCTCCAAGTTGTAGGAGATTTTGTTCTCCGAGATTGTAGGAGTTTGACTCCGAGTTGTAGGATTATTCATAATCCGAGAATAGTGAAGTAGCCTAGTCTAGCCGGTCGTGCTAGATAGGTGAGGTACAAAGTGGACTACCCAAGATCGGGGAACCACTATAAATCCTTGTGTGTACTGTGCTCTTTGGTTTTCTGTGTGCTTTTATTCATTTAATTTTAATTCCGCAAAAAGACATAGAAACCACATATTCACCCCCCTCTAGGTGATTTAGGTTGCAACTAGATACTTTCAATTGGTATCAGAGAGAGGTTGTTCATAAAAGGTTAACACCTTGAACAAGATCTATAAAATCTAGTTGCAAGAGCAAGTATGTCCGGAATGGATAAATCCAAGGATTCCATCAAGTTGCTCGTTTGTTCGAAAGAGAACTTCCCCATGTGGAGGGAAAGAGTAAAGTTCTACATGGAAGCCACCGACCCGAGAATTTTTCAAATTGTTGAAGAAGGTCCCCATGTCCCCATGAAACCATCTTCAATAATTTCTGCTATCATGATTCCCAAGAAGATGTAGCAATTAGACAAAGATGAAATTGCTCTCGTCACCTTGGACAAAAAGGCCAAGAACATCATTGCCGGTGCAGTGGATGATTCTATGTTGCTAAATCTGATACATTGCAAATTTGCAAAAGAAATGTGGGATTCCCTAGTGGTTCTCATGGAAGGTACAGAAGAAGTGCGAGATGATCGACGATCTTTGCTGAATCAAGAATATGAAGCATTTAAGCAAGATCCGAGAGACTCCATCTCTGACACTTATGAAAAGTTCTTCATGATCGTAAATGGTCTTAGAAATTATGATCGGGAATTCACCGTCGGAGAATTGAATGACAAGTTCTTGAGATCCCTGACGAAAGAATGGGATACCAAGGCAATTGCCATCCGGGAATTCGGAAAGTTGGCTACGATGGAGCCACAGATTCTGCTCGGAAAGCTCCCCATGAAGAAATCCAAATGACCCAACTTGGACCATTTGTGTTCAATGCACCAGCCCCTACATTCAAGGGTAAGGAAGCATCATCCTCCCAATCTTTTCCAGCAAGGAAGCAAACTGGGTGCAACACCATAGCCAACCCTCACTTGAATATATCTGATGCCATCAACACCATAAGAGCTTCCAAGCTTTCATCTGTTGTTGTCAAACAGATAAAATCAAGTGAAAATGGATATGCTATTGTACCCAATCAGCTACTCGCTATGAAAAATAGGAAGAATGTTGATGCCTTCTCAACTGAAATCAAGCATTATGATGCTACTTGCAAATCAAAAAATGCTCGGAAGAGAAGATACAACATCCATGAATGTTGGTGCTGTGGTAAAGTGGGACACTTTGCCATCGACTGTTGGCACAACCCTTGTGTGTCTAATGCAAAGAAGAGCTTTTCTACTGGAGTTGCAGTTAGTAGAAATATTTATTGTTATGCTAACCGGAACCTAGGACCCAAATCGGTTTGGGTTCCTAAGGGTAATTAATCTGTGATTGTAGGTATGTCCAAAGGCCAACCAAAACTCTAATCAGGCCTTTGGATAGTAGATGTTCATGGTACTTGACCAGAACAAGAAGTATATAGTCAGGTTGCTGAAAAGCTTAGGAAATCAGTCCATGCATTGAAATTCTAAGGGGGAGAAAAGATTAAGGGGGAGATGTTCAATACTTTCAAAGGATACTCCCAGATAAGGATTCCTATGCAGTTGCTGAGGGGGAGCACTCTGCTGATCTCTCATTCTTTTTCTTCCCTATCTAAAGTAGTCAGAAAGGGGGAGAGAAGTTGAAATTGGAAGAGAATTTGAAGTTGGGAGGAATTAGCAAAGTTAGAATTGGCAAAGTTGAAAGAGAAAGTTGAAAAAGCTAAGTTTTTAACTCTCATCTATTTCTCTATATATTTATCTAAGCGCAATTCAACATAGTACACAGGTTCTGACTTCTTCAAATAGGGGGAGATTGTCTGGTATTGTAGCCATAATTACCTTGATTTGAAGAAGTGTTCCTTTGAACTAAGTTGAACTGAGTTGTATTTGATGTTACTTTCAGTTATGTGTTTGTAGGTTCTAAATGGTTAAGTACAAACCAATGTCAGGTTTCAATAAGTTGTTAAACACAGGACTATACTATATAATTCCTCATGGTATAGACCAAAGTGTTAACTTATGTGAAAGCTCTCTATTGGGGTGTACTTTTTATTCAAACACAAAGGAAGAGCCAAGAGAAGTTGCTGCCGCTGTTATAATCTGAAAGAAAGAAAAATTTTCTTAAGAATTTTCTTAAAGAAAATTCGTCGAACTCAGTTCGACGAAAAGAAAAGTTTTCGTCGAACGTAGTTCGACGATCGGAGTTCGTAGATCTCTATTCGATGAAGTGAAGATACTTCGTCGTTCTCTGGTTTGCTGATAACGGAAAAGTTTTTGTTGAAACGCAGATTTTCGTCGATCGCCGTTCGACGAACTTAAGATTTTTGTCGACCGCTATTTATATATATATTTCGTCGACCGCTGTATATATATATATATATTTCGTCGACCACAGTTAGCTGTTAGCTGAAGACATTTCGTCGAACGCCGTTCGACGAAATATATATTTCTTAGTTCACTGGTTTGCTGTTAGCTGAAGGCAGTTCGTCGAACGCAGTTTATTAGCATTTCGTCGAACGCAGCTTATCAGCATTTCGTCTAGCGCTGTTTGGTTATAATTTCATCGAGCGAGGTTTGCTTATATCACTGTTATTATTCGATCTCAGGTGTGCTGATAGCTGAACAGATTTCGTCGACCACCATTCGACTAATTTATTTAATTTCGTCGATCATTATTCCGTTCGACAAAATCTTACCAGACCGATGATTTGCATGGCGCTGTTTCAAATATTCAAATTGCAGACAGCCGTTGGAAATTATTTTATTCTTTTATTCTTGCTTCCAGCTGTTAGAGAATTAATCTTCCTAATTAATGCTTACAGCCGTTGGGGAAGATTATTTGCCTTAATTTCTTGAAGATAGCCATTGCAGAGAATATTTTTTCCTAAATTCTTGCTACAGCAAAAGAAAGAAATATCTTTCTTATTTATTTTATTTAGTCGTTGAAGAGAAGCTGTCAATAAATATTGCCTCTGATTTTTTAATCAGAGTTAATCATGAAAAGAGAGTGCAAATATTTTATATTCTTCTTCTCCAACAAGAAAGTGGTTTGCGATTCTTCATCGCCAAGAGCAGTCGACAAGATCAACACAAATAAAAGATTCATTCTCATTTTGATCAAGTCGACTCAAGTATTTAGATCAAGGTTTTTCAAGCAAGGTTTTTCTTCTTCTTCGATCTTCAGGTGCAAGACTTTATCTCTCAAGCAAGAAAGAAGAGGACCAATTTTCTCAGATGTGAAGTCAAATCTCATTGAGATTTCAAGAAGTTTGTTTTACAACTATTTCTCTTTGTAGGAGTGCAGCTCCGAGTCGTAGGAGATTTCATCTCCGAGCTTGCATGATGTTTTTCTTCCGAGTTTGTAGGAGCCTTGTCTCATCGTTGTAGGAGTTTTACTCCGAGTTTTTGTAAGAGTGTTTTGCTCTGAGTTGTAGGAGATTTTGTTCTCCGAGTTGTAGGAGATTTTGTTCTCCGAGTTGTAGGAGATTTTGTTCTTCGAGTTGTAGGAGATTTTATTCTCCGAGATTGTAGGAGTTTGACTCCGAGTTGTAGGATTATTCATAATCCGAGAATAGTGAAGTAGCTTAGTCTAGCTGGTCATGCTAGATAGGTGAGGTGGAAAGTGGACTACCCAAGATCGGGAAACCACTATAAATCCTTGTGTGTACTCTGCTCTTTGATTTTCTGTGTGCTTTTATTCATATAATTTTAATTCCGCAAAAAGACATAGAAACCACCTATTCACCCCCCTCTAGGTGATTTAGGTTGCAACTAAATACTTTCAAATATTATTGTCAGTGCCATAGATGACTCCACATTCCAAAATTTGATTCACTGCCAAACTGCTAAGGAAATGTGGGACACTAATTATGTACATGGAGGGCACTGCTGAGGTAAGGAATGATATAAAATCCTTACTAAACCGGGAATATGAATTCAAGCAAGGGAAGAAGGACTCCATTGTTGAATGCTATGAAAGGTTCTTCAGAATTGTGAATGGGCTGAGGACCTATGGTAGGACCTTCACAAACTATGATCTAAATGACAAATTCCTGAGATCCCTTAACATGGAATGGGACACGAAGATCTGTCCCTTAAGGGAGATGGGGAATCTGGACAAAATCGAGCCCCAGAATCTATTTGGGAAGTTTTTATCCCATGAGCTTCAACTGAACACTAGAAAAGCTGAGGGGGAGGGAAACAAGGCAAACAGTAGGGAAAAGTCGGTTGCCTTTAAATTGAAAGCTCCAGAAGGTGCAGAGAGAAGAACCTCTCACCTCCAAGAAGAAATGCTGATACAGAAAGCTCAAATCCCTCCACTTATGAAGATGAGCTAACAGATGGAGAACTTACTTTGTTCTCCAAACAATTTATAAAAATGCTGAGCAAAAGGATACAATGGAAGAGCAAGTTTTCCTCTGCCTCCAGCTCAAAGAAGCCCCACAGTAACACTAACAGTTCAAGAAGAGACCTCAAGGGGAAAGGTATGGTTCTAAACATAAAAAATAATTTAATGCTGGCATTATCTGCTACTACTGCAACAGGCCTGAGCATGTTATTGCTGACTGTCCAGTCAAAAGAAAGGAGAGAAAAGAATAAGATGAGAAAAAGCACTACAAGGCCAAGAAATCTGAAAAGTGTCTCTTGGCAAAGAAGAAGAAGAGTTGGAGTGACAGTGACTCAAACTCTTCAGATTCAGAAGATGAAGAAGCCCTTATTGGGTTTGTTGCTCTTACAGAAGAAGAGAAATACCCTATAGCCAAGGTGGGCATCAGGGCTCCCATGTCATTGTCTGATAGTGACAGTGAAGATGAAGACTGTTGTGGTCTTATGGCCATGACAGATAAGGAACTTCAGTATGACACTCATCCTGATAAGGTAATCACTAAGACCCCCTCCCCCCTTTCTTTATTTGATTCTGAACATGAGACTGGTGTTTATTCTTATGTATCCTCTTCATTTGTTGAAGAGGGTGAATCTGAATCTGATAATCAATTCAATGATTTAGTCAACCAATATGGTGGTCTCTTGGAAGCACTGAAGAAAAACAAAAGGCTTGCAAAGAAGTAAGCTAAGGTGAATCACTGAAACATGCTCAATCTGAATATGATGAGACGGCTGAAAGGCTGACTCATATGAGCAAAGAGATTAACAAGTTGAAAGGTATGTCAATCATCCAGATTGGGATCATAAGCAATAAGAACAAGGTCATTGTGGATCTTGAGAAGAAGCTCATCAATGAGAGGATGCTAGTGGCTAAGTTTTCCAAGCCATAAATTGTATTACAAATCATTAACAGATTTTCTGCCCAGTATAGAAGTGGCTTAGGTTATAACAAGAAGGTTGAGGCAGAGAAAGGAAATGATGATAAAAATAAAGTACAACAAACCATTTTCCAGAAGGTGCTCATCCAACGATTATGACCATGACAACATGTATGGTCACATGAAAAATGGATGTTCCTCTAGTGGGGAAAGCAATGCTTCTCACTGGAAAGGATGAAAAAACCTTGGTTCTAGTGTACTTAGAGCTCCATATGAAGAAATACAAATAAAGCATCATGGGTCATTTGTATTTTGTTCAACAACACCAACACCATCAGCTAAAGGCAAGGGAAAGGCCATTTTGCAAAGGCCTATCCCTAAGAAGAATCCTATGGTTGTTCAGTCCATTCCACATCATGCACACAGCCACAAGATTCTTCAGAGAACTGCAAAGAATGTCGATGCTCTCTCTCCTAAACATGAGCATGCACATCAAGTACCCAAAATTATTTTGAAGAGAAGGTATAACAAGTATGAGTGATGTGGTAACATAGGTCACTTTTCCTTGGACTGCTGGTATAATCCTACTGTGCCACATGCTAAGAAAAGCAGTTCTATTAGTGCATTTTTTGTCAGAAATCATCTCCAAAAGCTAACATGAACCAAGGACCCAAAGTTGGTTGGGTTCCTAAGGTAAATTAGTATTTTCTTGCAGGTATGTCCAAAGGCCAATCACATGCCTATATGGTATTTGGACAGTGGATGTTCTAGACATATGACTGGAACAAGAAGCCTCCAAAGGAATATGCCCCGGTGAAAAATGGACCAAAAGTCATCTTTGGAGGTTCAGATAGAAAGGTTACAAAAATCTATGGTATGATCTTCAATGGCAGTCTCCTTCACAAAAGTAGCCTATGTAGAGGGGTTGTAACACAACCTAATGAGCATAAGTCAACTATGTGGTTGAATTCCACAAGGATAAGTGCCTTATCAAAAAGTCAATTGACTTGGAGACAATCCTCTCAGGCACTAGGAGTGGAAATGTTTATTGTTTAAATTTTATTTGCTCTACTTATTCCTTGCCTATCTGTCTTGTTTATAATGTGAAAGAATCTCTTTGTGTACAATGGCACAAAAGATTAGCTCACCTTAACTACAAGATAATTAGTAAGATATTCTCTGAAAATCTAGTTAGAGATGGACCAAGTCTAAAATGCATTAAAGATGGTCAATGTCATACTTATCAGATGGGCAAGCAAACTAGGACAACCTTTAAAGGCATTGCTCACAAGTGTTTGCCCGGAAGTTCGCGACCTCTCTTCTCCAATCAGAATGGACAGTTCTAGTGGTCTCAAATATGGGAGACTTCCCAGGCCGCCTACCTCCACTAGCATTTTTCCTAAGGCATAGGCGGTCAGACTCATGGGTGATCGCCAAATCACGCGGTCTGGGCCTTTTCTTCTCTTTGTTATTTGCACCCCTTATCTCTGCCCCGACTCTCCTGTATCCCGAGCAACCCATAATTTTTGGAACAGCTCATTTAGGGAACCTCCACATCTATAAATAGAGGGGTATGGGTACCAGAAAAAGGGACTTTTGGCTTCGAGCCTCCAGCTTACGATCTGTGTAAGCGGTCTCAAATTATGTCACCTTCCTACCTCCCACTCTGACCTATTCTAGACCACCTCCTGTAACCTCTTTTGAGATTAATTAGAGTAGATTTTCTCTTAGAGGTCTTCCCTCTGGCATTCTTCATCCCAAGTAACCAGCACTCCGTAGTCTCCCCCACCTCCTTTTAGTGTGAGTTTTGAAGGTAAAATTTTTGTGCCAACATAACGAACACGCAACCTTCAGATCGGACTACCCATATTTACTAGAGAGAGCGATCCCAGCTCTTATCTTGAGACTTTTGAATCCGCAGTAGCTCTAAGGACTCTCTCAGATGCGATGTGGTGAAAGTTGATATTCGCCTCCCTAGATGGACAGGCAAGGGAGTGGTTTTATAATCTTCCTCCCCAATCCATCTCCTGCTTCTCTTTCCTGAGGTAAGAGCTTCTTCTGAGGTTTGCCACCTAAAAGAAGAGGAAGAGTGGTCTTGCGACCCTCTTCAAGATTAAGCAGAATGAAGGTGAGACTACAGCTGTAAGATCCCTCTCCCACATCTGAGAGTTCCCAGATCTTATGTCCAAAACTGCCGCCTTACAGTGACACTAACG
The DNA here is from genome assembly GCA_033032865.1 of Dactylorhiza incarnata. Taxonomy (NCBI): domain Eukaryota; kingdom Viridiplantae; phylum Streptophyta; class Magnoliopsida; order Asparagales; family Orchidaceae; genus Dactylorhiza; species Dactylorhiza incarnata. Next base: position 1,216,477 of record JAWHQI010000017.1, on the reverse strand, counting down.
CACAAGTTAGTCGCCTCCGCAAGACGCTGATCCTGCCGGAAAGAATGATCAACCAGGCCAACATGAGAAAAGAAGTAAACTAAATAAATGAGTCCACAACCACACACACACACACATATATATATATATCCAAATAAATACAACTCCAGCAATGAGTACAATAAATGAAAGAGAGTAAGGGCTTATGCCCAAGACATGCCAAAAAATAGAACAAAATTTCACTCTCTCACTCTACATCTATTCAGAAGATACAAACTCTCATCAATCTGTCATCGGGTAGTATTAGTAGAGCGGCAACTGCTCCTCAAGTGTTTCCATCATGTCCCACTGGCCGTGCTAGTGCTTCGGCACCTCATACACTTGGTGTTACGGTCACAACCGACCGTTAGTCATAAAGACTAAGCCAGTTTTGTCCTCACCTCCCCCCGCAACTCCTAGGCACCATGCGGGAGGATGAAGTGTAGGAGAACAAGCAGGTTCCAAGTGGCAAGACTAGCAAGGTATATATACTAAATAAGTATTGAATGTGATTCTATGCTAGCACAACTATGGTATATCAACATTAAATAAAAAGCAGTACAAAAGGAGCAGATATAGTAATAAGGAAGAGCAACTATGAAAATAACCTTAACTTATATGAGTGCACATAAAAATTATAAGTTAAGGGATATGACACTTAGGTAAACTCATCGTATAAAAGAGCCCATACTAATTTATACGACGAGGTCTTGTTTTATGATATGATGTTATGCCATGCTTTAATTATGCAATGATGCAACCCACTCACTTGACTATGTACGTACAGACCTTCAAGTTAGTTCCATCTGTTCGAGTATGACTACTCTGGTACCTAGTCGAGGCAAACAGGGCAGTGGATCGGGCATGTCCACTTCTAGGATTATGTCACACATCTCCCAGCCTAGACCTTTTGTATGCCCCTAAGAACACACATGGTATCTGAGTACTATCTGGAAAGAATGCCTCTTAATTGTATTTCCCGAGCCTCCACCTCACCGGACTATTTAGTCCTCCGTATATAATATCAATCCTACCGCTCACAGGACTTAACCCGTCCTTCTTTATGTAATACCGAGCCTACCACTCGTAGGACTTAACCCATCCTTCCTTATGTAATACCGAGCCTACACCTCACAGGACTTAACCCATCCTTCCTTATGTAATACCGAGCCTACCGCTTATAGCACTTAACACATCCTTCCTTATGTAATACCGAGCCTACCGCTCGCAGGACTTAACCCTTCAGTCCTTATGTAATACCGATCCTACCGCTCGCAGGACTTAACTTGTCCTTCCTAATGTAATACCGAGCCTACCGCTCACAGTACTTAACCCGTCCTTCCTTATGTAATACTGAGCTTACCGCTCGTAGGACTTAATCTGTCCTTCCTTATGTAATACCGAGCCACCCGCTCGCAGGACTATCTAGTCCTTGTACCATTCCATCCCAAATTACGACAAGGTTTACACCATCAAGTTCTCTTACTTACTACTCTTGTCTATTATTTAATTATACTTAGAAGTTTAGGGTGAAACCTAGACTTCTCGAGGTCTACCCGATAAAGGGCTCGTAGCGGTACTAGGGAATGCGATGGTGGCTGAAGTCCAAATCCCGCTTTCCGGGATATTAACTCTTATTGGTGACTGCCCATTCTTATATGCCCATTTTCTCTCTAATTACTCTAATATCCTAAGGTGGATTTGTTGGAATTGTAGGCGCCCTTAGAGGGGTGGGGTGAATAAGGGTTTTAAAAACTTATGTTATATATTGAAATACTTGAAATAATAAGAGATCGAAATAGTGCAAAATAAAAACAATTCAAGTGAAATAAAATAGAGACATGATTTTATTAATATGAAATATAAGATTACAAAACCTGACTTCTTATAACGCTAGAAATCGAAGGCGAATAGTAAAAAGTCTTTTTCGTTTTCTATCCTGTCTCGTATCCCCCACGAACCTGTGGCTTTAGCCTATCCTTCCCCGGATACGGCGTCAAGCCACTCTAGCCAATCCTTCCCCAGATATGGACTCGAGCACCCCCTAGACCAAACCTAGATCTAGTCGCCAATATGAGGCAAATTTCTGCCCTAAGTCTTACCCAGACCTAGTCGCCAACAAGAGGTGAATTTCTACGTGATTACAATAATAAAGAGATGAAATAAACAACAACAATATGAAAAACTCCCTCTTTGTGGATATCTTGAAGATGTAGATAAAGACCCGCAGAGTATGATTGTAGTCGATGCGGTCTTTCATCACAATGATGAAGCGTATTGAAATCTTCTCCACGGATCTCCTTAAGCCTTTATGGATTTGTGGGAGTATCTCACTAAAACTTCCTCTATATGATATGGCATGAAGATCTGGAATTTAGGGGTGTGAGGTGATGAAGAAGATAAGCCAAGGGGTCCTATTTATAGCCTTGGGTGTAGCACCTGCACTATCGATACCGCCGGCGATATCCCTGTTTAGGCAATATTCTACATTTGTGTATATTTCATTCCAAGGAATCCTTGCTGAAATTCCTCTTGTACGCCATGCTACCGCCTGCGCTAGCCGCTACCATCCAGCTCTATCTCCTTTTATAAATGTTTCCCCAACTTGCCTAATCAAGCCAGGTGCCTGCACTAGCTACCGCCGGCGCTAGTGACCATGCTGGAATTTTGGCTTCAAACTTGGGGCAACCTTCTTATGTTGTCCTTGAGTCATATGGTTTTGTTTCGTGCACACTTAAACACACAATATCAAATACACATATGATTTGTTATTCTCAAACCTAGGAAATGCGGAAGACCATGTTCCAACAAACTCACCCTTTTGATAATAACAAATCCATTAATGATAAATCAGAGCATTAATACATAAAGCATGATGAAACCTACTTGTGTGTGTGTGTGTGAGTGATGACTTAGGATAATTGTCGATTTTGTTATTTATAATTTCTCCCCTTAAATGCATGCTCCCCCTACGTGAATGCTCCCCTTATATGTAAGCTATTATCTTAATCATTAATCTTGTTAGTTTTCCAATTTGATAGCGTTTATTATTTATCATGTTAGTTCTCCCCCTTTTGTTATTAGCAAAAGCGGGTAAAGGTAGCAAGAAAGAAGTTTTTTGATACAAAAGATAAGGTATGATCGAGCTTCTTAGAGGAGATATAATGATAATGAGTTTTTAGCATAAAAATTTTCATTGAAATAGATCAGTGTTTTTAGCATAACAATAATATTCATGTTTAGAACAACCAATATAGATTTTACCAAGTAAGTCTACCACTTGTTGAAGGAAAGGAATTTTAAGATTCAAGTGATGATACATACAAAAGAATAGACTTTAAATAAGCATGAAAGCGCAAGGTAAAAACTTATATGGTAATGATGTGGAAGACTTATAGAAATACAAGAAATATCTTTTTGTAATCATGAAAATCATAAGAGTAAATATGAGTTTAAGTTCCAAAATGAGAAGATGTTTTTGTAATTCATTTTTCTTTTAAAATCTTTAAAGATTATAATAAATTAACCAAGCATGAAAGAAAGATATCAAAAAGAGACTACTACAATGTTATCTTCATTCAAAAATTCAAGACATACCAAACATTGTAGAGAGCATGCTAGGTTATCTGGTGCATTTATATATAAAGAGTATAGAATTAGCATTAGAATCCAATACTCATGAGAAGAAGTGTTATAGAAGATAATGATGTGCACATAAGTGTATTTTGAAGAGAGTAAACAAATGATTTAATCAAAAATACAAGACATATGTAGAGTAAAGTGCATAATAAAACACAAATAATTCTACTTCCACACACCTCAATGCACAAAGAAAATGCACAATTACCAAGGTGCTTTGCAAACACAATGCTCATTAAGACTTATCAGGGTGCAAATTAGTGCTTGGGCGATCACACATGTTATTTTTCAATATTGTTTTTTTTTGTGATCTGGTGAACTTAAGAATAAGTGGTAAAAAAATTGGAAGGTTTGCACAAGGCACTTTACTATTCTTTCTAAGGTGCTCAACCTCACAATGCTCATTAAGATTTATTAGGAGGTTCAAGTAGTGCTTGGTGGAGTTATCTTTGTCAATTTATTTCATGATTTTTTGTTTTGTACAAAGTTCTCTGAATACACATGTTTTGCAAACCAATGTAATTTTGAAAGTACAACCATTTTTCTTAATTATTAAGATTACAAATAAAAGTGGTGTAGGTAAGATACTTGTGCAAATTTAATTCATTGTACAATTACAGTACACAAGTAAGCATTCTTAGATTAAAAGCACATATAGACTTTGCAAAAATAAGTGAGTGAATAAATATCAATATCAACCATAAAACATTTACTAATACTTAGAGGCATGCTAAGCTTGGTTCTACACAACTTTTACAATACAATTGATGCACATGTGATTAGATATATCAAAGCATGATAAAAACATGTTCAAAGTAGTTTGAAAAGATGAATTTTAACATTGTAGATGGTCTAAATGATAGATTAAACCATGCTTGATATTAACGATAAAGTTCATACAGTTTTTTTTTATAAAAAGAATTTTGTTTAAAGTTTGAACTCTTATAATTGATCTTAGACTTCCCGAGGTCTACCCAGTGAGGGGTTCGCACCGATACTAAGAGATGTGAGGGGGTGACATCCCAAATCTCCCTTTCGCAAGATACATGTAAATAGAAAAGTTAAGTTCAAAAAATAATTTTTGATATTTTTTGTTTTGTAATTTTGTATTTGATTTTTTGCATATAGAAATAGAAATCAGACAAATAAACAAAGAAAGGAAGGGAAAACAAATATTTTTTGTATTTTAATTTTTCAAAAATCAACTAAATGTAGAAATGCAAAACTAAGTAGTACATATAAAAGAACATATTTTCAGTGATTTTTTTGAAATTTTAAAAATACAGAAAATTAGACAGGTGGGCTAGCACCGGTGCTAGTGCCAGCGCGGTAAAAAATACACTAAATTATAGGATTTTGAAAATTCTGATTTTTGTTCTTGATTAGGTGTCCAAAGAGTAGTTTCATGCAGAAATTTCAGAAGGCTTGGAGATGTTTAGATAGTAGAAAAATGCATGAAACGTTTGCGTTTTTGTATATGAATTAAATAAATCATCTAATCCTTTGTCACATAGTTGACTAATAGATGTTAAGTTATGTTTTAAACCTTTTACATAAAGAACATTAGAAATAGAAAAGGATTTGTTACCCATTATACCGACTCCCATGATACTTCCTTTACCGTTATCTCCAAAAGTTACGATCCCTCCCTTCTTCTTTTCTAGGCTAAGGAACTTTGATTTTTTGCCCGTCATGTGCTTGGAGCAGCCCGAATCCAAGTACCATATGTCCTCCTTGTCCTTAGCCAGTCTGCAAATCTAGAAGGAAGATGAGAGAAATGATCTGGATACCCAAGAGGTACTACCCATAGAATAAGAGGATGCCTTAGGTACCTAGATTTGCTTTAAAGATCCCTGTTTTATTTTCCTACAAGAGCTAGACGTGTGTCCAAACCTATGAAAGTTTGCACACGAAATAAAGGGGGTTGAGATCTTTTACTGAAATTCTACATTGCTGTTATTGGAAGAAGTTTGTTTTTTGGAATAAATAAATGATTTTTATATGAGGGGCTACCATCGGCATTAGTGGCTAGCGTCGGGCGGTAGCTACCACTTTGATATCTGAGCCCAAATTTTCTAGAACCATAACATTGGTTCCCTAAAATCATGTCCAGAGATTTTTGAACAATTCCAAATTTTTTGATGGCCATATTGAGGTCATGAGTTTGTTTTTTAAGAGATGAGTTTTCTTATACAAGCATGACACATTTATTTTCAAAAGCTTTTTTTATTATTTTCAATTTGTAAGAGAGAGGTTTTTAGTTTTCTCTCTAAGTCCCCATTTTCTCTTGTAAGAGTTTTGATTTGAGAGGGTGCCTTAGAAAGAGAAACTTCAGGATCTTTTGCCTTACATAAGGAGTGTTCACACTCTTGACATGAAACCTTTCTCTTTTCCAAAGAAATTAATTTTTTAGTAAGCTTATGATTTTCCTTGATGAGGGATTCATTTTCAAGATTTAAAATAATATTATCTTCTATACTTTTATCATAGGCTTTACAGGTTTGAACAAATTCATCAAAAAGTTCTTCGAAGGTGGGAGGAGTTACCTCAGTGTCACTAAGAACACTAGTGTCGTCATCGTTTCCCTTTGTCATGAAGCATATGTTTGCTTCCTCGTCGTCGCTTGAAGTTGTTGCGCTAGGCTCCTCGAAAAATGTATACTTTTTCTTCTTGTCCTTCTTTTTGTGCCTCTTCTCCTTCTCCTTCTCTAGAATTTTTGGACACTAACTTTGGACGTGTTCGATCTTCCTGCAGTTGAAGCACTCTGAAAGATATTTCTCCACATCATCATGGCTCGCTTTATTCTTCCATGACCCTTGCTTATTGGACCCTTTGATGAAGTATTTGCAAAAAGTTTTTCTTTTTTCGGGATCCCTCATGAATCTTTTGAAGTTATTCACCAAGAGACCTTCTTCATTACCGTCTTCTTCGTCGCCGGCCTCTGTTTTTAATTTCATCAGCAATGCTTTTGTTTTCAGCTCCATATTGTACTCTTCATGTTGAATCTGGAGTTCTACCACATGGGTTTTGAGATTCCCAATGAGGATCTCAATCTGGAGCGTTCTCAGGTTGTGTGACTCAGAGATGGCCGTCACCTTTAGATTGAACCTCAACGGTAGAGAGTGAAGAATCTTTCTGACCAATTCGCCATCGGAGAAGGTCTTTTCAAGATCTTTTAAAGCATTGACGATCTGGGTGAAGCGTATGTACATCGAGTTGATGTCTTCTTCGACATCCACCCTCAACTTTTCATATTTCGACTCTAGTTGGAATAGCTTTGCATCTTTTACCTGCGATGTACCTTCATGAGTAACTTCCTATTGATTCCAAATATCATAAGCAGTTACACATGCAGAAATTCTATTAAATTCAGTTCTATTTAAAGCACAATATAAAGCATTCATCGCCTTAGCATTATTTTTGCACTTGAGTTTATCGTTATCATCCCATTTATAGTTAGGTTTTTCTACCGTAACCTATCTTACTACAATTATAGGAGGAGAGTACCAAACTTCTACCATGTTCTATACTTCTATATCCATGGTCATAAGAAAGCACATCATCCTAAATTTCCAGTAGTTGAAATCTGACCTAGTAAAAAGAGGTGGTCTACTAACACCCTGACCCTCCGGAAAAGTGAGATCATAAAATGCCATTTATTCCTGGTTGTTAAACCATTTGGAATAAACCCCTCTGATAACACTTGTTGGATTTTTAGGTGCCTATAGAGGGGGGGGGGGGTGAATAAGGGTTTTAAAAACTTATGTTATATTTTGAAATACTTGAAATAATAAGAGATCGAAATAGTGCAAAACCAAAACAAATCAAGTGAAATAAAATAGAGACATGATTTTATTAATATGAAATATTAGATTACAAAACTTGACTTCTTATAACGCTAGAAATGGAAGGCGAATAGTAAAAAGACTTTTTCATTTTCTATCACAACTCGTATCCCCACGAACCGGTGGCTTTAGCCTATACTTCCCCGGATACGGCCTCAAGCTGCTCTAGCCAATCCTTCCCCGGATATGGCCTCGAGCACCACCTAGACCAAACCTAGATTTAGTCTCCAACACGATGCGAATTTCTGCCATAAGTCCTACCCAGACCTAGTCGCCAACACGAGGCGAATTTCTACACGATTACAATAATAAAGAGATGAAATAAACAACAACAATATGAAAAAATCCCTTTATGTGGATCTGATATAGATTTTTTCGGGTTTTGAATTTAGCGAAGAATTGAGATTTTCTCCAAAATTATATCCGATAAAGGAAAGTGTACCTTATCGTCTATAGTATAGGATATTTAGGAATATCAAGGTCGTATTCCACGGGGCGCGTTGATTACTTCTACTTCGAGGAAAATCGCCATTATCTTATCGACGAAAATTTGATTTGGTTTGTTTTTGCTTAACTAAAATTGAAACTAAATGCAAGCTAAATGAAAGGATTAAACGAAGACAAAAATACTTAATGCTCAACCATAGTGGATGGGGAAAAGGAAAGAAAAATCATTGCAAGAAAGAAAGAGTGCTTAAGGAAAAAGAGAACATGAAGGAAAGAGAACTTAATTTTATTGAAAATAAAAACGATTACAAAGTTAAGAAGCGATTACAAAGCTAAAGAAATGAAGATTACAAGCTAAAAAGAGAACTAGTACATGAAAGTTAAACTAAAACATTGCTTAAAAAGGAAAGGAAGAGAACATGAAAGTTTAAAGACATGAACATCAACTTGAAAAACTCACTCTCAGCTCTAGCAGCACCTCCACCTCTCCAAATTTCTGAACCCTGGACTCAAGGAGAGCCTCTGAATTTATAGGAAAAAAATTTCATATTACACGCCCTCGGTCACGGGCGTGACCAAGGGCGTGACTGCACTATTCACATCGGATCCGACAGCGGCGTGGGCTTTCGGGACGGCGCGGCGAAAAGTGACATGTCACGGGCGTGACATGTCGGGTCACGGCCGTGACTTTGGACGGCTGCATTAAATGCGGCGTGGGCTGGGATTCGGCGCGGCGGCTGGGCAGGGATCACGCTGGAAAGTCACGTCCGTGACATGTGGGTCACGGGCGTGACTCAAGTTGACTTCTCGACTGCAGCTCCACATCTCGACGGCGGCTCCACGTGGAAGATTCTAAGTTTACACGGCCTTGGTCACGGGCGTGACTTTGGGGCACGGGCGTGACCTGGGGCGTGACTTGGTGTGGGCTAGGTCAGACAGCGCGGCATCATTCTGGACTGATCTTTAGGTTACACGCCCTTGGTCACGGGCATGACCGAGGGCGTGACATGCCATTTTTCCCGATTTGTCCCAAAATTCTGCAAATATTGAAATTAAGCTAAGTTAGAATCAAAATTACAAAAAGAACTACTTATAACCTAAAATTATCATAAAAAGGAAAATTCATATTAAATATTTACAAAATTTTCTATTAAAAAGTTATAAAAATACTACTTATCAAATACCCCCATACTTGAGGTTTTGCTATTCCAGAGCAAAGTGTGAGACAAAATTTATAAGACATCCTTAAAAATTTTTAATTTAAAACTAAAATTTCATTTAACCAAAAGTTAAGTTAAGAGTAAATTCAAGGGGGAGTTAAGTCCTAAATTATGATGATGATTTGAAAAGAGGGAAAAATGTTTAGGCAAGAACTTCTCAAGTAAATTAAGTAGTTTGACAAAATTGTAGAAATTATAAAACTAAATTAAATTAAAATTATAAGAACTCTATCTTAAAGAATCTTAAGGAAAAGTAAATTACTAAATATTGCTCTCTCCATAATTTTCAACTAAAACTAGAACAATGATAATTGGCTAAGGGGGATTTCATAAAATTTGGCATAAGAAGAGAAATTTTTGAATGGAGGAAATGGAATTTATCATGAAATTTCCTTTTTTTCTCTCTTCTAATAAAAACCCAAAATGTATATGGTTTAGGAGTAATGAATTTTATCCTCTTACTCCATGCCATATAATCTTTTCAAATATTTTGGGTGCATATGTTTTAGGGAATAATGAATTTTATCCTCTTATTCCCATGACATATGATCTTTTAATACATTTTTTTTATGCCATCAAAGGGGGTAGGGTAGGGGAAAATAAATCTAGCTAGTTTTAAATCATATTGAGAGCAAATTCTAGTAAAATTAAAATTCCTAAGATCTAAGAAGTTAGAAGAAAATATAATTGAAATCTAAAGAGGTTTAGGAAATTCACTACAAAATGAAGCCATTTAAAAATAAAAAGAGAAGTCATGCTAACAGAATTCTCTAATCAATTTAAAATCATAAGATGATTCTTAAATCAAGATTACCTCAAATTTAAAATTAACAAACTATGATAAGCAAAATTTTAGCCAATTAAAAACTTAAACATGCTTATAAACATTCTCAACTAGATTTCTAAGAAATCACAAAAACAACAAGAAGGAGGGATATAAGACTTTTTGGAAATTTTGATATTATATTTTTTTTTTTTTTGAATTTTTGATATTATATTTTTTTTTTAATTTTTGACATTAAAAACTATTTACAAAGAAAGGAAACTAGCTTTAAAACTTAACAATTTTTGTAAGTCTTGGACTTCCCAAGGGCTACCCGGTGAAGGGTTCGCAAGGCACTAGGAGGTGTGATGGATGAAATCCCAAACGTCCCTTTCCAAGATTTAAATTTTTCTGTTTTCTATTTTTTTTGAGTTTTTGGGTTTTACAAGTGCTAAAATAGAAGAAAACATAAGAAAAAAAAAATATATATATATATATATATTTTTTTGTTTTGAAAATTTTCTAATTTAACAATTATTTACAAAAAAAACTATTTACACCCCCATACTTAAAGTTAAACATTTTCCCCAATGTTTAAAACTAAGTATGAAGTAAAAGAGAAAAAAGTGCAAAACAAAATAAAAAGGAAATGCATGATAAAAGAGAAGGAAGAAAGAGAAGGGGCTTCCCTGATTTTTGAAGTTTGCGCGGGGAAGCGACGATTACCTACAAAATATATTAAAGAACAAGAGAAGACAATAAAAAGATAACTTTGGGGTGCCTCCCAAAAGCGCTTTGTTTAAGGTCGCGTAGCTTGACCCACTTGCCGGTCACATTAAAGGTTGAAAAACAATTGAATCACTCTTTTCATTTGGTAACTCTCCCAGAAGATATAATTTAAGGCGGTGCCCGTTAACTTTGAAGGTACCTTTTTCCGGGTGGGAAATTAAAACTGTCCCATAGGACCATCGGGATTTTAGTTTTCCTGGAAAAAGGCGAAGGCGGGAATTATAAAGGAGGACGAGATCGCCTGGAGAAAAAGTTTTTGGAAATTTTATATGCTTATCGTGATAAAACTTTGTTCGCTCCTTATATAATTTATTGCTCTAATATGCGTTCGCTCGCCACTCATCTAATTCGTTCATTTGAAATTTTCTTTGTTCTCCCGCTAGGGTGGAATCGAGGTTTAAAAATTTAAGCGCCCAAAATGCGCGATGTTCTAATTCGACCGGAAGGTGGCAAGCCTTGCCATAAACCATTCGATACGGTGTACAACCGATAGCGGTCTTGTACGCCGTTCGATAGGCCCATAGTGCGTCATCGAGCTTTATTGCCCAATCCTTCCGATTAATAGAAACCGTTTTTTCTAAGATCCGTTTTAATTCTCGATTAACAACTTCAACTTGGCCGCTCATTTGTGGGTGATATGCAGTGGATAATTTGTGCGTGACACCATATTTTGCTAAGATTTTTATGAATTGAGTATTGCAAAAATGGGTGCCCCGATCACTCACAATAGCGCGCGGAGTGCCAAATCGAGAGAATAATTTTTTTAAAAAGTTAACGATGACTCGCGCATCGTTGGTGGGGAGAGCTTGCGCTTCCGCCCACCTTGACACATAGTCGACCGCTACTAGAATATACTAATTTGAAAATGAAGGAGGGAGAGGACCAACGAAATCAATGCCCCAAAGATCAAAAATTTCGCATTCTAAGAAAATGTTTTGGGGCATCTCATCCCGGCGAGAGATGTTCCCCGACCGCTGGCAGCTGTCGCAAGTACTCACAAGGGTGTGAGCATCTTTGAAGAGCGAGGGCCAATAAAAGCCCGCCTCCAGCGCCTTCCTCGCGGTTCGGTTTGAATGATAATGACCTCCGGTGGGTCCCTCATGACAATGACGTAAAATTTTAAGGCCTTCTTCACTCGAGACGCATCGTCTTACTACCTGGTCTGCGCATACACGGAATAAAAAGGGGTCCTCCCAAAAGTAATTCTTTAAATCAGAAAAGAATTTCTTCTTTTGCTGACTCGAGACTTCTTTTGGCAGGACCCGGGCTACTAAATAGTTAGCCAGATCTGCAAACCAGGGGGTAGACGATGAATTAATATTTTCGAGAGCAAGGAGGCGCTCTTCAGGAAATTTATCATTAATGTCAGATTCTATTAATACGTCCGAGGCGGGGTTTTCTAAACGGGAGAGATGATCGGCCGCCAAGTTTTCGGCTCCCCTTTTGTCCCGGATCTCTAAGTCAAACTCCTGCAAGAGGAGGATCCATCGCAAAAGACGAGGCTTGGCGTCCGATTTGCTTAAAAGATATCTAAGTGCGGAATGATCCGTGAAGACGATGACTTTCGAGAGGGTGATATACGACCTAAACTTATCGAAGGCGAAAACGATTGCTAGAAGTTCCTTCTCGGTCGTGGTGTAATTTGCTTGTGCCGACGTGAGTGTTTTGCTCGCATAATAGATAGGGTGGAAATACTTACTCACCCGTTGGCCTAAAACGGCACCAACCGCAATGTCACTCGCGTCGCACAAGATTTCAAAAGGGAGCGACCAATCCGGCGCGACTAGAATCGGGGAGTTTATAAGTTTTTCTTTGATAAGTTGAAAAGCTAAATGACATTCATCGCTAAAAAGAAAAGATGAATCTTTCTCGAGAAGATGGGTTAACGGCTTTGTAATTTTTGAAAAATTTTGTATAAAGCGTCGATAGAACCCCGCGTGGCCTAGGAAACTCCTAATAGCTTTTACGTTTGTGGGAGGGGGGAGTTTTTCAATTACTTCAATCTTGGCCCTATCGACCTCGATCCCCTTGCCCGAAATTTTATGGCCAAGGACTAGTCCTTCCTTGACCATAAAATGGCATTTTTCCCAATTAAGCGCTAAATTTGTTTCCTCACATCGCTGCAACACGCGCTCGAGATTTTTTAAACAATTTTCAAATGAACTCCCGTACACGGAAAAATCGTCCATAAATACTTCCATCACCTCCTCCACTAACTCGTCAAAAATTGCCAGCATACATCTTTGGAATGTAGCTGGCGCGTTACAAAGACCGAATGGCATCCTTCGATAAGCGAAGGTGCCAAAGGGACAAGTGAAAGTGGTTTTCTCTTGGTCGTCGGGCGAAATCGGAATTTGGAAGTATCCCGACAAACCATCGAGAAAACAGTAGTAGGAGTGACCCGAAAGGCGTTCTAAAATTTGGTCGATAAATGGTAGAGGGAAATGATCCTTACGGGTGGCATCATTTAATTTCCGATAGTCGATGCACATCCGCCAACCCGTAACAGTACGGGTTGGGATCAATTCGTTATTTTCATTCGCAACTACCGTAACACCACCTTTCTTTGGCACGACTTGTACTGAGCTAACCCAAGTACTGTCCGATATCGGGTAGATGATTCCCGCGTCCAGAAGTTTTATAACTTCGGCCTTAACGACTTCTTTCATGTTAGGGTTTAGCCGTCGTTGAGGCTGGACTGAATTTCGGGAATTATCTTCGAGAAATATTTTATGAGAGCAGAAAGATGGGTTTATACCCTTAATGTCCGATAATTGCCACTCAATTGCGTGGCGGTGCTTTCTTAAGACTATAGTCAACTCAGAAATTTCTGAGTTGCTAAGATCAGATGAAATGATGACGGGTAGCTTAGACTCTTTTTCCAAAAACAAGTATTTAAGGTGAGGGGGGAGTTGTTTCAACTCTAATTCGGGTGGTTCTTCATAAGAAGTCTTGATTTTTAATTTTTCTAAAACAAATGGTTCGGGTGGTGTGGGGTGAGAAACTTCTTCTTCATCACAAAAGAGCTCTACGGGCTCGGAATCACTACTCGCCGATGAAACTAACTCGAGGGATGAATCGAACTCACAACACTCTTCTAAGTAAAAACCTGAATCGTCATTTTATAGCGTGTTCCGCATCGAGGAATTTATGCCGAAAGTAACTTCATCGTCTCCAACCCGTAGGAGGAGCTTTCCGTTACTTACGTCGATAATAGCACGGGAGGTGGCAAGGAAGGGGCGGCCGAGTATGAGGGGTACTTCGGCATCCTCTTCGATGTCAAGAATGACAAAATCCACCGGGAAGATGAATTTGTCAACATTGACGAGCACGTCCTCCACTATTCCTATCGGATATTTTAAAGAACGATCCGCTAATTGGATACTCATTCGAGTGGGCCTTGGATTTCCTAGACCTAGCTTTTTGAATAAAGAAAACGGCATAAGGTTGATGCTTGCTCCAAGATCCGCTAAGGCGTGTTTTACGAACGAATTGCCAAATAGACATGGGATGGAAAACTGTCCCGGGTCATTTGCTTTTTTCGGCAATTTGTTGAGTACAACCATGGAGCATTCTGCGTTTAAAAAAATATGCGAAATATCTTCTAACTTTTTCTTATTGGAGAGCAACTCCTTAAGATATTTCGCATACTTAGGCATTTGTGAGATAGCCTCGCAGAAAGGTACATTAATGTGGATTTGTTTTAAAACATTTAAAAACGTTTTATAATTTTTTTCGGTGTTTTCATTTTTAAATTAAGATGGATACGGAATATTAGAAGTAGGAGCGCGCAGATTTTAAATAGAAGTGTGCGGAGCTATCGTAGCGGGCAAATTCGAAGATGAATTAAAAGTAGGAGGAGGAGGAGAAGAAATTACCTTGGGTTCGTCCTCTTTTTGAACCACCTCCTTCCCGCTTCGGAGTGTAATCGCGTGCGCGCTCTCCTTTGGATTTTGCTCGGTGTTCCCCGGTAGTGCTCCTTGTTGACGCTCAGAAATCATCTTTGCGAGTTGGCCCACTTGATTCTCTAAATTTTTGATCGATCCGGTAAGGTTCCGGATGTTCGTTTCATTTGTAGTAACATATTTTGCAAAAACCTCTTCAATCGGAGAGAGTTTTTGCTGTTGCGGTGGAAAACCGGGTGGATAATAATTTTGAGAAATCAAATTTTGAGGCGGAGTTAAGTTAAGAAGTTGATTAGGGGGAGGTTGATTTAAATTCATAGGACGCTGAGCATTTCCATGGTTGCTCCATGAGAAATTCGGATGATTCCAATAACCCGCATTGTAGGTGTTATTATACGGAGCGGTGTTCAGGTTATAGGAAGGCCGAGGTGGATTTTTCATGTAGTCAACATGTTCTTCAATTAAAACGTTATTGGCCCAAGGAGGAGTGGCGGAGGAAGCAGACATCTCCGCACTTGCTTTGTTAAGCGCTCAACTTGTAAAGCCAAATTTGCGTTTGCGTCTATTTCAAAAATTCTGGCCGGCTTATTAGGCCGCGCTCGGGGCATGTTCCATTGATACGCATTTGTGGCCATCTCTTCAAAAAGCTCTTGAGCGGCGATCGGGGTTTTATTATTTAATGTCCCCCCGGCGGCCGCATCAATCATTTGCCTCGTTTGGAGATTTAAGCTATTATAAAATATTTGCACTTGTTGCCAAGTGGCAAGTGCGTGGTGAGGGCATCGACGCAAAAGCTCCTTGAAGCGCTCCCATGTGTCATAGAGAGTCTCCGAGTCGATTTGCATGAACGATGCAATATCCGTGCGCAATTTAGCGGTCTTTGAAGGCGGGAAATATTTATTGAGAAATTTTTCCGCCATTTCGGCCCATGAAGTGATGGATCCCCTTGGTATGGAGCCCAGCCACTGCTTGGCCTTGGACCGCAAAGAAAAAGGAAAAAGACGAAGTCGAATGGCGTCATCGGTGACGCCATTGATCTTAAAAGTGTCGCAAATTTCAAGAAAGTAAGAGATATGTGAATTTGGATCCTCGTCCGGTTGACCATCAAAGGTCACCGATTGTTGCACCATTTGTATGATGCTGGACTTGATCTCAAAATTATTGTTCGCCACCGTGGGGTGAACAATACTCGATTGTGTGCCTTCCAAATTCGGCCGCGCATAATTGACATGGTCCGTTGCGCGTCCTCATTAGGATTTGGCTCGTTAAGATTAGGAGGATTAAGATTATGATCCATATTCGCTGCGTTAGTGTCCCCGATCGACTCTTCGGATTCTATTTGATTTCCCTGATCACGAGAACGGCGGTGCCTCAAGAGGGTTCACTCGATCTCCAGATCAAAAGGAAGAATCGAAGTGCTACCTCGGGTCATACACTAAAAAGAGAAGAAAGGAAGAAGAAAAACTAAAAATATTTTTTTTTTCTTTTTGAATATTAGAAAAAGCAAAATAAAATAAAAAGAAGCATTAAAATTAATAGCTACCCTCTTTTCAAAATATCTACGCAAAGTCCCCGGCAACGGCGCCAAAAACTTGATATAGATTTTTTCGGGTTTTGAATTTAGCGAAGAATTGAGATTTTCTCCAAAACTATATCCGATAAAGGCAAGTGTACCTTATCGTCTATAGTATAGGATATTTAGGAATATCAAGGTCGTATTCCACAGGGCGCGTTGATTACTTCTACTTCGAGGAAAATCGCCATTATCTTATCGACGAAAATTTGATTTGGTTTGTTTTTGCTTAACTAAAATTGAAACTAAATGCAAGCTAAATGAAAGGATTAAACGAAGACAAAAATACTTAATGCTCAACCATAGTGGATGGGGAAAAGGAAAGAAAAATCATTGCAAGAAAGAAAGAGCGCTTAAGGAAAAAGAGAACATGAAGGAAAGAGAACTTAATTTTATTGAAAATCAAACGATTACAAAGTTAAGAAGCGATTATAAAGCTAAAGAAATGAAGATTACAAGCTAAAAAGAGAACTAGTACATGAAAGTTAAACTAAAACATTGCATAAAAAGGAAAGGAAGAGAACATGAAAGTTTAAAGACATGAACATCAACTTGAAAAACTCACTCTCAGCTCTAACAGCACCTCCACCTCTCCAAATTTTGAACCCTGGACTCAAGGAGAGCCTCTGAATTTATAGGAAAAAAATTTCAGATTACACGCCCTCGGTCACGGGCGTGACCAAGGGCGTGACTGCACTATTCACATCGGATCCGACAGCGGCGTGGGCTTTCGGGACGGCGCGGCGAAAAGTGACATGTCACGGGCGTGACATGTCAGGTCACGGCCGTGACTTTGGACGGCTGCATTAAATGCGGCGTGGGCTGGGATTCAGCGCGGCGGCTGGGCAGGGATCACGCTGGAAAGTCACGGCCGTGACATGTGGGTCACGGGCGTGACTCAAGTTGACTTCTTGACTGCAGCTCCACGTCACGACGGCGGCTCCATGTGGAAGATTCTAAGTTTACACGGCCTTGGTCATGGGCGTGACTTTGGGGCACGTGCATGACCTGGGGCGTGACTTGGTGTGGGCTAGCTCAGACAGCACGACATCATTCTGGACTAATCTTTAGGTTACACGCCCTTGGTCACGGGCGTGACCGAGGGCGTAACATGCCATTTTTCCCGATTTGTCCCAAAATTCTGCAAATATTGAAATTAAGCTAAGTTAGAATCAAAATTACAAAAAGAACTACTTATAACCTAAAATTATCATAAAAAGGAAAATTCATATTAAATATTTACAAAATTTTCTATTAAAAAGTTATAAAAATACTACTTATCAGGATCTCTTGAAGAAGTAGACAATGACCCGCAGAGTATGATCATAGTCGATGCGGTCTTTCATCACAATGATGAAGCGTGTTGAAATCTTCTCTATGGATCTCCTTAAACCTTCATGGATTTGTTGGAGTATCTCTCTTAAACTTCCTCTATATGATGTGGCATGAAGCTCTGGAATTTAGGGGTGTGAGGTGATGAAGAAGACAGAGCCAAGGGATCCTTTTTATAGCCTTGGAGCTAGCGTCTGCACTATCGATACCGTCGGCGATATCCCTATTTAGGTAATATTCTGTGTGTGCGTATTTTTCATTCCAAGGAAACTTTGCCGAAATTCCTCTTATGCGTCGTGCTACCACCTACGCTAGCCACTACCGCCAGGTGATATCTCCTTCAATAACTATTTGCCAAAATTTCCTAATCAAGCCTAGCGCATGCGCTAGTGGCCACCATCGGCACTTGTGACCATGTTGGAATTTTGGCTTCAAACTTGGGGGTAACCTTCTTCTGTTATCCTTGAGTCATATGGCTTTGTTTCCTGCACACTTAAACACACAAGATCAAATACACATAGGATTTGTTATTCTCAAACCTAGGAGATGTGGAAGACCATGTTCCAACATGATTACCAAATGACTCGGGCAGACGAGTGTTGATGTTCAATTGAACACCGAACCCTGCATTCCCTAGTGACCACCGGCTGTTCCTTCGTGCCATCCCTCAATCCCTACAAGATGGTTCCAAACTCATCCCTCCATCACAACTTGTACTTCATGTTGGGTCATCCCTCACTCCTCCTATCACGTCGTAGTCAAATCCTAAATTTATAGTTTTACTAAACGCACCCCAATCTTTACTTCTACTGTATGCCCTTAATGGTTAATCTTCCAAAATAACTATGCATATGCAAATACCAGAGTTAATAACTCTAGGGGTGGTGACCAGAAGGGAGGAGTCTAAAAATATAATATTTCAGTTTTTACTATTCGCAGACTGGTTGCCTTTAAGTAAATCCACATGTCCTAAAAGGGTGACTATATGAATCCTGATTAAGAATGAGCCCAATCTGATTTCAGAAGTTGTAGGGTTACCCATATTCAGATTTCTAATTTTATTTCACCAAATAAATCTATTTGGGCCTATTTAATTAATTCTGATAAACCTGGAGAGACTAGATTTGAACATGAGGTAGCTTTTGTCACAAGCAAATAATTCCAAGAAAATTTCCATATGTTCATATTGATATCAAAAGTCTATATACAAATTTCTATAACATTCCAGCATCAATAATTCAAGATATCAATTTTTCCATCTTTAACCCAAGGTTCTACGTTGTGAAGGAAGTATGATGTCTTCTCAGTATTTAAATCTAACAAAATTCTCAGAGGCTCATATTGATATCAAAAGTCTATATACAAATTTCTCTAACATTTCAGCATCAATAATTCAGGATATCAATATTTCATGTTATAACCCAAAGTTCTACATTGTGAAGGAAGTATGATGACTTCTATGTAATTAAATCTAACAAAATTTCTAGAGGTTCATATTGATATCAAAAGTCGATATACAAATTTCTATAATATTCCAGCATCAATAATTCAAGAGATTAATTGTTCCAGTTATAACCCAAGGTTCTAAATTGTGAAGGAAATATGATGTCTTCTCAGTATTTAAATCTAACAAAATGTCCAAATGTTCATATTGATATCAAAAGTCTATATACAAACTTCTATAATATTCCAACATCAATAATTCAGGATATCAATATTTCAAGTTATAACCGAAAGTTCTACTTTGTGAAGGAAGTTTGATGACTTCTTTGTAATTAAATATAACAAAATTCCTAGAGGTTCATATTGATATCAAAAGTCTAACTACGGATTTCTATTATATTCCATCATCAATATTTCAGCATATCCATTTTTCAATGAAAATAATAAAGCTCTACTTTGTGAAGGAAGTACCATAAATGTTCAACCATAATTTTCATAAAAATTTCCAGAGATCTCAGGTTGTCTCATAAGTCCAAATGTCCAATTTCCTACAACTTTAAGTTCATTACCTTACATAAATGTGGGGTGAGGTAAATTGGGGTAATTTGAATAATTAATGAATAATAAACTATATTATTTCCAAAAATTCCACCAAAAATTTACAGAGTGTAATCTAACTCTACTAGGTGAATCACAGAAATTTATAACTTTTCAGAAAGTTTTGACCCTAAAACTACTCATTTAACTTCTATGTGACAAAATCACATAAAGCATAATTTCCTAGGGAAATCAACCCAAAAGTACATTATTTTCTCTGAGATGTCTCATCTCATAATATAAATTGCATGTTTTGAATTTCATAGAAATTGACCAAGAGAATATCTATCAATTCTCAAACATTATTGTGAATACACCTTTATAAACTTTATATGGAAACTAGGTTTTTGCATGAGAATTTCCTTCATGCGCATGAGTCTAAATGGCCTCAATTTTTAACTAGTGACAATTTATGGTCTACTTAACATGCCACCCAAAATTTGGGTCAAGTTGGATTGATTTAACCATTTAAATATAGACCTACATTATAGTGTTATATGCACACCAAAACTTTCCCCCTTGCATGCATGTGGAGATTCCTTCCCATGCACAAAGCCAAATGGTCCCAGATTTTTACCAGTGGCTTATAGTGACCTACACTACTTTCTATCAAAATTCGGGGGTCACATTGTGTTGCCTAGCCATGTATACTACAAGTACATAATTTATCTAATTATTGTAAAAACTATGGGAAGATGTTTCCCAAAAATTATGATTTTGGACAAAGGGTAAAAGTAGATAATATATATCTGTGTTTAAAATCTCAGGCCTATTTACCCACTAATTTGAGATATATACTCAAAGTACCCTCTGTGCTATAAGCACACCATTTCATACACTAGACAAAACTTGTATGTTGAAAATATCAATTTTCATAACTCCAAATGGTCCAAATTTTATACAGGGACTGATAGTGACTTATTTGACCTTCCAAAGATGATTTGGTGAATTTGAGTTCATATAACCCAAAAATAATACCATGCATGTTTTATTAAATTATTGCTAAAAGCATAGGAAAATATTCTCCAAATATCCAATTTTTGGACAGGTTATGTAATTGGTCATATTATAGCTATGGTTTAAATTTCATTCGTATTCATGGAGTATTTTCAAATAAATTCACAAAATACACATACAAGTACCTATAATATACCTTGCACCAAAACAGGTGCCTAAGGAGCTGTGCTGCACCAAATAATATGAAATCAGTGCCCATGTGAAGTTAAGACCAAGGGATAATTATTTTATATTAAGCAATTTTTCTGATTAACCTCTATGGTGGTCAAATATAGAGTTATAAAACTCTGTTTAAGTGTGACAGAAAATCAAATTTCTTATATTAAAGATTTATGGACTGTGGCTATATGATTCCCCAAATCAGACGGCTCAGCCATCGTCTCCTACCTTGAGCCAACGGTTCAGATTGATTTTCCTGGGATGATATCTCGAGCCCAATTCTGACGAATCTAGGAGGTTTCCGGTGAAACCCTCCTGCCACCACCACCAGTCGACATTTGGTCGTCGACTGGTGGTGTCTGGTTGGCCTGAGGTGGCTAGAGGAGGGCTCCGACACCTTCGATTTTTTGGGTTGGAACATTAAAAAAAGCAAAATGGCAAAACACCATTGTTATATTAATTTAGAAAAATGAAGAGAAAGGAAGCTAGCACAAGGGGAGGGGTGGAGAACCAAACCTTTATTGGACTTGACGTTGAGCTACTTCCCTTGGTTCCATGGCCGACCACCATGCTCGAGCTCCTTGCCGATCTCCACCACCAGTGCATGACTCCTCTCAAAAGAATGGGGCTTCTTCTTCTCTCAAATTTCTAAGGGTGATGGAGAGTTCAGTTGAGAGAGGGGGAGTGTATTAGATGGGTTGGCATTAACGGCACCTCTTGGCTAGCATATGGGTTCTTCAATTCCCCTCCAACTGGACTCCCCCTTGCAAGAATTTGGCTGGAATTGATTGTGGGAGCTGAGAGAAGGTGTTGGGAGAAGGAATTGGAGCCATGTGGAGCTCATTCCATGAATTTATGGTTTGTCTCATTCCAATTTTAGGAATTTCTCTAAAATACCCCCATGCATGGCATCTATTTTGAAATCAGGGGTTATTCATGGTCTTTGGCACCTTGGGCTACAAAATGGGCCTTGGTTCAAGACCTTAGCCCAATGGAATAGGCTTGGGCTTTCATTTCCCCTCTTTGGGCTTAGGTTTGACCATGGTTGACTTTGGGATTAACTTGGTTAAAGTGATGAGTTGACTGGTCCAAGGTGTTGGTCTTGAGTCCCTTGACACCAACCAATATTGATTGGGTCATGGTGATGCCCTAAGTGGGCCAATTTAGCCAATATGTGTGATTTTGACCAAAATTGGGGGGAAAGTTGACTTTGGTCAAATTGAGCTAATTAATGACCGCTTGATGGATCTTTTGGGTCAATTGGGTCTCCTATGATGTTATAATACTAGGGGTGAAGTCAATTTCATGTTTTGGTGGTCAATTGGACTTATTGGTGAAGGATTGACCTATGTTGACCTAAAGGGTACTTTGGTCAATTTTGGACAATTGGTGACCTCATGATGGTGTTTTGGGGTTGATTGGGTCCCCGATGATGTTTTAAGATTAGGGGTGAAGTCAATTTCATGTTTTGGGGGTCAATTGGACTTATTGGTGAAGGATTAACCTGTGTTGACCTAAAGGGTACTTTGGTGAATTTGGGCCAATTAGTGACCTCATTATGGGGATTTTAGGTTCTTTGCACCTCAATTATGGTTTATAATATAGTTGTGGGTCAATTTGATCATATGAAGTCTAATTGACCCAATTTGAGATAAGTTGGCCGATGTTAACATATTTTGACCTAGAGTTGATTTGGTCAAATTGGCCAAAACTGGTGACCCTATTGTTGGATCGGTCAGCGCCCTTAGAGGGGGGGGGGGGTGAATAAGGGTTTTCAAAAACTTTAGATTATATTTAAAAACTTTGAATTATTGCAAGATTAAAGACACGAAATAAGTGAAGTAAAACAAAAAGGAGACAAGTTTATTAATGATAAATAAGTTTTACAAAACTTGATCTCGATGACGCTAGAGATCAAAGGCGAATAATAAAAAACTCTTTTTGTTTTCTATCCCGACTCGCTTCCCCACGAACCGGTGGCCCTAGCCTTATCCTCCCCAAATTCGGCCTCAAGCCGCTCTAGCCAATCCTTCCCCGGATGTGGCCTCGAGCACCCCTAGAACTCGCCTAGATCTAGTCGCCAACACGAGGCGAATTTCAGCCCTAAGTCTACCCAGACCTAGTCGCCAACACGAGGCGATTTCACTGCCGTTTACAATGATAAAAGAGAAATAAAATAACAAAAGCTCCCTTAAGATGAACTTCTGAAGTAGGAGATGAAGATCCGTTGTAGAATCGGCGTTTGTTGAAGCGGACTTCGTCTGGATTCGGCGAGATGGAATTCTCCTTCAGAAATTGGCAGAGCTTCGCTGGGACCTCAAATTTCGGCTAAGACAAGCCTCTGGAACTCTAGTACTCTCTCTCTAAAGTGTATGCAATAGGTGTGTCGAAAACAATAGGAGAGGGGGTCCTTTTATATCCCAAGCGCTACCGCCGGCGCTAGCGCTACCGCCGGCGCTAGCCCGGATTAAGAAACAATTTGCGCGGCAGGATCTTCAATCTGAGGCAACATTTTGCTCTATGCCTCTTATGCGCCATGCTACCGCCAGCGTTATCTGCTACCGCCTGGCGTTAGCTCTTTCTAAAAACACAGCCGGAATCATGCTAATCAACGCTAGCGCCGGGCGCTATCGCTACCGCCGGCGCTAGTGAGCCTTTTCGAATTTTGGCCTCAATTTTGGGGGCAGTCAACAAGAGTACTCCTTGAGTCATATGGACTATGTAAACCTGCACACTTGAACACACAAGATCAAATACACATAGGATTTGTTATTCTCAAACCTAGGAGATGCGGAAGACCATGTTCCAACAAACTCCCCCTTTTGATAATAACAAATCCATTAATGATAAAGCAAAGCATTAATAGATAAGTATGATGAATCTATACTTGTGTGTGTGTGTGAGAGTGATGACTTAGGATAATAATCAATTCTAGCATGTTAGAATTGCTCCCCCTAAATACGTGCTCCCCCTAAGTGAGTGCTCCCCTAATATGTAAGCTATCATCTGAATTTGTCATGTTGGGTTTATGATATCGAGTTATATTTATCATGTTAGTTCTCCCCCTTTTGCATTTTATCATGTTAGTTCTCCCCCTTTGTTATTAGCAAAAGTGGGCAGGGAAACAAAGCACTAAAAAATGGATAAATAAAAGAGAAGGCATGATCGAGCTTTTTAAGTAAATGATAAGGATTTTTAGACATGTTTTTCATTGAAATAGATCAGAGTTATAAGTAAAAATATTCAGAGTTTTTAGCATAAAAGAATTTTATGTTAGAAGTAACCAATAAAAAGTGTTCCAAGGAAATCTATCACTTAATGAAAGATAGGAATTTTTAAGAATAAGTGATGATGCAAAGAATACAAGATATTAAGTAAGCATGAAAGCGCAAGGAAAAACACTTATATGGTTAAGATGCGGAAGACTTATAGCAATACAAAAAAAATATCAAATAGTAATGATAATCCAAAAAAAATGAGTTAAAGTTCACAAGAGATGATGTTTTTGTAAATCATTTTGTAGTTTTAAATGTGATAATAACCAAGCATGAAAGAATGTTTAAAAAGAAAAATACTACAATGTTACTTTAATTCATAATTCCAAAAACATACAAAACATTGTAGAACACATGCTAGGTTATCTAGTGCATTTCATAAATAAAAAGTAATAGAGAATTAGCATTAGGATCCAATACACATGAGAAGAAGTGTTATGGAGATAATGATGTGCACATAAGTGTAATTTTGAGGAGAGTAAACAAATGTTTTAATCAAAACTACAAGTAATATGTAAAGTAAGAAGCACAATAAAACACAAATAAGATTACTTCCACACACTTTAATGCACAAAAAAAATGTACAACTACCAAGGTGCTTTGCACACACAATGCTCATCAAGACTTATCAGGGTGCAAAGTAGTGCTTGGGGGATCACATATTTTATTTTGAATTTTGAGACTAGTGATCCGGTGTACTTAAGAGAAAGTGGTTTTTCTTATTTTTGAAAGAAAGATTTGATTTGCACAAGACACTTTATTATTCTTTCCAAGGTGCTCAACCTCACAATGCTCATTAAGACTTATCAGGAGGTTCAAGTAGTGCTTGGTGGAGTTATCTTTGACATTTATTTTATAATTTGTTTTGTACAAAATTCTCCGAATACACTTGTTTTGCAAATCAATAGATTTTATGAGAGAAAAAAATATAACCACTTTTCTTAATTTATAAGAGTGCAAAAGAAGGAGTGTAGGTAAGATACTTGTGCAATTTTAATCCATTGTACTAATACAAAACATACACAAGTATTCTTAGATTAAAGACAGATGTAGACAATGCCAAAAAGTGAGTGAATAAATATCATTATCAAACATAAATCATTTCTCATACATAGAGGCATGCTAAGCTTGATCCTACACAACTTTTAAACTATAATTGATGCACATTTGAATAGATATATCAAAGCATGAAGAAAGACAAAGTCCAAAGTAGTTTGAAAAGATAAATTGCAACATTCTAGAATTTCTAAATAATAGATTAAATCATGCTTGATTTTCTCAATGATGTCCATACAGTATTCTTGATAATTTAAGGTTTGAACTCATAAGATTGATCTTGGACTTCCCGAGGACTACCTTGTGAGAGGTTCGCCCGGTACTAGGTGATATGATGGGATGATAGCCCAAATCACCCTTTCGCAAGATACATTGAAAAGTTAAGTTCAGAAGAATAATTTTGATACTTGTTTTTGTTTTGTTTTATATTTTTGTAGTTGATTTTTACAAATAAAAGCATATTTTTGTAATTTTTGCTTTTGTAATTTTTATATTTGATTTTTGCATAAAAATGAACTTTAAATAAAGAAAACAACACAAGCAAAAAAATATATTTTTTGTAATTTGGTTTTTGTAGTTTTTTATTTGATTTTTGAAAGATAAACTTTAACCACAAAACAAAAATAAAAGGCAAAACATAATTTCTTTTTTTGTAATTTGGATTTTATATTTTTGTATTTTGATTTTTCAAAAATAAAATAGAATCAGATGTGCAAAACTAGATAGTACATATAGATCAAAATATTTTTAGAAATTTTTCAAAGTTTTAAAAACACAAAAATTCGAACCTCGACGCTAGCGCCGGCGCGAGCGCTAGCGCGGGAAATAGTAAGTGATTTTTTAGGGTTTTGAAAATTTTGATTGTTGATTTTGATTAGGTGTCCCAATAGTAGTTTCATGCTGAAAGTGCAGATTTTTAGGAGATGGTTTTGATGGTTAAAGTGAAGAAGCTTGTATTTGTGAGCATGTTTTAACTTGTAAGATCTAGCACACCTAACTCAAGTCGTAATAAACAAAATCGTGCATCGGGAAGAGGTTTAGTGAATATGTCAGCGAGTTGAGAGTCTGTCCCAATGAAGCTTACTTTTACATTTTCTTTCTTAATGTGATCCCTAATGAAGTGATGACGAACGTCGGTGTGTTTGGATCTAGAATGGTGTACAGGATTATATGTGAGGTCTATTGCACTTTTGTTGTCACATTTAAGATCTATGTTTTTGAGATGAAATCCAAAGTCCTCTAGTGTTTGGCTCATCCATAATGCTTGTGCACAACAACTACCAAGTGCGATATATTCGGCTTCCGTGGTGGAGAGTGCAACCGAAGATTGTTTTCTACTAGACCAAGCAACTAAAGAGGGTCCCAAAAAGTGACACGTACCGCTAGTGCTTTTTCTATCTAGTGAGCACCCGGCGTAGTCCGAATCGGAATAGCTGTGGAGTGTGAAAGAGTCATTTTGTGGGTACCATAATCCTAGTTTAGATGACCCTATTAGATAACGAAAAATATGTTTTACCGCTTTTAAATGAGATTCTTTTGGATCGGCTTGAAAGCGAGCACATTAACATACGACAAAAATTATATCTGGTCTAGATGCACTTAAATAAAGAAGAGAACCTATCATTCCTCTATATAGTGTTTGATTAATAGAAATTCCAGATTCATCTTTTCCTAGTTTTAAAGAAGCACTCATAGGAGTAGAAGCTTGTTTAAGATTTTCAAATCCAAATCGTTTAAGCATATCGTGAACATATTTTGATTGACAAATAAAAATACCATCAGTTCTTTGTGAAATTTGAAAACCAAGAAAATATGATAGTTCTCCTACAGGACTCATTTCAAATTCATTTTTCATTATTAAGACTACTTCATTACACAACTCTTCATTAGTGGCTCCAAAAATGATGTCATCAACATATATTTGTAGAATAATTAATTCGTTATTTTTATGCTTAATGAAGAGTGTGTTGTCTGCACTTCCCATAACATAATCATGCTCTAACAAAAATGATGTAAGATGATCATACCATTCACGGGGCGCTTATTTTAAACCATAAAGCGCTTTTTCTAATTTGTAAACATGATTTGGAAATTTTTCATTTATGAAACCGGGGGTTTGTTCTACATAAACTTCTTCTTTAATAAACCCGTTTAAAAAGGCACTTTTAACATCCATTTGAAATAATTTTATTCTTTTAAAAACTCGCAAATGCCAAAAATATTCGTATAGATTCTAAGCGAGCTACGAGTGCAAAGGTTTCTTCAAAGTCTACGCCCTCGATTTGTGAATAGCCTTGAGCAACTAAGCGTGCTTTATTTCTTATAATCCTAGATTCACCATCTAGCTTAGTTTTAAAAATCCATTTTACGCCAATAATTGGATGATTAGATGGCCTTTCTACTAAATTCCAAACTTTATTTCTTTCAAATTGTCCTAACTCTTCATTCATTGCCAAGAACCAAAATTCATCATTTAGAGCGGTGGAAACGTTTTTAGGTTCAATTTCAGATACAAAGCAAATATTTGAAAATGTTTCATGAAGAGAGGACCGAGTTCTTACCCCAGTAGAAGGTTCCCCAATGACTAGCTCCTTTGGATGATTTTTGGAGAAGTTTAGAAAGCTTGGAGGTACATATTCATCTACTTCGGGCTTCTCCTCCTCTTCTTTGGACGGTTCTTCTTTGTCGTGCTCCAAGGATGGCAAAGGCTCATCATCGGTACCTGTAGGGAGCTTCTCTGCACAAGGAACAAACTCATCAAATTTGACATTAATTGATTCTTCAACCTTACTTGATCTTTTATTAAATATTCTATATGCTTTACTAGTTGAAGAATAACCAAGAAATATTCCTTCATCGCATTTTTCGTCAAATTTTCCTAAAGAATCTTTGGTATTAAGAATGAAGCATTTACATCCAAATACTTTAAAATACGATACGTTAGGTTTCTTTTGATAGTAGAGTTCATATGGTGTGATAGATAATGATGGGCGAAGCATAACTCTATTCATTACATAGCATGCAGTGCTTACAGCTTCTGCCCAAAAATACTTAGGTAATTTATATTCAGATAGCATGGTGCGTGCAAGTTCTTGTATTGTCCTATTTTTCCGTTCTACAACACCATTTTGTTGGGGTGTGCGTGGAGCAGAGAACTCATGCTAAATACCTAACATGTCACAAAAAGATTTAAAATTTTCATTTTCAAATTCACCTCCATGATCTGAGCGAATTCATTTTATTTTTAAATCTAATTCATTTTGAATTCGAGTACATAATTTTGAAAATTCGCAAAACGCATCAGATTTGGAGGAGAGAAATAAAGTCCAACAATATCTAGAATAGTCATCTATGAGAACATAAGTGTACAATCTACCACCAAGACTCGCAGTGTTAACGGGACCAAAAAGATCCATATGAATTAATTGCAGAGGTTTTGATGTAGAAATTACATTTTTGCTTTTAAAAGATGAATTAGTAAATTTGCCTTTTTGGCATGGAGAGCATAATGAAGATAAATTTCCACTTAACTTAGGCAATCCTCTAATCAATTCTCTTTTTGCTAGTTTTAAGATAAGCTTTGTACTAGCGTGGCCTAAGCGTCTATGCCATAATTCTAATTAATCATTTTTCGTTATAAAACATTTTATAGAAGATTTAGAAAGATCATGAAATGAAACTATATAAACATTATGAATTCTAGGTGCGGTTAATAACACATCTTTAGTTTTAGGATTAACAATCTTGCAAAGATTAGTGGAAGATTCAAAAAGTACGTCTAAACCTTTATCACATAATTGGCTTATAGATATTAGGTTATGTTTTAATCCTTTCACATAAAGCACATTTGATATAAGAAAAGATGTGTTACCCACTGTACCAATTCCCATGATCCTTCCTTTACCGTTATCGCCAAACGTCACTATTCCTCCTTTCTTCCTTTCTAGGCTAAGGAATTTTGCTTTATCGCCCGTCATGTGTTTGGAGCAGCCTGAGTCCAAATACCACACGTCTTCTGTTTCCTTAGCCTTCCTGCAAATCTAGAAAGAGGATGAGAGTAAAGACCCAGATACCCAAGAGGTACCACCCATAGAGTAAGTGGATTTCTTAGGTACCCAGATTTGTTTTAATGATCGTTGATTTATTATATTCCTGCAAGAGCCAGACGTGTGTCCAAATTTAAGACAATTAGCACACGAAATAAAGGGGGTTGAGACCCTTTTCTGAGTTTGTACGCTGCCCTTCCTGGATGATGTTTGTACATTAGAAAAATCAGAAGAATTTTTAACATTAGAGCTACCGCCGGCGTTAGTAGCTAGCGCCGGGCGGTAGTGTTCACTTTTATATCCGAGTCAGATTTTTCCAGACCCAAAGCATTGATTACCCAGAAGCATATCCAGGGATTTTTGACCAATCCCGAATTTGGTTATGGCTAAATTTAGATTTAGATTTTGTTTTTTAAGAGATGTATTTTCTTGAACAATCATAACACATTTGTTTTCAAATCCTTTTTTGTTCTTTTCAATTTGCAATATGGAAGTTTTCAATTTTCTCTCTAAGTCCCCTTTTTCTTTTGCAATGATTTTGTTTTGTGAAAGGGCATTATAGAGAGAAACTTCAAGTTCCTTTATCATAAATAAAGAGTGCTCACATTCTTGACATGAAATTTTTCTTTTTTCAAGAGAGACTAATTTTTTTGTGAGCTTTCGATTTTCTTTTATAATAGATTCATTTTCAAGATTTAATAAAACAAATTTATCATAAAGTTCTTCAAAAGTAGGAGGAGATACCTCAGTGTCGCTAAGAACACTGGTGTCGTCATTGTTGCTTTTGGCCATTAAGCACAAGTTTGCTTCCTCCTCGCTACTTGACTCAGAACCGTTTGACTCTTCAGAGGAAGAGTCATCCCAAGTAGCGGCCTTTAGCACTTTCTTCTTTTCTTTTGCTTTCTTTTGTTCTTTCCATTCCTTTTGGTATTTTGGGCACTGGCTCCGAATGTGCCCGGTTTTTCTGCAGTGATAGAATTCTGGAGGCGGCCTTTCTTCTTCGTCATCGCTTCCTTTTTCTTTCTTCGATGAAGAGGAGGATCCCTTTCGTCGAGTATCTTTTTGGAAGAACTTTTGGAATGTGTTCCTTCTCTCTGGATTTCTGATGAACTTCTTGAAATTCTTCACCAGGAGTCCTCATTCATCATCATCGTCCTCTTTGATGCACTCCTTCTTTGATGTCAGCGCCAACGCCTTTTTCTTCGACTCCTTGTTGTATTCCTCATGTTGAATTTGTAGTTCTACCTCATGGGTTTTTAGATTCCCAATGAGATTCTCGATCTTGAGCGTTCTTAAGTTGTGCGACTCCGAGATGGCCGTCACCTTTGGATTGAACCTTGGAGGTAAGGAACGAAGAATTTTCCTCACCAAGTCCCCGTCGGAGTAGGTCTTTCCAAGCGCCTTTGATGCGTTGACAATCTTTGTGAAGCGAGTGTACATCGAGTTGATGTCCTCTTTCGTGTCCATCCTGAATTTTTCGTATTCAGATTCCAGTTGAAACAGCTTGGCATCTTTCACCTGCGATGTACCTTCGTGAGTAACTTCTAATTGATTCCAAATATCATAAGCAGTTGTGCATGCAGAAATTCTATTAAACTCAGTCCTATTAAAAGCGCAATATAAAGCGTTCATTTCTTTAGCATTATTTTTACACCTTAGCTTATCGTTGTCATCCCATTTATCTTTAGATTTTGCTAATGTCGCCTCTCCTACTACAGTTGTAGGCGGAGAGTATTGTACTTCTACCATGTTCCATACTTCTACATCCATGGTCATAAGAAAACACATCATTCGATTTTTCCAGTAGTTAAAATCAGACCCAGTAAAGAGAGGTGGTCGACTAACCCCTTGACCCTCAGGAAAAGCGAGATCATGAGACGCCATTGTTCCCGGTTGTTAAGCCGATTGGAACAAAACATAGCTCTGATACCACTTGTTGGATCGTTCGGCGCCCTAAGAGGGGGGGTGAATAAGGGTTTTCAAAAACTTTAGATTATATTTAAAAACTTTGAATTATTGCAAGGTTAAAGACACGAAATAAGTGAAGTAAAACAAAAAGGAGACAAGCTTTATTAATGATAAATAAGTTTTACAAAACTTGATCTCGATGACGCTAGAGATCAGAGGCGAATAATAAAAAACTCTTTTTGTTTTCTATCCCGACTCGCTTCCCCACGAACCGATGGCCCTAGCCTTATCCTCCCCGGATTCGGCCTCAAGCCGCTCTAGCCAATCCTTCCCCGGATGTGGCCTCGAGCACCCCCTAGAACTCGCCTAGATCTAGTCGCCAACACGAGGCGAATTTCAGCCCTAAGTCTACCCAGACCTAGTCACCAACACGATGCGATTTCACTACCGTTTACAATGATAAAAGAGAAATAAAATAACAAAGCATCCCTTAAGATGAACTTCTGAAGTAGGAGATGAAGATCCGCTGTAGAATCGGCGTTTGTTGAAGCGGACTTCTTCTGGATTCGGCGAGATGGAATTCTCCTTCAGAAATTGGCAGAGCTTCGCTGGGACCTCAAATTTCGGCTAAGACAAGCCTCTGGAACTCTAGTACTCTCTCTCTGAAGTGTATGCAATAGGTGTGTCGAAAACAAGAGGAGAGGGGGTCCTTTTATAGCCCAAGCACTACCGCCGGCGCTAAAGCTACCGCCGGCGCTAGCCCGGATTAAGAAACAATTTGCGCGGCAGGATCTTCAATCCGAGGCAACATTTTGCTCTATGCCTCTTATGCGCCATGCAACCGCCAACGTTATCTGCTACTGCCTGGCGTTAGCTCTTTCTAAAAACACAGCCGGAATCGTGCTAATCAACGCTAGCGCCGGGCGCTATTGCTACCGCCGGCGCTAGTGAGCCTTTTCGAATTTTGGCCTCAATTTTGGGGGCAGTCAACAAGAGTACTCCTTGAGTCATATGGACTATGTAAACCTGCACAGTTGAACACACAAGATCAAATACACATAGGATTTGTTATTCTCAAACCTAGGAGATGCGGAAGACCATGTTCCAACACTTATGATGGGGATTTTGTGTCACTTGGGTCTCTCTTAGGGTTAGGAACCAATTAGTAAGCTCAATTTAAGTTGGTGAGTCTAATTTGAAGTAAATTGGCCAATGTTGACCTTTGCACATTTGGGGTGCTTATAGCAATTTTCCTATGTTCAAATTGACATAGGTTCATACCATGACCTCTACTCACAACTTCAACCCTAACCCTAACCCAAGGGGTCTAAAAGGAATAGGGATGTTACAAATCCCAATAAACAAAAAATAATTTCGTCCCCAAAATTCAAGTTCAGGTCTATGGGGTTTCACGCACAATAAAAATGAAGAATGTGCAGAGAGGTTTAAATCATACATGAGGCGAAGAGTCATGGGTATTGTTGCTGCATGGGATCCATCAGTTCCCATGTGTGCTCCTCTCATTCATGATTGGACTAGAATGCCTCGACCAAGGAAACCTTCTTCTTCCGCAGGACTCGGGCGGCAGTTTCATCGATACAGATTAGTTCCAAATAGGTTATACGATCGGCTGCTATCTGCATGTCGCGGTAGTAATATGTTGCTCTGGCCGAAGGAGAGCTATCCTGAGCGAGGAGACGTGTAAAACATCGTGCAATCCTGCCAATTTTGGCGGCAGCTCCAGTCTATAAGCCAAGGTGGCTGATCCGCTCCAGGATCCCATAGGGCCCCATGTATCCCAGACTGAGCTTCCTTAGTCTCCGTACCCTTGAGACTCCATGTGACAGACGTATCTTTTAAAACACGATGTCTCCTGCCCGAAATCTAACCTTAGTATGTCGCGCTTCGTAATATTTAGCAAGTCTGCTCTGCGCATCCAACACCTGATCACGTATCATCCATATGTGGTCATCCGTGTCCTCTATCTATTCTTTCCCATAGTGCCTTCGGGTCCTCACCCTGAATCTATGAAGGTGGAGTTCTACACTTCCTCCTATACTGAGCCTCATTAGGAGAATCTCATTAAACTCATTCATTCTCATGTAATTTCATCGTATAGGCATTTGATAATAACAATCTATTTTTCCCATAATCATGAGTCTTCCTAACAGTGATTACGACGTCTTCAATCATACGTGTTCTAGTTCTTGATGCTAACATATTGAAGGATCTTACGTAACGTATACATCTTTGATATATCGCCGCCAATTTCACATTCTTTGGGGTTATTATACTTCTAATATCATGTCATAACAATTTAATTTTAATTGTTCAAACATCACCTGTCCTCTAGTATGGAGTTCTGTAATTACTCCTCCTTATGGTGTTACGTTATTTTAAACTGTAAGTTTCCAATATAATGAATTATTCAAATTAAAGGGGCTTGATTCTTGATTGAGTAAACCATATATAAATCACCTTTGAATGCTCTGAAATGCAGAGATCCTAGCTATAATTCTAATTTGCACTGACTTGGTTCCAATCCATATATCCCATGAGGTAGTCTGTTTTATCCCAATAAACTAGCTTGAAAACCCTATGTTTCTAACAATTTGACTAAATTCAGATATTTGTTCGACCAATAGTACTGCACCATTTGCCCAAACCATATTACCGATCATCGTCTCTGAATTGAGGAGGTAAATCTATGGTACCACACCTCACATGGGATTTGTTATATTTGTTTGTCTCTTAAGATCACGAGGACCTATTGCCAGTTCCACTCCTATCCGGTCCATATCGGACTTAAACCTGCACTAAGTTCATAATTCCTATCGGTTCTCTCTTGCGCTCTTCATGAGTTTAATAATCAAATCCTTAACGGACAATATAATCAAAAAATGGCGTGTTACAATATTAGAGTTAAGTTGGCAGAGCTTCTAGGAATATATTTTGTCGAGGCAATAAATTTAGCATCATCTTAATTGTATGTAAAACTCTTTTTACAACCAATGTCGCCTCGAACTTAGGTCTTTAAAAAGAAATTTCCTCAATCTCCTTGTGGATTTGTAAATGATTTACCCAGTGTCCTGCATTTATTGGAAGCTCGATCGCTCCTTAGGTCGTGTACTATGTAGTTATCTACTTTATTAAACTCAAAATTTGAGGAATCTCCCGAAGTCTTATACCATTTCCTTGATTTTAAGGGTCACATGCAAGTATAACTAGGCGACCTGTTTTATATCTCGAAGACTTCATTTACTGTTTTCTTCATTTACTCATCTGCATAACCTTAGAGTAATTAGGGGGTGAATAGTCATTCTTGAAAGGTTCCATGATCTTATTCTGATTGCAAATTTATAGCTGCCAATCCACATTTCTTAAGACAAATGAATTCTTCGATGATCCTGACTTCTAGGGAGGGTTGATCATCAAACCAATTATGCATACTTGAATTCTCTTTTTCAGCCGAGTAATGTTTGAATACTTTAAGATCGATACATTTGTGATGAACATACCCCAAAATAAGGTCTAGGGAACCTAGGTCGGTACCAAACTAGCCCAAGAAACAAAAGGATTAGCCCCATATATTTTGGGCTAAGTTTCCTTGATATCATTATGATATATTTGCCCTAGATACGCACTCAATCTTTTGGGCATACAACTCTAGACTTGGAGTTACGTCCCAAGACCTATTGATATTCTACACACTTTAGTCACTCAAGGTTACTAATTGCTACAACCTTCTCAAGGTTAATCCATGGGCAACCCAAAAATGGGCGTTTTCTGAACTCGAATCCTTATCCGGCCTTTGATATTCATCACGGTGATTGTTTTGATGTACCCCAGTTCTTAGTTTGGAGTTAAAGTTGACGAGTCTCCTACGATTCCACTAATAGATTTCTGTTGGATCTGTAGGCACGCTTAGAGGGGGGTGAATAAGGGATTTAAAAATTTATGTTATATTTTGAAATACTTGAAATAATAAGAGATTGAAATAGTGGAAAACCAAAACAAATCAAGTGAAATAAAATAGAGACGTGATTTTATTAATATGAAATATAAGATTACAAAACATGTCTTCTTATAACGCTAGAAATCGAAGGGGAATAGTAAAAAGGCTTTTTCGTTTTCTATACCGGATCGTATCCCCACGAATCGGTGGCTTTAGCCTATCCTTCCCCGGATTCATCCTCAAGCCGCTCTAGCCAATCCTTCCCCAGATATGGCCTCGAGCACCCCCTAACCCAAACCTAGATCTAGTCTCACGAGGTGAATTCCTCCCTAAGTCCTACCTAGACCTAGTCACCAACACGAGGCAAAGTTACTAAACGATTACAAGAATGAAAATAACAACAACAATATTAAAACTCCCTCTTGAAGAACTTCTGAAGTTGGAGACAAAAGACCATTGTAAAATAAGCGTGGTTGAAGCGATCGTCGGTCGGATGCGGCGTGAAGAAATCCTCCTTCATAAACTCACTGAACTTTGGAGGGAGATCAACTATCGATAATATAAGGCTCTAAAAATTTGGCACTAGAACTCTCTCAATGATGTGTATAAGGCTCCTTTTTATAGCTTTGGAGCTAGCATCTGCGCTATCGCTAGCGCCGGTGCTATCCCGGTTTAGGCAATAGTCAGCGTGTGCGTATCTTTCATTCCAAGGAAACCTTGTCGAAATTCCTCTTGTGCACCGCTCTACCGCCTGCGCTATCCGCTACCGCCCGATGTTATCACCTTATATACATGCCTCCCAAAATTACCTAATCAGGTCTAGCACCCGCGCTAGTGGCTACCACCGACGTTAGTGACCAAGCTGGAACTTTGGCTTCAAACTTGGGGGGAAACCTTCTTATGTTATCCTTGAGTCATATGACTTTGTTTCCTGCACACTTAAACACACAAGATCAAATACACATGGGTTTTGTTATTCTCAAACCTAGGAGATGCGGAAGACCATGTTCCCACAAACTCCCCCTTTTTATGATAACAAATCCATTAATGATAAATCAGAGCATTAATACATAAAGCATGATAAAACCTACTTGTGTGTGTGTGAGAGATGACTTAGGATAATTGTCAATTTTGGTATTTAGAATTGCTCCCCCTAAATGCATGCTCCCCCTATGTGAATGCTCCCTGTATATATAGGTTATCAACTTTAGACTTAATCATGTTAGTTTTCCAATTTGATAGCGGTTTTTATTTATCATGTTAGTTCTCCCCCTTTTGTTATTAACAAAAGTGGGTTAAGGTAGCTAGAGACATTGAAAGAGGTTTTTGCGTAAAATATAAGGCATGATCGAGCTTTTTAGAGGACATGAAATGATAAGGAGTTTTTAGCATAAAATGTTTCATAGAAATAAATCAGAGTTTTTAGCATAAAAATAATATTCATGTTTAGAACAACCAATATAAAGTTTACCAAGCAAGTCTACGACTTGTTGAGGGAAAAGAATTTTAAGATTCAAGTGATGGTACTCAAAAAAGAAAAGACTTTAAATAAGCATGAAAGCGCATAGTAAAAAATTATATGGTGATGATGCGGAAGACTTATAGAAATACAAGATACATCTTTATTGCAATCATGATGATTCATAAGAAATAGGAGTTAAATTCCAAAATGAGAAGATGTTTTTGTTAATCATGTTTCTTTTAAGATTTCCAATAAAGTAACCTAGTATGAAAGAAAGATATCAAAAAGAGACTACTACAATGGTATTTTATTTCACAAATTCAAAACATAAAAAACATTGTAGAGACCATGCTAGGTTATCTAGTGCATTTATAGATAAAGAGTAGTATAGAATTTGAATTAGGATCCAATACTCATGAAAAGAAGTGTTATGGAAGATAATGATGTGCACATAAGTGTATTTTGAAGAGAGTAAACAAATGATTTAATCAAAAAAATACAAGACATATGTAGAGTAAAGTGCACAATAAAACACAAACAATTTTACTTCCACATACTACAATGCACATCGAAAAAATGTACAACTACCAAGGTGCTTTGCACACACAATGCTCATTAAGACTTATCAGGGTGCAAAGTAGTGCTTGGGGGATCACACACTTTAATTTTCAATATTGATATTTTTGTAATCCGGTGTACTTTAGAATAAGTGGTGTAAAGAATCAACTTATGGTTTGCATAAGACTCTTTACTATTCTTTCCAAGGTGCTCAATTTCACAATGCTTATTTAAGTCTTATCAGGAGGTTCAAGTAGTGCTTGCTGGAGTTATCTTTGTTAATTTATTTCATGATTTTTGATTTGTACAAAGTTCTCAGAATACACTTGTTTTACAAACCAATGAAATTTTGAAAGCACAACCACTTTTCTTAATTTTTAAGAGTGCAAATAAAAGAAGTGTAGGTAAGATACTTTTGCAAATTTAATTCATTGTACAATTACAATACACAAGCAAGCATTCTTAGATTAAAAGCACATGTAGACTTTGCCAAAAGAAGTGAGTGAATAAATATCATTATCAATCATAAAACATTTACTCATACTTAGAGGCATGCTAAGCTTGGTTCTACACAACT
The DNA here is from genome assembly GCA_033032865.1 of Dactylorhiza incarnata. Lineage (NCBI taxonomy): Eukaryota > Viridiplantae > Streptophyta > Magnoliopsida > Asparagales > Orchidaceae > Dactylorhiza > Dactylorhiza incarnata. The sequence continues at coordinate 1,178,893 of JAWHQI010000017.1, read as the reverse complement.
TTTACAATATAATTGATGCACATGTGATTAGATATATCAAACCATGAAAAAAACAATGTTCAAAGTGTTTGAAAAGATGAATTGCAACATTGTATGAGGTCTAAATGATAGATTAAACCATGTTTGATATTAACAATAAAGTTCATACAGTTTTTTTTATATTTAGAAAAAAAAATTTGTTTAAAATTTGAACTCTTATAATTGATCTTGGACTTCCAGAGGTCTACCCTGTGAGGGGTTCACACTGGTACTAGGAGATGTGATAGGATGATATCCCAAATCTCTCTATCGCAAGATACATGTAAATAGAAAAGTTAAGTTCAAAAAATAATTTTTGATAATTTATTTGTTTTGTAATTTTGTATTTGTTTTTTTGCATATAGAAATAAAATTCAGACAAATAAACAAAGAAAGGAAGAGGAGACAAATATTTTTGTAATTTGGCTTTTATAATTTTGTATTTTAATTTTTCAAAAAACAATTAAAGGCAGAAATGCAAAAATAAGTAGTACAAATAAAAGAACATTTTTTAGTGATTTTTTGAAATTTTAAAAATTCATAAAATCAGACTGGCGGGCTAGCGTCGGCGCTAGCGCTAGTGCGACAAACAGTACACTAAATTTTAGGATTTTGAAAATTCTAATTTTTGATCTTTATTAAGTGTCCAAAGAGTAGTTTCATGCAGAAATTTCAAAATGTTTGGATATGTTTAAATAGGTAAGAAATGCATAAAATGATTGTGTTTATGAATGTGGCTTAACCTGAGAGTCTGTACCAATAAAACTTACTTTACATGCTCTTTCTTAATATGATCCCTAATGAAGTGATGGCGAACATCAATGTGTTTGGATCTAGAGTGGTGTACGAGATTATTTGCAAAATCTATGGCACTTTTGTTATCACATTTGAGATCAATGCTTTTAAGATGAAAACCAAAAGCCTCTAGAGTTTGGCTCATCCATAAAGCTTGTGCACAACAACTCCCAATAGCGATGTATTTGGCCTCTGTGGTGGGGAGTGCAACCGAAGATTGTTTTCTACTAGACCATGCAACTAAAGAGGGTCCTAAAAAGTGACAAGTACCGCTAGTGCTTTTTCGATCTAGTGAACATCCGGCGTAATACGAATCGGAATAGTTGTGTAAAGTAAATGAATCATTGCGCGGGTACCATAATCCTAATCTAGATGACCCTAATAGATATCTAAAAATACGTTTTACCGCTTTTAATTGAGATTCTTTTGGATTGTCTTGAAAGCGAGCACATAAACATACGGCAAACATTATATCTGCTCTAGATGCACTTAAGTAAAGAAGAGATCCAATCATACCTCTATATAAAGTTTGATTGATAGAAATTCTAGATTCATCTTTTCCTAGTTTTAAAGAAGCACTCATAGGTGTAAAAGCTTGTTTAAGATTTTCAAATCCAAACCGTTTAAGCATATCATGAACATATTTTGTTTGGCAAATAAAAATATCATCATTTCATTGTGAAATTTGAAAACCAAGAAAATAATAGAGTTCTCCTACAAGGCTCATTTCAATTTCATTTTTCATTACTAAGACTACTTCATTACACAACTCTTCATTAGTGGCTATAAAAATGATATCATTAACATATATTTGTAAAATAATTAAATCGTTATTATTATGCTTAATGAAGAGTATGTTGTCGGCACTTCCCATGACATACCCGTGCTTTAACAAAAACGATGTAAGTTTTTATACCATGCAAGGGGTGCTTGTTTTAGACTATAAAGAGCTTTTTCTAATTTTTAAACATGATTAGGAAATTTTTCATTTATAAAAATGGGGGGTAGTTCTACATAAACTTCTTCTTTTATAAACCAATTAAAAAAACACTTTTAACATCCATTTGAAATAATTTTATTCTTTTACAACTCGCAAATGCCAAAAAAATCGTATAGATTCTAAGCGAGCAACGGGTTCAAAAGTTTCTCCAAAATCTACCCCCTCGATTTGAGAAAAGCCTCGAGCGACTATGCAACCTTTATTTCTTGTAATTCTAGATTCACCATCTAATTTATTTTTAATAATCCATTTTACTCCAACAACGGGATGATTTGATGGAAGTTCTACTAGATTCCAAACTGTATTTCTTTCAAATTGATCTAGCTCTTCATTCATAGCCAAAACCAAAATTCGTCATTTAAAGTGGTTGAAATATTTTTAGGTTCGATTTCGGAAACAAATCTAATATTTGAAAATGTTTCATGAAGAGAAGATTGAGTTCTTACCCCAATAGATGGTTCCCCAATAATTAGCTCCTTTGGATGATTCTTTGAGAAGTTTAAGATTCTTGGAGGCACATATTCATCTTCCTTGGCCTCCTTCTCCTCTTTTTTGGAAGGTTCCTCTTCGTCGTGCTCCAAAGATGGTAAGGGTTCATCATTTGTACCTGTAGGAAGTTTTTCTACACAAGGAATAAATTCATCAAATTTTACATTAATAGACTCTTCAAGCTTACCCGTTCTTTTGTTAAATATTCTATAAGCTTTACTAGTTGAAGAGTATCTAAGAAATATTCCTTCATCACATTTTTCATCAAACTTTACTTAGGCATCTTTTGTATTGAGAATAAAACATTTACAACCAAATACTTTAAAATATGATACGTTAGGTTTCTTTTGATAATATAGTTCATACGGTGTGAGATTTAAAGATGGACGAAGCATGACTCTATTCATTACATAACATGATGTGCTTACGGCTTCGGCCCAAAAAGACTTAGGTAATTTACATTCAGATAGCAACACTATTTTGTTGAGGTGTGCGAGGGACAGAGAATTCGTGCTTAATACCTAACATTTCGCAAAAAGATTTAAAATTTTCATTTTCAAATTCTCCTCCATGATCTGAGCGAATGCATTTTATTTTTAAATCATCTATAATAACAAAAGTATATATTCTACCACCAAGACTTGCGGTGCTAACGAGGCCAAAAAGATCCATATGAATTAATTGCAAAGGTTTTATAGTAGAAATTTTGTTTTTGCTTTGAAAAGAAGATTTAGTAAATTTTCCTTTTTGACATGGAGAGCATAATGAGGATAAATTTTTATTTAGTCTAGGCAATCCTCTAATCAATTCCTTTTTGGCTAGTTTTAAAATGATCTTTGTACTAGTGTGACCTAAACGACTATACCAAAGTTCTAACTCATCATTTTTAGTTATAAAACATTTTATAGATGATTTGAAAAGATCATGAAAGGAAACTACATATATATTGTGAGTTCTAGGTGCAGTTAGTAAAACATCTTTTATGTTCGGATTAAATATTTTGCAAAGATTTGTAGATGACTTAAATAAAACATAAAATCCTTTATCACACAATTGACTAATCGATATTAAGGTATGTTTTAATACATTTACTTAAATAACATTAAAAATAGTAAAGGATTCGTTACCCACTGTACCAACTCCCATGATCCATCCTTTATCGTTATATCCAAAAGTTACGAATCCTCCCTTCTTCTTTTCTAGGCTAAGGAACTTTGCTTTGTTGCCTGTCATGTTCTTGGAGCAGCCCGAGTCCAAGTACCACACGTACTCCATATCCTTAGCCTTCTCGCAAATCTAGAAAGAAGATGAGAGTACAGATCTGGATACCCAAGAGGTACCACCCATAGAATAAGTGGATGACTTAGGTACCCAGATTGGCTTTAAAGATCCCTGTTTTATTTTCCTGCAAGAGCTAGATGTGTGTCCAAACCTATGATAGTTTGCACATGAAATAAAGGGGATTGAGACACTTTTCTGAAATTCTACATTGCTCTTACTGGATGAGGTTTGAATTTTTGAAAAAATAGAAGATTTTTTATATGAGGGGCTACCGTCGGCGTTAGTGACTAGCGTCGGGCAATAGCTGACACATTGATATCTGAGCCCAAATTTTCCAGAACCATAACATTGGTTCCCCAAAATCATGTCCAAAAATTTTTGACCAATTCCAAATCTTTTGATGGTCATATTGAGGTCATGAGTTTGTTTTTTAAGAGATGAGTTTTCTTTTACAAGTATGCCACATTTATTTTCAAAACCTTTTTTGTTATTTTCAATTTGTAAGAGAGAGGTTTTTAGTTTTCTCTCTAAGTCCCCATTTTCTCTTGTAAGAGTTTTGATTTGAGTGAGGGCCTTAGAAAGAGAAACTTCATGATCTTTTGCCTTACATAAGGAGTGTTCACACTCTTGGCATGAAACCTTTCTCTTTTCCAAAGAAATTAATTTTTTAGTAAGCTTATGATTTTACTTGATGAGGGATTCATTTTCATGATATAAAATAATATTATATTCTATACATTTATCATAGGCTTTACAGGTTTGAACAAATTCATCAAAAACTTCTTCCAAGGTGGGAGGAGCTACCTTAGTGTCACTAAGAACACTAGTGTCATCATCATTGCCTTTTGTCATAAAGCGTATGTTTGCTTCCTCCTCGCTGCTTGACTTAGATCAACTTGATTCTTCAGAGGAAGACTCATCCCATGTCGCGGCTTTCAATACCCTCTTTTTCTCCTTCCCTTTGTATCGTTTTTCTTTTCGCTCCTTTAGATACTTCGGGCAATGGCTTCGAATGTGCCCGGTCTTCCTGCAGTGAAAGCACTCCGGCGGTGGTCTTTCTTCTTCGTCATCGCTTTCCTTTTCTTTCCTTGAAGAAGAGGAAGACCCTTCTCGTCGTGCATCCATCTGGAAGTGTTTCCGAAAGGTGTTCCTTCTTTCCGAATTTCTAATGAATTTTCTGAAGTTCTTGACCATGAGACCTTCTTCATCTTCATCATAATCTTTATTGTTGTAACATGCCCATCCCTTCTAGACCCCTTGGATTAGGGTTAGGGTAGGAGTGGTGAGTATAGGTCAAGGGATGACCCTATGTCAACTTGAACTTAGGAAATTGCTATAGGCACCCCAAAAGTGCTTAGGTCAACCTTGGCCAATTTACCTCAAATTGGACTCACCCACTCAAATTGAGCTTACAAATAGGTTCCTAACCCTAAGAGAAACTCAAGTGACCCAAAAGACCCATCATAGGGTAATCAATTTTGGCCAATTTGACCAAGTCAACTCTAGATCAAAATAGGTTAACCTAGGCCAATTTAACTCAATTGGGTCAATTAGGCTTCAAATGATCAAATTGACCCCGCCAATGTATTACAAACCCTAATTGGGGTGCAATGGACTCAAAAGCCCCATCATGGTGTCACCAATTGGTCCACATTGACCTAAGTCAAGTTTAGGTCAATATAGGTAAATCCTTTACCATATGCCCAATTGACCCCCAAAACAAGAAATTGACTTTACCCCTAGTCTTATAACAACCTAGAGGACCTATTGGACCCAATGGAAAGGGTCAATTTTGGGAAATTAGGCCAAATTCCTAAAAAACCCCAATTTGACTTATTTGAACTAATCCTCTCAATTGACCTTCAATTGGTCATATGTGATCAAATTGATCACCCCTAACAGTCCAAGTTCACTAAGGGAGTCTAAAGGATCCACATTGGATCCTTGGGATAACCCAATTTTGGGAAATTAGGCAAAATTACTGAATTGCCCCAAATTACAATTTTGCCTTAATTGGTTCAATTGATCCTCAAGTGGCCAAATTAATATAGCCCAATCTCTACTAAACCTTAAGGTGAGTGTATGAGACCTAGATGAATCAAAGTGCACATTCAATTTTGGGGGATTAGGGCAAAATCGCCAAAATCCCCAAATTGCCCCTAAAGTTCAAATGTGTAATTAAACCTCATATGGACCCACCATGACCTAATTCCTCTTGGAATAGGTCCATAGGGTCTAAGGCACCAATGTAGGCCAGCCACATTGATTGGGGTGAGCTTGGGTCAAGCCCAAACTCAAAAGCCCCAATTTGCTCAATTTAGGTCAATTGAGCTCAAAGACCAATCCAACTTGGGTTATCCCAAAGGCATGGGCCCAAGAGCAAGCCCATAATGCCTAATATCAGATGGTCCCTAAAATTGGGAGGTTAGAGAAGTGATTAGGGCTAATTTGTGATTAGCCCCAAATCAAAAGAGACAAAAATGAGGGATTTGGGGCATGAGTGCCAAATGGCCCTCAATTCCCCTTCCCAGGCCTCTCTCTGAACTGATGGAGTAATTCCAATCAGTTTTCAAGAGGGAGGGGCTGCCAAGTGGCTTCCATGAAGGGAGAAAGGGGGAGGCCGAAATTAACATCAATGGTGGCATGGGTAAAAGCCTTCCCCTCCCCCATTCGACTACTCCATCAGCTTCAGAACACTCCAAGGAGAAAAAACCCCAAGGAAAATGAAGGATTAGGGTTGAGTTGGAGGAGATCGGGCAAGGCATGGAGCTTGGATGGTCGCCCATGGCAACCTAAGGAACAATGCTCAAATCTCAAATTTAGGCATAGATTCCTTCTCCTCTCCCCTAGTGCTAGATATCAGTTCTTTTCTTTTTGAATTTCGTTGAGAAATGAGGGAGATGCCATAGTGGATTCCCAAGCTTTGTAGGCCAAAAATGGAGGTTTTGGGGGAGTAGCTCCGACCACCTCCGACCGAGAGGTCATTACCAATCGACAGTCACCACTCGGATGAAGCTACCCCATTGGGGGTTTGGGCAGAGTTCACTCCTGGTGGCCGGAAATCAGCTTGGAAACGGTCTAGGAAGTGTAATTTTAGGCCATGTATATGAGGAAGAAGAAGATGAATAGTGTTTATTTTTATATAATACAATATATCTTTTCTGCCATTTTATTTCAGTCCTCTTCTTAAATTTTTTTAGGCCCCTTATGTCCAGAATCACAAGAAGTGACAAACATAAATGTTGTAGGACTTGGTCTTAACTTTAATTTCCCACTAATTTCATGTCATTTGGAGCAATTTGATCCTTATGCACTCATTTTAGTTTAGGGTATCCTTTTTTGAGCCTGGCACTATTTTGAGTGCCCCCAACATTTGGCTCATCCAAATTTAGTGAAATTTCAGGCATGCATGAGTCATGCCCAAACACACCCTCTGCCCAAATTTGGGAATTTTTGGAAATCATTTTTCCTATGTCTTTGTTGAAATTAAATAAAGCATGCATGGTGTGATTAGGTGTTCCAATGAACTCATATGCCCCCCAAATTTTTGTGGGAGATTCCTTAGGTCATCATAAACCTATGGTAACAATTTCAGACCATTTGGTCTAAATAATGCATGGGAATTCCATATGCATGTCTTAGGGTGTATTTAGTAAAAATGTCCTGGGTCAACATTTGGGGTTTATGCTATATTTCAGCCTTCCCACCTCACAAGCGCATGAAAATTCATGCATGTATGTGGAATTACAGTATGATCCATTTTGGGGGATATGAAATTATTTGGGAATATTATCCCTTAATTTTGATTATTTAATAAAATAGTCACCTATGTGTATGTACACAAGGTTGGTGATATGCATGCATGGGAAAATTATCATTCTCTGGTATTAGGTCACCTAGGTCAAAATACACCCTAGGATAATTTATTGGAGTATTAGGAATTATTTTCCTACATAAAAACCCTAGACTTCCAATTTTACCCTTTTAGTATTTTGATGAAAATAAATAGAAAAGCTTGTTAGAAAATTATGGTTTTCTGTTTATAAGAGTTTTAGGTGGAAATATTTGTGTGTGAAATTTCTCTGAATTTTTGGATTAATGGTTATAGTAGATCCTTCTCAAAGTGAATTATTCACCATTTGAGTATTTTTATTATTTCTGGAATATTTCATAATGAAAAAGTTTTGATTCTCTAGATTTAAACTTGAATTATGTTATCATACCTTTGGGATTTTTTGACAATTTAATTACTTGACTTTGATAATTTTCAACCATATTAGTGTAATTTATGCCAATTTTTGGGAAATTATTTTGAATGGCTAAAAAATCCTGGAAAAATGTGAATTTCTGTTTTGGCTCATTATTAGTAATTGTTAAGCCCTCGACATTTTTCTGGATCCATTGGATAAGGTGATCATAGGGCTCCTATGGAAATGTACATTAGGCCCTTTTTTGGATAAATGTTTTTTTAATTGGGAATTAATTTTGGAATAATGTGAACTTTTGGATTTATCCTTAAATTGGAATGTGGAACCTCTGGGTAGATGCATTGTTCAATTGAAATTCAGCGAACCACACTTTATGTTCAACTTTGGAAATTCATTTTCTTTATATGCCCTAGATCTAGGGTTATACTAAATAAAATCCACTCAAATTTTATCTGTACGATGGATTAGATCAAATGTAGACCATGGTTTAAATTTTAGGTTATTTGGACCTTTGCATGTTGGTTTTTTCCACATGCAGGTGTAAGAGAAGAATGGTGTGCTAATAGCACTAAACCACAATTGAGAATCTAGTTCAAATTTACCAAATTTTGGGTAGCATATTAATTAGATCAAATTTAGTCTATGGTTGAAACTTAAGGTCATTTGGACCTTTGCATGTTGGTTTATTCCACATGCATGTGTTAGGGAATTTGGTGTGCATATAGCATTACCATGTAACACTAGATTTACATAGATGAATCACCCTATCTTAACCCAAATTTTGGGTGGCATGATAACAAGACCATGAATATGCCCTAGTTAAGGATTGAGCCCAATTGGACTCTTGTATATGAATGAACTTCACATGCCAAAATCTAGGTGATAAAGGGTGAACAATAAGGTTCTTAAGTAATAATGTTTGTAAGGATTTAAGGCTTTTCCCTTGGTCAACTTTTATGAAATTTTAAACATGTACTTAGGACCATAGGACAATACTCTATAGTGAAAATCATCAACCATTGGATTAAATTCCCTAGGAACGTTGATTTCATAAGATTTGGTCACGTAGACCCCAAGTGGGTATTTCAAGGGTCAAAGCTTACTGGATTGTTATCAAATTTTGTATATGTTCTTATTATATCAGTATGAAGCGATCGAAATTTTATTAGAATTTATCTCTGAGTAAACTCCATACTTCCTTCACAAAGTAGTGTTTGGACCAATAACTTGAGAAATTAATTCCTTAAATTTCTGATGTGGGATTGTTATGAAATTTTATATATGGTCTTATTATATAAGTATGAAGCTATGGAAATTTTATTAGAATTTATCTTAGAGTAAACTTCACACTTCCTTCACAAAGTAGTGTTTGGACCAATAACTTGAGAAATTAATTCCTTGAATTTCTGATGTGGGATTGTTATGAAATTTTGTAAATGGTCTTTTTATATCAGTATGAAGTTATGGAAATTTTATTAGAATTTATCTCTGAGTAAACTTCATACTTCCTTCACAAAGTAGTGTTTGGACAAATAACTTGAGAAATTAACTCCTTGAATTTCTGATGTGGGATTGTTATGAGATTTTGTAAATGATCTTTTTATATCAGTATGAAGTTATGGAAATTTTATTAGAATTTATCACTGAGTAAACTTCATACTTCCTTCACAAGAGTAAACTTCATACTTTAATTGAACACCGACGCTCATCTGCCCGAGTCAAATGGTAATCCACCCTAGGATTTTAGAGTAATTAGAGAGCAGATAGGCATATGAGAATAGGTAGTCACTAATAAGAGTAAATATTCTGGAAAGGGGGATTTGCGCTTCAGAAACCATCGCATTCCCTAGTACCGCTGCGAGCCCTTCACTGGGTAGTCCATGGGAAGTCCAAGATTCACCCTAAAACTTCTAAGCATAACTAAACAGTAGACAAGAGTAGTAAGTAGGACAATCTGATATTGTAAACCTCATCCCAAATTTGGGACGGAATGGTACAAGAACTAGATAGTCCTGCGAGCAGTAGGCTCGGTATATAAGGAAAGACTGGGTTAGTCCTGTGAGTGGTAGTCTCGGCATATAAGGAAGGATGGGTTAGTCCTGCGAGCGGTAGACTTGATGTTATATAAGAAGGACTGGTAGGTCCTACGAGCATTAGACACAGTAGTATAAGAAAGGACTGGTCGAGTCCTCCGAGCCAAGAGCTTGGTGTTTCACTTAGAGGCATTGTTGTATCAAGTAGTACACGGATACCATGTGTGTTCTTAGGGGCATACGTAAGGTCTAGGTTGGGAGGTGTTATACTGGCCTAGAAGTGGATAGCCCGGTACACTGCCCTGTTTGCCTCAACTGGGTACCTGAGCGGAGACTCGGATAGAGGGCTAGAGGTGGTGCTTACTAGATAGTATGCGGATACCATGTGTGTCCTTAGGGGCGTACGTAAGGTCTAGGCTGAGAGAGGTATGATATAAGCCTAGAAGTGGATAGCCCGGTCCACTGCCCTGTTTGCTTCAATGGGGTACTTGAGTTGGCACACTCGAATTGAGGGAACTACAAAAGGTATGTACGTACAGAGACCTCACTGTATAAATTAGTATGGGCTTTTTAAACGATGAGTTTACCTTAGTGCCAGATCCCTTAACTTATAAGTTTGTATGGGCATTTATATAAGTTAAGGTTACATTTGTAACTGCTCTTTATTACTATTATATCTGCTCCTTTTATTTTGTACTGCCTTTTATTTAATGTTGCTATATCATATTTGTGCTAGCATAGAACTATTTCCAATACCTGTTTGGTATATTTATACATTGCTAGTCTCGCCACTTGTCACCTGCTTATATTTACCCTTTGTTGTCCTCCGCTTCTTCCTCCCACTCGGTGCCTAGGAGTCACCAGGGGAGGGGATGGGGAATTTGGCTTAGTCTTTTTGACTAATGGTCGGTGGACCACATCATTTTATGACTCGTTATGTCGCAGTAGCAGGACCCTATTCATGAGACAGGATAGGAGGACAGGATGAAGTAATGCAGTGACTACCCATCATTGCAGCAGCAGCAACAGACACGTGATGACAAGAGTTCGATTGCATCCGCATAGATGTAGAGTGAGAGAGTTATTTTACTTATTTTTGGACATGTACCGGTCATATGCCCTTACTCTCTTTCATTTATTGTTCGCATTGGTGGACTTGTATGATTTAATACATATATATGTGTGGTTATGGACTTGTTTACTTATTCTTCTTCTTATCTCATGTTGGTCTGGTTGATCATTCTTGCCGGCAGGATCGGCGTCTTGCAAAGGAGGCTAACTAGTGTGTTAGCGCCACCGTAAGGCGGCGGTTCTTGGCATAAGATCTGGGAACTCTTTGGTGCGGGAGAGGGATCTTACAACTGGTATCACTTGAACAAACGATCCAATGAGAAAGAAGTCCACAAACCCTGGGACACCCCCGCTCGAGTTAGTTTGAGGACAAACTAGCAACGAAAGAAGTGTTGTGCCCATGTGTAAAAATCTCACAAAATAGTCCATTAATCAATGAGTTAGACCAACCCAACAAGGACATCATTCTAGTTTGACGCACCAAGACGATTGTATAGCATACACTAATCCAAAATCGACCTCAGGTATAGGCTTGTTAAGGCATGATGATACCCAAAGTGACTAAGGGAAGAGTCTAAATGAGGAAGTAGTTGCTTAAAGCCTAAACTTTGATGTCCCTAATTCTCCTACCATGTGATATCATCACTTCTTACCTAATAAATTGTACCTCCCTATGAGATTTGGTGTATGAAAACCATTAGTGGATAGTAGGAGACTAGTAAACTTAATCTCCCAACCAACAACTGGGTACATCGAAATAATCATCATGACAAATACCAGAGGTTGGATAAGGATTCGAGTTCAGAGAAAGCCCATTTATGGATTGCCCATAGATTAACCTTGAGAAGGTTGTGGTAATTGGTAACCGTGGGGGCCTAAAGTGTGTAGAATATCAATAGGTCTCAGGATGGAACTCCAAGTCTAAAGTGGTATGCCCTAAGGATTGAGTGCGTATCTAGGACGAATACATCATAATGATATCAAATAAACTTAGCCCAAAATATATGGGTGCTAATCCTTTTGTTTATTGGGGCCAGATCAGGTACCAATTTAAGTTCCATAGACCTTATTTTTGGAAATGCCCGTCACAAACATAAGCGATCTTAAGATATTCAAATATTACTCGGCTGGAAAAAGGAGAATTCAAAGTATGCATAATCAGTCTGATGATCAACCCTCCATAGAAGTCGAGACCTTTGAAGAATTCCTTCATCTTAAGATATGTGAATTATTAATACTATGACGAGACTATTATAAACTCGCAATCGAAATAAGAGCACAAAGTCTTTCAAGAATGATTAGTCACCCACTTGTTTCTCTAAAGATTAAATGGATAAGTAAACGAAAAAAATAGTAAATGAAGTCTTTGATATGTAAATCCAGTCACCTAGTTATATTTGTATGCGACTCTTGAAATCAAGGAAGATAGTGTAAGACTTTGAGAGAATCCTCAATTTTTGAGTATAAGGTAACTTATAGCTATTTAGTACGCAACCTAAGGAGCATCTGTGTCGTCCCTAATACAAGACACAGTAGGATTCATTTGCAAATTCACGAGGAAAATTAAGAAAAAATTCTTGTAAAAGACCTAAAGTCGAGGCAACATGGGTAGTAGAAAGAGGTTTACATACAATTAAGATGATGCGATAGTTATTGCCTCAACAAAATATATTCCTAGATGCTCTACGATCTTAACTCAATTGTTATAACATACGATTAGTGAATTTACTGTCGGTTAATGATAGATTAATAAATTCATGAAAAGCACACGTGAGAACCGATATGAATTATAGACTTAGTGCGGGTTTAAGTCGGATACGAACTGGATAAGAATGGAACGGGCAATAGACCCTCGTGATCTTAAGAGACGAATAAATGTAAGTAATTGCATGCGAGGTGTGGTACCTTAGATTTACCTCCTCAATTCAGAGATGATGATCTATGTTATGTTCGGGGTAAACGACGCAATACAGTTGGTCGGACAAATTTCTAAATTTAGTCGAATGGTTAGAAACATAGGATGGTCAAGCTATTTGCTTGGGATAAACAAATCACCTTATGGGATATGTGGATTGGAACCAGGTCCCTGCAAGTTAGAGTTATAGCAGTGATTTCTGCATTTTAGGGCATTCGAAGGCGATACATATTTGGCTTACTCAATCAAAAGCCAAACCATTTCAATTTAAGCAATTCAATCTATTGGAAGCTTGCAGAATAAAATAAGACTGAATAATTACAAACTTCACACTAAAAGATAACATAATCACCATTAGATGATTCGAGATTTTGGGGAACAAATTTTATTGTCAAAAGCATACACGATGAAATTATAAGAAAAAATGGGTTTAATGAGATCCCCCTGTGAGGCCATATATGGGAGGGAATGTAGGACTCCACTTTCATGCATTTGGGGAAGACGACCCGAAGGCACTGGGGCAAGGATATATAGAATGCACATATGCCCAGATGCAACTGATACGGGGTTGGAAGTTGGAAGCACAGAGCGGACGAGCTAAATATTATGATGCGCAACATCATAAGGTATAGGTCAAGGTAGGAGACAGAGTGTTTTTGAAAATATGACCGGCACACGGAGCCTTACTGGTACGTGGACTAAAGAAGCTCAGTTTGAGATACATGGGGACTTATAAGATCCTGGAATGGATCGACCCCTCAGCTTATTGACTGGAGCTGCCGCTGGGATTGGCAGAATTGCGCGACATTTTTTGCATCTCCTCGTTTAGGAGAGCACTCCTTCAGCCAGAACAATAAATCACTACCGTGACAAGCCCAATATCATCTGATCGTACAGTCCGTTTAGAACCAATCCGTGTCGATGAAACCCCGTAGACCCGATCTTGAATTTTGGGGATGAAATTATTATTATTATTTATTGTGATTTGTAACATCCCCATCCCTTCTAGACCCCTTGGATTAGGTTTAGGGTAGGAGTGGTGAGTAGAGGTCATGGGATGACCCTATGTCAACTTGAACTTAAGAAATTGTTATAGGCACCCCAAAAAGTGCACAGGTCATCCTTGGCCAATTTACCTCAAATTGGACTCACCAACTCAAATTCATCTTATCAATAAGTTCCTAACCCTAAGAGAGACTCAAGTGACCCAAAATCCTCATCATAGGGTCAACAATTTTGGCCAATTTGACCAAGTCAACTCTAGGTCAAAATAGGTTAACATAGGCCAATTTAACTCAATTGAGTCAATTAGGCTTCATATGATCAAATTGACACTATCAATGTATTACAAACCCTAATTAGGGTGCAATGGACTCAAAATCACCATCATGGGGTCACCAATTGGTCCACATTGACCTAAGTCAACTTTACATCAATATAGGTCAATCCTTTACCAATAGGCCCAATTGACCCCCAACACATGAAATTTTCTTTACCCCTAGTCTTATAACATCATAGAGGACCTAATGGACCCAATGGAAAGGGTCAATTTTGGGAAATTAGGACAAATTCCTAAAAAGCCCCAATTTGACTTCGAACTAATCCACTAAATTGACCTTCAATTGGTCATATGTGATCAAATTGATCACCCCAAACAGTCCAAGTTCACTAAGGGAGTCTAAAGGATCCACATTGGACCCTTGGGATAAAACAATTTTGGGAAATTAAGCAAAATTACTGAATTGCCCCAAATTACAATTTTACCTTAATTGGTTTAATTGATCCTCAATTGGCCAAATTAGTATAGCTAAATCTCTCCTAAACCTTAAGGGGAGTGTATGAGACCCAGATGAACCAAAGTGCACATTCAATTTTGGGGAATTAGGGTAAAATCACAAAAATCCCCAAATTGCCCCTAAAGACCAAAATGTGTAATTAATCCCCATATGGACCCACCATAACCTAACTCCTCTATGAATAGGTCTATAGGGTCTAAGGCACTAATGTAGGCCAGCCACATTGGTTGGTGTGAGCTTGGGTCAAGCCCAAACTCAAAAGCCCCAATTTGCTCAATTTAGGTCAATTGAGCTCAAAGCCCAATCCAACTTGGGTTAGCCCAAATGCATGGGCCCAAAAGCAAGCCCATAATACCTAATATCAGATGGTACCTAAAATTGGGAGGTTAGAGAAGTGATTAGGGCTAATTTGGGATTAGCCCCAAATCAAAAGAGACAAAAATGAGGGATTTGGGGTATGAGCGCCAAATGGCCCTCAATTCCCCTTCCCAAGCCTCTCTCTGAACCCAGGGTGTAATTCCCATCAGTTTTCAAGAGGGAGGGGCTGCCAAGTGTCTGCCATGAAGGGAGAAAGGGGGAGGCCGAAATTAACATTAATGGTGGCATGTGTAAAACCCTTCCCCTCCCCCATTCAACTACTCTATCACCTTCAGAACTCTCCAAGGAGAAAACACCCCAAGAAAATTGAAGAATTCGGTCTGAGTTGGAGGAGGTTGGGCAAGGCATGGAGCTTGGATGGTCGTCCATGGAAACCTAAGGAACAAGGCTCAAAGCTCAAATTTAGGCATGGATTCCATCTCCTCTCCCCTAGTGCTAGTTATCAGTTCTTTTCTTTTTGAATTTTGTTGAGAAATATGGGAGATACCATAGTGGATTCCCAAGCTTTGTAGGAGAAAAATGGAGGTTTTGGGGGAGCAGCTCCGACCACCTCCAACCGAGAGGTCACCACCAATCGATAGTCACCACTCGGATGAAGCTACCCCATTGGGGGTTTGGCCGGAGTTCACTCGTGGTGGCCGAAAATTAGCTTGGAAATGGTCCAGGAAGTGTTATTTTTCGGCCATGTATATGTGGAAGAAGAAGATGAATAGTGTTTATTTTTATATAATATAATATATCTTTTCTGCCATTTTATTTCATTCCTCTTCTTAAATTTTTTTAGGCCCCTTAGGTCCAGAATAACAAGAAGTGACAAACATAAAAGTTGCAGGCCTTGGTCTTAACATTAATTTGACACTAACTTCATGTCATTTGGATCACTTTAGCTCCATGTGCACTCATTTTAGTTTAGGGTATCCTTTTTGGAGCCTAGACACTATTTTGAGTGCCCCCATCATTAGGCTCATCCAAATGTTGTGAACTTTTAGGCATGCATGAGTCATGCCCAAACACACCCTCTGCCCAAATTTGGGAATTTTTGGAAATCATTTTTACTAAGTCTTTGTAGAAATTAAATAATGCATGCATGGTGTGATTAGGTATTCTAATGAACTCCTATGCCCCCCAAATTTTTGTGGGTGATTCCTTAGGTCATCAAAAACTTATGGTAACAATTTCAGACCAATTGGTCTAGATAATGCATCAGAATTCCATATGCATGCCTTGGGGTGCATATAATAAAAATGCCCTAGGTCAACATTTGGGGTCTAGGCTATATTTCAGCCTCCCCACCTCACAAGCACATGCAAAATTCATGCATACATGTGGAATCATAGTTTGATCCATTTTTGGGGATATGAAATTATTTGGGAATATTATCCCTTAATTTTGATTATTTAATAAAATAGTCACCTATGTGTATGTACACAAGGTTGGTGATTTGCATGCATGGGAAAATTATCATTCTCTGGTATTAGGTCACCTACGTCAAAATACACCCTAGGATAATTTATTGGAGTATTAAGAATTATTTTCCTACATAAAAACCCTAGACTTCCAATTTACCCATTTAGTATTTTGATGAAAATAAATAGAAAACCTTGTTAGAAAATTATGGTTTTCTGTTTATAAGAGTTTTAGGTGGAAATATTTGTCTGTGAAATTTCTCTGAATTTTTGCATTAATGGTTATAGTAGATCGTTCTCGAAGTGAATTATTCACCATTTGAGTATTTTTATTATTTCTGGAATATTTCATAATGAAAAAGTTTTGAATATCTAGATTTAAACTTGAATTATGTTATCATACCTTTGGGATTTTTTGATAATTTTTAACCATATTAGTGTGATTTATGCCAATTATTGGGAAATTATTTTGAATGGCTAAATAATCCTAGAAAAATGTGAATTTCTGTTTTGGATCATTATTAGTAATTGTTGAGCCATCAACAATTTTCTGGATCCATGGGATAAGGTGATCATAGGGCTCCTATGGAAATGTACATTAGGCCCTTATTTAGGATAAATGTTTATTTAATTGGGAATTAATTTTGGAAAAATGTGGACTTCAGGATTTATCCTTAAATTGACATGTGGAACCTCTGGATAGATGCTTAGTTTAATTGAAATTCAGCAAACCACACTTTATGTTCAACTTTGGAAATTCAATATCTTTATATGTCCTAGATTTAGGGTTATACTAAATCAAATCCACTCAAATTTTCTCTAGATGATGTATTAGATCAAATGTAGTCCATGGTTAAAATTGTAGGTCATTTGGACCTTTCCATGTTGGTTTATTCCGCATGCATGTCTAAGGGAAGAATGGTGTGCTAGTAGCACTAAACCACAATTTAGAATCTATTTCAAATTGACCCAAATTTTGGGTAGCATGTTAATTAGATCAAATTTAGTCCATGGTTGAAACTTAAAGTCATTTGGACCTTTGCATGTTGGTTTATTCCACATGCATGTGTTAGGGAAATTTGGTGTGCATATAGCATTACCATGTAACACTAGATTTACATAGATGAATCAACCTATCTTAACCCAAATTTTGGGTGGCATGATAACAAGACAATGAATATTCCCTAGTTAAGGATTGAGCCCAATTGGACTCTTGTATATGAATGAAATTCACATGCCAAAATCTTGGTGATAAAGGGTGAACAATGAGGTTCTTAAGAAATAATGTTTTTGAGGATTTAAGGGTTATCCCTTGGTCAACTTTCATGAAATTTTAAACATGTACTTAGGACCATAGAACAATACTCTATAGTGAAAATCACCAACCTTTGGATTAATTCCCCTAGGAAAGTTGATTTCATAAGATTTGGTCACGTAGACCCCAAGTGGGTATTTATAGGGTCAAAGCATACTGGATTGTTATGAAATTTTGTATATAGTCTTATTATATAAGTATGAAGCTATGTAAATTTTATTAGAATTTATCTCTAAGTAAACTTCATACTTCCTTCACAAAGTATTGTTTGGACCAATAACTTGAGAAATTAATTCCTTAAATTTCTGATGTGGGATTGTTATGAAATTTCGTATATGGTCTTATTATATCAGTATGAAGCTATGGAAAGTTTATTAGAATTTATCTCTCAGTAAACTTCATACTTTCTTCACAAAGTAGTGTTTGGACCAATAACTTGAGAAGCTAATTCCTTCAATTTCTGATATGGGATTGTAATGGAATTTTGTAAATGGTCTTTTTATATCAGTATGAAGTTATGGAAATTTTATTAGAATTTATCTCTGAGTAAACTTCATACTTCCTTCACAAAGTAGCGTTTGGACCATTAACTTGAGAAATTAATTCCTTGAATTTCTGATGTGGGATGGTAATGAAATTTTGTAAATGATCTTTTTATATCAGTATGAAGTTTTGGAAATTTTATTAGAATTTATCACTAGTAAACTTCATACTTCCTTCACAAGTAGTATTTGGACTCATGACTTGAGAAATTAATTAATGATTTTATTATTGCTGGAATATTATAGAAATTTGTACATAGACATTTGACATCAATACAAATCTCTGGAATTAAAATTACCCCATACTTAGTTAATATTCATATAGCCCAACTTGTAGGACATATGGTTTCACTATAAGGCATGTTGGATCGGTAGGCGCCCTTAGAGGGGGGTGAATAAGGGTTTTAAAACTTTTTCTTATATTTTGGAATACTTGAAATAATAAGAGATCAAAATAGTGATTTTGAATAAAGATCTAAATTGTTTTATAATGAAAGAGAGGATAATAAACAATTTAGAGAAATGAAGATCAAATCAATTTTATTACACAAAGAGAGACATGATTATTTTTAATAAAATTGATTACAAAATTCGATTTCAATGACGCTAGATATCAAGGCGAAATATGAAAGACTCTTTTTGTTTTCTATACCGACTCGTATCCCCACGAACCGTTGGATTTAGCCAATCCTTCCCTGGATATGGCCTCAAGCTACTCTAGCCAATCCATCCCCAGATATGGCCTTGAGCACCCCCTAGATCTATACCCTAGACCTAGTCGCCAACACGAGGCGAATTTCTGCTCTAAGTCCTACCCAGACCTAGTCGCCAACACGAGGCAAGTTCACTAAACGATTACAAGAAATGATGTGAAATAAATAACAACAATATAAAAACGCCATGTATGGATCTCTTGGAGAAGTAGACGAAGACCCGCAGAGTATGATCGTAGTCAATGCGGTCTTTCATCATGATGATGACGCATGTTGAAATCTTCTCCACGGATCTCCTTAAGCCTTCATGGATTAGTGGGAGTATCTCTCTGAACCTTCCTCTATATGACGTGGCATGAAGCTCTGGAATTTAGGAGTAGGAGTGGATGAAGAAGACGGATCGAAGGGGTCCTTTTTATAGCCCTGGAGCTAGCACCTATGTTATCGCTACCGCTGGCGCTATCGTAGATTAGGCAATAGTCTCCGCGTGAGAATCCTTCATTTTAAGCAAGCCAGCCACCTTCCTCTTGTGCTTTGCGCTATCGCCTGCACTAGCGGATATCGCCTGCCCAAGCTGCTACCACCTACGTTAGCTGCTAACGCCTGGCGCTAGCACCTTCTATAACTTCTTCCGAGATTTTCTCAAATCAGAGCTAGCGCTAGCGCTAGCGCCGGTGCTAGCGGGCATGTTGGAATTTTGGCTTCAAATTTTGGCACAACCTTCTTATGTTATCCTTGAGTCATGTGAACTTGTTTTCCTGCACACTTAAACACACAAGATCAAATACATATAGGATTTGTTATTCTCAAACCTAGGAGATGCGGAAGACCATGTTCCAACAAACTCCGCCTTTTAATAATAACAAATCCATTAATGATAAATCAGAGCATTAATATATAAGTATGATGAAACCTACTTGTGTGTGTGTGAGACTGATGACTTAGGATAATTATCGATTAGTATTTAGAATTGCTCCCCCTAAATACATGCCCCCCCTAAGTGAATGCTCCATAATATGTAAGTTATCATCTTAATTAATCTTGTTAGTTTTTCATTTTGATAGCGGATTTTATTTATCATGTTAGTTCTCCCCCTTTTGTTATTAGCAAATGTGGGCAAGGAAGCAAAACACAAATTTTTTTGATATTAAGATAAAGGCATGATCGAGCTTTTAGAGAGAAGGAAATGATAAGGAGTTTTAGAATAATTTTAATAGAAATTGATCAAAGTTTTTAGCATAAAGATGAATAATATACCATTTGCCAAGTAATCAATATTATCATGTTGGTTCTCCCCTTTATATAAGAGTTTTAAGCATAAAAAGATAATGATTTCCATGTAACCAATCTACCCAGACAATATGTCCACACCCTAGCCCTATACTAAGTGACAGATGGTCATGAGGAGCTACAAACATGCCATAGGTGTGGGTGTTAGTCCCATATGCAAACACTAGAAAATACTCAACCTAGAACTCTTTCCCCCTAGTGCCTCGCAAGGCCCCACTGGAACCCTCCCTAGTTAAGGACAAGACATGACTTAGAGGTTAGGTTATCTAATGTCTACAACCCTACGCCCCCGCTATGGTGAGATATGTAATCATGGATAATAATTATTGAAAACATTTAAGCATTTTAAATCTAATTATAATTTCATAGCCAATGGGTTTATATTTATGTTTAATTTTTGAAAAGCTCACATAGCTACTTTGAAATCCATTATTAAATCAGAGTTTTTAGCATAAAGTGATATTCGTGTCAGAATAACCAATATAAATTCTACCAAGCAAGTCTACCAATTGTTAAAAAAGGAATTTTGAGATTTAAGACTTTGATATAAGCATGAAAGCGCAAGGTAAAAAATACATGGTGATGATGCGAAAGAATTATAAAAATACAAGAAACATCTTTTTCTAAACATGACGATTCATAAGAAGATATATGAGTTAAATTTCAAAAATGAAGATGTTTTTGTAAATCAATTTGTATTTAAAATCTTTAAGTTTGACAATAAAGTAACCAAGCATGAAATAATGTTTACAAAAAGAGATTACTACAATGTTATATTAATTCACAAATTCAAAAACATACAAAACATTGTAGAGAGCATGCTAGGTTATCTAGTGCATTTATATATATATATATATATATATATATATATATATATATAAAGTAGTATAGAATTTAGCATTAGGATCCAATTCTCATGAGAAGAAGTGTTATGGATGATAATGATGTGCACAAAAGTGTATTTTGAATAGAGTAAACAAATGATTTAATTGAAAATACAAGACATATGTAGAGTAAAGTGCACAATAAAATACAAATAATTTTACTTCCACACACTTCAATGCATATAGAGAAAAAATGCACAACTACCAAGGTGCTTTGCACACACAATGCTCATTAAGACTTATCAGGGTGCAAAGTAGTGCTTGGGGGATCACACACTTTATTTTTCAATATATATATATATATATTTTTATGATCCGGTGTACTTAAGAATAAGTGGTGTAATAAAAATGAAGGTTTTCACAAGACACTTTACTATTCTTTCCAAGGTGCTCAACCTCACAATGCTTATTAAGACTTATCAGGAGGTTCAAGTAGTGCTTGGTGGAGTTTGTCTTTGTCAATTTATTTCATGATTTTTGTTTTGTACAAAGATCTCCGAATACACTTGTTTTGCAAACCAATGTAATTTTGAAAGCACGGCCACTTTTCTTAAATATTTATAGTGCAAATAAAGGTGGTGTAGGTAAGATACTTATGCAAATTTAATTCATTGTACAATTACAATACATAAGCAAGCATTCTTCAGTTAAAAGCACATGTAGACTTTGCCAAAATAAGTGAGTGAATAAAAATCATTATCAACCATAAAACATTTACTCATACTTAGAGGCATGCTAAGCTTAGTTCTACACACCCTTTTCATTACAATTGGTGCACATATGAGTAGATATATCAAAGCATGAAAAAAGCAATGTTCAAAGTAGTTTGAAAAAAATGAATTGTAACATTGTAGAAGGTCTAAATGATGGATTAAATCATGCTTGATTTTCACAATAAAGTCCATACAGCATTTTAGATATTTTGAAAAATAATTTTGATTTAAAGTTTGAACTATTATAATTGATCTTAGACTTCCCGAGGTCTACCCAAAGAGGGGTTCGCCCGGTACTAGGAGATGTGATGGGATGATAGCCCAAATCTCCCTTTCGCAAGATCCATGTAAATAGAAAAGTTAAGTTCAAGACAATGATTTTTGATAATTCTTTGTTTTAAATTTTTGTATTGGATTTTTGCATATAGAAATAAAAATCAAACAAATAAACAAAGAATTGAAGAAAATAAAATATTTTTTGCAATTTTGGATTTAATAGTTTTTTATTTTAAATTTTCAAACATCAATTAATGGGATAGATGCAAAAATGAGTAATAATATATTTTTATTGATTTTTCAAAATTTTAAAATTACAGAAAATCGGATACTCGAGCTAATGCCGGCGGTAGGTCCTAGCGCCTGCGTTAGCTCACAGAGAGTGTTTATTGTGAGTATTTGGCCCGGATTTCCTTCGATTTTATTTCTGATTTCACTTAATTATGACTGGGCAATATAAGACCTATCTAATGCAGTGAAATTTTTTGAGGAAAATGCAAAAAGTTGCGGAAGTTAAATTTTAACTCACGAGGTCAAAACCCAAATTATGATTCGTGTGTTGTAAAGAGTTTTTGAAAGGATGTCAACACATTGTCACATGTTAATTCTCCAATTTTGTTGATGAAGGCTAAAGTGCTTAATAGCTTAATAACTTGATTTAATTAAAAATATCTTATAGCAAATTTATAGTTTAATTTATATGAATACTATATGATATTTATAAGCAATGATTTTAATAATAATAGATTGGTCATTTATAAATGAAAACCTGACTTTTACGTTTGATTTACAATGATTTGTAAACTTCATTTAGGCTTTAGGGGACTGTCAAATTTCAAATATTATATTAGATGGCATTGACATGATGGCTTAAAAAGAGAACAAAAAGAAAAATAAAATGGAACATTAGGCATATCATGAAGTAGAGTATTTTGTAATTCACTTTGATTTATTTCTACTTCATGCAAATGATTGAAACTAGTAGATAACAGTTTTAGGTATCCAAAGGGGACCAAGTGGGATGGTTCCTTTGGGTACCCAAATACATCGAGTTTGCGTTTGTGGAGACAAGGATGGATGGACCCTTTCAAGTGGAGTTAATGTTTTATTTTTTATTTTGGGTCTCCATTCAAACCTTGGTATAATGTTGTTCTTATGCATCAAATTTCCATTGAGATAATTTCTATATTGAAGATTATGATTGTAATGATTATTGAAGTTATTGTTCATAGGAAATTTTTGCACATTTGAATTTGATTTGGGAGATACACAATTTTTTAAATAATAGTCATTTGGATTTTGATTTACAAACATTTTGTGTTTCTTACTCACATTATTAGGTTTAATTAAGATATTCATATTCATATTCAACTTGCTTTTAGATATTGCTTGATATTGTGAATTTGTATTAATAATTTTCATAAGCAAGTTGATTTTTTATTTTAATTCATCATTTTTTATCATAAGATTGTGTCTAGCTTTATTATAAGCAATTGTGCTATTTTTAAGAGTGGAAACAATTGAGTCAATGTGATTTTGATCGTCATTTCTAAATTCCTCAAATGTTTCAGCCATCTCCTTGATTTCAATTTTATAATTTTGGCACGTAGCACAATGACTTTTCAAAAATGAATTTTCTAACGAGAATTTTTCATTATGTTCTTTCACAAAAATAAGTTCTTTTTCAAGTTTCTTAACTTTTTCTTTAATATCATTACAATCAAAACAAGAGAATGATGGAGATTCAAACACATCATTTTTGGATTCTATATTCGCATTTGCTTTCAAAGTTTTACTTTCTAAACGTAGTTTTGCATTAGCCCTTTTTAATTTCTTAATCTTACGTTTAGTAGTTTGTAGTAATTATAATGTAGAAATAGAAGTACAAAAGATGGAATTTGATTTCCTTACATTGCTATCGGAAGAGGCAAGATTTGAACATATAGTTTCTTTGACATCTTTTTGGCACTCCTCTTCTAAAGTTAGGATTTCTTCTTTTCCACTTGATGTGCTCTCCATTGTTCCATCATGAGAGGAGCTTTCCTGACCATTTGTGCAATCTTGTATGTTCTCCACCTCTTGCATTTGTTCTGTACCTGTAGATGGAGAATCATACATTTCTTCAAGAAATTTCCATACTTCGTATGCACTAGAAAAACAATATATCAATTTAAAAATTTCTTGAGATAAAACACAGAAAATACTATTTAAAGCTTTTGCATTTAGATGACGTTCCTGTTTATTTGATTCATTCGCTGGTCTAACTATTGCTATATCCCATGCATTGATATCTAAATTTTTAATAAACTTTTCCAATAAAAA
The DNA here is from genome assembly GCA_033032865.1 of Dactylorhiza incarnata. Taxonomy (NCBI): domain Eukaryota; kingdom Viridiplantae; phylum Streptophyta; class Magnoliopsida; order Asparagales; family Orchidaceae; genus Dactylorhiza; species Dactylorhiza incarnata. Next base: position 1,154,448 of record JAWHQI010000017.1, on the reverse strand, counting down.
TTTCCACCCTTTATAATTTCTCCCTTCGAATAAAGGTGGTTTAAGAGATTTTTCTTCTTCATAAAAATTTACCCCACTAATAGAAGCAAGATCGTGAGACGCCATTATTCCTGGTTGTTAAGCCGATTGGAATAAAACCTCTCTGATACCACCTGTTGGATTGGTAGGCGTCCTTAGAGGGGGGTGAATAAGGGTTTTAAAACTTTTTCTTATATTTTGGAATACTTGAAATAATAAGAGATCAAAATAGTGATTTTGAATAAAGATCTAAATTCTTTTATAATGAAAGAGAGGATAATAAACAATTTAGAGAAATGAAGATCAAATCAATTTTATTACACAAAGAGAGACATGATTATTATTAATAAAATTGATTACAAAATTCGATTTCAATGACGCTAGAAATCAAGGCGAAATATGAAAGACTCTTTTTGTTTTCTATACCGAATCATATCTCCACGAACCGGTTGGCTTTAGCCGATCCTTCCCCGGATACGGCCTCAAGCCGCTCTAGCCAATCCTTCCCCAGATATGGCCTCAAGCACCCCCTAGATCTACACCCTAGACCTAGTTGCCAACACGAGGCGAATTTCTACCCTAAGTCCTACCCAGACCTAGTCGCCAACACGAGGCGAGTTCACTAAACGATTACAAGAAAAGATGTGAAATAAATAACAATAATATAAAAACTCCCTATATAGATCTCTTGGAGAAGTAAATGAAGACCTACAGAGTATGATCGTAGTCGATGTGGTCTTTCGTCACGATGATGACGCGTGTTGAAATCTTCTCCACGGATCTCCTTAAGCCTTCATGGATTAGTGGGAGTATCTCTCTGAACCTTCCTCTATATGATGTGGCACGAAGCTCTAGAATTTGGGAGTAAGAGAGGATGAAGAAGACGGATCAAAGGGGTCCTTTTTATAGCCTTGGAGCTAGCGCCTGCACTATCGCTACCGCCGGCGCTATCCCAGATTAGGCAATATTCTCCGCATAAGAAACCTTCAGTTTAAGCAAGCCGGCAGCCTTCCTCTTGTGCTTTGCACTACCGCCTGAGCTAGCGGATACCTCCTGCGCTAGCTGCTACCGCCTGCGTTAGCTTCTAACGTCTGGCGCTAGCACCTTCTATAACAGCTTCTGAGATTTTCTCAAATCAGAGCTAGTGCTAGCGCTAGCGCCGGTGCTAGCGGGCATGTTGGAATTTTGGCTTCAAATTTTGGCGCAACCTTCTTATGTTATCCTTGAGTCATGTGGACTTGTTTTCCAGCACACTTAAACACACAAGATCAAATACACATAGGGTTTCTTATTCTCAAACCTAGGAGATGCGGAAGACCATGTTCCAACAAGGCATACCCGTCTGCGAATAGTAAAAGACTGATTTATGTGATTCAGACCACTCTAGACCATCACCCAGGGGTTATTAACTCATTGATCATTTTCAAGTCATAGATTGCTTAAGGGAGTAACCATTGGTGACCTTTATTAGGAGGAAGGGATTGGGGTGCGTTTTGTAAACCATCAATTCCGGGTTTACAACGATATGATGAAGGGATTGAACCATTGCAAGTATAAGTGTGCTGATGTAAGAATAGGGACCTTCAGTCGTGATTGAGAGATAACACAAAGAAATAGCCAGTCACTATGAGATGCAGGGTTTCGGTGTTCAATTGAACACCGATGCTAGTCTGCACGAGTCAAATGGTAATCTACCCTAGGATTTTAGAGCAATTAGAGAGAAAATGGGCATATGAGAATGGGTAGTCACTAATAAGAGTAAATATCCTGGAAAGGGGGATTTGGGCTTTAGCCACTATCGCATTCCCTTGTACCGCTGCGAGCCCTTCACCGGGTAGTCCACGGGAAGTCCAAGATTCACCCTAAAACTTCTAAGCATAACTAAATAGTAGACAGGAGTAGTAAGTAGGAGAATCTGATATTGTAAACCTCATCCCAAATTTGGGACGTAATGGTACAAGGACTGGATAGTCCTGCGAGCGGTAGGTTCAGTATATAAGGAAGAACTGGGTTAGTCTTGTGAGCGATAGGCTCGGCATATAAGGAAGGATGTGTTAGTCCTACGAGCGGTAGGTTCGATGTTATATTAGAAGGACTGGTAGGTCCTGCAAGCGATAGATACGGTAGTATAAGAAAGGACTGGTCGAGTCCTCCGAGCCAAGAGCTTGGTGTTACACTTAGAGGCATTATTGTATCAAGTAGTATGCGGATACCCTGTGCGTTCTCAGGGGCGTACGTAAGGTCAAGTTTGGATGTGTCATACTGGCCTAGAAGTGGATAGGCCGGTCCACTGCCCTGTTTGCCTCAAATGGGTACCTGAGCGGAGACTCGAATAGAGGGCTAGAGGTGGTGCTTACCAGATAGTACGCAGATACCCTATATGTCCTTAGGTGCGTACGTAAGGTCTAGGCTGAGAGATGTGTGGCATAAGCCTAGAAGTGGATAGCCCGGTCCTCTGCCCTGTTTTCTTCAACGAGGTACCTAAGTTTACACACTCGAACAGAGGGAACTACAAAATGTTTGTACGCACAGAGTCGTGTTTGTGAGTTGCATCATTGCATTGTATACCATAGCATAACATTCTTGCATAAACAGAGACCTCATCGTATAAATTAGTATGGGCTCTTTTATACGATGAGTTTACCTTTGTGCCAGATCCCTTAACTAATAAGTTTGTATGGGCATTCATATAAGTTAACGTTACATTTGTAGCTGCTCTTTATTATTATTATATCTGCTCCTTTTATTTTTTACTGCCTTTTATTTAATGATGTTATATCATATTTGTGCTAGCATAGAACTATTTCCAATACTTGTTTGGTATATTTATACATTGTTAGTCTCATCACTTGTCACCTGCTTGTATTTACCCCTTGTTGTCATCTGCTTCTTCCTCCCGCCCGATGCCTAGGAGTCACCGGGGGAGGGGATGGGGAATTTGGCATAGTCTTTTTAACTAATGGTCGGTGGACCACATCATTTTAGGAATCATTATGTCGGAGTAGCAGGGCCCTATTCAGGAGACAGGACAGGATGACAGGATGAAGTAATGCAGCCACTACCCATCATTGCAGCAGCAGCTATAGACATGTGATGACAAGAGTTCGATGGCTTCCACATAGATGTAGAGTGAGAGAGTAGTTTTACTTATTTTTGGACATGTACCAGGCATAAGCCCTTACTCTATTTCATTTATTGTTCTCATTGGTGGACTTGTATTATTTAATACATATATATGTGTGGTTGTGGACTTGTTTATTTATTTTTCTTCTTATCTCATGTTGGCGTGGTTGATCGTTCTTGCTGGCAGGATCGGCGTCTTGCGGAGGCGGCTAACTCGTGTGTTAGCATCACCGTAAGGCAGCAGTTTTGGGCATAAGATCCAGGAACTCTCCTTGTGAGGGAGAGGGATCTTACAGTTGCTCCCCTTCTTTGATTTCAGTGCCAGCGCCTTTTTCTTTGGTTCCTGGTTGTATTCATCGTGTTGAATCTGGAGTTCTGCCTCATGGGTTTTGAGATTCCCAATGAGGTTCTCAATCTGGAGTGTTCTCAGGTTGTGTGACTCCGAGATGGTCGTCACCTATGGATTGAACCTTAGAGGTAGAGAGCGAAGAATCTTTCTAACCAAGTTGTCGTCGGAGTAGATCTTTCCAAGAGCTTTTGAAGCGTTGACGATCTTGGTGAAGCGTGTGTACATCGAGTTGATGTCTTTTTCAGCATCAATCCTGAACTTTTCATATTCTGACTCCAGTTGGAATAGCTTTGCATCCTTCACCTACAATGTACCTTCATGAGTAACTTCCAATTGGTTCCAAATATCACAAGCAGTTACACATGTAGAAATTCTATTAAATTCAGTTCTATTTAATGCACACTATAAAGCATTCATTGCCTTAGCATTATTTTTGCACTTGAGTTTATCGTTATTGTCCCATCTATCCTTAGGTTTTTCTAAGGTAGCCTCTCCTACTACAAATGTAGGAGGAGAGTACCGAACCTCTACCATGTTCCATACTTCTATATCCATGGTCATAAGAAAACACATCATCCTAGATTTTTAGTAGTTGAAATCTGACCCAGTAAAAAGTGGTGGTCTACTTACACCTTGAACCTCAGGAAAAGAGAGATCATAAGACACCATTATTCCCGGTTGTTAGACCGTTTTAGAATAAAAATGCTCGGATACCACTTGTTGGATCTGTAGGCGCCCTTAGAGGGGGGTGAATAAAGGTTTTAAAAACTTATGTTATATTTTGAAATACTTGAAATAATAAGAGATCAAAATAGTGCAAAACCAAAACAAATCAAGTGAAATAAATAGAGATATGATTTTATTAATATGAAATATAAGATTACAAAACTTGACTTCTTATAACGCTAGAAATCGAAGGCGAATAGTAAAAAAAAAATTGTTTTCTATCCCGACTCATATCTCCACGAACTGGTGGCTTCATCCTATCCTTCCCCAGAGACAGCCCCAAGCTGCTCTATCCAATCCTTCCCCGGATATGGCCTCGAGCACCTCCTAGACAAAACCTAGATCAAGTCCCCAACACGAGGCGAATTCCTCCCCAAGTCCTACCCAGACCTAGTCGCCAACACGAGGCGAATTTACTAAACGATTACAAGAATGGAAATAACAACAAAAATATTAAAACTCCCTCCTGAAGAACTTTGGAAGTTGGAGATGAAAGACCGATGTAGAACAAGCGTAATTGAAGCGATCGTCGGTCGGTTGTGGCGTGAAGAAATCCTCCTTCAGAAACTCATAGAACTTTGGAGGGAGATCAACTCTCGGTAGTATAAGGCTCTGGAAATTTGGCACTAGAACTCTTTCAAGGTTGTCTGTTGAAAATGACAGAATAGGGCTCCTTTTTATAGCCTTGGAGCAAGCGCCTGCGCTATCGCTACCGGCGGCACTATCCTGGTTTAGGAAATATTATGCGTGTGCGTATCTTTTATTCCAAGGAAACCTTGCCGAAATTCCTCTTGTGCGCCGCGCTACCGCATGCGCTATCCGCTACCGCCCGGCGCTATCACCTTCTATACTTGCCTCCCAAAATTACCTAATCAGGTCTAGCGCCTGCGCTAGTGGCTACCGCCAGCGCTAGTGACCATGCTGGAATTTTGGATTCAAACTTGGGGGCAACCTTCTTATGTTATCCTTGAGTCATATGGATTTGTTCCCTGCACACTTAAACACACAAGAACAAATACACATAGGATTTGTTATTCTCAAACCTAGGAGATGCGGAAGACCATGTTCCAACAATTAAATGCACCAAATCTCTTGAGACTGTCCTATCTGTTGGGTAAGAAGTGATAATATCACATGGTGGGAGAATTAGGGACATCAGAGTTTAAGATTAAAGCAGCTACTTTCCCATAAACTCTTCCCTTAGTCACTTTGGGTATCCTCATACCTTAATCAGCATATATTTGAGGTCGATTTTGGATTACGATACATTATGAAATCGTCTTGGTGTGTCAAACTAGAATGATGTCCTAGTTTGGTTGGCCTAACTCATTGATTAGTGGATTATTTTGTGTGATGTTTACACATGGGCACACCACTGCTTCTGCTGCTAATTTGTCCTCAAACTAACTCGAGTGGGGTGTCCCAGGGTTTTGTGGACTTCTTTCTTGTTGGACTGTTTGTTCAAGTGATACCAGTTGTATGATCCCTCTCCTGCACCGGAGAGTTCCCGGATCTTATGCCCAGAATCTCCGCCTTACGGTGACACTAACGCACGAGTTAGTCGCCTCCATAAGACGTTGATCCTGCCGACAAGAATGATCAACCAGGCAAACATGAGAAAAGAATTAAACTAAATAAATGAGTCCATAACCACACACATACACACACACACACACACACACACACACACACACATATATATATATATATATATATATATATATATATATATACAAGTCCAACAATGAGTACAATAAATGAAAGAGAGTAAGGGATTATGCCTAGTATATGCCCAAAAATAGCACAAAATCTCACTCCCTCACTCTACATCTATGCGGAAGCTACAAACTCTCGTCAATTTATCGTCGGGTAGTAGTAGTAGAGTGACAACTACTCCTCAAGACTTTCCATCACGTCCCACTGGTCGTGTTGCTACTCTGGCTCCTCGTACACCTGGTGTTACTATCACAGCCAAATGTTAGTCATAAAGACTAAGGCAGTTTTGTCCTCGCCTCCTCCATGACTCCTAGGCACCGTGCGGGAGGACAAAGCGGAGGACAACAAGGGGTAAAAACAATCAGGTGATAAGTGGCAAGACTAGCAAGGTACATATATACTAAATAAGTATTGAAAGTGATTCTATGCTAGCACAACTATGGTATATCATCATTAAATAAAAAGGAGTACAAAAGGAGAATATAGTAATAAGAAAGAGCAGCTACGAAAATAACCTTAACTTATATGAATGCCCATACAAACTTATAAGTTAAGGGATCTGGCACTAAGGTAAATTCATCGTATAAAAGAGCTCATACTAATTTATACGATGAGTTCTTGTTTTATGATATGATGGTGTGCCATGCTATGATTATGCAATGATGCAACCCACTCACTCGACTCTTTACGTCAGACCTTCAAGTTAGTTCCCTCTATTCGAGTATGACAGCTCTGGTACCCAGTTGGGGCAAACAGGGCAGTGGATCAGGCATGTCCACTTCTAGGCTTATGTCACACATCTCCCAGCCTAGACCTTTTGTACGCCCCTAAGAACACACAGGTTATGCGCATACTATCTCGTAATAATGCCTCTTAATTTTATTTCCTGAGCCTCTAGCTCACCGAACTATCCAGTACTCCTTATATAATATTGAGCCCACCGCTCGCAGGACTTAACCCATCCTTCCTTATGTAATACCGAGCCTATCGCTCGTAGGACTTAACCCGTCCTTCCTTATGTCTTACCGATCTTACAGCTTACAGGATTTAACCCGTCCTTCCTTATGTAATACCAAGCCTACCACTCGCGGGACTTAACCCGTCCTTCCTTATGTAATACTAATCCTACCGCTCGCAGGACTTAACCCATCCTTACTTATGTAATACCGATCCTACCACTCGCAGTACTTAACCCATCCTTCTGTATGTAATACCGAGCGTACCGCTCGCGGGACTTAACCCATCCTTCCTTATGTAATACCGAGCCTACCGCTCGGAGGACTTAACCCGTCCTTCTTTATGTAATACTGAGCCTACCGCTCGCAGGACTATCTAATCCTTGTACTAATGCGTCCCAAATTGGGACAAGGTTTACACCATCAAGTTCTCCTACTTACTACTCTTGTCTATTGTATAATTATACTTAGAAGTTTATGGTGAATCTTGGACTTCCCGGGGTCTACTCGGTGAAGGGCTCGCAGCGGTACTAGGGAATGCGATGGTGGCTGAAGCCCAAATCTCTCTTTCTATGATATTTACTCTTATTGGTGACTACCCAATTTTATATGCCCATTTTCTCTCTAATTACTCTAATATCCTAAGGTGGATTACCAAAGGACTCGGGCAGACGAGTGTTGATGTTCAATTAAACATCGAACCCTGCCTTTCTTAGTGACCGGCTATTCCTTCGTGTCATGCCTCAATCCCTACCTGATGGTTCCAAACTCATCCCTCCATCACAACTTATACTTCCTGTTGGGTCATCCCTCACTCCTCCTATCACATCGTGGTCAAATCTTGAATTGATAGTTATACTAAATGCACCCCAACCTTTACTTTTAGTGTATGCCCTTAATGGTTAATCTTCTAACCAAACTATGTATATGCAAATACCATAGAATTAATAACTTTGAGGGTGGTGACCAGATGGGAGGGGTGTTAGGAAAAACACCCTTGTGATTTATCTAACAAATTATCTTAAAGTGATTTCATAATCTAGGATATATTACCCATGCTGTATAGATAATTGGTCATTAGATGTTTTAGGATATCACATTCACTTAAGTGTACAAGACCAGGCCTAAGAGAAGCAAAAATTCCATTATGTTAAGACTTGCGTCGAATGGAAGTCGACACAACTTCTACTAGATGTCAACGTAACTCTGACTGAAAGTCAAAGTAACTCAATCTGTCTGTCGAAGTATAAGTGAAGTCGATGCAACATCAAAATGATCTCGACACAGACATATCAGAATTCGACACAACTTCGAAATGAACTCGACGTAGAAGACAGAGATTGTCAAAGCTATATCAGAAGTCGACGCAACTTTGAAATGAACTCGACGCAGAAGGAAGAGTCTGTCGAAGCCATCTTAGAAGTCGATGCAACTTCGACTTCAATTCGACGCAGAAGTCATAGTTCAAATTCAAGTGTTCAACTCGACGGATACATCGATAATAACTCGACGCAATGTCAACATCTGAGTTCAGCCGGAGCTAAGAAGGATTTTGAAGCTACTTCTATAAGAACTCAGAGGTGCGTCGATTAGATGAAAGTTGAAGTCGACGCAGCGTCGAATAAAGTCAGAAATAGAAGGCTTTTTGCTGTCTTTTCTAATACCTTTTCAGAAGGTCTACAAAGCTGAAGACTATTCTCCAATGACTCATTTATTATGAAGAATAGAATGGATTATTCCAGAGATGCAACAAAAACATTCTTGGAAGTTTATTCAAATCAGATGGACGGGTTGGAAACAAAAATAGAAGGAAATGTCAATTGTCCAATGGACATTACTTCTAAGGACAGTCTAGAAGAAGAAAAAAGTCAAACTCAAATGATAGAGAATAAATATGCTGAGAAAGAAAGAAAACAAAGAAGAACAACTGATAATATATTTCTGTCGGTCGAAATAAGGCTTCCCATTCTTCCTCCACCAACCCTAAGGCAGAATAGAAGAACAACTCCTCTACACAGCAAAAGATCATAACAACAGTGCTGCTTCTTCTTCTACATCACATAGCAATGAGTCTACAAAAGTGCAGAGAATCAGGATCAAGCTTATAACTCTTGCAATCATCACTATCATAAGCAAGGGTTCATCATATTCAAATCCTGAGATAAACAGAAGCTACAACATTCAAAGAGACAGCTTCAAAAGGATTCTTACTGAAGAATCATTTTCTCTTCTTTCTTCTCATTCTACTGTTCTCATTCTCCAACTGTAAAAGAGTTTTAAGAATCCCTCTTCCAAAGGATTCAGTGGTTCTAAGAGTCTCCTTATCAAAAGACTCAGTGGTTCTAAGAGTCTCCTTATCAAAAGACTCAGTGGCTCTAAGAGTCTCCTTATCAAAAGACTCAGTGATTCTGAGAGTCTCCTTATCAAAAGACTAAGGCACAATTAGTGCAATCCTACTAGGGAGGTAGAAGAGTGGAATACCCACATTTTGGGGAACCACTATAAAATTATGTGACTTTTGCATTGAATTTATGTGCTGTCCAATTTACTACTTTTCTATTTTATATTTCCTGTGATTACTTTATTCTGCTTTTGGTGTTGATGATTGCATAACACTTAGTCTTTTTATTGTGTGTGCATAACTAGGGTATAAAAGATTTAAAACTCTATTCACCCCCCCCCCCCCCCCCCTCCCCCCTCTAGAGAATACTCAGAGGCACACTGTACACTTTCAATTGCTATCAGAGCTACGTTGGTCATTAAAAGGTTAACACCTTGATCAAAAGATCTTCACATTCTTATTTCTTTATTTAAAATTAACCAAAAGTATTTTCTAAAGAAAATGAGTTCTAAGGACTATGCATCAACAAGACCACCAGTGTGTAACTTGAATAAGTTTACACTCTGGAAGGCCAGAATAAAGCTATATATGAACTCTATTGCTGAAGACATTTTCAAAGTCATTATTACATGTCCCCCAGCACCATACAAAAAGGATGCCAGTGGATCTGCAACATAGGAATTAGTCCCAAGGAATGAGTGGACAGAGGCTAAGAAAAAGCAGAAGGCATGTGATGCCAAGGCAATGAATATTTTGGTCTCCACAATGTCTGATGACATCTTCCAAAAAGTAGCTGACTGCCAATCAGCAAAAGAGATCTGGGAATCTCTCACCAGATTGGTAGATGGCAGTTCTGAAGAAAGAAAGGACAAAAAGTCACTTCTCATATCCCAGTATGAGAACATTCAAAAGATTGCTGAGGAGAATGTAGTTGAAATGTATGACAGCTTCAACACTATAATAAATGAGCTGAAAGGTCTGGATAAGGAGATCTCTCTGACTGAAATAAATGATAAGCTTCTTATGTGCTTCCCAAGCTCATGGTACTCAAGGATCTGGGCCATTAGAGAATCCAGATGCCATAGAGAGATCTCTACTGATGCTGCTAGGAAAGCTCAAATCTTATTAGCTGTTATTAAAGACCAAGGCTGAAACAGAGACTAAGGAGACAGTCTCAACTCCCATCCAAAGGAGTCTTTCCTTGATGGTTGCTGAAGGAGAGTACTCCACTCTTGAAGATGAGATGTTCAGTCTTTTAGCAAGGAAATTCAGAAAGTGGGTCAAGACCGAAGACTCAAGAAGAAAAGAGTGGAGCTCAAAACCCAGATTTGATATGACTCGAAAGAAGGAAGTGATCTGCTTCTCCTGCACTAAGCCAGGGCACATAGCCCCTGAGTATCCACAAGAACAAAGGGACAGAAGCAGCATCAAAGAGGAGAAGAAGAAGTCTTTCAAGAAGAAAGACAAGAAGAAGGGTAAAGGTTTTATTGCTGAAACCTGGAGTGACTCTGAAGCAGAGTTAAGCTCCTCTTCATTAGAGTGTGATGAAAAAAAGATGTTGAATCTGCATGCCTGATGGCATTGGATGTCTCCTCGGATGATAAAGGAGACCAGGTAAGCCTTTTTGACAGTTTTGAATTTAATTCAAAAGAAGTTAAAATTAGCTTTAAAGAATTCTGTAATGACTATCTTAAAATTCAAAAACAAATAAAGACAGTTAGGGATGAGTTAGAAGATTTCAAGAAAGATAATTTATATTCAGTAAACTATGATTTGATAAATCAAATATACAAAAAGAAAAGAGAAGTAATTGAATTAACCTATGAAAATACAACCATAAAAGAAGAGCTAACAAAGGCAAAAGCCTTTGAAGACTCACTCAATGGCAGGAGTTAAAAGCTCAAAGATATTACACAAAATCTCTCGATGAGATTTAGACACCTAGGTTTAGGAGCAAAGCCATCAACTAGCATAGAAGTCCCTAGTAGACCAACGTGGAAAAATCCAGTTAGATTAATTAGACCTAGTGACTATCAAACAAGTGAGAGGAGTGCAATAATTGAGAATCAAAATAATAATAATCCTGATAAAATCACGGAATTTAATAAAGCAAACTCTAATTGTAAAAAAAGTTCTCTAGGGAAAATCAATTCAAACAAACCAATGAATCTAAATGAAAGGGTGTTACAAAAGAGAAAATTGTTAAGCACTCTGCTGATTTATTACATTTTGATACATTCTATACACATTTCAAGTACCAATATAATAAACCTAGATTTGATAAACTCATTCTCTGTCATCCAAAAGGATATCATGAAAGACTCTTCTATTCTTTCATAGAACCTTATAATGGTAGAAGCAAAGGGCCCAAGGTAACCTGGGTAACCTCTAATGTTTGAGTTACATGTGCAAGAAACTTAGAGTTCTTTTCCCAGAGAAAGTGAAGGGAAAAGAATGAAGTAGATGATCAATAATAAACTACACATATGCAAAGGGAGTAATCCCTACTCTAAAATCCTTTGTTGAGTTTATAGTTTATGGAAATAATAGTATAATTACTATTTTCAATAAAGATCATTGCTGGGAAAAATAGCAAGAACTTTCTAGGAAAATAGAACTATTTATTCAGAGTTGCGTCAAATAGAATTCGATGTACCGTCTAATTCTATTCGACGTCAGATTTGAGAGCTATCTAAATCAGATAATTCAAATAACATTCGACGCGGCGTCAATTTCATATCGACACATACATCAATTTAATAGTTATTTGTAAAAATTGAAGGTGCTTCGAGTTCAAATCAACACAATGTCGACATGTCTAGCGTGTGCAGTTTCACTTCTAGAAGTTGTCTCTACACATTTTTGTGTGCTGACTATTAATCTTCGTCGACGGTGCTTCGAATAAAACTCTAAGTTGCGACAAATCTTCTTCTTTTAAGCAACTTAGATGTCGAATTCATTATGCCTTCAAATTCTCTCCTACATTCTCTCGAGCTCTCTCATTCCCCTGCTCTATTGCTCTCTTTCTCTATTTCATCCTTGTTTACTTTGTGTAGGTACAACACAAACAATGGACCCTCCTAAAGTTAACTCAGGATTCGATGTCGATGTTGAATTATTCAATGTAGCTGCTGAGAGTTTCAAAGCAATTCTGGGGGTTTTCCAAACTGCGAGACTAAAAAAATTGATCTCAACGAGGAGCAAAGTATACGATGTAGAATTGATCGAATTGAAAGAAACCATCGATGTAGAATAGATCTCTACATGGGAAAATCTCTGAAAATGAAATCCATATAACAAAAGATTCGCTGAACATGACATTTGACCTGCCTATAGGTGAAGATTCAGCAGAGCTTTCAGCGCAAGAAACACAACAGGCCCTCCAAATCATGCATTACAGCAAAGAAAAGACAAAAAATCTAAAGAAGATTGATCTATCTGAAGAATATCGATTCCTAGCTGATATAGTAGGAAAGGTTTTACTCTGTAAAATTTATGCACATGATGCAATCCCAAAGCAGCAATTACAGTTAATGGGTGTTCTAGTTCTGAACAAAAGAATCAATTGGGGGAAGTGTTTATTAAAGTTAATTACACACATTTATGACCACAATGAGAATGCTTATATGAGGGTCATGAGCCAAGTGTTACTTCACCAATATCCAGCAGTATGCAAATCAAAAGGAGTGCCTGATGCGCATAACTATGCTTACAAACGACAACCGCAAGTGTACCGTATCGAATGTAGTATAGGTTATAAAACCAAGGTTGTATTAGACTCGGGGCGGTTGAGTACTCTTACTTCAAGAAAGTCTCTATTATTTTATCAATTAAAACTTTGGAGTTGGTATCAAAAGAAATAAAAAAATTCATGAAGGAGAGAGAAGAGAATGAGAAAACAAAAGAGCTATTTTATTAAATGAAAAGAAATTACAACTATTGAATTGAAAGTACAATTGCAAGAAATAAAGGAGGAGCATAAGAACTACTAAAACATGAAAATAAAGACATGAAATGAAAGGGCTAAACCTAAAAATTCATCTCCCAGCTCCCTCCTCAAGTTCCTGGTGAAGCTGGCTTTAAATAGGCAGAGATTCTGGGTTACACGCCCTCGGTCATGCCCGTGACCAAGGGCGTGTAAGGCGCGCGATCTTCTAGTTGCAGAAAGGGCGACGGCTGTCATTAATGTAGGCAATTCGGGCGCGTCACGCACTAGGTCACGCCCGTGACCTGGGGCGTATAATCTTAAAATCTGGCTTTTAGCGGGAAACTTCGGCGGGAAAGAGTGTTGTTAAACATTAGTCGATCTCAGCCAATTCGTCGATCTCAGCGTGTTCGTCGAACGCAGCATTTTCGTCAAACGCAGGATCCATTTCGTCGAACGCAGCAGCAATTTTGTCGACCTCAGTGTTTTCATCGAACGCAGCCTTTTCGTCGAACGCAGCAGCCAGATGCAGTTCATCGATCTCAGCGGGTCGCGACCGTGACATTAGGTCACGCCCTTGGTCACGCCCGTGACCTGTGGCGTGTACTTGGCGAATTCTTCACAGAACGCCCCCTGGTCAGGGAATTGGGTCTGGAACACATCTTTGGTTGTCACGCCCTTGGTCACGCCCGTGACCTTGTGCGTGTACCTGACAATTTTGCTCAAAATGCCCAGAAATCCTGAAAAACACAGAAAAGGCTTAAGTTAGCTTATAAAATTAAAATGGGACATATTAAATAAGAAAATATATATAAATTATATAAATTCATATTAAAACTATATTAAAATTATACTAAAAGATGAGTACAAAAAGTACTCATCAAACACCCCCATACTTGAGCTTTTGCTATTCCAGAGCAAAAGAGTGAGGAAAGAATTACAAGACATCGATATTATTTTTAATTAACTAAATTTTCATTAAACCAAGAATAAGTCAAAAGCAAATTTTTAGGAATTCAAGAATTAAGTCATAAGTTATGTTGATAATTTAAAAAGAGAAATTTGTTTAGCTAACTACTTCTCAAGATAACTCTTTAGCAGTCGAAATTATAGAAATTTTCAAACAAAATTAGATTTGAATTATAGACACTCTAACATGAAAGAAACTTACGGAAAAGACACCTACCAAAATATTGCTCTCTTAATAATTTAGTTTAGGACTAGAAACAATGAAATCAGCTAGGGATGGGTTTAAACGAAATGGCAAAATGAAGAGATACTAAAATAAAGGTGATGAATTTTATCCTCTCACCTTATTTGAATACGAATTTGTATATGTGTAGGAAAATAAAGAATTTTTCCATGCCATATAATCTTTTAAAAATTCTTTTCAATTAAAAACCCAAAATGTATATGTTTAAAAGTAATGAATTTTATCCTCTTCCCTTATGACATATAATCTTTTAAATGATTTTGGGTGCACATGTTTAGGGGATAATGAATTTTATCCTCTTATTCCCATGACATATGATCTTTTTCTACATTTTTTTAGTTGCCAACAAAGGGTAAGGGTAAAGAAAACTTCTAGTTTATAAATTAAACTATTTTGAGAGCAATTTTTTTAGTGGAATGAAATTTCCTAATATCTTAAAGTTAAAAGAGAATATAATAGAAACCTAGAGATGTTTAGCCAATTTACCACAAAGTGAAGCCATTTAAAATTAAACGGAGAAGTAGTGCTAAATTAATTCTCTAATCGAATTAGAAACATAAAGTGTCTCTTAAAACTAAATTACTTCAAATTTTAATTTTAACAAATTCTGATAAAACAAAAAATTAGCTAAATTAAAAATGTAAGAATACTTATAATCAAACCTCAAACTAAATTTCTAGAACAATAAAAACAACAAGGCTAGGCATATTTATTATTTTTTTTTTTTAATATTTCTTAGACTTCCCAAGGGCTACCCGATGAAGGGTTTGCAAGGTACTAGGAGCTGTGATGGGAGTTCAAGCCCAAAGCGCCCTTTCCAAGAAATTAGATTTTTATATTTTTTATAATTTTTTTTTTCAAATATAAATACTATGAATGCTAAGCTACACCCCCATACTTAAAATTAAACATTGTCCCCAATGTTTAAAACTAAGTATGAAGAACACTAGAAAAATAAACTTTTAAAAGAAAAAATACATAAAATTGAAGATAAGCAAGGGGTGCCTCCCAAGAGCGCTTTCTTTTTCCCGTCTTTAAGCTAGACGGTTATTGTTAGGAAAACGGAAATTTAAAAGAGAAGTGAACAAGCAACTCCCCTAATTCACGCGTAGGTGAATGTGTCGGCGTCAATCGCCCGGCTACTCCTCCGCTTAGCATGTGATTCTTCGTTTGTCTTTGATCTTGAATATGCAAATCCAAATCACTTATACATACCTGAGTTGATTTGGATTTATAAAGATGAGCGGCATATGGATCGTCAATTCTTTGGGGTAGCATCTGCTCATCTTCAACCTGTAAATTATTAGTTTTTAATGAATCACAAATAAACGATTCAGATAATATTTCGCAAGGAGGAGGCGCTTGCGAAAATATAAGATTAAGCTCTAGTTGTTCTTTTTCTAAAATAGAATTTTCATTAGGAAAATCTAGTGCATTACCAAGCAGAATAAAATTTTTGGACACAAAATTTTCATCAATTTTTGGTTGGATAGAAGAAATTCGTGAATATTCATGACAAAGAAAATAAAATCCGGGTGGAGTAGGGGAAGAAACTCGTTCTTCTTCTATTTCATCCGGGGTGCCCATAACTTTAATAAATTCTTGGTATAATAAGTTTTCTTCATCTTTGGTAAAAGAAGTTATGGGATTACATGAAACCACATGTTCCTCCATAACTAAATTATCCAACGATGGAGAAAAAACACTAGAAGAAATTAGATTTTCCTCTAAATTTTGGGGGGAAGTATCAAATTGAATCGGTGGAGATTCCCCAAAATTAGAGAAAGGCAATTGCGGCACAAAAGAAGAAGAACAAAAATTCGGATCTAAAGATTTATCTTCATCGCCCCGAAAACTATCCGGGTGACCTTGCCACCAAGAATAATCTACTTCGGAGGTAGAAGAGCAATTATTAAACGCCGAAAAATTATTCTCATTAGAAAAAACATTTTCATCAAAGTTTGGAAAATTATTTACATGAAAAGCCGAGAAATTTTGATCGTAATTATTATCAAAGTTTGAAAATTTTTGATCGAAAGATGAATTATTTTCATGAAAAGAGGAAAAATTATGATCGTAATTATAATCAAAATTATTTGCATTATATTGAAGATAATTATTTTCATAAAAATTATTTTGATAATAAGAATGTAAATAGCATTCCTCACTTTGATGAGGCGCCCCAAAATAATGACAACTAAACTGGCGCCTTCATGCGGCTTGTAAGAGATAAAGTTGGTTTCAAAGCTTGACAACCTTAACGGCCAATTCAGATTCTTTCATAATAAAAATAAAAAAGGGAACAACCTTTACTCAAATGAATGGAATTTCAAAAATATTTTTTTATTATGTAAATTTTTTTCCAAAAAAAAGCAGGTCAAATTAGTCCCGGACTTCCCAAGGTCAACCCGGTCAAGGGCTCGCAAGGTACTAGAGGCTATGATAAGAATTCAAGCTCAAAGCGTCCTTTCCTAGAATTTAGATTACGCTTTTTAAGATTTTTTTTTAAAATTTTAAAGAGAAGGGGGAGAAGAAAGAGAACGATAAAATTAAAAAATATTTCTTTTTTCAAAATATCAACCGTGTCCCCGGCAACGACGCCAAAAACTTGATGCGCATAACTATGCTTGCAAACGACAATGACAAGTGTACCGTATCGAATGTAGTATAGGTGATAAACTAACGTCGTATTAGACTCGGGGCGGTTGAGTAATCTTACTTCAAGAAAGTCTCTATTATTTTATCAATTAAAACTTTGGAGTTGGTATCAAAAGAAATAAAAAAATTCATGAAGGAGAAAGAAGAGAATGAGAAAACAAAAGAGCTATTTTATTAAATGAAAAGAAATTACAACTATTGAATTGAAAGTACAATTGCAAAAAATAAAGGAGGAGCATAAGAACTACTGAAACATGAAAATAAAGACATGAAATGAAAGGGCTAAACCTAAAAATTAATCTCCCAGCTCCCTCCTCAAGTTCCTGGTGAAGCTGGCTTTAAATAGGCAGAGATTCTCGGTTACACGCCCTCGGTCACGCCCATGACCAAGGGCGTGTAAGGCGCACGATCTTCTGGTTGCGGAAAGTGCGCCGGCTGTCATTAATGCAGGCGATTCGGGCGCGTCACGCCCTAGGTCACGCCTGTGACCTGTGGCATGTAATCTTAAAATCTGGCTTTTGGCGGGAACCTTTGGCTGGAAAGAGTGTTGTTGAACATTCGTCGATCTCAGCCAATTCGTTGATCTCAGCGTGTTCGTCGAACGCAGCATTTTCGTCGAACGCAGGATCCATTTCGTCGAACGCAGTAGCCATTTCGTCGACCTCAGTGTTTTCATCGAACATAGCCTTTTCGTCGAACGCAGCAGCCAGGCGCAGTTCGTTGATCTCAGCAGGTCGCGGCCGTGAGATTAGGTCACGCCCTTGGTTACGCCCGTGACCTGGGGCGTGTACTTGGCAAATTCTTCACGGAACGCCCCTTGGTCACGGAATTGGGTCTGGAACACATCTTTGGCTGTCACGCCCTTGGTCACGCCCGTGACCTTGGGCGTGTACCTGACAATTTTGCTCAAAATGCCCAGAAATCCTGAAAAACACAGAAAATGCGTAAGTTAGCTTATAAAATTAAAATGGGACATATTAAATAAGAAAATATATATAAATTATATAAATTCATATTAAAACTATATTAAAATTATACTAAAAGATGAGTACAAAAAGTACTCATCAGTGCCCATTCCTCCTGGTAAGAGAATAAATATTGTGATATTTTCCAAGTGGACCAGGCAGATTCTAAAGCCTGGTCAAGCTCCAACCTATCCTCCTCCATCTCCACCTTCAGCACCAACCTCTCAAGATCTTGGGAATTATAATGCTCTAGCTCAAGATCTCCAATCAAGTCCACCTAATACAACTCCAAAACCCACACCACAGATTCCTCTCCAACCATAACAACAACAACCATCCACCACCATCTCAGTTGAAAATCTTCCAGACATCAATTCTACTCCTCTACCACAATCTCTCTCAGCTCCAGTAGACAATCAAGCACAATCCCCTATTCACCAAAATTTCCCAGACTTCAATGAAGATTCCACCGCTCCACTTGACACAACTCCTATCATCCACAATCTGACAAATATCAATGACACTACAATAGGAATTCCTCTAGTTATCATCTCCAACACACAAGTTGACACACCCTCTGCCTCTACACCTCCCTCATTTGATATGGAAAAAATTATATCCAAAGTAGTAGGACTAGCTACTGGCACATTTGCTGACTTACTGGCCACTCAAGCCAGAAAGTTCAACAGAAAGTACTCACAGATGGAGAGTGAATTGAAGGAATCAAAAGAGTATCTCCTGGCCCTCAAAGCATTTATGTCCTCCTTTATGGTATCTAAAGAATTCTTAACCTCCCTAGTCAATAATGTTCAGAAGGTGGAGAAATTCATGAGGAGGAAGTGATTGGTCAAGAAAAACAGGATGACCAGGAGAAGGACAAGATTGATGATGCTTATGATCATAACAGTCCTAACAAGATGACTGTATTTCAAACAACAATTTCAGATCTCCTCTTAGGAGATGCATAAATTCAGGGGGAGCCTCTAGCAAATCCTCAAGAAAAGCTTGCACTATATCAGGGGATCTTCATATAATAACTCAGGGGGAGATACCTGCATCAAACTAGGGGGATCTTGGGGAGATGCTTGTATCAACCAAGGGGGAGCCCTTAGAAAAAGATCAGCTCTTGGATGAAGTAACAATAATTGCTAAGGAGGCTGCTCAGACTGCAATACAGGATGCACAAATTCAGGGGGAGCCTCTCAAAGATGATGACACTCAGGCTGAAGAGGATGAATCTCTGGTATTTACTTCAAGGAAGGTAGAAGAAAAGTTTTTCTCAAGGAAGAGGAAAACTCCTCCAAAGGAATAAAACAATACAGGTGAACATCTTCTGGAGTAATTTCTTAGTAAATATATTTGAAGTGATATAAATATGGAAGACATTATGATTAAATTGGAAGATTATCTTGTTAGTTTATGTTGTTGTGTAATTATGTTATTTTGATTTTATGTCTTGTTATATATGTTGTCTACTATGCTTATTTAACAGCATGTTTGAAATGACTTAAATTATTTGTTAAATTTGTTAAGATAAATAGGGGAAGATTGTTCGGAAAAACACCCTTGTGATTTATCTAACAAATTCTCTTAAAGTGATTTCATAATCTAGGATATATTACCCATGTTGTATAGAAAGGGTAAATTGGTCATTATATGTCCTAGGATATCAGATTCACTTAAGTGTTACAAGACCAGGCCTAAGAGAAGCACAAATTCAGTTAAGTTAAGATTTGCGTCGAATGGAAGTCGACGCAAATTTGACTAGATGTCTACATAACTCTGACTAAAAGTCGAAGTAACTCAATGTGTCTGTCGAATTATAAGTGAAGTCGGCGCAATATTAAAATAATCTCGACGCAGACATATCAAAAGTTGATGCAACTTCAAAATGAACTCGACGCAGAAGACATAGCTTATCAAAGCTATATTAGAAGTCGATACAATTTTAAAATGAACTCGACGCAGAAGGAAGAGTCTGTCGAAGCCATCTTAGAAGTCAACGCAACTTCGACTTCAATTCAACACAGAAAACGAAGTTCAAATTCAAGTCTTCAACTCGACGGATACGTTGATAATAACTCACCAAACGTCGACATCTGAGTTCAGCCAGAGGTAAGAAGGATTTCGAAGCTACTTCTATAAGAACTTATAGGTGCGTCGATATGATGAAAAATGAAGTCGACGCAGCGTCGAGTACAGTCAGAAATAGAAGATTTTCTGCTGTCTTTTCTAATATCTTTTCAGAAGGTCTACAAAGCTGAAGACTGTTCTCCAACGGCTCGTTTATTGCCAAAAATGGAATGGAATATTCCAGAGATGCAGCAAAAAAATTCCTGGAAGTTTATTCAAATCAGATGGACGGGTCTGGAACAAAAATAAAAGGAAACATCAATTGTCCAATGGGCATTACTTCTAAGGACAGTCCAGAAGAAGAAAGAAATTCAAACTCAAATTATAGAGAATAAATATGCTAAGAAAGAAAGAAAACAAAAAAGAACAACTGATGATATATTTCTATCTGTCGAAATAGGGCTTATTCTTCCTCCTTCAACCCTAAGACAAAACAGAAGAAGATCTCCTCTACACAGGAAAAGAGAATAACAACATTGCTACCTCTTCTTCTTCACCACATAGAAGCAAGTCAACAAAAGTGCTCAGAGATATAGGATCAAGCTTATAACCCTTGCAATCATCACTATCTTATGTAAGGGTTCATCATATTCAGATCCTGAGATAAATAGAAGCTACAGTATTCAAAGAGACAGCTTTTGAAGGATTATTACTGAAGAATCTTTTTCTCTTCTTCCTTCTTATTCTACTGTTCTCATTCTCCAGCTGTAAAAAAGTTTTAAGAATCCCTCTTCCAGAGGATTCAGTGGTTCTAAGAGTCTCCTTATTAAAAGACTCAGTGGTTCTAAGAGTCTTCTTATCAAAAGACTCAGTGGTTCTAAGAGTCTCATTATCAAAAGACTCAGTCTTTTTGAGAGTCTCCTTATCAAAAGACTCAGGCACAGTTAGTGAAATTCTACCAGGGAGGTAGAAGAGTGGACTACCCGCATTTTGGGGAACCACTATAAAATTCTGTCTTCTGCGTTGAATTTCTATGATGTCTAGTTTACTGCTTCTCTATTTTATATTTCCTATGATTACTTTATCTGCTTTTGGTGTTGATGATTGCATAGCACTTAGTATTTTTAATGTTTGTGCATAACTAGGGTATACAAGATTTAAAACTCTATTCCCCCCTCCCCCCCCCCCCCCCCCCCCCCCCCCCACTCTAGAGAATACTCAGAGGCACACTGTGCACTTTCAAGGGGTCTAAAAATATAATATTTTAGTTTATATTATTCGCAGACCCATTGCCATTAAGTAAATCCACATGTCCTAAAAGGGTGACTATATGAATCCTGATTAAGAATGAGCCCAATCTGGTTTCAGAAGTTGTAGGGTTACCTATATTCAGATTTCTAATTTTATTTCACCAAATAAACGTATTTGGCTCTATTTAATTAATTCTTATAAACCTCGAGAGAATAGATTTTAACATGAGGTAGCTTTTGTCACATGCAAATAATTTCAAGAAAATTTCCAGATGTTCATATATATTGATATCAAAAGTCTATATACAAATTTCTATAACATTCCAGCATCAATAATTAGAGATATCAATTTTTCCAACTATAACCCAAGGTTCTACATTGTGAAGGAAGTATGATGTCTTCTACGTATTTAAATATAAAAAAATTCCCAGAGGTTCATACTGATATCAAAAGTCTACATACAATTTTCTATAATATTTCAGCATCAATAATTCAGGATATCAATATTTTGAGTTATAACCCAAAGTTCTACTTTGTGAAGGACGTATGAAGACTTCTATGTAATTAAATCTAACAAAATTTCCAGAGGTTCATATTGATATCAAAAGTCTATATACAAATTTCTATAATATTTCAGCATCAATAATTCAAGAGATTAATTTTTCCAGTTATAACCCAAGGTCTTATGTTGTGAAGGAAGTATGATGTCTTCTCAGTTTTTAAATCTAACAAAATTTCTAGAGGTTCATATTGATATCTAAAGTCAATATTCAAATTTCTATAACATTCCAGCATCAATAATTCAGGATATCAATATTTCAAGTTATAACCCAAAGTTCTACTTTGTGAATGAAGTATGATGACTTCTATGTAATTAAATCTAACAAAATTCCCAGAGGTTCATATTGATATCAAAAGTCTAAATACTGATTTCTGTGATATTCCAACATCAATATTTTAGCATATCCATTTTTCAATTAAAACAACAAAGCTCTACTTTATGAAGGAAGTACCATAAATGTTGAACCATAAATTTCATAAAAATTTCCAGAGATCTCAGGTTGTCTCATAAGTCCAAATGTCCAATTTCATGCAACTTTAAGTTCATTAGCTTACCTAAATTTGGGGTGAAGTAAATTGGGGTAATTGAATAAATAATGAACTATATTATTTCCAAAAATTCGACCAAAAATCTACATAGTGTAATCTCACTCTATTAAGTGAATCCCAGAAATTTATAACTTTTCAGAAATTTTGACCCTAAAACTACTCATTTAAGTTCTATGTGACATCACATAAAGCCTAATATCCTAAGGAAATCAACCCAAAAGTTCATTATTTTTTGTGAGATTTATCACCTCATAATATAAAGTGCATGTTTTGAATTTCATAGAAATTGACCATGAGAATATCCATCAATTCTCAAACATTATTGTGTATACACCTTTATAAACTTTACATTGAACCTAGGTTTTTGCATGAGAATTTCCCTCATGTGCATAAGTCCAAATGGCCTCAATTTTTAACTAGTGACTATTTATGGTCTACTTAACATGCCACCCAAAATTTGGGTCAAGTTGGATTGATTTAACCATGTATATATAGACCAACATTATAGTGTTATATGCACACCAAAACGTTACCCATTGCATGTATGTGGAGATTCCTTCCCATGCAAAAAGCCAAATGGTCCCAAATTTTTATTAGTGGCTTATAGTGACCTACACTACTATCTATCAAAATTTGGGGTCACTTTGTGTTGCCTAGCCATGTATACTACAAGTACTTGATTTATCTAATTATTGTAAAAACTATGGGAAGATGTTTCCCAAAAATTATGATTTTTGGACAAAGGGTAAAAGTAGGTAATATATATATGTGGTTAAAATCTCATCCTTATTTAACCATTAATTTGAGAGATGTACTCAAATTACTCTTTGTGTTATAAGCGCACCATTTCATACACTTGACAAAACCTGTATGCTGAAAATATCAATTTTCATAACTCTTAGTGGTCCAAAATTTTATACAGGGACTATTATTGACTTATTTGACCTTCAAAAGATGATTTGGTGAATTTTGAGTTCATATAACCCAAAAATTATACCATGCATGTTTTATTAAATTATTCCTAAAACCATTGGATAATATTCTCCGAAAATTCCAAATTTTGGACACGTAATGTAATTTGTCATATTACAGCTATGGTTTAAATTTCATTCATATTCATGGAGAATTTTTAAATAAATTCACAATATACACGTACAAGTGCTTATAATAAACCTTGTACCAAAATAGGTGCCTAAGGAGTTGTGCTGCACCAAATCCTGTGAAATCAGTGCCTATGTGAAGTTAAGACCAAGGGCTAATTATTTTATACTAAGCACTTTTTGGTCAAATTGGGTCACTTG
Organism: Dactylorhiza incarnata; assembly: GCA_033032865.1. Taxonomy (NCBI): domain Eukaryota; kingdom Viridiplantae; phylum Streptophyta; class Magnoliopsida; order Asparagales; family Orchidaceae; genus Dactylorhiza; species Dactylorhiza incarnata. Next base: position 1,130,724 of record JAWHQI010000017.1, on the reverse strand, counting down.
GGTCTCTTTTAGGGTTAGAAACCTATTAGTAAGCTCAATTTGAGTTGGTGAGTCTAATTTGAAGTAAATTGGCCAATGTTGACCTCTGAACTTTTGGGGTGCTTATAGCAATTTTCCAAAGTTCAAGTTCACATAGGGTCATACCATGACCTCTACTCACAACTTCAACCCTAGCCCTAACCCAAGGGGTATAGAAGGAATAGGGATGTCCACATATAGGCTTATGTCACACATAGGGTTATACCTTGAGCCGGTTGAGGCAAACAGGTCAGTGGATCAGTCATGTCCACTTCTAGGCATATGTCACACATCTCACAGCCTAGACCTTTTGTGCGCCCCTAAGAACACACAGGGTTTCCATGTACTATCTGGTAAGAACACCTCTTAATTATTTTCCCGAGCCTCCAGCTCATCGGACTATCCTTTCCTCCTTATATACTACCGAGCCTACCGCTCACAGGACTTAACCCATACTTTCTTATATAATACTGAGCCTATCACTTGTGGGACTTAACCCATCCTTCCTTATGTAATACCGAGCTTACCGCTCGCAGCACTTAACCCGTCCTTCCTTACATAATACTAGCCTACCGCTCATAGGACTTAACCCGTCCTTCCTTATGTAATACGGAGTCTACCGCTCGCAGGACTTAACTCGTCCTTCCTAATAAAATACCGAGCCTACCGCTCACAGGACTTAACCCATTCTTCCTTATGTAATACCTAGCTTACCGCTCGCAGGACTTAACCATCCTTCCTTATGTAATACCAAGCCTACCGCTCGCAGTACTTATCTCATCCTTCCTTATGTAATACCGAGCCTACCGCTCGCAGGACTTAACACATCCTTCCATATGTAATACCGAGCCTACCGCTCGCTGGACTATCTAGTCCTTGTACCATTCAGTTCTAAATTGGGACAAGGTTTACACCATCAAGTTCTCCTACCTACTACTCTTGTCTATTGTTTAATTATACTTAGAAGTTTAGGGTGAATCTTGGACTTCCCGAGGTCTACCCTGAGAACAGCTTGCAGCGGTACTAGGGAATGTGATGGTGGTTGAAGCCAAATCCCCCTTTCCAGGATATTTACTCTTATTAGTGACTACCCATTCTTATATACCCATTTTCTCTCTAATAAATCTAATATCCTAAGGTGGATTACCAAATGACTCGGGCAGATGAGTGTTGATGTTCAATTGAACATTGAACCCTGCCTTTCCTAGTGACTTGCTATCACTTCGTGTAATCCCTCAATCCCTACCTGATGGTTCCAAACTCATCCCTCTATCAAAACTTGTACTTCCAATTGGGTCATCCCTCACTCCTCCTATCACATCGTGGTCAAATCCTGAATTGATAGTTTTACTAAATGCACCCCAACCTTTACTTTTAGTGTATGTCCTTAATGGTTAATCTTCAAACCTAACTATGCATATGCAAATACTAGAGAGTTAACATCTCTGGGGGAGGAGACCAGAAGGGAGGGTCAAAAATCACATGTCCTAAAAGGGTAACTATATAAATCCTGATTAAGAAAGAGCCCAATCTGGTTTCAGAAGTTGTATGGTTACCCATATTCAACTTTCTAATTTTATTTCACCAAATAAACGTATTTGGGCCTATTTAATTAATTCTTATAAACCTGGAGAGACTAGATTTCAACATGAGGTAGCTTTTGTCACATGCAAATAATTCTAAGAAAATTTCCAGATGTTCATATTGATATCAAAAGTCCATATACAAATTTCTATAACATTTCAGCATCAATAATTCAAGATATCAATTTTTCAGCTATAACCCAAGGTTCTACGTTGTGAAGGAAGTATGATGTCTTCTCAAGATTTAAATCTAACAAAATTCTCAGAGGTTCATACTGATATCAAAAGTCTTTGTAAACATTTATATAACATTTCAGCATCAATAATTCAAGATATCAATATTTCAAGTTATAACCCAATGTTCTACTCTGTGAAGGAAGTATGATGACTTCTATGTAATTAAATCTAACAAAATTTCTAGGGTTTATATTGATATAAGAAGTCTATATACATATTTCTATAATATTCCAGCATCAATAATTCAAGAGATTAATTTTTCCAGTTATAACCCAAGGTTCTATGTTGTGAAGGAAGTATGATGTCTTCTCAGTATTTAAATCTAACAAAATTTCCAGAGGTTCATATTGATATCAAAAGTCTATAGCCAAATTTCCATAACAGTCCAGCATTAAAAATTCAGGATATCAATATTTCAAGTTATAACCCAAAGTTTTACTTTGTGAAGGAAGTATGATGACATCTATATAAATAAATCTAACAAAATTCACACTGGATCATATTGATGTCAAAAGTCTAAATACTGATTTCTATGATATTCCATCATCAATATTTCACCATATCCATTTTTAATTAAATTAACAAAACTCTACTTTTTGAAGGAAGTACCATAAATGTTGAACCATAAATTTTATAAAAATTCCCAGAGATCTCAGGTTGTCTTATAAGTCTAAGTGTCCAATTTCATGCAACTTTAAGTTCATTAACTTACCTAAATATGGGGTGAAGTAAATTGGGGTAATTTAAATAATTAATGAATAATGAACTATATTATTTCCAAAAATTCCACCAAAAATCTACAGAGTGTAATCTCACTCTATTAAGTGAATCCCAGAAATTTATAACTTTTCAGAAAGTTTTGACCCTAAAAATACTCATTTAAGTTTTATGTGACAAAATCACATAAAGCCTAATTTCCTAGGGAAATCAACCCAAAAGTTCATTATTTTCTCTGAGATGTATAATCTCATAATATAAAGTGCATGTTTTGAATTTCATAGAAATTGACCAAGAGAATATCCATCAATTCTCAAACATTATTGTTTATACACCTTTATAAACTTTATATGGAACATAGGTTTTTGCATGAGAATTTCCATCACGTGCATGAGTCCAAATGGCCTCAATTATTAACTAGTGACTATTTATGGTCAACTTAGCATGCCACCCAAAATTTGGGTCAAGTTGGAATTATTTAACCATGTAAATATAGACCTACATTAGAGTGCTATATGCACATCAAAACTATCCCCCTTGCATGCATGTGGAGATTCCTTCCCATGCACAAAGCCAAATGGTCCCAAATTTTTACCAGTGACTTATAGTGACCTACACTACTATCTATCAAAATTTGTGGGTCACTTTGTGCTGCCTAGCCATGTATACTACAAGTACATGATTTATCTAATTATTGTAAAAACTATGGGAAGATGTTTCCCAAAATTATGATTTTTGGACAAAGGGTAAAAGTAGCTAATATATATCTGTGGTTAAAATCTCAGCTAGCCACCCCCTTTCCTGAATTCGGTTGGAATTGATTGTGGGAGTTGAGAGAAGGTGTTGGGAGAAAGAATTGGAGCCATGTGGAGCTCATTCCATGAATCATGGTTTGTCTCATTCCAATTTTAGGAATTTCTCTAAAATACCCCCATACATGGCATCTATTTTAAAATCAGGGGTTAATTATGGTCTTTAGCACCTTGGGCTGTAGAATGGGCCTTGGTTCAAGGCCTTAGCCCATTGGAATAGGCTTGGGCTTTCATTTCCCCTCTTTGGGCTTATGTTTGACCAGGGTTGACTTTGGGATTGGCTTTGTCAAAGTGATGGGTTGACTGGTCCAAGGTGTTGGTCTTGAGTCTCTTGACACCACACAATGTTGATTGGGTCATGGTGATGCCCTAATTGGGCCAATTTAGCCAATATGTGTGATTTTGACCAAAATTGGGGGAAAGTTGACTTTGGTCAAATTGAGCCAATTAATGACCACTTGATGGGTCTTTTGGGTCAATTGGATCTCCAATGATGTTATAAGACTAGGGGTGAAGTCAATTTCATATTTTTGGGGTCAATTGGACTTATTGATGAAGGATTGACCAATATTGACCTAAAGGGTACTTTGGTCAATTTGGGTCAATTGGTGGCCTTATGATTGGGATTTTGGGTCAATTGGGTCCCCTATGATGTTATAAGACTAAGGGTGAAGTCTATTTCATGTTTTGGGAATCAATTGGACTTATTGGTGAAGGATTGACCTATATTGACCTAAAGGGTACTTTGGTCGATTTGGGCCAATTGGTGACCTCATGATTGGGCTTTTAGGTTCATTGCACCCCAATTCGGATTTATAATATAGTGGTGGGGTCAATTTGATCATATGAAATCCAATTGACCTAATTTGAGTTGAGTTGGCCTATGTTAACCTATTTTGACCTAGAGTTGATTTGGTCAAATTGGGCAAAACTGGTGGCCCTATGATGGGGAGTTTTGGTCACTTGGGTCTCTATTAGGGTTAGGAACCTATTGGTAAGATCAATTTGAGTTGGCGAGTGTAATTTGAAGTAAATTGGTCAAGGTTGACCTCTGCACTTTTGGGGTGCTTATAGCAATTTTCCTAAGTTCAAGTTGACATAGGGTGATACCATGACCTCTACTCACAACTTCAACCCTAACCCTAACCCAAGGGGTCTAGAAGGAATAGGGATGTTACAACAGCTCACTTTATTGACTGCTTCCAGAGAGATTTTTGGAATAAGAGATGTAGATCTCTCGTTGTATATGGTAGCCTTGATAAATGGCCTGCATGAGGGACCTCTCAAGTTCGAAGTCACCACCAGAGAGACAAGCTCTTATCAAGAGCTGATCGGCATTGCAGATAAATTCATAGAAGGGGAAGTCAATAACCCCACCTATGTTTCCAATTTAATATGCAAAGCCATCCAAAAAGGCTCCGCAGGTTTTCCTCCAGCTCCTCCATCTTCAAAGCCACCGCGTCAAGAGTTCCAAACTCCAGCTCAAAGAGGAAGGAACTTCCGTCATCATCGTACATACCAGGGGCACCATCAGTTTCAACCTCAAGTGCCTCTACTACCAGCTCCAATCACCCCAGCACCCCAGCAAATACCAGTCGATCAAATTCATTTTGTTTCACCGCCTCTCCCTCCTCCTCAGCCATCCTATAATGACTCTCAAGAGTCATTTACCGAACTCAATGTCCTGATGAGCGAGGTAGTCCAGGTCTTCTAGAAGTAACCTTTTTACAAAAGGCCAGCCCCCATGCAATCTGGCCCAAAATCCAGAAACCTCTCTCTCTACTGCGAGCATCACAGGGAGAGAGATCACCTAACAGAAAATTGTAAGGCTCTCTGAATGTTGATAGAGAATCTCGTGAAGGAAGGAAAGCTGTAGGGGTTAGTGCAAAATGTTGATCCCTCCAAGGCCTCCACCTCCAAGAGCAAGGAAGTGGTAGAGGTTCACTGGAAATGTGAAGAGGTTGACGACGTTGGCCCCTTTGGCAACATTGGTTATCCTAGTGAGTGTGTGGATGCAAATGATGAAGGAGCTTTAGGCTATCTATTTTGCATCCACAGAGGAGCAGGCCTGGAATCCTCAAAGAAGGCTAGTCTGGCAAGGGTCTTCAGATCAGAGGTTGTCGCTACCTCATTCTCTGCTCTGGTCCGAGGGACAGTTACCTTTGGGAAGGAGGATCTTCCTCCAACCGCCAACCCTTTCAACGACGTAGTCATTTTTGAGGCAGTTATCGAAAATTATACAGTTGAAAACATCTTAATCGATACTGGGAGTTTTGTTAATCTCCTCTTCAAGTCGGTGTTTGATTCCCTTAAGACTGGAAAGACTCTCCTTTCCACTGAAGGGACCCTCTATGGCTTTTCTAGAGAAAGAAAGGAGGTGGAAGGAAATGTCACCCTCTTAGTGACTCTGGGAGGCATAACAAAGCTTGTAAAATTCATAGTCGTTGAAGCTCTAAGTTGCTACAACGCAATTTTTGAAAGACCAATTCTAAAAGAATATCAAGTGGTGGTTTTTACTTACCACCTCGCTATGAAGTTTGCCTTGAATGGCAAGCAGTATTGGATCAGGAGCGATCCGAAGAAAGCTCAGGAATGCTATATCAAGTCGGTCAATATGACCAAATCTTTTCCTCCTCAGGTAGCTGAGACCTCTTCAGCCTCTCAAGTCTCCAATCCTGACAAAGTTATGGAAGAGGTCGTAGAAGAAGAAACAAGAGATGGAGTTCGTTTAGAACCTGCCCAAGCAACTCAAGGTGTGCTCATAAGCAATGAAGATGAGAGCAGGCAGCTCTCAATCAATGCTGAATTGCCCGAAGCTAAAAAGAAACAGCTCATCTCCTGCCTTCAAAAAAACATAAATGTATTCACTTAGTCAGCAGATGACATGCCAGGGGTTGATCCAGACGTTGTGTTGGGGAAATGACCCTCAATGTTCCCTTGATTTGAAGAGACCTCACACTCAATGCTAAGTACAAGTTGTATTTGATAAACCCTATTTCTATCTCACAAGTATGCAGGACAAGGGCACACTATGGTGTAATGTATGATCAGCTGAGACAAGCTCTCTATCTCAGTTAAATCGCTGAGACAACACCAAGAGCCGCTGAGAAGGCATCTGGGCAAGCTGAGCTGCAGATAGAAGAAACCGCTGAGACAACTGTCTGTCTCAGCGGATCCGCTAAGATGGGACAGAAGCAACTGCTGAGATGACTGACCATCTCAGTCCAACCGCTGAAACAGTTCAAACATGATCTGGCGGGTTCTGCTTTTGGCGCAAGCTGCAGAAATGCATATTGGGGACCACCAATCTCTCTCATACCTGTCAGGAGGACAACTAAGAGCCGTTGGGGGTTAGTGATGTATAAAAGGAATAAGTTAGAGTTTAGCAAAGAACTTTTTGCTATTATTCTCCAGCACACAAACTCAAGAACAAACTGTTCCATTGTCGGCAGCCAAGAACTGAGTTCACACAAGGCTGCAAGGAGAAAAGGGATTTCTTGTCTTGATTCTTTTCAAGATAGAGCAAGTAGATCAAGTCCGTCATCTGAAGGGCTGATCAAGAAGAATCAAGTTGGAGCTGTACTTCTCCTCCCTGGTTCAAGTCTGCAACAGCGGCTGTGAAGAAGAAGAAGAAGAAGAACAGGCTTGATCTTTTCTTCCTTCAATTTATAATCATTATTATATCATTTGTAGGAGCCTTTGGGTTCTGAGACTGAAAGGCTTTATTGCCTGAGTGTGTAAGGCTGATTGGCCTGAGTTGTAGAGCTGAGAGTTTAGCTTGAGGTAGGACCAAGAGGTGGTCTGAGTTGTAGGAGGTGGATTCCTCTGAGGTAGGGCTGTTGTGCCTGAGGTAGGGTTTGGGAAAACCTCAGAGATCATGTGGGATCTGTGTTGTAGGCTCTTGGAGATGAGTTTGGAGAAGTTGGACTTGTCTAACTCATTGTTATAAAGGTGAAGGGGGAAAGAGGACTCCTCAAGACACCCTGTCTTGAGGAACCTCTATAAATCTTTGTGTGTTTTCTGTGCTTGATACTTTACTAACCTAAAATCAGAAAACACTTAGCCTTAAACGAAAGAAACCTATTCACCCCCTCCCCCCCTCTAGGTGCTTAAGACTACATCCTACATAAACTATCAAGCGGTATCAGAGGGAGGTTGGTTAAGAAGGACATAACTGTCTGACCAGATCATACAAATGAATAGTCTTTTCAATCCAATGGCTTCCTCTGGATTGCAGAAGGAGATGGGATCCATGAAGTTGCCCATATGCAACAAAGAAAACTTTGGCATATGGAAGCAAAGGGTTAGATTGTTTATGGAAGCATCTGATCCAAGGATCTACATCACTGTAAAGCAAGGGCCTATCACCTTTCAAACTGCCTCCACCATAGATCCAACAAGAAGGGTGCCCAAGACCTTCAATGACTTGACCAAGGATGAACTTGCATTGTTCACCATAGACAAAAGAGCCCAGAACATCATAGTTAATGCTATTGATGATTCCACATTTCAAAACTTGGTACACTACAGTACTGCCAAGGAAATGTGGGACACATTAGTATTATATATGGAAGGGACAGCTGAAGTAAGGGATGATAGAAAGTCACTCCTTAACCAAGAGTATGAAGCCTTCAGACAGCTCAGCCAGGAGAGCATATTTATTTGCTATGAGAAGTTCTTCAGAATAGTCAATGAGCTGAGAACCAATGAGAGAGTGTTCACTGATTATGAACTGAATGATAAGTTCCTTAGATCTCTAACAAGGGATTGGGACACAAAAATCTGTGCTATCAGGGAAGTGGCTAGGCTTGGTGAGACCCCCACTCATACACTGTTTGGAAAGCTGCTCTCTTATGAGATGCAGTTGTCTGCAAGAAAGGAAGAGGACACCTCAACAAGGGCTCAGGCAAGGGAGAAATATGTAGCTCTCAAAGCTGACGGCTCCAAGAAAAGCAAGAGCAGGATGGTGTCTCCTCCAAGGAGAGGTGCTGAATCTGAAAAATCTGAAATCAGCACCTCAGATAGCTCTTCCTCTAATGAAGAGTTTGCTGCCTTCTCAAGGCAGATCAAGAAGATGATAAGAAGGAAGCAATGGAAGAACAAGCCCTCCTCCTCATCACACTCCAAGAAAGACCACAGGAAACCTGAAAGACAGCACCCAAAGGGTGACAGGTATGATTCCAAATCTATTAAACATGTTTCAAATAACATTATTTGTTATTGCTGCAGCAAACCTGGACATGTCATAGCTGACTGTCCAACCAAAAGAAAGGAGAAAGGCGATAAGAAGCACCATCACCAAAAGGATAGGAAGGTTGAAAAATCCTTCCTAGCAAAGAAAGCAAAAAGCTGGAGTGAATCTGAATCCTCAACTTCAGATTCAGAGAATGAAGCAGAAGCCTACATAGGGCTGTTTGCAGCAGAAGAGGATGAAGATTATCCTGCTGCCAAGGTTGGAGGTAGGGCCCCTCTATCACACTCAGATAATGATATAGAGGAGGATGAAGAGGACAATGTTCAGCTAGGCCTCATGGCCATCACTGATGAGGAGGACAGTCAGAACATCCCTAAAAATGAACAGGTATTAATTCACTCCATATCCTCCTCTGATTATGAGACTGGCCTAGAATCTGAAGCACCTTCATCAATTGGTGGAAGTGATTCAGAAGCTGAGGTAGATGTCAATCAATTGATTGACAAATATGATGCTCTCTTGGAAGCTCTGAAAAGGAGAAAAAAGCTAGCCAAGAGGCAAGCCCAAGAGATTGATTCCCTTAAGATGGAAAAATAAGAATGCACTGAATCTTCTACCAAGATGAGTCAGATGTATAGGGAAATTAGCCATCTGAAGGGGATAACTATCACCCATCTGAGCACCATATCCCTGAAGAATAAGGTCATCAAGGATCTTAAGGAGAAGCTTGTGAAAGAAAGAAGCCTAGTGGCTCAATTCTCCAAGCCAAAATCTGTGCTCCATTTTATTGACTCCTTCTCTTCTCAATCCAATAGAAGAGGACTAGGATTCAATAAAATGGAAGCAGGAGAAGGGAGTGGAGAAAAGAGCAGGGGTAAGGCTAAGCCTCAAACCACCTTTCAAAAGGTATTACTCCCTTCCAACAGGTATGACCATGAAAGCATGTATGGTCACTGGAAGAATGGAAGTATCTATAGGAAGGAAAACACTCCTTACCCTAGTGGAAGAAAGGGAATGGGATTGAGTGCTATGAAGGCTCCCCTTGAGGAAATTCAAATGGCCCAACCTGGACCATTTGTATTTGGTACATCAGCCCCTTCATTCAAGAATAAGAAAGCAAGCCCTTCTAAGGTTGATTCAGCCAAGAACATGACTGCTATCAAATCAGTGGACATGTCTAATTGCTCAGTGTCTAATGCCATCAAAACTTGCATTGCCCAAAAGCCAAAGCAAGTTGATACCATTAATACAAAGACCACTAAGACTGTCCACAGATTGACTTTCAGGAAATCCTTGCTGAAAGAAACAAGAGAAAAGTTGTTGTCTCTCCTCCTGAACATGTGGACTGTGTTGCACACCCCTCAAGAAATGTTTAGAAGAGGAGATACAACATTCATGAATGTTGGTGTTGTGGTAAAGTAGGACACTTTGCCATAGACTATTGGCACAATCCTAATGTTCCATGTGCAAAGATGAGCCTTCCTGCAAAGGGTGCAGCTAGTGTAAGGTCATTTCATCATGCTAACAAGTACCTGGGACCCAAAGCTAATTGGGCTCCTAAGGATAACTAAACTTCTTCTTGCAGGATAGTTCAAGTACCAGCCTCAGCCAAATTTGGTACTTGGATAGTGGGTGCTCAAGGCACATGACAGGAACAAGAAATCTTCTACAGGATTACAAGGCTGTGAAGAATGGACCCAAAGTTATCTTTGGGGGGTCAGAAAAGGGAATCACCAAAGGATATGGTATGATCTCCAATGGCATAGTCTCAATTACAAGGGTAGCTTATGTTGAGGGGTTGCAACAAAACCTTGTAAGCATAAGTCAACTATGTGATCTAGGATATGTTATTGAATTCCACAATGACAAGTGCTTGATTAAAAAGTCTAAAGACTTAGAGACCATTCTCTCAGGCACTAGGAGTGGGAATGTTTATTGCTTAGACTTTATATGTAGTAATTCTCTTACATCTGTTTGTCTTGTAGCTAATGAGAATGAGTCCCTTTGTGTTCAATGGCACAAGAGACTTGCTCACATTAACTACAAGACAATGTATAGACTATTCTCTAAGAACCTTGTTAGGAATATTCCTAATATAAAATGTATTAAAAGTGGTCTCTGTCATGCTTGCCAGATGGGTAAGCAAACTAGGGCCACCTTTAAAAGTATTGACTCCAAAGACACTGAAAAATGTCTTTATCTCTTGCATATGGACTTGTTTGGTCCTTTGCCAATTCGGAGCCTAGGTGGGTAGTTGTATACTTTGGTGATTGTTGATGATCACTCAAAATATACAAGGGTATTCTTCCTAAAGAAGAAGTCTGATACTCTAAATATCTTTATAACTCATGTCAAAGCAATTCAGAATGACTTGCAATGTGCTGTGGTCAGGACTAGAACTGACCATGGCACAGAATTTCAATCTAAAGCTATGACAAGGTTTTGTCAAAAATATGGTCTCACCTAAGAGTTCTCCTCCCCAAGGACTCCACAACAAAATGGTGTGGCTGAGAAGAGGAATAGGACCTTGATAGAAGCTGGGAGAACACTGCTTAGTGACTCCTCACTCCCAGAATACTTTTGGGCTGAGGCAGTCAATACTGCATGTCATGTTCTCAATAGAGCTTCCATCAATAAGGTTAACGGAATAACTCCCTATGAGATTCTGAAAGGCAAACAACCTACAATTTCATACTTTATTATCTTTGGCTCCAAATGCTACATTTTAAACAATGGAAAGTCTCAATTAACAAAGTTGGCAGACAAATGCAATGTGGGTCTTCTTGTTGGCTTAGCTCACATAATAGAGCTTATAGAGTGTATAACAAGAAAACTCATGTTGTAGAGGAGTCAATGCATGTAGTATTTGATGAGACCAGCCTAATATATAAGGGTTAGTCTAGATCTTCTGTCTTAGCAGGAAATGAATAGGATTTGGAAAGGATGTCTATACAAGACACACCCAGCAGCAGCAAAGCTTATTCTGATGTTGCCATCCCTGAAGAGGAAGAAGTCAATGTTGATGAAGACACTGCTGAACAAGTAGAAACAGCACAGCAAGCTGAGAACAGACTACCTACAGTTCTAAGACATCTAAGGGATCATCTAAGAGAACAAATAATTGGAGATCCGAATCAAGGTGTATTAACCAGAAGCAGGGCTCATAATGAAGCCCTATTCTTGACCTTCCTATCACATATGGAGCCCAAGAAGTTTGAAGAAGCCAACCAAGACACCTTTTGGATTCAAGCTATGCAAGAAGAACTTCTACAATTCAAGAGATGCAAGGTATGGAAATTGGTGCCAAAACCTCAAGGACACAATATCATAGGTACCAAATGGATTTATAGGAACAAGTTAGATGAAAATGGCACAATCATAAAGAACAAAGCAAGGCTGGTAGCCAAGGGGTATAGACAGGAAGAAGGGATAAACTTTGATCAAACCTTTGCCCCTGTTGCAAGGTTGGAAGCAATTAGGCTATTCCTTGCCTATACTGCCCACAAGGGGTTCAAAGTGTATCAAATGGATGTCAAATCAGCCTTCCTCAATGGTGACTTGAAGGAAGAGGTATATGTTGAGCAACCATTAGGTTTTGTACATCCTACCCTCTCTAGTCATGTTTACTTACTTAGGAAAGCTCTTTATGGTCTTAAGCAAGCCCCTAGGGCTTGGTATGAGACATTGTCTAGCTTTCTCATCAAGAACAAGTTCTTTAGGGGAAAGATAGATAGCACAGTGTTTCTTAGGGAAACAAGGGGCAAGTGTCTCCTAGTCCAAATATATATTGATGACATAATATTTGGGTCTACTGATGACAACCTTTGCAAAAGGTTTGCCAACCTAATGCAGGGGGAGTTTGAGATGAGCAGCATAGGAGAGATCAAGTACTTTTTAGACCTCCAAGTAAAACAGTCTGATGAAGGTATATTCATTTCTCAGACCAAGTACACAAGGGAGCTTATCAAGAAGTTTGGGATGAAATCAGCTTCCACCATGAAAACTCCCATGGGGTCCAACATTTCCCTGGACAAGGATGAGAAGGGCAAGGCCTTTGATGAATCCATGTACATGTGCATCATTGGATCCCTGTTATATTTAACTGCTAGTAAACCAGATATTATGTATGTTATATGTGTGTGTGCTAGGTACCAGGCATGTCCTAAGGAATCTCACTACTCAGCTGCAAATAGGATTCTGAGATACCTTAAAGGCAGCCTACATCTTGGTCTTTAGTACCCTAAGAACAATGATTTTGAACTAACTGGATTTTCAGATGCAGATTTTGCAGGCTGCAAAGAAGACAGGAAAAGCACAAGTGGCACTTGTCAATTCCTAGGAAGAAGGTTGATATCATGGAGCAGCAAAAAGCAGACAAGTGTGGCTATCTCCCCTGCTGAGTCTGAATACATTGCTGCAGGGAGCTGTTGTGCACAGCTATTGTGGATTCAGCACCAGCTAAAGGACTACAACCTCAAGGTAAGTAATTATCCTCTTTATTGTGACTCATCCAGTGCTATCTCTATTGCTAAGAATCCTGTCTCTCACAGTAAGACTAAGCATATACAAATAAGATATCATTTTATAAGAGAACATGTAGAATCTCAAGATATCTGCCTTGAATTTGTCCCCACTGACAATCAAGTGGTTGATATCTTCACTAAGCCATTGGATGAGGCCAAGTTTATTTCCTTCAAGATTGAACTAGGAATGTTAAATGTAGAATAGTGTAAAATACTCTATTCTTTCAATCTTGATTTGATATAACTTAAAATGTTGACACATCAACCCTATGAGAGACATGATTATGCATTCAAGTAATCCTATCTCTAATGATTTTAAACTAGTATGATCAGCTTAACCAGAACAATCTGTTTCAGCTGAGGTTTAGGTTGCACTTCTGTTCGACGAACTCTTTCCTGGGTTCGACGAACGTCGTGTTTCAGTTCGACGAAATTGCTCCTGAGCTCGACGAATTCTGTCTTCCAGTCAGTTCAACAAATTTTGTCTTCAGTTCGACGAACTCCTGTTTGAGTTTGACGAACTCAACTTTTTTTTCGATGAACTCAGCTTTGAGTTCGACGAACTCAGCTTTGTGTTCGACAAACTCAGTTTGTGCTCAACGAACTTAACTTATAATGTAGTTTCATTTACACATACAATTATAAGAGCAATCAAATCCAACTACTAGGTTTAATTTTACCTAAGTCTTAAGCCATATAAATAGCTAATTTGATTAGTGAAAAGCACACGACCCTTCTCTTCCAGCCGCCGAGATGAAAAACCTACTATTTTGTCCCAGCGCATTCCTCCGCCACTGCAATGGCTCCCAAAAGCTCTAAAGATCTTCTTGAAGGATATGAGATAGTAAGGCATGGGTTTGCCAATGCTCCAGAAGAAATTAAGGAAGTGATTTAACTCCTAGAAGACCAAGGTCTAGAATTTCTACTATCTGAACCATGTGTCGTTCTCAGAATTGAAGTTCTTGAATGATTTGGTAATGTCAAGTTGTCCACCTCCAAATACTCCCTCAAGTCAAAGATTGGAGAAGATAGAATCAAGATAACCCCAACAAAACTACAAAAAGCATTACATCTTCCATCTTGCAGTTCAAGTGAGGAGGATGACATCTCTGAAAAAGATAAGAAAAGGGCTCTAAAATGGACTGAGTATAATGATGCCAAAATTGGCTCATTGAAGAGGAAATTTTTCAACCAAAAGGGAAAACTTTTATCAGATATTATGGGAAAAGCCATTCTTTGCAAACCAGGGTCCCATGATACAATCTCAAAGTACATATTTGACCTCATGACAAGAATAATTCTGAAAAAGAAAACCTCTTGGGGAGAGGTCATCTTTCAAAGAATAAAGGAATGCCTTCAGGCACCCAATATGGGAAGAATTCTCTCCTTATACCTCCTGCAAACCCACCCTGACAAGTTCAACACATCCAAAGGAGCAAATCTTCACTATCTCAAGAGAATGGACATCAAGAAATTAGAAAGATTCACCAGGGTATTTCCTATGAGTCAGCCCTCTGAAACTAAAGGAAAAGAGAAGACAACCCCCTTATCTTCTAAGAAAAGAAGGTTGATCATGTCCAGTTCTGAGTCTGATCATTGAGACAATGATGAAGATGTTGGTGCTGAAATTGGGTCACACAGTGAAAGGGAGTTTAGTTCTTAAGGTATTAACTCTTTTTAGGTTATTTCAAAATAGTGATATATATGAATATGTGTAGTTTAGTGAGTTATGAAAAACAAACTAACACAAATACATCTCAAATATCACAGCACATCAGTAAGAAAATAAAACATAAGACAAGCAACCAGAAGACACAAGAAATATAGTAGTTCCCCAATCAACCTGGGTACATCTACTCTTCTACCCACTGGTAGGAATTCACTATAGGTTTTTGATCAAGTACCCTGCCACCATATAAGCTTTTGATCAGGTAACTCAAAAACCAAATCACAGGTTTTTGCTAAGGTGCCCTGTCACCGAGAGTTAACTTTTGAAGGGAGTTATAACCCTTTGTACAGGAAGGAATAAAGAAAACAAAAAGGTTAAAGTGTTCTTCTCTTTTCTGAGAAGACTCTAGAGATCCTGATGGGTTGTTGAGAATGGATCTTTGATGAAGATGTTGAAGAGCTCCCCCTGATTTGTTTAGAATTGATGTTCAGGTGGTGAAGCTTCTTCTCTTGGATGTAGTATTCCTTTCTTCTTCTTGTGCAGTTAAGATCCTGAGCAAATGGTCTTGATTGGTGTCTCAGGATGAATATGATCTGCAGAGAAGAGTTAGCAAAACAAACAAGATAGAATAATATGTTGTTCTTTGTTTTGCTTGTGTTGTGTATTCTATGTGCTGTGTCTCTCTTCTTTTCTTTTGTTTTCTCTCTCTTTTTATAATCTTAAGAGCTTCTCTCTTTATTTTGAATTCCTCTTTGGGAAAAGGGAAAGAGATAAAGTCTCTTTAATTATCTTGACTCCTCGAGAAGATAAACTACTGTCGTTAAGCTTTTCTGCAACGGCTATAACATTTAGTGTTGCAATGGCTATAATGTTAAGGCAGCAATATATAGCAATATATAAATAGAAATGATAAAATATTGCTCAAATAAATCTGACAACATATATAATTTTAGTCGAGCTGAGAAAGGAGAATTTATATAGCTGATAATATTTCGTCGAGCTCAGCTTCAAGTTCGTCGATCTGATCATTTAATTCGTCATTCTGAGCTTCTGCTGAATATTCGTCGAACGCAGACTTGAGATCGTCGAACACAGCTTTTCGTCGAGCTGGATTTCATTGACCGCTGAGATGGGGTTTGTTCGTCGAACGCTGAGACAATCTGTTCGTCGACTGCAGAGATTGCTGGATTTCGTCGAGCGCAGAATGAACATCTTTCGTCGACCGCAGAGCGCCATTCATCGAACGTTGATAGCCGTTCATCGAACGTTGAGAACATATATTAATTTTCTTATATTATTTTCTCCGATTCGATCGCATCATATTTATATTATTTTCTTAGTCTTATGACTTAAGGGAATCTGATCTAAGTTATAAGATGTGTTATGATAGAAACTTAGATATTAAAGATGGATCCTAACTCAAATCAAAACTAAGGTTTCAACACACAACATTCTTAACAAAGAGGCTACACCAAATGACCTGCCAACTGAACCTGTCTATCCACAGCTGCTGGTCAAAGTCATAACTTCTGGTAACTAATTCAACTCCTCTTAACCCATTAATCATAGCTAATAACAATAGTTAGTCAAATATGACATTTAATTAATGTGGAACCCAGATCCTCAATAATTGGTGTGTGCTTCATCTGAGGGGGGAGTATCAACAAGAACCATCACCCATTGATATTACAAAAATCAATGATGATGATGTGAACACAAGACCATCACCTCAAAATTTACAAGGTCAGATTGACACATTTATCTTCAATCTTGAAGAAAGAATAAGAAACATTCCTGAAAATGCACCAGCCCTGTGGTCATTACCTTCACAAGGTTCATCTGATGCCCCATCTAAGGGGGAGCAGCTACTAGAGCCATCAGCTGATAAAGATCAGGTTATAGGTAAGCCCTAAAAACCTAGCCTAAACATTCATAATCATAAAATCTAACTTTACAATTCTTGTTCTAGAATTCCTAGATTCATCCATTCAAGTTGATTTATCTGAGGAGGAGGTGCAGAATGCTCCTCCTGCAGAGAAAGATGAACTTCTAGGTAAATCTTACATTATTATCCTTAGAACCTCTAAGTAGTTCAATCTAACTCCAACTCATTGTCCTAGCATTCCTGGACTCAACAGAAAAGAATGCTCTCTCTAAGGGGGAGGAGGATGCTAATGCTGATGATGTCAATCTGAGTGATCATCAAGATGCTGACACTGAAGATGAGCAGGATGATGCCCTAGATGCTATTATCAACATTCAGCAAGCCTCTTCCTCCACCTCAGCTAACGAGGCTCTTCTCAGTGCCATAAGCCTGCAACTATAGTCCCATCTCACCACCATGCAGTCACATGTAGATCAATCAATTACCTCTGTCAGGGGATACATTGATCAGTCCATCTTGAATGTGAAAGTTGTGATCATGACTGAGGTCAAAGAAATAAAGGAAAACAATGACATGCTCAATAAACAAATGTCCAAAAGGTTTGATCTTGCTGAAAAATCAGTAATTTCTCAGAATACAATTCTAAGATCCATGGACAAACATCTCCACTTATCTGAACAGGACATGGGATACGTCAAGAATTATGTAAGTAAGACAGATGAGGTGATAGAGAAGTCAACCAATCATCTTCAAGAGTATGTCTATTCAACTGCTATGCAGTTAAATGAAGAAGCTGACCGGTACAAGGAAGAACTGAGAGCAGAAATTGCAATTGTCTCTCAATCCATTGCTGCAAGAGCCACCTCTTCCCATCTGAATGAAGAAGTTGGCAAGTTAAAAGATGTACTTTAAGCTGACCTTGAGAATGTATTCCAAACTCTCTCTGGCATAATAACAACAGCTAAGCAAGACCACCATCAACAAATCTATGAAGAAGACAGAAAGGGGGAGGATACAAATGCAGTCATCACTTCTGACCTCACACTGAAAGTCCTACAAGGTACAAGGATAGCTCTAAATCTTCCTATATTAGATGTTAATAGGGCAGAAGACTGGGATTTCCCTCATCAAGAGGCAATAGCTCAAAATGAGAGATTGAAAAAGAAAAGAGAAAGAGAGCATGTGTTGCTCACTGAGGAATTCATGGCCAAACAAAGGGATGAAAATAATAGAGACCCTGATTTTGAATATTGGAGTGATGACTACTAAGAGATAATCCTAAATACCTGGCTAAGCCATGGCCAAATAAGCAAAGATATTGACAAGCTATATCCATCTGAGGAATGGATAAAGCATTTAGAGAGGAACACAAAAAGAGATAAAGTATTCAAAGCAAACCTTGTAAGAAACGATAACCCAAGAAGGATGCCATCTAAATACATCCAAAATCCATTCATGTATTTTAAAAGGCAAGAGAACAAGAGGAAGATAGCTGAAATTGAAGCAGCAAATATTGAAAAGGACACAACCACAAATCTGCCTGAAGACATGGCTGTACCTGCTGAAGGTAAGGAGCCTCCAGTCCAAGAAGAAGTGGTTGCTGAAGACATGGATGCTACAGCAGGCCAACTGGTCTCAGCTAAAAGAAAAGAAGCAGCTGCTGACATTCCTGAGTGCTCCTCTTCTAAGAAAAGAAAAATCTAAATTAATGACTATTGAAACAGTTTATGTATTCAATTAATATTGAACTATAATGACTTATGATTATATGAATGCAAACTGAGCTTTAAATTGCTATTCTATCTGGATTGAAATTGATGGATTGTTAATCAGCCTTGTGTTCGACGAACTCCAGGTTAAGTTCGACGAACTCAACTTTGAGTTCGACAAACTTAGCTTTGAGTTTGACGAACTCAGCTTTGTGTTCGACGAACTCAATTTATATTCGTCAAACTCAGCTTTATGATTGGAAAATTCAATCTATGTTGCATTGTTATGTTTATCAAATCTTACTAATGGATTGATTAAACTCTGTGATAGAATATTTTCATAACAACCATATGTCTTAAAATAACTGAGGCACTAAGCATGATATGTTGAACTCATTATTGCAATAACACATATCAAGAATTTATGAGTAATGTACTCTAGCATTTGAGGGTGTTCATCCTTCTTCAAATAGGGAGAGATTGTTGGGAAAATGACCCTCAATGTTCCCTTGATTTGAAGAGACCTCACACTCAATGCTAAGTATAAGTTGTATTTGATAAACCCTATTTCTATCTCATAAGTATGCGGGACAAGGGCGCACCATGGTGTAATGTATGATCAGCTGAGAAAAGCTCTCTGTCTCAGTTGAATCGCTGAGACAAGACCAGGAGCCGCTGAGAAGGCATCTGGGCAAGCTGAGCTGCAGATAGAAGAAACCGCTGAGACAACTGTCTGTCTCAGCGGATCTGCTGAGACGGGACAGAAGCAACCGCTGAGACGGCTAACCATCTCAGCCCAACCGCTGAGACAATTCAAACGTGATCTGGCGGGTTTTGCTTTTGGCGCAAGCTACAGAAATGCATATTGGGGACCACCAATCTCTCCCATACCTGTCAGGAGGACAGCTAAGAGCCGTTGGGGCCAGTGAAGTATAAATGGAATATGTTAGGGTTTAGCAAAGAACTTTTTGCTATTACTCTCCAGCACACAAACTCAAGAACAAACTGTTCCATTGTCGGCAGCCAAGAACTGAGTTCACATAAGGCTGCAAGGAGAAAAGAGATTGCTTGTCTTGATTCATTTCAAGATAGAGCAAGTAGATCAAGTCCATCATTTGAAGGGCTGATCAAGAAGAATCAAGTTGGAGTTGTACTTCTCCTCCCTGGTTCAAGTCTGCAACAGAAGTTGTGAAGAAGAAGAAGAACAACAAGCTTGATATTTTCTTCCTTCAATCTGTAATCATTATTATATCATTTGTATGAGCCTTTGGGTTCTGAGACTGTAAGGCTTTATTGCCTTAGTGTGTAAGGTTGATTGGCCTGAGTTGTAGAGCTGAGAGTTCAGCTTGAGGTAGGACCAGGAGGTGGTCTGAGTTGTAGGAGGTGGATTCCTCTGAGGTAGGGCTGCTGTGCCGGAGGTAGGGTTTGGGAAAACCTGAGAGATCCTGTGGGATCTGTGTTGTAGGCTCTTGGAGCTGAGTTTGGAGAAGTTGGCCTTGTCTAACTCATTGTTCGAAAGGTGAAGGGGGAAA
Source organism: Dactylorhiza incarnata (assembly GCA_033032865.1). Lineage (NCBI taxonomy): Eukaryota > Viridiplantae > Streptophyta > Magnoliopsida > Asparagales > Orchidaceae > Dactylorhiza > Dactylorhiza incarnata. Next base: position 1,110,845 of record JAWHQI010000017.1, on the reverse strand, counting down.
GAGGACTGCTCATGACACCATGTCTTGAGGAACCTCTAGAAATCTTTGTGTCTTTTCTGTGCTTAATACTTTACTAACCTAAAATCAGAAAACACTAAGCCTAAAACAAAAGAAACCTATTCACCCCCCCCCCCCCCCTCTAGGTGTTTAAGACTACATCCTACATAAACTATCACGTTGCTTGCTACCACCTCAACATCGATCCAAATTTCACTCCTGTCAAGCAAAAGAAAAGAGCAGTGGCAATGACCTTAGCTGAACCCATCCGGGTGGAGGTTGAAAAGCTTTTGAAGGCCAAGTTTGTTCAAGAAATTCAATATCTGGAGTGGGTGTCAAATGTCGTAATGGTTAAAAAATCTAGGGGAAAGTGTAGAATGTGTATTGATTTCATAAAACTTAATAACGCTTGCCCGAAAGATTGCTACCCCTTGCCTCGGATAGATTCATTAGTTGATTCTTCGGTAGGGTATTCTTGCATGAGTTTTTTAGATGCATTCTCTGGTTATCACCAAATAAGATTGCATAAGCCTGATATCCCTCACACCTCTTTCATCAAGAATGATGGTTGTTTCTGCTACCTCGTAATGCCTTTCGGGTTAAAGAATGCTGGTGCAACCTATTAGAAAATAATGGACACCATTTTCAAAACTCAAAAGGGAAGAAATCTAGAGGTCTATGTCGATGACCTTCTAATAAAAAGCAAGCTTTTCTCAGCTCACCTTAACGACCTAAACATAACATTCACAACCCTCCGGACCTTCAACATGAGGTTGAATCCTCTAAAATGTGTTTTTGGAGCTAGCAAAGAAAAGTTTCTCGGCCATCTCCTTACTCCATAGGGGTTAGAGCCGAATCCTGATAAGGTGAAGGCTATCTTAGAAATGTCACCTCCCAAGTTCTCCAAGGAAGTTCAACAGCTAGGTGGGAGGATGGCTGGCTTGAGTCATTTTATCTCTCACTCAGGAGATAAAAGTGCTCCTTTCGTCAAACTCTCCGTGGAGGAGCTAAGTTTGAATGGACAAAGGAATGTGATGATGCTTTTGGTGAGCTTAAAAAGCAACTAACATCTACCCATTTACTCTAAAGCCTAGGAGAGGGAGAAGATCTCTTCTTGTATCTTGGAGTTGGTTCTGATGCTATCAGCTCCGTGTTGGTAAGGGAAGAAAAGAAAAACAATTTCTGGTTTTCTATGTGAGTAAAATTTTGAAGGATGCGGAAACTCAGTATCCGATCCTTGAGAAGTTATCCTTGATGCTCGTGATCTTAGCGCGAAGGTTAAGGCCTTACTTCCAATCCCATTCTATTCAAGTTGTCACTGATCTCCCGTTAAAGATTGCGTTGGAAAAGCCAGAACACTCAGGTAGTTTGGCAAAATGGGCAATAGAGCTCAGTGAGTTCAATATTTCCTACATTCCTAGAGTGGCGATCAAAGCCCAGGTTCTAGCAGATTTCATGATCGATGCAAAGGAAGCTAGCTCAGAAAAGGAGGTTGAAACACCTTTAGCTTGGATGATCTTCGTCGATGGAACCACCAGAAGAAATTCATCGGGAGTTGGAGTTGTGTTGATTAACCCAAATGGGGTTAGATTAGATTAAGCTCTCAAGTTTTACTTCCCAACAACAAACAAACATGCGGAATATGAAGCCTTACTCGCTGGTCTTAGATTTGAAAGAGATCTAGGGATTTAAGATGTTCAAATCAAAACTGATTCTCTGGTGATGTCATCTCAAGTGAACAGAACTTTCGAGACCAAAGATCATATTTTGAAGCAATACCAAGCTCTAGTGAAGATTGAGATAGGAAAGTTCAAGAGCTTCACTATTCAACACATTCCAAGGAAAGAGAACCCAGAAGCTGACGAATTGGCCAAATTCGGCCTCCTTTCAGGAGGAACTACTTCAGAATTATTTCATCTGGCAATCGAAGAAGGAGACATTATGCTGATAGATCAACGCCCATCCTGGACGAATCCTTTTGTTCTCTACCTCTCAACTGGAAAATTTCACTCAGCGATAAAAGATAAGAAGAGGTTTAAATTAAAAGCAGCTTATTATTTTCTTGTTGCAGGGGTTCTCTACAGGAAGACTTTTCTCTCGCCCTTGGCAAGGTGTGTCTCTGAGGAAGAAATTGCAATTGTTCTTTGAGAAGTTCACTCAGGAGAGTGTGGCAGTCATTCAGGAGCTAGAACTTTAGAAAAGAGAATTCGAAGGCAAGGTTACTTCTGGCCTCAAATGAGGAAGGATGCAGAAAAGTTTGCAAAGAAGTGTGTTCAGTGCCAGAAATTTGCACCTCTTCAACATCAACCGGCTCAGAAGCTCAAATCAATAGCAACCCCATGGCCCTTTGCAGTTTGGGGAATGGATTTAATCGGGCCTTTTCCTTTGGCTAGTGGACAACACAGGTTTATTCTGGTAATGTCGACTACTTTAGTAAGTAGATTGAGGCAAAGGCGTTGGCTCAAACCACTACTCAGATTGTAAGGAATTTAATCTGGGGAGAAATCGTATGCATACATGGAATCTATGGCGATTATTACAGATAGCGGCCCTCAATTCAACAACTCCAACCTTATAAATTTTTGTGATCAAATCGGCACTGAGCTGCGTTTTGCCTCTGTACATCACCCTAGATGCAATGGTCAGGTAGAAACTGCCAATAAACTAATAATCAACCTGTTGAAGAAGAAATTAGAGAACCTCAAAGGCAATTGGGCGGACCAGTTACCTTTAGTACTATGTGCTCTAAGAATGACTCCAACCTCAGCTACTAGAGAAACCCCTTTTAAATTATCTCATGGCTCAGAAGCTCTCATTCTAGTTGAGTTTGAAATAAGGAGCCCAAGGGTATTATTATCTCAACAGCATCAAGATACCTGGATGGAAGAAAATGACGAAGAACTGAAATGTAGCCTTAACCTCATTAAAGAGCTGAGGGATACGACAACCATTAGGCAAGAAGAGGTAAAGAGGTGAATCACCAAATACTTTGACAAAAAAGTTAGAGTTAAAGAGTTTGCTGTTGGAGATCTTGTCCTCGAGAAAGTGGACGCAGCAGTAAGGTCTGGCTCGATTGGAAAATTCAATCCAAATTTGAAAGGGCCATTCATTATCAAAGAAGTACTCAGGAATGGAGTCTATCGTCTCCAAACTTTTGAAGGGGAAGATCTATCCCACACTTGGAGTGGGGATGATCTCAAGCGTTTCTTTTCTTGAAAGCTTGTATTTTACATTTCTTTCTTTCCATTCTATATGCAAGCATTATGATGGTGTGGTTGTAACCTTTTGCATTACATGTATCGGAAGGAAAGTGTCGAGATAGATTTTTATCAAAGGCCAAAATCTAACCAAATGGGACATCGACGGATCCTACTTGCTACCCCCTCGACTTGAAGCTTGAGATGTAAATCTACCATGACCACAGGTAGCGGGGAGATTTCGCACTTGTGTAGTAGTAGCTCGCCAAGCTCGTGCGAATGAACTTTAGGATGTCGGGTCCTTGCTGACACCTGACACACCTCTACATCAAGGGAGGTCTGGGTGAATGTTCAGCTCGGTCATGCATAACAGGACATCATTATAGTCCTGATGATCCCTAGAGGAAAGCAATGCCTGTGAAACTCCTCAGTATGATCGCACCTGCCCTACTGATCATCATGCTCTGTAACCCTCGGAGACTCATTTGTGTAAGGATAGCCAAGGAGTGATCGGTAGCATCTATGACCATCGTCTGAGCCCTTGAGTGGCTAGGGTGTTACGATCTAAATGATCTCTTGAGGAAAGTAATGTTGGTGTAGCCTTGCAGCACGACTGCACCTGCCCTTTTGATCATTTAGAGTTGTTCACCTCTCTCTTCTCTTTTTCTTCTTAAGGCATTACAATCTAAATGATCTCTTGAGAAAATAAATGTCGGTGTAGCCTCACAGAATGAACGCACCTGCCCTTTTGATTATTTAGAGTTGTTCACCTCTCTCTTCTCTTTTTCTTCTTGGAGTATTACAAACTAAACGATCTCTTGAGGAAAGCAATACGGGTGTAGCCTCGCAGCATGATTGCACCTGCCCTTTTGATAATTTAGAGTTGTTCACCTCTCTCTTCTTTTTTTCTTCTTAGGGCATTACAATCTAAATGATCTCTTGAGGAAAGCAATGTCGGTGTAGCCTCGCAGCACGACCGCATCTGCCCTTTTGATCATTTTAGTTTGTATGCCTCTGACCGTCGAGATCTCTTCTTCTATTTAGGGTGTTACAATCGTAATGATCTCTTGAAGCAAGCAATGCCGGTGTAGCCTCGCAGCACGACCGCACCTGCCCTTTTTATCATTTCCAGTTGTACACCTCTCAATTCTCAAGTTTTTCCCCTTTTATTAAGAATGGGTCGTCTGAAAAATTGAGACAGCCAATCTCTTGAGCATCTGATGGTTTTAAAGGGGCGGTCTAAAGCATCAGAAACCGCCGCCTAAATTCATTGGTATTATGAAACTCTAGGCAGTCTGTAACATCTAAGATCGTCGTTTATAACTTTGCGTTAATATTCAATGGAGGAGCAGTCTGGAATATTTGAGACCGCCGATTGGATTATCATATAATATGCCAATTGAAAATGGGTTTGATATTAGATGCCCCCTTCTCTGAAAAAATATAAGGATTTTCATGAGTCCTCTCCTATAATGTAGCGATCTAGCAGAGCTGAGATCGCTAGTTATCCACCCTTAGCAGATATTTTTTGAGTATCAAGGAATCAATCTGGGTAGAATGATCATTGATGAAATCTCACTCTTATACTTTTATCAAGAAGCGATCTGAGTTATTAAAGACTGGAATTAGTCTCTTTCTCTAATATCATGCATCTTTGCAGATCGAGCGATCTAATGAAGGAGAGATTGCCATTATGAACTATCATTCTAAATCTGAATTACTATGCGGTTTTCTTATATGCAGCTATTATTTTCAAGTTCAGTAATATCTAAGGCATTGAGATCGAATGCCAGTTCTATCCCTAAAAATTGTGTTCGCATAATATCAAGCATCATTGCAGATTGAGCGATCTAATGTAGGATAGATCGCCATTATGAACAATCGTTGTAAATCTAAATTACTATGAGGTTTTCTTATATATGGTTATTATTTTCAAGCTCAGGAATACCTAAGGCATTGAGATCGAATGCCAGTTTTATCTCTAAGACCTGTGATCGCATGATACAGAGACCGAATGCCATTTTTTGCTATCAATGCTTCTTCAATTAAGGGTTATGATGAGGTCACAATTGGTAAGATCAACACAAGCTCCAAAGAGTAAGGAAAATATTCACATAAGAAAAGCAGGTATGCAAAAAATTGTTCCATTCCATTTTATACATTTACAATATTTCATCCAGTCTTGACAGTAGTGATCGAAAATTAAAAAGAACAAGGAAAATTACAAATATAGAAACTCTAGGCCATTTAACTATTCTTTGTACTCTTCGGAGACCGCTCATCCGATGACGAAGTATCAGCCTCTTCAGAAGACTCCGAGCTTTTGTTTGGAATTATGGACCCAGAACTCGAGCACACCGCAGAGCGTGTATCATTACCTTTAACATACTGGCTCTCGCTCGCCTCGTCTGCGCCCCCATCAATCTCAACATCATCTTCTTCTTCAACGGTCTCTACTGACGTGACCGACTACTCATCTATCAATTTTGCAGCGTCAGGAAAGAGGTCGGCAAATTTCACATCTTTAAATTCTTCAGGGAGACCGCCCCGATCACGGAGTTCATGATTGTCGATTTCACCGTCTCCTTTATATGTTGCATCATAACATTCTGAAAATCAAGATTTTCTGCATCATAACCCGCTTTCTTTGCTTGCTGCAAGAAGAAACCAATCAGGTCGTGCAGTCACAAAAAAGGAGAACGATAGGTCGTAGGTAAAGTAATACTTACATCCAACTCTTCTTGCAGGCGTTCAATGTTTCTCAGGGCTCCTCGAAGAGACCGACCCATATGATGGTTCAATATTGTGCTCCTGGAGGTCGCTTGTGCACAAGCATCAGGGAGCATATCGGTATCGAAATTATATGCCTCCCTAACATTTTTCTTCCTATAAAGGGCGGCGGTGACCGCGAAGGCATGACGGGTCAACTTTCCACTCCACGCGGGGAGGTCGGTAGATACCTTCACACTTTTTCCTTTAGCACTCACCTTAAGGAGGGATTTTCCCTTTGTGTCTTTTTTCTTCTTCCCAAAGCCGATCAAAGGGAAGAGTTCGTCGGCAGCCTCCGACTCGCTGCCAAGCTCCGCGGTCTCACGTTCAAGATCCCACTTCTTCCTCATCTCCCTCTGATTGAGTACCTCTTCAGTCGGTGCCACAGGGTCAACTTTGGGGACTGCAAAGGTTGCTGAAAGCAGAAAGTGTTAGAGAAAAATCAAGGATAAAATCGCTGAGACCGCAACAGATCGTTAAAAATGTCTTACATTCTTCTGGAGTAATTTTGGCGATCTCTGACCAGATCGACAGATAGTAAATCAGGTCGAACAGCTTATTCCATAAGATCGATTTCCTCCTTCAGGAGGTTTTGGGATGCCGAATACTACATTAGCTTGGCGAAACGGCGTGGACTTGAGACTGCCAAGATCGGGTTTGAACACCAAGAATCTCTCTGTCCAGAAAGAGATCTTGTTCGGGAGGTTGAGTACCTTGATCCCGTTGCAGTAAAATTAGAGAAGACCTTTGAATTCTTCCTTCCTTTTTCCTTCTTTCAGCGACTTCACAAAGAAGGTCGCAAGGAACAGATTCATTATAAATCTAATTCTTGCCGATATCAGATAATTGATGAAAATGGTCATGAGACCAATTGAGTTCAGCAGGAGCTGAGCAATCGCAATACCAAAATACTCCATGAGCTTCAGAGCCTCCCAAGGGAGAGGAAATGTCAGGCCGTAATCAAAGTGATCGATTGGGATGATAAATTTGTTTTCCTCCCCAAAGTTCAACCCTTCTTCCTCTGCGGGCAATCTAACAATGATCTGATTCTGGATCATGTGTCTCTCCAAAAAGTTCAAATATTCTTCTCTGGAAAGTAGACATGGCTTATGATCGACTTCAAGGAAAATTTCAGTAGCCAAAGCGCTAGCGGTCGCCATTTTTTGAGTTCGCTGAGACCGATGTTTTGAATGCATTCAAAAAGTGTGAGATATGAAATCCAAACCCGATTATTTATAGAAGCTGAAGGATATTTTAGTAATGATTGCATTTTTCGGAGACCGTCCAACAAGTATGCCAGATCGCTGAACCTGCATAAGTTGAGAAAACAACAAGCAATATTCTCGATCTCAAGAAATTGAGATTGGCATTACAGCAAATTAAGAGATCGCATAAGAAGGAAACCGAATTATCGCAGCACATTTATTACAAAGTTGAATCATCCAGATTAAATGTTCCGAGGTCACAAAAAAATTAATATTTTGTCTATCTCCTAGCCTGATGATTTCTCCCAATGAAGGTCGTGACGTCCTGCATCTCATTAACGGCGGACAGAGACACCGAGCTCTGGTTTGCTGACATCACAGCTCGGTGAATCTTCACGACCTCCTTGTCTACCTGCTCCATGGGAATCACAATGATCTCAGAAGTTGGTATCTCTTCTGGAAGACCGCCAGAAGTTCCCTTCCTTATTGACATTTTAACAGGGCCACCTATAAATGTTGCAACCTCAACGGACAGGGCGGCGGCTTTCCCCTTATAATATTCTGCATCTTTTTTAGCTTTTTGGAGCGCTCGATTGAGCTCGACATTATTAAGATCACATTTCTCGCTAACTTGTTTCACTTTAGCGCGTAGCTTCTCTTCTAAATCGGCGATTAGAAGTCGAAGATGATCGTCTAGTGCTCTCTCCCGAGCTATCATTGAGCGGACATCCTCAAACACGGGCTTGAGAATGTCAGCGAGATGCGGAGGAATCACCAGCTTTTGTGAGATCTCCCCTTCTTCAGAAATCTCTGCGACCTCACCGATATCCGCGATCAAAAGAAGAAAATAGTTAGCTCAACTGCAAAAACTCAAGATTGGAAAAGTCTGTGTAAAGAGAATACTTGGAAAGAAAATGAGACCGCAGTCACGTAAGGTACTTTCAACATCTTTCGTGACCACAGGGCTTGCGGTCAGCAAAAGGCAATCTTATCCCCTTAAGCGCTCAAGGTCAATTCTTTCCAATTCTCTCTTCTGCGACCTCTCTCCTTCTTTTATTCTTCTTTTTAATTTTGCATTACTGACGAGGATGTCATCGGTTTCTATGATGATGATATCATGCCACTCTTTTGGAGACCTAGGTCGAGGAGCGGGCAAAGGATGAAACTCTTTCGGTCTCATAGTCAGCTTTTCCTTACCAGTTTGCAGAGCAGAGACCGCTGCGGCGCGGTCTGCTGCTGCTTTGTCCACTTTAGTTTCCCGGGCAGCAGAAAGATTTGTTAGATCGCCAGAGAGTACGATCTTCTCTTTCTTGATTTGTCGAATTCTTTCCTCATCTTCCTTCTCCTCATCGGTAAGCTTCATTTTCTTCCTCTTATCCTTCTTCTATCCCTCTTCAGCAGTCAATACGACCCCCTCCTTGGCCTCATTCTTCTTTTTCTCAATGGCGGTCTCCACTGTGTTGGATCGGTAGGCGCCCTTAGAGGGGGGGGGGTGAATAAGGGTTTTAAAAACTTATACGGCCCCCCTTGGCCTCATATGGATTTTGTTATCCTGCACACTTAAACACACAAGATCAAATACACATAGGTTTTTTATTCTCAAACCTAGGAGATGCGGAAGACCATGTTCCAACAAACTCCCCCTTTTGATAATAACAAAACCATTAATGATAAATCAGAGCATTAATAAATAAGCATGATGAAACTTACTTGTGTGTGTGGGAGTGATGACTTAGGATAATTATCGATTTTAGCATTTAGAATTGCTCCCCCTAAATACATGCTCCCCCTAAGTGAATGCTCCCCTAATATGTAAGTTATCATCTTAATTAAGCATGTTAGTTTTCTATTTTGATAGCTGATTATATTTATCATGTTAGTTCTCCTCCTTTTGTTATTAGCAAAAGTGGGTAAGGAAGCAAAACACAAAAAAAAATTTGATAATAAGATAAAGGCATGATCGAGCTTATAGAGAGAAGGAAATAATAAGGAGTTTTAGAATACTTTTCATTGAAATAGATCAGAGTTTGAGTATTACAACATTTTCATAAATCAGAGTTTGTAGCATAAAAAAGATGTAATGATTTCCAAGTAACTAAACTACCCAGACAATATGTCTACACCCTAGCCCCGTACTAAGTGACGGATGGGCATGAGGAGCTGCAAACATACCGTAGGTTGGGGTGTTAGTCCCATATGCAAACACTAGACAAAACTCACCTTAACACTCTTTCCCCCAGTGCCTCGCAAGGCCCCACTGGAACCCTCCCCGGTTAAGGACAAGACATGACTAGAGATAAAAGTTATCTAATGTCTACAACCCTACGCCCCGCTATGGTGAGAAATGAAGTTATGGATAATAATTATTGGAAACATTTAAGCATTTTAAATCTAGTGACATAGCCTCTTGATTTATATTTTTATTTGAATTTTTTTAAACAAACAACTCACGTAGCTATTTAGAAATCCATTAATGAATCAGAGTTTTAGCATTATAATATTTAGAATAACCAATATAAATTCTACCAAGTAAGTCTACCATTTGTTGAAAAAGGAATTTTGGTATTTAAGACTTAGATATAAGCATGAAAGTGCAAGGTAAAACAATTATATGGTTATGATGCGGAAGACTTATAGAAATACAAGAAACATCTTATTGTAATCAATGATGATCCATAAAAAGATATATGAGTTAAATTTCAAAAAGAAGATGTTTTTGTAAATCATTGTTCAAGTAAAATCTTTAAGTTTAACAATAAAGTAACCAAGCATGAAATAATGTAATCAAAAAGAGAGTACTACAATGTTATGTTAATTCACAATTTCAAAACATACTAATTATTGTAGAAAGCAGGCTAGGTTATCTAGTGCATTTCATAAATCAAGAGTAGTATAGAATTTGCATTAGGATCCAATACTCATGAGAAGAAGTGTTATGGAAGTTAATGATGTGCACGTATGTGTATTTTGAATAGAGTAAACAAATGTTTTAATCAAAAATACTAGAGATATGTAAAGTAAAGAGCACAATAAAACACAAATAATTTTACTTCCACACACTTCAATGCACAAAAAAAATATACAACTACCAAGGTGCTTTGCACACACAATGCTCATTAAGACTTATCAGGGTGCAAAGTAGTGCTTGGGGGATCACACAAGTTTATTCTTCAATTATTGATTTTTTTTGCTGTGATCCGGTGTACTTAAGAATAAGTGGTTTTTATTTTGAAAGAAAGATATGGTTTGCACAAGACACTTTACTATTCTTTCCAAGGTGCTCAACCTCACAATGTTTATTAAGACTTATCAGGAGGTTCAAGTAGTGCTTGGTGGAGTTATCTTTGTCACTTTATTTTATGATTTTTGTTTTGTACAAAGGTCTCCGAATACACTTGTTTTGCAAACCAATAGAATTTATGAAAGCATAACCACTTTTCTTAACTTTTAAAAGTGCAAATAAAAGGTTGTGTAGGTAAGATACTTGTGCAGTTTTAATTCATTGTACTATTACAGAACATACACAAGCATTTTTCGATTAAAACATATGTAGACAATGCCAAAAAGAGTGAGTGAATAAATACCATTATCAAACATAAAACATTTGCTCATACTTAGAGGCATGCTAAGCTTGGTTCTACACAACTTTTACAATATAATTTATGCACATGAGTTTAGAAGTACCAAGGCATGATAAAGATAATGTTCAAAGTAGTTTGAAAATATGAATCACAACATTGTAGAAAGTCTTAAATGATAGAAGAAATCATGCTTGATTTTCTCAATAAAGTCCATACAGTATTTTTGATATTTTTGCGAAATAATTTTAATTTAAAGTTTGAACTCTTATAATTTGATCTTAGACTTCCCGAGGTCTACCCTGTGAGAGGTTCGCCCGGTACTAGGAGATGTGATGGGATGATAGCCCAAATCTCCCTTTCCCAAGATACATGTAAATAGAAAAGTTAAGTTCAAAAATAACAATTTTTGGTACTTTTTTTTGTTTTATATTTTTGTATTTGATTTTTGCATATAGGAATAGAATTCAAACTAATATCCAAAGACAAAAAAAAATATTCTTTTTGTAATTTGGCTTTTGTAATTTTGTATTTTAATTTTTCAAAAACAAGTACAGGCAGAATTGCAAAAATGAGTAGTACATATAAAATAATATATTTTTATTGATTTTTCAGAATTTTAAAATTTCAGAAAATCAGACACTTGAGCTAGCACCGGCGTTAATTCCTAGCGCCTGCATTATCTCACAGAGAATGCTTATTTTAATCATATATCTTAGATTTTCTTCGATTTTGCTTCTGATTTTTCTTAATTATGTTTGTGCAATGTACGACCTGTCTAATGAAGTGAAAAGACGAGAAGAAATCGCAAAAAGTTGCGGAAGTTAAAATTTTAGTACATGGGTTTCACATTCATTAAAGTTCCATATTCATTAAACCTTAATTCTTGAGTTTTGCACAACCATTTAACCTTAATTATTATTGAATATGCAAACAAAGAAGATATGATTAATGTTATGTCAAAGTTTGATAGTGTTTCAACTTACAGACCTAGAATGAAGTGAAGATTCCATTTGACTTGATTTTGTTGATATCACGATGATTCTAAGGTCCAAACTTGACATAAATCACAATGCGTACATAATACACCAACCATGGTAAACAATTATAATGTCAATTGTTATCATATAATTCATATACATATGATAGAGATAGTTGTTTTTAGATGATTTTTTTATTGTGAACAAAGACAACCATATTTTAAAGCTAAGCTTTCATTTAGATCTTGAACTTTCTTTTAGATCATGTTATTTCTCTAAACCACTTGTTGGTGAAGGCTAAAAAGCTTAATAGCCTAATTACTTGAGTTAATTTAAAATATCTTATAGCATATTTATAATTTGATTTATATGGATAATATAAGATATTTATAGGCAACGAAGATTAGAGAGATAGATAGGTCATCAAAATTAGATATGACTTTTGAATTTTGATCAATTTTATTTTATAGACATATTAGGCTTTTAAGAGATAAGATCATATTTTCAATACTGTATATGATGACCATGACATGATAGTTCAAAAGGAAAACAACAAGAGAAAAATAAAAAGGACATTAAAGCACATCATGAAGTAGAAATTTGTATATCTTATTTTGAAAAGTTTCTACTTCATGCATTTGATGATACCTAATGAATAAGTGTTTTAGGTGTCCAAAGGGGACCATGTGGGATGGTTCCTTTGGGTACCCAAATATAGCGAGATGGATTTTGGGGAGACAAGTACGAATGAACCCTTTCAAGTGGAGTTACAGTTTCATCTTTAATTTTGGGTCTCCACTCATACTTAGGTTTAATATTATAATTTTGCATTAAATTTCCATATTCATTAAATTTAGGCTTAAAATAATGATGACATTTGAAATCATTTTTCATAGGAAATTTTTGCATATTTGAATTTAATTTAGGAGATACATAATTTTGTAAATAATGGTGATTTTGATTTTGATTTACAAATCCTTTCCATTTCTTACTCCCATTATTAGACTTAGTTACGATATTCATATTCATATTCAACTTGCTTTTAGATATTTGTTGATATTGTGAATTTTTATTTATAATTTTCATAAGCAAATTGATTTTTGATTTTAATTCATCATTCTTGATCTTTAGATTATGCCTAGCTTTATTATAAGCTATTGTGCTATTTTTAAGAGTAGAAATAATAGAGTCAATATGATTTTGATAATCATTTCTAAATACCTCAAATGTTTCATCCATCTCCTTGATTTCAATTTTATAATTTTGGCATGTAGCACAATCACTTTTCAAAGATGAATTTTCTAAAGATAATTTTTTATTAATTTCTTTTACAAAAATAATTTCTTTTTCAAGTTCCTTATTTTTTTTCTTTAATATTATTACAATCAAAACAAGGTTTTGTATTTTCAATTGAAGTGACATGGGTAAAGCTAGATAAATCAGAACTTGATTCTACTTTAACTTTTGCTTTTAAATTAAATCTTTATTTTTAAGCGCAATTTGCAATTCGCATTTTTTAATTTCTTAATTTTGCGCTTTGTAATTTGTAGCAATTGTAAAGTAGAAATAGAGTTACAAACAATAAGGGAATTTGATTTCCTTACAGTGCTATTGGAAGAGGGAAGATTTGAACTAATAGTTCCTTTGACATCCTTTTGGCACTCCTCTTCCATTAATACCATATCATCATCCCTTCGCTTGATGTGCCTTCCATGGATCCATCATTGGTGGAGCATTCTTGAATACCTGTGCAGGCTTGCATATTCTCCGGTTCTTGTGATTGTTCCAGACCTACAGAAGGAGAATCATAAGTTATTTCAAGAAAATTCCACATCTCGTATGCAGTAGGAAAATTATGAATGAGTTTGGAAATAGTATGATCTATCGCACAAAATAGACTATTCATAGATTTTGCACTTAAAACCATTTCGTATTTATTTAATATGCTGGGAGGTTTTTTGATAGTAATATTCCAAACTTTTTCATCTAAACGTTTAAGAAAATTTTCCATTACTATTTTCCATCCTTTATAATTTCTTCCTTCAAATAACGGTGGTTTAAGAGATTTTTCTTCTTCATAAAAATTTACCCCACTAGTAGAAGCGAGATCATGAGACACCATTATTCTCAGTTGTTAAGCCGATTTGGAATAACCTAGCTCTGATACCACTTGTTGGATCGGTAGGCGCCCTTAGAGGGGGGGTGAATAAGGGTTTTAAAAACTTATATTATATTTTGAAATACTTGCTTATGATAAGAGATCAAAATAGTGATTTTGAATAAAGGTCTAAATGGTTTTATAATAAAGGAGATGATAATAAACAATTTAGAGAAATGAAGAACAAATCAATTTTATTACACAAAGAGAGACATGATTATTATTAATAAAATTGATTACAATTTTTTGATTTCAATGACGCTAGAAATCAAAGCGAAATATGAAAGACTCTTTTTGTTTTCTATACCGACTCGTATCCCCACGAACCAGTTGGCTTTAGGCGATCCTTCCCCGGATATGGCCTCAAGCTGCTCTAGACAACCCTTCCCCGAATATGGCCTCGAGCACCCCCTACACCTACACCCGAGACCTAGTTGCCAATACGAGGCGAATTTCTTCCCTAAGTCCTACCCAGACCTAGTCGCCAACACGAGGCGAATTTACTACATGATTTACAAGAAAAGATGTGAAATACAAAGACAATAATATAAAACTCCCTATAGGTGGATCTCTTGGAGAAGTAGACGAAGACGCAGAGTATGGTCGTAGTCGATGCGGTCTTTCATCACAATGATGACGCGTGTTGAAATCTTCTCCACGGATCTCCTTAAGCCTTTATGTTGTGGCACGAAGCTCTGGAATTTTTGATCTCAAGAGGATGAGGAAGAGGGAGCCAAGAGGTCCTTTTTGTAGACTTAGCGCTAGCGTCTGCGCTGGTGCTACTGTCGGCGTTATCCCATTTTAGGACATATTCTACGCGGCAAAATCTTCAATCTCAGGAAACAATTCTCTCTTGCCTTCTGTGCTCTGCGCTACCGCCTGCGCTATCAGATACCGCCAGGCGCTATCTCCTTCTATATGTGCTCACGGAATTGCGCTTAAGCATTCTTTTCGTCGATCGAATTTTCGTCGACCGGAGTTCGTCAAGCGGGCTTCATCATTCGTCGATCGAAAATTCTTCGAACAGAGAATCGTCGAATGCAAGATCGTTGAACGCAGATTCAATTTCGTCGAACCCAGCTTCCATTCTTAGTGGCTTGATTTCGTCGATCGCAGCTTCAAGTTCGTCGGACGGGCTTCCTCATTCGTCGAACGGAAATTCGTCGAATGCAAGATCGTCGAACGCAAGATCTATTTCGTCGAGCGCAGCTTACAGTTCGTCGAGTGAAAGCTAACGTCGGCGCTAGATGATACCGCCGACGCTAGAAGGAGTTTTGGATTTGATGCCTCAAATTTGGGAGCAACCTTCTTATGTAATCCTTGAGTCATGTGGACTTTGTTATCCTGCACAATTAGACACACAAGATCAAATACACATAGGTTTTGTTATTCTTAAACCTAGGAGATGCGGAAGACCATGTTCCAACACACTGGCCTCCTTCTCTTTCTTCTCTTTGTCCGCAGCGACCAATATTGCCCCCTCTTTGTCCTCCTTTTTCTTCTTTTCAGCGGCGATCAACATCGCATCCTCCTTTTCTTTTCTTTTCTTTCTTTTTCCACAGCGACCTGCGCTGCCTTTTTCTCCTCCATTTTCTCCCTCTCTTCCTTCTCTTTTTTCTCCGCCTCAGCCTTCTGCCTGGCTACTTCCTCTGCGGCCTTCTCCCTTTCAGCGGTCTCTTCCTCTTCAGTGGCCTCCCGAAGGTTCTCAATTTCAAAGGGATTGAGCACCTGCAAGATCGAATGAACAAAATCGTTAGAAGAGTCTTCCTCAAGGTAAGCGATCAACTCTGAATCCACTCCCTTTGTAGGAACCGAGATCGCAGGAGGAAAAAGGAGATCGGTCACTTTTTTATTCTCGCCTCCTTATCTTTTCTTGGCAGTCTTAATAGGAGAACAGATACTTTTCCTCTTTGTCATTTTTGCAGCTTCTTGCTTGTTTGTGATCTGCTGTCTCATTTTCTCTGCTGAGGACTTTTTCTCTTGCATCTAAGCTTTTATAGCTTCAGTAGAAGCGGTCTCGTCGGTCTGGGCAATGACCTGGCTGAGTATCGTTTCAGACTTATGGCAATCAAAGGTGATAGAAAGATCTTGAAGATTCAGCACAGGAGGACCTGAGGAGTCCACCGACAAATCGACAAGCTTGGAGGTCGGCAGGACCACATCTCCCTTCAATGTTTCCGGCTGTTTCCCTTCCAAGGAAGACCTGGCAATCTCTTTTCCTGGATCTACCATGGCAGAAACCATAGAGATCTTGACCGCCATCGCTTTCTTAGAGCTAGCGGTCCCTTTTCCTTTTGGCGAAGTTACCTTGGGCGCCCCTTTGGCCAGAGATCGATTGGTCAGGCGGTTTAGCATATTCGTCATCTTAAAGAACAGTTGCGGTCTAAAAAATAGTGATCGCTGACCGTACAAGCTCGCAGTTCCTTCCAGAAAGTTTTGAATTATGAAGACTTGATCTCATATTTATAGTTTCTCGCGCATTTATTGTGGTCACGGTCTTAGTGGTCAAAGTGGGTATTTTCAAAGTTCTAGCGAAACTTGAAAATGTATGGGGATCATGTTTGCCCGGAAGTCCACGACCTCTCTTCTCCAGTTAGAATGGACTGTTCCAGCGGTCTCAAATACGGGAGACCGCCCAGACCTCCTACCTCCATTGGCATTCTTCCTAAAACATATGCGGTCAGACTCCTGGGTGATCGCCAGACAGCGCGGTCAGGGCCTTTTCTTCTCATTTGTTATTTGCACCCCTTATCTTTGGCACGGCTCTCCTGTATCCCGGGTAGCCCATAATTTTTGGATCTGCCCATTTGGGCAGCCTTCGCGTCTATACATAGAGGGGTAGGGGTACCAGAAAAAAGGACTTTTGGCTTCAAGCCTCCAGCTTACGATCTGTGTAAGCGGTCTCGAATTCTGTCACCTTCCTACCTCCCACTCTGACCTGTTCTAGACCCCCTCCTGTAACCTCTTTTGAGATTAATCAGAGCAATTTTTCTCTCAGAGGTCTCCCCACTGGCATTCTCCGTCCCAAGTAACCTGCACTCTGTAGTCTCCCCCATCTCCTTTTACTGTGAGTTTTAGAGGTATAATTTTTGTGCAAACAACACGAATTCTATAAGATGCTTGTATTTACTGCGCATGGATCTGTTTGGTCCAATGCCAATTCAAAGTTTAGGAGGGAAGCTATATACTCTTGTGATAGTTGATGATCACTCTAAATTCACATGTGTATTCTTCTACAAAAAGAAGTCAGATACTCTTGACATCTTAATGTCATTTGTCAAGTCTATTCAGAATGAAATGGACTGTTCAGTGGTCAAAATGAGACGTAACCATAGAACAGAATTTCAGTCTGGTGTTATGACAAATTTCTGTCAAGAACAAGGTATCTCCTAAGAATTTTCTTCTCCTAGAACCCCACAACAGAATAGGGTGGCTGGGAGAAAGAATAGGATCCTTATTGAGGCTGGTAGAACATAGCTAAGTGACTTCTTATTGCCAGAATATTTCTGGTATGAGGCTATCTAAATAGCATGTCATGTGCTGAATAGGGCATATATTACCAAAAATCACAAGAAAACTCCATATGAACTGTTGAAAGGCAGAAAACCCACTGTATCCTATTTTAGAATCTTTGGAATTAATTGTTTCATCTTAAATAATGAAAAAGTTTACTTAACTAAGTTTGCAGAGAAAAGCAGTGAGGGTATTCTTGTTGGATACAACTCCCATAGCAGAGCATATAGGGTGTTCAACAATAATACTGAAGTAGTAGAAGAGTCAATTTATGTTGTATTTGATGAGACTAGCCTGATCTACAAGGACTGGTCTAGTTCTTCTAATGTTGCAGGTACTGAACTTAAAATGAAAGAGCTGTCTATAGAGGACAAGCCTGTTGCCAATGATATCACCTCACCTGCTGCAATAGTTAGAGAACAAGGACAATCATCAGGTGAACCACAAGTTGTTGGTGAAGGAGAACAACAGGGTATTTAACATGCTGAATAGGAAAAACTGAAGCTGGTGCACAGGGGATTACAAAAAGGCTGCCACCTGCTATTAGACACTTGAGAGACCATCCCAGAAATATGATCATTGGAGATGCAAGCTAGGGAGTCACAACTAGGAGCAAAACTCACAATGAAGCAATGTTCCTGAGCTTCCTCTCCCAGGTAGAGCCAAAGAAATTTGAAGAAGCAAATGGAGACCCATTCTGTAAAATGGCCATGCAGGAATAATTGAATCTGTTCAAAAGGTGCAAGGTATGGAAGTTGGTTCCAAGACCTAAAGGACAGAACATAATTGGAACAAAATGGGTCTACACGAACAAGATGGATGAGAATGGAGTAATTGTGAAGAACAAGACAATACTTGTAGTAAAAGGCTATAGACAAGAAGAAGGTATTGACTTTGACCAGACCTTTGCACCAAAGGCAAGGCTATAGGCCATCAGATTATTTCTTGCATATGCTGCCCACAAAGGATTCAAGGTCTACCAAATGGATGTGAAGTCAGCTTTCCTGAATGGTGACATAAAGGAAAGAAGTATATGTAGAACAACCATCAGGTTTTGTCAATCCATCCTTTCCTGACTATGTGTACTATCTTAGAAAAGCTCTATATGGCTTAAAATATGACCCAAGGGCTTGGTATGAAACCTTGTCTACCTTCCTTCTTAAGAATAAATTATCGAGGGGGAGGATAGACAAAACATTATATCTACGAGAAGTGAAAGGCAAGTGTCTCTTAGTCCAAATATATGTTGATGACATCATATTTGGGTCTAGAGATGATAACCTTTGCAAGATGTCTGCTAACATGATGTAAGGGGAATTTGAAATGAGCAGTATGGGAGAGCTTAAGTATTTCTTAGGCCTCCAGGTGAAACAATCTGAAGATGGAATATTCATCTCCCAGACTAAGTTTAACAAGGAGTTAATTAAGAAATTTTTAATGGAGAGTGCCTCCACCATGAAAACTTCTATGGGGTCAAATTTATCCCTTGACAAGGATGAGAAAGGGAAACCTTTTGATGAGACCTTGTGCAGGTGTATAATTGGCTCCATCCTCTATTTAACTGCATGTACACCTGATATCATGTATGTTACATATGTATGTGCTAGGTACCAGACTTGCCCCAAGGAATCTCATTACTCAGCTACAAAGAGGATTCTGAGATACCTTATGAGCACACCACATCTTGGCCTATGGTACCCTAGGAATAATGATTTTGAACTAATAGGGTATTCATATGCAGATTTTGCATGATGTAGACAGAATAGGAAAAATAAATCAGAGACATGCCAATTCCTTGTGAGAAAACTAATTTCCTGGAGTAGCAAGAAGCAAACTAGTTTTGTTATTTCAACAGTAGAGTCAGAATACATATCAGTTGGATGGTGTTGTGCACAATTGTTGTGGATTCAACATTAATTGCAGGACAACAATCTACTGCTAAGTAAAACTCCAATGTTTTGTGAGTCATCTAGTGCAATTTCAATTGTTAAGAATCCTGTGTCACATAGTAGGACTAAGAACATTGAAATTAGGTATCACTTTATCAGAGGACATATTGAGAAGGAAGACATCTGCCTCGAGTTTGTCCACACTGACAAACAATTGGCAGATATCTTCATCAAGCCTTTGGATGAAGCAAGATTCAATTTCTTCAAAATAGAACTGGGCATGCTCAATTTAGAATAACTCTAGCAGAGCTGCCCTTACTTATTGATTATTATTATTACAATTTTCATCTAGTATGTGTTATGGCACTAACAAAGCATGCATGTTATCACTGGGAAAGCTGGGAGTAACTTACAAAAGAAGTGTACATACTGCTTTGTGCATAAGAGCATTCAAAGACCATATCGTTTTGTCCACAAAATGATATCATCGTGATGACACAACAATACCCTCCTGCTTATCTGTCAAATTAGAAATTCTACATGAATTGATCTCAGCCATTGGATCTGAACTTGATCAAATCCCAGGTACGTGACTTTTTTCTTTTCAAAATAAAATGTATAAATAGGTGTCAAAAATCTTGAAATTACAACATTACCTACATTTACCCTAAAAAGTCAACATGTGCTCTACGTCTTGCGGAGGTAGACAAGTCGATACATCTCAGCTCACTTTCAAGTGTCAAAGAAATGGCTCCAAAGGGAGAAGGATATATGTATGAAGGCAGTGAAGTGGTGAGAGATGGTTTTCAGAAAGCCTCAAAAGAGATTCAAGTAGTTATAAGATGGCTCGACTCCATCGAATTGCAGTTCATGATGTCTGAACCAACTGTGATCATGAGAAGGGAGGTGCTTGAGTTCTATTCCAATGCCAAATTTGGCTCATATAGGAAGTCAATCAAGAGTATGATAAATGGAATGAAAGTGAAGGTGACCTCTAAGAGACTGGCCAAAGTTCAAAAGCTACCCCCATTTGCTAATGGAGAAGAAGATGAAGAGGTCACCAAGAAGGACCTAGATGATGCCCTAAAATGGTGTGGGCACTCTAAGAAGACTTATGGGTCCTTAGAAAGGAAGCACTTCAATCAACAAGGAAATTTGCTGGCTGATATAGTTCGGAAAGCCCTCCTATGCAAGGTAAGGTCCCATGATAGAATCTCCAAGCCAATGTTTGACCTTATGGAAAGGATAATTCTAATCAAGAAAACAAATTGTGATCAGATTGTCTTATTAAAAATTTAAGAAAGCTTTCAATTACCAAACCTTGGTAGAATACTATCCCTCTACTTACTCCAGTCATATCCTGATCACTTTAACAAGAAATTGGAAGTCAAAACCCATCACATGAGGAGAATGGACACTAAAGTACAAAAAAGGTGGGAGAAGGTTTTGACAAGGTCTCCTAAGGGGAAGAAGGTAGTGAAAGATGTAGAAAGTTAAGAAGAAAGCCCCTCCTCTGGAAGTGAGCCAATGCATCATCCCAATCTTTCAAGTTCTGAAGGGGAGGTGGAGCAAAGGGACTTTACAATTTAGGTTTCAGTTAAAAGCACTGAACCAGGTACCACTAAAGGTGATGCTCATGGTGGAGAAATGGAGCTTGCAGGAAATCTTGATGACTCCTTGGGAAACATGTCTGACAGAAGAATTAGAGATGGTGTTGCAAGTGAGGGGGAGCATGACACTGAGGCCCCTGCTCAAGTAGAAGAAGTGATCCATAAAATCACTGAGGTTGAGGATTCTATCAACACTGGAGTAGGAGTCCAAAAGGAGCAATTTGAAGTTCCTGAGGATAAAGTGAGACAAACTTCTATAAGAAGATCTCCTTCTCCAATATTTGAGGAAGCAGAAGAAATGTGAGAATTCTTCCAGGAGGTCATCAAGAAAAAGTTGAGCTTGAACCTGAAAGGACAACCTCCTCCAAAGGCCAAATGCCAGAAGAGTCCTCAATGCTGAATCAAATTAAGATGCTTCTGGAAGAGTAAAGATCTAAAATTGAAGATTATGTTGATACTACTGTCAATGATCTAAGAAGAGATCTGTCCAATGAAACTGCAGGTCTGAGGATAGAAATGAATCTTCTAAAAGAACACACCTTCAATTTCTTTATGATAGAATCTCCAGCAGTAGATCATAATGCTAAACAGCTGGAACTAACCCACAAGGTTCTAGCTGATATTATTGAAAATCAATGTGCCACATCTGAGAATATGGAGGATGCTTTCAAAGCTACATCTAGGGAAATAGTTGAGCACAGAAGGATTACACTCAATAGATTGGACTTCTGCAGTCAGGAGCTGGACCACCATCTTCTAGAAACAAAGAATCATCTAACTGATGGAATCAATATGCTGAAGGACAAGATTCTAAATTTTTAAGACAATCAGCAAAAGGACTTATCTGAAGAAGTATTAAAGGTGGAGAGATCAATGATAAATTCCAGTGGTGAGCATGCCATCTGGACCTCTAATTCTATAAGGGAAACAATGAACCTTCCCACTATCTATTATGATGAACCTGTTGAAGTACCTATTGCTTCCCCTGCCACATCTGACGTACTTGCTGCTGTTGAACAATACAAAGGGAAGTAGATTGCATCTGAGGAGGATGAAATCAAGCTAAGAAAGAAAAGCTATAGGGAGGAAATGGAAAAGAAACATGATTAAGAGCAGTGAAGCCCCAAATCAAGGGAAATCATCTTAGCAGCATGGGAACATATCAGGACAAAGAAAACTGAAAGGGCCAAATTGTACAACACCCATGAGTGGACCGAGTATGAAAATCAAGAAGCAATAAGAAGAATCCACAAAAGAGACAAGCTGGCAGGAAAGATTCCAGGAGATGCATAAGAGAAAAGAAAAAGGAAGCTGCTACCAAGAAAGCAAGAGGTGGAATAGTCATAAGGGAACCTGAAGCATATTTGGCTTCATTTTATGGGCAAATATAGAAATGCTTTAAAATTCAAAACATTTCAACACTTATAAATTTATAATATGATGATGATATGTCTTGTGTTGTGCACTGCAATGTTCTGAATATTGTCTATTCTCTGCTCTTATTGTCTGTTAATTTTCATTATTGTGCTTTATCATTGACTGGTTATGACTTCTTCAAATAGGGGGAGATTGTTGGGAACACTGCCCACAATGTTCCAGATTTGGAGAAGTCCCTAAGTTAATGATAAGTACATTTTGTATTTGATATCTACATTATGTGACATGAGTAGGTTGGGATATCATATATCTTATATATAATATTTGGAGATCAAGCACAAAATCTCTAAGTAATATATCATCGTGTATGTGACACTCACATAACGATATCATTTTGACCACTCACAGAAGGCAACAAAAGAAGTCAGTCAACAATGACATGATAATAAGAAGAACACAATGATATCGTCATGACAACAAGGTCCACACGATGATATCGTTGTGATAGCTCAAGGAAAATACCAAGGTATATATCATCGTGACAATAAGCTTCACGTGACGATAATATTGTGAGAGCTCAAGGAAAGTCTACAAAGGTATATATCATCGTGACAATAAGCTTCACATGATGATATCATTGTGAGAGCTCAAGGAAAGTACAAAGGTATATATCGTTATGACAACAAGCTTCACGCGACGATATCGTTGTGAGAGCTCAAGGAAAGTCTGTTAAGGTATATATCATCGTGAAAATAAGCTTCGCATGACGATATCATTGTGAGAGCTCAAGGAAATCCATCTAAGTTACTTATCATCATGACAACAAGGTGCACATGATGATATCGCTGCAAGAACTAGAGAAAGACTTGTTAAGTCACTTATCATTGTGACAACAAGGTCCACACGACGATATCATTGCAAGAGCACAAGAGAGAACTATTAAGTCATTTATCATTGTGTTAACCAACTTCACACAATGATATCATCCTGTCAAGCTCAGAAGACAGGAATTCAAATTGACGGAGATGACAAACACAGATGTCAAATCAATCACTTCT
Source organism: Dactylorhiza incarnata (assembly GCA_033032865.1). Classification (NCBI taxonomy): domain Eukaryota; kingdom Viridiplantae; phylum Streptophyta; class Magnoliopsida; order Asparagales; family Orchidaceae; genus Dactylorhiza; species Dactylorhiza incarnata. The sequence goes on along the minus strand of JAWHQI010000017.1, from coordinate 1,087,514 downwards.
AAAAAGTGTTCTGAGACAAAACCTTTTTAGGGTCTCCACTGTTTGAAGAGTCAGGGCTATAAAAGAATAAGAGAGGATCAGCAAACCCTAACTTCTTGAGCTTGATAACTTTGTGAAATCAAAAAGAGAAGAGCTTGCCAGCCATTAAAGTGTAATAGAACAGTAAAGTGCAAGCTTTCAAAAGAAGAAGAAGAAGAAGAAGAAGAAAAGTTTCAAGAAAAAGAAAGTTCTCATTCTAAAGAGCAAGAAGACTTCTAGTCTCATGGAAGCTCAGCATTAATCCTGATACTAAAGCATTTCTGATTGATCCAGTGTTGCTGTTGAAGAAGACTTTCTTTTCAGAAAGATATAAGAAGACTCAAGCTGCATAAAGAGTATCTTCTAGAGTCAAAATTTTGTAAGTAAATTCTACTATCTTCTTTGTTGTAAGATTTATCCAAGATCTGAGGTAGGGTTGTACTGCCAGCCTGAGTGTAGGGATGGGGAGAAGGCCTGAGTGTAAGGCTTTATTATAAGCCTGAGGTAGGGTCTTGTTGAGACCTGAGGTAGGATTCATAGGTGAATCTGAGTTGTAGGAGTGTTATCACTCTGAGGCAGGGTGGATGTTTGCACCTAAGGTAGGTTCCAAGGGGTGGATCTAAGCTAGGGAACTTGTAGAGTTCCTAAATTGTAGGAGTCAAGTACTCTGAGGAGTAAGATCTTTGATCTGAGTTTTTGGAGGAGTTGGCATAGTCTAGCACACTGCTAGATAGGTGGAGGGGGAAAGTGGATGTACCTTTAACTGGGGAACCATAATAAATTGTTATGTGTTATTCTATGTTGCTATTTTTACTTTTCCAAAGCTAGAACAGTTCACATTTCAAAAAAGGGACTAAATTCCCAGAAACACTTATTCCCCACCAGGTGATTAGACTATCTTGAACTATCATATATGATAAATTCTTAAAAAAGATTAGACTTACATTTGTCCTAAGCCGTCAAAAACAAAATGCTTGTTGGATCTGTAGGCGCCCTTAGAGGGGGGGTGAATAAGGGTTTTAGACTTTTTCTGATTATTAAAGAAAATAATTATCTATTGATACCGCCAGCGGTAGTGTTACCGCTCAACGTTAGTGACAGAGAAAATACGTTTAGGTTAAACAAATGAAAATCAGAGAGCACGAATTAGAGATGAAGAAACAAACATATTTTCATTAATATTAAATGGAAATAGTTATGATTACAAAAACTTTTCCCAATGATGCTTGGAAAGAGGCGACCAATGAAAACTCATTTGGTTTTCTATACCGACCCTTCTCCCAAGGACCGGTTGGCTTTAGCCTATCTCTCCCCAGATAAGGCCTCAAGCCGCTCTAGCCCTTTCCTCACCGGAAAGGCCTCGAGCACTCCCTAGATCTACACCCTAAACCTAGTCGCCAACGCGAGGCAAATTTCCCACTAGTCCCCGCAAGTCCCTAGTCGTCGTGTGGAGAATTCCTCTACCGAACAAAAGATATAAAGGTTACAATTTGAAACTAAAACAAAACACAAACTAAAAAACCCCTCAAAAAAAAGAACTTGATGTCGATGTAGATGCGATCAGATCGGTCTTCAAGTTCTTTGCGTTCATGAACGTTGACGGAGTTCTTCTGGCTGCTTGGGGAAGGCTCTCACAAGTGCTCTGAATATATGACTTCAATTCATTCTGTAACAGCAAGCAACAACAGAGGAAGCGCGCGTATTTAAATAGAATCAGGCGCTACCACCTACGGTAGTACTACCGCCCCGCGGTAGCCACATTAGGCAATGATCAAGCATGCAGATCGTGGCAGTTTAGGCAACTTTTGAGCGCCAAACTTTGAGCTTCGCCTAGCGCGCCGCAGTAACGCTAACGCTCCGCGATAGCGAGATAACCATCCTTCAGCCAATATATCCTTCCATTTGCTCCTCAATCAAATGTAGACGGGAGGATTCCAAAATCTACCGTCGGGTGGTAGTCATGCCGCGTCGTGGTAGAGCACGCTAAATATGCATCCCGCCAATCATTCCTTTTTCTCCACTGTTTCCTTCCCATCAATTGTTTCCATTTATGCTAGCGCCAGTGGGAGTTCTAACGCTCCGCGGTAGAGCACATCTCTTTTCGTCAAACGCATCTTCGTCGAACGGCCTCACATTTCGTCGAATGCAGTTTTCATTTCGTCGAACTCAATTTCATCGTACGCCAGTTCGTTGAATGGCATCTACTTTCATCGAACACCATTTCGTCGAGCACATCACATTTCATCGGACCGCTAGCGCCAGCGGTAGTGTTACCGCGCTGCGGTATCAACAGAGAATCATCCTAATGTCGCTTCGACGTCTTTCTTTTTCACAACAACTTCCTAGTGCAATATATTCTGCCTCGGTGGTAGAGAGGGAAACAGAATTTTGTTTTCTACTTGACCATGCAACTAGAGAAGGACCTAAGAAATGATAGGTACCACTAGTGCTTTTCCTATCTAATGAACACCCCGCATAATCAGAATCTGAATACCCATGCAAGAGAAAAGAATCATTATTTGGATACCAAAGTCCTAATTTAGATGTGCCGATTAGATATCAAAAAATTCGTTTCACCACTTTTAAATGAGATTCTTTTGGATTTACTTGAAATCTAGCGCATAAGCATACGACAAACATAATATCGGGTCTAGATGCACTAAGGTATAATAGGGATCCAATCATGCCTCTATATAACGTTTGGTCAATTGAAAATCTGGCTTCATCTTTTCCTAATTTTAGTGATGCGCTCATTGGAGTACTAGCTTGTTTCAAGTTTTCAAAACCAAAACGTTGTAGCATATCATGGACATATTTGGATTGATATATAAAAATTCCATCATTTCTTTGGGTTATTTGAAATCCTAAAAAATATGTTAGTTCACCCACTACACTCATCTCAAATTCATTTTGAATCATTAGAACAACTTCATTACACAACTCTTCATTAGTGGCTCCAAAAATAATATCATCAACATATATTTGTAAAATAATCAAATCATTATCAAAAAGCTTAATGAAGAGTGTGTTATCGGCACTACCCATTTTATAACCGTACTTTAATAAAAAAGATGTTAAGCGTTCATACCAAGCACGGGGGGCTTGTTTTAGACCATAAAGCGCTTTTTCTAATCTATATATATGATTTGGAAATTGTTTATCAATAAAGTCGGGGGGTTGTTCAACATAGACTTCTTCTTTAATTATCCCGTTTAAGAAAGCACTTTTAACATCCATTTGAAATAATTTAAACTTCTTATAACTCGCAAAAGCTAGAAAAATTCTAATCGATTCAAGGCGAGCAACGGGTGCAAATGTTTCATCAAAATCTACCCCCTCGATTTGAGAGTAAACTTGTGCCACTAATCGAGCTTTGTTCCTAGTTATTCTAGACTCTCCATCTAATTTATTTTTAAATATCCATTTGACACCATTAACGGGGTGATTAGATGGTCTTTCAACTAGTTTCCAAACCCTATTGCGTTCAAATTGATTCAATTCGTCATTCATAGCAATAAACCAAAATTCATCATTAAAAGCGGTGGAAATATTTTTCGGTTCTATTTCAGAAACAAAGCATAAGTTTGAAAAGGATTCATTAAAAGAAGAATGTGTCGTTACCCCCTTGATGGTTCTCCAATGATAAGCTCCCTTGGATGATCTCTTATAAATCGAAGCACACTAGGAGGTACGAACTCCTCTTGAACCGTCTCTACTTCTTTTTCTTCTCCAAGTGGTTCATCATCATCATGCTCCAATGGTGAAAGAGGTTCATCTTCATTACCTGCACAAGTAGAATCTACACAAGGCACAAGTTCATCAAACTTCACATGAATAGACTCTTCAAACTTTTTAGATTTTTTATTATATATTCTATATGTTTTGCTAGTGGAAGAGTAACCAAGAAAAATACCATCATCACATTTTTCATCAAATTTAGCTAATGCATCCTTGGTGTTTAGGATAAAACATTTATGACCAAAAACATGAAAATACGATACATTAGGTTTCTTTTGAAAATACAATTCATATGTGGTTAATTTCAGAATAGGGCGAAGCATGACATGATTTATGACATAGCATGATGTATTTACGGCTTCGGCCCAAAAATATTTAGGCAACCCATACTCGGATAGCATAGTGCGTGCGAGTTCTTGAAGAGTTCTATTTTTCCTCTCCACCGCACCGTTTTGTTGGGGGTGCGTGGAGCGGAAAATTCGTGCTTAATACCTAGATTATTACAGAAAGTGGTGAAGCTATCGTTTTCAAATTCCCCTCCATGATCTGATCGTATACACTTGATTTTTAGATCTAATTCATTTTGAATACGATTGCAAAGCTTTGTAAATTCAGAAAACGCATCGTATTTGGAGGTAAGAAATAAGGTCCAAGTAAATATAGAATAATCATCAATTAATACAAAAGTGTACTTTTTACGACCAAGACTACACGTCTAATAGGTCCAAAAAGATCCATGTGAATTAGTTGTAAGGGTCTTGAGGTGGATATTTCTTGTTTACTCTTAAACGATGTTTTTGAAAATTTTCCTTTTTGGCATGGCGAGATAAGGAAGATAGATTTCCATTTAGCATAGGCAAACCTTTAATGACTTTATTCTTTGATAGTTTTAAGATTAACTTAGTGCTAGAGTGACCGAAACGCCTATGCCATAATTCAAGTTCTTCATTTTATGATATAAGACACTTGAGTGACGCACGAGATAGATCATGAAAGGCAATTAGATACACATTGTGAATTCGTGGTGCAGTGAGTACAATACTATTGGTTTTAGGATCTATAATTTTACATAAATTAGTAGAAGACTCAAATAAGACATTTAGACCTTTATTGCAAAGTTGACTAATAGAAATCAAGTTATGTTTCAAACCTTCTACATATAAGACATTAGTAAGAGAGAAAGAATTGTTACCCACAGTACCGGTGCCTAAAATCCTTCCCTTTCCATTGTCCCCAAATGTCACCATTCCTCCTTTCTTCTTAGTGAGGCTAAGGAATTTTGCTTTATCGCCCGTCATGTGTTTGGAGCAACCTGAGTCCAAGTACCACATGTCTTCCTTTTCCTTAGCCTGCCAACATACCTAACAAGAAGATGAGAGTAAAGATCCGGATACCCAAGTGATTCCTCCCATAGAATAGGTGGAAACCTTAGGTACCCAAATTTGCTTGACAGTACATTGACCCTTCATCCTGCAGGAGTCCAAGGTATGCCCGAAGTGATGACACTTGGCACATAACACAAAAGGGGTTGAGACCTTTTTCATTTTTGTTGTGGACTCTTGCTGGAGGACGGGGAATCAACAAAATAAATTCCAGATTTATGATTATTACATGAATTATGAGTTCGGTTACTACCGCCAGCGTTAACTGTTACCGCCGGGCGGTAGTTAGCAGAGACATAACCTAGCCCAGTTTTTGCACTACCATGCCTTTGGTTGGCCAAAATCATATCAAGACTTTTCTGGCCAACACCAAATTTTTCTATGGCTAAGTTAAGGTCATGGATTTGGGCTTTTAATGCAAAATTTTCACTAACTAAATTTCCGCATCTATTTGCAAAGTTTTTCGTTTCATTTTCAACATTAGAAAGTGAGAGTTTTAAATTTCTTTCTAAGTCTCTCTTTTGTTTCGAGAGTGATTCGATATTGGAGAGAGCGTTAGAAAGATCAATTTCAAGTTCGCTAGTCCTTGCCAAACGATCATCATTCCTTTGGCAAGACACCATCTCCTTTCCCAAGGCAATTACTTCCTTCTTTAATTTTTGATTTTGTTTTAAAAGGATTTTATTTTCAGTTTTAAGTAGATCAAGATCTTTTAAAGTTTTGCCAAAAGATTTACAAGTTTGTAAGTATTCGGAATAAAGATCATCATAGTTAGAAGGTATTACCTCAGTGTCGCTTTGGACACTGAACTTGTTGTCGGTTGATTCATTGCTTTTCCCCATAAGGCACAAGTTTGCCTCATCATCATCGATTGAGCTTGATTTACTTGGTGGGAACTCGGAGTAAGAGTCATCCCATGTTGCAGCTTTTAAGACCTTCTTCTTCTCCTTTCCTTTAAGCCGTTTTTCTTTTTGCTCCTTCAAGAATTTTGGGCATTGACTTCTAATATGTCCGGTCTTCCTACAATGGAAGCACTCGGGAGGTGGCCGCTCTTCGTCGTCGTCGCTAGACTTCTCCTTCTTCTCTCTTTTTGATGAGGAGCCCTTTCGGAAAAAAATTTGGAAGGTGTTCCTCCTTTCCGGATTCTTCATGAACTTAGTGAAGTTCTTCACAAAGAGACTCTCCTAATCATCTTCCTCATCGTCATCTTCTTTTCTTGACTTCAGTGCCAAGGCTTTCTTCTCTGGCTCCTTGTTGTACTCTTCTTCTTGAATATTGAGTTCTACCTCATGGGTTTTGAGGTTCCCAATGAGGCTCTCAATTTGAAGCCGCCTAAGATCATGCGATTTAGAAATCGCCGTCACCTTTGGATTGAACTATGGTGGGAGTGATCGAAGAAGCTTTCTCACCAAGTCGCCGTTTGAAAATGTTTTTCCAAGAATTTTTGAGGCATTGATGATCTTGGTGAATCGAGTGTACATGACGTCGACGTCCTCATTCGGATCCATCATGAACCTCTCGAATTCAGATTCTAGTTGGAATGTTTTTGAATCATTGACCTGCGAGGTGCCTTCATGCATTATTTCTAATAAGTTCCAAATATCATAAGCAGTTTCACATGCACTTACTCTATTAAATTCAGTCCTATCAAGAGCACAGAACGAAGCATTCATCGCTTTCGCATTATTCTTACACCTAGCCTTATCTCCATCATCCCATTTATCCCTAGGTTTTTCCATTGTTACTTCTCCAACAATATATGTAGGAGAAGTGTATGGAGTTTCAACACATGCCCATACATCTTGATCTAAGTTTATCAAAAAACAATGCATACGCGTTCTCCAGTAATTATAATCAGTTCTGGAAAACAACGGAGGTCTACTTATTCCCTGCCCCTCATAGAAATCGAGGTCACGGAGGGCCATTATTCTCGGTTGTTAAACCGAATTGGAATAACCTCACTTTGATACCACTTGTTGGATCTGTAGGCACCCTTAGAGGGGGGTGAATAAGAGTTTTAAACTTTTTCTGATTATTAAAGAAAATAATTCTCTGTTGCTACCGCCAGCGGTAGTGTTACCGCTCAACGTTAGTGACAGAGAAAATATGTTTAGGTTAAACCAATGAAAATCAGAGAGCACAAATCAGAGATGAAGAAACAAACACATTTTCATTAATATTAAATTGAAATAGTTATGATTACAAAAACTTTTCCCAATGATGCTTGGAAAGAGGCGACCAATGAAAACTCTTTTGGTTTTCTATACCGACCCTTCTCCCAAGGACCAGCTGGCTTTAGCCTATCTCTCCCCAGATAAGGCCTCAAGCCGCTCTAGCCCTTCCCTCACTGGAAAGGCCTCGAGCACTCCCTAGATCTACACCCTAGACCTAGTCGCCAACGCGAGGCAAATTTCCCCTAGTCCACGCAAAGCCCTAGTCGCTGTGTGGCGAATTCCTCTACCGAACAAAAGATATAAAGGTTACAATTTGAAACTAAAACAAAACACAAACTAAAAACTCCCTCAAAAAAAGAACTTGATGTCGATGTAGATGTGATCGGATCGGTCTTCAAGTTCTTTGCATTCACGAACATTGACAGAGTTCTTCAGGCTGCTTGGGGAAGGCTCTCACGAGTGCTCTGAATATATGGCTTCAATTCATTCTGTAATAGCAAGCACCAACAGAGGAAGCACGCGTCTTTAAATAGAATCAGTCGTTACCGCATGCGGTAGTACTACCGCCCCGCGGTAGCAACATTAGGCAATGATCAAGCATGTGGATCGTGGTAGTTTTGGCAACTTTTGAGCGCCAAACTTTAAGCTCCGCCTAGCGCGCCGTGGTAACGCTAACGCTCCGCGATAGCGAGATAACCTTCCTTCACCAAATATCTCCCTCCATATTTGCTCCTCAATCACATGCAGACGGGAGGATTCCAAAAGCTACCGTCGGGCGGTAGTCATGCCGCGCTGCGGTAGAGCACGCTAAATATGCATCCCGCCAATCATTCCTTTTTCTCCATTGTTTCCTTCCCGTCAATTGTTTCTATTTATGCTAGCGCCAGCGATAGTTCTAACGCTCCGCGGTAGAGCACATCTCTTTTCGTCGAATGCATCTTCGTCGAATGCATCTTTGTCGAACGGCCTTACATTTCGTTGAACGTTGTTTTCATTTCGTCGAACTCAATTTCGTCGAATGCCAGTTCGTCGAATGGCATCTACTTTCGTCGAACACCATTTCGTCGAGCGCATCACATTTCGTCGGACCACTAGCGCGAGCGGTAGTGTTACCACGCCGCGGTATCAATAGAGAATTATCCTGATGTAGCTTCGACGTCTTTCTTTTTCACACTCCTTTGGGGGATTGAATGTTGAAGATCCTACACACTATAAACACAATGCAAGTATGATCAAATACAATAGGATTTGTTATTGTCAAACCAAGAGATGTGGAAAGCATGTTACAACAATGCTCACCCCGCATGACATCGACGACCTTCAACTCTCTAGTTTTTCTTGCAATGGCATCAAAGAAGGTAGAAGATTACTGCAATATAGGATGCGAACTTGTGAAAGGTGGATTCACTAGGGCAGATGAAGAGATTAAATCTGTGATTGGATTATTAACAGCGTCAAGGCTTGACTATGTTCTTTCTGAACTCACCATGATTATGCATAGAGAATTAGTGGAGTTCTATTCTAAGCCACAGATAAGCACCTCTCGCAAAGCCATCAAAATAAGGGTAAATGATACCTTGTTAAGGGTTACAATTCAAGGGCTGATGAGAGCACTCCGCCTGCCAGTCTTTGAAAAAGAAGATGAAGAGGATGACATTTCAAATGGCGACTACTCTGAAGTGTTAAAGTGGTGTGGAAATAAGGGAGAATGTTATGGCTCCTTGAAATGAGCAAAATTCAATTCCAAGGGAAAGTTTATGGCAGATATAGTTGGAAAGGTACTGATTTGCAAGCCTAGTTCACGTGACAGAATCTTAAGAGATGTTTGAAATTATGACCAGGATTATTGAGTATAAATACAAATTGGGCTCAAATTTTATTTAATAAAATTGGGGAAAGCTTCAATGCCCCAAATTTTGGAAGAATATTATCTTTATATCTGTTGTCAGGCATGCCAGAGAAGCTGAACAAGAAGTTGGTGGATCTCATCCACTGCATGAAGAATATGGATATAAGAACACTAGAAAGGTGGGAGAAAGTGTTCTCCAAGGCTCCTAAGAAATCCAAGGAGGCTAGTGTTGTGAAAAGAAAAAGAGCTGCTGTAAATGAGAAAAACTCTTCATAGAAAGATGAAACCATTGCCAGCCTAACCCCTTTACAAATTGAGGGGGAGACTGGTCAAGCATCAGTTCTAAGTCATATAATTGAACCATTGGGTGAGCCCATGGTCACTAATGAGGCTACTATTCCAGAACTTGTTGCTCCAGCTGCTGACAGGAAGAACCTCAAGATAGTAGTGCTTTAGTTGAGGGAGATACTCACACTGAGCTCCCATCTCTAAGGGTTGAGGAAGCAAACCCAACTGGGTTGGCTATCCAAGAGGAACCAGAAAGTTCAAAGAAAGTTCTCAGAAGATCATGGATGTTGCTAGTGCTGAGGATACAGGACCATGAGTTGTTGTTCTGAGACAGGACTACCATGATATTATGTATGATGATAAGGCAATGGCTATCATATATCAAGACATGGTACAAAGAAAGGTTGTTGAGCACGAGAAGGCTATTCATAGTACACTGCTCCACAACTTCAAGTAGACACTTCAAGTTCAATCATCTAACAGATAAAAGAATTGCTAGCATTTGAAAGGCTTCACTATGAATCATATGTGGATAATGTGGTGAAGGACCTCAAAGAAACAACTTTGCTCAGATGAAGGAGATGAAATCAGATATTAACCATTTTAATTGTCAAATTACTGGCTTGTTCACAAAGGCAGGAACAGCAGTAGATTGTAACATGAAGGCACTACAATCTCTAAGCACAACGATGGATTCTACATTGGAATTTCATCAGAGGTCAGAACAAAATCTAGAAAGTGCAGTGGATTTTCTCACAAAGAGGATGGCTGATAGTCAAAAGCATATAATGAGCAGATGTGTGAACACTTAGACGTTCACCAATGAGACTTTCACTAAAAGGATAAAATATTGCTCTCAGAACTTATAAAGATGTATATTTGAAGAAGTCAGAAAGGGGGAGAAGACTAGGGCTGACCAAGCAATCTGGAGAGTAAATGCACTTCATCACTCCCTGGGACTCAATCCCATAAAGACTAAACCACTAAGAAGTGACAGTCCTGTGAAATTTTCTGAAGGCATGCAAGAAGATGTTGGTTCCAATCAGCAGAAGAGGAGAAGGCCATGAGAAGAAGAATTAGTTGTAATCAAAAGAAGAGAAGAGGCCAAAGCAGCTAAACAAAGTCTCTCCATGTGGAGCCCAAGGTCAAAGCAAATAATTCAATAAACATGGATTGATCTTGGTAGCATTTGAAAAGATATTGACAAGTACTATCCAAATGATGAATGGACCAAACACTTAAAAACTAAAAACTGGAGAAGAATTTACATGAAGCATCAGAAGGAGGGGACACTATCAAAGAATGCTCCTCCCATCCCCAACACGTGTATTCCAAATACATTTAGCTTCTTTGATAGGCGAAGACAACATGTTAAAGCTGAAGGAAAGAATAAGGGCTTTTGAGTTTAGATGTGTTAGGGGGCAAATGTATTTTTTGATAATCTGTTTCCAAACATTTTGAACTTTTATATATATGATATTTTGAATGTTATCTCTAATCTTTGTGTTGTGAATCTAATATCTCTATGTGTAGTTTATCTTTGAGTGAGGTTCTGACTTTTTCAAATAGGGGGAGAATGTTGGGAACTTTACCTACAATGTTTCTAATTTGAAGAAGCCCTCAATTCAAAGATAAACGCACTTTGTATTTGACATATTTGTTATAGTTTATTGCTATCAGGTACTAGACAGTGCAAGTCTAACATAGGGCTAGACTTAGTGTCATCAGACATAGTTTTGCCAATGTAATCCCTCATTATGTAAAACACAATGCCGACCTATGATCTAGACTATATTAGACATGACACTAACCCATAATAATCAAGTATAAAGGTATATCAAGTGAACTGAAGCAAAGGATTTGAGTTGAGAAGATCAGAATTTCTCTAAGCCAAATATCATCTTGGTAAGCTTAAATATCGTCGAGTGAAGGTCTCGATATCATCTTGAAAACCTTAAGCTCCAAGATGATATTGTATTGTAAACTCACAGTAACACTCTTATTGTCTTGTCTAGAATAAGAAGGTGTATCTCTAAATATCATCTTGGTAAAATACTTTCCAAGACGATATCATCTTGATAAGGTTCATATACCTTCATATCCTCTTGAAAGTATACTACATATATCTTGAAGCATTTTATATGAAGGAAAAATTGCTAAGGCATTTATCATCGAGGTCACGTGAAACGTCGTCGAAGAACCAAGATGACATTTCATGAGTATCAAGACAATTCGACTAGAAGAGCACAAATATCGCCTTGAAGATTATAAAGAGATATCTAGTCGATTCGTGTTGAAGATTCGACAAGAAGGCACAAATAATGAAATATCATCTTGAAGACTATGAAGAGATATTTATTCGATTCGTGTAGAAGATTCGACTATAAGGCACAATTAGTGAAATATCGTCTTGAAGACTATAAAGAGATATCAAGTTGATTCGTGTAGACAATTTGACTAGAAGGCTGAAAAAATGAAATGTCGTCTTGTGAAATAGATATCAAGATGATTCATGTAGACAATTCAACTAGAGGAATAAACTGTGAAATGTCGTCTTGCAATTAAAGTGTGATTTTGGCATCACGTTATTTATTGTCGCCGCAGATTGAGCCAATGAAAGCTGAGCTTTATGGAAAGCCGATAACTGACATAAAGGACGTCCGAGGAAGAGACTGTTATCAAAGGTCCTTTTAAAAGGGTGGAGATGGATTCCAGCAAACCCTAATCATGAGATTGGCAATCATTTCCATAATTATTTCTGAAGCAAGAGCTCACCACCATCGACGTTCAATTTCCTTTATAGAGCTCAAGAAAAAAAAACATTTTCAAGCCAATCAATATATTCTTCTGAAGAAAAGATTCAATCTTCTTGCTGATTCTGAGATTCAACATCCATTGCAAGAATATTTGTGAAAAAACCATTTCCGCTACAGGCTTCAAAAAGACTTCGGCTTTACAAGATAAACTTTCTGAGTCTAAGATTTGTTTGTAAGAACATTATTTTACATATTCAACTGTAGGATATTTAAGGAAATTGAGTGTATGATCTTTCAGATCTGAGTTGTAGCATCCTTGCTAAGGATCTGAGGTAGGGAACATTGTATAGTTACTGAGGTAGGATTCAGTCTTGAATCTGAGTTGTAGGATCCAGGGATTGGATCTGAGGTAGGAAATAGGGAGTTATTTCTGAGTTGTAGGAGTAGTGGACTTTGAGTTATAAAATCTGATTGATTTGAGTTTTTGAGAAGTTATCCAAGTCTAGTACACTACTAGATTGGTGGAGGGGGAAAGTGGACGTACTCAAATAGGGGAACCACTATAAATACCTATGAAATCTGCGATGTGCTTGATTTTCTGTGATTTATTTTCTTAAATATTTAATATCTGAAAAATGATCAAACACCTATTCACCCCCATCTAGGTGATTAGACATCCCTCAACTTACAACCATCATCTCTAATCCTCCTTTCGCTCCCCATCGAAGCCGAACAGTGGGCCATCATAGGTCTTCACCCTTTTGGCTTCCACTGCCATAGTGTCGAATGTTTTTTTAAAAATGGCTTTAACTGAGCTGCCGTTATCCACTAGGATCCAAGTGACTGTAATGTTCTCGATCGTTGCTTAGATGACGAGGGCTTCGTGGAACGGATCTTCATTCTTCGGCATATCTTCCGACGAGAATGTGGTCTCTCTTATCGGAGGTGAGATTTGGGATGTTGATACTGTTAAAATTTTTGATTTGAATCATTTAGGAGTAAGCAGGAGTTGCATCAACTTAGTTATAGCCAAACAACCAAAATATGCCACAAAGCAACACAAAGCTTTATTGAATCACAATACTTGATTACAATGCGAGGTATACATGGCGAGACATGATTCTTAAGAATCACGGAGAAGAGAAGAACAAAACACACTAAAACAAATCTGGCGGCTTGACAAGCAGAGATCGCACAGACCGCTCGACTCCAGAACCCGCCCGGCTTAACATGAAACCGCACGAACAGAAAACAGCAAGACTGCAACTCACACCCGGCTTGACCTGCACTGCCAGACTGCCACCTTAGACCGCATGAACTGGAGCTTATTAAAATGAACAAAGAACTAAAACTGTTGCCAGACCGCAACTCTGATCGCCTAACCGCTGAAGGTCGCCTGATCACCGAGCTCGCTGCGAACAGCACAAGAACAACATAAACCAGTTCGCTGACAAGCCACTGCCGAACTATTTATTCAATCCGCTGGGAAATCACCAAGGAAGGAGACCGCAACCTGCTGACCGCAAACCTGCGAACACAACAAACAGTCAACTCACATCCGAGACAGCCCGACCTCAAAGTGAGACCGCACGACACAACCCAGGTCTAGTTCTTACAGTTCTAGTTATGAATGATGGGCCATGCACCCCTATTTATAGGCAACAAGACGGATGTCTTCACCGCCGCAAGAGGGATACAATCACCACCCGCCAGATCGCCAGCGGTCTCACAGACAGACCTCGTGACCAGACCACTTGGACAACAACCTGCCCAAGCCCGCAGATCAGCAGCAGACCGCGCACAAGTCGCGCGAACACGAGACCGCGCATAAGCCGTGCGGACTCAAGAATGCTCCTTCCTTAGATCACCAAGAGCAAGCCAAGAACATCTGGCCGACTTCAGACAAGTCACCAGATTGAATTGTATAAGCCGCCCGGTCACAGCGGTTACACAGAACAGACCGCCCGGTCTTCCAACAAAGAAAACAGGCCAACCAAGCAGAACAACTCGGGAACAGACCGCAGCAAATAAGAATCAGACCGGCCGGTCACAACAGATCCCCAGGGACAGACCGGTAAAGCACCAGCTCAGACCGCGCGGTCTCTGCGGTCTCCAATAATCAGACCGACGGCCACCTTCCACTCTGTTGGAACAACCCTTTTTACTGTTTTGGGCTAGGATCACTATGTACTGATTAGGATCAGTTGACCCCATTGTATAGTTTAAGGGTCAAGTCTTTAGGCTGATGAATTAGCTAGAACTTAAGATTAAATCTAAGGTTCCCAGCGCTCGACAAATGGCTAGCAGTACTCGACAGATGGCTCTCAGCGTTCGACATATTCTGAACAGCGCTCGACAGTTTCCAGCCAGCGTTCGACATATTCTGAATAGCGCTCAACAGTTTCCATCCAGCCTTCGACATATTCTGAACAGCGCTCGACAGTTTCCAGCCAGCGTTCAACATATTCTGAACAGCGCTCGACAGTTTTCAGCCAGCGTTCAACATCTTTTAGACAGCGCTCGACAGATTATAGCCAGCGTTTGACAGATCATTTATTGAAGCCCAGATTTGTTATCAACTATATTCTATTTATCTTAACAGCAAAACGACGAATACAACGGATCTATTTAATATCTTTGGACGTACTCTGACAGATAAGGAAGGATATTAGACTCATTTAATATATTCTCTTCTTTCCTTTTTCCAAGGCAGCAATAGTCGTTGACATTTAATGAAAAGGAATCTTTTCACGGTCAAAAAGAATAAAAAGGACCTGCCAAAATCGTTTGAATTAAAACGTCATTCAATGCAAAGGAGATATATATATATATAGATCTCAAAAAGACAGAATCACTTCTTCTTCTTCTTCTTCTTCAACAAGCAGCACAAAAACTTCTGAGAACATCATCTTCAAGAGCATTCACTCAGAATCTGCTGCAAAGTCAGATCTTCTAAAAGAGCAACAAGCAATCGGAAGAACCTGTTCTTCCAGATCAATCTGCTACAGGAGATCTTAATTTTCAAGAGAAAGCTTCTTCATCTTCTGCCAATACTTCAATCTGACAGGGGGAGCTTTACAACAACATCCACTAGAGTCTTCTCTCAGCATCTTGACAGAGAAGAACACTATAAACTCTTTCTTGCCTCTCTTGTACAGGGTTATAACTCCCTTCAAAAGTTAATCTCGGTGACAGGGCACCTTTTCAAAAACCTGCAGTTTGGTTAGAGCACCTTATCAACAGCTCACCTGGTGTGAGGGCACCTTATCAACAACCTCCTAGTGGATTCCTACCAACGGTGGTAGAAGAGTAGACGTACCCAGATTTATTGGGGAACTACTATATATCCTTGTGTCTTCTGTGTTTGATTATTTTTTGTGCTTGTGCTGTTTGTTTTGTGATTTCATCTACTTACTTTTTCTGTTTATATAATTCTCACACTGCTTACACTTATATATATATAACACTATTTTAATTCCGCTATAAAAACTAAAGAAAAGTCTTAATACTCTATTCACCCCCCCCCCCCCCCCCCCCCCCTCTAGAGTAAGTTAAGATCTAACCTCCACTTTCACACTCCACTTCAACAATTTTAACAGATACGACACTCTTCTCATGTATAAGTTGTGAAGGCTAGCCTTGTGGGAGGCCTCCTCTCCCACTCCTCCATGGATGGTGTTGATTCCTCCTCGTGTCACGATATCAACTCATCTTCACACCTTCCTTGAGCAAGGTTGGGGATAGCATGACCCCAACCGACGCATCTTGATTTGGGTCCTTATACCCCACTCCTGGGGTTCTCCTTGATTCTTTAGTAGTCCTTCTTACTTCTAGGAACACCTGGTACTCTGTAGTGGCGTGCCCTTCAACCTGGTGGAAATCAAAATATGGGACCGCCTTCCTTCCTTGATGCTTCCGATTCGGAGCTTTCCTTTGATGATTCTAGGTGTGGCGATTAATCGTCATTGCCTCTCGAGGAGGAGACCTAAAGGGTCTACTGAACTCCTGCCATCTCTCTAGCGCGTTGAAGTAGGCTTAATGCTCAGGATAATGATGTAGACTGGGTCCGAATGGATGATATCCTCCTCCTGCTGACCTCTAAGGAGGCGTATTCATAGGGGATTAGAACCTTCTCTCGGGCTCCCTCTCCTCTAGAATAGCTCTCGGCTTTCTGAACTCTCTACCTTGCCTGCGGGCTTCCTCAGGCATCCTACCTCCTCATGAATTCATCGGTTCATCCTGCTTCAAAAGACTCACAAGCGATGCCAGGAAGTTCTTATTTTTTCCTTCTGCGTGGACGTACTGCCCTACGCAGTCAATCAGCTCCTCAAATAAGACAATGGGATCCCGATCCAGCTCCATCCTGAATAGCCCCTCCTGTAGGCCGAAGTTGAGAGCCAGCTGGAGGGTGTAACCATCCACTCCTGGATTTGCAGGACTTCCTCCTGAAAGCAATCGATGTATTTCCCTAACAACTCGTTGAGCCCTTATTTGAAGAGGAAAAGGGTGTTCAGCCCCTTCTTCCTCTTCTTTGACGTCGCAAACCGCAACAACAACCCTCTAAGCATGTCCTCAAAGCAGCAGATGAAACTTGCGGTCAGCTGGCAAAACCAGTCTCTCGCCTTCCCCTTGAAGGTGATCACAAAAAGTCTGCATTTGAAAGAGTCGGTCATAACCCTAGTCGAGACGACATCCTCAAACCACTACATATGTTGGATGGGTTCATCCTTCCCGGTGTAGTTATTAAGCGCGAGCTCGCCAAACCCCTTAGGGACTGGCACAATCATGATCTCCTCACAAAATGGGCTCGTCGTCCCATCTTGGTGAGATGTCTTTGGGTGAACTCCATCGTACTCATGAAAATGGAGAGCTCGCGGTATGATGCATTAGCTTCAATCAATGAGTACTCGCTCCTCCTCTAGAAAGGCCACACTTCTTTAACAGGTTGTCATGGTGGTCCAACACCTCAAGTCGAGTGACGACTGGCAGTGAGGTCACTGTGAGCTCGTTAATCGGTGTTAGAAGAGCTTGCAAAGCCTTCATGACCCCTTCCATAAAAACAATGAGGTCAACTTTGTTGAAGAACTCGCTCAGATCTCGCGCATCATCGAATTCCACATCTCTGACATCTTCGTTCAACATTGAACCTCCCTCTAGAAGTTCTTCTTTTGATCACAGCCCACGCTCATGACACCAAAATGTTGGAACCAGGGCAATTCAGGTTCACAAAAGTTTGGATTGTTTGTGATCAAAGGTTATTTGTCTAGCGGTTGTGACAGACAAACTTAAACTAGGGGAGATGGAGGACGTAAGAGCATTTTATTGATTGCTTGTAAATAGGATCCCGTGAGCCACAGTGAGTAGGTCCTGCTACGTGCCAGTATATTGAAACATCCCCTCCTAAACCAGAGATGTGTTCAGAATAATATAGGTGCGAAGAGGTTTTTAGGAACCTTGGGGGGGTCAATGCGACTTCAACTTGTGCCCTGGAGTCCTTGTTATATGCAATTAGGGGGGATATATGGACTGCAAATAGCCACACCGCATTTTGGATACTGGGTACCTGGCACTAGGCGAGTTGTTTTGTTGTTATCTTTGGCGAGATCGTCTTATGTCATGGCCTTATTGCTTAGCTTGTTTTGGCGCACAGAAACATGTTGAGAAAAGATCTCAGCGCCAAGGTAAATTTGATAGAGAATGTTGGGAATATTGCTCTCAATGTTCCCTTGATTTGAAGAGGCATTACTCACAATGCTAATTACATATTGTATTTGATAAACCCTACTTTGCATAAGGAATGTGCAGGGTTAAGATATTCCAAACATTGGAATAAGTTCAGAGGCTTCTGTCAAAACCGCTGAGAAGGAGTCACTGTCTCAGCGGAACCACTGAGATGAGGCCAGGAGCCGCTGAGAAGTGATATGCCTCTGCTGAGATGCAGATAGACAAAAACTGCTGAGAAGACTATCTGTCTTAGCGGATCCGCTGAGACCAAGATAGCTAAACCGCTGAGGCAGAAAATTGTCTTAGCCCAACCACTGAGATAGATTCAAGTTAGGAAGAAGACAGTGACGCGACCTTCTTTTGGCGCAAACAGCTGTAAAGGAGAGATAAAGCATTCTATCCTCTTCCAAAGTGTCAGGGGCCTTTCTAAGAGCGGTTGAAGACAAATGAAGTATAAAAGAACATCTTAGGGCACTCTCAAATGGACTTGTTGGTGTGCTGAAAAGAAGAAAGCCATTATCACTATTCCATTGATGACTTTCAAGTTCTCACCTCCTCTTGCTTACTGAACCAGCAAGAAGACACAAGGAGAGAAGATAGCTCTTCTGCTCTGAAGAGCAAGGTGATTTTTTCTCCTCTATTGAAGAGAAGGATTAGACTGAAGTTTACATTCAGCCAAGTTTCAAAGAAGCACCAACTATGCAGGAACAACAAAAGACATCATTCCAGTGCTGTCTAATATTGTAAGCTTAACATATATTCACTGTAGGAACTGTATTATTCTGAGCTTGTAGGGCACTGTGCCTGAGATTTTAGGGTTGTTTAACCTGAGTAGTAGGGTTGTTTAGCCTGAGGTTTGTAAGGTTGTTGAGCCTGAGCAGTAGGGCATCTTGCCTGAGAAGTAGGGATTCTTGATAGGCCTGAGGTTGGAGGTCAAGGGTATCTCTGAGCTGTATGAGTGGGAGCACTCTTCGTGGTAGGGATGGTTGGCCTGAGGTAGGGCTTGGAGCAAGCCTGGGAGATCCTGAAGGATCTGAGTTGTAAGCTCTAGGAGCTGAGATTGGAGGAGTTGGCCTTGTCTAACACACTGTTAGAAAGGTGTACAGGGAAAGTGGACTACCCACAGACACACTATCTTGGGGAACCACTATAAACACTTGTGTGTTTTTTATGTGTGCTTGTTTTTTTGTTTATTAACAAAAATAATTAGGTAAAATTCAAAGAGACGTATTCACCACCCCCCCCCCCCCCCCTAGCTGAATTAGACAACATACCTATAAACTATCAAGTGGTATCAGAGGGAGGTTGGTCAAAAAGGACTTTATAGTCTGACCAGGTCCTACATAGGTGTAGTAGGATCTTAATCCAATGGCTACCAATGGAGTTCAAAAGAAGATGGGGTCTATGAAGCTTCCAATATGCAAAAAGGAAACCTTTGGCATTTGGAAGCAAAGGGTTAGGCTTTTCATGGAGGCCTCAGACCCTAGGATCTGTATCAATATCTAGGAGGGGCCCTTTCTTATCATAAAGCCCTCCACCATTGATCCTACTAGGCAGGTAGGTAAGACATACACTGAAATGACAAGGGATGAGATAGCATTGGCAACTATGGACAAAATAGCTCAAAACATTATAGTCAATGCTATTGATGATTCAACATTCCAGAACTTGGTACACTGTGAGACTGCCAAGGACATGTGGGATACACTCATAGTGTACATGGAAGGGACT
Source organism: Dactylorhiza incarnata (assembly GCA_033032865.1). Classification (NCBI taxonomy): domain Eukaryota; kingdom Viridiplantae; phylum Streptophyta; class Magnoliopsida; order Asparagales; family Orchidaceae; genus Dactylorhiza; species Dactylorhiza incarnata. The sequence continues at coordinate 1,067,854 of JAWHQI010000017.1, read as the reverse complement.
GAAGAGGTGAGGGATGATAGGAAATCCCTCCTCAATCAGGAATATGAAGCCTTCAGGCAACAGAGCCTGGAATGTATAGCTGATTGCTATGAAAGATTCTTCAGAATAGTAAATGAGTTAAGGACCTATGATAGGACCTTCACTCAGTATGAGCTAAATGACAGATTCCTAAGATCTCTAACTAGAGACTGGGATACCAATATCTGTGCCATCAGGGAAGTGGCAAAGCTGGGTGAGACTCCTCCCCACACTTTGTTTGGAAAGTTGCGCTCTTATGAGACGCAGCTATCTGCTGGGAAGGAGGAGTACACATCCTTCAGGCCTTATGCAAGGGAAAGAACTGCGGCCCTCAAGGCTGAGGTATCCAAGAAGAGTAAGGAAAGGATGCCTACACCTCCAAGGAAGGTTGCTGGCTCAGAAAATTCTGAGTCCATCTCATCTGATAGTAGCTCTTCTGATTAGGTGTTTGCTGCCTTCTCAAGGCATTTCAAGAAGATGATGAGGAGGAAGTAGTGGAAGAACAAGCCTTCCTCCTCCTCACATCCCTGGAAGGATCTTAATAGATCAGACAAGCAGCACCCCAAGGGGGTTAGGTATGACTCTAAACATGTTAAACATGTTTCATCTAATGTGATTTGTTATTGTTGTAGTAAGCCTGGACATGTCATTGTTAACTGTCCAGTCAAGAGAAAGGAGAAGGGTGATAAGAAATCCCATCACCAGAAAGGAAGAAAGGTAGAAAAGTCCTTCATAGCCAAGAAGGACAAGAGTTGGAGTGAATCTGAGTCATCATCCTCAGACTCAGATGAAGAAGAAGAAGCCTATATTGGGTTGTTTGCAGCTAAGGAAGATGAAGCTTTCCTGTTGCAAAGGTGAGCATCAGGGCCCCTCTATCACATTCAGACAGTGATATAAAGGAGGATGAAGATGCAAGAAAACATCATGGCTTAATGGCCATAGCAGATGATGATGAAGATAGTCAGGACATTCCTGACAAGGTACCTACTCTTCCCCCCTCTTCTGAGTATGAGTCAATGCCAGACTCTGAAGCATGCTCATCAATTGATGAAAATGATTTAGAATCTGAAGTGGCTGTCAATTAATTGATTGACAAGTATGATGCTTTATTGGATGCTCTGAAAAAGAGCAAGAAGCAGGCCAAGAGGCAAGCTCAAGAAATTGCTTCCCTTAAGTTGGCTAAGCAAGATTGCACTGAGTCACCTACCCTGGTGGCTCAGATGAGTAGAGAAATAAGCCAACTCAGGGGGATAACAGTTTTCCAATTGAGCATCATTTCCCAAAAGAACAAGGTCATCAAGGACCTTGAGGAGAAACTACTCAAAGAGAAGAGTCTAGTGGCTCAATTCTCCAAGCCCAAATCTGTGCTTCTAATTATTGACACTTTTTCTTCTCAAACCAATAGAAGAGGTCTAGGGTTCAATAAAATGGAAGTGGGTGAAGGGAGTGGAGAAAAGAGCAAGGATAAGGCTAAGCCTCATACCACCTTTCAAAAGGTGTTACTTCTCTCTAACAGGTTTGACCATGACAGCATGTATGGTCACTGGAAGAATGGAAGTTCCTATAGGAAGGAAAGCATTCCTTCCCATAGTAAAAGAAAGGGCATGAGGATGAGTGTTATGAAGCCTCCCCATAAAGAAATTCAAATGGCCCATACTGGACCATTTGTTTTTGGTGCTTCAGCTCCATTATTCAAGAGTAAGAAAGCAAGCTTCTCCAAGTCCATTCCAGCAGAGCACCTGGCTGCTATCAAACCTGTAGACAGGCCTAACATCTCTATGTCTGATGCCATCAAATCTTGCATGGCTTCCAAGCCAAGGTAAGCTGATGTCATTAAGACAAAGGCTGCTAAGACTGTCCACAGGTTAACCTTCAGCCAGATCATTGTTGAAAGGAACAAGAAGAATACTGATGTCTCCCCTCCTGAACACATGCATATTAATGCTCATTCCACCTCAAGAAATGTTCAGAAGAGAAGATACAACATTCATGAATGTTGGTGTTGTGGTAAGGTGGGACACTTTGCCATAGATTGTTGGCACAATCCCAATATGCCAAGTGCAAAGATGAGTCTTCCTGCAAAGGTTGCAGCAAGTGTGAAGTCTTTCCATGCTAACAAAAGCCTAGGACCCAAAATTACTTGGGCTCCTAAGGGTAATTAAATTTCTTCGTGCTGGATAGTTCAAGTACCAACCTTGGGCAAAGTTGGTACTTGGACAGTGGGTGCTCAAGGCACATGATTGGGACTAAAAGACTTCTACAGGAATACAAAGCTGTGAAGAATGGACCTAAGGTCATCTTTGGTGGATCAGAAAAAGGCATCACCAGAGGTTATGGTATGATCTCAAATGGCATAGTCTCCATCACAAAGGTGGCATATGTTGAAGGGTTGCAACACAACCTTGTAAGAATAAGTCAACTATGTGACATAGGTTGTGTCATAGAATTCCACAATGATAAGTGCTTGATCAAAAAGTCACATGACTTAGAGATCATTCTCTCGGCACTAGGAGTGGGAATGTGTACTGCTTAGATTTTATATGCAATTCTTCTTCTTCTCCTGTGTGTCTTGTGTCAAATTGGAGTGAGTCTCTTTGTGTTCAATGGCACAAGAGAATTGCTCACATCAACTACAAGACAATGTATAGGCTATTTTCTAAAAACTTAGTTAGAAATAGTCCAAATTTGAAATGTGTTAAAAATGGTCCATGTGATGCATGCCAAATGGGCAAACAAATAAGGGCCACCTTTAAAAGCATTAGCGCCAAAGACACTGAAAGATGTTTGTATCTATTGCACATAGACTTGTTTGGTCCATTGTCAATTCAGAGCCTAGGTGGGAAGTTGTATAACTTGGTGATTGTTGATGATCATTCAAAGTATACATGGGTATTCTTCCTTAAGAAGAAATCTGATACTTTAGATGTCTTTATAAACCATGTTAAGGCAATCCAGAATGAACTTCATTGTTCTGTGGTCAAGACTAGAACTGACCATGGTACATAATTTCAATCTGGGGCAATGACAATATTTTGTCAAGAATTTGGTGTAACCCAAGAGTTCTCCCCAAGGACTCCACAGCAAACTGGTTGTAACACCCCAAAAATCGTAGTTCAGCGAGGTAGGCGGAGTGGTAGTGCTGCGTTCGGGATAGGCTAAAATTCCATAGCTGTTCTCTGCGCACGACCAGTGACAGTGCGCATGTGATCGTGCGTTAATTCGCAAGGATTCGGAGTTCTGTCTCGAACAGTGCGCACGACCAGTGTCCTCTTCGCGCACGACCAGTGACCGTGCACATGTGATCGTGCGTTAATTCGCAAGGATTCGGAGTTCTGTCTCGAACAGTGCGCACAACCAGTGTCCTCTTCACGCACGACCAGTGACCGTGCGCATGTGATCGTGCGCCCTGTTTATTCTGCTCCGCGATTTTGAGTGGAGAAGGAGATCGGTCCGTCCAAATCTATTAGAATTTGATCCAACGGCTGCGATGGTTGGCTGGGGGGTTTTAGGGCTTGGTAGAGGAGTTAAACCCTCATTATTTCCAAGGCTTTCTCTCTCTTAGGTTGGAGAAAGGAGGAGGAGGCAAGGAGGAAGAAGAAGGGGAATCCGCCATTGCCGGAGCTTCGGAGCTCCGTTCGCCGATCCGAGACCGGCAGTGCGTAGAGGGCATCAAGGCGCTTCTTCTCCACCGTATGGTTGCAAGCTTCTCATGGCTAGGAGGAGATCTCAAAAGGTAACGACATTTCTCCTCCCGGTCTTTAGGATGCGTGGTTGGCATCCCTTCTTTTTCTGCATTTTGGCACCGGATCCGTCGAGTGAGAGGGATCCGGGTCGCCTTGGTTCAAGATAAACCACCGGGTTGATTGTGTCCGTCCCAGGCATGTTTTGCACTAGAGATCCGCTCCGTTAGCGGATTAGGCATTGTGGGTGAAGCCGGATTTGTGGTCGTTGGTCCGATCCGGTGATGTTGATTTACGCGCATTTTAGGGGTTTTGTTAGAAATCCGATTACGGCGAACTCGTCGTGGTGATGCCTTTGTAGCTTCGTGTGGTAACGAATGTTGGGTTTAGGGCGAAGAAATAATGTGCGGATTTTAGGGCTTGTGATGCCTAGTGTTGTGCGAAGGCGCGATTGGTCTTTGTGGTCGGCTGGCTATCCCGTGAAGACTGAGATTCACGTGTGGAGAGTGTCCCGGCAAGATTAGTCCCTTCGATTGTTGACTGACGAGAATGTCTGTGCTACGGTTGAGTCCGTTGACGGTCTCCAGGCGAGGCAATCGGTGGACGTTGTCCCGAAAGTAAGCCCAGGGCCTTGGGACGTTTTGGTTGGCCAGAATTCTTAAAATCGGTCTTGGTGCGTTGTTGGCGGCCCGAGCGTGTGAGCTGTCAGACAAGCCCGATGGCATGGTGGGCCAGGCGAGGTGGGTCTCAGCGAGAGCGCTTGGCCTTGGGTTTTGATGCCCTTGTGGGGAAGTAATGAGTACCCTTGTGTTGGTGATGTATGATGATGTGTTAGATTTATACGCTTTAGGGCGCCTTGGGTGAAACCCGGGCTTGCACTCATTTTGCATTGTTAGGCCCCTTTTATTACCTGCTCAACATAGAAACGTGGATGATGCTTGTGACACTCATGTCAGTATTTGTGTTGCTTTCCTTTATGTATTTTTGCATACGAAGTGCTGACTTGCAGGGTGAAGTAGTTCCCCGGGGTCCGCTAGGACGGCCGGGAGGAGGGATGTTGTTACACCGCTTGTGGTCAGCCATAGCTGACCCTCGTTTACCGCTCTTTGTGATTTGGTTGCAGGGCAAGAATCGCAGGCTGGACCCAGCGCGCCGGCCAAAAAGGCCTAAAGCCTCACGAAGTGCTTAGTTGATTTCGTGCATTACTTTCTTCGTACTTTGTTATATCCGGCTTGCATGCCGAGGTAGTATAGGGAAAAACTATCCTTCCACTTTTGTTGGGATGTCTTTTATTATGGAATGTTTGATGTTTTGGACATTGTTTTGTAAGGCCTTAAGGCCAGTTGGACTCCTTTGTAGTATGGACAATCTCTGTGGCTTAATTTGTTTCCGCTGTGTTGTCTGAGTTATGAGATTGGGTAGTTAATATCATCTTTTAATACTAAAGCTGTGGCGGTTATATGCTGTGGGGTCCCGGCCGGACCCATATTATATGGTCATTACTGGGGAGGTGTTACAATTTGGTATCAGAGCCAGGTTGGTTCTAGTATTCTTGCGAGGTCTAGTGTTTTTGGATCGCGTAAGAGATTGTTCACATAGGAGTATTGTGCGGGATCATGAGTATCCCTGCGTTCGGGTCTTGCGTTTAGATCCTGATGATCGTTTATTTGTTTCCTTGCTTATGCTAGGATGTTGGCGACGATGCGGGGACATCGAGGAGGCAAGAGGAGCCTTCGGGGAGTAGTGCTACTGCTCCAGGCTTCATGAATGTGGGCATGTCCCCGGCTGATTTCTGTCGCATGCTAGCGGAAGCAATGGTAGCGGCTCAAGCTGGAGCGATGCCACGGGTTCCTACGCCGGTGGTGCAAGTTGCGACCCCTGTCACTCCGGCGGCTACGCCGGATACACCGGATGTCGAAGTAAGGCAAGCAGAGCCTCTAGCGGAGAGAGCTATTCCGATGGGTGATCGATTCATGAAGTATTTCTTGAGTTTCCACCCTCCGACATTCAAGGGAGTGGGCACTCCAATGGATGCCGAGGATTGGCTTTCGAGGATCCAGGAGCTCTTGAAGGCAGCTGAGACCCCAGCTGAGAGGCAGTCTCACTTTGCGAGCTTCATGTTAGAGGGCGATGCGAAGTTGTGGTGGGTGAACCATAACGGTCGACTTTTTGTTGGGCGTGTTCCGTCCATGGAGGAGTTCGGAAACGCTTTCCTAAAGCGTTACATTCCGGCTTCAACAAGGTTAGCACTGCAGCGGCAGTTTCTGCATTTGGTGCAGCGGGAGAAGACGGTGGATGAATATCTGCAAGAGTTCACTCGGTTGGGTCGGTATGCGGGCACGACAATGGCAGATGATGAAGAGAGAGATAACCTCTTTTATCAAGGGTTGAGGGAAAATTTAAGGCAACCACTCATAGCCTTGAACAATGCGGGATTCAATGAGTTGGTCGAAGCCGCTCGCACGCTGGAGAGTGACTTGGAGAGAACTCAACGGCGAAAGGGTGTTGCGGCAAGGCAGGGAGAAGGAAAGCCTTCTAAGTCTCAGTCCCAGTGGAAGTCCGAGGGCAGTCGATGGAAGAAGAAGCCCCGTCCTAATAGGCCTGGGGAGAGAAGTGGCGCACCTTCGGGAGATTTCCGTTCCAAAGGTCCGGTTACTTGTTACCAGTGTGGCAAGGTGGGTCATATTAGTCGTTTTTGTACCGAGGGCGGAGCTGGGCCAGAGCCGAGACAAGAACAATCGGTGCGTTCGGGTCCCAGTGTTGCAGAGAAGGGGAAAGCGGCGGAGTCGAGTGCTTCGCGGTTCCCTCCAGTGCAGCCTAGGGCCTATAATCTTGGGCAACAGGAAGCGATATGTCAACCCGATGTGGTGACAGGTACGAAAGGTTTAAGCTTCGTTTGTTACTATAATGTAGTTTGCGGCCTTTCATGTTTGTTTTGCACGTGGTTAGGTTTCGTGCTAGTTTTGGGCTACCCCTCTCGAGTGTTGTTCGACACGGGGGCGTCACACTCTTTTCTTGCGGAAAGTTTTATCCGGAAGATTGGTGCTGAGCCCGTAGTGGCAGGAGTGGAGCTGAGTGTGCTTATGCCGAATGGGTCTTTCATGACTACCATGAGGAAGGGACACATTGTGATGCAAATTGGCGATTGTGATTTCATGTTGGTAGTAGCGATTCTGCTACTAGCCGAATTCGATGTTATCTTGGGAATGGACTGGCTTGCGGAGCAGCGAGCTAGTATCGACTGCCAGTTGAAGGTGGTAACCATGAGAGCTGAAGGTAGAGCAGAGGTCAAGTTTGAAGGCCTAAGCAGAGTGGCTTGCTCCCTGATTTCCGCTATGCAAATGAGGCGTGCGGTGAATCAAGGAGGCGAGGCGTTTTTAGCTTTGTTGGAGGCTCACTCCACAAAGTTGGCTATTAGAGAAGTTCCGGTGGTGGAAGAATTTGAGGATGTATTCTCCGAGGAGCTTCCGGGAGCACCTCCTCAGCGTGAAATCGATTTCTCGATAGAGTTGGTACCGGGTGCGAGGCCGGTGTCGCGTCCTACGTTTAGGATGGCACTGAAGGAACTGGCCGAGCTAAAGGTTCAGTTGCAAGAGTTGTTAGAGCAAGGGTACATTAGGCCCAGCTCTTCGCCGTGGAGCGCACCGGTTTTGTTTGTGAAGAAAAAGGACGGAAGTATGCGGTTGTGCATTGATTACCGCGAGCTAAATAAGTTGACCGTCAAGAATAAATATCTGATTCCCCGAATCGATGATTTGTTCGACCAGTTAGTGGGGTCGGTGGTGTACTCCAAGTTGGATTTGAAATCGGGGTACTACCAGTTGAAGATTCGAGAAGAGGACGTTGCCAAGACAGCGTTTGGGACTCGTTATGGACACTACGAGTTTTCGGTGATGCCGTTCGGACTGACGAACGCGCCAACTGTGTTCATGGATTTGATGAACAGGGTTTTTCGCCCGTTCTTAGATTCGTTCGTGGTGGTGTTTATTGATGATATTTTGGTGTATTCAAAATCGGAGGCAGAGCATGAGTCTCACTTGAGGCAAGTATTGCATACTCTAAGGGAGAATCAGCTTTATGCTAAGTTCTCAAAATGTGAGTTTTGGATCGAGAAGGTGGCTTTCTTGGGGCACATAATTAGTGGAGATGGGGTGGCGGTAGATCCAGCGAAGATTGAAGCCATTAAGGGTTGGCCTGTATTGAGAACCGTGGCGGAAGTCCGGAGCTTCCTTGGACTAGCCGGTTATTACAGAAGATTCGTGGAGAACTTTTTGCGGATGGCGTTTCCCCTCACCACACTCACTCGCAAGGACCAGAGGTTTGTTTGGACACCGGAGTGTGCCCGGGCATTCGAAAATTTGAAGGAAAGATTGATGTCTTCCCCAATCCTTAGTCTTCCTAGTGGGACGGAAGGATTTCAGATCTTTAGCGACGCGTCAGGTTGCGGGTTGGGTTGCGTGCTGGTGCAGCACGGCAAGGTGATAGCGTATGGGTCAAGGCAGTTAAAGACTCATGAGAGGAATTATCCCGTCCATGATCTGGAGTTGGCGGCGGTAATCTTTGCGCTAAAACTGTGGAGACACTATGTTTATGGTGCGAAGGTGGAGATCTTCACGGATCACAAAAGCCTGAGGTATCTCCTAGACCAAAAGGATCTGAATATGCGGCAGCGTAGGTGATGAGTCCTGATCATATACACTTTTATGGACTCATCTGGGCCGTTTAGTTAGGCATTTCACTGCACTTTAGCCCTGTTTTAGTTCATATTTGTTAATCCATGCTAGGTGCACCTTTTGGCCCATTTTGGTGTGATTTCATGTTTATTTTCATTAGTGGTTTTCATGCACTGTTAGGTGCCACTTTTAGTGGCTGGATTTGTGGTTGTACGCTAGAACAGGAGTCGTGCAGGTGTTTCCGGTGCAATTCTGCACAGGAACACTGCGCACGATCACTGGTTCTATTGCGCACGACCACTGGTCGTGCGCCACTGATCGTGTGCACTTAACGCCTTTTTCACGAGTTCTGTTTGGTGCAGTGCGCACGACCACCAATGCCAGTGCGCACGACCACCGGTCGTGCGCCACTGCTCGTGCGCATTGACCATTAAATTTCTGAGTTCTGTTTCATCTATTGCGCACGACCACTGACGCTAGTGCGCACGACCACCGGTCGTGCGCCACTGCTCGTGCGAACATTTTATTTTATAATTTCTGTCTTTGCAGGTTCCGTCCAGGCAGAGCGCACGATCACAGGATTCTAGTGCGCACGACCACTGGTCGTGCGCCACTGACCGTGCGCACTGTTTAATTCCAGCGCCTATAAAAGCCGCTGCTCGCGATTTAGGTCGGATACCCCGCTTCCAGCCGCCGTTTTCTGCCCGATTCCGCCCAGTTTCGCCCCTCCACCGTCGCCCACCACATAGAGGTGCTCCGGGCTTGCTCTTCACGCCGATCTTGAGCCGGAGTGTCCTCTCGGCCTCCTCCTTCATCCAAGAGCTTCAAAGAGAGATCTAGCCGCCATTACCGTCAAGCAAGAGGAAGTTTGCAACCTCCACCGGATCGTGACACGAAGAAGACGGGTCCATTGGAGAGTCGTGACAGCTCTCTCTACCCCGGACATAGTTGTGGACCGAGCTTGGACGCGGATTAACAACCCGGCGATTCCAACCGTGAATCTTCAACGAGCCTTCGGATTCGGTCGATTTCTTGCCTTATTCTTCTCTTATTGATGTATTTGTAGCTAGATCTAACATTATGATGAAGTGTGTTTTGATTATTAGCATTTATACTTGATTATCTATGTGATTTGGGTATTCTTGCTTATTATTTTGAGGTGTGCCGTGGTGTTGTTTGTTGTTGTGTTGTGCCGCACTAGCAATTGCTAGTGGCGTGCTTGTCGAGGAGGTGCTTGCGACCCTCAATCCGTAAGCCTACTCGCCCATCCGCTTACCGAAGCGTGGCATCGCGGCCCGTGTACTCCATCCCGCCTAACGAAGCAGCGCGCTCAAGGCCTGCATAGTTCGATCCGCTTGCCTACTCGTCCATCCGCCCTTACGAAGTAGCGCGTTCAAGGCCTACGTAGTCTTCCATCCCGCCGAGCGAAGCTTTGCATAGCGGCATTGCATAGGAGTAGTTGATAGCTTTTATTTTATTTTCCAAAAGCCAACCCAACTCCCCCGCATCCCATCCGATTTTAGGACTTCAATCTCAAGTCCTTCCTCGAAACCTAACTCCACCTTACTGTGTTCCTTGAGAGATTCGATACTCGGGGATTACTCCTCGTTTTATATTACTTGAACGATCGGTACACTGCCGTTTCGTGTCGGAGTCGAGCTACCGCCTATAGCGGTGTGTGAGATTTGCGCCATCAGTAGGTGGGTCGAGTTCCTTGGGGACTACGACGTGGAGATTCAGTATACGCCGGGTAAAGCCAACGTGGTGGCGGATGCTTTGAGTAGGAAGTACTCCGGGCAAGGTAATTGGATGGAGGCGCATAGCGAGCGTTTGATTCGAGACTTGGAGTCTCTTGACATTTCTTGTGTGGCTAGAGGTGAGTCTAGCATAGCTCGTTTGAACTGGATTGAAATGCAGTGTGATATAACGGATCGAATCCGAGAGGCGACCAGTGCGGACGAGGAGTGCCAACAGTTGGTGTTGGAGGCTCAGCAAAGCGAAGGCACTGCCTTGGAGATGGTTGGTGGAATTCTGAGGAGAGACGGGAGGATCTGTGTTCCGCGCTTCGGCAAGCTTCGCGAGGAGTTGATGTTTGAAGCTCACTTTACAAAGTACTCCGTTCATCCAGAAAGTACAAAGATGTACGCGGATTTGAAGAAATCTTTTTGGTGGCCTGGGATGAAGCGGGATGTAGCCGAGTACGTGAGCCGATGTCAGACTTGTGCCTTGGTGAAGGCTAAGTGTCAAAGGCCCGGCGGGTTCTTGAAGCCTCTTCCCATCCCCGAATGGAAATTTGATGACATCTCTATGGATTTTGTGCATGGTTTGCCTCGATCGCAGCAGGGTAACGATGCGATTTGGGTGATAGTGGATCGCCTGACGAAGGTGGCCCACTTCATTCCGAATCAGAAGAGCGATGGCGTGGAGAAGCTCGTGGAGATTTATGTTCGAAACATTATGCGGTTGCACGGGATTCCGAAGAGCATCGTTAGTGATCGCGATGGGCGATTCACATCGAAGGACTGGAGATTAGTGCAGAAAAGTCTAGGCACGAAGCTCAAGTTTAGCACCGCGTTCCATCCGCAGACCGATGGTCAGACGGAGCGAACGAACCGTACGTTGGAAGACATGTTGAGGATGTGTGCTCTCGACTTTGGCAAAGGTTGGGAGGACCACCTTTTCATAATGGAGTTCGCCTATAATAATAGCTTCCAGGCGAGTATCAAGATGGCGCCATACGAAGCTTTGTATGGAAGGAAGTGTCGAACGCCGATGTCTTGGGCAGAGGTGGGAGACACTAAGCTTTTGGGAAAGCAAGTGGTGGAAGATGCTTGCGAGATTGTGCGGACGATTCAGGAGCGCATGAAGGTTGCTCAGGATCGACAAGCGAAGTATTTTAATGCGCACCACAGAAATGTGGAGTTTGCAGTGGGCGACATGGTCTACTTAAAGATCAAGCCGTTCAAGGGTGTTTCGCGGGTGCGGCGACTCAAGAAGTTGAGTCCGAGATATTTGGGTCCGTTCGAGGTTACGGAGCGTATAGGCGAAGCAGCCTATCGTTTGGCGTTGTCCGCAGAGCTGAGTGGATTACATGACGTTTTTCATGTCTCCGTACTGAGGAAAGCTTTGGTGGAGCCGAGCGTCGTGGTCGAAGTGGCGGCGGTGCCGGTGATGGAGAACTTGGGGGCGAGGGTTCGCCCGGTGTGCGTGGAGGATTCAGAAGTCCGGCAGTTGCATAACAAGCAAGTCAAACTTGTAAAGGTGCGATGGGACAACGGCGGGCGAGATGAATTCTCTTGGGAGCGTGAGCAAGTAATGCGGGAGGATTTCCCAGAACTTTTCGCTCCAGGTATGCGTTATGAATTCCCTGTTTAAATTCTGAAATTTCGGGACGAAATTCGTTTAAGGGGGGTGGAGTTGTAACACCCCAAAAATCGTAGTTCAGCGAGGTAGGCGGAGTGGTTGTGCTGCATTCGGGATAGGCTAAAATTCCATAGCGGTTCTCTGCGCACGACCAGTGACAGTGCGCATGTGATCGTGCATTAATTCGCAAGGATTCGAAGTTCTGTCTCGAACAGTGCGCACGACCAGTGTCCTCTTCGCGCACGACCAGTGACCGTGCGCATGTGATCGTGCGTTAATTCGCAAGGATTCGGAGTTCTGTCTCGAACAGTGCGCACGACCAGTGTCCTCTTCGCGCACGACCAGTGACCGTGCACATGTGATCTTGCGCCCTGTTTATTCTGCTCCGCGATTTTGAGCGGAGAAGGAGATCGGTCCATCCAAATCTATTGGAATTTGATCCAACGGCTGCGATGGTTGGCTGGGGGGTTTTAGGGCTTGGTAGAGGAGTTAAACCCTCATTATTTCCAAGGCTTTCTCTCTCTTAGGTTGGAGAAAGGAGGAGGAGGCAAGGAGGAAGAAGAAGGGGAATCCGCCATTGCCGGAGCTTCGGAGCTCCGTTCGCCGATCCGAGACCGGCAGTGCGTAGAGGGCATCAAGGCGCTTCTTCTCCACCGTGTGGTTGCAAGCTTCTCATGGCTAGGAGGAGATCTCAAAAGGTAACGACATTTCTCCTCCCGGTCTTTAGGATGCGTGTTTGGCATCCCTTCTTTTTCTGCATTTTGGCACCGGATCCGTCGAGTGAGAGGGATCCGGGTCGCCTTGGTTCAAGATAAACCACCGGGTTGATTGTGTCCGTCCCCGACATGTTTTGCACTAGAGATCCGCTCCGTTAGTGGATTAGGCATTGTGGGTGAAGCCGGATTTGTGGCCGTTGGTCCGATCCGGTGATGTTGATTTACGCGCATTTTAGGGGTTTTGTTAGAAATCCGATTACGGCGAACTCGTCGTGGTGATGCCTTTGTAGCTTCGTGTGGTAACGAATGTTGGGTTTAGGGCGGAGAAATAATGTGCGGATTTTAGGGCTTGTGATGCCTAGTGTTGTGCGAAGGCGCGATTGGTATTTGTGGTCGGCTGGCTATCCCGTGAAGACTGAGATTCACGTGTGGAGAGTGTCCCGGCAAGATTAGTCCCTTCGATTGTTGACTGACGAGAATGTCTGTGCTACGGTTGAGTCCGTTGACGGTCGTCAGGCGAAGCAATCGGTGGACGTTGTCCCGAAAGTAAGCCCAGGGCCTTGGGACGTTTTGGTTGGCCAGAATTCTTAGAATCGGTCTTGGTGCGTTGTTGGCGGCCCGAGCGTGTGAGCTGTCAGACAAGCCCGATGGCTTGGTGGGCCAGGCGAGGTGGGTCTCAGCGAGAGCGCTTGGCCTTGGGTTTTGATGCCCTTGTGGGGAAGTAATGAGTACCCTTGTGTTGGTGATGTATGATGATGTGTTAGATTCATACGCTTTAGGGCGCCTTGGGTGAAACCCGGGCTTGCACTCATTTTGCATTGTTAGGCCCCTTTTATTACCTGCTCAACATAGAAACGTGGATGATGCTTGTGACACTCATGCCAGTATTTGTGTTTCTTTCCTTTATGTACTTTTGCATACGAAGTGCTGACTTGCAGGGTGAAGTAGTTCCCCGGGGTCCGCTAGGACGGCCGGGAGGAGGGATTTTGTTACACCGCTTGTGGTCAGCCATAGCTGACCCTCGTTTACCGCTCTTTGCGATTTGGTTGCAGGGCAAGAATCGCAGGCTGGACCCAGCGCGCCGGCCAAAAAGGCCTAAAGCCTCACGAAGTGCTTAGTTGATTTCGTGCATTACTTTCTTCGTACTTTGTTATATCCGGCTTGCATGCCGAGGTAGTATAGGGAAAAACTATCCTTCCCCTTTTGTTGGGATGTCTTTTATTATGGAATGTTTGATGTTTTGGACATTGTTTTGTAAGGCCTTAAGGCCAGTTGGACTCCTTTGTAGTATGGACAATCTCTGTGGCTTAGTTTGTTTCCGCTGTGTTGTCTGAGTTATGAGATTGGGTAGTTAATATCATCTTTTAATACTAAAGCTGTGGCGGTTATATGCTGTGGGGTCCCGGCCGGACCCATATTATATGGTCATTACAGGGGAGGTGTTACACTGGTGTGGCTGAGAGGAGGAATAAGACCTTGATAGAGGCTGGGAGAACACTGCTTAGTGACTCCTCACTCCCAGAATATTTTTGGGCTGAGGCAGTCAATACTGCATGCTATGTTCTCAATAGAGCATCTATCAATAAGGTCCTAGGTATAACCCCCTATGAGATTCTGAAAGGCAAACAACCAACTATTTCATACTTTAGAATCATTGGTTGCAAATGTTACATTTTAAATAATGGAAAATCTCAATTAACTAAGTTTGTTGAAAATGCAATGTAGGGGTTCTTATTGGATATAACTTACATAGCAAAGCCTATAGAGTATTCAACAAGAAAACTCATGTTGTAGAAGAGTCTATGCATGTAGTTTTTGATGAGACCAGACGGCTCAATAAGGGCTGGTCTTGCTCTCCTGTTTTGACAGGTAATGAATAGCAAATGCAAGATTGTCTCTCCAAGACATACCCAACACAAGCATGGTCAATTCATAGGTAGCAATCCCTGAAGTTGAAGATCAGCAAGCTGCTGAAGATGATTCTGCTCAAGAAGAAGAGCTGCAGATACCTGACAGGTTGCCTGTAGCAAATAGACACCTAAGGGATCATCCAAGAAACCAAATAATTCAAGATGTAAACCAAGGAGTGGTCACCAAAAGCAGGGCTCATAATGAAGCCCTATTCTTCAGCTTTCTATCACAAATGGAGCCCAAGAAATTTGTAGAAGCAAATGAAGACACCTTTTGGATTTAAGCAATGTAAGAAGAACTGCTTCAGTTCAAGAGGTGCAAGGTGTAGAAATTGGTGCCAAAACCTCAAGGACGCAATATCTGTTGAAAATGTTGAAGTGGAAGTTGGCGGTCTGGGTGGAGGTCGCGCGGTCTGGCTAACCGCGCGGTCTTGCGGTCTCCATCTACGGTCTGATCTCTTTGGTCTAGCCGCAGGTCTATTCGGCTTGATCGTCGTTCTCTGTCCAAGGTGCCGAGGTGAGGCCGCGCGGTCTGTTTCGTGTGATCGCATGGCGGAGCAGGTTTCAGCATGGTGAGGTCGCGCGGTCTGGTCGTATGACCGTGTGGCGAGCTGTCTTCTGTAAGGTGAGACCGCGCGGTCTGGTTTGTGTGACCGCGTGGTGGGGGCAGTCTGGTCTGGTGACTGTCCGGTTTCTTGTTGGTGCGCGCGGACTAAGGTTCTCTTAGTCGCACGGTCTCCTAGTTATGTTCGCAGTCTCTGAGGAGGTCTCGTATAGGCGAACACTAGTGGTGGGCGACATGACCGTGCGAGTTGTCATGGTCGCGCAGCTTCTTGTAGGAGTGGCGTTCTCCTGGTCAGGTTTGAAGTCAACAAGCTCACAGGCGCAGAGCGATCTGCTGACCGCGCGGGTTGACCAGTCTTAGGTCGCGCGGTCAGGGGGCGGTGACTCTATCTCATAGGGTGGTGACTGGATCAGGTCACACGCCTATAAATAGGAGTCACTGTTGCAGCATAATTAATCGCACCAAGTGTAAGCTGAGCTCGCGCCTATTTCTTGCGGTCTCATTTTTGTGACCGGACGGTTAGCTGATTGAACTAACCTTGTGCAGCTTCTGCGGATTGTGCGGGCAGCAGCGGTCACCTCTTCTTCTAGGTGTTCGAGCGGTCTCGCGGCTTGCAGTGTGGGTTGCTGGAGTTTGGGAGAATCAGTAGAGTTTGAGAGGTCGCGGAGGTTCAGTTGGTGTTGTTCAAGTCGCCGGCAGTGTTTGTTCGCACGGTCTCATTTTCTAGTCGCGCGAACAGCCAGGTCGTGCGGTCAGGCGATCTCAGAGTTTCAGACTACTGGTTATCTTTCCTTCAGCATTATAATTTCTTTTTGGTTTTGTGTACTGGCGAAATCATGTCTCGCCATGTATACCTCGCACTGTAATGAAGATTTCTGCTATTTTTCAATATTGTGTTGCTTCATGTGCTTCTGGTTGTTGGTTATAGCTTTGAGTTGTACAATTCCTGCTCACTCCTAGATCTTCGAAATTTTCACATGGTAGCAGAGGGATGTTGGAGTGGATAGAGTAGTGAATAACTCAAAGTTGTCATCGCCTTTGTGAAGAAGGAACCAGTGGTAGAGCCATGAAAGCAAGAGGTCTTGGAATTGAGATGCTCAACTCGACTAACTTCAAGAAGTGGAAAGACTGGTCACATCTTAGGGTGTGGATCAGCTGCGGAGATCTGGAGAGCCCTGGATGGGCTGTTTAACAAGAAGAATGTAGCGAGGCTACAATTCCTGGAAAATGAGCTAGCCAGATCGGCTCAGGGTGAACTTTCTATCTCTACGTTCTTCCTGAAGATGAAGAACTTGTGTGCTGAGATTTCAGCACTGGATCCTAATGAGCCAATTTCTGAGGCGAAGCTGAAGAGGCACATCATCCATGGCTTGCAGAGGGAGTATGTGGCCTTTGTGACGTCGGTGCAGAGTTGGACAAATCAGTCGTCTCTGCTGGAGCTGGATAATCTGCTTGCATCGCAGGACAGTCTGGCAAGGCAGATGGCGGGGATGTCAGTGTCTAGGGGAGAAGGCGAGGTTATCTTCACAGGGAAGAAGAAGAAGACCGTTGGAGTCAATGAGCCTTCAACTTCTGGACAGTAGGAGAGGGGCTATGCTCCTAAGGCTGAAGGGAAGAAGAAGGGAGAAGGACCCAAGTGCTTCAGATGCGGAAAGCTTGGTCACATCAGGAAGGATTGCCTGGTGAATCTTCAGACGGGGCATGCTGGTGCAGGGAAGGAGGAAGCTGAGGCCAGGCAAAATGATGGAGGATGGGGAGGAGCTTTCTCGGCTTCTGTCAGAGTTGCGGCTCCTATCAACTATCAGGAGGACTGGATCGTGGACTCAGGGTGTGGTCATCACCTCACCGGGGATGAGTCAAAGCTTACTTCAGCGCAACCTTACTTAGGTAACGATGCCATCATAACTGCTGATAATACTGTGCATGCTGTCGAGAAGGTGGGGGTTGTTTCCTTGGGCAGTGATAGAGGGCCACTAACTTTGAAGAGTGTCTATCATGTGCCCGGAATGAGGAAAAACCTCTCTCCATGACCAACGTTGTTGACGCTGGGTATCACATTCTGTTCGGCCCAACAAAAGTGAGGTTTCTTCTAAACGTTGAGGCGGTAAAGGTCGAGGTGGTTCATGTCGGGAGAAGAGCAAAAGACTTGTTCGTTTTATCGATAAGTTCTTATGTTGACAAGATGAGGACTAATGATAGTGTCGTCATATGGCACGAGAGGTTGGGGCACGTAGGGATGGATAAGTTGAAGGCTATGGCGATAAAAGGTCTAGTCAAGGGCCTGCCTAGTCTATCTTCCTATGGTGATGGTCATGTTTGCACGGGATGTCAGTTCAGCAATTCTCATCGGCTATCATTTGATAAGTCACAGACAAGGAATAGTGTGTCGTTGGAGTGCATCCACGGTGACTTGATGGGACCAACTGCTACCCCAAGCCTCGGAGGCAGCAGGTATATGCTGGTGTTGATCGACGATTACATTAGATATGTCTGGGTGTATTTTTTGAAGGAGAAGGCGGAGGCGTTTGCCAAGTTTGTGGAGTTCAAGGAGCTTGTGAAGGGTCGTCTAAGTCTGCGGATAAAGAAGTTGAGAACTGACAACGGGGGGGGAGTTCACCTCTGGTGAGTTCTCTAGTTTTTGCAAGAAGGCGGGCATCCGGAGGGAGCTTACTTGTGCGCATACTCCACAACAAAATGGAGTTGCAGAGCGGAAGATCCATCATCTAACGGAGACCTGCAAGTGTTGGCTGCATGCCAAGAGTATCCCAAGGTCCTTCTGGGCGGAGGGAATGTCTTGTGATGCCTACGTCATCAACAGGATGCCTCTCAGTCCCATCAACATGTTGACCCCGCATGAGATGATGTTCAAAGAAAAGCCAAGCGTGGCACACCTTCGGGTGTTTGGTTCCACCTGCTAAGTGCATGTTCCAGATGCGCTTCAGATGAAGCTAGATGCGAAAGCAAGGAAGCTAGTCTTCGTGCGATATGATGATCGGAAGAAGGGCTGGTAGTGCATGGGCCCGGAGACGCGAAGATTTGTTGTAACTTACAATGTCGTGTTGATGAGTCCTGATCATATACACTTTTATGGACTCATCTGGGCCATTTTTCAGTCATTTCACCGCACTTTAGCCCTATTATTGTTTATATTTGATATTCCATGCTAGGTGCACCTCTAGGCCCATTTTGGTGTGATTTCATGCTTATCTTCATTAGTTGTTTTCATGTACTGTTAGGTGTCACTTTCAGTGGCTAGATTCGTGGTTGTGCTGGATTAGGAGTCGTGCAGGTGTTCCCGGTGCAATTCTGCACAGGAACACTGCGCACGATCACTGGTTCTATTGCGCACGACCACTGGTCGTGCGCCACTGATCGTGTGCACTTAATCCTTTTTCATGAGTTCTATTTGGTGCAGTGCGCACGACCATCTACGATAGTGTGCACGACCACCGGTCGTGCGCCACTATTCGTGCGCACTTAGCATCAATTTCATGAGTTCTGTTTCAACCAGTGCGCACGACCACCTACGATAGTGCGCATGACCACCGGTCGTGCGCCACCGGTCGTGCGAACATGTTATTTCATAATTTCTGTAGTTGCAGGTTCCGTTCAGGCAGAGCGCACGATCACCGAATTCTAGTGCGCACGACCACTGGTCGTGCGCCAATGACCATGCGCACTGTTTATTCCAGTGCCTATAAATTCCGCTGCTCGCGATTTAGGTCAAATCGACCGCCGTTTTCACGCCCAGCTCCGCCGTTCCGCGCCAGTTTCGCCCCTCCATCGTCGCCCACCTTCTAGAGGTGCTCCGGGCTGGTTCTTCACGCCAATCTTGAGCCGGAGTTTCCTCTCGGCCTCCTCCTTCATCCAAGAGCTTCAAAGAGAGATCTAGCCGCCATCTCCATCGAGCAAGAGGAAGTTTGCAACCTCTACCGGATCGTGACACGAAGAAGACGGGTCCATTGGAGAGTCGTGACAGCTCTCTCTACCCCGGACGTAGTTGCGGACCGAGCTTGGGCGCGGATTGACAACCCGGCGATTCCAACCGTGAATCTACAACGAGACTTCGGATTCGGTCGATTTCTTGCCTTATTCTTCTCTTATTGATGTGTATATGTTTTAGATCTCATTATTATGATGAAGTGGCACTTAAACTAGTTGTATTTCTATTTATTTCATGTCTATGTGAAATATTTGTTGTTTGAGTTGCTTGAGGTGCGCCCCATTCCATCCTCCATCCCGCCGTCACGTTCGTGTGCCGCACTAGCAATTCCTATTGGCGTGCTTGTCGAAGAGGTGCTTGCGACCCTCACTCCGCTAGCCTACTCGTCCATCCGCCTACCGAAGCGTGGCATCGCGGCCCGTGTATTCCATCCCGCCTAACAAAGCAGTGCGCTCAAGGCCTGCACAGTTCGATTCCGCTTGCCTACTCGTCCATCCACCCTTTCGACGCAGCGCGCTCAAGGCCTGCCTAGTCTCCATCCCGTCAAGCGAAGCATTGCATAGCGGCATTGCATAGGAGTAGTTGATAGCTTTTATTTTATTTTCCAAAAGCCAACCCAACTCCCCCGCATTTCATCCGATTTAAGGACTTCAATCTCAAGTCCTTCCTCGAAACCTAACTCCACCTTACTGTGTTCCTCAAGAGACCGACACTCGGGGATTTTCCCCATTATTATTACTTGCGCGACCGGTGCACTTGCCGAATCATCGCATCAAGTTTTTGGCGCCGTTGCCGGGGAACACAGTCGTGTGAGTTTTCTTGAGAGGGAGACAAGAGATAGAGGTTCTTTCTTTGTGAATAGCCGCATTATTATTTTTGTTTGCCTTTTAATCTTCTGTTGTTTGTTTTTATTTCTTTCCCCCCTATTTTGAAGTTTTAGGCAAGTTTTATTCAAGGAGTTTTTTTTAGTTGTGTAGATTCCCTTGCAAAGAATTTCAGTTTCATTGTATCTGCTCTTTTATTGATAATGTCGTCATGGGATATTTCACCTAGCTTTAATGACAAGATGGTTTATTATTTGGACCAAATGAATGAGTTAAATGCTAGGCAGTGTAGGAACATTGTTTGCTTGTTGTGTCGATGAGAGGGTCATGAATTGAAGGACTGTCCGCGTCTTTTCAATCCTGACCGCCGCTCCTCCACTCATGACGACATTGTCCCTATCACTCATTCTTTACCCATGGAGGCAATTGTGCCCTCTACCCCTGAGCTTGTCTCGTGCACGGACTCCTCACTCCCTGTGTGTGGCTTCACTCCTAGTGATGATGATCACTCATCTGTTAGCCAACAAGGAGAGGAATGGGAGCTCCTAGAAGCACCTGAGTATGATGAGGAAAGTATTCTTTCCATCGGGGAGGCTTTAGCAGATCTTTTTGCGGAGGAACCGAATATTTTTGTCCCTCCAGTTTCTTTGCAAGATTTTTCTACACATATTCTTTATGATCCTATCGAAGTAAAGGAGCTGGGTGATGCTTCTGACTCGGAGGGTGCTCCAAAGTGGGATGAGGATGTCATTTTACTTGAGGGGGAGAATGAATACTTTGAACACGATGATGCACCTCGGTGGGATGAGGAGGATACTCTCTCTGATGAGGAGGTTTGCACTTCTTCATGGGACGAGGAGGTACAAATCACCACTGAGGCTCCTGAGTTCTCAAGTCCCCCTTGCTATGATATTTACGATGATGATAGTGATCTACCCTTGGATCTTGCTGGGAGTGAGACCGGGACCACTCCCCCGATTTTTGATTATTTATGTCATTCTTCTCTTTTATTTCTGGACCCCCCTTCTTCTTCCGAGCCTGTGCAGGTTGAGTCTTTACAGGTGCCCCAGGAGGACTTGGAGCTTTTTGCTCAAGTCAATGATGAGAGTATCCTCTCATGTGAGGAAGTTTATCCTCCCTCCGTAGAGGAAGCTCCACTCATTGCCTTCTCCTCCTGCGGACCTGCTGTGGGCGATACCTTGCTGGGCAAGGATAGTTTTGGCGAGATGAGTGAGGACCAGGCCTCCTCCTCTTCTTACTTTCTTTTCCCTCTACCTGTGAGGAGCAGGTATTATTATTTAGGTAGAGGGGTGACTGCCTTATCTCCGTATCGGTACCAGCTACCGAAACGGATAATGGAGCAGTTACCTATGCATTTTCTTTTTCATAGGCCCATTAGCTAGAACCGTTTTAATTTAGAATAAGTCATGCTGGGAGGACAATAACCCCAGTAGTTATCTTAATTTTTCTTGCATTCTCATTTCTTTGCTAATTTTATTTAGTTAATCGCACTTTATTTCAGTTTTCTATTTTCTTTTTGCGGAGCTGACCCCTGCAGGTATCTTCTTCTGGATGGCGGATGCTGCAGCTTAGTCTTGGTTTAAACGCCAATCTTCTGGTATGCTCACTTGCTGAGCATTGGGTACTCTCTTCCCCTAGCCTTTGCTGATTTTCATGTCATATATTATGCGGATTGTTTAGTTTAAGTCTGGGGGAGAGTAGTTTGTTTACCCGCTCACGTGCACTATTGCACTGCATACTAGAAGATTTCATTTAAAATGTTTTGTTTAATTTCATTGCACACCACAGCACCCACATGAGCGCGTGCTTATCTATTTGTTTTGTTCTGAACAAACTATCTTGGTTAGGAATGTGAATTGGGATGATAGCTTAGGAATTACTATTGGGGGCGCAATGTTGACTCGAGCAGTGTTCTAGTCGCATCCGCGTGCTACAATAGAATTTGAGTAAAATTAGATTATTTCTATGCTTTTAATTTATGATTAGTATTTATGCGTAGTTTTAGATTTATTCTACTCAAGTGGTGAATGTGAATGAAATTGGTGATAGCCCGGTGTTGTGTGTATAGGAGCGCTAGTTGTGTGTTGCTCGAGTCGGGAGGAAGGTTTACCTTTCTCGTGGGCTAAGAACTTGCCCCAAGCGACTCTTGAAGCATGGGTGCGGGCGATTCGTTGAGATAAATGTGATATAGGCCACCTTTTGGCTAGATTGAGCCTTCGCTTTCCATATCCTATTCGCTCACCTTTGCTTCCCAACACTTATGCATACTACTCCCTTTGTTCAGCTCCTCCTCCATACACCAAGGCCTAAAGCTTATCCCACTGTCGCAACCAAGTATATGTTATCTGCACTCATGTTTTAGATTTGGTGTGATGTTTGGAATTGTCGTGTTGTGAAGGAGAAATAAACTCTATTTGCTGATTTTGAATCAACCGGAGGATAAGAAAAAGAAAAAGAAAAATATGGTATTGAAATAAAAATCTGAAAAAAGTGTATTGAAAAGTTATCCTCCCGAGCGTTTTAGAAAATCTGTTGGTATTTGTGGAGTAGGACGTGTGCACACCTAGTTTTCACAATAAGTCTGGGGGTGTGTCACACGAGCTTTGTTTTTGGTTTTGCTTGGTGCAGCGTCCCGTTGACTCATGTTGGTTGCGTAGCCTTCGTTTTTACCTTTGATTATTATACCGCAACCTAAGCCCCAATATAATCCTAAAAGTCCTATTGATTTATCTCGCGAGTTTGCTAGCGCTGTGGAGAGAGTGTGACCGGGCAAGCGTATGGTTCCCGACGTTGATGGATTTCAGCGGAGTTATTCCCGAACCCCGATCTTTTGCAACACCCTCCTTAGTGGCTTATTACTTTCACACCGGAGATGATCATCAAATTCTTCACAATTCACCAACTGAGTATTGATAAATCTTTATTTACGCTCTAGTACTTTCGTAAATTAGTTAGCATAGTTAGAATCTCTTTTTACGAAATCTCTATTTGCATGCTTTTGTTACTTCGCATTGTACTCCC
Source organism: Dactylorhiza incarnata (assembly GCA_033032865.1). Classification (NCBI taxonomy): domain Eukaryota; kingdom Viridiplantae; phylum Streptophyta; class Magnoliopsida; order Asparagales; family Orchidaceae; genus Dactylorhiza; species Dactylorhiza incarnata. The sequence continues at coordinate 1,045,120 of JAWHQI010000017.1, read as the reverse complement.
TTGCGTAATTTTCTTTGCTAACTACCTTTTTCACACTCCACCGGATTCGTTTGCTCGGGACGCGCAAACAGTTAAGTCTGGGGGTGTGATGAGTCCTGATCATATACACTTTTATGGACTCATCTGGGCCATTTTTCAGTCATTTCACCGCACTTTAGCCCTGTTATTGTTTATATTTGATATTCCATGCTAGGTGCACCTCTAGGCCCATTTTGGTGTGATTTCATGCTTATCTTCATTAGTTGTTTTCATTTACTGTTAGGTGTCACTTTCAGTGGCTAGATTCGTGGTTGTGCTGGATTAGGAGTCGTGCAGGTGTTCCCGGTGCAATTCTGCACAGGAACACTGCGCACGATCACCGGTTCTATTGCGCACGACCACTGGTCGTGCGCCACTGATCGTGTGCACTTAATCCTTTTTCATGAGTTCTGTTTGGTGCAGTGCGCACGACCATCTACGATAGTGCGCACGACCACCGGTCGTGCGCCACTGTTCGTGCGCACTTAGCATCAATTTCATGAGTTCTGTTTCAACCAGTGCGCACGACCACCTACGATAGTGCGCACGACCACCGGTCGTGCGCCACCGGTCGTGCGAACATGTTATTTCATAATTTCTGTAGTTGCAGGTTCCGTCCAGGCAGAGCGCACGATCACCGAATTCTAGTGCGCACGACCACTGGTCGTGCGGCAATGACCGTGCGCACTGTTTATTCCAGCGCCTATAAATTCCGCTGCTCGCGATTTAGGTCAAATCGACCGCCGTTTTCACGCCCAGCTCCGCCTTTCCGCGCCAGTTTCGCCCCTCCATCGTCGCCCACCATCTAGAGGTGCTCTGGGCTGGTTCTTCACGCCAATCTTGAGCCGGAGTTTCCTCTCGGCCTCCTCCTTCATCCAAGAGCTTCAAAGAGAGATCTAGCCGCCATCTCCATCGATCAAGAGGAAGTTTGCAACCTCTACCGGATCGTGACACGAAGAAGACGGGTCCATTGGAGAGTCGTGATAGCTCTCTCTACCCCGGACGTAGTTGCGGACCGAGCTTGGACGCGGATTGACAACCCGGCGATTCCAACCGTGAATCTACAACGAGACTTCGGATTCGGTCGATTTCTTGCCTTATTCTTCTCTTATTGATGTGTATATGTTTTAGATCTCATTATTATGATGAAGTGGCACTTAAACTAGTTGTATTTCTATTTATTTCATGTCTATGTGAAATATTTGTTGTTTGAGTTGCTTGAGGTTCGCCCCATTCCATCCTCCATCCCGCCGTCACGTTCGTGTGCCGCACTAGCAATTGCTAGTGGCGTGCTTGTCGAAGAGGTGCTTGCGACCCTCACTCCGCTATCCTACTCGTCCATCCGCCTACCGAAGCGTGGCATCGCGGCCCGTGTATTCCATCCCGCCTAACGAAGCAGTGCGCTCAAGGCCTGCACAGTTCGATTCCGCTTGCCTACTCGTCCATCCGCCCTTTCGACGCAGCGCGCTCAAGGCCTGCCTAGTCTCCATCCCGCCAAGCGAAGCATTGCATAGCGGCATTGCATAGGAGTAGTTGATAGCTTTTATTTTATTTTCCAAAAGCCAACCCAACTCCCCCGCATTTCATCCGATTTAAGGACTTCAATCTCAAGTCCTTCCTCGAAACCTAACTCCACCTTACTGTGTTCCTCAAGAGACCGACACTCGGGGATTTTCCCCATTATTATTACTTGCGCGACCGGTGCACTTGCCGAATCATCGCATCACGTGTTCGACGAGGTGATGTCTTACAAGGGAAGTTCTGGTGTTGAGTTACCAGAAAGTAGGGTGGAGGAGCAGGAGAGAGCTGTGGAAAATCTTCAGGTGGAGCTGCCTTTGTCACCAGGTGGTCCATCCATTTCTAGTTCTGTGATGGAGGCTTCTGGATCAGGAAGCAGGGGGAGCGATGCTCCTAATACGTCTGGAAGGGAATCTAGAGAAGAAGCAGCTGAAGGTAATGCGAGTCAGGGGAAGGAGCTAAGGAGATCGAAGTGAACGATCATAGCCCCTGATCGATATACAGGAGGAAACATGGTGAGCTTTGTCTCATGTTTCTTTGTTGGTCCCCTGGATGAGTGGGAACCAGTGAGCTTTGAGAAGGCCAAAGGCGTGAAGCAGTGGGATTTGGCTATGGAAGAAGAGATGGCAGCTCTTGAGAAGAATAAGACTTGGTCTCTGGTGCCCAGGCCTAAGGGTATCACCCCTGTGGCATGCAAATGGGTCTATAAGCTCAAGAAGAAGGCAAACAGTAGTATCGAGCGATACAAGGCTCGCCTTGTGGCTCGTGGATTCTCGCAGCAATAAGGTGAAGATTATGAAGAGACATTCAGTCTGGTGGCAAAGATGACTTCAGTTCAGTTTGTGATTGCCTTGGCGGCGTTTTGGGGTTGGAAGATTTGGCAACTCGATGTAAAGAATGCTTTCTTGTACGGCGAGATTGACAAGGATATCTTCATGATCCAGCCACCAGGCTTCATATCTGAAGATTTTCCTGACTATGTCTGTAAGCTGAAGAAGGCCCTGTATGGGTTGAAGCAAGCGCCGAGGGTGTGGTATGGGAAGATTGCAGAATATCTCCTATCCTGTTGATTTGGTGCTTCAGACTCTGACTCAAGCTTGTTTGTCAAGAAGAGCGGGGAGCTTCAAGTCATCGTGTTGCTTTACGTCGATGATATGATCGTTATGGGGAATTCGAAGGAGGAGGTAGCCAAGATTCGGGCTGAGCTATCTATCAAATTTGAGATGAAGGAGTTGGGTGAGCTTCACCATTTCCTTGGACTCGAAGTGCAGAGGAAGGAAAGTGGAGTGCTGGTGTCCCAGGCTGGATATGCAGAGCAAATCGTGGAGCGATTCGACATGGAGGAAGGGAAGTGCATTTCTACACCTCTGGAGAAGGCCACGAAACTTCGGAAGGATGAGGGGAGGATTCTGGAAGATCCTCTTATGTTCCAAGCTCTAGTTGGGAGCTTGATTTATCTGACGATCACTAGGCCGGATATTGCATATGCAGTTGGCAGAGTGAGTCGTTATATGGCAGAACCACGGATGCCTCATCTACTAGCGGCCAAGAATATTTTGAAGTATGTCAAGGCGACTTCGAATATGGGTCTCCTTTACAGGAGGGATGCGGGCTTCGAGGTGCATGGGTACATGGATGCTAATTACGGGGGAAATTCGGATGATTGGAAGTCGACGTCTGGATTCATCTTCATGGCGGGCCCTACGGCTATATCATGGTGCAACAAGAAGCAAGATTCTGTGTCTGTCTCTACCACGGAAGCGGAATACAAGGCTTCGGCCTTGGCAGCTCAAGAAGCCATCTGGCTTAAGAGGTTGGTGGGAGACGTCCATAAAGAGGTTCGAGGTCCGACTCTGCTCTGCGGCGACAATGAGAGTGCACTCAAACTGGTTACTAATCCAGTTTGTCACGTGAGGACCAAGCATATCGAGATCGAGCATCATTTCATTTGTGAGAAGGTGCTGGAGGGGTCTCTTTCGGTCGAGCATGTTCGGAGTCAGGACCACGTTGCTGATATATTCACAAAGGCGCTGGCGAAGGGGCCATTCACTCGGCTGAGGAATTTACTTGGGCTGTTTTCAACTTCCCACTTCAAGGGGGAGTGTTGAAAATGTTGAAGTGGAAGTTGGCGGTCTGGGCGGAGGTCGTGCGGTCTAGCTAACCGCGCGGTCTTGCGGTCTCCATCTGTAGTCTGATCTCTTTGGTCTAGCCGCGGGTCTATTCGGCTTGACCGCCGTTCTCTGTCCATAGTGCCGAGGTGAGGCCGCGCGATCTATTTCATGTGTCCGCGTGGCGGAGCAGGTTTCGATGTGGTGAGGTCGCGTGGTCTGGTCATGGGACCACGTGGCGAGCTGTCTTCTGTAAGGTAAGACCGCGCGGTCTGGTTTGTGTGACCGCGTGGTGGGGGAAGTCCGGTCTGGTGACTGTCTGGTTTCTTGTTGGTGCGCGCAGAATAAGGTTCTCTTAGTCGCGCGGTCTCCTGGTTGTGTTCGCGGACTCTGAGGAGGTCTCATATAGGCGAACACTGGTGGTGGGAGACATGACCGTGCGAGTTGTCATGGTCACGCGGCTTGTTGCAGGAGTGGCGTTCTCCTGGTCAGGTTTGAAGTCGGTGAGCTCACAGGCGCAGAGCGATCTCCTGACCGCGCGGGTTGACCGGTCTTAGATCGCGCGGTCAGGGGGCGGTGACTCTATCTCATAGGGTGGTGACTAGATCAGGTCGCACGCCTATAAATAGGAGTCACTGTTGCAGCATAATTAATCGCACCAAGGGTAAGCTGAGCTCGAGCCTATTTCTTGCGATCTCATTTTTTGTGACCGGCCGGTTAGCTGATTGAACTTTCCTTGTGCAGCTTCTGCGGATTGTACGGGCAGCAGCGTTCACCTCTTCTTCTAGGTGTTCGGGGGGTCTCGCGGCTTATAGTGCGGGTTGCTGGAGATCGGGAGAATCAGTGGAGTTCGAGATGTCACGGAGGTTCAGTTGGTGTTGTTCAAGTCGCCAGCAGTGTGTGTTCGCGCAGTCTCGTTTTCTAGTCGCGCGAACAGCCAGGTCGTGCGGTCAGGCGGTCTCAGAGTTTCAGACCGCTGGTTATCTTTCCTTCAGCATTGTAATATCTTTTTGGTTTTGTGTACTGGCGAAATCATGTCTCGCCATGTATACCTCGCACTGTAATGAAGATTTCTGCTATTTTTCAATAAAGATTGTGTTGCTTCATGTGCTTCTGGTTGTTGGCTATAACTTTAAGTTGTACAATTCCTGCTCACTCCTAGATCTTCGAAATTTTCACAATATCATTGGCACCAAATGGATCTACTGGAATAAGCTTGATGAGAATGGCACCATCATCAAAAATAAAGCCAGGCTAGTGGCCAAAGGGTACAAGCAAGAATAAGGTATTGACTTTCATCAAACCTTTTCCCTAGTGGCATGGTTAGAAGCAATAAGGTTGTTCCTAGCCTATGTTGCCCACAAAGGGTTCAAAGTGTACCACATGGATGTCAAATCAGCATTCCTGAATGGAAATCTAAAGGAAGAAGTATATGTGGAGCATCCCTCATGTTTTGTTCACCCTTCCCTCTCCTCTCATGTTTATTTGCTTAGGAAAGCTCTATATGGTCTAAAGCAAGCCCCTAGGGCTTGGTAAGAGACTTTGTATAGATTTCTCATCAAGAACAAGTTCTTGAGGGGAAAGATAGATAACACATTGTTTTTTAGGGAAACAAAGGGCAATTGTCTTCTAGTCCAAATTTATGTTGATGACATAATCTTTGGGTCTACAGATGACAGCCTTTGCAAAAGGTTTGCCAACCTTAAGCAGGGGGAGTTTGAGATGAGCAGTATGGGAGAGCTCAAGTACTTTTTAGGCCTCCAAGTGAAACAGTCTGATGAGGGAATTTTTATCTCTCAGACCAAGTACACTAGGGAGCTTATTAAGAAGTTTGGGATGGAATCATCCTCCACAATGAAAACTCCCATGGGGTCCAACATTTCCCTGGACAATGATGAAAAGGGTAAGCCCTTTGATGAATCCATGTACAGTTGCATAATTGAGTCCCTGTTGTATCTAACTGTTAGTAGACCAGACATTATGTATGTTACAAGTGTTTATGCTAGGTACCAAGCATGCCCTAAGGAATCTCATTACTCAGCTGCAAAGAGGATTTTGAGATACCTTATGGGCAGCCAACACCTTGGCCTTTGGTACCCTAAGAACAATGATTTTAAACTAATTGGATTTTCAGATGCAGATTTTGTAGGTTGCAAAGAAAATAGGAAAAGCACAAGTGGAACTTGTAAATTCCTAGGAAGAAGGCTGATATCATGGAGCAGCAAGAAGCAGACCAGTGTGGCAATATCCACAGTTGAATCTGAGTACATTGCTGCAGGAAGTTGTTGTGCACAAATTTTGTGGATACAACATCAGTTAGAGGACTATAACCTCAAGGTAAGTAATTCTACCTTATATTGTGACTCATCCAATGCTATCTCTATAGCTAAGAATCCTATTTCACATAGCAGGACTAAGCATATAGAGATAAGATATCATTTTATTAGAGAGCATGTAGAATGTAATGATGTATGCCTTGAATTTGTCCCCACTGACAAAAAAGTTGCTGACATCTTTACAAAGCCATTGGATGAGGCAAAGTTTAATGTTTTTAAAATTGAGCTTGGCATGTTGAATTTAGTATAGATCATATTCTGCTAATTTGTATGATGTTTTTCCCTAGCTTTAAAATAGCATGTAATCATGTATAACAAGCCTTGATAGGAAAAGTAGTTATCTACATAATTGGTAGCATGTTTAGGTCTTGAGACGTGCCTAAAAGTTTAATGCTATCTGAATTTAGCATGATTAGGATCAATGATAGTGAAATCAGCTGAAATAGCTGAGAAGGTATCTGCTAAACCGCTGAGATAGCTGAGAAAATCTCAGCTAATCTGCTGAGACAACTAGAACTGTCTCAGCGGTTGGCAATACATTATCCCAGCGGATAACACCTTCGTCTCAATGGTTCCGCTGAGACGGGCTTGCTAAATGAAAATATGTTATAATTGACACATCAGCAATGTAAAATTAACCAATTTGATTAAGCCTAATCAACACATATACTTAGGGAAAATCTAAACCTAAATCATGCCCCTAAAAATATCAAAATGGTGATTAATTTAGCACATTTTCAATTAACCTAGTTGACGAGACGAGCCCTTCTACCTCCCATCTCAGTGACCTAACCTTCAGAAGAAATGGCGCCAAAGATGGAAAAAGAGCTGCATGAGGGCTATGAAATAGTTCGAAATGGATTCATGCATGCTCCAGAAGAAGTAAAAGAAGTGATTCAACTTCTTTCAGACCAAGTACTTGAATATGTATTGTCTGAGCCCTCCATGATTTTCAGAACTGAAGTTCTGGAATTCTTCTCCAATGCCAAGATGTCCTCTTCAAATTCCTCTATCAAAGGAAGGATAGGAAGCATGAAGATAAGAATATCTCCCAAGAAAATGGAGAAGGCCCTGCAGTTGACCTCTTGCAGTGAAGAGGAGGAAGATGGCATTTCTGAACAAGACAAAGATCAAGCACTACAATGGTGTGAATATAGTGATGTCAAACATGGGTCACTAAAGAGGAAGTTCTTTAACCATAGAGGCAAATTACTCTCTGATATTGTTGTCAAGGCCATCTTATTCAAATCATACACTCCTCCTCAGAAGATAATGAGGATGATGAAGGCATTGCTCCCGCTGATCTTCAGGGTAAGATTGACTCATTGATATTCAATCTAGAGCAAAGTATTAAACTAATCTCTCCTGAACCAGCAGACTTCTAGGGAGATGATCAGGACAATAATGATGCTCCAAGTGAGGGGGAGCAAGAAAGAATTCCTGAAGAAGAAAAAGAGAATTTATCAGGTAATTTACATGTCAGTAATCCTACTAATATTCACATTAACATTAATGCTAATGATGATATTAATCTAAATGTAGATGATATTGCCCCAAGTGAGGGGGGCATCAGAAGAATGTTGAAGAAGCCCAACAGAATGCTGCCATGGATCAAGATGAAGACCATCCTTGTGCTAATTCAAAAAAAGGAGAACTTACCTGATCCAGTTGAGGGAGAGAAAATCCCTACTCAAGTTGTGGGGGGATGGATATATCTGATGTCCCATCCACATCAGCAATATCACATGACAAGCTGCTCAGCTCCATCAGCTCACTAATTGAAGGTCAAATGATTTCAATGAAGAATTACATTGACAGTTCAATAATGTCTCTAAAGAAATAAATCATGGCTGAGGTCAAATTGATCAAGAAAGACACTGCAATCCTTAATAAGCAAATGACAAAGTGGTTTGATCTGGCAGAAAAGTCAGTGGTCTCTCAGTGCACTATCCTCAGATCCATGGACAAACACCTCAATCTATCTGAGCAAGATATGTCCTATGTAAAGAACTATGTAAGCAAGATAGATGAGGTTATAGAAAAAGCCTCCAACCATATAGAAGAGTTGGTCTGGAAAAATGCCACCATAGTGATCAGTGAGGCAGAGGGAATGAAGAATGAGATGAAATTATTAAAATTTCTAGAGGTCCGGAGTGAAGTAAAAATACGGAACACTTCAACATAATCCACAAGTGTGACAATCAATGGCAATGGGAAGACAGAATAGTGCACTTGTATTAACTATCTCTTTATAGCACGAGACATACATGGCGAGACATTATTCATAAGAATCACAGAGGAGACAAGAACGAGACCCAAAAAATAAGCCGTCAGCGAACTGTCAAAGCAGAGACCGCCAGACAGCTCGAACAGGCAAGCCGCACGACTATCCCTGAGATCGCGCAAACAGAGCACAAGCCGCTGCTGTCAGACCGCAACCACAGACCGCTCATCTTGTTGCTTTATTCAACTACTGAGAACGCCTGTCCGCACTTCTTGATCGCCCAGACCGCACGGTCTCAAGATCACAGAAGAACCCGCGAACACTTAACGAAGAACTGCTTCCTGCTGCAAGACCGCAATACAAGACTACTTGACCACTTAATACCGCCTGATCAACTGAGTTCGCTGCACAGTCCAAGAACACCTAAACACTATCCGCACAGACAGACCGTTGCTGAACTAGTTTATTCAAAGCTGGAAGAAAGGAGAAAGCCGGCGGTGACTGCTAGCCGCTAACCTGCGAACAAACAAACTGGTCTGACAACTCAAATCGCGCGACCTCAGAAAGAGACCGGCACAATCAAGCCAACTTTGGTTCTTACAGTTCTTGCATATTTAAGGCTACCCCGGCATCCCTATTTATAGGCAAATGAACGGATGTCGTCACCACCCCAAGGGATACAATCACCTTCCTTATTGAAGCAAGCGGTCTCCAGAACCAGACCGCACGGTCTCATCAAGACCTTATTACACTTAAGCCAAACTGTCCAAGACAGCTTGCCAAGAATAAACCAGCAGACCGCTCGGTCTCTTATAAGAATAGACATATGAGCATCTGACCAATCAGGAACAGACCGCCAGAAACGAGCTCACACAACCCGCCCGGACTCTTAAAAGATCGGCACCACAGGAACATCCTGACATACTGAAAGTGAGGTTAGATCTTAAAGTTACTCTAGAGGGGGTGAAAAGAGTATTAAAAAGTTTTTCACTTATTTTTATAGCGGAATTAAAATAGTGATACTTATATGTGTATTGAGTGAGTTATAAAATAAATAAAAACAAATCGCAGCACACAGCACAGCACACAAAAAATCACAACACAGAGGACACAAGGATTTTTATAGTAGTTCCCCAATAAACCTGGGTACGCCTACTCTTCTACCACACTTGGTAGGATTCCACTAGGTTTTTGATCAGGTGCCCTATCACCAATGGGGTTTTGATCAGGTGCCCAAAACACCAAGGAGCTTTTGATCAGGTGCTTTAACCAAACCACAGGTTTTTGTTCAGGTGCCCTGCCACCAAGGAGTTAACTTTTGAAAGGAGTTAGAACCCTGTACAAGATGAGATAAGAAGGGTTTAGATGTTCTTCTCTGTCAATATTCTGAGAGAAGACTCTAGTGGAATGTTGTTGTAAAGCTCCTCCTGTCTGATTGAAATTATTGACAGCTTGAGGATGGAGCTTTCTATTGAAAGTAGATCTTCCTTTGATAGCTGATGAATCTGAGAGACAGAAGTTTCTCAGATTGTTTGTTGCTCTTTGAATATTTGAAACTTGCAGCAAAAAACTGAGAGAAGACTAGTATTGTTGTTCTCAGAGAATGAGATGTGCTGCTTGAGGAAGATGATCTTTCTTTTTGACTTTCTAAATATTTCTCTCTCGACTGATACTCTGATATTTTCTTTCTGTTACAGATCTCTTTCATCTGGTATCCTTTTTCTTTATAGAGAATGATAACTGATTTGAAATTCAAAAATCTCTGAATAGGAATAGAATAATCAGCATTAATTATTTCCTTGGAATTGCAACTAATTCAGCAAATCTTTAATCCTTTTCCTTTTTAATAAATGATATCATTTTCCAATATAAGCCAACGGCTACTTTCTCGGGAAGAGAATGGTGTTGGAACCTTAGTTTTGATTTGAGTTAGGATCCACCTTTAGTGTCTAAGTTTATATCATAATATATCCAATAACTTAGATTAATTATCATTAAGAAAGAAGGCTGCAAATAGACATATAAATAATAGGCTGAAAATATTATATAAATAATATACTAAGAAAATATATATATAATAATAGGCTAATTAATATAAGAGAAAATAATATAAAAGAAAATATTATAAGAGAAATTAATATAAGATAATATAAGAGAAATAATATATTTCATATACTAGCTGCGTTCGACAAACGTCGAACGGCGCTCGGCATTCGTCGTACGGTGATCGGCAAAAAGATTGTATATAAGCAGCGCTCGACAGATTTACAGCAGGGAAGCTGCGTTCGACGAACGTGGAACAGAGGTCGACGAATGACGAACAACGCTCGACGAATTTCAGCAAATGTTCAGAAACAGTAATACTAATATTGAGGTCGACGAATCAAATGTTTGAGCTCGACGAAAGTGGAGCTCAGCTCGACGAAAGTTTTGCAGAACTATATTTCATATTCAATATGTTGTCAGAATTTATTTAAAGCAATATTTCTTTATTCTATTTTATATATTGCTATATATATTGCAGTTCTGACATTACAGCATGCTAGCATTTAATGTTGTAGCCGTTTGGCAAAAGCATTAATTAATATAGCCGTTGCAGCAAGTCAAACACGGCAAGTTATCTGCTTAAGGATCTGGGAAATGAAAGATATATTTATTATATTCCTCTTTGGTCGGCAAGGATTTAAACAGAATATACAACAACAGATAATATATATCAGGATATATATATAGCTGTTATCTCTCGACAGAACAGCCAGGAAGTATAGAACAGAACATATCATATTTGTTGTACAGGAAGAAGAAGAAGAAGAACAGAGCAAAAAGAAGAACAGATCCAAATATATTATCTTCTTTTTGCCTAATCCCTTTCTTGCAGATCATATACAACCTGAGACATCAAACACTATCATTTGCTCAGGGATCCAAAACTGCAAGAAGAAGAACAGTGGATTTGGAATCAAGAGAAGGAGCCTCCACAAGCTGTCATCAAACTACATCAGACAGGGGGAGCTCTCTTCAACATATTCATCAAGAGTCTTCTTAGAAAAAGAAGAACAACATCTGTTTTTGTTTTCCTTTATTTCTCCCATCTTGTAAAGGGTTAAAACTCCCTTCAAAAGTTTAATCCCGGAGAACAACTCCTTTTCCAATATAAGCCAATGCCTACTTTCTCCGGAAGAGAATGGAAAAGTGAATAAGCAAAGGAAGGATAAAATTTTGTCTTATCTGGAAGAATAAATTCATTGCTGATAGTCGAACTGAGTTCTGAGAAAAATATAACTAATCTGAATAAACTGAGAGAAAATTAGTCAAGCTGAGATAGGAATTTGTCGATCTGAATGTAGAGTTTGTCGAACTGAACATCTGATACTGATTCGTCGAACACAGGTTGGAGTTCGTCGATCTCAAGTTAGAGTTCGTCGAATTGAAGAATTTATCGACCACTGAGACTGAGCCGCTGAGACGCTGAGATTGAAGCAAGCCGTTCGTCGAACACAGAATGCAAGACGGTCATCGAACGCAGAAAGCATTTTGTCGAACGCAGTATTGAGTTCGTCGAATGCAGAAACTTAGAGAAATCCTAAGTTCTAGCTATCTTATCAGCCTAAAACTATGACCCTTAGACTATACATTGGGGGGTCAACTTAGTCCTAGTCAACACATAGTAATCCTAGCCCAAATCAGTAATAGGGTTGTTCCAACAATCTCCCCCTATTTGGGTTAGGATACTATTTGACAAATTTCAAATAATAAACAACAGAAAAACAGCAGAGCATATATATATCTGATAGAATTTAAATATTTCACTAGATAGAGAATATGATACTCTGAGTTTATGAACATTACAATTTAAAAATAGAAATGTCAACAAAACTAAATAGCCTGAACCTTTATTTCTTTGTTGAGGGAGGCTTGAAGATTATCTGTCTGTTGGGATTTTCTGATTCTTTCTTGCTCATGTAAAGATCCTGAGCTCCCAAAATAGTTTGAGATTTGACTTGAGGAACTACTGCTTCTGGGTGCTTCTCTAAATACTCTTCAGCATTGAACAAATTCTTTGATTTGTACTTTTCAAATTCTTTTCTTCCGAATTCTGACATGGTAGAGTATTGGGAGAAATCTCTGCCTTCAGCTTTTGCTTTATTAATCTGAGCTGTTGCTACAGATTCTTTGAATCTTGCCATTTGAGATATCCTCTCCTATTCTGGATAGGGAGAAGTAGGCATATCATCGATTTCATTGGCCTTATAGGATGGTTGAGCAGGAGGATTTCTTTGCCTATGCAATGACCCATCAGATACTTGATACTTATATCCTGAAGAACTGGATCTGGAAGAACTAGAAAGAGGTCTGGAAGACCTAGAGCTTTGAGATCCACTAGAACTGACTGGTCTCTTGGAATGCTGAGAATAAGATCTTTGAGAGGAGGAAGAAACACTTGCTGATCCAGCTGCACCTGCTGCTGGAGGAGGAGGAGGAGGAGGAGGAGGAGGAGGATGGTTATGCTTAACAGGCTTGTCAGGATAGTAACCAGTCTTCCTCATTTTCTTCTTTCTATTAGCTTCATTCCTTGAAATTCTCATCCAGGCTGGAGAATCCCTGGTGAGTGTAATGTTATGCAGAATGTAAAAGGGGATATCATTCTTATGGTTTGGAGGCTTAGGAGCAGCCTTAGACTTAGACTTCGCCTTTCTTTTCTTTGATGACTTATCATCAGAATCATCATCATCACTATCATCATTATCAGAATCAGAAAATTGAGGATTATCTTATAGATCATCAATAAGTTTAAGGGATTCAGAAATATCTTTCTCAACATTAACATTCTAATCTTGAACTGGAACTGGAACTTCTTCAATAACTGGAATTGGAACTGATACTTCAAAACTTTTGAGAAGTTCTTTCAACAGAACTTTATCAACAGGAGCAGTATAAGGAACAACTGCTTCTGAAACAACTTGAAATTCTGGCAAGCTATTGAAAATTGCATTGAACTGAGAAAGCAAGGAAATAATATCTACAGATGGATTAATAGATAAATTCTTTATTTCTTCTATAGCTGGAATCACTGATTCTTCTGAGAGATCTGTCATCTCTGAATCACAATCTATAACAAAATCTTCTTGAACTGAAGCTTCAAACAAAATTGCATCTGAACTGCCAACTGCAAGGACTGGAGCTTCTTCACTAGACATCTCCCTCTGCCTGGTTTCAGGAAATCCTGAAGCTAGGCCCCTAGAAGAAGGGACAGGAGTAGAGGATGAAGGGAAGGAAGCTATTTTAGCAGATAGATCAGAAAGAGCTTGAAGCATTGGAGCAAGCTTTGCATCCAGAAGAGCTTCTAGCTTAGGAGCAATGTAATCAAAGATCTGATCAGCAGTAGATGAAAAGTCAACATATACAAAATCTTGGTTATGATAAGAAGATGATGGGATGGAGAATGGAAGAGAGATGTTAGTGGCATGAGCTATGGGTGGATGAGAATGTTCATGAATAAGACAGTGAGGGTGGATAGATGAGTGTGGATGAATAGGTGATTGAGGGATAGGAGACTGGGGAAGGGTAGGTGACTGAGAATCAATGTTGATGGGAGAATGAATGTCATTCATAGGGGAAAGGGTAGCATCGGGGATGAGAGATGAAGGCTCTTCAGATGGATGAGTCTAAAGAATAGGAGAAGATGGCAATGAGGGAGAAAGGTTTATTGGAGAATTTGGAGGATGGATGACTTCAGAGGAGACAAGGGGTGGAGATGGGAGAGGAGGACAAGAAACAACAGGAGGAGCTTCTGGAAGGGTTGAGGGAGTGACCTGCACAGTCCTTGTGCCTTCTGAAGCTGGCCTGGGGGCATCAGCCCTTGGATTCTTCTTAGGAATTACTCTTTCCCATTTTCCAAACAAGGCTGATGTTAGCCTCTTACTTGCATTGATAAAGACCTTAGGAGAGACCAGAAGGTCTGTATTCTTCTCTTGAAGAAATATTCCCAATATTCTTCCATAACCAATGCTTACCTTACTGATTTTCTTCCTTAATGATTCAAAGATAATCATTCCCCAGTTAATCTTCTTCTTCTCAACCAAGGCCACTGTCACCAGAAATTGGTGCCTTATAATGTAGTCATGGGCTGAGGTTTTCCCAAGCAATACCTTGCCCACTACATCAGCTAAGAACTTATATTGAACAGACAAATTTTTCTTTAACAAATGGTTAGGGTTTCCATTGGAGTGACCCATTTTAATCAAAGCCTCATCAAAATCAACAGAAGATATATCCACATCTTCATTTCCATTCACAAAACCAAAAACATCTGATAAAATTTTAGGAGTTAGAAGAACCTGGTGTCCTGAAATGCTTCCAGATAAAATATCATTCTCTGACTTGACTGTATAAGCCCATTCTTTGATTTCAGCCACTGGTAACTTGATTCTTGTTGTCATCATCTTCCTTAACTACTGTTCTTCAAATAAACTGAGGATGTCCTGGAAAACCTGGTCTGAGTGTGCAAATGATTCCATATCAATATCAAAACAAGCATCGAATTTCATTGAGGACAAGATCGCTGGAGAAATCGCCATAGTTCCTGCAAAAAAAAACGATCAAGTGCAAAGGGGAACTGGAGGGAAAAGCAAGTTCTGTAGGCACAAAGATGAAGTAAGATGAAAGATTTGATTATATAGAGAGATCGGAGAAGGGCACACACTTTTGTAGAACAGGGTTCGGCTAAACCTAATAGAATCAGAAGTCGGAAAGACTTAGGGCTTCGTCTGACTGCGTTCGACAAAAAGTTAATTTTCTTCGATCTCCATTCGACGATCGCGCTTATCTTTGTCGATCCTGAACTAATAAGTATCGTCGATCTCCGTTCGACAAAATGAGGGGATAAATAGAAAATTTAATTTTTAGCAGATTGAATCTCCATCTATCATTCCTAGCTGATTTATAAAGAAAATATGTTTCTTTTCATCCAAGGGTTTGGTGAAAATATCAGCCCTTTGCAAATCAGTATAAATGAATTGTAGGCAAATTTTATTTTTATCCACATTATCTCTGATAAAGTGGTGCCTAATTTCTATGTGTTTAGTCCTACTATGGAGAACTGGATTTTGTGCTATAGATATTGCACTAGTATTGTCACAAAATATAATTGAATTATTTAGATTGATATCATAATCTAGAAGCTGATTTTGTATCCACAATATCTGTGAGCAGCAACTGCCTGCAGCTATGTATTCAGCTTCAGCTGTTGATGTAGACACAGATGTTTGTTTCTTACAAAACCAAGACACAAGCCTATCACCAAGAAACTGGCAAGTTCCTGATGTGCTTTTTCCTTTCGACTCTGCATCCAGCATAATCAGAATCTGAGAATCCAGTTAATTCAAATTTTGATGTTGTTGGATACCAGAGTCCTAGATTAGGACAACCCTTTATATATCTCAAAATTCTTTTTAGTAAAATTAGGTGAGATTTTTTGGGGTTAACTTGAAACCTAGCACAAATACAGGTAGCAAACATTATATCAGGCCTACTTGCTGTTAAATAAAGTAATGCGCCAACAATTGCTCTATATACTTTTTGATCAACAGGTTTCCCTGATTCATCAGTATCAACAACAGCATTTGAGGGCATGGGTGTTTTCATGGCGGAAGCATCAGACATACCAAACTTTTTCACTAATTCCTTAGCATACTTGGATTGTGATATGAATATGCCATTTGGAGTTTGCTTCACTTGAAGACCAAGGAAGTATGATAATTCACCCATACTACTCATTTCAAATTTAGATTGCATCAGGTTAGAAAACCTTTTGCATAGATTTGAATCAGTAGAGCCAAAAATAATATCATCTACATATATTTGAACTAGTAAAGTTTGTTTTTTATGTATCCTGAAAAATAAGGTTTTATCAACTATGCCTCTACAGAAATTGTTCTCCAAAACAAAATTAGCTAAGGTCTCATACCATGCTCTGGGAGCTTGCTTGAGACCATAGAGAGCTTTATTAAGCTTAAATACATAAGAGGAGTGAGTTGAAGAGATAAAACCTGGTGGTTGTTCCATATAGACTTCTTCTTTGATGTCTCCATTTAAAAAAACACTCTTCACATCCATCTGATATACCTTGAATTTCTTGAATGCAGCAAAGGCCAAAAAAATCCTGATAGCTTCAAGTCTTGCTATAGGAGCAAAGGTCTGATCGTAGTCAATTCCTTCTTCCTGTGAATATCCCTGGGCTACCAATCTTGCTTTGTTTCTGACTATGTTGCCTTGATCATCTAGCTTGTTCCTGAAGACCCACTTGGTGCCAATAACTGGATGGCCTTTTGGTCTTGGAACCAAATCCCATACCTTGTTCCTTTCAAATTGGTTGAGCTCCTCTTGCATTGCAAGAATCCAGTTTGGATCTTATTCTGCATCTTTTATAGTTTGAGGTTCAACTTGTGATAGGAAACAAGTGTGAATCTGATTTTGGTGTAGTTGATGCCTTGTTTGAACACCTGCTGAAATATCTCCAATCAATTGAGATATTGGATGATCTCTAACTGTGATGTGGTCAACAATTGGAGTTGGTTCAGCAATAGTATCCACTTGGGGAATTTGATCAGCTGTCATTTGATTTGAATTGTCAGCAAGATCTGGATTATTCTCTTCTTCACTGTCTTCAATTATTTCATTTGATGGAAGTAGTGAATCTTTATTCTGTAGATCTAATCCATTAAGCTCTTCACATAGAGTTGGTACCTGCAAAGTATCTTTGGTAGAGGTGGTGTTCCTCTCCTCAATTAACATGTCAGTCTCATCAAAAGATACATGCAGGGACTCTTCTATCTTAAGAGTAGATTTGTTGTAAACTCTGTATGCTTTACTAGAAAGAGAATATCCAAGGAATATGCCTTAAGCAGCTTTTGCTTCAAACTACCTTAGATACTTCTTATTATTGTTATGCACATAACATTTACATCCAAATATCTTAAAATAGATAACCTTAGGCTTTTTATTCTTAAGTAATTCATAGGGAGTTTTTCCATTAATTTTATGTATCAGGATTCTATTCAACACATAATTTGCTGTGTTCACTGCCTCTGCCCAAAAAGAGAGTGGTAAGTTTGCATCAGCAAGCAATGTAGTTGCTGATTCAATTAGGGTTCTATTTTTCCTTTCAGCTACTCCATTTTGTTGAGGAGTTCTAGGAGCAGAGAAACATTGCGTGATCCCTTCTTTTCCACAGAATTCTCTCATCAGAAGAGATTCAAACTCAGTGCCATGATCACTTTTGATCAATGCAACTAGAGTAGAGTACTCAATCTTGATGGACCTGAGAAAGTCTGTCAGAACACTGAAGGTGTCAGACTTGTTCCTAAGAAAGAACACCCAAGTGAATCTTGAGAAGTCCTCTACAATAACTAGAGAGTAATGCTTCCCTCCTAGACTTTGTATTGCAGTAGGTCCAAAAAGGTCCAAATGCAGTAAATACAAAATCCTAGGTGAATCACTCTTGAATAAAGAATTAAAACTACTTCTAGTTTGCTTACCTAATTGACAAGCCCTGCAGAGTCCTTCCTTCTTGTATGAACCAGATGGCAGTCCTCTAACAAGATTGTCCTTAGAAATCTTAGATATAGTTCTAAGGTTAATATGTCCAAGCCTTTTATGCCATAATTCATTTGTTTTACTTAAAGAATTAAAGAAACAAATATTAGAATTGGCAGAGTCAAAATTGACTAAATAAATATTTCCATGTCTAATATCAGATAACACATTAATGTTTTTATTATTGGTAATAAGACATAAGGAATGATTGAAAGTTACCTGATAACCTTCATCACATAACTGGCTTATGCTGATGAGGTTGTGCTTGAGATCCTTGACATAAGCTACCTCCTTGAAGGTAACTGCTCCAACTTTGATCTGTCCATAGCCTTTGGTTTGTCCACAGTTGGAGTCTCCAAAGATCACCTTGGGTCCAAGCTTTGCCTTGTAGTTGCTCAGGATGGCCTTGTTTCCTGTCATGTGCTTTGAACACCCACTATCCAAATACCATTGTTCTTTTATCTTTAGATAGCCCTGTACCTGCACAACAGAAAAAATAAACAAGTTGTTTTTGACCCAGACTACCTTGGGTCCTTTTGTATTACCACAAAACTCTGAAATAAAAGACATTTCAGGCTGATCCTTATAACCTTATGGATGATATCTCCTTGGAGGAATTATCCACTCAGTGAAAGGATTTTTAGTATGTGAAGAATAAGAATTTTTCAGATTTTTTGTGTATTTTCCGTTCGACGAACTGGGCTGAGTTCGTCGATCGCCGTTCGACGAATGGACATGCTTTCATCGAGTGTTGTTCGAATAATAACTATACTGGAAATCTGTCTTCAGAGTTCGTCGATCTTCGTTCGACGAAGTGAATTCATTTTGTCGAGCTCCGTTCGACGAATTTTGCTGAATTCCTTTATTCTTGACAGCCTTGCTTGAAATGTTTTTATTTACTTCTACAGCCTCTTTGCTCTTAGCAGAAATGAATTTTATTGGTGTAGAAAGTATGTTCTTCTTAATAAGAGGTGGCTCACTTGATGATGCACCCAAGCCCAGTTTGCCACTTAATCTGGCATTTACTATGCTTGTGATGTCCATCAGTTTAATACTTCTCCCATTTAAGGATTCTTCATATTTCTTAGCCTCATATAGTTTATTCTCAATGAGAATAATATGTTCTCTAGAGGTAGCCAAATCTTTCTTAAGATTAGCATTTTCTTCACTAAGTTGGTTCATTTCAGCCAACTTATTTCTGAGAGAGATTATTTTCTTCTCACATTTGATTAAGTCTAAGCAAAGAACTTTGAATTCATCTTTGAATTCAATTGAATTGAAATCAAAGTTTGAGATTACCTGATCAGCATCATTGTCAGACTCTGATTCTTCTTCATCTGAGTTGTTTGCTGAGGCATTGATAGCCATCATGCAGAAATTCTTTTCTTATTCATCATCCTCATCATCACTGGAGCTGGATGAAGATGCATTTTCTGACTCACTGCTTGAGTCATAAATGGCCATCAAGCATTGGTCTTTTTCTTTTGATTCTTCTTCATCTTTAGAAGAACTGGATGAAGACTCTGAATCTGTTTCACTCCAAGTTTCAGCTACAAATCCTCTTCCCTTGTGTTTGTGTTTGTGGGAGGAATACTTGTTGGAGTGCCTCTTATCTTCTTTGTCCTTTCTCATTTCCTTCTTCTGATTCTCTAGACACTCTGGCAGAATGTGTCCAAGTTTCCTGCAGCCAAAACAAATAATTTCCTTAGGGTTAGATTTGCCATACCTTGGCTTTTCTCTTGATCTGGAATCCTTCTTTCTGAAATCCTTTCTAGCCATCTTGTAGAACCTTTTTGGCTAGAAGGCTCATGAACTCCACTTCTCCTGGAGCTTTTTCTTCTTCTTTAGTAGCTTGGAAAGCTATACTTCTCTCCTTCTTGGATGCTGGAGATGAAGTAGATTGCTCAGCTTCTTTGGATTTGATAAGCTGCTCATAGAATTTGAGTTTGCCTAACAAGCTCTCAGTGGAGATCTCATTAAGGCTTCTGGCTTCCTTGATTGGCCGGATCCTAGAGTCCCATGTGCTGGGGAAGCACATTAGGATCTTATCATTCACCTCAGTGATGGAGATCACTTTGTCCAAGGTCTTCAGCTCATTGATTATGAGACTGAGCCTGTTGTACATATCAGCCACTGTCTCAGATTCTCCCTTTTTTAAATTCTCATATTGAGAAATAAGGTGGGATCTTTTGTCCTTTCTTTCATCTGCTGATCCTTCAACCATATTGTTGAGTGAGATCCAGATTTCTCTTGCTGAAGTGCATTCCACAACTCTTTGAAAATTGTCATCAGACATTATTTGTGCCAAAATATTCATAGCTTTGGCATCAGCACTTCTCTGCTTCTTCTGTGCTTCTGTCCACTCAGGAGCTGGAACAGCATTGTTGTTAGTTGTGGTTTCAGCACTTGTTGCTGCTGTAGGTGTTGGAGGTCCTATCAAAATAACATTAAAAATATCTTCGTCAATAGAATTCATGTACAACCTAATCCTTGTCTTCCATAGTGCAAACTTACTTAGATTGCACATAGGAGGTCTTGTGCTTGAATATTCCTTTGTTTTGTGCCATGAGTTATTAAGAAAAAGAAAACTCTAAAAATAAATTTAAGATCTAATTGATCTTTTTGATTCAGGTGTTAGCCTATAAAGAATCAACCAACCTATGATACCAATTGAAAGTGAGGTTAGATCTTAAAGGTACTCTAGAGGGGGGTGAATAGAGTATTAAAAAGTTTTTCACTTATTTTTATAGCGGAATTAAAATAGAGATACTTATATGTATATTGAGTGAGTTATAAAACAAATAAAAAAATCACAGCACACAGCACAACACATAGAAAATCACAACACAGAGGACACAAGGATTTTTAAAGTAGTTCCCCAATAAACCTGGGTACGTCTACTCTTCTACCACACTTGGTAGGATTCCACTAGGTTTTTGATCAGGTGCCCTATCACCAATGGGGTTTTTATCAGGTGCCCAAAACACCAAGGAGCTTTTTATCAGGTGCTCTAACCAAACCACAGGTTTTTGTTCAGGTGCCCTGCCACTAAGGAGTTAACTTTTGAAGGGAGTTAGAACCCTGTACAAGATGAGATAAGAAGGGTTTAGATGTTCTTCTCTGTCAATATTCTGAGAGAAGACTCTAGTGGAATGTTATTGTAAAGCTCCCCCTGTCTGATTGAAATTGTTGACAGCTTGAGGATGGAGCTTTCTCTTGAAAGTAGATCTGCCTTTGATAGCTGATGAATCTGAGAGACAGAAGTTTCTCAGATTATTTGTTGCTCTTTGAAGATTTGAAACTTGCAGCAGAAATCTGAGAGAAGACTAGTATTGTTGTTCTCAGAGAATGAGATGTGCTGCTTGAGGAAGATGATCTTTCTTTTTGACTTTCTAAATATTTCTCTCTCGACTGATACTCTAATATTTTCTTTCTGTTACAGATCTCTTTCTTCTGGTATCCTTTTTCCTTAGAGAGAATGATAACTGATTTGAAATTCAAAAATCTCTGAATAGGAATAGAATAATCAGCATTAATTATTTCCTTGGAAATGCAACTGATTCAGCAAATCTTTAATCCTTTTCCTTTTTAATAAATGATATCCTTTTCCAATATAAGCCAACGACTACTTTCTCGGGAAGAGAATGGAAAAGGGAATAAGCAAAGGAAGGATAAAATCTTGTCTTATCTGGAAGAATAAATTCATTGTTGATAGTCGAACTGAGTTCTGAGAAAAATATAACTGATCTGAATAAACTGAGAGAAAATTAGTCGAGCTGAGATAGGAATTCGTCGATCTGAATGTTGAGTTTGTCGAACTGAACATATGATACTGATTCGTCGAACACAGGATGGAGTTCGTCGATCTCAAGTTAGAGTTCGTCGAACTGAAGAATTCGTCAACCACTGAGACTGAGACGCTGGGATTGAAGAAAGTCGTTCGTTGAACGCAGAATGCAAGACCTTTGTCGAACGTAGAAAGCATTTCGTCGAACGCAGTATTGACTTCATCGAATGCAGAAACTTAGAGAAATCCTAAGTTCTAGCTATCTTATCAGCCTAAAACTATGACCCTTAGACTATACATTGGGGGGTCAACTTAGTGCTAGTCAACACATAGTAATCCTAGCCCAAATCAGTAATAGGGTTGTTCTAACACATACCAAGCTGACCGCTAGAACGAATACATGTAGGCCGTAGTACGAGATCGTAGAAGAGACCTCCAGTACAAACTGTTCGTTCTAAACCAGAACAAGGATACTTGGGCAAAACAGGCAGACCAAGCACAGGCCGCCAACACCAGAGACGTGTGACCACACCATCTAGGTTGGCACAACGAGCTCACAGTTTCCAGAGGAAGACCGCAACACAAGTCACGTGGTCTCTGCGGTCTCCAAAAATAGACCGCCCGGACAGTCCACTTCCACTTCAAAAATTTAACACTCCCCCTTGAAGTGGGAAGTGGAAGTCAGCCCAAGTAACCTCCTCAACCGTGTGAACGGTTCAATCGACAATGGCTTTGTAAATATGACAGCGACATTATCCTTGCTCTGCACATGCTCAACCATAAGAGATCCCTCCAACACCTTCTACCGAATGAAATGATGTTGAATCTCTATGTGCTTGGTTCGCGCATGACAAACTAGATTGTTCACCAGTTTGAGGGCACTCTCATTATCACCCCGAAGTAGAGTAGGACCATGCACCCCCTATGAATGTCCTCCACAAGCCTCCTAAGCCATATGGATTCCTGAGCTTCCAAAGCCAAAGCTATGTACTCTGCTTCCGTTGTAGAGACAGACACAGAATTCTGCTTCTTGCTGCACCATGATATAACTGTAGAGCCCGTCATAAAAATGTATCCAGAAGTCGACCTCCTATCATCTGAATCTCCTCCATAATCAGCATCCATGTATCCATGCAAGAAAAAACCCGATTCCTTCCCATAGAAGAGACCCAAATCCGAGGTGGTCTTGACATACTTCAAAATGCTCCTCGCCGCCATCAGATGAGGTTTTCGTGGCTCTGCCATATACCGACTCACCCGTCCAATCGCATAAGAAATATCCGGCCTCATGATCATCAAATATATCAGACTCCCGACCAAAGCCCAGAACACCAAAGGATCAGAAAGAACCTTCCCCTCATCACGTCGAAGATGAATACCAACCTCTAGTGGAGTAGAGCTGCTCTTCCCCCCTTCCATGCCGAATCGCTTCACAATTCGTTCTACATACCCCTTTTGGGATACAAGCATTTCGCCCTCTTTCCTCTCCACTTCGAGTCCAAGGAAATGGTGGAGCTCACCCAAGTCCTTCATCTCAAATATGATAGCTAGCTCTGCACGAAGCCTAGCTACCTCCACTTCAGAATTCCCCGTGACGATCATATTATCAACGTATAGCAGCACCAAGACCTGAATCTCCCCCATCTTCTTTACGAATAAGCTTGAATCAGAATCAGAAGCAAAATATCCGCAGAACTGGAGGTATTCGCGATCTTCCCATACTACGCCCGAGGCGCCTGCTTCAAGCCGTAAAGAGCCTTCTTGAGCTTACACACAAGTCTTGGGTAGACTTCAGAAACATACCCGGGTGGCTGATCCATGAAGATATCTTTATCGATCTCGCCGTAGAGGAAGGCATTCTTCACATCGAGTTGCCATATCTTCCACCCTTGGCAAGCTGCCAACGCGATCACCACCCGTACTGAAGTCATCTTGGCAACGGGGCTGAAAGTCTGTTCATAATCCTCCCCATACTTCTGAGAGAACCCTCGAGCTACAAGGCGAGCCTTGTACCGCTCAATACTGCCATCAGCCCTCTTCTTTAGCTTGAAAACCCACTTGCAAGTCACTAGAGTAACACCCTCAACCTTAGGCACCAAGTCCCAAGTCTCATTCTTCCTGAGGGCAGCCATCTCTTCATCCATGGCCATTTCCCACTCCTTGACTCCAACGGAATTTTCATAACAAGATGTTTCTCTCTCTCTCTCATCCACGGGACCTGCGAAGAAACATGAGACGAAGCTCACCAAGTTTCCCCCCGTATACCGATCTGGTGGAATAATGGTCCTCTTAGACCTCCTCAGAGCTTTACTATAATCCAACTCTCCAGCTACTTGTTTCGGACTAACTCTCCTTTCAGGCAAACTTGGAGCATTGCTCCCCCTGCTTCCAGAACCTGAAGCACCTGACCCAGAGCTAGAAACACTTGGAGCACCTGGAGAAATAGGTAACTCCACCCGAACCTCCTTAGTAGCTTCACCTGGTCCACCATCTTCCCTTCTTCCTTGTAGCTCAACAGAAGAGCTACCCTGGTATGACGTCAACTCATTGAATACCATATCCCTTGAGACCACAGCTCTCCGTGTCTCAGGATCCATGCATATCCAACCCTTCTTCCGGTCATCATAACCGACGAAGACTAGCTTCCTTGCTTTCGCATCAAGCTTCGTTCTGAGCGCATCATGAACATGCACGTAGTAGGTAAAACCGAACACTCGAAGGTGTTCCGTTGTGGGCTTTATCTTTAACATCAACTCATGAGGGTTCTTCATGTTGATAGGACTAAAAGGCATCCGATTTATGACATAGGTTGCGCAAGACATTCCCTATGCCCAGAAGGACTTTGTGATATTCTTGGCATAAAGTCAGCACTTGCAGGTCTCCGTCAGATGATAGATCTTCCATTCTGCAACATCATTCTATTGTGGAGTGTGAGCACAAGAAAGCTCTCTCCGGATGCCATGCTTTCTGCAGAAGTTGAAGAACACATTGGAAGTAAACTCCCCTCCATTGTCGGTTCTGAACTTCTTGATCCGCTGATTAAGAGGACCCTCCACGAGCTCCTTGAACTCCACAAACATCCTGAACCCTTCTGACTTCTCTTTCAGAAAATATACCCAAGTATATCTAGTGAAATCATCAATCAAAACCAGCATATAACTGTTGCCTCCAAGACTGGCATTTTCGGTAGGTCCACACAGATCACCATGAATACACTCCAATGGCACCTTGCACCTGCTTTGTGACTTGTAGAATGGAAGGCGATGAGCCTTGCCATATTGACATCCTGCACAAACGTGACCTTCGCCGAAGGATGACAAACTAGGCAGACCTCTCACAAGGCCTCTCCCTGCCATAGCTTTCAACTTGTCCATCCCAACATGCCCAAGTCTTTCATGCCAGATAGCAGCGCTATCATTAGTCATCATCTTATCAACATAGGAACTTGTTGATAACACAAACAAGTCCTTCACCCTTCTGCCGACATAAGTGACTTCAGCCTCCACCGCTAACAGGTTTCGAAGAAACTTCACTTCTGTTGGATCAAACAGAACGTGATAGCCAGTATCCACAGCATTGGTCACTGAGAAGAGGTTTTTCTTCATCCCCGGAACATGATAGACACTCTTCAACGTAAGAGTACCTCTATCATCGTTCAAAGACACTACACCCTCCTTCTCTACTGCATGTATAGTATCATTAGCTGTAATGATAGCATCATTACCTGTATATGCCTGCAAAGAAGAGAACTTCAACTCGTCTCCGGTTAGGTGATGACCACAACCCGAGTCTACTATCCAATCATCCTGATAATTGATGGATGTCATAGCTCGAACACACGTGCCTGTCATGAAAGCTCCATCACCTCATCTATCATCTGCATTGGAATCAGACTCCTCCTTTCTTGCATCATGCCCCGGCTGAAGATTGACCTTGCAGTCTCGTTTGAAATGACCAAGCTTGTTGCACCTGAAGCATCTAGGTCCTTCCTTTTTCTTCCCATCACGCTTAGGAACATAGCTCCTCTCTTGTTGATATGAAGTAGATCGACCATCATCTCCAGATGTCTTCTTCTTCTTGTCCCAACGCTTCTTCTTCCCAAAAAAGAGAACCTCATCTTCTCCCCCAGAGACAGACATCCCCGCCATTTGCTTAGCCAAACTCTCTTGCGACGCAAGTATGTTCTCCAGCTCCAACAACGATGGCTGATTGGCCCAGAATTGCACAGAAGTAACAAAGGCCACATACTCCCTCCGCAAGCTGTGGATGATGTGCCTCTTTAGCTTCGCTTTTGAGATAGGCTCATCCGGGTCAAATGTCGATATCTCTGCGCATAGGTTCTTCATTTTCAAGAAGAACGTTGAAATGGACAAATCTCCCTGAGTTGCTTTCACCAAATCATTTTCCAAGAACTGTAGCCAAGCTACATTCTTCTTATTGAACAAGCCAGCCAAGGTTGTCCAAATTTCAGCAACTTACCTACACCCGATGATGTGGTCAATCAACTCTGGAATGATAGCTCGCTTGAGAGTGAACTCAGCCTTCGCATTAGTTCTCTTCCAATCCTTCACGAGCTCAGCATTCCCCTCAGCAGGAACAATAGCTTGTCTTACTTCTCCTCCAACTACCTCCCATAAGTCCTCGCCAAGAAGATAGCTCTTCATGCATGACTTCCACTTTTTAAAGTTAGTCTGCGTAAGGAGCTCAATACCAAGACCTCTTGCATATCCTCCTTCCATTGCTATCCCACTGATTGACAATCAACTTGCAGAAACCCAAGCAGAAGGCAACGCTGATTACTGCTCAGGAACCTACCTCTGATACCATGTTAAAATTTCTAGAGGTCCGGAGTGAAGTAAAAATGCGGAACACTTCAACACAATCCACAAGTGTGACAATCATTGACAATGGGAAGACAGAATAGTGCACTTGTATTAACTATCTCTTTACAGCGCGAGACATACATGGCGAGACATGATTCATAAGAATCACAAAGGAGAGAAGCACAAGACACAAAAAACAAGCCGCTAACAAACTGCCAAAGCAGAGACTGCTAGACAGCTCGAACAGGCAAGCCGCACGGCTATCCCTGAGACCGTGCAAACATAGTACAAGTCGCTGCTATCAGACCGCAACCACAGACTGCTCGTATTGCTGCTTTATTCAACTGCTGAGAACACATGTCCACACTTCTTGATCGCCCAGACCTCACGGTCTCAAGATCACAGAAGAACTCGTGAACACTTGACGAAGAACTGCTTCCTGCTGCAAGACCGCAACTCAAGACCGCCCGACCACTTAAGACCGCCTGATCAACTAAGTCTGCTGCACAGTCCAAGAACACCTAAACACAGTCCGCACAAACAGACTGCTGTCGAACTGGTTTATTCAAAGTTGGAAGAAAGGAGAAAGCCGACGGTGACTGCTAGCTGATAACCTGCGAACAAAAAAATCGGTCAGACAACTCAAACCGCGCGACCTCAGAATGAGACCGGCACAATCAAGCCAACTTTGGTTCTTACAGTTCTTGCATATTAATGGCTACCCCGGCATCCCTATTTATAGGCAAATGAACGGATGTCGTCACCACTCCAAGGGATACAGTCACCTTCTTTATTGAAGCACGCAGTCTCATCAAGACCTTATTACACTTAAGCAAAACTGTCCAAGACAGCTTGCCAAGAACAAATCGGCAGACTGCCCAGTCTCTTATAAGAACAGGCATATGAGCATCTGACCGATCAAGAACAGACCCCCAGAAATGAGCTCATACAACCCGCCCGGACTCTTATAAGATCAGCACCACGGGAACATCCTGACATACCAAGCTGACCACCAGAACAAACACATGCAGGCCGCAGTACGAGACCGCAGAAGCGAACTCCAGTACAGACCACATGGTCTAAACCAGAACAATGATACTTGGGCAAAATAGGCAGACCAAACATAGGTCACCACATCGAGCTCGCAGTTTCCAGAGGAAGACCGCAACACAAGTCGCGCAGTCTCTGCGGTCTCCAAAAATAGACCGCCCGACAGTCCACTTCCACTTCAAAAATTTAACAGAAATCTGATCTGGAAAATGCTTTCCAGACCCTCTCAGGTTCTGTAGCAGCTGCCTCCCAGTCCCTAGAAGCTAAAATTATTGAAGAAGCCAGAAAGGGGGAGGTGGCCAATGCTGAGACCAATTCAAAATTGGCTCTCCAAGTGCTACAAGGAACTAGGATTGCCCTCAATCTTCCACTATTGGATAACTATGAAAGGAAGACTGATTTTGAGGGTCAGGCTAAGATTGTTCAAAATATTCAATTGGCAAAGAAAAGAAAGAGAGAAGAGGTATTGCTAGCAGAAGAGTTTATGGCTAAGCAAAGGGAAGAGCGGGGTAATGACCCAGACTATGAGTATTGGAGTGAGGAGTCTAAGAGCATCATCTTGAATGCTTGGCTAAGACATGGTCAAGTGTGCAAGGATATTGATAGGATCTATCCAGCTGAAGAGTGGATTAAACATCTGGAAAGAAACACTCACAAGGATAAAATCTTCAAGGAAAATCTAGTACGAAAGAACAATCCAAAGAGAATGCCTTCTAAGTACATTCCAAAGCCATATCTTTATTTCAAGAGGCAAGAAAACAAGAAGAAGCTAGCTGAGATTGCTGTTGTTGCTGCTAAAGGGAAGGAGGTTGTTGTTGACAAAGCTGAAAGCTCCAAGAAAAAAAAACTTAGATGAATGTATTTAGTTTTTCATTAAATCAACATGTAACTTGAACAATGTAGAAACATTATGAAAGTAATGAATTGAAAGTTGTGTTGAATCAATTGGTGTGTGTTATAGGATGATCTGAGTCAAACCTTAATATTTTGTTAAGTATTATTGCTTTATATAATCTGTGATGCCTAGACATAATTAGTTAACAATGTTATTGTGTTCACAAACAGTGTTGTTATGTTGTCATGAAAATAATCTATCATGACATTTCTTATCTGTGATTCCAAATGAATGTCAACATTTATATGTTATGATATCATGTTGCTATGAAATACACTTATATGATAAGTTCCTTTTGTTGGTAATGTATCTTAGCATTGTGGATGTTCTGCCTTCTTCAAATAGGGGGAGATTGTTGGGAATATTGCCCTCAATGTTACCTTGATTTGAAGAGGCATTACTCACAATGCTAAGTACATATTGTATTTGATAAACCCTACTTTGCATAAGGAATGTGCATGGTTAAGATATTCCAAACATTAGAATAAGTTCAGAGGTTTGCTGTCA
The DNA here is from genome assembly GCA_033032865.1 of Dactylorhiza incarnata. Classification (NCBI taxonomy): domain Eukaryota; kingdom Viridiplantae; phylum Streptophyta; class Magnoliopsida; order Asparagales; family Orchidaceae; genus Dactylorhiza; species Dactylorhiza incarnata. The sequence goes on along the minus strand of JAWHQI010000017.1, from coordinate 1,016,260 downwards.
AAACCGCTGAGAAGGAGTCACTATCTCAGCAGAACCGCTAAGACGAGGCCAGGAGCCGCTGAGAAGTGATCTTCCTCTACTGAGCTGCAGATAGAAAAAAACCACTGAGAAGATTATCTGTCTCAGCAGATCTGCTAAGACCAAGATAGCTAAACCACTGAGACGGAAAACTATCTCAGCCCAACCGCTGAGACAGATTCAAATCAGGAAGAAGATAGTGGCGCGATCTGCTTTTGGCATAAACAGCTGTAAAGGAGAGATAAAGCATTCTATCCACTTCCAAAGTGTCAGGGGCCTTTTGAAGAGACGTTGAAGACAAATGAGGTATAAACGAACATCTTAGGGCACTCTCAAATGGACCTGTTGGTGTGTTGAAAAGAAGAAAGTCATTATCACTGTTCCATTGACACCTTTCAAGTTCTCTCCTCCTCCTGCTTACTGAACCAGCAAGAAGACACAAGGAGAGAAGATAGCTCTTCTACTCTGAAGAGCAAGGTGATTCTTTGTCCTCTACTGAAGAGAAGGATCAGACTGAAGTTTACATTCAGCCAAGTTTCAAAGAAGCACCAGCTGTGCAGGAACAACAGAAGACATCATTCTAGTGTTGTCTAATGTTGTAAGCTTAACATATATTCATTATAGGAACTGTATTGTTCTGAGCTTGTAGGGCACTGTGCCTAAGACTGTAGGGTTGTTTAACCTGAGTAGTATGGTTGTTTAGCCTGTGGTTTGTAAGGCTGTTGCCTGAGCAGTAGGGCATCTTTCCTGTGAAGTAGGGCTTATTGATAGGCCTGACGTAGGATGTCAAGGGGATCTCTGAGTTGTAGGAGTGGGAGCACTCTGAGTGGTAGGGATGGCTGGCCTGAGGTAGGGCTTGGAGCAAGCCTGAGAGATCCTGAGGGATCTGAGTTGTAAGCTCTAGGAGCTGAGATTGGAGGAGTTGGCCTTGTCTAACACACTATTAGAAAGGTGTAGAGGGAAAGTGGACTACCCACAGACACACTGTCTTGGGGAACCACTATAAACACTTGTGTGTTTTCTGTGTGTGCTTGTTATTTTGTTTACTAGCAAAAATAATTAAGTAAAATTCAAAGAGACCTATTCACCCCCCCCCCCCTAGGTGAAGTAGACTACATACCTATAAACCATCAGAGAACTTTGAAGGAGCCCGCCTTGTTGAATCTATGAGGAGTGGGATGGTATGCTCGATTAATAAGCAAGCGTTCGCTTAGCAAGCTCATCGGTAGTATAGGCGAGTTCTCGATATCTGGTTTGGCGAGCTCGACAGTAGTATATGCGAGATCTCGATCCTCCTTGATGAACTCGCCAGTATTATAGGCGAGCTCTTGATCCTCCTTGCTCGACTTTCTTATTTTTGCCTTGTAGGTTGATGGTCACACTTCGGAGGTAAGGGCTCATAATTGGGTCGGTATATAACGTCTCCCATGCAACAACTATATAATATGGGTCCGATCGGGACCCCCACAACATATAATCACCACAGCTTTAGCATTAAAAGATAATATAAGAACTTTTCCCCAAAAGCTGACACGATAACTTCACGCGGAAACAAAAAACAAAGACCATAAGTTATCCACATCTACATAAAAGAGGTCCAGTCTTATGGCCTTACAACACAAATGTTCGAATCACCAATACATCACATCAAAACAGAGTAGCAAAGCTCCTAAGAAACCTCGTTGTTCAAGCTAGAATAATGCAAAAGAGAATAATAAAGCAGTAAAACAAGAGGGGATACACTTCATAGGGCTTTGGCCTTTTTGGCCGGCGAGCTAGCTCTAGCTTGCAATCCTTGCCCTAAAACCAACACTGAAAAAGCAATATAATAAGGGTTAGCCAGGGCTGACCACAACTATGTAACAATACCCCTCCACCCGGGCGCACTAGCAGACCTTGGGGAACAACATCATCCAGCAAGTCAGCACTTCGTATGCAAATGAAATAAAGCATTTAAACAACATAGAAACTAGCAGTTTATATGTCACATGCATCAAACTTGTTTCTACGTTGAGAAAGAAATAAAGGAGCCTATCAATACAGCATGTATGCAACCCGGGTTTCACCCAAGGCACCCTATCATGTGTATGATTCTAAAACATCATCATCACATCACAATAACCACAATAACATTGGTACTCTCATTTCGCCAATTGCATCAAACTGATTCTGAGAACTCTTGCTTAGACCCCCACTCGCACATGGATCACTACATCATCGGGCTTGTCCATTAGCACAACTGTTCTTGTCAGCTTCATATAAGTGGACTTAGCCAGCTGGCTACAAAGACAAAGCCATGCCTTAACAACCAAGTGGATACCACAATCCACCCAACCATTCGACTTGTCTTGCCATGACACCCTCCACACGTGAATCACAACATCACTGGGCTAGCTAGCTGGCCACAAAGACAAAGCCACCCAACCATTAATCATGCGCATTTCTCGACCTAAATCCTCCATTCGTTATCACACGGAAAAATTGAGTGCATCACAATGACGTCTTCGCCGCAATCGCATTTCTAGCACAAGACCTAAATGCACGTCAAGCAACATCACCGAATCGGACCATCGGCAATGATTTAGTCTTCACCCACCATGCCTAATCTGCTAATGGAACGGAACTCTAATGCAAAATATGTCGGGGATGGATTCAATCGATTTGGTGGTTCTTCTTGAACCAAGGCAACCCGGATCTCTCTCGCTTGAGAAATTCGGTGCCAAGAAATTGCAGAAAAAGAGGCATTAAAACAAAAGTTGTCATATGCGCATCCTAGGACCGGGAGGAAAGATGTTGTTACCTTTTTGGATATCTTCATCGCCATGGAAAACTTGAATAGCACGGATGAGAACATGCGACTTCAAGTCCTCTCCGCGTTGCCGGTCTCAAAACGCTGAAGGGAGCTCAGAAGCACCTCTAATGGAGGAAACTAGGTCATCTTCCTTCTCCGCTTTCTCTCGCTCACCCTAGCCATAAAACAACAATGGAGTTGGAAATGGCAAAGGAAAAAAAGGTTGCTGCCCTATTGGGGGTTCACGGGCGAACAGATCTGGCCCTTGGATCAAGTCCCAAAGAGATTGGGCGGCCAAAAACATTTATTTACGGAACTGGTTCCATCAGCTACCGCCCGACGGTAGCTAAGCTACCGCATCGCGGTAGCTCCAGCGCTGAAACACTCTCTGTCTCATGACGACATGAGCAACACGCTTCTCGAAGATAAGACATTCTTCTAGCAGATACACCTATCTCCAGCGGTATCGCTACCGCATTGCGCTACCTCTAGTCGACACACTTCACGCTGACTCGCCTCCCGTCGACACAATCCTTGTCGACTAGACCAAGAAACAAAACTACCGCGTGGCGGTATCGATAATGTCTGACGTTATCCTCTCGACGACAAATCCAACTACAAATCTTTTCAACGACAAGGCATATGTCGTCTAGATTAGAAAACGGCCACCAGTAGCGGTAACTCCTACCGTCCTGTGTCAACTTTTTGCTACCATTGGCCTTGGCATTTCTATTTCTCAATCATGGAAAAAATGGGGTGTTACACGGGAACCACCTCGACGAATATGGGTTGTACAACTTGGATCATCATTTTTTGGAAAATGACAAGCGTGCCCCCAGACGGTTCAGGTAGGTCGGGCAAGGCTGCCGATAGTAGATCACCGCAGGGATGAGCGAGCGACGGATCCATAATGATAAGCACGTGGTGGATCTGTAATGATGAGCACGCAGCAGAGACAATGCGATGATGAGCACGCAGGGGTGACGACATGGCGATGAGCACACAATGATGAGAGCAACGACAAAGGCGGCAGTGGCACGATGATGATGTGTGGAGGAGGCGCGACGATGACTGTCGGCGGCAGTGGTGTAGTGATAAGAATGCGGCGGCGGCAGTGAGAGATGAGCATGTGGCGGTGTGCACCGTGAGAAAGGTTGCGGTGGCACGGCGGTGAGTGTGGAGAGATAGACGGCGATGAGCACGCGACGATGAGCGGGATGAGAAAGGTGGCGGTGGGGCGGCGATGACCGCACAATGGAGCTTGTGGGTGCGCTCCTGCGGAGGCACGCTTGAAGGCTGGCTTGCAGTGGTGCGCGCATGCTGCCTCCCTTAAGCGTCTAGGCTCGACGCTAATCCATTTTCGTGCCCAGTTTGGGCGCTGACTAAGTCAGTGCCCAATTTGTGCACTAACTTAGTCAGCACCCAATGTGGGGGCGCTGAAATGAATCAGTGCCCCCCTTGGGGGGCCAATGGTATCGCGCGTGGTACTCTTGCGCAGCGCTGTGCACGATATTCTTGTGTAGTGATGTGTGAGGCACTTGCGTAGAGTGTCGTGTGCGACACTCGCACATAGTGTCATGTGGCACTCACGCGCCGTGTCGCGTGGCACTCACACGCAGTGCTATGATGTATTTATGTAGTATGCGCACAGAATTGCTCGGGCACGCGCACCGTGTGCTCGTGCCTTGCATGGGCGTGGCACGACCGCAGTGCGGGAGAGCGCGGTCTTCCATGCATGCGCATTTTGTTTACACACGTGTTACGGCGTCTGTATGGGAGATCAAATGAACTCGGGAATTGAACGAGAACGAGCATGCTGGAATTGTATTGGCGAGTTGACTGAGATCACTGGACAGAAACTCTGATTTGATTGCTTCATTTTTAGGGGAACCCTGACAATAACGATATATATAAAATTATATTTATATATTATATTAGTTAGGCTATATATCTTTAATATATTAAAAGGGAAAAGTTGCCTTTGGTGAAACATTCAAATTTGCTAAGTGTACAACCCCGTGTTTGTCTAGTGGATTCATCAAGGCATCAAGCGACCTGGAGCAAGACTAGTTTTCAGTGAGTCAGTCGGGTGAGTGGTAGTCCTCACAAACACTCTCCCCTAGCATGCACATGCCTCCATCTCTGTGCGAGTGGTGATTACCAGTCCAGGCGAGCACTTCTGGCGAGCCGATTTTGAATAGCCTAGACTCGCATGTGTGGTTGGTCTATATTTCCTAGGGAATTCCATTTTGGCCTGCAGTTAGCCAATCCAAACAGCGAGATTCTATTGTTAGCACACCAATTTGGGCTGCTTTTAGTAAAATCAAGAGGCAGGATTCAGCTATCCGTAGACCATTTTGAGAAAACTATAAATAGACCCCCCCCCCCCCCCCCCCCAGGGCACCTTTGGAGGAGAGGTCACTTATTTCTCTCTTCTCAGGTTAGCTTTGGTCAGTTAGAGAGTCCTATCTTGCTGCTCACCGTGGTTTCGGGGTGGGTAGACAGGGACCCTCTAGCACTCTCCAAGATGCCCAGCTCAGCCTTTGCTTGGGAGGGGATGTTCTCTGATATCTTCCGGGTTAGTGGCGGGACCTCCTCACTATAACTCGCGAGGTCTTTTGTTAGTTTTCCACCTTTTGTGAGTGGAGTTCTTTGCTCTGAGTGTCTGGCCTAGTGATTGAACTCAGGAGAAATAAAAGCAAGTTACACCAGTCCGAACTCCTCTCGAGCTATGGTTTCCAAGCTTAGAGGTTGATTTGAGGTTTCTGGGTTCAACAATTTTGGGGGTTAAGCGTGGGCTGTAGCTTGTTCAGAAAATCCTGAGTAAAATCGCATGGCCGAAAATGATGGGCAAGGAGGCAACCTTGAGAGCTCTCCCCCTTCAGGCGAGTTCGTTAGGAAGAGCTTCTTCGACGAATTCATAAGTCTATTTTGGAGAATATACCCATCACTCTCACATCGTCAGGTGAGTGCTCAACTCTCGCGGTTCCAGTGCTCGCCTCGCAAGCCTTGGGCGAGGAGGCACCTGGTAGGCGACCCAGAAAGGAGGCGAAGGTGGGGGAGGACGAGCGAGCCCTCCACGCGCGGGTGCTATTTCCCAGCCCGCCGAGTACTCGCTACCCATTCGAGGAGACCGGGCGAGTACCCCCAGCATGCCAGGTAGGGTCAGGAAGCCCATTCTGCGAGTTGATTCTCTCAGCTCCCATTCTAGAGGGATTCACAGAGCCCATCGTATTCTACTACACGGGCAAGGATGATCCCCTCCAGCATCTCCAGTGGTTTGAGGACGTCGTCTCCATCAGGCAGATGACAGACGCCTTCAAGTGCAAGTTGTTTGCCATCTCTTTTAAGGGAAAGGCGAGATATTGGTTCCATCAGCTCCCCTCTGGGACCATCTCACTACTAGAAAATGATCTTTAGCTACATATTTTTTTCCAGGGTTTAAAAATTGTGGTTAATACATTAGTATTAGCCATGATTGCAAAAATCGTGGCTAATACTTAAGTATTAGCCACGAAAGCAAAAATCGTAGCTAATACTTAAGTATTAGCCATGACATGCAAAAAGTGTGGCTAATACTTAAGTATTAGCCACGACATGCAAAAAGTGTGGTTAATACTAAATTCGATTTTTAATTTATTTACTTTACCTCAGCAATCAGCACTTCCTCCCCTTTCTCCTGCACTAACACCTTAAGTGTCTCTCCTAGGGCATCGCTTCCCCAACATCGAATCCTTCCTCAGCATCGCTTCCCCATCATCGCTCCTAGGGTATTCCCATTCGCGCTCGCAGGCTACGCCATCATCGAATCCTTCCTCCCGTGCCCTCTCACGATCGCTAGCTTCGAAGATCAGCGTCAGAGTTTTCTGTTGTGGTTTGCTACGTCAAAGATGAGGACGAAGGGGGGTCGAGGCTCTTTTCCTAGTCCAGTAGAAGACTGGGGAATGTTTGGGGAGCTACATGGACCGATTCCAGGAGGAGGTTCTCTTGGTCCATGAGGTGTTAGGGCACACATTGCAACTTGCCTTCGCCCTCTTATTGCGGCAAGGGCTGTTCAAAATGGGACTAGCCCGAGACCCCCCTTTATCATCTAAGGAATTGATCGAGCGGGCGGGGCGAGAGATCGAGGGAGAGGCCACCAACAGTGCTTTCCTGGCAAAGATGGCCAAGTGGGCCGGAGAAGAGAAGGGGGAAGGAGGACCCCAGTAGTAGGAGGTGAGAAGAAGGGAGGAGCCGAGGAGGCAAGGGTTCTATGGACCCCCCAGGGGGGCAGGAGCCAGGGGAGGGTATAAAACACCCATCAATCAGTCAGTATGAAAAGGCCTCTAGGAGGATACCCTCAAGGTCACGGAAGAGGATTTGCCCAGGGTGGGGAACTTTTTCAAGGAGGAGGGGGAACTTTCAAGGAGGGCAGGGATGATTCAACCCTCCTGGGTGGTGAGCGGGTTTAAGACCCTTCCATCCCCCCCCCCCCCCCCCCCCCCCCAAGCATGTCATGGCGATAGGCTGAGGAGGACAAAGAGGAAGAAAGAACTACCCAGGAGGGGCAGAAAGGTGGAGGGTGGCGTTGCCATACTATGACTTCCACCAGGAAGAAGTTCATGCAACGACTACCTGTCCCAAGTTCTTAGAAATAAGAGGAGGGAGGAGATCCCCGAAGTGGGAAACAACAACTTCAGGATGTCAAAAGAGGAGAAGGAGCGGAGGAAGAGGACTGGTGCGAGGACCCGGTCGACGTGGGAACCCGAGGAGGGATCGGGGTAATCTATGGGGGAGTAGGAATCAAGACCACCCAAAAGGGTAGCCTCCATGCCATCTACCGTCGGAGTGTCGCTTCGACCTCTAGGACCCCACCCCCAGAGGAGAAGACCACCTTCACCACCAAGGATATTCCCGAGCATGAAGATCCTTTTTGTGATGCACTGGTAATCCAAACAGCGATTGAGAACTTCACGTTTTCCAAATCCTCATGGATAATGGGAGTTTTGTTAACGTGATCTTCAAGAAGTCTTTCGATGAGATGAAGGTGGATGCGAAGAGGGTACTTGCCTCGGATGGTCCTCTCTTTGGATTCTCCGGAAAAAGAAAGGAAGTGGAGGGAGGAGTCGTGCTCCTTGTGACTTTGGGGGGATCAAACAACTGTTGTTTCGTCATCGTAGATGCTCTGAGTAGCTACAACGCCAACTTCGTACGGCCCCTCATCAACGCCTTCTGGTGCAACCCTCCTCCTACCACCAATGCTTAAAGTACAGCATTGGAGGAGTCCAAATCCGAGTCAGGGGAGACCCTAAGGTGTCTAGGCAGTGCTACGTCATGGCTGTCAACACCGCACTTGCAAAGAGGAAGTGGAGGAGGTTGACAAAGCAATGGAGGATCAGGCCAGGCTAGAAGAAATAGAGGAGATCGGGATGAAAGAAGTCCTTACCCAGGGTGGGAGGCTGGAGAAAGTGCAAGTCAGCAGGAGATTGAGCAAGGAAGACCAGAAGAGGGTCCAGGAATACATCCAGTAGAACATGGACGTCATCACTTGGATTGGCGATGACCCGAAACATTTTGATCCATGATAGGCAGGTAAAAAATTCTCCTCAAACTTTTCCTTGTGATGAATTTCTTCTTGGCCAGATTATGTCAGGGCACGATGTATTGAAAAGTTTTCCACTAGGCAAGCAAGTTATTTTTGAAAGAAGACCCCTGAGATGATTTCGCTGACCGGACTCTCACAAGTCGGCAGGGAAAGTTGACCACTCAGGTGGAAGATAGAAAAGTTATTTTAAAAGACCCCTGAGATGATTCCACTGACCGGGCTCTCACAAGCCGGCAGGGCAGGTTGATCACTCGGGTAGCAGATATAAAAGTTATTCTAGAAGACCCCTAAGATGATTCCATTGACCGGGCTCTCACAAGCCAGCAGGGCTGGTTGATCACTCAGGTGGCAGATAGAAATGTTATTTTAGAGAACCCCTGAGATGGTTTTTGATGATTAAAATTCCGCTTGCACGAAATGAAATCCGAACTAGCAATCCGAGAAGGCAAGTATACCTATCGAACTGTAGTATAGGAACACAAGTGTTGTATTAAAATCCGAGAACCGTTGATTACTTATACTCAAACGAATTACTATTATTTTATCTTAATAATTTTTTGGAAGGTTTTGTCTGCTAAGTTGAAATAAAAGCTGGATAAAAGTACGGCTAAACGATGATTAAGAAATAGCACTCGATCTTGACTTACTTCGGCTTAAGTTGATCAAAATTCAAAAGCAAACTTAAAACTTAATAAAGTAAGGGTAGCTTGACCGTGGGGGTTCCTATAGTTTGAACATGCTTCTCTCGAAGATATGCCCAACTGAGTTTAGGAAAATCCAACCGAACTCTCGTCCCGTATTCGAATACCTAAAACTCGCTTTAAGTGGTGAACCCCGCTATTGGGTTTGACTCCAATCCAGGAGATTTACGTCATTCTCTCTCGAGAAATGTGTGTAACTCTCTTTACTCTTAAGTGCTCACTTCAGACTATCGGCCTCTCGGCTAGCCAAGAATGAAAGCAAAGGTGGAGATTATATATCGATAATATAGCTCCACTAAATTTTAATTAAGAGTGAATCTAAGGCCCAACACTTTAGAAAGTGAAAGAAGACTAAAGGATCATAACTTGATCAACTCATCCTCATATCATCAAGATCGAGTACTATGAGGATTTAGTTACTCATGGTGGAGGGGTAGGAGAGAGAAATGATGAAGATTTTAAGAGAACAAAAACATACAATTTTTATTAAACAAAAGTTCAACTGAGATTACAATTGCATGGAAAGCCTACTAAGCATTAGTAATACACTATAAAAGGAAATTACAAAGGCATTACAACATTCATATGAAAACTAGAAAAGGAAATGCATTGAAATAAGAGAGAGAGAGAGAGAAAGAGAATAAAATGACATGAAAATCACTGAAAATAGAGTAGTAGCACTAGTTCTCTCTCCAAAAACTGAATGGGGAAAGCTTGGAGGTCATTTCAATTTATAGAAATTTTTCTGCCTCGGTCACGCCCTCAGTCACGCCCGTGACTAGGGGCGTGACATTGTTTAATCAATTCTGCGGCTTGGATCAGGTTCGGCGCACGATTCTGACGCGATTTGATGGGTCACGCCCTAGGTCACGCCCGTGACTGAGGGCGTGACCATTTCGGTGGTTAGCTCGGGTCATGGGCGCTAGCGGCTGGTTGACGTGGCAGTCACGGGCGTGACTGGAAGCACGCCCATGTAACAGTGGCGTGACCAATTCGGTGGTCAGCTGGTCGAGTCTGAGCTGTTCACGGGCTGGTCACGGGCGTGGCTTGCGTGTCACGGGCGTGACTTGTGTGTCACGGGCGTGACTTGTGTGTCACGGGCGTGACTTGTATGTCACGGCCGTGTACTTTGGGCGTGTCTGACTAGATCTTCTGAATTATGTTGGCAGCAGCTTAACTGGAAACAGCAACTTACACGCCCTAGGTCACGGGCGTGACCTAGGGCGTGACTTAGGAAATTTTGCATTTTTGACCTGAAAATTCAGAAAACTTAAGTTAGCACTAAAAATAGGAAAATGAACCCAAATTGCATTTAGGTAAACAACAATAAGCAAAAAGTAAGAGTAAATAACCTAAAAAATAACCTAATTAAACTAACTAGATTTAGCATTATCAAATTCCCCCAAGCTTACACTTTGCTTGTCCCCAAGCAAAGAAATATGATTTAGCTAATAAAATAAAATGACTAATCAAAAAGATTTAATTATGCTAAAGACGAGTACCTTGCGAAATTCCAAGTAGGGAGAATAGTGAAAAGGAAACCTAAAATAAGTACTTTACTTAAGCTTAATTTTTATACCCTTTACTAACAAAAATTAATCATCCAAAATTTTAACTAAAAAGTTTTAAAATAAAATTGAGCAAAGTAACAAGTGAGATAGTGCATTGAATTGTTACTAAACTCTAAGAGACAAATTTTAATTATATCATTCTAAGAACAAGGATCTAAATTCATACCTAAGACTTAACTATTCTACTTTTCTTCTTTACTTAGCTAAAGCAAATTTAGGAGCATGAATCAAGAGGACTTTATTAGGACCGAAATGTTTGGTTTAGGCATATGATTTGGAATGGAAATCGAAGATAAAAGTGATTGCTATAATCACACTAAACCATAAACATGAGTTTTATAAAAATTTCGATATGAATGATAAGAGGCGATCCTTCATTATAAGCATATAGCATATTTTCTTTCTTTCTCTTTCATAGCCAATTTTTTTTTTTTTTGAAATTTTGGCAAAGATAACTAATACAAATATGCTTAAAATATCTCCTTTTTGAGCAAATTCTTTTCTTTGAAGCTCTCCATGCAATAAACCAATCACACTCTTTTAGAAATTTAAATAAAACTCAAAGTGTTAGTGTGATTCAAATAGGTTTGGAAATTTTGGCTTTGGTGAAAAATTTGATAAGTGGAGGTGACAATAAAACATGGGAAAAGGCTCAAAAGAGGCTAACAAAGGGTTTCTTTTTAAGGGTTGGCATGAAGGCTCAAACTTAAAACAAAAATGTCCTAAATCATTTTCATTGCTCTCTAAATTTATTTAAAGCATGAGTTTTGAAGGATTTCAAAAAGTAAGCCCTAGATATTAAATAAAGACTAATGAACTTATCCTGAAAATAAGAATAATAAGCGTCTAGGATTATTCACATTTACTACACAAATCAAAAGTTAACCCTGCAAAATATATCTAAAAATGAAGAGGAAAATAGTGGATGAAGAATTTTTTACGAAAGTAAAGAAGATAAAAGAGAAAACGATAAGGAAAGTACAAGATTTTAGAAAAAACTTTTCAGATTAACATGCTACCTAGAATTAGAACACTACATGAGTCAACAATTTACTTGTGAAACATAATTAAAAGTAGGATTAGAAATTTTGAAATTAACTAAGGCTCTATAAATTATTTTGGGAAAAACAAAACATAAAGCAAGGGGTACTATTGATTTTACCAAAATCTAATTTAGACTACTAAAACAAAAGAAAAGAAGACATTCTCCCCCAAGCTTACGATAGACATTGTCCTCAATGGAAAAGGAGAGTGAAGGAAGGGGTAACTAAGAAAAGAAATTAAAACTGAAAAACTGAAACAGGCACTTCCCTGGATTTATGGGCTTGAAAGGATGTGTGATGCCGCTCCCCCTTGTTGGCGCTTTGAATCTTCATGAAATATCATCTTGAATTTTTCTTGAAACCAGCAATGTTGAAGCAGGCGATCGCCAAAGTTGAGAGTATCGGAGCCATCCAGGGCCAAAGAAAAATTAAAACAACAAATTTTAAGAACCTTGGGTTGCCTCCCAAGAGCGCCATCTGTTTAATGTCGTTTGAGCTCGACTAAAAGAATATAGTTCAAAAGTTAATCCAAATTATTACAGTCCAGACAAAAGAAGTTTTTCACTATCCATGTCAACATTGTCACCAGAAAAATAAAGTTTTAAACGATGCCCATTAACCTTGAAATCACCCTTATCTGGGTGTGATATCAAAACAGTTCCATACGGATAAGCTTCCTTTACATTAAAAGGACCTGACCATCTAGATTTTAATTTTCCAGGAAATAAACGTAGACGAGAATTATAAAGTAATACTTGGTCGCCTGGTTTAAATGTTTTCGGGTGCCTTAAATTTTTATCGTGAAAGCATTTCGTTCGTTCCTTATATAATTTATTATTTTCATACGCATTGGAGCGCCACTCATCGAGTTCGTTGAGTTGGAATTTTCGAAGATCGGCGGTGGAGTGGGGATCAAAATTTAAAAATTTAAGGGCCCAGAAAGCACGATGTTCTAATTCGACCGGTAAATGGCACGATTTCCCATATACTAACCGATACGATGTACAACCGATGGCAGTCTTGTACGCTGTTCGGTAAGCCCATAGAGCATCGTCTAATTTATGTGACCAGTCCTTACGTGAGGTGGAAACAGTTTTTTCTAAAATACGTTTGATTTCTCTATTCACTACCTCGACCTGGCCGTTAGTTTGGGGGTGGTAAGCAGTTGAAAGCTTATGTGTAACGCCATATTTTAAAAGTGTTTTTGCAAATTGTGCGTTACAAAAGTGCGAACCCCTATCGCTATCGATGGCCCTAGGAGTACCGAATCGAGAAAATAATTTTTTTAAGAAAATAATAACGACTCGGGAGTCATTGGTAGGAAGAGCTTGGGCCTCTGCCCATCGAGACACGTAGTCTACCGCAACTAAAATGTATTTATTGCCATGGCTAGAAGGAAGAGGACCTACAAAATCAATTCCCCAAAGGTCGAAAACTTCGCACTCGAGGAAATAATTTTGCAACATTTCATTTTTTTTTGAGATATTACCAGTCCGTTGGCAGCTATCGCACCGTCTCACAAAAGATTGGGCATCTTTAAAAAGGCTAGGCCAATAAAAGCCTGCACTTAGCACTTTGTGAGCGGTCCGATTGGCTTGATAGTGCCCACCAGTCGGTCCTTCGTGTAAGTGTTTGAAAATATTTTGTCCTTCTTCGAAAGAAACACATCTCCTTACTACTTGGTCTGCACAAACTCGAAACAGATACGGGTCCGCCCAAAAATAATTCTTCAGGTCAGAGAAGAATTTCTTCTTTTGCTGATAGGAAAATTCTTTTGGGAGGACTCGAGCTACTAAGTAGTTGGCGAAGTTTGCAAACCAAGGAGAAGGAGTAGTGTTGATTGATAATAACTTCTCATCGGGAAAATAATCATTAAAAGTTTGTTCATTTAAATCTTCAATAAATGGGTTATCTAATCGTGAAAGATGGTCCGCGGCCAAATTCTCAGCCCCCTTTTTATCTCGGATTTCCAAGTCGAACTCCTGGAGGAGTAAGACCCAGCAAAGTAAGCGTGGTTTGGCATCCGGTTTAGAAAGTAAATATTTGAGGGCCGAGTGGTCCGTAAAAACAATAATTTTTGAAAGCGTAATATAAGGTCGAAATTTGTCGAATGCAAAAATAACTGCTAATAATTCTTTCTCTATTGTGGTATAGTTCGCTTGCGCGGATGTAAGTGTTTTACTTGCGTAGAAAATAGGGTGGAAGTTTTTAGATATACGTTGTCCTAAAACGGCTCCCACCGCAAAGCTACTTGCATCGCACATGATTTCGAATGGAAGGTCCCAGATTGGAGCTATCATAATTGGCGCATTTATTAGCTTATTTTTGATTAATTGAAAAGCAGATAAGCATGTATCATCAAAAATAAATGGAGTGTCTTTTTCTAAAAGATGAGTGAGTGGTTTGGTAATTTTCGAAAAATCCTTTTATAAACCGTCGGTAAAAACCGGCATGTCCTAGAAAGCTTCTTATGGCCTTAACGTTGGTTGGCGGTGGCAGTTTTTCGATCACTTCTATTTTTGCTTCATCGACCTCAATTCCTCTTGCTGATATCTTATGACCTAAAACCAATCCCTCCCGTACCATGAAATGACATTTTTCCCAGTTCAGGGCGAGATTGGTCTCCTCACACCGTTCTAACACTTTTTCTAAATTTTCTAAACAAAAATCGAAGGAATCACCAAACACGGAAAAGTCGTCCATAAATACCTCCATAATACTTTCTACGTACTTGTCGAAAATGGCCAACATACACCGTTGAAATGTTGCCGGCGCATTACATAAGCCAAACGGCATTCTTCGATAGGCGAAGGTGCCGAAAGGACAAGTAAACGTCATTTTCTCCTGGTCCTCGGGCGAGATGGGAATTTGGAAGTAGCCCGAGAGACCATCGAGAAAACAATAAAAGCTATGGCTGGATAATCGTTCTAAGATTTGATCGATGAATGGCAAGGGGAAATGGTCCTTGCGGGTGGCGTCGTTCAATTTGCGATAATCAATACACATACGCCACCCAGTCACCGTCCGTGTTGGGATTAAGTCATTATTATCATTTAACACTACTGTGATACCTCCCTTTTTAGGGACTACTTGAACGGGGCTTACCCATTTGCTATCTGAAATTGGATAGATAATTCCTGCGTCTAATAATTTCACGACCTCTCCCTTTACTACTTCTTTCATGTTTGGGTTTAATCGGCATTGAGGTTGAATAGAATTTTGTGAATTATCTTCCATTAGAATTTTGTGCATGCAGAAAGATGGACTTATGCCCTTAATATCAGAAATCTGCCAAGCAATTGCTTGGCGGTGTTTTTGTAAAACTTTTAGCAATTTGGCATTTTCAGATCCACTTAAATGGGCCGACACTATTACTTGTAACTTAGAGTCTTTTTCTAAAAATTCATATTTTAAATGATTGGGTAGTTCATTAAGTTCTAAAGTGGGAGGTTCCTCGTATGAAGATTTGAAAGACTTTTCTTTTTCAAAAGTAATTTCTTCAAAAAATTTTGATTTAATTTGAAAATTTGAGGGGGCGGGAGCAATGGCCATTTTCATTTCTTGTAATATTTCAGTGGAGGTGTTTGAAGATGAACAAAGAGAAGAAGAACCATTTTCAGAAATACAAAAAGAAGGGTCTTCACTTAACACATCTAAGAAAAAACACGAATCGTCATTTTCTAGGGTATTTTTCATAGAGGGTGTTATGGAGAAGGTTACTTCATCATCTCCAACTCGGAGGAATAGCTTACCATTACTCACATCAATGATAGCACGGGAGGTGGAAAGGAAGGGGCGGCCAAGGATTAGGGGAACCTCGACATCCTCTTCAATGTCCAAAATGACAAAATCCACCGGGAAGATGAATTTGTCTACTTTTACGAGCACGTCCTCCACAATTCCCAGCGGATATTTTATCGTCCTATCTGCTAGTTGTATACTCATACGTGTGGGGCTAAGGGTGCCCACTCCTAACTTCTTAAACAAGGAGAATGGCATTAAGTTGATGCTTGCTCCTAAGTCGGCCAACGCGTTCTTTACAAATAGATCACCAAAGAGGCACGGGATAGAAAAACTACCCGGATCGTTAGCCTTTTTCGGTAATTTATTTGTTAGGATGGCGGAACACTCAGCATTTAAAGTTACGTACGATAGATTTTCTAGCTTTTCTTATTAGTTAGAAGATCCTTCAGGTACTTAGCGTACTTGGGCATTTGTGATATTGCTTCATGGAAGGGCAAATTGATGTGTATTTGCTTAAACATTTCCAGGAAGCGATGATATTGATCATCTAATTTTTCCTTGTTGAGTTGAGTTGGATAAGGCGGGGCGGGGTTGTTTTTGAAAATATGAGGTGGAGTGATAAAATCTGTTTGAGTGAGTGGTGTTTTTAAAATAGGGGCGGATCTTGCCTTGGGCTCTTCGCTAACCGGACCGGATACTTGCTTTCCACTCCGAAGAGTTACAGCTTTCGCTTGCTCTTTCGGGTTGGGCTCGGTGTTAGAGGGAAGAGTCCTGGGCGGTCGCTCGGATATTATTTTGGCGAGCTGCCCGATTTGGTTTTCTAGATTTTTAACGGATCCGGCTAAGTTCCGGACGGTTGCTTCGTTCGTACTTATATATTTTGAAAACATCTCCTCCAAAGATGGAGGTTTTTGAAAGTTAACAGGGGGTGGAGGTGGTGTAAATTCATTTTGTAGAGGCGGGCGAGTTGTGTTTGCAGGATTACTCCAAGAAAAGTTCGGGTGATTACGCAGCGCAGGATTATAATTATTCGGTAATTGAAAACCAGGTGCATGAAAATTAGAAGCAGAATAATTATTATAAGCATTTCTATTGCCTACGTAATCAGCTTGTTCGGAGGTGGCTTTTGCGAATTCCCAAACCTGAGGTGCGGAAGGAGCATTCATTTCAGATATCTTTTTGCTAAGCATTTCCACTTGTAGTGCCAGCTGGGAGACGTTATCCACTTCGTACATACCTGCAGGTTTGTTTGGGCGGGATCTTGGCACATTCCACTGATAGGTGTTCATGGCCATATCCTTAAATAGTTCAAGAGCGGCTTCCGTGGTTTTGTTATTTAAGGTACCACCGAAAGCGGCGTCTATCATTTGCTTAGTATGTTGATTTAGCCCGTTATAAAACGTCTGCACTTGTAACCATACAGGCAGAGCGTGATGAGGGCAACGTCTTAAGAATTCTTTATACCTTTCCCAGGTATCATATAGCGTTTCAGAATCTATTTGGCAAAAAGAAGAAATATCATTTCTAAGCTTAGCAGTTTTCGCAGGTGGAAAATACTTAGTTAGAAATTTTTCAGTTAACTGGGCCCAAGTGGTGATAGAACCTCTAGGTAGAGTTGACAACCACTGCTTAGCCTTTGTTCTTAAAGAAAATGGGAAGAGTCTTAGCCTAATTGCATCATCCGTAACACCATTTATTTTGAAGGTGTCACAGATTTCAAGGAAGCTAGTAATATGTGCATTCGGATCTTCATCTTGTAATCCGTCGAACTGCACGTATTGCTGCACCATGTGAATTATGCTTGGCTTTAGTTCGAAATTATTATTATTTATGGCAGGGCGGACTATACTAGTTTCCTTCCCTTCCAGGTTAGGCCTTGCATAATGGGACATAGTCCATTCAGGGGACGCAACCATGTTGGGGACTTCATTTTGGTTAGGTTCGCCCATATTAACAACCGACTCCGAATCCTCAGCCAGTCCTTGGAATGTAGGATCTTGAACTTGCGATTTTCTCCGAAGAGTACGCTCAAGTTCTTGGTCCAAGTCTACAAGTTCTGACGGATTCGCTCGGGTCATAAACTAGAAAGAGAGAAAGGAAAATAAGATTGAGAAATTCGAAAAAGGTCTCTCTTTTTTTTTGAATTAATTTTATTTTTTCAAGAAAGAGGAGAGAAAAAAGAGGTGATAAAAGTAATAGATTCGTTCTTTCAAAATATCAACAAAATGCGAGTCTCCGGCAACGGCGCCAAAAACTTGATGATTAAAATTCCGCTTGCACGAAATGAAATCCGAACTAGCAATCCGAGAAGGCAAGTATACATATCGAACTGTAGTATAGGAACACAAGTGTCGTATTAAAATCCGAGAACCGTTGATTACTTATACTCAAACGAATTACTATTATTTTATCTTAATAATTTTTTGGAAGGTTTTGTCTGCTAAGTTGAAATAAAAGCTGGATAAAAGTACGGCTAAACGATGATTAAGAAATAGCACTCGATCTTGACTTACTTCGGCTTAAGTTGATCAAAATTCAAAAGCAAACTTAAAACTTAATAAAGTAAGGGTAGCTTGACCGTGGGGGTTCCTATAGTTTGAACATGCTTCTCTCGAAGATATGCCCAACTGAGTTTAGGAAAATCCAACCGAACTCTCGTCCCGTATTCGAATACCTAAAACTCGCTTTAAGTGGTGAACCCCGCTATTGGGTTTGACTCCAATCCAGGAGATTTACGTCATTCTCTCTCGAGAAATGTGTGTAACTCTCTTTACTCTTAAGTGCTCACTTCAGACTATCGGCCTCTCGGCTAGCCAAGAATGAAAGCAAAGGTGGAGATTATATATCGATAATATAGCTCCACTAAATTTTAATTAAGAGTGAATCTAAGGCCCAACACTTTAGAAAGTGAAAGAAGACTAAAGGATCATAAGTTGATCAACTCATCCTCAGATCATCAAGATCGAGTACTATGAGGATTTAGTTACTCATGGTGGAGGGGTAGGAGAGAGAAATGATGAAGATTTTAAGAGAACAAAAACATACAATTTTTATTAAACAAAAGTTCAACTGAGATTACAATTGCATGGAAAGCCTACTAAGCATTAGTAATACACTATAAAAGGAAATTACAAAGGCATTACAACATTCATATGAAAACTAGAAAAGGAAATGCATTGAAATAAGAGAGAGAGAGAGAGAAAGAGAATAAAATGACATGAAAATCACTGAAAATAGAGTAGTAGCACTAGTTCTCTCTCCAAAAACTGAATGGGGAAAGCTTGGAGGTCATTTCAATTTATAGAAATTTTTCTGCCTCGGTCACGCCCTCAGTCACGCCCGTGACTAGGGGCGTGACATTGTTTAATCAATTCTGCGGCTTGGATCAGGTTCGGCGCACGATTCTGACGCGATTTGATGGGTCACGCCCTAGGTCACGCCCGTGACTGAGGGCGTGACCATTTCGGTGGTTAGCTCGGGTCATGGGCGCTGGCGGCGATCATGGGCGCTGGCAGCTGGCTGACGTGGCAGTCACGGGCGTGACTGGAAGCACGCCCGTGTAACAGTGGCGTGACCAATTCGGTGGTCAGCTGGTCGAGTCTGAGCTGTTCACGGGCTGGTCACGGGCGTGGCTTGCGTGTCACGGGCGTGACTTGTGTGTCACGGGCTTGACTTGTGTGTCACGGGCGTGACTTGTGTGTCACGGCCGTGTACTTTGGGCGTGTCTGACCAGATCTTCTGAATTATGTTGGCAGCAGCTTAACTGGAAACAGCAACTTACACGCCCTAGGTCACGGGCGTGACCTAGGGCGTGACTTAGGAAATTTTGCATTTTTGACCTGAAAATTCAGAAAACTTAAGTTAGCACTAAAAATAGGAAAATGAACCAAAATTGCATTTAGGTAAACAACAATAAGCAAAAAGTAAGAGTAAATAACCTAAAAAATAACCTAATTAAACTAACTAGATTTAGCATTATCAGTTTTGCTGACCGGGCTCTCACAAGTTGGCAGGGAAGGTTGACCACTCAGGTGGTAGGTTAAGAGGTTGTGTTGAAAGAACCCCTGTGATGGTTTCGCTGATCTGGTTGTCACAAGCCGGCAAGGTATGTTAACCACTCAGGTGGCAGGTTAAGAGATTATGTTGTAAGATCCCATGAGATGGTTCCGCTGGCTGGGCTTCCACAAGCCAGCAGGGCAGGTCGACCACTCAGGTGGCAGGTTGAGAGGTTATGATTGGAAGACCCCTAAGATGGTTTCTAAAAGAATATAGGTATGCTAACTAATTCACCTAGAGGGGGGTGAATAGGTCTTTTGAATTTTACTTGATTATTATGGCATTTTAAAATTATTCTAATCAGAGAATCAAGCAACTCAGAAAGCACACAAGTATGTATAGAGGTTCCTCAAGACAAGGTGTCTTGAGTAGTCCTCTTTCCCCCTTCACCTTTCTAACAATGTGTTAGACAAGGCCAACTCCTCCAACTCAGCTCCAAGAGCTTACAACTCAAGTTCCTCAGAACTTCTCAGATCAAAGATGATCCTTCCTCAGGACAAGAGTCCCTACAACTCAGAGCTATCACCAGCTCCTACCTCAGGCACAGCTGCCCTACAAACTCAGAGTAAAACACCTCCTACAGCTCAGGCCAAAAGGCCCTACCTCAGATCAGCACCTGATCCTACAACTCAGAGCTATCACCAGCTCCTACCTCAGGCATAGCTGCCCTACAAACTCAGAGGAATACACCTCCTACAGCTCAGACCACATCCTGGTCCTACCTCAGGCAACAAGCCTTACAACTCAAAGCTATCACTAGCTCCTACAATCTCAGGCAAACTAGCCCTACAAGCTCAGGCAAAAAGCCTTACAGAAAAAGATGATTTAGAAATATTCTACAGCAGAAAAACTCTCCTGTAGATCCTGCATTGTCTGTGCTTTCCTGTAGCTGAAGATTGTTGATAACAGCTACCACTTGATCTTCCACATCAATAGAGTGATGGAAGATCACCTTGCCCCTTCTGGTGGAGGAGCTATCTTCTTCTCTCTTATTCTTCTTCTCTTTCAGTGAGCAGGAAGAAAGTCGAGAGTAGCGGCCGTCAATGGCGAATGGAGATTTTGCACGCAATCGGCCGGGGCATTGAAAAAGCCCTAACACTTTCTTTTATACTTCTTTTATCTTCAACGGCCCTAATTTGATCTCCCAAGAAGTATGGGAGAGATCGGTGGTCCCCTGTAGCTTTTCTGTAACTTGCCCTAGCCGCAGGTCCCGCCGCCCTACTTATCTGTAGAGAAGGTCTGCGTTCAACGAACCCGCTTCACTCTACGTTCAACGAACCCGCTGTATCCTGCGTTCGACGAACTTGCCAAACTCTGTGTTCGACGATCTTGCCAAACTCTGCGTTCGACAAACTTGCCTTGTCTCTGCGTTCGACGAACGACACTCTGCGTTTGACAAACTTGCCTTGTCTCTGCGTTCGATGAACGGCACTCTGCGTTTGACAAACTTGCCTTGTCTCTGCGTTCGACGAACGGCACTCTGCGTTCGACAAACTTGCCTTGTCTCTGCATTCGATGAACGGCACTCTGCGTTAGACAAACTGTGTTCTTCTCAGCGGCTCCTTCTTTGGTCTCATCTCAGCTGTCGATGAACTAGACTCTGCATTTGACGAACGGCTCTCTGCGTTCGACGAACACGCTCTTTGTGCCTTCTCAGCGGCTCCTTCTCTGGTCTCGTCTCAGCGGTCGACGAACTGAGTCCTGAGTTTGATGAACAGCACTCTGCATTCGACGAACACGCTGATTATCAGCATTTGATGAACTTATCAGCTAAGATACCTTCTTCTCAGCAGATCCGCTGAGACAGCTCCTCGTCTCAGCGGTTCAGCCAAGACATTTCCGCATCAACTTAGGAGAAGATTTCTCCTAACCTTAGGTCTTGATTAACCATTTCTCTTGAGTCACCTAAGCCTGTTTAACTTACAAAAACAAAGCTTTATCAAATACAATATGTACTTAGTATTGGAAGTGATGCCTCTTCAAATCAATGGAACATTGAGGGCAATATTCCCAACAATTTCCCCTATTTGAAGAAGGCAGAACATCCCCAATGCTAAGGTACATAGCCAACAAAAACATATCATGATACCACATGAAGGACATATTATTTAAATGTTCTATATTATAATCATGATAACATAGCTAACAACTACATGATACAGCATTGTTAGACAGTGACCCAGCCTATGAGATAGCAACCATAGGTAGGCGCTTTTAGCTCACAGGCGTAGAGTGATGTGTGGTGGATCGACGCTTGGTCGACGCTTTTTGCTCACAGGCGTCGAGTGATGTGTGGTGGCTCGATGCTTGGTCGACGCTTTTTGCTCACAGGCGTCGAGTGATGTGTGGTGGCTCGACGCTTTTGGACCTGGATGAACTCACTCCTCCCCCTTTTTAGTTTAGAGGGCTAACACAACTTTGGTCTTAGCAGCTAGCATTCCATCTCCTATTTGCAACTAGCAAGACCAAATTTGGTCTTAGCATTGGCCATCTCCCCCTTTCTGGGTTCTTCAACCTCTTTCCCATTATGGAATAGGATTCTTCAAACTCTATACTATTCTGACCTACTGAGCATCAGCTATCTCCCCCTCAACTTATAGCCAACTCCCCCTCAATTTGAGAAGGAGCTTGCTCCCCCTAAATTGGAGCACTTGTATTGACCCAGATCTGATGTTTCAGATCCAGCTGATCACTTTAATCTAATCTACAGTTAACAACTTAGGGAGATTATCTACCCTATCAGTGGATTATGCCTATTGAAGGAAGATCAAGACATATATTAATATATCATAACAACATTTTATGATAGATTTAACAGAAAACAGCATAAGCAGTTTAACACAGAATATATATATGTTCAAAAATGAATTCATTCTAAATTCAACATGCCTAAGTCAATTTTAAAAGAATTAAACTTGGCCTCATCCAGTGGCTTAGTGAAGATGTCAACTACTTGATTGTCTGTAGGGACATATTCAAGTTTAATATCTTCACACTCTACATGCTCTCTAATAAAATGATACCTAATTTCTATATGCTTGGTCCTGCTATGGGAAACAGGATTTTTAGCAATAGAAATTGCACTGGATGAGTCACGCAGCAGGGGAGATTGTCTTACCTTGAAGTTGTAATCTTCCAACTGATGTTGTATCCACAGAATTTGAGCACAATAGCTACCTGCTGCAATGTACTCTGACTCAGCTGTGGGCATTGCCACACTGGTTTGCTTTTTGCTGCACCATGAGACCAGCCTCCTCCCTAGGAATTGACAGGTGCCACTTGTGCTTTTCCTGTCCTCTTTGCATCCTGCAAAATCTGCATTTGAATAGCTTATTAGTTCAAAATCATTGTTCTTATGGTACCAAAGGCCAAGATTCAGGCTTCCCTTGAGGTATCTCAAGATCCTCTTAATAGAGGTGTAGTGAGATTCCTTAGGACATGCCTGATACCTAACACAAACACATGTAGAATGCATAATGTCTGGCCTACTAGCAGTTAAGTACAACAGGGATCCAATGATACACCTGTACATGGATTCATCAAAGGCCTTCCCCTTTTCATCCTTGTCTAATGATACATTATATCCCATGGGTGTTCTCATGGTGGAGGCAGACTCCATCCCAAATTTCTTGATGAGCTCCTTGGTGTACTTGGTCTGGGAGATGAAAATTCCATCATCAGACTATTTCACCTGGAGCCCAAGGAAATATTTGAGCTCACCCATACTGCTCATCTCAAACTCCCCCTACATTAGATTAGCAAATCTCTTGCAGAGGTTGTCATCAGTAGACCCAAAAATTATGTCATCAATATAAATTTGGACTAAAAGACACTTGCCCCTTGTTTCCCTAAGAAATAATGTGCTATCAATCTTTCCCCTCATGAACTTATTCTTGAGGAGAAAGTTGGACAAAGTCTCATACCAAGCTCTTGGAGCTTGCTTAAGACCATACAGGGCTTTCTTAAGAAAATAGACATGAGATTTAAGAGTAGGATGTACAAAACCTGATGGCTGCTCTACATATACTTCCTCTTTTAGAATTCCATTTAGGAATGCTGATTTGACATCCATCTGGTAGACTTTGAAGCCCTTGTGAGCAGCATATGCTAGGAATAGTCTTATGGCCTCCAACCTTGCAACTGGGGCAAAGGTTTGGTCAAAGTCTATTCCTTCCTCTTGCCTATATCCTTTTACAACCAGCCTTGCTTTGTTTTTTATGATTGTCCCATTCTCATCTAACTTATTTCTGAATATCCATTTGGTGCCAATGATGTTGTGTCCTTCTGGTCTTGGAACCAACTTCCATACTTTGCATCTTTTGAATTGCAAAAGCTCTTCCTGCATAGCCTGAATCCAGAATGGATCCATGTTGGCCTCTTCAAACTTTTTAGGCTCTACCGGTGATAGAAAACTGAGGAACAAGGCCTCATTGTGAGCCCTGCTCCTTGTTGTCACACCTTGCTGAACATTTCCTATTATCTGCTCTATGGGATGATCCCTTAGATGTCTGGTAGCTGCAGTCATTCTGTTCTCAGCTTGATGTGCTATTTCTGCAAGTTCAGCAGCTTCTTCATCAAGGTTAACTTCTTCCTCTTCTGGGTTGGCAGCATCAGAATTTGTTTTGCTGCAGCCGGGAGTGTCTTGTATATACACTCTTCCTAATTCCTATTCATTTCCTATCAAAACAGAAGATCTAGACCAGCCTTTATATATTAGGTTGGTCTCATCAAAAACTACATGCATAGACTCCTCTACAACATGAGTTTTCTTGTTGTACACTCTATATGCTCAAATATGAGAGCTATAGCCAACAAGAACACCTACATTGCATTTCTCTGCAAACTTTGTTAATTGGTATTTTCCATTATTTAGAATGTAGCATTTGGAGCCAAAGATTCTAAAATATGAAATTGTAGGTTGTTTGCCTTTCAGAATTTCATAGGGGGTTTTCCCATGAACCTTATTGATTGAGGCTCTATTGATAACATGACAAGCTGTATTGACTGCCTCAGCCCAGAAATATTCTGGGAGTGAGGAGTCACTAAGCAGTGTTCTGCCAGCTTCTATCAAGGTCCTATTCCTCCTCTCAGCCACACTATTTTGTTGTGGAGTCCTTGGGGAGGAGAACTCTTGGGTGATATCAAATTCTTGACAAAATCTTGTCATTGCATCAGATTGAAATTCTGTGTCCTGGTCTGTCCTAGTCCAGACCACAGCACATTGTAGATCATTCTAAATTGCCTTGACATGATTGATAAAGATATTTAATGTATCAGATTTCTTCTTAAGGAAGAATACCCATGTATATTTTGAGTGATCATCAACAATCACCAAAGTATACAACTTCCCACCTAGGCTCTGAATTGGCAAAGGACCAAACAAGTATATATGCAAGAGATAAAGACATCTTTCAGTGTCTTTGGAGCCAATACTTTTAAGGTGGCCCTAGTTTGCTTACCCATTTGGCAAGCATGACAGGGACCATCTTTAATACATTTTAAGTTTGGACTATTCCTAACAAGATTTTTAGAGAAAATTCTATACATTGTCTTGTAGTTAATATGAGCAAGTCTCTTGTGCCATTGAAAATAAAGAGACTCATTCTCATTAGATACAAGACACACAGAAGTAAAATAATTACTGCAAATGAAATCTAAGCAATAAACACTTCCACTCCTAGTGCCTGAGAGAATAGTCTCTAAGTCATTTGACTTTTTGATCAAGAACTTGTCATTGTGGAATTCAATGACATAGCCTAAGTCACATAGTTGACTTATGCTTACTAGGTTGTGTTGCAACCCTTCAACATAAGCTACCCTTGTGATTGTAACTATGTCATTGGAGATCATACCATAGCCTTTGGTGACTCCTGTTTCACCTCCCCCAAATATAACCTTGGGTCCATTCTTCACAGGCTTGTAATCCAGTAGAAGACTCCTAGTTCCAGTCATGTGCCTTGAGCACCCACTGTCCAAGTACCATATTTGGTTGAGACTGGTACTTGAACTACCCTGCAAAGAAAGATTTAGTTATCCTTAGGATCCCAAAAAGCTTTGGGTCCTAGGTGCCTGTTAGTTTGATGAGATACTCTCACACTAGCTGTACCCGCGTCGCGACGATTGATTCTGACAATTTGAGCACGGGCAAAGCTGAACCGAACCCGCTCCCATACCAAATCGGTGAAGAGGTTGCTCCTCGGTGTACTGTATGATGTTGGGATTGGTCCGTAAGGCAAGTTAGTCCTGACGGTCAAAGCTAATGCGAACTCTTTGTTTAAGGAGTTGTTAGGTGTAGCTCGGAGAGTACACCGTGAGAGTGCCTTGAGAGCACGAAATGTGTGGTCGTGCGTTCCCACGTTGGTGTTGATTGCTTGTACATGTGGTGTTTGAATGTACCTTAACAATCTATGCCTATACTGTATGCCTGCAGGGAAGGAGTACCACCACCCCGGCTTTAGGAGTGGTGTCGTTATAATTTTGGTCAGCTTTAGCTGACCGGTTACCTGTTTGCCACGTTTTGGTGGATCGTTGTTGCAGGTGCAGGTGAGCCAAGCGGGAAATAGCGGGCGGTGGCCCTTTTGCTGTGTTGTCCCTCGAAGGCCAGCCTTTTTTCTGCTTTTCATGTATTGCCGGCCTGCGTGCCGATGTATGTATTGAGTTTCTATACATTTGTTAAATGTAAGGCCTTAAGGCCGTAACTCTTTTGTTTCATTCCTGGGATAGTGGATAATTCTAAAAGAAATGTTAAATCTTTATGCTTCCGCTTATGTTTAGTATACTCTGGTGTAGATCTTTTCTGTATATCTCCTTTTAACGCTTAGCTAGTGTGGTTAGTATAGCGTGGGGTCCCGGCCGGACCTACTGTTATATTATCCGTACTGGAAGGGTGTTACAATTTGGTATCGGGATTAGGGCGTCGATCAGTAGTTTAGCGAATTCGGGACGAATTCCTTTTAAGGGGTGGTGTGCACGGGATGTGCATTCACCTAAAACAACAAAACTAATAAGAATGTCCACTTAGGAATGGAAAAACATACTTGTTTGCGGAACCTGAGCGTTCCATGATTGTTGTTTGACTTGTTTTCGGTCACTAAATTGTGTCTTGCACGATTATAGGTGACTAGGAGTGCTGCGGGGCAGTCTCGACCCCATAACACCGTTGAAAGTAGTGCGTCGGCTGAGGTGCCAGCGACCACTCCTCCAGCTGAGATGATCAGGTTAATCGCTGAAGCAGTCTAAGCGATGATCAACACTCAACCCCAAAGGCTTGCACAGCCTGCTATGCCTACTCCGGATGTGGCCCCGGTGGCAGCTGCCGTAGTGGAACCCGCAGTGGAACCTGCAGTGGAACCGAGGGTGGAGATCCCTGTACCAGTGGCTGCAGTGGAACATGCGGTGGAGCCAGGGGTGGAATGTCGAGTAGAGCAAGTAGTTGTTGCACGAGCGCGTGATCAACAACTTCAGCACTTTCTAAGTTTCCATCCTCCAACCTTTTCGGGGACTGGATCCTCAACGGAGGCGGAGGACTGGCTGTCAACGGTTAGAAAAACTCTAAAGGCGACAACAACAGAAGAAGTTATGATGGTCACTCTAGCCACCTTCCTCCTCAACGAAGAGGCAGAGCTTTGGGGGGCGAGCAAGAAGTGCATAGGTTTGGAGGCAAGGAGATTACCGAGATCACTTTAGCGGAGTTCTCAAAGTCGTTTCTTCAGAGGTATATTCCTTATGCCCAATGCATTGCGTTGCAAAACCAGTTCTTGAAGTTAACATAAGGCGATAGCTCGGTGGACGAGTACTTGCATGAGTTCACTCGATTGGGCCACTATGCGGGGTTTTTGGTGGAAGATGAGGAAATGAAGACGAACAAATTTTATGAAGGTCTTCGGGATGAGTTGAGGCTGCTCCTTGCAGGCCCAATGACGTTTGGCTTCTATGTGGTGGTGCAAAGCGCCAGATCTCTAGAGTTGTACATGAAGAGAGTGCAAGCACAGGGCGTGGCAAAGAAACCCGAGTTTCATGCGCCGGTCTATCAGTCCAAGTCGGAGTTCAGGAGGAACAAAAGGAAGTTCAAACCGGCGGAGCCAACTCGCTCAATTGTGTCGGGAGCTACGACAACATATAGCCCTATTACATGTTTCACCTGCGGGAAGGGGGGACACAAGGCGCGTGTGTGTAGAAGTGGTCCCCCGAAGCCGGAGAACCGAGCGTTGGACTATGCTCGTGCTACAGGTCATACGGAAAGGGGTAAAGCTGCGGAGTCTTCTGCTTCCCAGCACATTCCAACCCAGTCTAGAGTTTATTCGCTTGGCCAGCAAGAAGCCATACGACAAACAGATGTCGTCACGAGTATGAATTAAATGTTAGCTTTTACATAGCTATGTGCGATTGATACCGTTGTGCGACCTTATGTTTTATTTGTGTGCAATTAGGCTTCGTCCTAATTTTTAACTATCCGGCGAGAGCTCTATTTGATACGGGAGCATCGCACTCTTTTCTATCTATGGGCTTCGTGGTGCGAATCGGAGTGCCGTCAACCTTAGAAAAAGATAAATTGGAGGTCGTGCTACCTAACGGGTCTCGCATGAGTGCGGATAGGAAGAGCCGTGTGAAGGTGCGGATAGGAAATCAGGATTTTGACTTGGAAGCGTCGTTATTACCGTTAGCTGAATTTGATGTGATCTTCATCATGGACTGGCTCTCGGAGCAGCGAGCATGCATAGATTGCAATTCAAAGGAGATCACTCTGGTAAAGAACACCGAAGACGAAACCACGTTCGCAGGTATGCGAGGAGCGAGCAAGACACTGATGTCTTCTCTCCAAGTGGTGAAGGCGGTGAGAAAAGGGGCGGAGTTGTTCTTCATCCTGTTGGAGGCTTCGGAGCCAAAGCCCAGGTTATGTGATGTCCCAGTTGTAGCGGAGTACACCGACGGGTTTCCTAACGAACTCCCTGGGGCTCCGCCTCAGCGGGAGATTGATTTCTGTATTGAACTGGTGCCAGGTGCCAAACCTGTGGCCCGCTCACCGTACCGGATAGTGCCAAAGGAATTGGCAGAGCTGAAGGTCCAATTGCAAGAGTTGCTAGAGCAAGGCTACGTACGTCCGAGTTCATCGCCTTGGAGTCCACCGGTCCTCTTTGTGAAAAAGAAGGACGGGAGCTTGCGTCTATGTATCGATTATCGAGAGCTGAATAAGTTGACCGAGAAGAACCGTTATCCGATTCCAAGAATCGATGACTTATTCGACCAACTGGTTGGGTCGACGGTATACTCTAAGCTTGACTTAAGGTCCGGCTATTATCAGCTTCGTATTCGGGATTGTGACATTCCAAAGAAAGCGTTCAGTACCCGCTTTGGGCACTATGAGTTCACTGTTATGTCGTTCGGTTTATCTAATGCACCGTCGGTATTCATGGAATTAATGAATAAAACGTTCCAAGTCGATCATTTTGTGATCGTCTTCATCGACGACATTTTGGTATACTCTCAGTCGGAGGAGGATCATGCAGAGCATCTGCACGCAGTTTTGAGCACCCTGAGGAGGAGTCAACTATATGCCAAGTTCTCCAAATGCGAGTTTTGGCTATCGTCAGTAGCATTCCTGGGTCATGTTGTTAGTGGGGATGGAATTGCGGTTGATCCGTCGAAAATAGAAGCAATCCGAGCGTGGCCTGTGTTGAAAAACGTAGAGGAAGTCCGAAGTTTCTTAGGAATTGCCGGCTATTATAGGCGCTTTGTGGAGAACTTCTCGAGGGTCGCACTCCCTCTCACTAAACTGACTAGGAAAGATCACAAGTTCGATTGGTCGCCTGAGTGCGCTCGAGCTTTTGAATAATTGAAGAGTCGTCTGACCACGGCGCCCATTCTATGCTCGCCATGTGGTATGGAAGGCTACGAAATTTATAGTGATGCCTCGGGGAGTGGTTTGGGTTGCGTCCTAGTGCAGTTCGGAAGGTAATTTCCTACGGCTCCCGACAACTGAAGGTTCATGAAAGGAACTACCCAATCCATGATTTGGAGCTAGCGGCCGTGGTTTTCGCCCTCAAGCTTTGGAGGCATTACTTGTATGGCATGAAGATCGATATCTTTACTGACCACAAGAGCCTCAAGTACCTGCTGGATCAAAGGGAGTTGAATATGCGTCAGAGGAGGTGGATGGAGTTCCTTGGGGACTATACCTTCGACATCAAATATACTCCTGGTAAGGGAAATGTAGTTGCGGACGCGTTGAGTCGTCGGGCTCCTACTCAAGCAAATTGGATTTTGATGCACGATGAGCGTCTAATCCACGAGCTAGAAGATATGGAGATCATGCGTCGATAGAAGAGCATCTCCTTCAGCATGCTTGAACTGGATGGAAGTTCAATACGACCTTGCCGACCGAGTTCGACAAGCATTGGAGCTGGATGAGAGCATGAAACGCTATAAAGCGGAGACCGTCGATGGGAAAAACGATGATTTCTCTTTCGAAGATGGCCTTATGTGGAAAAAGGACAGATTGTGCGTCCCAAATGTTGGCACTCTACGGGCGGAGTTGATGTACGAGGCTCATCATACCAAGTACTCGATCCACCCTGGGAGCACGAAAATGTACATGGATATGAAGAAACTCTTCTGGTGGTCGGGTATGAAGAAAGACATTGCCCTCTACGTGGCCAAGTGTCATAACTGCGCGTTGGTGAAGGCGGAATGTCAATGTCCTGGCGGGTTTCTGAAGTCCTTGCCGATTCCGGAATGGAAGTTCGATGATATTTCGATGGATTTCGTGCATGGATTGCCGAGATCGCAACATAGAAACGACGCCATCTGGGTGGTCGTGGACCGATTGACGAAGGTATCACACTTTATTCCGAACCGGAGGGATGATTCTGTGGAAAAGCTGGCAAAGTTGTACGTCGACAGCATCGTACGGTTGCACGGGATTCCCTGTAGCATCGTCAGTGATCATGATGTGCGGTTCACATCAAATGATTGGAGGCTGATTCATCAATTATTGGGTACCAAGCTAAAGTTTAGCACGTCCTTCCACCCGCAAACGGATGGACAGACCGAAAGGACCAATAGGACGATGGAGGACATGCTGAGGATGTGCGCCCTGGACTTCGGAAAGAGATGGGAGGACCATCTCTATATGATTGAGTTTGCTTACAACAATAGCTACCAAGCAAGTATAAAGATGGCACCTTTCGAGGCTCTTTATGGTAGGAAATGTCGCACACCGTTATCTTGGGCTAAAACGGGTGACACTAAGTTGTTAAAACGCAAGGACGTGGATGAGGCAAATACATCAATTCGGGCTATTCGGGAGCGGTTGCTCATTGCCCAGGATAGGCAAGCAAAATACTACAATGCAAATCACCGGAATGTCGAGTTCGCCGTTGGCGACTGGGTTTATCTCAAGATCAAACCGTTCAAAGGAGTATCGAGGATCCGACGCTTGAAAAATCTAAGTCCGAGGTACTTAGGACCGTTCGAGATCTTGGAGCGCATTGGTGAAGCTTCCTACCGGCTTGCTCTATCTTCGGAGCTAAGCGGGCTTCATGACGTATTTCACATTTCTGTTTTGCGGAAGGCTGTGAAAGAGCCTACGCATGTTGTTGCGGTCAGCGAAGTGTCGGTAGATGGAGGGCTAGCGACGAAAGTCAAACCCATTTGCATTGAAGACACTGAAGTGAAGTAGTTGCGGTACAAGTCCATTCGGATGGTGAAGGTCCGTTGGAACAACTGCAGAAAAGAGGAACTCTCTTGGGAAAGAGAGCAAAGCATGCTTGCGGAGTACCCCGAGCTTTTCCTTTCAGGTATAATCTTTTTGTACCCTTCTGTTTTCGGAATTTCGGGCCTAAATTCTGTTAAGGGGGGTGGAGTTGTAACACCCCAAAACTTTGAAGCAGAATTGGGCTGTTGGGAGCTAGCGCAGGCGGTAGTGCTACCGCTTGGCGCTAGCCATCTCGACGGTTGCTAGCCGTCGAGATGGAAGCTTTAAGTGTCGACAGACGCTAGCCTTCGAGATGGAAGCTAGCGCAGGCGCAGGCACTAGCGCGCGATACAGATCCGTGATTTGAAATCGTGGCCGTCAAATCCTTAGGTTCTTAGATCCGATGGCTGGGATTTAATCCAGAATTTCTTAAGCCTTGACCAGAGGAGATATTCTCTGTATTTCTATAGTTTTATCTCTCCTCAAGCTTGAGAAAGAGGAAAGCCAAGGAGGAAGAAGAAGGTGACTTCCACCATTGACGGAGCTCCGAAGCTCCGAATCGCGAGCCGTTTACAGATCCACGAAGAGCATCCCGGTGCGGTCCTTTTCATCCGTTTAGAATCTTGGATTCTCATGGTGAACAAGAAAACGACAAGGGTAACGATCTTCTACTTGGACAAGTGAAGTCCTCCTTTTTATGGCATGTTTGCATGGAAAATCCCCCACCGATTGGTGGAGAAAAGGGAGTTTTCCAGCGGGTTGATCGTTTCGATCCCCTTTGGTTACTTGCATTAGCATCCGAAATCGTAGTACGTATATAGGCATTGTGTGTGAAACCCGTCCGGACAGGTTGGTCGGGATTGGTGATGGCTATAGTGATTATTTATGCCGGAGAAGACTCCGTGTTTTGTTTGCGCTATTTTCGGGTTCTATGTACAGTAGAGTACTGCAGGGAGTCCTGGGGGTAACCTCCAAGAAATACCTGAAGTTGTGGGTGGATTCGGAGATCTGCCACTACCGCCCGACGCTAGTGCTAGCGCCGACGGGAGCTCCCAGGGAACTGGTTGTGGAGGTGTGAAACCACCTTTCATTATTCGGGCCGAGGTGAAGCTATACCCGCGTCGCGACGATTGATTCCGACGATTTGAGCAGGGGCAAAGCTGAACCGAACCCGCTCCCATACCGAATCGGTGAAGAGGTAGCTCCTCGGTGCACCGTATGATGATGGGATTGGTCCGTAAGGCAATTTAGTCCTGACGGTCAAAGCTCATGCGAACTCTTTGTTTAAGGAGTTGTTAGGTGTAGCTCGGAGAGTACACCGTGAGAGTGCCTTGAGAGCACGAAATGTGTGGTCGTGCGTGCCCACGTTGGTGTTGATTGCTTGTACATGTGGTGCTTGAATGTACCTTGACAATCTATGCCTATACTGTATGCCTGCAGGAAAGGAGTACCACCACCCTGGCTTTAGGGGTGGGGTCGTTATAATTTTGGTCAGCTTTAGCTGACCGGTTACCTGTTTGCCACGTTTTGGTGGATCGTTGTTGCACGTGAAGGTGAGCCAAGCGGGAAATAGCGGGCGGTGGCCCTTTTGCTGTGTTGGCCCTCGAAGGTCAGCCTCTTTTCTGCTTTTCATGTATTGCCGGCCTGCGTGTCGATGTATGTATTGAGTTTCTATACATTTGTTAAATGTAAGTCCTTAAGGCCTTAACTCTTTTGTTTCATTCCTGGGATAGTGGACAATTCTAAAAGAAATGTTAAATCTTTATGCTTCCACTTATGTTTAGTATACTCTGGTGTAGATCTTTTCTGTATATCTCCTTTTAACGCCTAGCTAGTGTGGTTAGTATAGCATGGGGTCTCGGCCGGACCTACTGTTATATTATCCGTACTGGAAGGGTGTTACAAGTCTTGCTTTTTGCTGAAGCTGATTTGGAAGTGCTTGCTTCCTTATTCTTGATTGGAGGTGCTGAGACACCAAACGCAAATGGTCCAGATTGGGCCATTTGTATTTCCTCATGGGGAGCTTTCAATGCACTCAATCCCATGTCCTTTCCATCACTATGGGAAGGAGTATTTTCCTTCCTATAGGATCTCCCATTCTTCCAGTGACCATAAATGCTTTCATGGTCATACCTGTTGGATGGAAGTAACACCTTTTGAAAGGTGGTTTGAGGCCTAGCCTTCTTCTTGCTCTTTACTCCACTCCCTTCTCCTACTTCCATCTTATTGAATCCAAGTCCTCTCCTATTGGTTTGAGAGGAGAAGGTGTCAATAATGGGAAGCACAGATTTGGGCTTGGAGAATTGAGCCACCAGGCTCTTCTCTTTCACCAGCTTCTCCTCAAGGTCCTTGATGACTTTGTTCTTCAGGGAAATAGTGCTCAACTGAACACTTGTCATACCCTTTATGACTTATTTTTCTACTCATCTGGGCCACCAGGGAGGTAGGTCCAGTGTAGTCACTTTCAGTCTTCTTAAAGGAGGCAATTTCCTGGGCTTGCCTCTTGGCAAGCTTCTTGCTCTCTTTCAGAGCAACCACAAGAGCATCATACTTGTCAATCAATTGATTGACATCTACCTCAGCTTCTGAAACACTTCCATCATGTGATGGCTGAGCCTCAGATTCTGGACATGCACCATGATCAGAAAAAGAAGTGGAATGGATTAATACCTGATCATTATCAGAACAGTTCTGACAGTCTTCCTCATCAGTGAAGGCCATAAGGCCTATCTGAACACAGTCTTATTCATCCTCCTCTTCATCACTATTAGAGTGTTAAAGAGGGGCCCTGATTCCTATCCTAACAGCAGGATAGTCTTCATCCCCTGAGAAGCAAACATCTCAATGTAGGCTTTCTCTTCTTCATCTGAATCTGAAGATGAAGATGAAGATTCACTCCAGCTCTTGCTTTTCTTGGCTAGGAAGGATTTTTCTCCCTTCCTCTCCTTCTTGTGATGAGGCTTCTTTTCACCTCTCTCTTTCCTTTTGACTGGGCAGTCTGCAATGACATGCCCAGGCTTGCTGCAGCAATAGCAAACAATGTTATCTGAAGCATGTTTACTAGTTTTAGAGTCATACCTGTCCCCTTTGGGGTGCTGCCTTTCAGATCTAGAGTGATCCTTCCTGGAGTGTGATGAGGAGGAGGGCTTGCTCTTCCAATGATTCCTCCTCATCATCTTCTTGAACTGCCTAGAAAAGGCAGCAAATTCTTCATCAGAAGAAGAGCAGTCTGGAGAGCAGCTCTCAGACTTCTCAGATTCAGCAATCCTTCTTGGAGGTGACTGCAACCTGCTCTTGCTCTTCTTTGAGCTATCATCTTTGAGAGCAATAGTTCTCTCCTTTGTGTGAGCCTTGGAGGAAATATCCTCCTCCTTTCTTGCAGTCAATTGCATCTCATATGAGAGCAATTTTCTAAATAGTATGTGAGTGGGGGTTTCTCCAAGTCTTGCCCCTTCCCTGATTACACAGATTTTTGTGTCCCAATCCCTAGTTAGAGATCTAAGGAACTTGTCATTCAGCTCATAATCAGTGAATGCCCTCTCATAGTTTCTTAGTTCATTTATTATCCTAAAGAACCTCTCATAGCACAGGGATATGCTTTCCTGGGGCAGCTGCCTGAAGGCTTCATATTCTTGGTTAAGGAGTGATTTTCTATCATCCCATACTTCAGCTGTCCCTTCCATGTATACAACCAATGTGTCCCACATTTCCTTGGCAGTTGTGCAGTGTACCAAGTTCTGAAATGTAGTGTCATCAGTTGCATTAACAATTATATTCTGGGCCCTTTGTCCATAGTGTATAAAGCCATTTCATCATTGGACAGATCAGCAAGTACCTTGAGTACTTTTCTAGTAGGGTCAATAATGGAGGCTTTCTCAAAGGTATAAGGTCCATTCTTGACTGTTACATATATCCTTGGGTCTGAGGCTTCCATGAACAGCCTCACCCTTTGCTTCCATATTCCAATGTTTTCTTTGGAGCATATGGGCAACTTCATTGACCCCAACTCCTTCTTCACTCCACTGGAGGCCATCTGATTTGAATCAGCAATACCTAATTAGGAACTGGTCAGACTGTTAAGTCCTTCTTGACCAACCTCCCTCTGGTACCACTTGAAAGAATATAGGTATGCTAACTAATTCACCTAGAGGGGGGGTGAATAGGTCTTTTGAATTTTACTTGATTATTATGGCCTGTTAAAATTATTCTAATCAGAAAATCAAGCAACTCAAAAAGCACACAAGTATGTATAGAGGTTCCTCAAGACAGGGTTTCTTGAGTAGTCCTCTTTCCCCCTTCACCTTTCTAACAATGTGTTATACAAGGCCAACTCCTCCAACTCAGCTCCAAGAGCTTACAACTCAAGTTCCTCAGAACTTCTCAGATCAAAGATGATCCTTCCTCAGGATAAGAGTCCCTACAACTCAGAGCTATCACCAGCTCCTACCTCAGGCACAGCTGCACTACAAACTTAGAGGAAAACACCTCCTATAGCTCAGGAAAAAAGGCCCTACCTCAGATCAGCTCCTGATCCTACAGCTCAGACCCAAAAGGTCCTACAACTTAGAGCTATCACCAGCTCCTACCTCAGGCACAACTGCCCTACAAACTTAGAGGAATACACCTCCTACAGCTCAGACCACTTCCTGGTCCTACCTCAGGAAACAAGCCTTACAACTCAGAGCTATCTCCGGCTCCTACAATCTCAGGCAAACCAGCCCTACAAGCTCAGGCAAAAAGCCTTACAGAAAAAGATGATTTAGAAATATTCTACAACAGAAAAACTCTCCTGTGGATCCTGCACTGTCTGTGCTTTCCTGCAGCTGAAGATTGTTGATAACAACTACCACTTGATCTTCCTCTTCAATAGAGTGATGGAAGATCACCTTGCCCCTTCTGGTGGAGGAGCTATCTTCTTCTCTCTTATTCTTCTTCTCTTTCAGTGAGCAGGAAGAAAGTCGAGAGCAGCGGCCGTCAATGGCGAATGGAGATTTTGCACGCAATCGGCCGGGGCTTTGAAAAAGCCCTAACACATTCTTTTATACTTCTTTTATCTTCAACGTCTTTAATTTGATCTCCCAAGAAGTATGGGAGAGATCGGTGGTCCCCTGTAGCTTTTCTGCAACTTTCCCTAGCCGCAGGTCCCGCCGCCCTACTTATCTGTAGAGAAGGTCTGCGTTCGACGAACCTGCTTCACTCTGCGTTCGACAAACCCGTTGTATCCTGCGTTCGACGAACTTGCCAAACTCTGCGTTCGACGATCTTGCCAAACTCTGCGTTCGGCAAACTTGCCTTGTCTCTGCGTTCGACGAATGGCACTCTGCGTTCAACAAACTTGCCTTGTCTCTGCGTTCGATGAATGGCACTCTGCGTTTGATAAACTTGCCTTGTCTCTGCGTTCGACGAACGGAACTCTGCGTTCGACAAACTTGCCTTGTCTCTGCGTTCGACAAACGGCACTCTGTGTTCGACAAACTGTGTTCT
Organism: Dactylorhiza incarnata; assembly: GCA_033032865.1. Lineage (NCBI taxonomy): Eukaryota > Viridiplantae > Streptophyta > Magnoliopsida > Asparagales > Orchidaceae > Dactylorhiza > Dactylorhiza incarnata. The sequence continues at coordinate 979,576 of JAWHQI010000017.1, read as the reverse complement.
TCTCAGCGGCTCCTTCTTTGGTCTCGTCTCAGCGGTCGACGAACTGGATTCTGCGTTCGACGAACGGCTTTGTGAAATTTTTTGAATCTTTATGGAGCGAGCAGGAGTTAGTCAACTTAGAGATATGATGAGTACTCTTTGTACTCATCTTTTAGCATAATTTCGATGTAATTTTAATATGAATTTATATCAATTATTAGTTTTATCTTATAATAATCATTCCTTTTTATTTCTGTCACTAATATAAGTTTAATTTATGTTTTGCAGGTTTTCTGGGCACTTTGAGCAAAAATATCAAGTACACGCCCAAGGTCACGGGCGTGACCAAGGGCGTGTCAGCCTAAGATGTGTTCCAGACCTGCTGCCGCTACTTCGGGCCATTCCGTGAAGATTCGCCAAGTACACGCCCCAGGTCACGGGCGTGACCAAGGGCGTGACATCCAAGTCACGGTCGGGACCACGCCACCAGCATCCAGATCGAGCCGCCGCGTCATTTAAAGTTACACGCCCAAGGTCACGGGCGTGACCAAGGGCGTGACATCAGGTCACGGGCGTGACTCGCCCCGCGCTTCTTCCCGCCAGAGTTTCCCGCCAACAGCACTATTTCAAGATTACACGCCCCTGGTCACGGGCGTGACCTAGGGCGTGATACGGCCGAAACGCTCGCAATTACTCCAGAAGGCGCCCTCTCCGTTGCTGCTTCGATCACGCCCCTTACACGCCCTTGGTCACGGGCGTGACCAAGGGCGTGTAACCTCAACTTTTCAGCTATATAAAGGGAGCTTCTCCAGATCTTCAGGGACGAATTTTGGGAGTTCAATTCTCCTTTTCTTGTTTTATTTTTCATGTTTTAGTAGTCGTGTAATCCTTCTTCTTCTTGCAAATTGTATTTTCATTTCAATAGTCGTAATTCTCAATTTCATAGCTGGTACTCTCTTTTGTAATTTCATAAAATAGATCTTTTCTTCTCTCATTTCCTCTCTCTTTTATGATACGCTCTTTTATTTATTTTGATTCCCCAATCTCCATGAGTAACTAAAATATTATTAGTACTCGATCGAGATGATCCAAGGAATGATATAAGTCATGAAATAATCTATTGCTGCTATTTCTCTTTTCGAAAATACTTAAGATTTACCCTTGATATTAAGATAACGAGATTATATTTTCGATATATAATTCTTGTTCTTGTTTTCGTTCTTTAGCTAGCCGAGAGGCTCGTAAGACGAATCGATCACTCAAGGATAAAAAGAGTAGAATGCAATCCTCGAGAGAGGACGACGTTACCCTTCCGGATTGGAGTAAAAGCCAATAGCGGGATTCACTTCGATAAGGCGAGTCTTAGGGGTTTCGATTCTAGAACGAGAGTTCGATTGATCAACCTAAACTCAGTTGAGCGCATCCTCGAGAGAGGTGCGTTCATAATTCGGGAATCTCCACGGTCAAAGCTATTTTATTAAGAGAATGCGCTTTTATTCTTTGTTCTTATTTCTATCTCCAAGGCGATTCAAAGATCGAGTGCTAGCCTTTTTACTCGTCGTTTTAATCTTATTTTTATTTTCCTTTGCAAAATCACTCCCATGTTCTATTTGATAAAATAATAGAGATTTTCTTGAAGTAAGAGTACTCAACCGCCCCGAGTCTAATACGACCTTGTTTTAATAACCTATACTACATTCGATACGGTACACTTGCCGTTATCGTTTGCAAGCATAGTTTTGCGCATCAAGATACAAGCCAAAACAACCAGAAGTAAATGGAGGCAAACAAGAAATCTTTATTGATAGCAGTACTTCAATTACAAGGCAAGGCATGCTTGGCGAGACATGATTTCGCCAGCACAAACACCAAAGAGAAAATTACAAAGATGAAGATAACTTGAGACCGCTCAGACCGCGCGACCTCCCTGTGACTTGAGCAAGCTGCCAAACCGCAGCGACCTGCCGATCACAGAACACCACCAAACCGCACTCCTTCTTTCGAACTCCTGATTCTCCCGAACTCCAGCACCACAACTCCAAGCCGCAGACCGCCCGAACACTTTCAGAGGAAGAGGTGATCGTTGCTGCCCACACTATCCGCAGAAGCTGCACAAGAAAAGATCAATCAGCAGACTGCCTGGTCAAACAAATAGAGACCGCGGGAAAGAAGAGAACTCGGCTTACACTTGGTGTGTGTTATTTATTGTTGTCGATGGGTCTTATTTATAGGCGTGAGACCTGATCCAGTCACCACCCTATGAGATTGGATCACCACCCTCCAGACCGCGCGACCTGACCGGTCACACCGTGCGATCAGCAATAGTACTCCTGCTTCATTTTGGTGAACTTGCCAGCTTCAACATCAACCATGAGAGACCGCCACTCTCAAAGCAGATCGTGACTCCAAAGGAGATCGCCAGACTGCCCGAAGCTGTTCACCCGAGACCGCAAACACAGCCAGTTCGCCATCAACCCGCAAACTTCTGTCTGCATGCCTGTCTCCACCTGAGACCGCGAATAGCGACCAGCTTGCATACCAGTCTCCTCCTGAGACCGCAACCAGAGACCGCGCGACTAAGACCCTTAGTCCGCGAACACCACCAGAAAAACCGGTCAACCACCAGACCGCATTCTGGAGAAACCTGGGACAAGCTGTGCGATTACACCAGACCGCCACAGCCTTGAGGAAGACAACCCGCCACGCGGTCATGAACAGACCGCGCACACCAGAAGATGAACAACCCGCCACGCGAGTAGAGACAGACCGCGTGGCCTTCACCTTCAGCCGCCTTGGACCCATACCAGCGATCAGGCCAGGAGATCGCAGCTAGGCTTAGACAAGCCAGACCGCAGAGGCAGACCACCAAGTCGTGCGGTTAAGCCAGACCGCCTGACCTCCTCCCAGACCGCCCAGGTCCAAAAGTCCTCTAGCTTCCACTTCAATAATTTCAACACTCCCCCTTGAAGTAGGAAGTTGAAACTAGCCCCAGTAGGCTCCTCAGCCGTGTGAACGGCCCTTTCGCCAGCGCCTTTGTGAAGATGTCCGCGACATTATCCGCACTCCGCACATGCTCGACTGAAAGAGATCCCTCCAGCACCTTCTCCCGTATGAAGTGATGCTCGATCTCGATATACTTGGTCCTCGCGTGACAAACTGGATTGGTAACCAGTTTGAGAGTACTCTCGTTGTCACCGCATAGCATAGTCGGCTCCCGAACCTCCTTGTGGACGTCTCCCACCAACCTCCTAAGCCAGATGGCTTCCTGAGCTGCGTAGGCCGAAGCCTTGTATTCTGCTTCCGTGGTGGAGACCGATACGGAATCCTGCTTCTTGTTGCACCATGATATAGCTGTAGGGCCCGCCATGAAGACGAATCCAGATGTCGACTTTCGATCATCCGAATCTCCCCGTAATCAGCATCCATGTACCCGTGCACCTCGAAACCCGCATCCCTCCTGTATAGGAGACCCATGTCCGAGGTCGCCTTGACATACTTCAGAATGTTCTTGGCCGCTAGCAGATGAGGTACCCGTGGCTCCGCCATATATCGACTCACTCTGCCAACTGCATATGCAATATCCGGCCTCGTGATCGTCAGATAGATCAGGCTCCCAACCAGAGCTCGGAACACCACCGGATCTTGCATAATCCTCCCCTCATCCTTCTGAAGCTTCATAGCCTTCTCCAGAGGTGTGGAAGTGCACTTCCCTTCCTTCATGTCGAATCGCTCCACGATCCGCTCTGCATATCCGGCTTGGGTCACCAGTACTCCACCTTCCTTCCTCTGCACCTCGAGTCCAAGGAAATGGTGAAGCTCACGTAAGTCCTTCATCTCGAACCTGATAGACAGCTCGGCGCTACTTCCTCCTTCGAGTTCCCCGTCACGTTCATATCATCGACGTATAGCAACATGATGACTTGAAGCTCCCCGCTCTTCTTGATGAACAAGCTTGAGTCTGAGTCTGAAGCACCAAATCCACAGAATAGGAGATATTCTGCGATCTTCCCGTACCACGCCCTCGGCGCTTGCTTCAACCCATACAGGGCCTTCTTCTACTTGCAGACATGCTCCGGAAAATCTTCAGACACAAAGCCTGGTGGCTGGACCATGAAGATATCCTTGTCAATCTCGTCGTACAAGAAAGCGTTCTTGACGTTGAGCTGCCAAATCTCCCATCCACTGAACGCCGCCAAAGCAATGATGAAACGAAATGAAGTCATTTTTGCCACCGGACTGAATGTCTCCTCGTAGTCTTCACCGTATTGCTGCGAGAACCCCCGAGCTACAAGGCGAGCCTTGTATCGCTCGACGCTGCCGTCAGCTTTCTTCTTAAGCTTGTAGACCCACTTGCATGTAACAGGAGTGGTGCCCTTGGGCTTGGGCACAAGAGACCAGGTCTCATTCTTCTCGAGAGCTGCCATCTCTTCTTGCATTGAAACGACCCACTCCTTTACGCCTCTGGCCTTCTCAAAGCTCGACGGCTCCCTCTCATCCAAGGGACCAGCGAAGAACCATGAGACGAAGCTCACTGCGTTTCCTCCTGTATAGCGATCAGGGGCGACGATCGCTCGCTTCGACCTCCTCAGTTCCTTCCCCTGAACCGCATTGTCTTCAGCTGCTTCTTCCCTAGCTCCCCTTCCAGATGAGCTAGGAGCATCGCTCCCCCTGCTCCCTGAACCAGAAGCCCCCGTCTCGGAACTAGAAGGAGATGGACCACCTGGTGGCACAGGTAGCTCCACCTGAGAATCCTCCACAGCTTTCTCCGGCACCTCCACCCTGCTTTCTGGTAGCTCCACATCAGAAGACCCCTTGTAAGATGTCACCTCATCGAACACGACGTCGTGAGATACCACAAACCTCCGCGTCTCCGGGTCCATGCACTTCCATCCTTTCTTCCGCTCATCGTATCCCACGAAGACTAGCTTCCTTGCTTTCGCATCTAGCTTCGTCCGAAGAGCATCTGGAACATGAACGTAGCAGGTGGATCCAAACACCCTAACGTGTGCCACGCTTGGCTTCTCCTTGAACATCATCTCATGCGGAGTCAACATGTTGATGGAACTTAAAGGCATCCTGTTGATGACGTAGGCAGCATAAGACATTCCCTCCGCCCAGAAGGACTTTGGGATACTCTTGGCATGCAGCCAACACTTGCAGGTCTCCGTCAGATGACGGATCTTCCGCTCTGCAACTCCGTTCTGTTGTAGAGTATGCGCACAAGTGAGCTCTCTCCGGATGCCTGCCTTCCTGCAAAAAGTAGAGAACTCACTTGAGGTGAACTCGCCTCCGTTGTCAGTCCTCAGCTTCTTCACCCGCAGTCCTAGCCGACCCTCCACGAGCTCCTTGAACTCCACAAATTTGGCAAACGCCTCCGCCTTCTCCTTCAGGAAATATACTGATGTAGGGATACCGTGAAGACGTGGACATTATGCTAACGGAAACATATTCATCACAAAAAGTAAAACAACATAGGAGGGCTCCGACCAAGAGCGAACGAAAAGGGGTCGGTTGGCTCCCAAATCCGATTGAAAATAAATATGCGGGACTCGATACAACGTCCTTAGGACCTACCTCTCCAACAAGCACACAACTCACCGTAAGCCAGACTCGATACAACGTCCTTAAGACCTACCTCTCCAACAAGCACATAACTCACCGCACCTACACAAGCATCTATTCCATCAATCGATTCATTTCAAAACGCAGCGGCAATTTTCTTGGAGCGGTGGTGAACTTTCAAGCGGCGATAAAACGTTAGTTGAGATTAACTCCCTTGTTAGCACTAAGTGCGCCAATCTTGGAGAGCAAACCAAGGCTAGGCCAAGTTTCGCTCCCGCACCGGATGTACCCGATCCGAACAACAAGAGATTCAATAACAACACTTAGATCTCAGATTTTTGCAAGCGAAGAAATTAAAGCCGCGGATAAAACGATTCGACAAAAAAACCTCCACAAATTAAAGAGTAGCAAGAATCACTAGCAAAGAGAGGGGTTACCCAACCAAGAAGATGAACACACAAGATAATGGTGGGAGAATCTCTCTCTCCACGATTCCACCGGCGTCGCACCGAACGGAGTAGCACGCTTTCTTCCTTGGAGTCACACCGCGGAAGTCTCGCCGGAGTCGCACCGAAGAGGATGGAGGGAGGCGGCCTTGGAGTCACACCAAGAGAGGGGGGGGGCGGCAAGAAGGAGGCTCCTTGCTTGGCCGAAATCTCCAAGGAGGGATTTAGGGTTTAAAATCTTCAATGTCTTATTCCTTCATAAAGACTCCCTTAAATAGGAGTTTACACGCAATAATAACCATTCATGATGGAGATGAAATCTCATCCACCCGCATGGTTAAATACACACCAAAATAAAATTAAAGGTTCCAAATTAAAATTACAACATTTTAATAAATATAAAATTATCATCATGAAATAATTTTATATTTATTAATATAAAATAAAAGTGCATGCATAAAGTTTAAATCTTCAAGGCGGTTTTGGCACGCCGCGGGCGGAGATTATAACGTGGATTTTCAACAGCATCATCATGGCGCCTCAGATCTTTGCGGCGCAGCGCCTCGGCAGCCGGGTCATCATCATCAAGGAGTGTCGGAGGGGACGCGCAATCAATCCTCCCCCACTCAAAATCAAGCATCTCCAATGCGTGGTCCGAAATGTAGCGGCGGAGAAGATCAGCATCCAGTCGTTGAAGCTCTGTCGCGAGGACCCAAGAATCGTCTGAAGGAGGGAGATCACGCCAACGGATGAGGAAGCGGTAGGTAGCACCCTCCGAGGTAGTAAGTGGCTCCGCAGACAGTATCATGTCCGGAGTGAGAAAAGTCTTCGGAAACCTGGGAAACATATCAGCAGTAGGAATAAAAGTATGCGACTTACCATCCGGTGAAATACCTGTGGGAACCGATAGAGAGAGGTCATCCGTACTACCACTCCCCAACCCATAAGAAGATTTGGTGGAAGGAGAAGACGTCAAAGAACTCAACTCATGTGGAGGCGATACGAACATCGTTAAATCCGAGACGTTAAAAATAGGGCAGATTCCACATTCGGCAGGCAAATCCAAAACAAAAGCGTTGTCACCTATTTTCTTGATGATCCGAAAAGTGCCGGCGCGCTTAGGTGTTAACTTTCTAACGGTGCCAGATGGCAATCGTTCGGGAACTAATCGTACTAAGACCAAATTGCCAACCTTGAAGTGTGACACTCTCCGATGTATATTGGCGTGTGCCTGATAAGAATCATACTGAGCAGTCAAGGTAGCTCGTATACGTGCATGAAGGTCGTGAATATGTTGGGCGAAGGATTGTGCAAATTGACTTGCCTTGTATGTTGGGGGCAAGGGAACCAAGTCAAGAGGCACGGGGGCGTTGTACCCGTGGACAATCTCATTTGGCGACAAACCGGTGGACCAATTTTTGGAATTGTTGTAGGCTAACTGAGCGTGGGGAAGAATAAGATCCCATGTGCCTTTATGATCATTCACGAGACATCTAAGAAGGTTCCCTAGGCTCCGGTTAACCACCTCAGTTTGCCCATCGGTTTGAGGATGATAGGCGGAGGAAAACAATAGTTTGGTACCCATTAGGATCCAAAGTGTCTTCCAGAAGTAGCTCGTATACTTAACATCCCTATCCGAGATAATTGTCTTCGGCACTCCTCGGTGACTAACAACTTCCTTAAAATAAAGCTTTGCGATATGAGATGCGTCGTCGGTTCTAGTACACGGTATAAAATAGGCCATTTTAGAGAACTTATCCACAACTACGAAGATAGAATCGTGACGACGAAAAGTGGTGGGTAGGCCTAAGACAAAGTCCATGCTCACATCCTCCCAAGGTACGGATGGGATAGGCAATGGAGTATATAACCCGACGTTGGATTTGGTGCCTTTGGAAACTTGGCAAGTACGGCAACTACTCACTACTCGTCCTATCATTGCCTTCAACTTTGACCAATAAAACTTTTCCTCAACCAGGGTGATAGTCTTATCTCTACCGAAATGGCCACTCAACCCGCCACTATGCAGTTCCCAGATGATATGGAGACGTAGGGATGACTGCGGAATACATAATTTCCCATGCCTAAAGAGGTAACCATCCTTGATAACGAACGCAGTAATAGTGGTGGGGGAACTATCCTGGGCAGATAGGTAAGAATCCTGAAAATCCGGGCATGTAGCGTACTCATCTTTGATTCGCTCGAATCCGACAACGTTAACCTCCATAGTGGTGACTAAAAGGACTAGGCGACTAAGAGCGTCCGCAACCCGATTGTCCGCTCCCTTAAGATGTTTGAGATTAAACGTGTAACCCTGTAGGAAGGATACCCACTTGGCGTGATGCAGGCTGATTTTATGTTGGCCATTGATAAATCATAAAGCTTCATGATCGGAGAGGATCACGAACTCCTTAGAGAGGAGATAATGCCGCCAGTGGTCCAAGCATCTAATGACTGCATAAAATTCCCTATCATAGTTGGAATAATTCAATTTAGCGCCCGCCAGCTTTTCACTAAAGAAACTCACAGGGTGCCCTTCCTGACTCAAGACACCTCCTATTCCCACGCCCGAAGCGTCACAAGTAAGCTCAAAGACTTTCGAGAAGTCAGGTAAACGTAAGACGGGTGCCTCAGTCATAAGCTCTTTGATGCGTTGGAAAGCGAAGGTGGCGGACTTCGTCCAAGTAAACTCACCCTTTTTCATGCAGTCGCTAATGGGGGCCATGATACTGCTAAAGTCTTTGATGAAACGACGATAGAAAGTTGCCAACCCATGGAAGCTCCTCACCTCACGTATCGTGGTCGGCACAGGCCAGTCCTTAATCACCTTAACCTTGCTAGGGTCGACTCTAATGCCCTCCGTTCCAACGATATAACCTAAAAACTCTACCTCCGTAACATGGAACGTGCATTTCTTGAGGTTCAGAAATAAAATTTCCTTCCGTAGGGTGGAAAGAACCACTCTCATGTGGGAGATGTGCTCGGTGGTTGTAGTGCTGTAAACCAAGATGTCATCGAAGTAGACAACTACGAACTTCCCCATGAATGGCTGAAAGACATGCGTCATCATCCGGGAGAATGTGCTGGGGGCATTGGATAGGCCGAAGGGCATCACAAGCCACTCGTATAACCCGTCCTTAGACTTGAACGTTGTTTTCCATTCATCTCCCTCGCGGGTCCTTATCTAGTGATAGCCGCTCCGTAAATCTAACTTAGAAAATATCGTGGCGCCAGACAAGACATCTAGAAGGTCATCTAAGCGCGGTATAGGAAATCGGTACTTGATGGTGATTTTGTTGATAGCGCGGCTATCAACACACATCCGCCACGTACACTCCTTCTTGGGGGCAAGAAGGGCTGGCACCGCACAAGGACTCATGCTAATGCTGATGAATCCTTTTTTCATCAAATCCTCGATCTGAGTCTGCAGCTCTTTGTGGGCCGCGGGATGAAGCCTATAGTGGGGTTGGTTCGGCAGGGACGAACCCGGAATAAGATCTATCGCATGTTGTATGTTCCTCAATGGAGGTAACACAGAAGGCAACTCGTCTGGTTACACGTCCTTATATTCGTCTAAAAGTACCCGTAACTCCTTAGGCAAATCATTTAATGCCTCCGATTCACCCTTCGCATTCATAAGAACTAATGCGTTCATAACTCCCTCAAGAAAAGAATCTCTCACGAACTCTCTCCTACTAACTAGGCTCAAAGCCTTCCTCTCGGACGGGACAGTAGTGTCCTTAGCCAAAGCTACCGGCTCCTTCGGAACGGTCGGTCTCAATGTGATGGTCTTACCGTTGAATTTGAATTCATAAGTATTGGCTCGACCGAAATGTGTGACGTCACGGTCATAAAGCCAAGGGCGGCCTAATAACACGTGGCACGCGTCCATGGGAAGGACGTCACACCAGACCTCATCCGTGTAAGATTTAAAGGCAAGAGGGACCAGGCAACGCTTGCTAACCGGGACGGTAACCTTGCTAATCCAAGCTACCTGGTAGGGTGTGGGGTGTGGTTCTGTGGTCAGATTCATACGCTTAACGGCGTTCTCAGAGATAACATTTACACAGCTACCGCTATCTATAATGAGTTTGCACAGCTTGTCACCGCTCTTAAAGATCAGAGAAAAGATACTCGTCCTTCTCCAGTCATCTAGTGGACGTGGAGTGGTCAGAATACAACGCATCACCATGAGGGGGGGATCGTCTTCCAAATCGCTTGGGACCCCTTCGGGGTCGCTCTCCTCAGCGGCCTCATACACATAATCAGTAGAATCGGCGGCCATGTCTAAGAGGGCAACGGCCTTAGTCTTAGTTGGGCATTCAAAGGCATAGTGGCCTTGAACGCCGCACGAATAACAGGTGGTATTGGCTTTACTAACCTTCCCAATGGGAACACGCTCACTCGTGGGGTTCCGGGTGTTCCTAGCGGTGATCACGACTGATTTAGACTCGGTGGTTCTAGACTTTCCCTTGTCCGGATAGGTGGAAGAAGACGCTCCAACGGTGGTCTTATTCCTCGTGTGGGAATAACGGGAGTGAGCCTTGGCGGCTAAGTGTTTTTCAATGTCTAGAGCGGCATTGAAAGTCGTGTTCAGATCTGTGTGCCCATAGCGCAAGAGCTTCCGCTGGATATCGGGTTGAAGCCCCTTGCGGAACCTGGATAATGTGACCTCTGGGGGTTCCCTAAGCTCGCAACGCACCATACGGTCCTTCAACTCTCCCATATACTCGGCCACCGATTTTGAACCTTGCCACAGGGTGGCTAGTTCATCGAACATTTGGGTTCGGTGGTAAGCGGGAACGTATTGGTCGGTGAGCAAATTTTTCATCACCGCCCATCCGATAGGTGGGACTTCCTGTCCGGCCCCCAATCTCCTTTCCTCATTCAGCCAAAAGGTTTTCGCTCGATCTGTCAGCTTCATGCGGGCGACTTGGACCTTTTGGAGATCCGTGAGATTGTGTCATTGATAGTAACATTCCATGTCAACTACCCAGCTAAGGAAGACCTGGGGGTCTCCCATGCCATCGTAGGTGGGGGCATCAATCTTGATGGATCTAGTGATATCGAAACCACGCTCGGGACGGCGTTCTCGAGGAGGCACTCGGGGATAGCCCCCATCAGAATCCAAATCAGTGACCGGTTGGTGCAGGTTGGGCCCCTCATCATCACCGGGTGGTGGTGGTGGCCCCCCTTGATTACGTAAGATTTGTTCTAACATTGTCCTAAGTTCTGTCATCTCAGTACGTAGACCCGCTATGGCCGCGGTGTTGGGATCATTGGGCTGATTCGCAGCCATCCTAGACGTAGACGGTATCGTGTACTCCGTTCCTAGCCTAGTGGGCATTCGGGTTCAGGACATTTAGGAAGGTGATTTTTACTAGGGCTGTAGCTAGATTGAACATAAGAATTTTTTTTTTATAGATTCCTGATGTGCGTAACACGTTGCTCGTTAAAAAAAAAAATTGAATTTTGAAAAAATTTTCAGATTTCAGGCCGCTATTCGCACACCACCTGGACAGAATTACGACGGTTCCAATTTTCAGGCCAGACTAACGAGGTCGAATCGAAAAAGTTTCAGTTTTAATGTTGCTGGAAATACTTTCAGGAAGCTACAGGAAAAATTTCAGATTTTTCTGACAAGTTTTATTTTTTTTTTGAAATTTTGCTAAACGCAGATCAATCCGAAAATTTTCAGATTTTCCTATTGATTAGAACGACCAACAAGGATCGCAGCGAGGATGTTTGCAACGTGGGAGTTGAAACAACCTCGCTTTGATACCAAATTGATGTAGGGATACCGTGAAGACGTGGACATTACGCTAACGGAAACATATTCATCACAAAAAGTAAAACAACATAGGAGGGCTCCGACCAAGAGCGAACGAAAAGGGGTCGGTTGGCTCCCAAATCCGATTGAAAATAAATATGCGGGACTCGATACAACGTCCTTAGGACCTACCTCTCCAACAAGCACACAACTCACCGTAAGCCGGACTCGATACAACGTCCTTAAGACCTACCTCTCCAACAAGCACACAACTCACCGCACCTACACAAGCATCTATTCCATCAATCGATTCATTTCAAAACGCAGCGGCAATTTTCTTGGAGCGGTGGTGAACTTTCAAGCAGCGATAAAACGTTAGTTGAGATTAACTCCCTTGTTAGCACTAAGTGCGCCAATCTTGGAGAGCAAACCAAGGCTAGGCCGAGTTTCGCTCCCGCACTGGATCTACCCGATTCGAACAACAAGAGATTCAAAAACAACACTTAGATCTCAGATTTTTGCAAGCGAAGAAATTAAAGTCGCGGATAAAACGATTCGACAAAAAAACCTTCACAAATTAAAGAGTAGCAAGAATCACTAGCAAAGAGAGGGGTTACCCAACCAAGAAGATGAACACACAAGATAATGGTGGGAGAATCTCTCTCCATGATTCCACCGGCGTCGCACCGAACGGAGTAGCACCCTTTCTTCCTTGGAGTCACACCGCGGAAGTCTCGCCGGAGTCGCACCGAAGAGGATGGAGGGAGGCGGCCTTGGAGTCACACCAAGAGAGGGGGGCGGCAAGAAGGAGGCTCCTTGCTTGGCCGAAATCTCCAAGGAGGGATTTAGGGTTTAAAATCTTCAATGTCTTATTCCTTCATAAAGACTCCCTTAAATAGGAGTTTACACACAATAATAACCATTCATGATGGAGATGAAATCTCATCCACCCGCATGGTTAAATACACACCAAAATAAAATTAAAGGTTCCAAATTAAAATTACAACATTTTAATAAATATAAAATTATCATCATAAAATAATTTTATATTTATTAATATAAAATTAAAGTGCATGCATAAAGTTTAAATCTTCAAGGCGGTTTTGGCACGCCGCGGGCAGAGATTATAACGTGGATTTCCAACAGCATCATCATGGCGCCTCAGATCTTTGCGGCGCAGCGCCTCGGCAGCCGGGTCATCATCATCAAGGAGTGTCGGAGGGGACGCGCCATCATATACCCAGACATATCTGGTATAATCATCGATCAACACCAGCATATATCTGCTGCCTCCGAGGCTTGGGATAGCAGTTGGTCCCATCAAGTCACCGTGCATGCACTCCAACGGCACACTACTCCTTGTCTGCGACTTGTCAAACGGTAGTCGATGAGACTTGCCAAACTGACATCCCGCGCAAACATGACCTTCACCGTAGGAAGATAGACTCGGCAGGCCCTTGACCAGACCTCTCACCGCCATAGCTTTCAGCTTGTCCATCCCTACGTGCCCCAACCTCTCATGCCATATAACGGCACCATCATTCATCTTCATCTTGTCGACGTAGGAACTTGTTGATAAAACAAACAAGTCCTTTGCCCGTCTCCCGACAAGGACGATCTCCGCCTTTACGGCCTCAAAATTGCGTAGAAACTTTACTTCTGTTGGGCCAAACAGAACGTGATACCCAGCCTCTACAGCGTTGGTCACGGAAAAGAGGTTTTTCTTCATACCAGGCACGTGATAGACACTCTTCAAAGTAAGTGGCCCTATATCACTGCCCAAGGAAACAACCCCCACCTTCTCTACTGGATGCACAGTATTATCAGCAGTAATGATTGCATTGTTACCTGTATAGGGCTGTGCAGAAGAAAGCTTGGTCTCATCTCCGGTGAGGTGATGACCACACCCCGAGTCCACGATCCAGTCCTCCAGATAGTTAATAGGAGCCGAAGCTCCAACAGAAGCCGAGAAGGCTCCTCCCCAACCTCCTTCAAAGTGCCTGTCCTCAGCTTCCTCCTTCTCCGCAGCATGCCCAGCTTGGGTGACCACCTTGCAATCCTTCCTGATGTGGCCATACTTGCCACACTTGAAACACTTCGGACCTTCACCCTTATTCTTCCCGTAAGCCTTGGGAGCATACCCCCTTTCCTGCTGCCCAGAAGTTGAAGGCACATAGCCTCCTCCAGCAGTCTTCTTCTTCTTATCCCACTTCTTCTTCTTCTTCCCCGAGAAGAGCACTTCGCCATCTCCCCCAGCCACCGACAACCCCGCCATCTGCCTTGCTAAATTTTCTTGCGAAGCAAGTAAGTTCTCCAGCTCCAACAGAGACGGCTGATTTGCCCATCCCTGTACCGACGTCACAAAGGCAACATATTCCTTCCGCAAGCCGCGGATGATGGGCCTCTTCAGCTTCGCCTCAAAGATAGGCTCATCAGGATCCAATGCTGAGATTTCAGCACACAAGTTCTTCATCTTCAGAAAGAAAGTGGAGATAGAAAAATCACCCTGAGCCGACCTTGCCAGCTCATTCTCCAAGAACTGTAGCCTTGCTACATTCTTCTTGTTAAACAGCCCATACAGGGCTCTCCAGATCTCCGCAGCCGATCCACATCCCAGAATGTGATCAAACAGATCAGGTGAAATTGCTCTCTTCAGAGTGAACTCTGCCTTCGCATTCGTCCTCCTCCAAGTTCTCACCTCAGCCCCATTATCCCCTTCCGGGACAACTTCCTGCGTCTGATCTCCTCCAACTACCTCCCAGAGGTCCTCACCTAGAAGATAGCTTTGCATACACGACTTCCACTTCTTGAAGTTAGTCGATGTAAGCATCTCAATTCCAAGACCTCTCGCTTTCATTGCTCTACCACTGGTTCCTTCTTCACAAAGGCGATGGCTACTCTAAGTCACTCACTGCTCAATCACTCCAACCTCGCTCTGATACCATGTGAAATTTTTCGAATCTTTATGGAGCGAGCAGGAGTTAGTCAACTTAGAGATACTAGCCAAAACAACCAGAAGCAAATGGAGGCAAACAAGAAATCTTTATTGATAGCAGTACTTCAATTACAAGGCAAGGCATGCTTGGCGAGACATGATTTCGCCAGCACAAACACCAAAGAGAAAATTACAAAGATGAAGATAACTTAAGACCGCTCAGACCGCGCGACCTCCCTGTGACTTGAGCAAGCTGCCAAACCGCAGCGACCTGCCGATCACAGAACACCACCAAACCGCACTCCTTCTTCCGAACTCCTGATTCTCCCAAACTCCAGCACCACAACTCCAAGCCGCAGACCGCCCGAACACTTTCAGAGGAAGAGGTGATCGATGCTGCCCACACTATCCGCAGAAGCTGCACAAGAAGAGATCAATCAGCAGACCGCCCGGTCATACAAATAGAGACCGCAGGAAAGAAGAGAACTCGGCTTACACTTGGTGTGTGTTATTTATTGCTGCCGATGGGTCCTATTTATAGGCGTGAGACCTGATCCAGTCACCACCCTATGAGATAGGATCACCACCCTCCAGACCGCGCGACCTGACCGGTCACACCACGCGATCAGCAATAGTACTCCTGGTTCATTTTGGTGAACTCGCCAGCTTCAACATCAACCATGAGAGACCGCCACTCTCACAGCAGATCGCAACTCCAAAGGAGATCGCCAAACCGCCCGAAGCTGTTCACCCCTTGTGTTCACCCGAGACCGCGAACACAGCCAATTCGCCATCACCCCGCAAACTTCTGTCCGCATGTCGGTCTCCACCTGAGACCGCGAACAGCGACCAGCTTGCATACTAGTCTCCTCCTGAGACCGCAACCTGAGACCGCGCGACTAAGACCCTTAGTCCGCGAACACCACCAGAAAGCCCGGTCAACCACCAGACCGCATTCTGGAGAAACCTGGGACAAGCTGTGCGATCACACCAGACCGCCACAGCCTTGAGGAAGACAACCCGCCACGCGGTCATGAACAGACCGTGCACACCAGAAGATGAACAACCCGCCACGCGGTTAGAGACAGGCCGCGCGGCCTTCACCTTCAGCCGCCTTGGACCCATACCAGCGATCAGGCCAGGAGATCGCAGCTAGGCTTAGACAAGCCAGACCGCAGAGGCAGGCCGCCAAGTCGTTCGGTTAAGCCAGACCGCCCGACCTCCTCCCAGACCGCCCAGGTCCAAAAGTCCTCTAACTTCCACTTCAATAATTTCAATAGGCTCTCTGCGTTCGAGGAACACGCTCTTTGTGCCTTCTCAGCGGCTCCTTCTCTGGTCTCGTCTCAGCGGTCGATGAACTGAGTCCTGAGTTCGACGAACAGCACTCTGCGTTCGACGAACACGCTGATTCTCAGCGTTTGATGAACTTATCAGCTGAGACACCTTCTTCTCAGCGGATCCACTGAGACGGCTCCTCATCTCAGCGGTTCAGCCAAGACATTTATGCATCAACTTAGGAGAAGATTTCTCCTAACCTTAGCTCTTGATTAACCCTTTCTCTTGAGTCACCTAAGCCTGTTTAACTTACAAAAACAAAGCTTTATCAAATAAAATATGTACTTAGTATTGGAAGTGATGCCTTTTCAAATCAATGGAACATTGAGGGCAATATTCCCAACAGTTTCGCTGACTGGGATCTCACAAGCCGGCGAGGCAGGTTGACCACTCAGGTGGCAGGGTAAGTTGATTTATTGAAAGGCCCCTGAGATGGTTCCGCTGACCAGGCTCTCACAAATCGGCGGGATAGGACGACCACTCAGGTGGCAGGTTAAGAGGTTATGTTGAAAGAGCCCCTGAGATGGTTCCACTGACCTGGCTCCCACAAGCCGGCAGGCCAGTTTGACCACTCAGATGGCAGGTTGAGAGGTTATGACTGGAAGACTCCTGAGATGGTTCCGCTGACCGGGCTCTCACAAGCTGGCGGGGCAAGTTGACCACTCAGGTGGCAGGGTAAGATGATATGTTGAAAGGCCTCTGAGATAGTTCCGTTGACTGGGCTCTCACAAGCCAGCGGGGCAGGTTGACCACTAAGGTGTCAGGTTGAGAGGTTATGATTGGAAGACCCCCTGAGTTGGTTCCGCTGACCGGGCTCTCACAAGCCGGCAGGGCAGGTTGACCACTTAGGTGGCAGGTTAATGTGATATATTAAAAGACCCCTGAGATGGTTCCGCTGACCAGGATCTCACAAGCAGGCATGGTAGGTTGACCACTCATGTGGCAGATGGAAAGCAGTGTTGGCAGGGTCCCTAGGGATGATTCCGCTGACCGGGCTCTCGCAAGCTGGCAGGGCAGGTTGATCATCTAGGTGGCAAGTTAGATGAGATGAGGGCGAGAATTAACCCAGACAAGGGAAGGAGGCGAGCCGAGGTGATTTCGCTTTGCCATTTCATGCCTCCCACTCGCTCATTAGTAGGCGAAAACAAACATGCTAGTCGCACGGCTCGTGACCAGGGTTGGGGCTCGGCACTCTCAGGAAATCTTGGGCGAAGAACTGCCCTGGTCATTTCTAGAAGGGTACGAGCACAAAGGGACCGCAGAACCTAGGCCTCACAAGTCCCTAGGTCTCGCAAGTATCCAGGTCTCGCAAGTCTTAGATCTCGCAAGATTCATAAGGGGAATTCAACACTGGTCCCTAAGGTAGGCACTCGGCGTGTCCAAAAAGTTAAGGCGAGTCTCCATGAGTAAAAAGAACTAAAGGAGAATCGATGATACACAAAATGTTCATTCATATATAACCAAAAAGTTGGGGTCTCGCTCCTTACACACATCACAAAAGTTTGGGGGCTCGCCCCTTTACATTTAACAAAAAAAGTCTCTGAAAGTTGGTCTTCATTCGCCATCACTGTTGTCGGCCAGCGAGTAGGCGTGCGAGTCAGAGGATGAGCCCTCCGGAGGGTCGGGGAGGAAGAGCCCGGGGATCAACTCCTCCATGGTGATGTTCCCCCACCCCGCCCCAAATGCGTTGACGTCTCGCAGCATGTCGAGCGTGGTCTCGATGGCCTTGATCACCATGAGCCTCTGAGTCGCCTTGATCTCTCTATGGGTGAATTGCAGCACCTCCACATGCTTAGAGGACGATCCATCATGCTCTGCTGTCGGTGACTCCGCAGGGGCCTGGGCGAGCTGCACCTTCATAGCCTCCACTTCATCCTCCAGCTCGCCAACTCGAACCTCCATATGGGTCGCGGCCTCCACATCCTGTATTAGAGTCGCATGAGGAAACAAGAAAAGAGAAGGGGAAAGTAACAACTTAGGATAGACCTACCTCCTTCTTTGGGGCCTTTATAAGGAGCCACTCGGCGACTCCAAGACGCATTTCGAGGTCCTCAGCTCACTCCAGTACAAGCTCTTGGGCGGCATTGGCTTTGTAGAACCTCTTCATGAAGGAGAGGCCGCGGCGCGATGCCATGTGCGAAAGCTCCATGGCGCGCATTTGGGCCCGCAAGCTCTCATAGGCGAGCTCTCGTATGCGAACTCTCATTGGCGAGCTCCCGCAGGGTGGATCCTTCATAGGTGAAGGCATTTTATCTCCCGTACTGCCCGTAAGCAAGGGTGTAGGCATGCTCATCGACCCGGCCTTGCTCAATCCAGGAGGGGAAGCGAGCGGAGATGGAGATCTTCTCCGTCGCCCCCTCCCAAATGAGCAAGGGCTTGCCCGCAGTGTCCCGGGGATTCTCCCCGAGGCCGAAGTGGGGGTGCATGTCGTGTGCGTCTACCCACTCGTTCTTGCATCGGCATGGGCAGCGGGATCTAGGTGGCTTGTCGTAATAGTCTACTTTGAAGCCACGGTCTTCTTCAATTTCTTCCGCGAGCCAGAAGAGGGGGGAGAGGGGTCAATATCCACAACAGCCCTTTTTCCTTTGCCATTACTGGACTTGGGCTTTCCCAAGTTGCCAGCGCAGGCCTCCGCAGCAGCCGTCTCCACATCAAGCTAGGAGGTCAGCTTCGCACCACCCGCATGAGGCGGGTTCACGGGAATCAGGCGCTCCCCTGCAACGTGGAAACATGTTAAATAGAATTGGCAAGCAATGGAAAGGAAATCTGAAATATGCAAGTAGAAGCATACCTTCCCCCTATGGCATCGAGGGGAGCGAGTCGAGACACCGCCGCAGATAGGCAACCTCAAAATTCTTCTCGAGGAAAAACTTGCAGAGCTCCGCCGTCTCTCCATCCATGTGAGGAGCGTGATATATTGACTCGCATCGCTGGATAGGCATGTATGGAATGTTGTCGAAGTTTCCCTTGATGAAGAGGAACTGGTCATTCCAATGGTGTACCTTGTGGAGGGTCTCGTGTACCTTCATCCGCGAGCCGGTCAGAAAGGTGACTCCATCCGAGCTCGCCCTATAGATGAACAGCTTGCGGAATCCTGTGAGGTTGAACTATATCCTGCCCTCGCGCATGTAGCAGGTGTATGCCATGAGCATGGCAATCACATTCATGTTGACCTGCGCTTGCACCACCCCAAAGTACTTGAGGAACTGCTTCACCTCAGGACACAAGGGGAGGCGATGCCCAACCTCAAAATAAGAGAGGGGGAAGGCGAGCTCATCCTCGCGGAATGAATTGATGGACTCATGCTCCCTTGGGCAACGAACTGAATACCCTTCTGGTAGGAACGCGACCTCAAATGCGGGGCGGTCCTCCTTCGACACCTTCCCCTCATGGAAGAGGTGATCGGCAAAGTTTGCCACACAATTCCCTCGCCCGTCAGCTGGATCAGAGGTCTTGGCCATTTTCAGGAGGACTGGCGAGTGGAACTGGCGAGTCGAAGGAAAAGTGAGGGCATGGGTGTAGTTAATGTGGTAGGTGAGTACGGAAAGGAAAGGGGGGGTATTTATAGAAAAAAGGTGTCGGAGGGGTTCTGCGATTGACGATGCGACCCGCTCACCCCATGCCCACTCGCCCCTACCCGCGCACAAAATCCCCTTAGTTCTATCTTGACGAGCAAGCGCGAGCACTCGTATCATGCAAACCTTATCATAGGATAACGATAAAGAATAACACAACGCGTGAGCCATATCAAATAAATAAAAGCATAGTTCCCCGCGATGCGGGGTTAAACACAGCAGGAAATAATAATGTTCATAAAGAAAGAAATATCAGCGAGTCATTTTACAAGAAAAGGGGGGAGACTTGGAGGCGAGCAGGTTGGAAGCGCGGCTAGTTTCACCTTTGGGGACCCTGACTGCTCATATGCATCCTTGGGCCTCACCTCGCAAAGGAATACTCGCGAGCGGCATTAATCTCCTATTGGAGGGTGAGCGCACACTCATCAATCCGCCTGAAGTGTCCTCCAGCGACGTTGAATCACCTCCTGCGAGTTGCTGCACTTCTTCTGTAAGAAGAGTACAGTCTCCATCGAGGGCCTCCATTCGCCGCTCCAGGGCAAGGATGTGAGGGAAGGGGTCATTGTCTGCCGAAGCCCTCTCCTCCTGGAGCTCGCGGAGCAAATATCTATGCTTTCGCAGGATGCTCGCCAGTCAACCCTTCATCTTGGCAGTGTTGGAAGGGTCGCCGAGGTACTCGTCTATCATGACCAGAGAAGGCAGTGCCGAGTAGAGCACTCACTCATCAGACTCATCAGTCCTTTGAGTATCGTCTAGAGAGAGGCAAAAAGTTAGCGTCGGGTCGAAAAACAATGAGGCGCGTGTGAAATTCCTTACCAAGCGAGTCCTTGACAGCTTTTCCCTCACGGTACGTGGCGGGCTCGCGGTCCTGATGAGTAAGAAAGCTGGGCCTCCCGCTAAAGGGTGTGAGGTAGGGAGCACCATGGATTTCCCTGAACTCTGTTGCAGAGGAGTCTTGTCGGGATCCCACACTTCAGGGGTCACGGAAGCACCAGCAGCAGTGCTCGCGGGGGTGAGAGTCTTCTTGGCAAACTCCGGGGTCAAGTCCCGAGTGGGCGACTTCGATCGCAGAGAGTTCGCCGAGAGGTCAATGAATTTGTGTACAACAAAGTACAGTTATGCCCATGAGGCATGAATCGAACGCAATAAGAGGATGATTTGCTTACTAGGGATATGACAGGTGTGAGGGTCGGCCAGATTGCTCGCTTCCTCCTGTTCCCCGATCCGTTGATTTCTCGCATCACCCTACGTGGCGGTATTGACCTGCGAAACTTATGACTCATGATCGGTGTGACCTCGTGAAAGTTTTTATAAGTGAGTGAAAGAAGGAAAATATTCGCACTTGTTCCGAGATCCCGAGGCCCAAGCTGAACCCGGGTTATGATGGGAGCCCGATCAAGGTTGATCCCTCCCCCATGGACTCTCGCCTCACCTTCTTGGCAATGCACTTTTCTACTCGCTTCGGCGTAGCTCGCGAGGAGTGTTCAGTAATGAGTCCTAATATACCGGCGGAAGTCGTTTCGCTCTTCTTCTTAACGGCAGCGAGGCGAGCTTGGAGTTCTTGGGAGACTGGCATGTTGGTCAATCAAGGGGCGGGGAAAGAGGAGAAGAATGGATTCGGGGGGAGGGGGTTCCATCCTAGTATTTATAGCCCTCAGTGGGACCCACTAAAAGATTCTCTCCGAAATCAAGGCACTCTCCAAACATTCGGGGCTGAACTATCTTTCTGATCTTGAGGCAAACTCGCAAAGAGCGGGGATTGTGTACAACCCCGTGTTGGTCTTGTGGATTCATCAAGCCATCAAGCGACCTGGAGCGAGACTGGGTTTCGGTGGGTCAGTCGGGTGAGTGGCAAGCCTCACTCTCCCCTGCCCCTAGCATGCACTCGCCCCCAGCTCTATGTGAGTGGCGAGTCCCAGTCCCACCGAGCACTCGCCACTCTAGCGAGCTGACTTAGAATAGCCTAAACTCGCCTGTTTGGTTGGTCTATCCTTCCCAGGGAATTCCATTTTGGCCTGCAGTTAGTCATTCCAAACAGCGGGATTCCGCTGTTAGCAGACCAATATGAGCTGCTTTTAGTAAAATCAAGAGGCAGGATTCAGCTATCCGCAGACCGTTTTGAGAAAACTATAAATAGACCTCCAAGGGCACCTTTAAAGGAGAGGCTCTCTCCTCAGGTTAGCTTTGGTCAGTTAGAGAGTCCTAGTTTGCTGCTCACCGTGGTTTTCGGGTAGATAGATAGGGACCCTCTAGCACTCTTCAAGGTGCCCAGCTCAGCCTTTGGCTTGGGAGGGGAAGTTCTCTGAGATCTTCCGGATTAGTGACGGGACCTCCTCGCTGCAGCTCGCGGGGTCAGTTGTTAGTTTTCCACCTTTTGTGAGTGGAGTTCTTTGCTCTGAGTGTCTGGCCTAGTGATTGAACTCAGAAGAAGTAAAAGCATGTTACACCAGTCCGGACTCCTCTCGAGTCGTAGTTTCCAGGCTCAGAGGTTGAGCCGAGATTTCCGGGTTCAACACTAAGTATAGCCTTATTGTTTTTATCTAATGACTTAATATATATTATAATTTATTTAAGAAAATAAAATACAATGTTCATTTAAGTAATTACACTATATTCTCAAATTAAAAGTAATGATGAAAATCTATAAAATTGAAAAAGTTTTTAGTAGAGCTCATATACCTACTATGGTAGGCTATCATTAGGCAATTTGAAAAGTAATGATAAAAACAAATTAATTTAATTTGAAAAAATGATGAAAGATAAATAACATATGAATACTAATGAGATTTTTTTAACAAAAATAAAAAAACAATGTATAACTATATTTCACATTAATTAATTAATAATGTGTTTATTTTAAACTGCATTAATTAATTGATTGGGGCGAAGTCCCGTGCCTGTCGCAGTTGGAGTACTATCATATTCGAGTATTGTCGTGGTTGTCGTAGGGGCGGAGTCCCGTGCCTGTCACTCGTATTATATATACGAGAGAAGGTGCACGCCAAAAAGAGAAATAAGAAAGCCTTTCAAGCTTCTATAAATATTTACAATAATGCAGAACTAAAAGAGAATATAAGAAGCTAAAAATATGCTCAAAGACTTACCTCCTAAGAGATTTTCCACCTAAAGAAATAGAAGCTTCTAGTCAGTATTCATAACAGCTAAAAATGCATTCTCCTCTCACTCTCTAGATGAAGGAAAGAGAAAAATATTCAGATATAACATGACATTGTAGAAGATTAGTAGCGGTTTAAAACGGAAGCAGTTCAAGTGGTCAAAAATAGTATGTGTTTTTTGAAAAATGCAATGACAAAGAAAATACCCAAATAAACAAAGCCTTAGGGCTAAAAACAATTTCCTTCGTTATTCATTCCTTATGAAGAAGTCTGAAAGTGGAGGTTAGATCTTAAGTTACTCTAGAGGGGGGGTGAATAGAGTATTAAAACTTTTCCTTAGTTTTTATAGCGGAATTAAAATAGTATTATATATAAGTGTAAGCAGTGTGAGAATTATATAAACAGAAAAATTAAGTAAATGAAATCACACAACAAACAGCACAAGCACAGAAAATAACCAAACACAGAAGACACAAGGAGCTATAGTAGTTCCCCAATAAATTTGGGTACGTCTACTCTTCTACCACCCTTGGTAGGAATCCACTAAGATTTTTGATCAGGTGCCCTCACACCAAGGGATTTTTGTTCAGGTGTCCACACACCACAGAGCTTTTGTTCAGGTGCTCAAAACCAACTAGATTTTTTGATCAGGTGTCTTGCAACCAAGGAGGTACACTTTTGAAAGGAGTATTAACCCTGTACAAGAGAGGTAAGAAAGAGTTTATAGTGTTCTTCTCTGTCAAGATGCTGAGAGAAGACTCTAGTGGATGTTGTTGTAAAGCTCCCCCTGTCTGATTGAAGTATTTGACAGAAGATGGAGAAGCTTTCTCTTGAAAACTAAGATCTCCTGTAGCAGATTGATCTGGAAGAACAGGTTCTTCAGATTGCTTGTTGCTCTTTTAGAAGATCTGAATTTGCAGCAGATTCTGAGAGAATGCTCTTGAGGAAGATGTTCTCAGAAGAAATTTTGTGCTGCTTGTGGAAGAGGAAGAAGAGGGAAAAATACTTGCTAAGAGGTCTGTATATCTTTCTTCTTTTTATGCTGTATATATCCTTTGTATTCTGTAATAGAATGATATTTGAATTCTGTCGACTGATTCATATATGTCCAAAAACAAAAAAAAAAATGTCTTTAATGTATTCTATATTTGTGAATAGAATAATCAGTCTTTAAGACATTCTTGGAATAACAACAAAACTCAAACGACTCTGGCAGGTCCTTTAATTCCTTGGCCGTGAAAAGATTCCTTTTCATTAAATGTCAACCGCTATTGCTGTCTTGGAAAAAGGAAAGAAGGGAATATATTAACTGAGTTTAATATCCTTCCTTATCTGTCAGAATACGTCCAAAGATATTAAATAGATCCGTTATAGTCGTCGTTTTGCTGTTAGGATAAATAGAATGTAGCTGATAACAAATCTGGGCTTCAATAAATGATCTGTCGAACGCTGGCTATAATCTGTCGAGTGCCGTCCAGAAGATGTTGAACGCTGGCTGGAAACTGTCGAGCGTTGGCAACAAAAACTGTCGAACGCTGGGAGCCATCTGTCGAGCACTGCTAGCCATTTGTTGACCGCTGGGAACCTTAGATTTTATCTTAAGTTCTAGCTAATTTATCAGCCTAAAGACTTGACCCTTAAATTATACAATGGGGTCAACTGATCCTAATCAGTACATAGTGATCCTAGCCCAAAACAGTAAAAGGGTTGCTCCAACAATCTCCCCCTATTTGGGTTAGGATACTATTTGACAAATAAATCAAATAATAAATAACACAAAGATAAACAACAGAGCAGAAATATATCTGACAGAATTGAAATGCTTCAGCAGATAATATTGAAATAAAATGCTCTGAGTTTAGAAACATTTATACTGAATCCAAGTAGTTCAATGACAGAAGGAATTTGAAACTGTACTTTTTCACTGTGAGGAAGGCTTGAAAATGATTTCCTTGTTGGGATCTTCAGCTTGCTTCTTGCTCATGTAGTAATTTTCTGGACTTATGATTGTTTGAGATGTAGTAGGAAGAACTACTGCTGCTGGATACTTCTTTAAAAATCTTTCAGCATTGAAAAATTTTCTGGAATTGTACTTTTCAAGCTCTTGCTTTCTGAATTCAGACAATGTAGAAAATTGAGAATGGTCCTCACCTTCAGCCTTAGCTTTATTGATCTGAGCAATAGCTACTGATTCTCTGAATCTAGCCATGTGAGCTATTTCATCTGTTTCTTGAATTTCTGGAGAAGGAGACCTTTCAACAGAATCATTTGCCTGATCTGAGGTTTTATTATCTTGAAGATTCATTCTGCTGTGAAATAAGCCATTTAAAAAAGTATATCTGTAATCTAAAATAGGTCTGGAAGAACTTGAGGGAGGAGCTCTGGCTGGTGTAGAACTTTGAGAGCCACTGGAGCTTTTATGAGTTCCTTCATATCTCCTAGACTGCTGGGGGGCAGATCTAGAGAAGGAGGAAGACATCCCTACTGATCCTGCTGCAGGAGGAGGAGGAGGAGGAGGGTGATTGAACTTAACTGGACTATCAGGAATATAACCAGTTTTCTTGAACTTCTTTCTTCTTTTCTGCTCATTTCTGGAGAGTGTCATCCAATGATGTGAGACTTTGTCAAGAGAGATATTGTGGAGAATATAATATGGGATATCATTATCTGGATTAGGAGGCTTGGGGATAGCTTTAGACTTAGCCTTTGTTTTCTTTCTTTTCCTTGATAGTGTATCATCAGAATCACTATCATTATCTTCTTCATCAGAATCAGAAGTAGAGATTGGTGTATCAAATAAATCTGATATCAATTTAAGAGCTTTGATCCTTTGCTCTTCAGCTTCATAAGCTTCATCTTCTGCTTTCCAGATCTCATCAAAGTCTGGAATTGGAGTTTCATCAAAGATAAAAGTTAGAAAGTCAGAATTTGTGATTGCTTCTTCTGACATTACAACTAGTTTTTCTTCTTGACTGAGAGCTTGATCTTGAATGAAAACTGTATCTGTAATCTTAACTCCAAAACTTCTAATTATCTTATTTAACAGAGCTTCATTAACTTGAGCAGTGTATGGGACAATTGCTCTAGAATAATTATGTTGTTGAGGTAAGACTGGTAGAACTGTACTAAACTGAGAAAGCAAATAACTAATATCTATAGAGGGATTAATAGAAACATTATTTATTTCTTCTGGACCTGGTAGAACTGGTTCTTCTGAAATTGGAAGAACTGAATTTCCAAGTGCTTGAGCAACTAGAGCATCTGGAGCTTCTTCATCAGACATCTCCCCCTGCCTAGCTTCAGAGAAACCTGAATCTAGGCCCCTAGAAGAAGGGACAGATTGAAAGGAAGGGAAGGAAGAAATCTTTTCAGATAAAGCAGAAATAGATTGAACAATTGGAGCAAGTTTTGCATCCAATAACTGGTCTATTTTGGGAAGGATGAGACCAAGTATCTGATCAGCTACAGAGAAAAGATTTAAATAAGTGAATTCGTGAGAATGAGAGGAGGATGACTCAGAAGAGGGAGGAATAGAGATTGGTACAAAGATATTTGAGACATCTGCACCTTGTTGAGAGGGTTCTTGATGAGTATAAGAAGAATGATGGATAGGGCATTGGGAATCATTATGAGTAGGAGATGGAGGTGGAGAGGAGTGATGAGGGAGGAGACCAAAAGAAGGAGGGGGAATGTCATCAATATGTGTAGAAGAATTGTAAGGTGGAGATTGTGCAGGGGAAAAACTTTGAGTAGTAGGAGGTGGGAGAGGAAGGGAGGAGACCAAAGGAGGAACTTCTGGAAGGGTTAGGGAAGAGACTGAATCAGTCCTTGTGTCTTCAGAAGCTTGCTTGACTGACTTTGGATTCTTCTTTGGAAATACCCTTTCCCACTTAGCAAAGAGAGCTGAGGTCAGCTTCTTGCTAGCATTGATTGTTACCTTTGGGGAGACCAGAAGGTCTGGATGCCTTTCCTGCAGAACAATTCCTAAAATTCTTCCAAAGCTAACATTCTCCTTGGAAATCTTTTTCTTAATCAAATTAAACAGAAGTGATCCCCAGTTCACTTTCTTTTTCTCCATCAAGGCCACCATCAACAGAAATTGGTGCCTTTTAACATAGTCATGTCCTGTTGTTTTTCCTAACAACAATTTGCCAACTATATCTGATAAGAATTTGTATTCCAAAGACAGATTTTTCTTAAGCAGATGATTAGGGTTTCCAGAGGAGTGACCCATTTTGACTAAAACTGCTTCAAATTCATCAGAACTAATTTCTATATCTTCATCACCATTCACAAGCCCAAAAACTTCAGTTAGAATGGTAGGGGTAAGAGAAACCTGGTGTCCTGAGATTGTGCCCGTCAGACATTCATCTTCCTGCTTAACTGTGAAACACCATTCTTTGATTTCAGCTGTGTGAAGCTTTATCCTCAAGCTCATTAACTTCCTCAACTGTTGCTCTTCAAAGAGTTGAAGGATGTCCTTGAAGATTTGATCAGATGTTGCGAAGGATTCCATATCTATGTCGAACCCAGCATCGAACTTCATGGAATAGAGCGAGGCTTGAGAAATCGCCATTGAGTCCTGCAAAAGAAGAGAAAGATCAAGTGCAAAAGGGGAACTGGAGGGAAATGATTTCTGTAGGCGCGCTCTTAAGAAATACTAGTAAATATATATAAGAGAGAAAGAGGCGCATTTGTGGAGCGGCGTTCAGCAACTAACCTTGATAAAGACAGAAGTTGAAAAGACTTTAAGTTTTTGTCAAACAGCGTTCGACAAAAAATATCCTTTTCGTCGACAGCTGTTCGACAGGTAACATTTCTTTATCGATTCTGAAAATATAAGGTTTTGTCGACCACCGTTCGACAAATGATATAAATTCGTCGTTCTCCGTTCGACAAATTTTTGAGGTAAATAGAGAACTTAATTTACTAGCAGATTGAGTCTCCATCTATCATTCCAAGTTGATTTATAAAGAAGATATGCTTCATTTCATCCAATGGCTTGGTGAAAATGTCAGCTCTTTGTAAATCAGTAGGAATAAATTGTAGGCAAATTTTATTTTTATCCACATTATCCCTAAGGAAGTGGTGCTTAATTTCTATGTGTTTAGTCCTACTATGGAGAACTGGATTTTTGTGTTATAGAAATTGCACTAGTATTGTCACAAAATATAGTTGAATTATTTAAGTTGACTCCATAGTCTAGAAGTTGATTTTGTATCCACAATATCTGTGAGCAGCAACTGCCAGCAGTTATATATTCAGCTTCAGCTGTTGATGTTGACACAGATGTTTGTTTCTTACAAAACCAAGACACAAGCCTATCACCAAGGAACTGGCAAGTCCCTGATGTGCTTTTCCTGTCTACTCTGCATCCAGCATAATCTGAATCTGAGAATCCAGTTAATTCAAATTCAGATGCTGTTGGATACCAAAGTCCTAGATTAGGGCAACCCTTTATATATCTCAAAATCCTTTTTAGCAAAATTAAGTGAGATTCCTTGGGGTTAACTTGAAAACTAGCACAAATACAAGTAGCAAACATTATGTCAAGCCTACTTGCTGTTAAATAGAGTAATGAGCCAACAATTGCTCTATATACTTTTGAATCAACAGGTTTCCCTGATTCATCATTATCAACAACAGCATTTGAGGGTATGGGTGTTTTCATGATGGAAGAATCTGACATACCAAATCTTTTCACTAATTCCTTAGCATACTTAGATTGGGATATGAAGATTCCATTTGAAGTTTGCTTCACTTGGAGACCAAGGAAGTATGATAACTCACCCATACTACTCATTTCAAATTTAGATTGCATTAGATTTGAAAATCTTTTGCACAAATTTGAATCAGTAGATCCAAAAATAATATCATCTACATATATTTGAACTAGCAGAGTTTTATTTTTATGTATCCTGAAAAATAAGGTTTTATCTATTAAACCCCTACAGAAATTGTTTTCCAAAAGAAAACTAGCTAAAGTTTCATACCATGCTCTGGGAGCTTGTTTGAGACCATAGAGAGCTTTCTTAAGCTTAAATACAAAAGAGGGTTGAGTTGGAGAGAGGAAACCTTGGGGTTGTTCCACATATACTTCTTCTTTGATTTCTCCATTCAAGAAAGCACTCTTTACATCCATTTGATATACCTTGAACTTTTTGTATGCAGCAAATGCAAGAAATATTCTGATTGCTTCAAGTATTGCAACAGGAGCAAAGGTTTGATCATAATCAATCCCTTCTTCCTGTGAATATCCTTGGGCTACCAGTCTTGCTTTATTTCTTACAATGTTGCCTTGTTCATCTAGTTTGTTCCTGAAGACCCATTGGGTGCCAATCACTGGATGGTCTTTTGGTCTAGGAACCAAATCCCATACTTTGTTTGTCTCAAACTGATTGAGTTCCTCTTGCATAACAATGATCCAGTTGGGATCTTGTTCTGCATCTTTTATAGTTTGAGGTTCAATCTGGGAGAGAAAGCATGTGTGCATCAAGTTCTAATGTACTTGATTCCTTGTTTGCACACCTGCTGAAATATCACCAATTACTTGTGATATTGGATGATCTCTAACTGTGATGTGGTCAACAGTTGGAGTTGGTTCAGTAATAATTTCCATTTGGGGAATTTGTTCAGCTGTTATATTCTGTGGAGGATTATCTGTTGTTATCTGTTCTGAACTTTCAGCAAAATCTGGGAGATTTTCTTCTTCACTCTCCTCAGCATTCTGTTGTTCAGGATTCAGAATTCCTTCTTTATGTAGAGCTAATTGATCTAGCTGCTCACATAATATAGGTACCTGCAGATTTTCTATGGTAGAAGAAATCTTCTCCTTGTAAAACATGTTAGTCTCATCAAAAGTAACATGCATAGATTCTTCTATCTTGAGGGTAGATTTATTATAAATCCTATATGCTTTGCAGGTTATTGAATATCCTAAGAAAATTCCTTCATCTGATTTTGGGTCAAATTTTCTAAGGTATTTCTTATCATTATTGTGAATGAAACATCTACACCCAAATGATCTAAAATAGCTAACCTTAGGTTTCTTCCCTTTAAGTAATTCATAAGGAGTCTTTCCCTTAAGCTTGTGTATCAAACTTCTATTCAGAACATAATTTGTTGTGCTGACAGCCTCTGCCCAAAAGGATAGGGGCAAATTAGCATCTACAAGCAATGTTCTTGTTGATTCAATTAGAGTTCTATTTTTCCTTTCAACTACCCCATTTTGTTGAGGAGTTCTAGGAGCTGAGAAACAATGCCTGATACCTTCCATATCACAGAATTCTTGCATAAGAAGAGACTCAAACTCACTGCCATGATCACTTCTGATCAATGCAACTTCAGTAGAGTACTCAATCTTTATGCTCTTAAGAAAGTCTGTAAGAACTTTAAAGTTATCTGACTTTTCTCTCAAAAAGAACACCCAAGTGAATCTAGAGAAGTCATCCACAATAACTAGAGAGTAAGACTTCCCCCCTAAACTCTTTGTTGCTATAGGTCCAAAAAGGTCCATATGTAGCAAATATAAGATTCTAGGTGAATCACTTTTAGATAATGATTTAAAGCTGTTTTTAGTTTGCTTGCCTAGTTGACATGCCCTACACAAACCTTCTTTCTTATATGATCCCAAGGGTAAACCTCTAACAAGTTTGTCGTTAGATAGTTTAGCAATGGTCCTAAGGTTTACATGTCCTAGTCTCTTATGCCAAAGATCACTAGATTTACTTGTATCACTAAATAAACAGACTTCTGTAGTAGATGAATTGAAATTTACTAAGTATATATTACCTTGTCTAATGCCTGATAAAATAGTAATACCATCAGTAGATTTAATAAGGCATTTCAATTTATTAAAGGTTACCTGATACCCTTCATCACATAATTGACTTATGCTGATAAGGTTATGCTTCAGTCCCTTTACATAGGCTACCTCTTTGAAGGTGACTTCTCCAACTTTGACTTTTCCATAGCCTTTGGTCTGTCCACAGTTGGAGTCTCCAAATATAACTTTTGGTCCAAGCTTTGCCTTGAAGCTGTTCAGGTTTGACTTGTTCCCTGTCATATGTTTTGAACAGACACTGTCCAAATACCATTTTTCACTTGTTCTTGGACAGCTGTGTACCTGAAAAAAAATAAAGACAAAACAAATCTATTTGTTCCTGACCCAGATTACCTTGGGTCTTTTTGTATTTCCACAGAAATCTGAAATAAACGACATTTCAGGCTGATCCTTATAGCCTTTGGGGTGATATCTCCTTGGAGGTATTGTGCACTCAGTAAAAGGATTTTTAGTGTGTTTAGAATTAGAATTCCTGAAATTCTGTGTATATTGTTTGTTCGACATATTTGAGTAAATTTGTCGATTGCCGTTCGACGAATGTGCTTGATTTCGTCGAACAGTGTCTATGTAATTACTATACTGAACATATGTTTTCAGTTTTCGTCGATCGCCGTTCGACAGATTGAAATCTTTTTGTCGAGCTTCGTTCGACGAATTCTTCTGAATTCTTTTATTCTCTACAAACTTGCTTGAAACATCTTTATTCACTTCTACAGCCTCTTTGCTCTTAGTAGAATTGAATATCACTGGAGTAGAGAGGATGTTTTTCTTAAGAAGGTATGGATCACTTGATGATGCACCCAAACCCAGCTTGCTATTAAATCTAGCATTCACTGTTCTTGTGATTTCCATCAGCTTAACACTACTGCCATTGAGGAATTCTTCATATTCCTTAGCTTTAGACAACTTGTTCTCAATGAGAATAATGTGTTCTCTAGAGGCAGTTAAATCTTTCTTAAGATTAACATTTTCTGCAACCAGTTGATTCATTTCAGCCAACTGATTTCTGAGAGAGATTATCTCTTTCTCAGATTTGATTAAATCTAAGCAAAGACCTTTGAATTCATCTTTGAATTCACTAGAATTGAAATCAAAACTAGATATTACCTGGTCTGCATTATCTTCTGCTTCTGATTCTGATTCTTATTCATCAGAATTGTTTGCTGAGGCAATGATTGCCATCATGCAGAAGTTCTTATCTTCTTCATAGCATTCATCATCACTGGATGAAGAAGCATTTCCTGACTCACTGTCTGAGTCATAAATGGCCATTAGACATTGGTCATTTTCCTTTGATTTTTCTTCATCATCATCAGATGAGCTGGATGATGATTCAGATTCAGTGTCACTCCAGGATTCTGCTATAAATCCTCTTCCCTTCTTGTTGTGCTTGTGGGAGGAAGACATGCTGGAGCTTCTCTTTTCTTCTTTATCCTTTTTCTTATCTTTCTTTTGCTTCTCTGGACATTCTGTCAAGTAGTGTCAAGATTTCCTGCAACCAAAACAAATAACTTCTTTAGGAGTTGATTTGTCATACCTTTGCTTATCTCTTGATCTGGATTCTTTCCTTCTGAAATCATTCTTAGCCATTTTGTAGAATCTTCTGGCTATGAGGCTCATGAGTTCATCATCTTTTGGAGCCTTTTCTTCTTCTGCATCAGCTGCCTTGAAAGCTATGCTCTTCTCTTTCTTTGGTGCTGGAGATGAAGTGGATGCTTCAGCTTCCCTGGACTTGATGAGCTGCTCATAAGATTTGAGCTTGCCCAACAAAGTTTCAGTGGTGATCTCATTGAGACTTCTGGCTTCCTTGATTGGCCAGATCCTTGAATCCCAAGTGCTAGGGAAGCACATTAGGATCTTGTCATTAATTTCTGTTAATGAGATTTCCTTGTCCAGAGTCCTGAGTTCACTTATAATTACACTTAACCTAGTGTACATGTCTGCAACTGATTCTTCATCACCTTTCTTGAAGTTCTCATACAGAGAGATCAGGTGTGATCTTCTGTCTTTCCTTTCATCAGCAGAACCTGCAACAATTGCAGTTAGGGTATTCCATATATCTCTTGTTGGCGTGCACTCAGCAACTTTTTGGAATATATTATCTGACATGGTTTGTGCCAATATATTCATTGCTTTGGCATCTGCATTCTTGTATTTCCTCAATGGATCTATGTGTCCTGGAGGAGGTACAGCATTGGTTGATGATTGTTCTTGTGCTGGTGGAGGTCCTGTCAAAATAGAATTATATATATCCTCATCAATAGAATTCATGTAAAGCCTAATCCTTGCTTTCCACAGTGCAAACTTACTAAGATTGCACATAGGAGGTCTTGTACTTGAGTATTCCTTGTTTTGTGCCATGAGTTTTAAACAGAAAATAGATAAAGAGAAACTCTAAATTAAATTAAGATCTAATTGATCTTTGTGATCCAGATGTTAGTCTGTAAGTGAGATCAATCTGGCTTTGATACCAATTGAAAGTGGAGGTTAGATCTTAAGTTACTCTAGAGGGGGTGAATAGAGTATTAAAACTTTTCCTTAGTTTTTATAGCGGAATTAAAATAGTATTATATATAAGTGTAAGCAGTGTGAGAATTATATAAACAGAAAAATTAAGTAAATGAAATCACACAACAAACAGCACAAGCACAGAAAATAACCAAACACAGAAGACACAAGGAGCTATAGTAGTTCCCCAATAAATCTGGGTACGTCTACTCTTCTACCACCCTTGGTAGGAATCCACTAGGATTTTTGATCAGGTGCCCTCACACCAAGGGATTTTTGTTCAGGTGTCCACACACCACAGAGCTTTTGTTCAGGTGCTCAAAACCAACTAAATTTTTTGATCAGGTGCCTTGCCACCAAGGAGGTACACTTTTGAAGGGAGTATTAACCCTGTACAAGAGAGGTAAGAAAGAGTTTATAGTGTTCTTCTCTATCAAGATGCTGAGAGAAGACTCTAGTGGATGTTGTTGTAAAACTCCCCCTGTCTGATTGCAGTATTTGACAGAAGATGGAGAAGCTTTCTCTTGAAAACTAAGATCTCCTGTAGCAGATTGATCTGGAAGAACAGGTTCTTCAGATTGCTTGTTGCTCTTTTAGAAGATCTGAATTTGCAGCAGATTCTGAGAGAATGCTCTTGAGGAAGATGTTCTCAGAAGAAATTTTGTGCTGCTTGTGGAAGAAGAAGAAGAGGGAAAAAATACTTGCTAAGAGGTCTGTATATCTTTCTTCTTTTTATGCTGTATATATCCTTTGTATTCTGTAATAGAATGATATTTGAATTCTGTCGACTGATTCATATATGTCCAAAAACAAAAAACAAAAAACTGTCTTTAATGTATTCTATATTTGTGAATAGAATAATCAGTCTTTAAGACATTCTTGGAATAACAACAAAACTCAAACGACTCTGGCAGGTCCTTTAATTCCTTGGCCGTGAAAAGATTCCTTTTCATTAAATGTCAACGGCTATTGCTGTCTTGGAAAAAGGAAAGAAGGAAATATATTAACTGAGTTTAATATCCTTCCTTATCTGTCAGAATACGTCCAAAGATATTAAATAGATCCGTTATAGTCGTCGTTTTGCTGTTAGGATAAATAGAATGTAGCTGATAACAAATCTGGGCTTCAATAAATGATCTGTCGAACGCTGGCTATAATCTGTCGAGCGCCGTCCAGAAGATGTTGAACACTGGCTGGAAACTGTCGAGCGCTAGCAACAAAAACTGTCGAACGCTGGGAGCCATCTGTCGAGCACTGCTAGCCATTTGTTGACCGCTTGGAACCTTAGATTTTATCTTAAGTTCTAGCTAATTTATCAGCCTAAAGACTTGACTCTTAAACTATACAATGGGGTCAACTGATCCTAATCAGTACATAGTGATCCTAGCCCAAAACAGTAAAAGGGTTGCTCCAACAAAATCCTCTCCTTGTGGTGGATGTGCCCTACAACTCTCACTCGTCACACGAGGCATGTTAAATTAAAAAAAGTGTAGTAATCTTTGAATTCTCTTTGGGTCTGTTGATTTGGACGGAATTGAAATCATGGAGCTGCAGATCCGTTTCAATTTCATTGTTCGTTTGCACGCTTCAAGAATGGAAATGAAATTCAAAATGAATTTATGGAATCCAATTTAATTAAAGCCACTTGTTTCAGATCTATATATGTTTAAATGCTAAATATGTTTCTTGTGGCGCGGTTAATATTCTTACAAAGCTCAATTTAGTTCTACAAAAATGGTGACCGGAGGGAACTGGCTGTGGCAATCGTCTCGCCGAAAAATTTGATGTCGTTAAATCGTCCTAAGAATTTCAGGGAAGCTTCTTCTTATAGCTCAAAAAAGTGTTTTCATGATAGTTCATCGATCCACTATATTGCGGGATGGTAACTAAAAATATTTTGTGACCAAACATAGTATGTCACAAGACGGTTGCAAATGGCTCATCACTAAATGTATTTTGTGATCAAAAATATTTTGTCACTACATGTATATTTTTAGTGTCTGTTTCTCCACGTAATGACCGGAAGTTAACTTGTCACATAAAATATGTTTTTAGTGACCAACCGTGTATGCTCACTAATTTTACAATGCAAGTGTCGAGAGCTTATGGCCACTAAAGTTAATTATTTAGAGATATATTTAGGGACTAATGCTCTTTATTTTTTGTCACTAAATTTTTTGATATTTTCACAAATATAATATTATAGATTTCTTTTTGTTAGAATCTATTTCAAAATTCAAATAGAAGAATATATAAAATTATCAATGCCTAAAAAAGCTTGTTAAATGAAGCTTTTTTCTACTAAGTTTATTAATAGAGGAAAGAAGGGTATGAGATGGCACAAATCCCTCAAGACAAGTCAATGTTGTGTTAATGATTAATTAATTAAACTTGTTACATATCCGTAGAGGCTTTGGGGTGCATCTAGGAAAAACTCCACTAACGGGAGGAAGGGCCAGCGGTCACCGCATGATCACCTGAGTTGAAGAAGCCAAAGCCGCCGTTTCCGCTGCCAACCGCCAACACGCACGAAACGCATGTCACGCCCCGCCATAACTGAACCCCACTACTGGGGTGCGACTAGCCCGCACCCCACTAGTGGGGTGCGAATAGCCACACCCCCCATAGTGGGGGGTGCGGCCAAACCGCACCCCATGAGGGGTGCGGCCAAACCGCACCCCATGAGGGGTGCGGCCAAACCGCACCTCCTTGGGGTGCGGCCAGGCCGCACCCCATGAGGGGGTGCGGCCAGGCCGCACCCCATGAGGGGGTGCGGCCAGGCCGCACCCCACATGGGGTGCGGCCAGGCCGCACCCCACATGGGGTGCGGCCGAGCCGCACCCCCTTGGGATGCGGCCGAGCCGCACCCCCTTGGGATGCAGCCGAGCCGCGACCCCCCCCCCCCCCCTCGGGTGCGGCCTCGCCTCTCCCGCCTTTAGGTGCGGTCCAACCGCCCTCCCCCGTAGCAAGGCTGGGGTGAGTTCCCCCTCTTCCGGCTCGCCGCCCGCTTTTCGGACTCCGTTCAGAACAATTCCCCGTTCGTTACGCGCTCAGAGCACTTCTGAGCGCGCTCAGAGCACTTTCACTTTTCGGGCACGCTCACTTTTTGTCTTTCTAACACGCTCACATTTCCGACTCGCTCACTTTTCCGACTCGGCTCGCTCACTTTTTGTCTTTTCAGTTTCTCACTTTTCAGGAACAACTTGTCGCCTTTCCTCGAAGGACGGGATGGTCATTTACGAAAAATGGTGATCCGTGGGCACTGAACCGGAAAATATGATTCGTCCTCCCAGGTGGTTACAACGGCAAAATTACCGGGCTACCCCCGGCCAAAGCTATAAAAGGACCCCCTAGGCTTCATTTGGGAGGACCCCGGCTTGATGACCAGAGAGAGCTTCTTGAAGATTTCCACGGATTTCTCCTTCGGCGCTTGAAGATCTCCTTCGTGGACTTGAAGTTTTCCTTCGTCCGAAAGGCGACTCGGCAGTCTCACTTTCGTCTTCACGAA
The DNA here is from genome assembly GCA_033032865.1 of Dactylorhiza incarnata. Classification (NCBI taxonomy): domain Eukaryota; kingdom Viridiplantae; phylum Streptophyta; class Magnoliopsida; order Asparagales; family Orchidaceae; genus Dactylorhiza; species Dactylorhiza incarnata. The sequence continues at coordinate 942,999 of JAWHQI010000017.1, read as the reverse complement.
AGCGGACAAGGCATTCTCACTTTCGTCTTCACGAAAGCGGACAAGGCATTCTCACTTTCGTCTTCACGAAAGTGGACAAGGCATTCTCACTTTCGTCTTCACGAAAGTGGACAAGGCATTCTCACTTTCGTTCTCTACCGTTCTCAGAAGGAAAAGACTTAGTTTTTTTTGAGAGGTGGCCTGTCACCCTCGGAACGTTCTCTCTCTCTCTCTCTCTCTAATATTGTAACGAGTGGCGGCATGTCACGCTCGACCTCTAAGTCTCTAATTGTAACCCCCCAGAAGATAGTGAATTTTGGTCGGCACAGTCCCGGCCGCGTGGTTTTTTACCCTTTCCGGGTTTTTCCACGTTAAAACGTCTCAGTGTACTCAACGAATTTCTCTGTGACTGTTTGCGTGCTTAGTTCGCTCCCGGGCTAAGGTGGTTCAATTCGACCGGTCTACCAAGAGCCCTAAGAGACCCGCAACAGTTTGGCGCCGTCTGTGGGAACCAATTCCCAAAGTTCAGCAAAGATTACTGAAAGTGACACTTACCGCCAGCTGCAATGGCCAGAAGAAGTGCTCGCACCACTGAAGGTTCAATCCCGGAGGGGCGCGTCGACCCAGCTCCCTCCCACTCACTCATCAATGCGCCTCTCGCAAAAAAGGCAGTGTTTACGCCTGCGACGGTGCTGGAAGGGCGCATTCGGCAAATGGAAGAGCAACAAGCCGAGATGCTGACTCTCTTGAGAAACCTGGGGGCACCTCGAGTTCCCATTCAGCCTCCAGCATCAAACGCTCCGCCACCTCCAGTTCCGAATCATGCCCCGGTCGAGGGAGCCGTTCGGGAAGATGAAGTCTCCGAAGATTTCTCCGACGCTGCAAGCTCCGCTCATCCTGCTCCGCCGGTCGGAGGGCCGGAGGCTGACCCCCGTCACCCCCGCCAAGGAAGAGCTGCTCCCGTCCGAGCAGTGGAAAGAACTACGCGAGAGGAAATCCGCAACATGATAGAAGAAGAGTACGCCCAGGCAGGACGACGCGCAACTCTCGCGCACCGTCCTGCACGTCACGGCTCCCCATTGTCGCCTCAAGTCTTGGCACATCCAATTCCGAATGGTTTCAAGCTTCCCAGCATCGAGACATTCGATGGGACGGACGATCCGTTGGAACATGTCAATCACTAAAATCGTTATGAGGATTTACAGCGTCCCTGATCAGCTCCTCTGTCAGGTGTTCCCGGCAACCTTAAAGGGGCAAGAGCGCACTTGGTTCCACTCTCTGCGGAGCGGGGCCATCAACAACTTCACCGAAATGGCGCAGCAGTTCGTGGACCAATTCATAGCCAACCGCAGAATTGTCCAAGATCCCTCCCATCTCTCAGGGATTCGCCAAAATGACGGAGAGACACTCAAAGATATTTTCTGACGCTTCACTACGGAGGCTCGACAGAGCTCAGGAGTTGACCCTGAGCTCCTGCGGGGAGTTTTCCTTGGAGGACTCCGCCCAAGTGGCTTCTATTCAGCTCTCATGAGAGAAACCGTACCAAGTTACCCTGACCTCGTTCACCGAGTTGAAGCTCAAATAGCTGCTGACGAGGCCATCGAAGCACACCGTCGGCAGTTTGAAGGAAGCCAAGGAAGGAAGAGGGGATCAAACCAAGCCCCTCGCGGATGAGAAGAACGACGTGGCGAGGAGCGCCGTGGTGACGAACGTCGTCGTGACCCCCGAAGAGACCTGGGACCGCAGACGCACAGGACCTACACCCTGTTGAACACTACTAGAACGAATGTACTCTACGCCATTCAAAACAACCCAGAACTCTGCGCACCTCCGGCGTTAGCCCCAAACCCAAGGGGCGATCAGTCCAGGTACTGTGAGTTCCATCGAGGAACCGGGCATACCACTGATTAATGCACCATACTTAAAGACGAGATCGAGCACCTCATCCGCCAGGGACTCCTGCGAAGGTTCCTGCAAGGACAGATACCCAATCAGCCCCAGCAACCTAGGGAAGCAAGGGAGCAGCCTCCCGCTCCCTGAGGCGCAGGAGGAGGAAGGCCGATGGTGGGAGAAATCGGAACGATCGCCGGACCTCCCATCTTGGCATCCCAAGTCCTCTCGATTGCCAAACCCGTAAGAGATCACGAAGACAAGAAGCTCAAGCAGGATAATACAATCGCTTTCGTGGAAGAAGACTTGCAAGGGTTGCGGCTTCCACACCAGGATCCATACGTGATCAGCGCAGGGATTGGGGATCCTTGCTTCAACGTGAAGAGAATACTGGTAGATAACGGAAGCTCAGTTGATGTCCTGTTCCTTTCCACTCTGCAAAATATGAAGCTCGCGAAAGATCAGCTCAGCGCTGCAGCCGGGCCCGTTTACGGCTTCGACAACAGACCTGTCCCAGTTCAAGGCATGATCACTCTCCCAGTCACATTGGGCGAGTTTCCAAGACAGTCAACATACAACATCCAGTTCGTGGTGGTGGAATCCACCTCCGCCTATAATGCCATCTTCGGGAGACCGCTCCAGTCTATCTTCGGAGCAGTCCCATCCATTCCGCATCTGGCTATGAAGTTCCCAACTGCCGCGGGCATAGGGGTCATAAGAGGAAACCAAGAGGCAGCCAGAAACTGCTACCTGAAGCAGGCTCAACCAGCGAAGGCAACCGCTCTCAACATCAATAACTTTGATCTACGAGACGAAGCTACTTTGCAGCGAGGAGCGCCCGTTGAAGGACTAGTAGAAGTGTCGCTCTCCCAGCAAGACCCGACTCGAACTGTCCAGGTCGGGTCGCTCTTGTCGCAAGAAGAACGAGAAGAGTTCACAACCTTCCTACAAGAGAATGAAGACATCTTCACTTGGAGCCCGGAAGACATGCCCGGGGTAGATCCTGAAGTCATTTATCACTCTTTAAACATCAATCCTACCTGCAGGCCTGTAATTCACAAGATGAGGAACTTCGCCCCTGAACGGTTGAAGGCGATCGAGGAGGAAGTAGCTAAACTCCTGGAGGCACGATTCATACGCGAAGCGGAATACCCCACGTGGCTTGCCAACGTGGTCATGGTAAAAAAGGCCTCAGGGAAATGGCGCATGTGCGTTGACTACAGTAATCTAAACTAGGCATGCCCAAAAGACAGCTTCCCCCTCCCGAGGATTGACCAGCTCGTCGACGCGACGGCCGACAACCAGCTACTAAGCTTCATGGATGCTTATTCAGGTTACAACCAGATAAGGATGAACCCCGCGGACGAGGAGCATACCGCCTTCCGCACCGACAGAGGAGTCTACTGCTACAAGGTGATGTCTTTCGGCCTTAAAAATGCCGGAGCCACCTATCAAAGGCTGATGAACAAGGTCTTCAAGAATCTCATCGGAGAAACGATGGAGGTTTACGTGGACGACATGCTGGTAAAGAGTGTCCACCGTTGCGACCACTTGAAAGACTTGGAAAAGTGCTTTCAGCTTCTACGTCGATTCCAGATGTGGCTCAACCCCAGCAAATGAGCGTTTGGTGTGACGGCGGAAAAGTTCTTGGGTTTCATGGTAACCCATCAGGGAATTGAGGCCAACCCCAAAAAGATCAAGGCATTGGAGGATATGTCGCCACCTCGCTCAATTAAGGAAGTGCAACGCCTGAACGGGAGGATTGCTGCGTTATCCCGTTTCTTGTCACGGACAGGAGACAAATACCTCCCTTTCTTCAAAATCCTTCGGGGAGCGCACCACTCCGGTTTCCAATTGACTGACGAGTGCCAGGCGGCCTTCGAACTTCTCAAACAGTACCTGGCTTCGCCACCGCTTCTGTCAAAGCCCATCCCCAGAGAAACTCTGTTCTTATACCTGGCAGTATCACCTACGGCCCTTAGCTCGGCGCTCGTGAAAGATGAAGGAGGGGTGCAACGACCAATCTACTACCTCAGCAAAGTCCTCACCGACACCGAAACCAGATATCCGGCAGCAGACAAGACAGCCTTGGCTCTTGTTTTCTCAGCAAGGAAGCTCCGACCCTACTTCCAGACCCATACAGTAAAAGTGTAGACACAGCTCCCGCTACGAGCAATCCTCCAGAAACCGGAAGTCTCAGGGAGACTGGTAAAGTGGGTCGTAGAACTCGGCGAGTTTGACATCCAATTCCTGCCTCGACCTGACATCAAGTCGCAAGTACTCGCCGACTTTGTTGTAGAGTACACTATCCCACCAGAAACAACTCTTGTCGAAGACCCCACTAGCCCCCGATGGACCCTCTATGTCGACGGTGCCTCAGGAGCTGAAGGGTCGGAGCAGGATTGCTCCTCATAAGTCCCGACGAGATCACCTTGGATTACAGTCTCGGGTTGAAATTCCCCGCAACAAATAACATTGCAGAATATGATGCGCTGATCGCCGGTCTCCGGCTCGCCATCGATTGCAAAGCAGAGAACCTGACGATTTACACAGATTCTCAACTCGTAGTCTCGCAAGTCGAAGGAGACTACGAGGCTAAGAGCGACCAGATGGCGAAATACCTCGCGCTCGCAAAATTACTCCTTCAGAAGATCTCGTCATATCAAATTCTACACATCCCCCGAGAGCAGAATTCCAGGGCAGACGCTCTATCCAAGCTCGCCACTTCACCCTCCAGCTACCAGTCTCGAAGACGCTGAATCGAAGAGATCGTAGTTCCAAGTATTCAAGGGCCATGGGAGATCGCAACCATCCACCAGGAAGAGTCATCCTGGATGACCTCATTACGAGCTTACCTCGAGCACGGACACCTCCCTGAATATCGCTTAGAAGCGCAAAGATTACGGATGCGGGCAGCATCATTCACTATTGTAGACGGGGAGCTTTACAAGCGGGCGTTCTCAGGACCATACCTAAAGTGCTTACCGGCAGGCGAGGCAGACTACGCCCTCAGAGAAGTGCACGGGGGAGTCTGCGGAGAGCACCTAGGCGGGAAGGCGTTGGCACAAAAGATACTACGCCAAGGCTTCTATTGGCCAACAATGAAGAGCGACGCAGCCGAGCTAGTCCAAAAGTGCAGGAGCTGTCAGCTGCATGCCAACGTACCTCATCAGCCCCCAGTCACACTCTCCACACTCCAAAGTGCGTGGTCGTTCGCGCAATGGGGAATCGATCTCCTCGGCCCCCTACCTCCAGCATCCGGGCAGAGGAAGTTCATCATCCTAGCCATCGATTACTTCACCAAGTGGGTAGAAGCGGAGCCCCTAGCCAAAATCACAGAAGAAAACGCTAAATAATTTGTCTGGAAGAACATCGTCTGCCGCTTCGGTATCTCAGCAACAATCATTGCCGACAACGGCACCCAATTCACCGGGAAGTCCTTCACCAAGATGTGCGAGGACCTGAAGGTCAACCTTCGTCATACTGCTGTAGCACATCCGCAAACCAACGGGCAAGTAGAAGTCACGAACCACACCATCCTCAAAGGGTTGAAGACGCGCCTGGAAGAAGCTGGGGGACAATGGGTGGACGCGCTCCCAAACGTAATATGGGCGTACCAAACAACAGAGAGGACTCCTACAGGGGAGACGCCATATAACCTCTGTTACAGTACTGAAGCTGTCATCACCATCGACATCGGCATTCTGAGCACTCGAGTACTAACCTTCGATCCCAGCAAGAATGACGGCCTGCTTCGGGAAAATCTCGACCTAATCCCCGAAGTCCTGGACGACGCCGCCCAACGTGTCGCATCCTACCAAAGGCGTGTAGCCCGAATCTATGACAGGAAGGTGAAGCCCAGGCCAATCAACGTGGGAGATCTCGTCTTACGCAGCATCGAGGCAGCCGGCAAAGGCCCCCAAGGAGATAAGCTCTCACCGACATGGGAAGGCCCATACGTTGTCACCACGGTCGTAAAGCCAGGAACATACAGGCTTAGAACAGCGGAAGGGAAGACTCTACCACGCACCTGGAACGCCCAGAACCTGCGCCGCTTTTACCAGTAATATAAAGTCTTTTATCACGCGAAAAGCCGCGAGCGCAGACTCGTGCAAACTTATCTTATATTACCTATTATGTGCTAAGCCGCGAGCTCAGACTCGTGCAAACTTATCTTATATTACCTGTTATGTACTAAGCCGCGAGCTCAGACTCGTGCAAACTTATCTTATATTACCTGTTATGTACTAAGACGCGAGCTCAGACTCGTGCGAACTTATCTTGTATTACAAAAACTATGCGCAAAACGATTTTCTGCTATAAAAAATGTGCTTTGACACCTATATCCAATTAAGAAAAAATCTTTATGTTAGGGCCCTGCCCTAGGGACTTCGCACCGCCGTCGATTGAAGGTTCGCCCTTCTCCTCCGCCGTAGAGTCTCGGCGTCATAGGAGCCTGCCCCCCTTACGTTCGCCCCCGGTTTGAATACACCAGCTATTCACCGGCCATGTTGGGGCCCTGCCCTAGGGACTTCGCACCGCCGTCGATTGAAGGTTCGCCCTTCTCCTCCGTCGTAGGGGCCTGCCCCCCTTACGTTCGCCCCCGGTTTGAATACACCAGCTATTCACCGGCCATCTCGGGGCCCTGCTCCGGGGACTTCGCACCGTCGTCGATTGAAGGTTCGCCCTTCTCCTCCGTCGTAGAGTCCCGGCGTCGTAAGGGTCTGCCCCTCTTACGTTCGCCCACGGTTTGAATACGCCCGCTATTCACCGGCCAAATTTATTATATAAAAGCCGCGAGCCCGGTCTTGCGCAAATTTATGAAATGTCGTGAGCCCAGACTCACGCAAACTTATCTAACATTTTTTGGAAGACCATCAAGCTACTCAGGTACCGACTCCAAAAAGGCAGGCTCACCGCAACCTCCAACACAACCACTGGACAGCACACCTGCAACCTATCAAGGCAAGATAAAAGTTTTACTCACAACAAAGGCCGAGCAACGATCCCCAGCATGCCACGAAGATAACAATGATCAAAGTCACCACAGAAAAATCAAAACCTCCGAATTCCTCCGCGTAGAAGTCCGGACTCCGAAGGTTTGGGGGCTTATGTTACATATCCGTAGAGGCTTTGGGGTGCATCTAGGAAAAACTCCACTAACGGGAGGAAGGGCTAGCGGTCACCGCATGATCACCCGAGTTGAAGAAGCCGAAGCCGCCGTTTCCGCCGCCAACCGCCAACACGCACAAAACGCGTGTCACGCCCCGCCATAACCGAACCCCACTACTGGGGTGCGACTAGCCCGCACCCCACTAGTGGGGTGCAAATAGCCGCACCCCCCATAGTGGGGGGTGCGGCCAAACCGCACCCCATGAGGGGTGCGGCCAAACCTCACCTCCTTGGGGTGCGGCCAAGCCGCACCCCCTTGGGATGCGGCCAAGCCGCGACCCCCCCCCCCCCCCCCTCGGGTGCGGCCTCGCCTCGCCCGCCTTTAGGTGCGGTCCAACCGCTCTCCCCCGTAGCAAGGCTGGGGTGAGTCCCCCCTCTTCCGGCTCGCCGCCCGCTTTTCAGGCTCCAGACTCCGTTCAGAACAATACCCCGTTCGTTACGCGCTCAGAGCACTTCTGAGCGCGCTCAGAGCACTTTCACATTTCGGGCACGCTCACTTTTTGTCTTTCTAACACGCTCACATTTCCGACTCGCTCACTTTTCCGACTCGGCTCGCTCACTTTTTGTCTTTTCAGTTTCTCACTTTTCAGGAACAGCTTGTCGATTTTCCTCGAAGGACAGGATGGTCATTTACGAAAAATGATGATCCGTGGGCTCTGAACCGGAAAATATGATTCGTCCTCCCAGGTAGTTATGGTGGTTACAACGGCAAAATTACTGGGCTACCCCCGTCCAAAGCTATAAAAGGACCCCCTAGGCTTCATTTGGGAGGACCCCGGCTTGATGACCAGAGAGAGCTCCTTGAATATTTTCATGGATTTCTCCTTCGGCGCTTGAAGATCTCCTCGTGGACTTGAAGTTTTCCTTCGTCCGAAAGGCGACTCGGCAGTCTCACTTTCATCTTCACGAAAGCGGACAAGGCATTCTCACTTCCGTCTTCACGAAAGCGGACAAGGCATTCTCACTTTCGTCTTCACGAAAGTGGACAAGGCATTCTCACTTTCGTTCTCTACCGTTCTCAGAAGGAAAAGACTTAGTTTTTTCCGAGAGGTGGCCTGTCACCCTCGGAACGTTCTCTCTCTCTCTAATATTGTAACGAGTGGCGGCCTGTCGTGCTTGACCTCTAAGTCTCTAATTGTAACCCCCCAAAAGATAGTGAAGTTTGGTCGGCACAGCCCCGACCGCGTGGTTTTTTACCCTTTCCGGGTTTTTCCACGTTAAAACGTCACAGTGTACTCATTGAGTTTCTCTGTGACTGTTTGCGCGCTTAGTTCGCTCCCGAGCTAAGGTGGTTCAATTTGACCGGTCTACCAAGAGCCCTAAGCGACCCGCAATAAAACTTAATACATGAATAAAAAGAATACCTTTAGAACTTAAGGAGCAGCTCCTCGCTCTAAGCGTCAGGGCGGTTATGCAATGAGGGCCGGAGGCTCGGAGGCACAGAACTGAGGTGGACAAGGTCATTTGCAATGTAAGGGAAGACAATGTAGTGATTGTTAATGTATATTTGGATAAATAACATTGTTCGGAGGCTAAACGGGTCGGTCGAGTACACAGATACCCGATACCCGTAGACACTCCTAGGGTTTGCCTATATATACCCCGCTAGGGGCAACGGGGAGTTCATTCCACCTTGATGGACCTCCGGATGCTTCGAGCAACCCTCTCAATCTCGAAGTCCCGCCCCTAGGGTTTGCTCTCCCCTTCCCCGTCCGGTTCCCTGTTCACGCGAAGAAGCTCGCGCGTCCCCGCCGCCTCCGTGCGCAAGGAAGCAGCTCGCGTCCCCCCAACTGCCTCTGCCGTTCGCGAGAGGAGGAAGGAGATCACGATCTGTCCAACCCTCTCAATGATCTTGGATCTATCTTTGCAGCAAGTTGAATTAAGAATGTGCTTTACTTTGTAACATATTTGCTTTTTTCTGTAAACCGAATCATATCGTGAAGCTTCCAATCCATAGCATCCCAATCATTGAGCACATCTTTGACAAGAGATGAAGAACGAGTCGTTGCTTTTGCATATTCAAGAACACTGCATGTACGTTGACATAGAAAAGATGATTAAGTGAAATGACAGAATAGTAGCATTATGAAGTCATGTGTAAATAGTAACAAAGAAACATGATGGCTCATAAATTGCACTAATGTGAGAGTAGACAAAAAAACATCCCAATTATTGTAGATAAGTAGCAAAAAAATTGGCATCGCTACTTGCTTGAACATCGTCATTTTGAACAGGCATGCATGTTGTACACACCAACCCATCTTCACACACGGAGTACGGTCCATGCGCATCGGGTTATTGAGGTGGGGTCTTGAACCTGTAACCTCCTAGATAGAGGGGTTGGCTCTGGCCTCCATCACCAGTTGAGCTGCAACTCAGTTGGTAATGGAGGTCGGCGCCAAGCTCCTCTATCTAGAAGATTGTCGGTTCAAGATCCCACCTCAACAACCCGTTGCATATGGACACCTTGCTCTGTGTGCGTAGATGGGTTGAGATATACGACTTGAAAATTGGCATCGATACTAGCTTGAACATCGTCATTTTGAACAAGCATGCATGTCGTACACACCAACCCATCTCCACACACGGAGCACGGTTCATGTGCATCGGGTTGTTGAGGTGGGGTCTTGAACCCGCAACCTCCTAGATAGAGGCGCTGGCGCTGGCCTCCATCAACAGTTGAGCTGCAACTCACTTGGTGATTCGGCGCCAAGCTTCTCTATCTAAGGGATTGCCGGTTCAAGATCCCACCTCAACAACCCGATGCATATAGACTGCGCTCTGTGTGCGGAGATGAGTTGAGATATACGACTTGCAGGCCGGTTCTAAAATAGAATCTTGTGCGAACAGTAACAATCACCAACAAGAACAGATGTTCAAGCTAGTATCAATGGCCCTAAAGGAACGTGATATTAAAGAGAAAATGACATGAAAAGTTTTTATGTTAATATTGTTAGGTTAATTTAATAATATGTCCGCGCGTGTCAGGACCGACTCGGAACGACCCAACGGGTTACGTGTCACTGGGGTTAGGCTCTACGCTGGAGATACTATAAATACCCATTCCACATGTTGATGAGGTATTGTGGACTATCTTGAGCGGAGCCTCAACATTCTCAAGATAAAACTTCCTGTCTAGGGTTCCGCTCCCGTCCGATTTTTGCTTGCGAATTTCACGCGCCGCTTTTGTTTTTCTCTCGCCGTTTTTGCGGTTTTGTGATTTTTTCCTCTGCAAATCCACTGCTGCTAGGGAGATCGAAGAAGAAAAGCCCAGATCCTATTCGTTCTCGTCGAGCCGAACTTTTCGTCGCCGATTGAAAAGGAGGCGCTGCCCTAGATCGAGAAAAGGACGAAGCTTGCCGTCCAAAATCGCTGTTTGCGACAGATCTGGGGAAGTCGTCGCTCGCCGTTTCCAGTTTTCTGCGCCGATCTAGAGGAGGACGGAAGCATCGTTACAGATCTGGAGGAGATCTGATCTGGTTCTTCTCTTGTTTCCTGCAAGGCCGATCGAAGAGGGATATCGCAGATCGCAGATCCTGTCGCTGCCCTTCTCGTCGACGAGGTGTTGTCGCTCCTGATCTGTGCTCGTGCCGCTGATTCCAGATCTGCGTTGTCGTCGCCGTTTGTGGAAGGTGCGCCTGTTCTCTTCCGCCACCACTCCCGTTATTGTGCTGCTGGATCCAACTTTGCTGCTGGGATCTGGAGCAAAGCCCCTTGGTGGATTTGATTTCTGCTGTTGCTCGATCTTGGAGGAACACTTCTTTGCCAACACTTTTACCTTGCTGCAAGTTGACCGTGAATTTGATTTCTGTTGTTGATCGTGATTCTTCACTCTGCTGCCAGCTTCTGACCGAAGTTCTTTGGAAGATTCAAGTATAGGAGAAGAGTCCTGCCATTTGGATCTAATCTTCGAAAATTTGTTTCTTTGTCGAGAGGAGGAGCACGCACCAAATTACTGGATTGGATCTGACGTGCCTGTATCGTCTTCGCACGCATCAGGTGATTTGTTTCAGTTTTTTCTGGTTTTAAATTTTTGCTGCGATGTCGAAGAAGAGTGCTCTCGACGTCACCAAATTGCAATCGTTCGACGCGTCCGATTTCCTCAGTTGGAAAATACAAGTCCAGCTAGGAATGAAGGAACGCGGAATCTTCTACACTGTGCAGAGTGACTTTGCGTCTTCTAGTGAGGGCGTAGACGAATATCAGTGGACCAAGGATGAGGATTTCTGCAGGGACTACCTGTTGAATTCCCTCAATCCTCGGCTCGCACTGACCTACCACGCTTACAAGACTGCAAAGGAGATCTGGGATCGTCTCAACGCGCATTTCCAGAAGGAGGAGGTGTTGTCCAAATCGCTCATTGGGGAGAAGTTTTTCAACTTCCGCCTCAAAGCGAACCTGCCGATCACCTCCCAGATCATAGAGCTGGAGAACCTGCGAAACAAGCTGGAGGACGATCAGTCGAAGATGGACGACAACCTGTTCGTGTACTTGATCCTGAGCAAGCTACCTGCGGAGTGGCTGACATTCAAGACGGAGATGCACAGACGGAAGGAGAAGATTACTCTGGATGAACTCAAAAGGTTCATTCACATCGAGGACCAGAACATCGCTGGAAAGAGCGCGGAGCAGGTTGCTCAGCCCCCACAGGCTGTCAACTTCGTTTCTCGACCTAATAAGCCTCCTTGGAAGCCCCCGGTACCTAAAGTTGACCCTCCTGCCCAGTTAGCTGTCAAGAAGCCTTCTTTCAAAAGGAAGAAGGGTAAATGCAACAACTGCGGCAAATGGGGTCACTGGGCTGCTGACTGTAGGGGTCCGAAGAAGCAAAAGGATGAAACTCCACTTCAGGCGGCAAACATGGTGGTTGATACTTCTGATCCCAAGTCCTTTGTGGCTATGATCGGGAGCAATCACCGCAGTGCGTCTTCTGAGTGGTGGCTGGACAGCGGTGCTACCTGTCACGTTACAAATGACAGAGGTCTTCTCACTGACGTCAGAGCAATCCGAGACAGAGTTGAGAATTACAATGGAGGAGCGACAGTCGTCACTCATGCTGGGACGGCAAAGCTCGTCCTCTCTTCAGGTAAAATTTTAATTTTGCAAAATGTTAAATTAGTTCCTAATTTAATCAAAAATTTAATTTCTATGAGTTTGTTAGATAAGTTCGGAATGTCCTTCACAACCATTAGCGGTAGAATAACACTGTCTGTTAATTCACATTATTTTGATTGCGCTTACTTAATCAATGGAATGTATAGACTTAGCCTAGAAAACGAGTGCATAAATCAAGTGAGTTCGTCTCTGTTAGATCCAAAGCTACTTCACAATAGACTTGGACACGTTCACTACAAGAAAATGCGTGATCTAGCTAAGAGTCACAACATTCCGTTAGATTTCTCTATTCGGTTTAATAGGTGCGAGGTTTGTGCCCAGACTAAAATAACTAGAAACCCTTTCAAAACCATTTCTAGGAGCACACAACTTTTGGAATTGATTCATTCCGACCTCTGTGACTTTCGGAGTCATGCCACTAGAGGGGGAAAGAGGTATCTGATTACCTTCATTGACGATTTCTCCAGATTTTGTCATGTTTACCTATTGAAATCGAAAGACGAGACATTCGAGACCTTCAAAATCTTCAAATCTCGGGTAGAAAACCAGTTGAATCTGAAGATTAAGAGACTTAGAAGTGATCGAGGAGGAGAATACACTGCAACTGGGTTTAGGGAGTTCTGTGCCACTGAGGGCATAATCCTTGAAACTACAGCTCCTTACTCACCCCAATCAAATGGCGTTGTTGAGCGTAAGAATAGAACTTTAACAGAGAAGTTAAATTCTATGCTCCTGACCGCTGGCATGCCCAATTCCTTCTGGGGGGAAGCAGTCCTTACTGCAAACCACATTCTAAATAGAGTGCCTCACTCAAAGCTCAGTTCTACTCCTTATGAGCTGTGGCACGGTCATCCTTGTAGATATGACACTCTTAAGACTTGGGGCTGTATCGCCTATGTGCGTATACAAGACCTTAAAAGACCTAAGGTGGGACCTAGAACGACAACCTGCGTCTACCTAGGCAGTGCAGAAGACAGTGCAGCTGACCGATTTTTGGATCTATCCACTAATTCAGTGATAGAATCTAGAGATGCTATCTTATTTGAGCATAAATTTATCAAAGATCATGGCCTGACCGTTCCTGGATCTACTGACATGATCTCAGAGTCTACGGTAGAACTCGAAGCTGGCCCCTCTGGCACTGCTCCCCAACCTCTAGAGGTCGAACCTGTTCCTCTTAGAGTATCTACAAGAGATAGAATCCCTAAGGATTTTGGTGAGAACTTCGTCACCTACCACTTAGAGGATGATCCATTTTCCTATCAGGAAGCGATGAGATCGAGAGATGTGTTAATGTGGGCAGAAGCCATCGACGATGAGATGAACTCGCTGCTACAAAATAATACCTGGCATCTAGTGGACCTACCAAAAGGAGCTAAAGTCTTGGGATGCAAATGGGTACTGAAGAAGAAACTACATAGCGATGGGTCTATAGCCAGATACAAAGCACGTCTAGTAGCTAAGGGTTATAAACAACAAGTGGGAATCGACTATTTTGATATTTATTCACTTGTGTGTCACCTATCCACCATTAGAATTCTTCTAGCCTTAGCCTCTATCGAGGATTTCATCGTCCATCAGATGGACGTGAAAACAGCTTTTTTGAATGGAGAGCTAAATGAAGAGATCTACATGGCACAACCTGAAGGTTATGTCCATACAGATCTAAAGGATAAAGTGTAAACTCGATAAATCCATCTATGGGCTTAAACAAGCACCTAAGATGTGGCACATGAAGTTTGATCAAGTGGTAAAGAGCTTTGGATTTCAGTCCAGTCTCTCAGACAAGTGTCTCTATTACCGCTCGATGTCAAACCAAACAGTCATCATATGCCTATATGTGGATGACATGTTGATCCTGGGGTCAGACATAGCTGTCGTGAGGGATATTAAGTCCCCTCTCGCCAAAATGTTTGATATGAAGGACCTTGGTCCCGTCGATACCCTACTAGGTATGAGAGTAAGAGTAGACAAGGGATGTGTCACTCTGAGTCAGGCTCACTACATAGAGCAGATTCTAAATACCTGGGGTTATAAAGATTGTAGGCCTGTTGAAACACCCACTGATCTGAATGTCAAGCTGAGTCCGAATGAAGGAACAAGCGTTGACCAAGTCAAGTACTCAAAGATCATTGGAAGTCTCATGTATGCCACAAGCTGCACTAGACCTGACATTGCTTTCTCCGTAAGCATGCTGAGTCGCTTTACCAGTAGTCCAGGCAAAGAGCACTGGGATGCCCTAGATAGGCTGATGAAGTATCTCAAAGGTACTAAAGACCACGCTCTATGCTACACTGGTCACCCTCCTACTTTGGAAGGGTACTCTGATGCCTCCTGATGTTCAGAAGTTTCAAACAGCAAGTCCACAAGTGGATTTATATTCACATTGGGTGGCGCTGCAGTTACTTGGAAGTCTAAGAGACAGACTTGCATAGCTTTGTCGTCTATGGAAGCCGAGTTGTTTGTCTTAGCTTCAGCTGGTGAAGAGGCAGATTGGATCAGGAATTTGATCTTAGACATTCCCTTGTCTAAACTTCAAACCAATTCTTTAAGCCTATACTGTGATAATCAGGCTGCAGTCCAAGTTGTTAAGAATGTCCTTTTTAACACTAAGAGACGACATGTACGACTGAGACACGCCCTATTGAATTATCTTAAAGAACAAGGCGTTATTACTTTGGTCGACGTGCGATCGAAGGATAATCTAGCTGATCCACTGACAAAAGGAATGCCCCGAGACCATTCAATCAAAATAGTGGGGGAAATGGGACTCAAAGCGGTTTGAAACCAGCCTAAGTCCGAATGTTTTGATTCCTTCCTTTGTCAAATCTAGCATATTGTGCTCCGTTGGTGTTTTGGTTGCTGAGTACGAATTTCTGGTTGGTTGTTACATTCCACATTTGATGATAACAACCTCATCCAGATTCGTCTTCCTTAACTTGGAGGAGAGTGTTATTCCACATTTGATAACACGATCTAACCTGTTTTGGACCTTCTCCTGTTGATTGGTTCCATTCCACATTTGATGAGTTCCAATTAACCCTAGAAGAACAGTAACCAGGATATCACACATAGGAACACAGATATAGCTGCGTTTGTCCAGAAGTCTGATATCGTTTCGTTTGGAAACAGTTAATGGACTCTGCGGTTAAAACTGAAATACTCCACAAAATATCCTCTTAAGCATAATTAAGTACTACGTTCTTATAAACAGAACTAGATACATGTACATTTTCCATATCTGAATTCATTCTGAATGAAGTTCTTTGTTGGAAATTACAGGAGCTGCTGCTGCAGGAGGAGCACATGCAGACTGGGATCCTGAGAATGATGACCTGCTGGATGATGACTACTAGAGTATATGTTTGGTTTACTTTCTTTGGCCTAGAGCACTGTTTAGCTCTTTTCCTTTACCTGTTTTGTTTGGACTATTTTTATGCTCTTTTGTTAGTCACGAGACACTAGGTCTTCTGGCACCTATTTCTCTGATTGTACTCTTGACTTTTATGTGATGCTGCTTGGTTTATGCTTTATACTTATGCGTGCATACATACTACTGTCTTCTTTCAGTCCAATATATTATAACAGGTACTTACGGACACGGTTGTGAAATGAGTCGAACTGGTTGAACACTACACACACCAACCCTTTTTTCCAACGTCGGTATACCGCGGACATAGGAGGAGATTGTTAGGTTAATTTAATAATATGTCCGCGCGTGTCAGGACCGACTCGGAACGACCCAACGGGTTACGTGTCACTAGGGTTAGGCTCTACGCTGGAGATACTATAAATACCCATTCCACATGTTGATGAGGTATTGTGGACTATCTTGAGCGGAGCCTCAACAAATATTAGCATAAAAAACATTTTTACACATGCAACAACCATTCTAGAAAATTAGAAGAGCATACTTGGAGTGTTATTTGCCCTGCTTCATCCATTATGCGAACATCAAATTTCTTCACAAGCAACAGATGTTTTATGCCCAAGCATGTAACTCCAATAACATGAATTGTTCAATTTTATGTCTGGCATCATCAACGGAGATACACAACCAGCATAAAAAGATCACGGTTAAACATGATACTTATAGTAATTACCTTGCGAGATACAAAATTTAGGCTCTGTTTATTTCGGCGGTGACGTTTTGGAGCGTTGGGAATAAGAGCGGTGCGAACAGAATAGTGTGAATAGAGGGAGAGGGCAGTTTTGCCGTTGAGAGCAAAAAATGGCGTTTTGGAGCAGTGGGAATGGAGAAAAGAATTTAACCAAATAGATTTTTTCAGCGTTGGCATTTTTTCCCCACTGCCAATGAAGAAAAAACGTCGAAACAAACGGAGCCTTCGTAATAGTAAGAAAAAAATATCTGAAAAGCAATGATCACGGATATCTTCGTGAACAACTTCTTTCCTATCAAGACGGATAAAATTGATGCCCTAAAATTGATGAAATTCTCCACAGATTTTAGCAACATGAAGTGGCATATCATCAATAAAATCATTTAGAATTGATGCCCTTGCCTAAGTCGCCATATCCACACCGACTTTGTCGGCGATCATGACATTTGTGGCTCTCAGCAGGGAAGAATTTTCTATACGTGCAACACATATGGAGCATTGTGCATTGACCTTTTTTTCTCTAAAAAACACAGTTGTAAAATGAAGATCCGTAAATTACAGTTCTATTTTTTTTGTACAATTGCATTTTTATCGATTAATTTTTAGTTCAAAATATACACATATGAATACTTAAAATGATCGTAAAAATACAATAATTTATAATCCGTTAATTAGTTGGTAAAAAAATCTAAATTTAAGCTTGAAATTGTATTTTTATTGAGAAAAGTAAAAAAATGCATCATGCTCATATACGTTCGTATAGAAAATTCTCCCCCTCAGCACAGCATCAGGGAAAGTGTAACGGCAATTGTATAGGTTATCAAACTAGCTCTTGGTAACTAGGCTTCATTTGGCGCGGTGTTTGGAGCAGTCGACGGGAGGAGACGGGCAAACGTTCGAAACAGAGGGGGGAGGCCGCAGCTCGAAATAGAGCGGTTTGCTCCATTTCTCAAGGTGCGGCGGGAGGAGACGCGGCAAACGCTACCGCCGGGTATTTAGTTACCCGCCTTGCGGCGGCAGTTTCCGCAAACACGGCCTCCAAACGCCGCGCCAAATAAAGCCTAAATCATTGACATTTGAAGGCAGGGAATAACAGCGTCCCACTATGCTGCATCTGGTCAAATTCCTTCATCTTACTATGCTTTTTAGGATCCACCTTTATGATGTCCCTGATGAGCCCGAGCACAAGATGGAACTCCAAGTTGTCGGTATAGGCCGGATCTGGAAGCTTTCCGGTCTTCTCGCACTCCAGAAGTGTATCACCCTTCTAGGCCAACATGGCACGCCATGAATAGTTCCAGCGTTGACTGGTCGATGGCAGAATTAAGTAATTAATATAGGGCAATGTTATAGGCAGTCCTATAACAGCTAAATGCAGTCCATTGATATTCACAGTCTAATGAATTTAAGTGTTTTTAGGACTGAGAATGATCATTTTAGGTGTTTTTAGGACTGCGAATAGCCATCGTAGGACTGCTAATACCATCACCCTTAATATATAGGAAGGACACGTGGCTTCCTCCCATAGGAGAAGGCTCCCTATAAATAGCCAAACTTGTCTTCAGGTATGAGTGGAGGCCGAAGGAAAAAGCAGAAGGCCACTTTACAGCTCATGGCAAGGGCTGAATTTTTTGTACGTGATTCGTATCATGAGCATGATGCATGGACATTTTTTCCTGCAAAATTACAGTTGCAAGGTAAGGTTACATTTTTAATGAATTGTATTTTTACATTTATTTTTGCAGCAAAAATATAGTTGTAGATTCGTTAAAAAAACACCTTACAATTTTTTTACAACTGTAACTTACTTTACACAACTGTAATTTTGTGGGAAAAAATGTTCACGCACCATGCTCATGGTGCGAATAACATACAGAAAATTCTCTCCATAGCAAGAGGAGTTGCGAACTCCTTGGATCTCAGGCGGACAGCAAGCATGTGTGAACATCGGTTTGGGCAGACTCAAAGAAGGAGAAAGGGCGGGCTTTAGTTCCAGAGAACTTGTTGTGTTCAGGCGGGCAAGAAGAGCATACAGGAGGCGAGCAAGAAGAGCATACAGAAGGCGAGCATACAAACAGTCTGAGCGCCCTCCGTTGGGTGTGTACAAGTTCTAGTGTGTGAGATCATTTAGTAAAGTGTGCGAGCTCATTTAGTAAAGTGTGTGTAAAAAAAAAGTTACACTTTGGTGTGGTGATGAGTTGTAACACATGGGGGAGTTGTATTGTGGATTTGTAACCTCTATTTGATATATATATATATATATATATATATATATATATACACGGAAATATATATATAAAAGTTTGTTTCTCTTGAATTTTGTTATGCCCACTATCGGCTTCCATCACAATTAACCCAATTGATATATTTGATATAATTCCTTTTTTTCAACGAGGCAAAGAGGGAGGGAAAATAATTATTGGAGGAAAAAAATGAAAAATTCAAATCTTATTTATAAAAATGTGATTTAAATACTTATTTCATTAGTATATAAAAACATTTTTTGCGTCATAAATTCATTTTACACTAAATAATATTATTTAGAATTATTTTTTTATTTTTATGAATAATATTATTTAATGACTTTGCTTTCGCCCGTTAAAAACGAGATGGACAAATACAGGTGATGGGTAAGTGAGTGCAATCAGACTAATTGGGTTATTAGCATATCAATCTTGTTTTCTCATACAATGGCAAAATAAAAATATTAATTGTTTCTTTTAAAAAAGATTGTGAAGACATTCTTTGTGCACTGATAAATAATTTTGTGTTGTAAACAAAATAATAATATTTTTCTTACCATATAACATTATTGTCACAAAATTTAACTTTAGTGACGACAATTATTTTTGTGGTCACTAAATGTAATAATTTAGCGACTGAATTGCTTGTCGATCATTAATTATGTTACACAATTTATAATTTAGTGACCAAATTTAATGTGGTCGCAACAAGCATATCATTAGTGGTAAAAAAAATCATCACAGATGTTTCATCCCTAAATCTCAGTCTTCTTGTAGTGTATATCTCATGATAACGTTGTTGAATCAGAGTCGCCGAAAAACATGATAGTTATCGGATCGACCTAAAAAATTCGAGAAAGCTTAGTCTTGATGCGGATCGCTCGGGTCCTTCGGTAGATTGGGCAAAACGACCGTCTTAGCTCGCTAGCGCCCGAACGTGCAAACAGATAAGGGGGTCTCCGGGGAGACCGAGTCCAAGAGTTGATGACGTGCAAACAGATAAGGGGGCCTAACTTTCACTATGCTTTGAGTTCCTCTACATATTTATCCTTGAGAGAGCGAGGGTGATAGGTCACGCCTCGTTACAGCGAGGGAGGACGAGGGAGAGAGTCTGATGCCTTGCTTTAATGCGGGTTTGCCTCCTGGGTCCAAGCTTTGTCCGTACCGCTGCGGGCCTTCAGCTCCTTGTTTGGCCCGCTAATAACGAGGTCCAAGCCTCCAAGCGGTCTGCGAACATCACACTCCAAGTCTTCAAGCGGTCTGCGAACAGTAAACTCCAAGCCTCCAAGCGGTCTGCGAATAGTAAACTTCAAGCCTCCAAGGCGGTCTGCGAGCAGCACACTCCAAGTCTCCAAGCGGTCTACGAACAGTAAACACCAAGCCTCCAAGCGGTCTGGGAATAGTAAACTCCAAGCCTCCAAGCGGTCTGCGAATAGTAAACTCCAAGCCTACATGCCGGTTTGGGAGCAGCACACTCCAAGTCTCCAAGCGGTCTGCGAACAATAAACTCCAAGCCTCCAAGCGGCCTGCGAATAGTAAACTCCAAGCCTCTAGAAGGTCTGTGAATAGTAAACTCCAAGACTCCAAGGCGGTATGGGAGGACAACACTCCAAGTCTTCAAGCGGTCTGTGAACAGTAAACTCCAAGCCTCCATACGGTCTGCGAATATTAAACTCCAAGCCGCCAAGGCGGTCTGCGAGCAACACACTCCATGTCTCCAAACGGTCTGCGAATAGTAAATGTGAAATTTTTCGAATCTTTATGGAGCAAGCAGGAGCTAGTCAATTTAGAGATAAAAACCAAATCAACCAGAAACAAATGAAGGCAAACAACTGATCTTTATTGATAGCAGTACTTCAATTACAAGGCAAGGCATGTTTGGCGAGACATGATTTCGCCAGCACAAAAAACAAAGGAAATATACAATATTGAAGATAACTTGAGACCGCTCAGACCGTGCGACCTCCCTGCGATCTCGATAGCTGCCAGACCGCTGCTACTCGACGATCACAGAACACCACCTGCTCCCAGCCGCTTACTTCTCCAGACCGCCTGATTCTCCCGAACTCCAGCACCAAACTCCAAGCCGCAGACCGCCCGAACACTTTTAGAGGAGGAGGTGATCACTGCTGCCCACACTATCCGCAGAAGCTGCACAATAGAAGTTCAATCAGGAGACCGCCCGGTCACATAAACACAGACCGCAGGAAAGAAGAAAGTTTAGCTTACGCTTGGTGTGTCTTATTTGCTGCTACAGTGGCCTCCTATTTATAGGCGTGGGACCTGATCCAGTCACCACCCTATGAGATAGGATCACCACCCCCCAGACCGCGCGACCTGACCGGTCACACCGCGCGATCGGCAATATTACTTCTGCTTCATTTTGGTGAACCCGCCAGCTTCAATGTCGCCATGAGAGACCGCCACTCTCACAGCAGACAGCGACTCCACAAGGAGCTCGCCAGACCGCCCGAAGCTATTCACCACTTGTGTTCGCACGAGACCGCGAACACAGTCAGTTCACCATCAGACCGCGAACTCCTGTCCGCATGTCGATCTCCTCCTGAGACCGCGAACAGCAACCAGCTCACATACCAGTCTCTTCCTGAGACCGCGAACTGAGACCGCGCGACTAAGACCCTTAGTCCGCGACTACCACCAGAAAGCCCGGTCAGCTACCAGACCGCATTCTGGAGAAAACCTGGATCAAGCTGTGCGATCACACCAGACCGCCACAGCCTTGAAGAGGACAGCACGCTACGCGATCAGAGACAGACCGCGCACACCTGAAGATGAACAGCCCGCCACGCGATCAGAGACACACCGCGCGATCTCATCTTCAGCCGCCTTGGACCAGAAACCAGCGGCCAAGCCAGGAGACCTCAGCTAGGCTAATACAAGCCAGACCGCAGGGACAGACTGTCAAGTCGTGCGATCACGTCAGACCGCCCGACCTCCTCCCAGACCGCCCAGGTCCAAAAAGCCCTCCAAACTTCCACTTCAACAATTTCAACACTCCCCCTTGAAGTGGAAAGTTGAAACTAGCCCCAGTAGGCTCCTTAGCCGTGTGAACGACCCCTTTGCCAGCGCCTTTGTGAAGATGTCCGCCACGTTGTCCGCACTCCGCACATGCCCGACCGAAAGAGATCCCTCCAGCACCTTCTCCCGTATGAAGTGATGCTCGATCTCGATATGCTTGGTCCTCGCGTGACAAACTTGATTGGTTACCAGTTTGAGAGCACTCTCGTTGTCACCGCGTAGCAGAGTCGGCTCCCGAACCTCCTTGTGGACGTCTCCCACCAATCTCCTAAGCCAGATGGCTTCCTGAGCTGCTAAGGCCGAAGCCTTGTATTCCGCTTCCGTGGTAGAGACCGATACGGAATCCTGCTTCTTGCTGCACCATGATATAGCTGTAGGGCCCGCCATGAAGACGAATCCAGACGTCGACTTCCGATCATCCGAATCTCCCCCGAAGTCAGCATCCATGTACCCGTACACCTCGAAATCCGCATCCCTCCTGTATAGGAGACCAATGTCCGAGGTCGCCTTGACATACTTCAGAATGTTCTTGGCCGCTAGCAGATGAGGTACCCGTGGCTCTGCCATATATCGACTCACTCTGCCAACTGCATATGCAATATCCGGCCTCGTGATCGTCAGATAAATCAAGCTCCCAACTAGAGCTCAGCACACCAACGGATCTTGCATAATCCTCCCCTCATCTTTCCGAAGCTTCATAGCCTTGTCCAGAGGTGTGGAAGTGCACTTCCCTTCCTTCATGCCGAACCGCTCCACGATCCGCTCCGCATATCCGGCTTGGGTCACCAGCACTCCACCTTCCTTCCTCTGCACCTCAAGTCCAAGGAAATGGTGAAGCTCACCTAAGTCCTTCATCTCGAACCTGATAGACAGCTCGGCCCGAAGCTGCGCTACCTCCTCCTTCGAGTTCCCCGTCACGATCATATCGTCGACGTATAACAGCACGATGACCTGAAGCTCCCCGCTCTTCTTGACGAACAAGCTTGAGTCTGAGTCTGAAGCAACAAATCCACAGAATAGGAGATATTCTGCGATCTTCCCGTACCACGCCCTCGGCGCTTGCTTCAACCCGTACAGTGCCTTCTTCAGCTTACAGACATGCTCCGGAAAATCTTCAGACACAAAACCTGGTGGCTGGACCATGAAGATGTCCTTATCAATCTCGCCGTACAAGAAAGCGTTCTTGACGTCGAGCTGCCAAATCTCCCATCCACTGAACGCCGCCAAGGCAATGATGAACCGAACTGAAGTCATTTTTGCCACCGGACTGAATGTCTCATCGTAATCTTCACCGTATTGCTGCGAGAACCCCCGAGCTACAAGACGAGCCTTGTACCGCTCGATGCTGCCATCAGCCTTCTTCTTAAGCTTGTAGACCCACTTGCATGTAACAGGAGTAGTGCCCTTGGGCTTGGGCACAAGAGACCAGGTCTCGTTCTTCTCAAGAGCTGCCATCTCTTCTTGCATTGCAACATCCCACTCCTTCACACCTCTGGCCTTCTCAAAGCTCGACGGCTCCCTCTCATCCAAGGGACCAGCAAAGAAACATGAGACGAAGCTCACTGCATTTCCTCCTGTATAGCGATCAGGGGCGACGATCGCTCACTTCGATCTCCTAAGCTCCTTCCCCTGAACCGCATTATCTTCAGTTGCTTCTTCCCTAGCTCCTCTTCCAGACGTGCTAGGAGCATCGCTCCCCCTGCTCCCTGAACCAGAAGCCTCCGTCTCAGAACTAGAAGGAGATGGTCCACCTGGCGACACAGGTAGCACCACTTGAAGATTTTCCACAGCTTTCTCCGGCACCTCCACCCTGCTCTCTGGTAACTCCACATCAGAAGACCCCTTGTACGATGTCACCTCATCGAACACGACGTCGCGAGATACCACAAATCTCCGCGTCTCCGGGTCCATGCACTTCCAGCCTTTCTTCCTCTCATCGTATCCCACGAAGACTAGCTTCCTTGCTTTCGCATCTAGCTTCGTCCGAAGAGCATCTGGAACATGTACGTAGCAGGTGGAACCAAACACCCGAAGGTGTGCCACGCTTGGCTTCTCTTTGAACATCATCTCATGTGGAGTCAGCATGTTGATGGGGCTCAAAGGCATCCTGTTGATGACGTAGGCAGCACAAGACATTCCCTCCGCCCAGAAGGACTTTGGGATACTCTTAGCATGCAGCCAACACTTGCAGGTCTCCGTCAGATGACGGATCTTTTGCTCTGCAACTCCGTTCTGTTGTGGAGTATGTGCACAAGTGAGCTCTCTCCGGATGCCTGCCTTTCTGCAAAAAGTAGAGAACTCACTGGAGGTGAACTCCCCTCCGTTGTCAGTCCTCAACTTCTTCACCCGCAGTCCCAGCCGGCCCTCCACGAGCTCCTTGAACTCCAAAAACTTGGCAAACGCCTCCGCCTTCTCCTTCAGGAAAAATACCCAGACATATCTGGTGTAATCATCGATTAGCACCAGCATATATCTGCTGCCTCCGAGGCTTGGGGTAGCAGTAGGTCCCATCAAGTCACCGTGGATGCACTCCAACGGCACACTACTCCTTGTCTGCGACTTGTCAAACGGTAGTCGATGAGATTTGCCGAACTGACATCCCTCGCACACATGACCTTCTCCGTAGGAGGATAGACTTGGCAGGCCCTTGACCAGACCTCTCACCGCCATTGCTTTCAGCTTGTCCATTCCTACGTGCCCCAACCTCTCATGCCATATAACGGCACCATCATTCGTCTTCATCTTGTCGACGTAGGAACTTGTTGATAGAACAAACAAGTCCTTTGCCCGTCTCCCAACATGGACGACTTCCGCCTTTACGCCCTTAACATTGCGTAGAAACTTCACTTCTGTTGGGCCGAACAGAACGTGATACCCATCGTCTACAACGTTGGTCACGGAGAAGAGGTTTTTCTTCATACCGGGCACGTGATAGACACTCTTCAAAGTAAGTGGCCCTCTATCACTGCCCAAGGAAACAACCCCAACCTTCTCTACTGGATGCACAGTATTATCAGCAGTAATGATTGCATTGTTACCTGTATAGGGCTGTGCAGAAGAAAGCTTGGTCCCGTCTCCGGTGAGGTGATGACCACACCCCGAGTCCACGATCCAGTCCTCCAGATAGTTGATAGGAGCAGAAGCTCCAACAGAAGCCGAGAAGGCTCCTCCCCAACCTCCTTGAATGTTCCTGGCCTCAGCTTCCTCCTTCTCCGCAGCATGCCCAGCTTGGGTGACCACCTTGCAATCCTTCCTGATGTGGCCAAACTTGCCACACTTGTAGCACTTCGGACCTTCTCCCTTCTTCTTCCCGTCAGCCTTGGGAGTATACCCCCTTTCCTGCTGCCCAGAGGTTGAAGGCCCATAGCCAACTCTAGCGGTTTTCTTCTTCTTGTCCCACTTCTTCTTCTTCCCCGAAAAGAGAACTTCGCCATCTCCCCCAGCCACCGACACCCCCGCCATCTGCCTTGCCAAACTTTCTTGCGATGCAAGCAAGTTCTCCAGCTCCAACAGAGACGGCTGATTTTCCCATCCCTGCACCGACGTCACAAAGGCAACATATTCCTTCCGCAAGCCGCGGATGATGTGCCTCTTCAGTTTTGCCTCAGAGATAGGCTCATCCGGATCCAAAGCTGAGATTTCAGCGCACAAGTTCTTCAGCTTCAGAAAGAAAGTGGAGATAGAAAGATCACCCTGAGCCGACCTTGCCAGCTCATTCTCCAAGAACTGCAGTCTTGCTACATTCTTCTTGTTAAACAGCCCATCCAGGGCTCTCCAGATCTCCGCAGCTGATCCACACCCCAAGATGTGATCAAATAGGTCAGGTGAGATTGCCCTCTTCAGAGTGAACTCTGCCTTCGCATTCGTCCTCCTCCAAGTTCTCACCTCAGCTCCATTATCCCTTGCCGGGACAACTTCTTGCGTCTGATCTCCTCCAACAACTTCCCAAAGGTCCTCACCAACAAGATAGCTTTGCATACACGACTTCCACTTCTTGAAGTTAGTCGATGTAAGCACCTCAATCCCAAGACCCTTTGCAAATCCATCTTCCATTGTCCTTCCACTGGTTCCTTCTTCACAAAGGCGATGGCTACTCTAAGTTACTCACTGCTTAACCACTCCAACCTCCCTCTGATACCATGTGAAATTTTTCGAATCTTTATGGAGCAAGCAGGAGCTAGTCAACTTAGAGATAAAAACCAAATCAACCAGAAACAAATGAAGGCAAACAACTGATCTTTATTGATAGTAGTACTTCAATTACAAGGCAAGGCATGCTTGGCGAGACATGATTTCGCCAGCACAAAAAACAAAGGAAAGATACAATATTGAAGATAACTTGAGACCGCTCAGACCGCGCGACCTCCCTGCGATCTCGATAGCTGCCAGACCGCTGCTACTCGACGATCACAGAACACCACCTTCTCTCAGCCGCTTACTTCTCCCGACCGCCTGATTCTCCCGAACTCCAGCACCACAACTCCAAGCCGCAGACCGCCCGACCACTTTCAGAGGAAGAGGTGATCGCTGCTGCCCACACTATCCGCAGAAGCTGCACAATAGAAGTTCAATCAGGAGACCGCCCGGTCACATAAACACAGACCGCAGGAAAGAAGAAAGTTTAGCTTATGCTTGGTGTGTCTTATTTGCTGCTACAGTGGCCTCCTATTTATAGGCGTGGGACCTGATCCAGTCACCACCCTATGAGATAGGATCACCACCCCCCAGACCGCGCGACCTGACCGGTCACACCGCGCGATCAGCAACATTACTTCTGCTTCATTTTGGTGAACCCTCCAGCTTCAATGTCGCCATGAGAGACCGCCACTCTCACAGCAGACAGCGACTCCACAAGGAGCTCGCCAGACCGCCCGAAGCTATTCACCACCTGTGTTCGCACGAGACCGCGAACACAGTCAGTTCGCCATCAGACCGCGAACTCCTGTCCGCATGCCGATCTCCTCCTGAGACCGCGAACAGCAACCAGCTCACATACCAGTCTCTTCCTGAGACCGCAAACTGAGACCGCGCGACTAAGACCCTTAGTCCGCGACTACCACCAGAAAGCCCGGTCAGCTACCAGACCGCATTCTGGAGAAAACCTGGATCAAGCTGTGCGATCACACCAGACCGCCACAGCCTTGAAGAGGACAGCACGCCACGCGATCAGAGACAGACCGCGCACACCTGAAGATGAACAGCCCGCCACGCGGTCAGAGACAGACCGCGCGATCTCATCTTCAGCCGCCTTGGACCAGAAACCAGCGGCCAAGCCAGGAGACCTCAGCTAGGCTAATACAAGCCAGACCGTAGGGACAGACTGCCAAGTCGTGCGATCACGTCAGACCGCCCGACCTCCTCCCAGACTGCCCAGGTCCAAAAAGCCCTCCAAACTTCCACTTCAACAATTTCAACAGTAAATTCCAAGCCTCCAAGGCGGTCTGCGAGCAACACACTCCAAGTCTCCAGCGGTTTGCGAATAGTGCTCCTCAAGTCTCCAATCTCCAGAGAGAGAGAGAGAGAGACTCCAGCTCACAGGGCCCTCCAATGAATAGCCCAATGAGTTTATTTATAGTTTCTTGGAGGGGCGGGCCGGTAAATTTATCCGTTATTTACCGGACCGGCCAATAGAAGGGCTCAGCTTGAGGCACACTGATCACCAATTCTTTGGAAAAGACGGGACCGCCCCCATCCTGCTTAGGGTTCCAAAGAGAGAGAGAGTGAGAGGGAGGCGGCGGTGGGCGGCCGCCGGAGGAGGTGGCGGCCGCCCCCGCCTAGCTCGTTGCCCGGCTGAGGGGACGGCCAGACAGGGCAGCGGGCCCTTGCGAGGGCCGGTGTGGCGCCGGGCGGCCGACCCTAGCGAGGGCCGGTGCGGCACCGGGCGGCCGACCCTTACGAGGGCCGGTGCGGCGCCGGCTCGGCCGGCCCTTGCGAGGGCCGGCGCGGCGCTAGGACGACCAACCCTTGCAAGGGTCGGCGCGGGCGGATGGCCCTTGCGGGGGTCGGGGCGGGAGGTCGGCCCTTGCAGGGGTCGGCACGGGCGGTCGTCCCTAGCAGGGACCGGCGAGGGCGGCCGACCCTGCGAGGGCCGGCGAGGGCGGCCGGCCCAAGCAGGGGCCGACCCTTGCGAGGGTCGGCACAGGCGGCGACCGACCCATGAGGGGCCGACGACGCGGTTACGTGTGGGGGGGCCGATCACGTGCACGAGCGATTCAGCGCGCCGATCGTGCATTCGGTGCTGGAGTTTCCATGGGAGGATTATTTTTCTCTATGGGGAGGATCCTCCAAATATTGCACTTCCTTTATTCTTGGTCCTTCCATAAGTGTGGACTTCTTATTTATTGGGCTTGACCCCATCATTTACCCCCAAAGCTTTCGGAGCCGAGTATCAGAATAAGAGGGTCTCGAGAGCTTTTAACTTTTTCCCTCGAGATGGCAGGCGGTGCTGAAGGAAATCGAGGCGGCGCGTCGGCGACCGACAACGTACATGAACAGATCGAGAGCATGTGAAAAAGGGGCGCACGGACATGCGTGTGGAGCACACGCCGGAGGACGCGTGCGCGTGCTCGCCCCAAGACGCACGCGTACGACGTGCATGTGCGCGCTGCCTGCATACGTGCGCTACCCGCGCGCGCAGCCTACGCGCAGTTCGCACGCGGCTGGCACGTGTTGCCCCGCGCACGCTGCGTGTGCATGCTGCCCGCGCGCGGGGTGCGCGCGCTATCCATGCGCGGCGCACGCACGCTATCCATGCACGTCGCGCGCGCGCTATCCATGCACTGGGCACGCACTGTCCGCGTGCGCGCGGGTGTGCGCTGTGAGCGCGTGCTGTGAGTGTGCTACGCGTGCGTGGTTGTGGCGATCGCGCGGGCCCTGCGCGCCTTTGCTACTGCGGACGTTTTGTCTAGCCATTTTGTTTTTGGTTCTTTTTGCGCATACTCCGAGGCGTGTGGTGAAGGGCAAGCCGATGAGGATGCGGCCGACCCTCACGGAAGAACAAGTTGCCTCCTGGAGGGTGCTATATAATATATCTGCAGCGATCGAGATTAGGACGCCCAATGACCGCCATCACAAGAATTCTGAGAACAGAATTCATACATCATTCTTTCTTCTCCTTCTCTTTCTTTTTCCTGTAAAAGAGTTTTATTAATCCCTCTTCAAAGGATTTAGTGGTTCAAGATCTCCTTATCAAAAGATCTGGTGGTTCAAGATCTCCTTATTAAAAGATCTGGTGGTTCAAGATCTCCTTATCAAAAGATTTGGTGGTTCATGATCTCCTGATCAAAAGATCATTGGTTCTAAGAGTCTCCTTATCAAAAGACTTAGGCACAATGGTGCATTCCTACCAGGTGGTAGAAGAGAGGACTACCCACATTTTGGGGAGCCTCTATAAAATTCATTGTGTCTGTGATGTGATTTTCTTTGTTGTCCAGTCTTTTATTCTGCACTTTATTTCCTGCATTCTTTATTCTGTCTGGTTTGTTAAGCATAACTCCTTAGAGTAATTTATTATTAAACACAGTTAGGATAGAAATATTTTAAAACTCTATTCACCCCCCCCCCCCCCCCCTGTAGAGGAATCTTAAAGGCACACTGTGCACTTTCAAAGAGTATTTTGTTGATGTGCCTGCAAGTGGAAGTAGGCAAATCAGGAAAAGTAAAAGACGCTCTGTTGACCTTGAAGAGCAAAAAGCTAAAAGGAGGAGAATGAAAGAAGTTAAGAAAAATCCTAACTTTGAAGAGTGGAGCCCTTGCTCAAGGGACATCATCATGAACACCCGGAACCTATATCAGCAGGGAAAGCAAGATATGGGGACCTTCTACAGCTCTGAGGAATGACAAAAATATGAAATATGTGAAGCTGAAAGAAGGGATTATTGAAACAATATCAAAATGGGAGAAACTTCAGTTCCTGCACATGCACCTCTCAGATATCACCCAAGCCCTATAACTACTTTGAAAGACAAAAGCAGAAACAGGCTGAAGCTGAGAAAGCAAGGAAGGCAGGATCATCTGGAAAAGACAAGATGTTCAAAAGGATTGAAAAGAAGAAAGATTCTAGAAATCACTTGCACACTTCTATGTTTTACATTTTTTGTATCTGATATACATTGTTAATGTATTGGACCATCGTTAATTAATATATGCAGTGATCAAATGCCTAACGTATTGTCAATAATTATATTTGTTAATAAGGCCTACCTATACTTATAAGTTCTGGCTTCTTCAAATAGGGGGAGATATTTGGGTATTATGCCTTCAATGTCTCTAGATTTAAAGAAGGAACACAAGTATAGATAAGCTAAGTTATTTTTGATGTTGTGTTTAAGTTCATGTTATGACAGATACATCAAAACTATATCACCAGTATATAAACGATAAAGTAATGAAAATTAACTAAGTAAAATATCGTCTCAAGACTCAGCAGAAGAATCAAGGAGAAAAATATCATATCGTCGAAATAGTTTCGACGATATCGTCTTGATGTAGACACATCGTCTTAAAGGTTGTAGAAAGCTTGTCGTGGATAAAATTAAGTTCAGATGACGACGACATCGTCTTGAAGAAAGCTTGTCGTGGATAAAGCTAAGTTCAGATATCGACGACATCGTCTTGAAGAAAGCTTATCGCAGATAAAGCAAAGATGTCTCTACGATATCGTCTTGAAGAAGAAACTCAACCTTAAAAGCTAAAAGATATAACTCCTTAATTCATAAAGAAAGGGTCACATGGACACACATCGGCTTGAAGACCTCATGTTATCTAGAAGATCAAGATGACATCGTCTTGAAGCAAGACAGTCAGCCTAAAGAATAAGTCTAAGTCAACATCTCGACGATGTCGTCTAGAAGATCAAGACGATATCGTCCTGAACAAAGACAGTCAGCTTGAAGAACAATTCTAAGTCTTATTCAAAGCAACATCTCGACGATGTCGTCTAGAAGAAGTAAGACCGTTGAGATATCAAGTAGAGTCGTGAAGAAGGAAGAATGTCGATGATATCGTCGTAAAGAATATCTGTCGTGTACACTGATCAAGACGATATCGTCTTGAAGGAGAAACATCATCTTGACAAGTTGCAGAGCAGCATTTAATGTGCATACATTCTTGGAAATGAATAATCAGGGAAAGTGCACGCCACCTATCTTGCGCACAAACCAAGGAGCAATAAATAATATATTCTCAGCAGAATATGATCGTTACACAATACTTAAGAAAGAAATTTATTATTTCTATATTCTGCAAGTTTTAAGAAATTATGATAAAGAATTGTCAATTCTGCAATACGTTTTCAAACGAAAAAATTAATTATGGAATAATCGTTAAGAAGTTTTATGTGTTGGATAAGAGTTGTTTGGTGGTATAATGGGGAAATGATGCTAAAAGGGGCTGATTAGTTTTCTTCGAGTACCTCTGAAAATAAGATTAAATGTACTAAGAGTGTAAAACTACATGAGAAATTTTTCCGCCCAAGCTCCTTTCTGAAATTTAGATTTGGGATTTCCGAAGGGACGAACAATGGTGATTAAAACTAAAAAAAATCAAAGAGGTGTTGAATTGTCAATTTTTGCTTACTCCATTGAGAAATTTTTGCGTCAGATAACTGGAGAAATGCTGAGCCTATAATAGTGCGCCACATGTATAGAACTTTTTAGATAAATGTAGGCGCCGATAAATCTCAACTCGCTCGGCATTAATCCCTGCTAGGCCGTGAGCCTGGACGAAAATATCTCTCTACTCCACAAAACCCTTCCAGCCACCCCCCTTAAACTCCGGCGGCCAAGGAGTTCTAGCGGAATGCAGATTCGCGTCAAGTGCAGCTGCGGGGAAGACGAATGCCGGGAATGGGCTATCATAGAGGTGCAAGGCGTTGTAGAATCTCAGCCATCCATTGAAGAACATCTCCACAATCACGAGATCGGCCGCCTCTGCTGCATCTCCGAGGTTATCTTCTTAGAGTTTCCTCCCCTAAATCCAATACCAAAAATTTCATCTCTCTACTCTCTCCAACCGTTCAGGGAAACTATACCTTCACCATCGGTTACCACGAGCTCTCTGGAACCAAAATGCCACTAAAAAAGCCATTTCTCGTGCTGAGAAAGAGGAAGGTTGAAACTGTGGGCGAGCCCAATTCTGCCGTAGAATTGGAAGTCGTCGGAATTATCCGTCATCGGATTCTCTTCAAAACCCGCCCTAAGGCTCTAATTTCAAGTACGAGTTTCGCCTTTTAAATGTTTGATGAAATTCCTCACAGAAACAACAGCAACTGAACTTGTTCATGTTTCTTGCAGAGCCGCAGATTAAGGATAAGAAGCCTGTTTAAGTATGCGAAGACACTGTATTCATCCAAATTTGGTCTGCAGGATCTATACTTATATCCAGGACAGCGCTTTTTGTGTGTTATGACTGCAGTTATTTGCTCAATTCTAGGCTTAAAAATTAAACTTTTGAGTATGCAAGTGAGAGACACGGGGCTAACCGCAATAGTATCCCGATCGTGATAATGCACGAGCCCCCTGTGCCCCGCTCGACAGCACCCCAACCCGACATTGCCCTGACGCGACGGCGCTACCGCCACTCGCAAACCCCTAAACGCTATATTCCACCCGCCGCGTTTGTTGTGTGCACGGTGTTTGCGAGCGGCGGGAAGAGCACATTTTTTTATTGTAGGGAGAGGAGTTTGCGTACATACGAGAGAAAAATCACATAAATTTAAAAAAAAAAGAAATTTTATAATAAATAGGGGTAAAATAAAAAAAAGTTAATGTTTCACCAAATTGTGCTTTTCCCTTTTTTTTAATATAGCATATACACTATTTTCATTTTTGGCCGAATATCTAAATTAAGTCTTAAACTTTAGCCTATATTTGAAAAATGTAGTTGATTTTTTTTTCATATTCCTAAAAATTTATGTTAAACTTGAAATAGGTCTTTCCTCAATTTTTCATTAAATTTGATGATGTGATCGGTGATATTCAAAAAAAATTTCCAATGTGGGCAGATCTAAAATAACAACACTCAAGCCTTTATCCAATCATAGTGGGGGTCGGCTATATGGGTCCTTTGTCGCCATTGCGCCCTATCTTTAATCATGGGCAAATCTAAAAACTTGAAAAAAAATATTTTGCACGAGAAAGTTCAAACTTTTATGGTCATGGTTCCACAAAAAATACTAGTCCAAGTTACCATAGGCGGACCCAAGATCAGACACACCCGTGCACGTGCCTGAGTGTGTTTTTTCAGAATCTCGCCTGGTGGCGTTGCCCTGGCTTTTTCCCTCTTATTTTTCCCCTCTCGTAGAACAGAAGTGCAGAACGGCTGAAAGCGAAAACTGTATTCCAGAATCTAGAGGTGAGAGACCCGAGCAGGAGCAGAGCGGTCTTCTTCTAATCTTCTTCCCCTTCTGTTCTTAATTCTTATTTCCTGAGTTCGTCTTCGAGGAGACGCGAGGGCCGTGACCCGCGGCGGCGAGGCTAGCGACGGACCAGGGGATAAGCTTGATCATGCGATTTTTCTTCTTTCCTTCGGCTTCGAGGCTTCGAGGTGACGAAGACGATGAGCAAGCTTCTCTCCTGAGTCCTAAGCTACTTCGTCAGTTACTTCGGCCATCGAGATGGAGATTGGAGACTTCGAGTTCCTTTGGGCTTCGGCAGCACCGCAACAAGGTATTTCGGGCTCCTCCCTTCAGTTTTGTCAACATTCATTGTCACTTGACAATGAATTTCATTCCCTATTCCAGATTTTCAGTAGTGTTTGGTTCTAAATTTTAATAACCGAAGTTTCTTCTCACACAGTCAACATTAGGGCGGGTTCTTGACTTCTGTAGTCCTGATTCTTCAGCAATCAGCATACGGGGGTTAAGGGAGAGGGATTTCAGTTTTCTCATAAATGTAGGAAAAGAGATATTCAGTTCAATGTGAGTGGGAGAGGGATTTTTTTTTTCAAATTACTGATTTTATAGATGTTCTCAATTTGTTTTTACTTTCCCCCCCTCAAAATTCATAGCTTATAGAATGTATTTGAGTTTAGGATTTTAAATGTTTCCAACAACTGTAGTTTAATTGTTATTGTAAGGACAATATGAGAAATTTAGGAGTTTCCGGCAATCAAATTCCATCTTTCGGGTTTGTGAAACATCACCCTCCAAGATTTTATAATTTAGCGCCTGTTTGGGATGACTTTTCAGAAAGGAGGAGTGGTGGCAAAATGATGGTAGGATAAGGTGCTTTTCGAAAATGTCTATTGCAAAAGGAGATCTGTTTGGGTGAACTCCTTTTGCAGAGATTTTCAAAAATGAGAAGCACCATATAAACTGTTTGGCAAATCTCCGTTGTGGTGACTTTTTTATTAAAAATGAAAGCCCGGGCAAAAAAATGCGCGCCCGGGGGAAAATGAGCGCCCGAGCGCGAATTTTTTACCCAGACGTGCAATTTTTGCCCGGGCAAGCATATTACGCCCGGGCGCACATATTTCGCCCGGGCGAGCATTTTTCTCCCGGGCGCGCATTTTTCTTCGGGGTACGCATTTTTTGTCCCGGACGCGCATTTTTCGCCCAGGGGGCGCATTTTTCGCCCGTGCTCTCATTTTTTGCTGGTGCGCGCATTTTTTGCCGGTGCTCGAGCTAGAGAGAGGATGACAAGAGATTTAAGCCAAGTTAAATGCATAAAAGATGAATCAGATACGGTTTTGACGGATGATGTGGCTATTAAGGAGCGATTAAAAGATATTTTTATCAACTATACAATGAAGGGAAAAACAATGAACGGAACTTGGAAGAGTTAAATAAATCGGAGGAGTATAGAAACATAACTTTTTATCGTAAAATTCAAGCATCAGAGATAGATGACGCTCTGAAGAAGATAAAAAATGGAAAGGCGGTTGGGCCAGGCGATATACCCATTGAAGTATGGAAATTCTTAGGGAGAGAATGAATTTTATGGCTTATAAGTTTCTTCAATAAGGTACTAAAGACAAAGAGGATGCCAGACTAATGGAGAGAGTATTTTAGTAGCTTTGTATAAGAATAAAGGAGATATACAAAATTGTGTCAATTACAGGAGAATTAAATTAATGAGTCATACTATGAAACTATGAGAACGTGTAATAGAGAGAAGAGTTAGCCGAGAGACTAGCATCTCAGAGAATCAATTTGGATTCATGCCAGGGAGGTCAACCATGGAAGCTATACATCTCTTGAGGATACTCATTGACAACTATCAGGAAAGACAAAAAGATTTGCATATGTTGTTTATTGATCTGGAGAAGGCTTATGATAGAGTTCCAAGAGAGGTCTTGTGGAGAGTCTTAGAAAAGAAAGGTGTAAATGTATCATACATTGACGTAATCAAAGATATGTATACAAATTCAGTGACCAAGGTGAGGACATCTGGAGGATTAACACAGGAATTCCCTATCGTCGTTGGCTTACATCAAGGGTCAGCTTTATGCCCTTATCTCTTTACCCTTATCTTAGATGAACTCACCGGACATATCCAACAAGCACTACCTTGGTGTTTATTATTTGCAGATGATATTGTTTTGTTCGATGAGACGCGCGAGGGTGTAAACGCGAAACTTGAATCTTAGCGGGACACTTTAGAAAAGAAGGGTTTTAGGTTGAGCAGGACAATGACAGAGTATATAGAGCTTAAATTTAGTAGTGCAAGAAGGTCGGATGACTCCGTCATTAAATTGGGTGACCAAGATATTTCTCGCAGTGAGTGCTTTAAATATCTGGGATCGATAATTCAAAAAGATGGAGGTGTAGATAAGATGTTATACATAGAATTCAAGCAGGTTAGTTGAAGTGGAAAGGCACGTCTGAGATCTTATGTGATCATAAAGTACCATTAAAACTTAAAAGACAAGTTTTATTGTACTGCAATTAGGCCAACAATGCTCTACGGTTCTGAGTGTTGGGCAGTGAATGG
Source organism: Dactylorhiza incarnata (assembly GCA_033032865.1). Classification (NCBI taxonomy): domain Eukaryota; kingdom Viridiplantae; phylum Streptophyta; class Magnoliopsida; order Asparagales; family Orchidaceae; genus Dactylorhiza; species Dactylorhiza incarnata. The sequence continues at coordinate 907,512 of JAWHQI010000017.1, read as the reverse complement.
TGTACATGAGCAAAAAATGAGAGTTGCGGAGATTAGAATGCTTAGGTGGATGTGTGGTCACACGAGACCGGATAAAATTAGAAATGAATGTATCAGGGATAAGACAGGAGTGGCGCCAATTGTAGAGAAGATGCGAGAAGCTCGTTTAAGATGGTTTGGACATGTACATAGGAGACCATTAGAGACACCTGTTAGGTGTTGTGAGAGTTTAGTTACTAGACATGTTAAACGGGGGAGGGGTAGACCAAAAAAGATTTGGAATGAAACTATAAGGAAAGATATGATGTACTTAGGTATTAATGAGGCTATGATTAAAGATAGGGCGCAATGGCGACAAAGGATCCATATAGCCGACCCCACTATGATGGGATAAAGGCTTGAGTGTTGTTGTTTAACTGAAGTTTGAAATAGATTCTTAAATTTGTATTTTCTTATATTGCTCCTAAAATATTAGGTAAAGTGAAATGAGTCACAAATTTTCGTGAAGTTTTTAATAATTTTAGATGATAGTAACAAACAATGTTGTAACGCTAATATAGATATTTTGTCTAAATTGTATCTTGCTTAAAATGTATGCTAACTTTTAAATGTTGATTAATCATGATTACATATATGTATTATAAATTTATATCAGTTGATTGCCTTAAGAAGTATTACTACATAATAGAGCATTGAGATATAAATATAATTTTATTAAAATTACTTGCATTTGAGGCACGGTGTCCTCCATGCACAAGGCTAGACAAAGACACTCCTCCTTTAGTGGTGACGAACAAGGCCTGGGCCTGGGTAGGCCCAATCCACTCCCAGGCCAGGCCTTGGGGCCTAAACAAGCCCCCATTTTGGCCAGAAGCTTGGCCCAACCAGGCTAAGCCCGGGCACCAAGCTTGGCCTAGGCCTAGAGCAGGCATGGCCCTGGGCCAAGCCTTAGGCAAGATTTACCAAGTGTAAATGCGGGATTTAATATTGGTCTAGCAGCAGGCCTAGGCTGCTAGGCCTGCCCATGCTACCAGACGAGTCTTTTTTAATGTTTTTTTAAATCAAGTTATTAAATATAATAATTAATATATTTATGCAGGTTGGGCCCGACCTGGGCCTGGCCTGACCTGCAAGGCCTAATCAGGCCCACTTTAGATGGAGGCCTGAGCCCGGCCTTGCAATAGCCAGGCTTGCGCCCAGGTGGAGGGAAGGTCAGGCAGGCCCAGGCTCGACCTGAGCCTTTTAGACACGCCACTCTACTCACATGCAAAAATATATTAATTTTACTTTCGATTGAATGAAATTAGTTTAGTGGAAGAGGAAAACTAAGAAACTTAAAAAGATGACATGCATCCAACTTATGATATGTATTTAGCGAGAAATCCAACATGTGTAAAGTATCATGACGCCAAGAGCTAGTTCACCTCCTCGGGACACCTCGATGATCTAAGCAGAACAACTCGGTGACCATACCAGAATAACTCGTCAATCTCGTTGGGTAATCTTGACACCTCAACAGGGCAGCTTGTCGACCTCGTTGGGTCACCTCAATGGCCTCAGTTGCCCATTTACCTCAACGGGTCACCTGACAACCTCAACTCGGCAATCCCAACAGAACAACTAGCATACCTCGCAGCAAGAGAAACTCGTTGTAAGACACCCTCAGGAACATGCATGGACAAGTATTGGATTTTATCGCACACCACCACTAACCTGCAACGATAGAGTGTCTGGTGGAAGAGCAGAGGTATGATCGTCTCACCTCTCCTTCGTCATTCACTCCCAATGCTACGAATCAACAGTGGTATTCAACGAATGACTATCACATCACAATTAGTTTTTGTATAAAACAGAGTAAAGCGGAAGTATCAATGTTGCGAAAGTATGGATGTAGTGGAAGTCTAATATCCATCCACGCAGTACATCACATAATAAATAGTAAGAGAAATAGACAAAATATGTAACCATAGAATATGAAAACCTAATAGTCCAAGTACAAGGTATATAAATAAATTGTGACCCAGCTTCTAAAATATACGTCGACCGGATAATAAAAAATAAAGCTAGCGGGTAGTCTACTCAACTTTTAAGCTCCTCAGCAGGTCCTCGTCCATGAGTCTTCAATCCTACTCTGTCGGGTACATCTAAAAGGGGGGACATCCACTGACGGGTTAGTTATATAATACTAAGTGACTCCCTTCTCTCCCCGGAGCCTATATGATCACGGAGAGACGAGCCAATATTCATCTAGTAAGTGTCCAGATGGCACAAATTTATATATATATATATATAGTATGAATAAATATTAAGTATCAAAAGTGTAGGAAGTATTACACAGTGAATGAATGCAGAATAATATATTGCTATCTAGGTACTACCCTAATTGTGTCTTATCAATCTCATATATCACTTTCCTTGTATTTACATGTAATGTCAATATACTATGGAGTAAAATGTATAAAGAGGAACAACATATCTAAGTTTTATTATCATTCAAGTAATCACATATTTCGATCATCATATCAACATTCAAGCATCAAAAGTCCATGTTGACAATCGATAACACAACACCTCTTTTTGTGGGTAGCGAATCATATATGCCGAAAATTAAAAATCAAAACAGCAAAAAACCACACCTATTTTGAATCTCACCAAATGGTTTGGTTGTGGTGCGATTTTGGTTATTAAAAAATTATATAGCTTGCAGTGCGGTTCAGTTTTTCAATAGGCAAACTAAATAAACCACACCGCAACGCGAATAATATAAATAAAATTGTTAGAGGCTCGTATCATAGGCTCTCATTTATAAGAAAGTCAGGCGACAGTTGCTCACATGCACCACTCCCCCCACTATTTTGGTAAGAGAAAGTGGGAGGGCAAGGCCGGAACAGCCGCCCGGGACCGCGACGACGCCGCCCCCTCCCGTCAGCAAGAAAGGTCGCGTGACCGCACCCCCTAGGGGTACGGTCGAACCGCACCCCCTAGGGGTACGGTCGAACCGCACCCTGTGCGGGGCGCGGCCGAGCCGCCTGCGGCCGCACCCCCCCCCCGGGGTGCGGCCGGGCCACACCCCCCCGGGGTGCGGCTCGGGACGCACCCCCCTTGGGGTGCGGCCACGCCGCACCCTCGAGGGGTGCGGCTCGGGCCGCACCCCCTTGGGGCGCGGCCAAGCCGCACCCTTGCGAGGCGCGGCCGAGCGGCACCACCCCAAGGGTGCGGCCGATCCGCACCCCTCCCCGTAAGGGGATGTGGCCGCCTTCTCCCCCCCCCCCCCCCCCCCCCCCCCCCCCCCTCTTTTTCTCTTCTTTGCAGGGGGGCTCGCGAGGAGCCCTGCCCGGCACGCTACTCGTCAGGTACTCGGACCCCGGGACATTTCCATGTTCATTATGGGCTCAGAACGCCTCCGCGCTCACGCGCGCTCAGAACGCTTCCCCAGTCGCCTAGACTGCTTCTCCATTCGTTGCGCGCTCAGAACGCTTCTGAGCGCGCTCAGCTCACTTTTTGTCTTTCTGACTTCTCACTTTTTGTCTTCTTGGCGTGCTCATATTTTGTCTTTTCAGCATGCTCACTTCTTATCTTCCCAGTTTCTCAGATTTCAGGAACAGCTTGTGGCCTTTTTCGCCTCCAACAAAACTGCCCGAACTGCCCGAGGGGCATGATAGTCATTTACGAAAAATGGCGATCTATGTGCCCCGAACCAGAAGATGTGATTCGTCCTCCAAATATTTATGGAAGTTACAAACGACGAAATTACCGGACTACCCCCAGCCAAAGCTATAAAAGGAGCCCCAGGGCTTCATTTCAAGGGACCTTGCCTGCTGCACCCGGGAGAGCTCCTTGCAGACTTTTGCGGAATTCTCCTCCGGCGCTTGAAGATCTCCTTCGTGGACTTGAAGTTTTCCTTCGTCCCGAAGGGAGTCACCGTTTCTCACTTTTGTTCTCCGGAGCCTTCTCACTTTTGTTCTCCGGAGCCTTCTCACTTTTGTTCTCCAACATTCTCAGAAGGAAAAATACTTAGTTTTCCGAGAGGTGGCCTGTCACCCTCGGAGCTCTCTCTCTCTCTCTACTATTGTAACGAGCAGCGGCCTGTCGCGCTCAAGTTCTAAGTACCAGATTGTAACCCCCAGAAGATAGTGAAGTTTGGTCGGCACAGCTCCGTCCGCGTGGTTTTTTACCCTTTCCAAGTTTTCCACGTTAAAAAGTCTCAGTGTACTCAACGAATCTCAAATTGTCTGTTTGCGCGCTTGGTTCGCTCTCGAGCTAAGGTGGTTCAAGTAAACCGGTCTACCAAGAGCCCTAAGCAACCCGCAACAGTTTGGCGCCGTCTGTGAGAATGGATTCCCAACTACCAAGCAAAGGATTTCCAAACGCAGTGCCCGCTTCGCCCGGGTTCATGGAACCAGCAAGAGTTGACACATCACCCGAACTATCCGACGCATGCAGTTCCTCGATCCCTGGAGGCCCGGCGAAAAGAGCGCTCATCACTGTACCCATCCAGCCTCAGTGGATTGGATCAACTAGCGAGTCGGCCCCTCTCAAAGCGGGGCAGAATCCGAACGATATCACGCATCAGCAAAGGCGATCCCCCCTATCAAAGTCAATTTTGGCATACCCAGTACTGTCATGGCTAAAGCTCCCGCAATTCAAGGAGTTCCACGGAGCAGAAGACTCGTACGTGCACGTTAATCACTTCTTGATAACGGTGCAGACGTTCGGACTTCCCGACCAAATCAGCTGCAAAATCTTTACCAAGACGCTGCGCGGAGATGCCCTCCGCTGGTATCAATCCCTGCCAAATGGAGCAATTCACAACTTCACCGAGTTGTCCCAACTGTTCGTCGAACGGCAAGAAGCGCGTGCACCGGGGATCCCAGAACAAGAACGAGAAGAGCCCGAGACAAACGAGTTGCCCCACCTAGGGGAAGTGGGACGAACAAGCAGCAAGAGAAGATCTTCACAAGCTTTCACCAGGAGCATTCCCGTGGATGGATGGACTTCGCCTTAGACGCAAGCATAGGCAATCCAGCCTGTGAGCTAAGGAGGGCGTTGATAACCCATCACATCTCGTTCAATATCTTGTTCGTGGCAGCCGTGGTGCGGCTCAAACTCCTAAGAGGAAACCTCAAGCTCAGGGCCAGCGACGCAGAGCTCCCAGACGGAGCTATGGTACCCACCATAGGAGTCGTCACCCTCCCCGTCCAAGTAGGGATGCACTTGGAACCAGTCCAGTACGATGTTCAGTTCGTCGTCGCAGAAGCCGACTCCCCCTACGATGCAATATTTGGGAGCCTCCTACTCGACGCCCTGGACCACGACGTATCCATGTCCGGACGCATGGCCAACAAAGGAAGAATCCTTAGGGACGCAATTCATGGTTTCAACATGGCCACAGTCGAGCTCCCTTGGATCAACCACGACCCGTCACCAAAACCAAACCCTGAGAAGCAAGGCGTGCGAGAGTGCCACGCAACCCTCGCATTGGCGGAAAAAGCTAATCCTCCGGCACCGACAAACCCACTACAACTTGGGGATACGTGTCGCAAGAGAAAGGGGGCAGCAGCAACAGTTCGAGAAAGCTGTACCACCCATACAGAACTGAGCAGACCGCTCCCGAGGGCTAGCAAATCAAAGCTCCAAGATCTACACCCCGTTAAATGCCCCCCGCGAACATATACTGTCTGTAATCTACAACAGCAAAATCATCAACTAGCCCAGAACACTCTCCCAGCATAGCGGAGATCAATCTCAGTTTTGCAATTTCCACAAAGGCCGAGGACACCGCACGGAGCACTGTGCCAAGTTGAAAGAAGAAATTGAACGCCTTGTCCAGTTAGGATACCTTGAGGCTTTCCGCGAAGAAGCACAGAAGGATGCCACCGAGAGTCGGCCGCCGGGTCACCGCCGTCCGCCGTGCTGAATGACCAGAAAAGCTCGAGCCAGCACACCGCAAAGGGAGCGCAATGTTACCTTTCCTCTCTCGTCAAACTTGTACCAAGGAACTTATCAGCTCAAAAGCCGCAAGATTGCACTTGCGCATGTATCAATGTTCATTTCCTGATTATGTTTTACGTGTCCTAAACTATTCTGCTGCAGGAACGCACTTTGGGGCCATGCCCCGGGGACTTTGCACCGTCGTCGATTGAATGTTCGCACTTCTCCTCCGTCGTCGAGTCGCGGCGTCGTATGGGCATGCCCCCCTTACGTTCGCCCCTCGGTTTGAAGACACCCGCTATTCACCGGCCATTTTGGGGTCATGCCCCTGGGACTTTGCATCGCCGTCGATTGAAGGTTCGCCCTTCTCCTCCGCCGTCGGGTCTCGGCGTCGTATGGGCCTGCCCCCCTTATGTTCGCCATCGGTTTGAATACACCCGCTATTCACCGGCCATTTTGGGGCCATGCCCCGGGGACTTTGCACCGTCGTCGATTGAAGGTTCGCCCTTCTCCTTCGCCGTCGAGTCTCGGCGTCGTATGGGCCTGCTCCCCTTACGTTCGCCCTCGGTTTGAATACACCCGCTATTCACCGGCCATTTCGGGGCCCTGCCCCGGGGACTTTGCACCGCCGTCGATTGAAGGTTCGCCCTTCTCCTCCGCCGTCGAGTCCCGGCGTCGTATGGGCCTGCCCCCCTTACGTTCGTCCTCAGTTTGAATACAACCGCTATTCACCGGCCAAAAGCCGCGAGCTCAGACTCGCGCAAACTAATTTTTTATTATATAAAATCCGCGAGCTCAGACTCGTGCAAACTCATTCGTAATTTTGGGAATGCCATCAAGCTACGCAGGTACCAAAAGCAAGAGCAACAGGAGCCCGCAGGGGAATAAGAATGATAAACATAATAAGGGGATACAACCACGATAGCTCAGCACTGCGCGCAAACAAACAACAACACGGAAAGCAGGAAAAGGGGATACAACCACGATAGCTCAGCGCTGCACACGAACAAACAACAGTACGGAAAGCAGGAAAACGAAAGATAGTCAACATCAGTCCTCGGCTACATCCGAGTAATCATCCTCCGAGAGATCCCCAGCTCTGAGACCGGAAGTGTCACATCCAAACTTCCTTCCCATCATGCGGAGGGTCTTCTGAATGCCTCGCTGAAAGGCGACTTCGCGCTCATCCTCTATCAAGGGCTCAACCTCCTTCGTCATGACCTCGACACGAATCTCCTCCGCCATCTGGAACTGCTCCTCAACAAAAGCAAGAGAATCTTTGTACTCGGCCACTCCAGCCCCCTTGGCCTCCCCAAGGCTGCGCTCGACCGACGACAACCGGTCCACCTCGCTCCTCAGGAAACCCAGCTCCCCCTCCAGGCGGAACATCTCCCCCTGAGCTTCCGACAACTGACGAAGCGCGTCTTGAGCAAGCGCCTTGTCACCACCGTACTCCTCCCGCAGCTTCTCAACTTCAGATCGGGAAGCAGAGATATCAGCCTCCAACTGCTTGATATGAGACACGTCGAGATCCCTCTTCCTCCGCAGAGCGGACATCTCGTTCCTCACCACGCGTAGCTCCTCCTGAAGAGTGAAGTAGCTATCCTTAAGGCCCACATAACAGTCGTTCCAAGTAAGAGCAACGCTAGTCAGAACATCCGCCTGCAAATGAAAGATAAACGGTCAGCAAACATATGCAATGATAAAAAAGAAGGGCCAGGACCGGGAAAGAAGAACTTCACTTACCGCAGAGGTCATCACCTGAAGAGAAGAAGAAACTCGCCTCGTCGGCGGAAAAGGAGGAGGCGGCGACAAGTCTCCCTGTTCGACCCGGTCGACAACGGGAGACGCCAGAATCTCAATCTCTGGGTCAGGCGGAATCGGCTCTCCCCTGTGGCGGCTCGGGCCGGCCTCGTGATCGTGACTCCTAGGCTCCGGTAGAATAAGACACGAACCAGAAGCTCCGTTCTTGAAAACAATCCTCCTCTTTTTCCCGCGGTCTAAGGGAGCAGCGGCCTCTCGCTCGGCATCCCAGGAAAGCCCCACCAAGAGCAGTCGACTCTCCTCTACGCAACTATAAATGCAGAACAAAGCCTTCGACAGCCCTTCCCGATCAGGAAAACCAAGAATAGGAAGGAACTCGACTTCCCGCCCAGTCAGCCGGCGACAGCGTCCAGGGAGCGCTCTCCAAAGCTCCGGCAGTTCCCATCGGTTCCGAACGTACCCATAGAGAGTGTTCCCGCGGCGGTAATCCATTTTCTCTCCAAAATGAAACCAACTCTTGTTGCTCCGAACTTCAATACGACCACCCGAGTCAGTGGTGACCTCGCACCAGTCCTTAAAAAGCTCGAGTGAAAAGCGCGCGCTGTGCTCCCGAAAAAACACCACCATTCCCATGAGGTTCGCCATCCCAGCAGGAGTGAACTGGGTAATTGGGACACCGCAGAATCGGAGTATCTCAACGGCCTCCTTAGATGGAGGAATGCGAAACCCGGATTTCAAGCAGCTCTCAGAAAGCGTCATGAAGCCGGCGGGCGGATTCTGAGCGCGCTCCTCCACCTCTGGGATTTTCACCTCAACATTTCGAGGCAACCCAAACCGCTTACGCCATACCTCAATTCGCGCACCGTCAAGAGCAGGCGCATCGGCCTCGACTGGCCGCCCCGTTTCGAAGCCTGAAAGAAAAATAAGCGTGCATTGGCGCAAGCGTTAAAAAATAATATCGAAAAGTCCGAAATAGCGCGCGATAAGTGCAAGCCGCGCTCCCGACCGAAAAAGCGCGAAGGCACGCGTCATTCCCACAAGCCGCGCAGCCATCCCCACGGCCAACGCTAGTCGTGCGCCGAGCAATCGAACGAGCACGGGCACAGGATGCCCCGCCCCCGCCGCCGGCCTCGTCGACGCGCGAAGCACGCACGGGCGTCGGCCCCCCGCGCTCTCGGCAGACTGGGGCGCGCACGGGCATCGGCCCTCCGCCTCCTTCGGCCGCGCGCGGGGGCCCGCACCCGCCGACCGCGCGCAGAAGAGCGCGGGCACCGGCCGCGCGCGGGGGCACGCGGGCGCCGGTCGCCCGCGACCCCCGCCGCCCTTGGCCGTGCGCTAGGGCCCGCGCACTCCGGCCCCGCGCGGGCATCGGCCGCGCGCGCGAGGACGCGCAGGCACCGGACGCCCGCGCCCACCACCGGCCCCGCGCGGGCATCGACCGCGCGCGCGAGGACGCGCAGGCACCGGACGCCCGCGCCCGCCGACGGCCCCGTCGGCACGCGGGCACGCGCGGGCGCCGGTCACCCGCGCCCTCCGCCACCCTCGTCCGCGCGCGGGGCCCGCACCCGCCGACCGTGCCCGGAAGCGCGCGGGCACCGGCCGCGCATGGGGGCGCGCGGGCGCCAGTCGCCCGCGCGCGGAGTCCCGCGCACGCCGGCCCCGCGCGGGCATCGACCGCACGCGCGGGGGCACGTGGGCACCGACCGCCCGCGCCATCCGCCGCCCTTGGCCGCCCGCGCGCAAGGGTGCCGACCGCCCAAGCACCGGCCACCCGCTCTCCCGGCCGCCGCCGACCATTTTCCCTCTTTTTTTTCAAAAATTAGATGACTTACCTCTGGCATCGTTCGACGAGCCGTGCGGAGATGACGATCAGACCCGCCGCTAACTAGTCAAAACCCTCGCACTCCTTCACAAGGTTTGGACTCTGAAGGTTTGGGGGGCTAGGGGCTCGTATCATAGGCTCTCATTTATAAGAAAGCCAGGCGACGGTTGCTCACATGCACCACTCCCCCACTATTTTTGGTAAGAGAAAGTGGGAGGGCAAGGCCGAAACCGCCGCCCGGGACCACGACGACGCCGCCCCCTCCCGTCAGCAAGAAAGGTCGCGTGACCGCACCCCCTAGGGGTACGATCGAACTGCACCCCGTGCGGGGCGCGGCCGAGCCGCCTGCGCCCGCACCCCGCAAGGGGTGCGGCCGAGCCACACCCCCCGGGGTGCGGCCGGGGGCCGCACCCCCATTGGGTGCGGCTCGGGCCGCACCCCCATTGGGTGCGGCTCGGGCCGCACCCCCCTTGGGGTGCGGCCTCGCCGCACCCTTGCGGGGTGCGGCTCGGGCCGCACCCCCTTGGGGTGCGGCCTCACCGCACCCTTGCGGGGTGCGGCTCGGGCCGCACCCCCTTGGGGTGCGGCCATGCCGCACCCTTGCGAGGCGCGGCCGAGCGGCACCCCCAAGGGAGCGGCCGATCCGCACCCCTCCCCGTAAGGGGATGCGGCCGCCTTCTCCCCCCTCCCCCCTTTTCTCTTCTTTGCAGGGGGGCTCGCGAGGAGCCCTGCCCGGCACGCTACTCGTCAGGTACTCGGACCCCGGGACATTTCCATGTTCATTATGGGCTCAGAACGCCTCCGCGCTCACGCGCGCTCAGAACGCTTTCCCAGTCGCCTAGACTGCTTCTCCGTTCGTTGCGCGCTCAGAACGCTTCTGAGCGCACTCAGCTCACTTTTTGTCTTTCTGACTTCTTACTTTTTGTCTTCTTGGCGTGCTCACATTTTATCTTTTCATCATGCTCACTTCTTATCTTCCCAGTTTCTCAGATTTTAGGAACAACTTGTCGCCTTTTTCGCCTCCAACAAAACTGCCCGAACTGCCTGAACTGCCCGAGGGGCAAGATGGTCATTTACGAAAAATGGCGATCCGTGTGCCCCGAACCAGAAGATGTGATTCGTCCGCCGGATATTTATGGAAGTTACAAACGGCAAAATTACCGGACTACCCCCGGCCAAAGCTATAAAAGGAGCCCCAGGGCTTCATTTCAAGGGACCTTGCCTGCTGCACCCGGGAGAGCTCCTTGCAAACTTTTGTGGAATTCTCCTCCTGCGCTTGAAGATCTCCTACGTGGACTTGAAGTTTTCCTTCGTCCCGAAGGGAGTCACCGCTTCTCACTTTTGTTCTCCGGAGCCTTCTCACTTTTGTTCTCCAACATTTTCAGAAGGAAAAATACTTAGTTTTCCGAGAGGTGGCCTGTCACCCTCAGAGCTCTCTCTCTCTCTCTCTCTACTATTGTAACGAGCAGCGGCCTGTCGCGCTCGAGTTCTACGTACCAGATTGTAACCCCCAGAAGATAGTGAAGTTTGGTCGGCACAGCTCCGGCCGCGTGGTTTTTTACCCTTTCCAGGTTTTCCTCGTTAAAAAGTCTCAGTGTACTCAACGAATCTCAAATTGACTGTTTGCGCGCTTGGTTCGCTCTCGAGCTAAGGTGGTTCAAGTAAACCGGTCTACCAAGAGCCCTAAGCGACCCGCAACAATAATATATTTCTAATTTTATTTCTATATATATTAAATTGTTTTTTTAAAATTTTATGTTTTAAGTTATTATGATATGAAATATATTATTAGCAACTTAAGGTAAATGAAATATATTTGTATAGCCTGCTGCCTATATTTGTATAGCCTGCTGCCTGGTAGTGCTGGTGCGAGAGAAAGAAATTAGTAAATCACACCTTATTAATTATTATATTTATACAACTTTTAAGGCTTACTTTTTTACTTTTTTTTATACTTTGCCCTATGGCGGTCCAAAGAGAGCTATAAACAAAAGTGGTGTTTTGGACACCATTAATGGCTATGGACAGCCAACGGTTATGTACAACCATCGGCGAATCCAATTTAGGCCGAGAAGGGGCGGCCGCCCCGCCTCAAAAATTTTGGAGACCTAGGGTTTTTTCTCGATCCCCGATCCCGGCACAGGCGCAGCGACGGTCCATGGTTTTCACAGAAGTTTGAAGCACGGAACCAGCGACCTTCCTCCCAGCGATTTCGCCGGCGGTAAGTTCTCGCGACCTCGCATTCACCCAGTTCTCTCTACTCTTCCTTCTCCTCCATTCGCCCAGATCTTCCTATTCCTTCTCCTCCATTCGCCCAGTCCTCTACGCATCTCAGTTGGTTCTAGGTTTCGGGGAGGCATGTCGACATTTTCTCCTCCAAACCGATGATTGACGTGCTCCTCTCAACGTTTGACATCCTACAAAATATATATGTCTTCCTCAGTTGGTTCCAGATTTCCCGACTCCTCCTCCATTCTCATTTTTTTGTTTATTTCCTATTTCATGCCAAGTTCTCGATGGGAACGATTTTATTCCAGCAGCTCTTCCTTCTTCATCCTAAGATATAAGCTTTTTTGTTCATTTTTTGTTTCTGTGGGAATAAAAATCCAAAACATGTGTTTGTCTATATTTTAACAGCAAGATTTTTATTGTGTATGTTTGTTCTCTAGTCAATATTCAAGTTAACAACAAGATACTTTGGGAGTTTTCAGAATGGAAAAGTATTTTAAAAAGAAATTAAAATCAGATGAGCAACGTAATTCTGATGTCCCAAGTAGAAAAGTTATTCCAAATTCTTATGTTGATGTTTCGGAGGAGAAAGTGTGTAATTGTTAGTGAATCAAGTCAATTCAAACATCCTAAAAGAAATTGTGAACAATTTAATTTGGATGAGTTAATTTCGGATCTTGGATTAAGACCAATGTTTTTTGATTATCATGTGAATATAAGAGATAAAGTTCGAAGGGCTTATTGTCTAAAAGGCCCGTGCCAACCAAGAAACATAATTTTACGTTTACTTATTTTGGTAAGGATCCAAAGCGTTTTGTTCCAGATTGGTTTAACTTACATAACGATTGGTTAGAGTACAGTATAGCAAAAGATGCTGCATTTTGTCTGTGCTGTTATTTGTTTAAAATTGAACATGAGGATCAAGGAGGTGGAAATACATTTGTCACTACGGGATGGTCTCATTGGAAGAAAAGTGAAAATTTACAAAATACATGTAGGCTCTCATGCTAGTGCACATAACATAGCTTTGAAGAAATGTCAAGATCTTATAAGTCAAAATGCTCACATTCAAGTTGCATTATCTAAGCAAATAGATATTGCTAAAGCAGAGTATCATGCCCATTTAACAACATCAATTGATGTTATTAGATATTTGTTCAACCAAGGTCTATCTTTTCAAGGTCATGATGAATCCGCGACATTTAATAATCATGGAAATTTTCTTGAGCTTTTAGAATGGTTGGGAGAGCACAATGAAGATATTGCAAAAGTAATCTTATAAAATGCTCCAGAAAATAATAAATTAACATCACCTCAGATTCAAAAAGATATAGTAAGTGTCATTGCTTGTGAGATTAGAGAGGCCGTAGTTTCAGAAATTGGTGATGACCTATTTTCAATATTAGCTGATGAATCTCATGACATATCAATTAAAGAACAAATGATGGTTGTTTTTCATTATATAGACAAGGCCGGAAGTATTATTAAGTTTTTTTTGCTATTGTTCATGTCACTGATACAACAGCTTTATCCTTAAAAGCAACGATATATATGTTATTCTCTACTCGTGGTTTGACACTTTCAAAACTGCATGGGTAATGATATGATGGAGCAAGTAATATGTAGGGGGAATTCAGAGGCCTTAAAAGTTTGATACTAAGAGAAAATGAATATGCGTATTATGTTCATTGTTTTACTCATCAATTACAACTATCCCTTGTAGTTGTAGTAAACAATGACTCTCAAATTTCTATGTTCTTTACTCTGGTTATCAGTATTTCTAATATTATTGGAGCTTCATGTCAAAGATGAGATAAACTTAAAGAAAAGGAGATTGCTAGAATTACTAGAGTGCTGGATAATGGTGAAATTCAGAGTGGCCAAGGTTTAAATAAAGAAACAAGTATCAAAAGAGCTGGAGATACTCATTGGGGACCACATCATACTTCTTTAGTGAGTCTGATACTTATGTTTTCTTCAGTTGTTGATGTGCTAGATAACATAAGATTAGATGGGTCAGATTTTAAGAAAAGATCAGAGGCATCTGCTATTTTAACTTTTGTTCAAACATATGAATTTACATTCAATCTACATCTAATGAAGCATATTATAGCAATGACGAATGAATTATCACATGTGTTACAAAAGAGGGATCAGAATATAGTAAATGTTATGCACTTAGTCAATATTTCCAAACAACGGCTGCAAAATTTTAGGGATAATGGTTGGTTTGATTTGATAAAAGAAGTTACATTATTTTGTGAGATTCATAAGATAGAAGTAATACAAATGGAGGAAAACTTTAAAGTTTTGGGAAGATCAAGATGAAAGGTTGAAGAAAGAACTAATCTGCATCATTACCGTGTTGAAGTCTTTTATACAGTTATTGATTTGCAACTGAATGAATTAAACCAACGGTTTAATGAAGTCAACACAGAGCTACTGATTTGTATGGCTTGTTTAGATCCAAGTGAAAATTTTGCAGCGTTTGATTTACATAAGTTGATGTGTCTTGCCAAATTCTATCCATCAGACTTCTCTCAAATGCAGCTTATAACTACTCTTCAAAGTCAGCTTGAAACTTACATTTTAGATGCATCATCCCGAGCTAAATTTTTAAATCTTACGGGAGTTAGCGATCTAGCGAAACAATTTGTTAAATTTAAGTTGGATATGACATATCCTCAAGTATTCAAGTTGATTAAATTGACATTATTATTGCCAGTTGCAACAACTACAGTGGAAAGAGCATTCTCCAAAATGAAGATTATCAAGTCACGTTTACGCAACTGAATGAGTGACGAATGGTTTAATGACAGCTTATTGACCTACATTAAGAGAGACAAATTCAAATTAGTTGAAAATGAGTCAATCTTTCAACGATTTCAAGCAATGAAAACATGTAGAGGGCAATTGTGATTGATTGCAAGTAAATGTTAATTTTTATTATACATTAATATATTGTATATTGTGATACATTTTTAAAATATTAATTTACGGCCCTTTCGAGATAAAATCCTGGCTTCGCCACTGTGTACAACCCAATATCAATATGTACAATTGAATCTCACTATGTACACATCAATTGTTAATTGCAAATCAACTATCAATAAAGAAGCCATTTCAACATTCAATCAATTTAAAAAAAAACATTAGTGTAAAAAATAACATATAAAGTACGTTACACTAACAATTTTAGTTCAAAAATAGCATATGAAGTCCATTACACTAACTATTTGAGTTCAAAAATAACATATGAAGTCAAAATTCATGTTTTAATTATTTTCAATGAATTTTTTTGAACTATTTTATTATTAAATTTCTTCAGCATCTTCCATCCTACAAAAAAAATGTAAATATTAGATTATATACAATATGTGTAAAAGAAGTACAAATTTAAGTTTTTACCTACATGAAGTGATATTATGTTATTTACTTGATCATCCAAAATACCTCAGTGTCCAATAATTTACATAAGATACATTAGCAAAAAATTAATAATCATGTTATTCATAAAATATTGATTATGTCTGGTATTAAAAAATAAGTGATAAGTGGTTTTCATACCTATTTTTATTATAGTATTTAGAATAATATTAATTTGAAGTTGTAAATATTATGTCTCTTTTAGTAAATAAATAGTTTCTTTTTTTATATTTTCTGTACTAACTTAGATTTTTTGTGTTTTGCATGTTTTCTGCTATTTTGGGGGCATTTTTGTAATTTTTCCTAGTACACGCCCTTAGTCACAGTTACACAACTGAATGAGTGATGAATGATTTAATGATAACTTATTGACCTACATTGAGAGAGACAAATTCAAATTAGTTGAAAATGAGTCAATCATTCAACGATTTCAAGCAATGAAAACACGTCGAGGGCAATTATGATTGATTGTAAGTGAATGTTAATTTTTATTATGCATTAATATATTGTATTTTGTGATACATTTTAAAAATATTAATTTCCGCCCCTCCCGAGATAAAATCCTGGCTCCGCTACTGTGTGCAACCCAATATCAGTATGTACAATTGAATCTCACTATGTACACATCAATTGTTAATTGCAAACCAACTATCAATAACGAAGTCATTTCAACATTCAATCAATTTTAAAAAAATATTAGGGTAAAAAATAACATATAAAGTACGTTACACTAACATTTTAGTTCAAAAATAGCACAAGAAGTCAGTTACACTAACTATTTGAGTCCAAAAATAACATATGAAGTCAAAATTCATGTTTTAATGATTTTCAATGAAATTTTTTGAACTATTTTATTACTAAATTTCTTCAGAATCCTCCATCTTGCAAAAAAATGTAAATATTAGATTAAATACAATATGAGTAAAAGAAGTACAAATATAAGTTTTTACCTACATGAAGTGATGTTATGTTATTTAGTTGATCATCCAAAATACCTTAGTGTCCAATAAACTACATAAGATACATTAGCAAAAAATTAATAATCACGTTATTCATAAAATATTGATTATGTCCTGTAAGTAAAAAATATGTGATAAGTGATTTTCATACCTATTTTTATTATAGTATTTAGAATAATATTAATAAGAATTTGTAAATATTATATCTCTTTTAGTAAATAAATAGCTTCTTTTTATATTTTCCTGTACTAACTTAGATTTTTGTGTTTTGCATGTTTTTTGCTATTTTTGGGCATTTTGTAAATTTTCCTGGTACACGCCCTCGGTCACGCCCGTGACCAAGGGCGTGTCTACTTAAAAGACAAATTCCAGCTCGCTGCCATCTTCTTACTGATCGAGCTCATGCTAGTCACGCCCGAATACTCCTTGTCTACACGACAGAGCGCACTTTCTGTTGGTATTTCCAAGGTGATCTCAAAGCAATCAAGCAGTTAGTCTCACTTGCAATGTGATATGAGACTTTAGGGTCACACATAAGAGCGTTTGGAGAAGTTGGAGGAAGGATTGTGTTTGCTTTACTCATATTGGATGTGAGTGAAGGACCAATCCTATGACTTGTTGGAGTTGGGTCGAGTCGGCTAAATATTCCACAGATATTATGAATATTGTATGGAGCATGTTGTCTTCTATTCAAGACGCCATTGCGTGTATCGTTGAGATCATCGCGACAATATTGTGAATATCATCGAGTGGTCACGACGATATGACCAAGTGTCAACCTTTAATGTATCGTTGAGTGTTGTGCGACATCATCGTGATTGTCACGACGATATTTTAATCATCAAGACGATATCATCGAGATTGTCTCGACGATATAGATCGTCACAGCGTTATCGTCTCGACGATATAGATCTTCATAATGATAACGTCAAGATCGTCTCGATGATGTTTAGTGATCACGACGATACTGTTAGTGAATAGTGTCGACTTATCACCTAGAGGGGGGTGAATAGGTTTTTCAAATTGTTTTATTCCCCTTTTGGTGTTCTTGTTTTCTGGTTAATAGATTTAGAGATTGAAAAGCACAGCACAGAAAACACACAAAGACTTATAGAGGTTCCTCAAGACAGGGTGTATTGAGTAGTCCTCTTTCCCTCTACGCCTACCTAGCAGTGTGCTAGGCTCGGCAAACTCCGCCAATGTCTCCGTCCCGCAAGCCTTACAACTCGGACCCGCAAGTCCCTGCAGCCTAGGCCTGCAAGCCCCTTCACTGCACCCGAGCCCGCAAGCTCGACACTCAGACCCTCAAGTCCTACACAGCACAGACCCACAAGTCTTGTCTCTTGGACCCGCAAGTCCCTACAGCCTAGGCCCGCAAGCCCCTTCACTGCACCCGAGCCCACAAGCTCGACACGTTTAGACCCGCAAGTCCCTGCAGCCTAGGCCCGCAAGCCCCTTCAATGCACCCGAGCCCGCAATCTCGACACTTAGATCTGAAACCAGATCTTACAGATTTGGCCCGCAAGCCTTTACAAGAAAGATATGCAATATAAATTCTTCTGCCTGATCGAGATCGGCTTCTTGTCTTGAAGAAGATGCTTCAGATGTAGGCGTTGGTAGCACAGATCTTCTTCAAACCTTCTTCTTTTTCCTGATGTTGAATGGATTCTTGATTTGAACGAATCTTATCATAGCTTAACTGCAACTTGGAGAACACTGGATGAGCATTTTTGTTCTCCTCCTTTTATTCATGATTCTTCTCGGCAACCTTTACTGTAGTATTGTTCGGCGGGATTCTTTTTCGTTTCATCGTTCTCTCTTTTCTTTAGAGCATCATTGTTCCCTTTTATAGGACGGAGGAGCAGCTTAACGGTCACTTATGATGTCCTTCTCTGACAGACGCCCATACCTTAAGAGCACGCGCTGATTGGACAATCAGGCGGCGAAATTAAATGTTGACAGCGCGTCTGACATTTTTGAATCTGTCTCGACGATGTTTCCATTGTTACGACGACATGGACAATATCTCGACGACAGGACTTGTCGTTGTCTTGGACTAGCTTCTTCTTCAATTCTTCTTCAGATAGAGATATCTCGACGACACGGGACATCCCTTCTGCACTTGTACTTTAAGACGACATGAAGTCATCTAACTGATGTCTACGTAATCTTCTTGATTGTTTGATATCATTGTGATCACATTATCTTGTCGATGACATAATAGATATCATGTCGACAGACCATCCTTCAGCAACTGCCAGTCTTCATATGACCTTCTTTAGTCTTCTCGACGTCAAGGCTTCTTTACGACGATATCGTTGACATCAGTCTTACTTAGCCTTTTCAATGACAAGGCTTCTTTACGACGATACCTATATTGTTCAGCCTTATCGACGGCATGCCTCTTTTATGACGATATTTGTTCTTCCTTAGCCTTATTGACGTAACCTCTTCTTTACGACGATATTCGTTCTGACTTAGCCCTATCGACGTCAAGGCTTCTTTCCGACGATATTGTCGACATCTTGTCTTGTGTTTGTGCTTGATTCTTCTTCATCTCGACTTTCTGATATCATTGTGAGGTGATGTAGTGTTGATATCACAACGATATTATCATATGCATGCTGTCTCGACGATAGACGATATGATCACTCTGCTTTGCTCTGCATATCATTTCAACGACATGCATACACTTGTCGACGATATGTCCAGTCTTTTTCGATAATATTGTACTTAGGCAAATTATTGAAGTACTGGACATATTGCCTGTAGTACTTAGGCGTGACTGGGGGCGTGATATCCAGACACGGGCGTGGCACATCCCGCGCCACTTCCCGCCGAAAGATTCCCGCCGAACGCAGTTTTAAAGAGTACACGCCCTAGGTCACGGACGTGACCTAGGGCGTGACGCGCACATAACGCCCGCATTGAAGCCAGAAGGCGCCCTGTCTGCACCAACATCGATCACGCACCTTACACGCCCTTGGTCACGGGCGTGACCAAGGGCGTGTAACTCCAATTTGAAGCCTATTTAAAGCCAGCTCCACCAGAACTAAAGGAACGAATTTTGGGAGCCAAAGTCTTCATTTCTTGTATTATTTTCATGTTTTTAGTAGTCTTGTACTCCTTCTTTCTTTCTTGCAATTGTACTTTCAATTCAATAGTTATAATTTCAATTTCAATAGCTTGTAATTCTCTTCTTTACAATTTTAATAAAAATTAGTTCTTTCTTCTTCTTATTTTATTCTCTATCTCATCATGAAATCTTTTATTTTTATTGATTCCTCCATCTCCATGAGTAGATAAACTTCTATTAGTACTCGGTCGAGATGATCTAAGGAATAATATAAGTTATGAAATGAATTAGAGTTGTTCTATCTTTTTTTTTTTAAACTTAAGATTTATCCTTGATTTTAAGATAACGAGATTATATTTTCGATATATAATTCTTGTTCATATTTTCATACTTTAGTTAGCCGAGAGGCTCGTAATGCGAATCAATCACTCAAGGATAAAAAAGAGTAGAATGCAATCCTCGAGAGAGGATGACGTTACCCTTCCGGATTAGAGTAAAAACCAATAGCGGGATTTACCTCGTAAAGCGAGCTTTAGGGGTTTCGATTATAGAATGAGAGTTCGGTCGATCAACCTAATCTCAGGTGGACGTATTCCTCGAGAGAGGTGCGTTCGTAATTCGTGAATCTCCACGGTCAAAGCTATTTTATTAAGAGAATGCGATTTTATTCTTTCTTATTTTTATCTCCGAGGTGATTTAAAGATCGAGTGTTAATCGTCCTTATTATTGTTTTAATCGCTATTCTAATTCACCATATTTTCTTTAGAAACAAACCAACTCAAAGTTCTATTGATAAAATAATAGAAATTTTCTTGAAGTAAAAGTACTCAACAACCCCGAGTCTAATACGACCTTGGTCTTATAAACCTATTCTACTTTCGATACGGTACACTTGTCGTTATCGTTTGCGGATATAATTTTGCACATCAATTTTTTGGCGTCATTGCGGGGGATTATGAGTTGATATTTCGAAAAAAAGGAATATCTATTAATTTTATCTTTCTCTTTCTTCTCACCCCTCCCCCCCCCCCCCCCCCTTTCTTAATTGTTTTAAAAAAAACATAAAAGGCGCAATTTAAATTATCGGAAAGAGAGATTTGGATTTGTCATCCCATCGTATCTCCTTGTACCGTGTGAACTCTTCACAGGGTGGACTTCGGGAAGTCCAGGACTAACTTAACCCGCTTTTTGAAAAAATTATATATATATTTTTAACTTTTATATTATAAAAATATTTTAATAATTTTAATTTTTCCTTATTCACCTTTTTATTCTTATCGCCTCTAATTTTCTTTTTTCTTCTCTTAGTTTATGACCCGAGGAAACTCTTCAATTAATCTTGAATTGTGTTTTGATCCGGAAATCGAGCGCACCTTGCGGCAACGTCTCCGATTTAGTGATCTACCAATAATTCGAGAAGAGTCAATCAGAGAAACTAACGAAGGTATAATTGAAGATCCCGACCATAACGAGGCCCCGCTACGGACTATGCCCTATTATGCGAGGCCAAATTGGGAGGGAACACAATCTAGTATTATTCGCCCGGCGGTGGCGAATAATAATTTTGAAATTAAAATGAGTATCATTCAGATGGTACATCAAACTGTCATTTTCGATCGCTTACCGGATGAAGATCCTAATTTACATTTATTAAATTTTTTGGAAATTTGCGATACATTCAAGATAAATGGCGTCACTGATGACGCCATTCGTTTGCGTTTATTTCCTTTTTCTTTGCGGACTAAGGCCAAGCAGTGGTTGAGATCTCTTCCTAGAGGTTCCATCACTACATGGGCCGAGATGACGAAGAAATTTTTAACGAAATATTTTCCTCCGGCGAAGTCCACTAAATTACATACGGATATTCTCTTCTTCACGCAAATAGACTCGGAGTCTCTCTATGACACATGAGAGCGCTTCAAGGAATTGTTGTGGAGATGTCCTCATCATGCCCTTCCTGTGTGACAACAAGTTCAAACTTTCTACAATGGTTTGAATCTCCAAACGAGGCAGATGATTGATGCGGCCGTGGGGGGGGGGGGGGACCCTTAACAACAAAACCCCCGAGGTTTCTCAAGAGCGTTTCAGGGAGATGGTCATGAATGCTTCTCAGTGGATTGTGTCACGGTCGCGCCCTAACAAGCCGACCGGACTCTTTGAAGTCGAGGTCACCCCGAATTTAGCACTTCAAGTAGAAATGCTTACTAAGCTATTGGCGGAGATGTCTGCTTCCTCCACCACTAATTGGGCTAATAATAATAATTTTAATAATAATAATAATTTTATTCAAGAGCATGTAGACTATATGGGGAACTCCTATCATCCTCCTTATAACCCGAATAATAATCTTCCTTTAAATAATAGTTATAATCCGGATTTAAGGAACCATCCTAACTTTTTATGGAGCAACCCCAATAATGCTCAAGTGAATCCTCCTGGATCCGCTCTGCCACCACCACACAAGCCCTCTTCACTTGAAGAGGTCTTCACCAAATACGTTGCCTCCAACGAGTCCAACATCCGGAATCTTTCTGGATCTATTAAAAGCCTGTAAAATCAGATTGGACAGCTCGCCAAGATGTTCTCTGAACGCCAGCAAGGAGCTTTGTCAGACAATACTGAGCTCAATCCACGAGAGAGCACCAACGCAATAACCCTCCGTAACGGAAAGAAGGTAAAATCTTCAAAATTGGTTGAGCCAGAGGTAAACGTTTCAACTCCACCTCCCCATTTAAGTTCTTCTGATTTAGCTCCGCACAATATTCAAACTCCTTCTATTCCTTATCCTTCTAAATTACAAAATGAGCGCAACGAGGAGCAGTATAAAACATTCATAAATATTTTACAACAAATTCAAATCAACGTTCCATTTTGTGAAGCACTCTCTCAAATGCCTAAATACATGAAATATCTCAAGGATTTGTTGTCAAATAAAAAGAGACTTGAAGATATTTCGCGCGTTTCTCTTAACACGGAATGTTCGGCGATTGTTTTAAATAAATTGTCGGAAAAATTAAATGATTCGGGACGGTTCTCCATCCCGTGTTTGTTCAGTAACTTATTAACTAAACACGCATTGGCCGATCTAGGAGCTAGCATAAATATTATATCGTTCTCCTTATTTAAGAAGCTTGGTTTGGGCACCTCAAGCCCAACTAATATAAGCATCCAACTAGTGGATCGGTCTGTTAAGTACCCAATCGGGGTCATAGAAGATGTGCTAGTGAAGGTTGACAAGGTTGAAATCAAAGAGGACACCAAAGTACCCCTCATACTCGGTCGGTCCTTCCTAGCCACCGCTCGAGCTATAATAGACGTAAGTAACGGAAAACTTCTCCTAATAATGGGGGATGAAGAAGTCACTTTTAGTATCAACTCTTCAATGAAAAACTCTTTTTCTAACGACGACTCTTGTTTTACCTTAGAAACAAAATTTGAAAAGGAAATAACGTAGTTTTCTGAAATAATCTCCCCTTTGTTTGAAAATCCGGAAATTGCAAATTTATTTTGTTTACAAGAATTAACTCGGCCTCTTAAATTTGAAGAAGTAAATTTGAATAATTTCAAAATAAAAAATATCTTACGAGGAGCCGCCGAGTTTAGAATTAAAACAATTACCGGAACATTTAAAATATATATATTTTTAGAAAAAAAATTCAAAATTGCCCGTAATCATATCTTCCGCACTTAACGATTCGGAAATTTCCGAATTAATTAAAATTTTAAATAATCACCGCAATGCAATTGCACAACAAATTTCGGATATCAAGGGGGTTAACCCCTCATTTTACACGCACAAAATAAATTTAGAAAATAATTCTTGCGGCACTATTCAGCCTCAACGACACTTTAATCCCAATATGAAGGACGTCGTTAAGGCCAAAATTATAAAATTATTAGACGCATGGATTATTTACCCAATTTCTGATAGCACTTGAGTTAGACCAGTGCAAGTCGTTCCTAAAAAGGGTGGAATAACGGTAGTTACAAACAAAAATAACGAGTTAATTCTAACCCGTACCGTTACGGGTTGGCGGGTATGCATCGATTTTACAAAATTAAATGATGCAACCCGCAAAGATCACTTTCCGCTACTCTTTATTGACCAAATCTTAGAATGCCTATCCGGTCACTCACACTACTGTTTTCTTGAAGGTCTTTCAGGATACTTTCAAATCCCAATTGCACCTGAAGACCAAGAGATAACTACTTTTACTTGTCCCTCCGGCACCTTCGCCTATCGGAGGATGCTTTTTGGTCTTTGTAACGCGCCGGCTACATTTCAAAGGTGTATGCTGGCAATTTTTTATGAATTAGTAGAAGACGTCAATGAAGTTCTTATGGATGATTTTTCTGTCTTTGGCAATTCTTTTACAAACTATTTAAATAATCTTGATCGCGTTCTTCAACATTGCGAAGACACGAATTTGGCACTCAATTGGGAGAAGTGCCACTTTATGGTCCGAGAGGAGTTAGTCCTCGGACATAAAGTTTCTAGTACAGGGATCGAGATCGATCGGGCCAAGATCGAATTCATAGAAAAACTCCCTCCGCCCACCAATATTAAATATATTAGTAGTTTTCTAGGACACGCAAGATTCTATAGGCGATTCATTCGAGATTTTTCTAAAATTACAAAACCTTTAACTCATCTCTTAGAAAAAGAATCCGCATTTATTTTTGAAAGCTTTTGAAAAAATAAAAATAGAACTAATAAACTCGGCAATTTTAATTGTGCAAAGTTGGTCTCTACCGTTCGAAATAATGTGTGATGCGATGATTTTACTGTAGGGGCTATTTTAGGCCAACGGGTGAACAAATATTTTCACCTGATTTATTACGCAAGCAAAACACTCACTTCCGCCCAAGCTAATTATACAACGACGGAGAAAGAACTTTTGGCGAATATTTTTGCATTCGATAAATTCCGTTCTTATTTAACGCTTTCAAAAGTTATTGTCTTTTCAGATCACTCCGCCCTCCGTTATTTGCTAGACAAAGTGGACGTTAAGCCCCGACTATTGAGATGGATTCTCATACTACAAGAATTTTATTTAGAAATCCGAGACAAGAAAGGAGCAGAGAACGTGGCGGCCGACCACCTCTCAAGATTGGAGAACCCAACTGCAGGATAACTAGTCGAGGCCGAAATCGATGATACATTCCCTGAAGAGCACCTCATCGCTATCGAAAAGGTAACTACTTCTTCCACCCCTTGGTACGCGAATCTTGCCAACTATTTAGTGGCACGGGTCCTTCCAAAAAAATTTCAAGTCAACAAAAGAAGAAATTCTTTTCGGACTTGAAAAATTATTTTTGGGAAGACCCCTTTTTATTTCGTGTCTGCGCGGACCAAGTGGTAAGAAGGTGTATTTCGGGCGAGGAAGGCGAACAAATTTTGCGGCACTGCCACGAAGGACCAACCGATGGACACTACCAAGCAAACTGGACCGCTAGAAAGGCGCTTGAGGCGGGCTTCTATTGACCCACCTTATTCAAAGATGCTCACACCTTTGTGAGTAAATGCAATAAATGCCAAAGGTTAGGTAACATTTCTAACCTGGACAAAATGCCCCAAAATATATTTTTAGAATGCGAAATTTTGATTTATGGGGAATAGATTTCGTAGGTCCGCTACATTCTTCTTATAATAATAAATATATCCTTGTTGCAGTCGATTACGTGTCGAGGTGGGCGGAAGCACAAGCTCTTCCCACCAACGACGCAAGAGTCGTCGTAAATTTTTTAAGAAAATTATTTTCATGATTTGGCACACCCCGAGCATTAATTAGTGATATGGGCACATATTTCTGTAACAACCAACTTTCTAAAATTTTAGCAAAGTATGGAGTTACAAGCTTTCTACCGCCTATCACCCAGAAGCAAATGGCCAAGTAGAGGTAGTGAATCGTGAATTAAAAAGAACTTTAGAAAAAATTGTGTCCGTTAATAGGAAGGATTGGTCGCTAAAATTATACGATACACTATGGGACTATCGGAGAGTGTACAAAACCGCCATCGGATGTACACCGTACCGATTAGTCTATGGTAAAGCTTGTCATTTACTGGTGGAATTAGAACATCACGCTTTTTAGGCGCTAAATTTTTTAAATTTGGATTTAAACTTAGCCTCCGAACATAGGAAATTTTAACTAAATGAATTAGACGAATGACGTGCAAACGCCTATGCAAATAATAAATTTTATAAGGAGCGCACTAAGTTTTGTCATGATAAAAAAATTAAAAATCCAAAAACTTTTTCACCGGGAAACTTAGTCCTTCTTTATAATTCTAGACTTAAACTTTTTCCGGGCAAATTAAAATCACGATGGTCTGGTCCCTTCATAGTAAAATAAGTTTGGTCATATGGGAAGGTGCTAATAGAGCACTCGGAAAAAGGCTCTTTCAAGGTCAACATACATCGTTTGAAAGTATATCACCCCCGCGACGCAACGTCCAAAGACATAGGAACAATTCACTTCCAAAATATTTAAGAAAATCGCCACTTAGTCAAGCTACGAGACGGTAAACAAAGCGCTTTTGGGAGGCACCCCAACGCTATCCTTTTTCTTGTTTTTGCTTTATTTATTTAACTTCTTTTTCAGGTTTTTGTGCCGGCAACCCAATCTACCAACCACGAAAGCCCTCTTCTCCCCTCCTTTCATTTACTGCATTTTTTTATTATCTTGATGATCCTCCATACTTAGTTTTAAACATTGGGGACAATATTTAATTTTAAGTATGGGGGTGTAGCGTAGCTTTCTAGTATTTATTTCTGTTTAAAAAAAAGAATTTTTTTTTATAAAAATCTAAATTCTTTGAAAGGGAGGTTTGGGCTATCATCCCATCGTATCTCCTAGTACCTTGCGAGCCCTTCACCGGATAGAACTTGGGAAGTCCAAGAATTTTTCAAAAATATATATTAATTATTACTTATTGTTTTTATTTTTCTAGATATCTAGTTTGAGGTTTGATTATAAGTAATCTTACATTTTTAATTTAGCTAAAATTTTGTTTTATTAGAATTTGTTAATTTTAAATTTGAAGTAATTTAATTTTAAGAAACACTTTATGTTTTTAATTCAATTAGAGAATCTATTTAGCACTACTTCTCCTTTTAATTTTAAATAGCTTCACTTTGTGGTAAATTGGCTAAGCATCTCTAGATTTTTATTATATTCTCTATTAACCTTAAGATCTTAAGAAATTTCATTCCACTAAAAAATGTTGTTCTTAAAATAGTTTAGTTTATAAACTTGAAGTGTTTCTTTACCCTCACCCTTTGTTGGCAAATAAAAAAAAAGTGTAGTAAGAGATTATATGTCATTGGAATAAGAGGATAAAATTCATTACTCCTTAATCATATGCACCGAAAATCAATTAAAAGACTATATGTTATGTTGTAAGAGGATAAAATTCATTACATCTAAACATATACATTTTGGGTTTTTAATTGAAGAGATTTTTTTTAAAAAGATTATATGGCATGGAAAATGAGATGATAAAATTCATCATTTTCCTAAGCATATACAAATATGAATTTATGAGTGAGGTTTCACCACCTCCAATCCAAGAACTCTTCATTTTGCCATTTTGTTAAAACTCATCCCTAGCCAATTCTATTGATTCTAGTCCTAAATAAAATTATAAAGAGAGCAATATTTTAGTAGGTGTCTTCTCCTTAAGCTTCTTTTATGTTAGAGTGCCTATAATTTTAATCTAATTTTGTTTGAAAATTTCTATAATTTCGGTTGCTAAATAGTTATCTTGAGAAGTAGTTCTCTAAACAGATTTCTCTTTTAAATTATCACCATAACTTATGACTTAATTCTTGAATTCCTAGAATTTACTTTTAACTTACTCTTGGTTTAATGAAATTTTAGTTAATTAAAAATAATTTTGATGTCTTGTAATTATTTTCTCATTCTTTTGCTCTGGAATAGCAAAAGCTCAAGTATGGGGGCGTTTGATGAGTACTTTTTGTACTCATCCTTTAATATAATTTTCATAATTTTTAAATATGAATTTGTATAAATTGCATGAATTATCCCATCAAATTTATTTCTTTTTATTTCTATAAACTAACTTAAGCTTATTCTGTATTTTTCAGGTTTTCTGGGCACTTTGAGCAAAAATGTCAAGTACAGGCCCAAGGTCACGGGCGTGACCAAGGGCGTAACAGCCCAAGATGTGTTCCAGACCTGCTTCCGCCACGCCGGGCTCATTCTGTGAAGATTCGCCAAGTACACGCCCCAGTTCACGGGCGTGACCAAGGGTGTGACCCAGGTCACGACCATGACCCGCCTCCAGCATACCAGACCAATCGCCACGTTATTTAAAATTACACGCCCCCGGTCACGGGCGTGACCGAGGGCGTGACATCTAGACACATTCGTGACTCATCCTGCGCCACTTCCCGCCGAAATATTCCCATCGAACGCAATTTTAAAGAGTACACGCCCTAGGTCACGGGCGTGATCTAGGGCGTGATGTGCACGTAACGCCCACATTGAAGCCAGAAGGCGCCCTCTGTGCACCAGCATCGATCACGCCCCTTACACGCCCTTGGTCACGGGCGTGACCAAGGGCGTGTAACCCCAATTTGAAGCCTATTTAAAGTCAGCTCCACCAGAACTAAAGGAACGAATTTTGGCAGCCAAAGTCTTCATTTCTTGTATTATTTTCATGTTTTTAGTAGTCTTGTACTCCTTTTTCCTTTCTTCCAATTGTACTTTCAATTCAATAGTTATAATTTCAATTTCAATAACTTGTAATTCTCTTCTTTGCAATTTTAATAAAAATTAGTTCCTTCTTCTTCTTATTCTATTCTCTATCTCATCATGAACTCTTTTATTTTTATTGATTCCTCCATCTCCATGAGTAGCTAAACTTCTATTAGTACTCGGTCGAGATGATACAAGGAATAACATAAGTTATGAAATAATTTAGAGTTGCTCTATCTCTTTTTTAAAAAGCTTAAGATTTATCCTTGATTTTATGATAACGAGATTATGTTTTTGATATATAATTCTAGTTCTTGTTTTCGTACTTTAGTTAGCCGAGAGGCTCGTAATGCGAATCGATCACTGAAGGATAAAAAAGAGTAGAATGCAATCCTCGAGAGAGGACGACGTTACCCTTCTAGATTGGAGTAAAAGCCAATAACGTGATTCACCTCGTAAAGTGAGTTTTAGGGGTTTTGATTATAGAATGAGAGTTCAGTCGATCAACCTAATCTCAGGTGGACATATTCCTCGAGAGAGGTGAGTTCGTAATTCGGGAATCTCCACGGTCAGAGCTATTTTATTAAGAAAATGCGATTTTATTCTTTCTCCTTATTTTAATCTCCGAGGTGATTCAAAGATCGAGTGCTAATCGTCCTTATTATTGTTTTAATCGCTATTCTAATTCACCATATTTTCTTTAGAAACAAACCAACTCAAAGTTCTATTGATAAAATAACAGAGATTTTCTTGAAGTAAAAGTACTCAACCACCCGAGTCTAATACGAACTTTGTTTTATAAACCTATACATCTTTCGATACGGTACACATGTCGTTATCGTTTGCGGATATAGTTTTGCGCATCAAACTCAAAGCATCTGCGACAACATTTCCTTTCCCGGGAGTATAATAAATCTTGAAAGGGTAGTCCCCCAGGAACTCCATCCACCTTCGTTGTCACATATTCATCTCTTTCTGATCTATTAGGTATTTCAGGCTCTTATGGTCTGTAAAGATGTCGATCTTCACGCCATATACATAGTGCCGCCAAAGCTTCAAAGAGAATATCGTGGCCGCTAGCTCCAAGTCATGGACCTGATAATTCCTCTCATGCACTTTCAGTTGGCGAGATCCATAAGCAATAACCTGACCATGCTGAAGAAGAACGCAGCCTAAGCCACTCCCTAACACATCGCTGTAGATTTCAAAGCCTTCTGTACCACATGGCAAACATAGGATTGGCGTCGTGGTCAGACGACTCTTCAGCTCTTCAAAAGCTCGCGCGCACTCTGGCGACCAAACAAACTTCTGATCTTTCCTAATCAACGTCGTGAGAGGCAGAGCTATCCTCGAGAAGTTCTCTACGAAGCGCCTGTAATAGCCGACAAGTCCTAGGAAACTCCGGACTTCCGCCACTATAGTCAAAACAGGCCACTCCTATATTGCAACTATCTTTGCAGGATCCAATGCAATGCCCTCTCCATTGATCACATAACCTAGGAATGCCACAGAGGACAGCCAAAATTCACACTTTGAGAACTTGGCATACATCTGACTTCGCATCAGGGTATCCAATACAATGTGCAAGTGAATCGCATGTTCTTCTTCTGATTGAGAGTGTACCAGAATATCATCTATGAAGACAATAACAAATCAGTTTTAGACACTCTCGAAACATTCAGTTCATCAGATCCATAAATATCGATGGTGCATTCATCAAGCCAAACGGCATCACTGTGAACTCAAAGTGACCATAACATGTACTGTTGAAACCAAGACTTGGTCTCTTGTGGAGCTCGGGCCCTCAGAGATGAGGGGTAGCTAGCACTTACTGATTCCTCGGAAGGAACGGACTGGGGACTTGGAACTAGACACAGACCTTTGGTCGCAGCGAGGAGGTCCCACCACACACCCAGAAGATCTTTGACTGCTTCCCCTCCCAAGCCAAAGTTGATACTGGGCACCTTGGAGAGCCTGAGAGTTAAGCTAAGATAACCTAGGGAGGAAGAAGCTCAAAATACTGAGATTCGGATCCTCTCCAAAGGTGCCCTTCAAGGTCTATATATAGTTTTTTACTCATGGTCTGCTAACAGCGGGATTCCACCTTACTTTTTTGTGATACGCAACCAAACATGGTCTGCTAACAGCCAAACTCCGTTGTTTGGATAGGCTAACTGCAGACCACCAGGGGCTTCCAGGTAAAAACACCATTGGACCCCTACTGGGTGAGCCACCCATAAGGGTCCCCTCTCGTGAACTGTGAAGCCCGGCTTGCTCATCTCCTCGCGAGCAACCGACGAGGGTCCATACCTGCTCGCCTTCCCGTGAGCGGCTGACGAGAGCCCAGCTCGCCCGCTCCCTGCGAACAGCCGGCGAGAGCCCAGCTCGCCCGCTCCCTGCGAGCAGACGGTGAGAGCCCGGCTCGCCCGCTCCCTGCGAGCAGCCGACGAGAGCCCGGCTTGCCCGCTTTCCTGCGAGCCTTCTTTGGGGCTCTGGCACGCCCTCCTTCTTACTCCTCTCGCCTGCTGACCTAGTCTCCGCTCACCTCCTGGCGAATACCAGGGTTGTACACAATCCCCGCTCTTCACGAGGCTACCTTAGGCTAACGAAGAAACGTCCAACCCTGGGTGTTCGCCGGACCCTTGATGACGTGGTGAGAATCTTTTGGTGGGACCCATGCCCGATGCTATAAATATTTCTCCTTCTGGCTGGTGCATGATCTTTTTCTTCCCTCTCACTCCCTTCGCTGCTCGCTACTGTTTTCCTCGAGATGTCCAAGAAGGAGGAGATATTGGCTCGCCTTAAGGCTTCGCAGGCGGTCCAGAAGGCCAAAGCTACCCAGCTCTCCCCCTGGATCTCTCCGCAACCTGCTCCGCCTCCGCCTCAGGTTAAGAGGGCTAAGACCATCTGACGGCCGTCCGGGGAGGATGAGTCATCTCCACTATCTCCCTCTCCCCGCCACGAGCTCGCCTTACAGGTTCTGCTAAAAAAGGACTCGATACTCCAAATAGTATTCGCTTAACTCTGCTTGCTTGCTCGTAGGACCCTCCGGCCGAGGAAAATATCATCAGGTCATCGTCAATGGGGTCTCGCCCCACGTCCCCCGGGAGGACTGATATGCCCCCTGATGTGAGGACCACTGACCTGCGAGCCTCACCCTCACGCCCTGGTAAGTCTTTTGTCTTGCCATCTCTCGCTCTTCTTTGACCGATGACTCGCATTATTCCTTTTGTAGAGTCTCCTCTCGTGACCCCGAAGAGGCGAGTCCCCATTTAGGCGGGCTCGCCGCCCCCACCGAAAACGAACATCATCACCCCTAGATTCGGCATTCTGGGCCAACGGAGCCCGGGCAGCTTATTACTTGTCGAACCCAGGTCGCAGACGAGACGGCGCACCGCCCTGGCCTGGGAAAGTCCATTACCCCAGCCTTTACTGAGGCTTTCAAGGGTCAGCCAAGCTCTTCCGCCCGTGACCCCGTACCATTCTCATCTCGCGAGGTTAAACAATTTCTGCCGATTGTATCTTTCAGTGCCTCTTATACTGATTTTTTCATTCGCATGTGTTCCCCCGACCCCTCCCACTGAATCAGAGCATGGGGAAGTGGAGATGTCGCCACCGCCCTCGCCGAGCCAGGTCGCATATTTCCTGGGGGACCCCGGCAACCCAGAATAGATGAAAAGGCGAGTTGCTGAGATATTTCAGAAGCACACCCTAATGCTGCGAGAGCTATACGATCAGGACCGGATGAACAGGGCAGCTTACGAGGAGAGGTTTGTCGCTATGGAGGATGCGAACGCGCGCATCCTCGCTGAGATACAGTAGGTCGCTCGCCGCGAGGCCACCTCACCTGGGGTGCACCTTGCGCGAATTGAGGATTACATGCGGCTGATGCAATGAGAGGTCCAGTCGGTCTGCGAGTACCACTACCCAAGAGTCCCTCCGCGTTCGGGTGTGCGAGGTCGCGATCGCTGGAAGTGGATCAACTATTGAACAACTGTCTTTTTTCGTTATTTGTTGCTTGCTCTTGGTTTCCTACCCCTTTTGGGGGCTTTGAACATTCTAGGAATTTGTAATGAGGATAATTTTTGCTCGCTCGCGAGCTTTTTATTTAGCTTTCAATTGCTTATGCTGCTATGCTCGCACGCTATTGACTTTATGTTTATATTACTGTCTCGCTTTGCGCCTTGCGGGCTGTCGCCTCGCCTTAGTGAGTTTTACTTCTTTCTCTGCAGCTCGGCTCGCCCATGGCGAGTTAGAAGATGTCGCCAGGACGCCAACCCACTTGGAGCGGATAAGGACCCAGGAAGCTGGAAAATCACCGCGCGGTTCCGCTATCCGCACCCCCGGTGCTTCGAATCCTTCCCGCCCTTTCCATTTCTGTAAATAGCCGACGACTTTTACTTTCTAACCACCACATTAACTGTTCTTCCGCCTTTCTTCTCTCTTACAGGCTATCTCGCAGACCTTAGCTTGCACTCGCGCTTTTTTCGACTCGCTGCTAGCAACGCCATGGTTACCGAGGGATAATCCGAGGGGCGAGCCAGGTTCTTCGGAGCCTTTCACGAACACCCTTTCTTCTGGGCCTCCCTCACTGATGACGAGTTCCTCGCCACGGTGGACAAATACATCCCTTCGGGGTTTGTAGCTCGCCGCCCGCCGAACACTGCCACCATCAACGATCCGTCCACCGAAGAGCTTGCCATCCCCATTGCTCATTTTGAGAATGGGTTGCGACTCCCTCTCTGGCCGGAAGTATGCCAGGTACTCTACTCAACCCTCGCATTCCTTTCTCGCCTCGCAAGGAGCGTGTTAATTGTTCTTTGGTGAATTTCTCAGGTACTCAAATACTACAGCATTCTGCCGGGTCAGATGACGCCGAACGCGATCATCATGGTGGTCGCGTTCGCCAACTACCTGCGGGAGGAGAAGATTGAGTTTAGCATGCTCGTCTTCCGCAAAGTATTCTCCTTCTGGGCTTACAAAGATGGGACAACCCATTTTGCGAGCCAGCACGTTACTGTCTGCGAGACAGTGAATAAGACCCATTAATGGCACCAGAAATACATCCTAGTCAAAGGACCATTCGGCAATATCCCCTTCTCACCCCTCCAACGGGACGAAGCCACATACCGCTCTCCTGCCTCGCTTGGAGGTGACGACGCGAGGATCTACCAGCATTTGGATGGGAAGAACTTCATGGTCGTCTACCTCCGATAGAGGGTGGACTCACAGCAGCCGGTCCCTCAAGGAGAAGGTTCGACTCGCGCTCGCAAATTCCCATTACTGCTTCCTATCCCGGTCGCTAACACTTTCATCGCTTTTGTAGGAGAGCGGGATCTTTCGCTCCCCCCCCCCCCCCCCCCCCCCGCACGCGAGGAGCGCGGTCCTCTCCTCCAGCTCTCTCACCACCGCAGCCGCCGAAGCGTGTCGAGAACCCCTCATCTCAACTTTAGGTAAGAAGCGACCGCCACCTGCGAGTCACAAAGCTGTAAAGGAGGATAGCGAGCCGAGAGATGCTCCTGGCGGGCCCAAGCCAGCCAACCACAAGAACTTTGGCTTGGGCGCTGAACTCCCCGATGCCATCGGCGAGCCGGTGCTCGCGTGGGATCCTGACCTCAACAGGATCTCTTGCTCTTCGCTCCTCCCCTCCTGGGTTAAGAGCGATAAGTTTGGAGGCGAGGCGTTCTCGCTCGCCTTCGGGTTCTATGGCCGCGAGGACGCCGACCCTTTCGGCGCCCTGCGATCCCGGTTGCTCGTCAACGAGGCCATGCGAGCCCACTTCCAGTCTATGGAGCTCTCACACATGGTGGCTCGGCAGTACCTTACCGCGGAGAGGGATTCCAAAGAGCTCCAGCACGAGCTCAAGGCGGCCTCAGACGAGGTCGCGAGCCTCAAGGGAAAAGAGGCTCTCTCGGAAGGTCTCCTTGCCATCCCCCAAGGTGGAATGGTAAGTCATTCATACAGCTTCTATCTTGCTCGCCATATGCTTCGTTTGACTAACTTATTTTTCTACAGGACGCTGAATCGGCGAGCCAACTACTCTCGCGGAACACCGACCTGGAATCGGAGGTCACGTTCCTGAAGGCACGCGTCTGCGAGTTGACCAGAGCCGCGCTCCCCCCGTCCCCCCTGCGAACTGGGGCTCGCAATAAATCTCAAGATGAACATGAGGCGACCCGCAAGAATTCAATGGGTGTCGCCAACCTCATCTTCGATACCCTCAAAGGGGCTGGCCTGCTATCTCCGGATGCCTTGGAGCTCAGCATCGAGGACGTCGTCTCGGACCTGTTCACGCCGATCCCGTAGACCGACGATCGTGGGAGCGAGGAAGAGTCGTCCAGCGACCGACATTAACCTTTTAATCTTCAATGTAATTCTTTTGTTTTGACTGGCGAGTCCGCCGTCATTTGTAATGCACTTTTGAGAAAAGAAACAAGGAATATTTTTTCTATCTTTTAATTCCTTTTCTATCTTGCTCGCGCCAATGCTCTTTTCTATGCTCACGTGAATGTATTTTGTTCTGCTTGTGCTCATACTCTTATCTGCGTTCGCATCTTTGCGTTAACCAGGCTCGCGCTCACACATTTCTTATCTGCGATGGTTATAATTTTCACCATTTTATCGTACTTTCACTTTGTCTGGCTACCTTACCTCGCGCTCACCCAATAAGGTGTTCGCGTAGCTCCCCTCGCTTAGGAGCTTTGTTAGATAAACCTTCTGTCGCCCAGTGGGGCTCTTGCGAACCGGGTCGACATTACCCTACCTCGCTCGCCCAACTCCTGCGTGCGACTAGTGTAGCTTGTTAACCACTGCGCCGGTGGACCTCCCTGACCCGCTAGTATTAGGCATTGCGCATAAATTCTTCAAGTGTTTACGCGAGCCAGGGGTCCGACCCGATGAGCCTTGCGACCACCGTATCTGGCCATCTTGCTGTTACCATTGGACTTGGCATTTTCCATCCGTTGCTGCTCTTCATTTCCCACGAGCGAGCTCTAGGACTCGCCCTGTCTAGGCCTTGAGAGATTTTGCGAATCGAGCCTAATAACATGAATAACCTACTTGTCACCCTCTCCGCGAGATCCTCATGACCCACCGACTAATGAGAGCCTGGCAGCGGGATTGTCCGCGACAATCCAACACAAAAACTTGTTACCTTGCCAGCCTCTCTGCGAGATCAACCAGACCTACCGGCTAGTGGGAGCCCGACAACAGGATCATCATTCCAGCATAAAAACTTGTTACCTTGCCAGCCTCTCCGCGAGATCTACCAGACCCACCGGCTAGTGAGAGCCCGACAGCGGGATCGTCCGGGGCATTCCAGCACAAAAACTTGTTACCTTGTCATCCTCTCCGCGAGATCAACCTGACCCACCAGCTAGTAAGAAATCGGCACCGGGATCGTCCGGGGCATTCCAACACAAAAACTTGTTACCTTGTCAGCCTCTCCGCGAGATCAACCTGACCCATCGACTAGTGAGAGCCCGGCAACGGGATCGTCTGGGGCATTCCTGTTGGATCTTGTGGCGCCCTTAGAGGGGGGTGAATAAGGGCAACTTAAAACTTTGATACTTTTTGTAACAAACGAAGCAATATATGAATATAGAGATAAATAATTGAATTTAAAAACAAGATTTTATTTCATCAAAGATAATGAGTAGAAATAATTCCAATAAAGCTTGGAATCAAAGGCTTACAATTTATAAAATCTCTTGTCTCTTTTCACCGGTCCTTCTCCTAAGGACCGGTTGACTATAGCCTATATCTCTCAGATATAGACACTAGCCTCCCCCTAAATCAAATCTTGATCTAGACGCAGCACACACGGCGACGATTTTCTCCCAAGCCACACAAGGATTTGACACCGCACACAAGACGATGATTTACCCTAGACTACACAAGGATCTAACACCACACACAAGGTGATGATTTCCCCTAAGCCTCACACGAACTTAGACACCGCACACACGACGATGATTTTCCCAAACCAATTACAATTTATGAAATGGAAAAATGTAAATACAATATATGAAACTAAAACTCCCTCAAGAAGAGCTCTGAAGATGATGGTCGACCAATGGGAAGATCTTCAATCTCGAACGTACGGTCGAATCTCCTTCGCTCTTGAAAATGTGCTGGACCAAGGAAGTTCGTCTGGAATCTGCTCTGGAAATCAAGGCTCCTTCAACATTCACAAATCTCTGAAATTCGTGGCCTTTTATAGAGCTTTTCATAACTACCAGCTATCGCGCGGCGATATCGATATCGCCCCGCGATATCGCTGAAACGTGGCTGGACAACGTGGGCAGTTGCGCAGAAACGTGGTTGATCGTGTGCTGTCGCGCGGCGATAGCGATATTGCCCTGCGATAGCGCTGTAACGTGGCTTCGAGCGCGACAACGGGTGGAACATGGCTGACGTCAGCAGCAACTGTTGACGCTATCGCCTGGCGATAGAGTTAACGCCAGCGATACTGTGATTTTCGTTTTCTTCATTGATCTGCTCAGCCAATCCTTAGTACATAAAATATTTGTTATCTGCACACCATTAATCAAATATAGGATCAAATACATTCGGGATTTGTTATTCTCAAATCGGACGAGTGCGGAACGCATGCTCCAACAATCTCCCCCTTTGATAATAACAAATCCTTATAAAAGAAATCAAATAAATCCTATAGAGATATTGAAAAGTATATTTTGTGTCTACAAGTGTGAACATATGATCTCCATGATCTCCCCCTTAATATGATGTCCCCCTTAATATTAGCTCCTTCTAAAAATATTTTCTCATATAAACTCCCCGACATATAAACTCCCCCTACATGTATGCTCCCTGTATTAATTAAGTAATTTAAGTGATTTCTTCTTATCTTCTCCCCCTTATTGGATCGGTCGGCGCCCTTAGAGGGGGGGGGGGGGGGGGTGAATAAGGGTTTTCAAAAACTTTAGCTTATATTTAAAAACTTTGAATTATTGCAAGAATAAAGACATGAAATAAGTGAAGTAAAACAAAAGGAGACAAACTTTATTAATGATAAATAAGTTTTACAAAACTTGATCTCGATGACGCTAGAGATCGGAGGCGAATACTAAGAAAGCTCTTTTTGTTTTCTATCCCGACTCGCTTCCCCACGAACCGGTGGCCCTAGCCTTATCCTCCCCGGATTCGGCCTCAAGCCGCTCTAGCCAATCTATCCCCAGAAAGGCCTCGAGCACCCCCTAGATCTACTCCCTAGACCTAGTCGCCAACACGAGGCGAATTTCAGCCCTAAGTCTACCCCAGACCTAGTCGCCAACACGAGGCGATTTCACTACCGTTTACAATGATAAAAGAGAAATGAAAAAACAATAATTAAAAACTCCCTCAAGATGAAATTCTGAACGAGGAGGTGAAGATCCGCTGGAGAATCAGTGTTTGTTGATGCGGACTTCGTTCGGATTCGGCGTGATGGAATCCTCCTTCAGAAATTGGCAGTGCTTCGCTAGGACTTCAGAATTCGGCCAAGAAAGGCCTCTGCAACTCGAGCAATCTCTCTCTCTCTGAGGTGTATGCAATGGATGTGTCAATTCGTGAGGAGAGGGGGTCCTTTTTATAGAACAAGCGCTAGCGCCGGCGCTAGCCCGGATTAAGAAACATTTTGCGCGGCAGAATCTCCTATCCGCGGCAACCTGGCTTCTATGCCTCATGTGCGTCACGATACCGCCGGCGCTACCCGATACCACCGGGCGTTAGCTCCTTCTAAATAAGCTGCTGGAATCGCGCAAATCAACGCTAGCGCCGGGCGCTATCACTACCGCCGGCGCTAGTGGCCATTATGGAATTTTTGCCTCAAATTCAGGGGCAGTCTTCATGTGTCCTCCTTGAGTCATGTGGACCTGGATAACCTGCACACTTGAACACACAAGATCAAATACATGGGATTTGTTATTCTCAAACCTAGGAGATGCGGAAGACCATGTTCCAACAAACTCCCCCTTTTGATAATAACAAATCCATTAATGATAAATCAAAACATTAATAGATAAGCATGATGAAACTATACTTGTGTGTGTGTGAGAATGATGACTTAGGATAATAATTGATTCTAGCATGTTAGACATGCTCCCCCTAAATACGTGCTCCCCCTAAGTGAGTGCTCCCCTAATATGTATGCTATCAACTTAATCAATTATGTTGGGTTTTTGATAGCGGATTATATTTATTATGTTAGTTCTCCCCCTTTTGCATTTTATCATGTTAGTTCTCCCCCTTTGTTATTAGCAAAAGTGGGTAGGGAAACAAAACACTAAAAAATGTGTAAATAAATAAAGAAGAAGGCATGATCGAGCTTTTTAAGTAAATGATAAGGAGGTTTAGAATTGTTTTTCATTGAGATAGATCAGAGTTATAAGCATTATAAAATAATCAGAGTTTTTAGCATAAAAGAATTTTATGTTAGAAGTAACCAATAAAAAGTGTTCCAAGGAAATCTAGCAGTTAATGAAAGATAGGAGTTTTTAAGAATAAGTGATGATGCAAAGAATGCAAGATATTAAGTAAGCATGAAAGTGCAAGGAAAAAAACACTTATATGGTTAAGATGCGGAAGACTTATAGCGATACAAAAAAAATCAAATAGTAAAGATAATCCAAAAAAAATTGAGTTAAAGTTCACAAAAGATGATGTTTTTGGAAATCATTTTGTAGTTTTAAATGTGATAATAACCAAGCATGAAAGAATGTTTTTTTTAAAAAGACTACAATGTTACTTTAATTCATAATTCCAAAAACATACAAAACATTGTAGAACACATGCTTGGTTATCTAGTGCATTTCATAAATAAAAAGTAATAGAGAATTAGCATTAGGATCCAATACTCATGAGAAGAAGTGTTATGGAAGATAATGATGTGCACATAAGTGTAATTTTGAGGAGAGTAAACAAATGTTTTAATCAAAACTACAAGTAATATGTAAAGTAAGAAGCACAATAAAACACAAATAAGATTACTTCCACACACTTTAATGCACAAAAAAAATGTACAACTACCAAGGTGCTTTGCACACACAATGCTCATTAAGACTTATCAGGGTGCAAAGTAGTGCTTGGGGGATCACATAATTTTATTCTTGTTTTTGTTATTGTGATCCGGTGTACTTAGGAATAAGTGGTTTTTATTTTGAAAGAAAGATATGGTTTGCACAAGATACTTTACTATTCTTTCCAAGGTGCTCAACCTCACAACGCTTATTAAGACTTATCAGGAGGTTCAAGTAGTGCTTGGTGGAGTTAACTTTGTCAAATTATTTCTTGATTTTTGTTTTGTGCAAAGTTCTCCGAATACACTTGTTTTGCAAACCAATGGAATTTATAAGAAAGATAACCACTTTTCTTAATTTTTAAAAGTGCAAAAGAAGGAGTGTAGGAAAGATACTTGTGCAATTTTAATTCATTGTACTAATACAAAACATACACAAGTATTCTTAGATTAAACACATATGTAGACAATGCCAAAAAGTGAGTGAATAAATATCATTATCAATCATAAATCATTTCTCATACTTAGAGGCATGCTAAGCTTGATCCTACACAACTTTTAAACTATAAGGATGCACATTTGAATAGATATATCAAAGCATGAAGGAAGACAATGTCCAAAGTAGTTTGAAAAAAGAAATTGCAACATTGTTAAATTTCTAAATAGTAGATTAAATCATGCTTGATTTTTCACAAAAAAGAATCATAGAGTTTATTTATTTATAGTTTTAAAGTTTTATATTTTTGTATTTTAGCAAATAAAAGCATATTTTTGTAATTTTTGCTTTTGTAATTTTGCATAAAGATGAACTTTTAGATAAAGAAAACAGCACAAAAACATATTTTTTTGTAATTTGGTTTTTGTAGTTTTGTATTTGATTTTTGAAAGATAAACTTTAACCACAAAACAAAAATAAAAGACAAAACATGTTTTTTTTTGTAATTTGGTTTTTATATTTTTGTATTTTGATTTTTCAAAAATAAAATATAATCAGATGTGCAAAACTAAATAGTACATATAGATCAAAATATTTTTAGAAATTTTTCAAAATTTTAAAAATACAAAAATTTGAACCTCGACGCTAGCGCCGGCGCTAGCGCTAGCGCGGGAAACAGTAAGTGATTTTGTAGGGTTTTGAAAATTTTGATTGTTGATTTTGATTAGGTGTCCCAATAGTAGTTTCATGCTGAAAGTGCAGATTTTTAGGAGATGGTTTTGATGGTTAAAAGTGAAGAATAAACACTTTTGAATTTGTTTTAATTTTAGGAATCTAGGGCACCCAATACAAGTCACAATAGACGAAATCTTGCCTCACCAACTAGTACATATTGTAGAGAATAAATAGGGGTATTTAATAGAATTTTGATTTATTGAAAAATCAAAAGGGCTCGATACCGCCGGCGCTAGCGATAGCGCTGGCGCTATCTAGGCTTTTGTTAAATCTCCCTAATCTTTTCAGATCCGCCGTTTGCTGCCATTTGCTCCCGAAAAAACCCTCGAAGACAAGCTGTTCTACGCCCAGATCTGAGGTATTTCTTCATTGTTGCTTACGATTTTTGTTTTAAAGCTTCATTGTGATGTTAGAGATGAAGAAATATGTGGTTTTTAGGTAGATTTAGAAATTAGATCTACACGGTTAGGTTTTCTCCGGGATTTGTGGTTTTGATGAGGTTTTTGTTTTTTGAATATGTGAAATCTTTGATTTTATTGTTAGGATATGAATGTATTTTAATTTTTAAGGAGATTCTTAAATTATTTTTTCATGAAAGCGTTTCTCGGATTTCTTGGATCTAGTAGTTGTTTGTTTAGAAATTATTGAAGATATGAAAATAAATAGTGGATTTGTAGATCTGACTTGAATTTAGATTTTGAATTGAGTATTATGAAAAAAAAATTTTGATGAAAATTCATAAAAAAATTTTGTGTAAGTTAATTTCATAATTTTATTGGATAGAAATATTTCATCAATTTTTGTTGTAATAAATTTTTGTGGCAGATGGCATCCAGGGGAAGGAAAAACACAGAGTTAGCAGTGAAGACGGCAGTGGTAGGAGTGCCGAGTGTCGTGGAGTTCGACTTGCCGCGGCACCGGCACATCATGGAGTTGTTTGCCGCTGCAGAGGTGTTGTGCTTATTCCTTCCGGACAGATTTTCATCGGAGTTGGTAAGGGAGTTTTATACCAACTTGGAAGACCCATCAACGACAGAGCTGGATGGAGGAGTCCAGTCACAGGTGCAGGGACAAGTGGTGACCATAACTCATGAACAACTGAGGTTCGTGTTTGGATTGTCCCAACATTCTCATCGGTTGGAGATTGTGGAGAAGTTTAGGGTGGACAGAGATTGGACTCAAGTGAACAGGGTGCTACATAATAGGGAATGCAGAAGTCTGATCTCGTCGGTATCGACACTCACCGTGGATGCCCTAGTTGTTTAGGATTTATTACGCCACACAATTATGCTGAAGTTGGGTGACACAGCAAAGGTCACAGCCCAGCTCAGTTATGTTACTTATTTTATTTTGGAGGAGGAGAAGTTTGACGTGGCTGACTTATTACTTTCTCTGATTCGTTATTCCTACAAGTTGTGGCATCCATCCCGTCATAGATACAACAACTTGCCCCTGGGTGGCATCATACATCGGGTGATTCAGATGATGTATCCTTCTGTTGAATTGGGTTTCTATTTGATAGATTGCTACCCTCCTATCTATAGTACTTCTCATTTGCGAGCATCAAACAACCCGGATGAGCCATCGACATCAGCTCAACCTCCACTCCGGCGAGGTGCGTCATCTCGAGGGGCTCGAGATGCTCCATATGGGTCCTTTCGAGAGGAGATGGGCGATCGGATGACACGGGTGGAGGAGGACGTTTCAGTGATAAAGAAGGATGTCTCAGGGATCAAAAAAATGATGAAGTTCATGATGAAAGCTTTAAATTTGAAGCCATCAACTCCAGAGCGGAGGGAGTGGGAGAGCCCAGTTACGGATCCGCCCCGCCACTCGATCCCAAGGACTCGTAGAAGACGCTCTCCAACTCCAAATGTGGAGGATATAGATGAGGAGGAGTAGATGTGAGAGGAACAGTTTTTGTTATGTAATAATTCAGGAATTTGAACCTTATGTCTTGGATGTTGTTGTTTTTTGAATTATGCTTGATTTTGTTATCTTTTGGATGTTTGACTATGATGTTTCATTTATAGTTTGATATTTATGAAGTAAAAAAATTTATGTGGTATACTCTTTTTGAAATCCTATGATTAAGTATTTTACTACCCCATAGAGGATTTTGAATTCACTTGTTGATAAATATATGTATAATGAATATATGAATAATAAGTAGATCATCTTAATAGGATTTTGAGTTTAGATTAGTGTTATAGGCTCATTAAACTTTTAATCGTGTTTCCTATTTAAGATGACCATAACATGAAACTCTAAGACAAAAAAAAACTAGAAAGACATTAAACGTATATCATGAAGTAAAAACATTGTATATTTCCCTTTTGAAACTATTCTACTTCATGCATTTTTGTGACACCTAATGAATAAGAGATTTAGGAATCCAAAGAGGACCGGGTGTGACGGTTCCTTTGGGTACCCAAATACTACGTGTTTGCTTTTGAGGAGATGAAAATGAATGGCCAATTTTGAGTGGAGTTACTGTTTCATTTTTAGTTTTGGCCCTCCATTCATACTTTGGTTTGGTGTTTTTCTTATATGTGACACTTTTATTGTGATAATCTTCATTTTTAAGATTGTGATTGTAGTGATTATTGAAAGTGTTTTTTATAGGAAATTTTTGAATTTTTATGTTTGAAGAAGTCTGATAATAATGATTGTACTTTGGAAGTTTATTTTTAAATTGTTGATGTGTTTTATTTCCATCGTTTGATTTATTAACATTTTGAGAAGAATTATTCAACTTGCCTTTAGTTATAACTTGATATTGTGAATGAGTGTTTTGACCGTTTTTCTTTATGATTTCCTTGAGCAAGTTGATTTTTGCGTTTAATTCATCGTTCTTAGTTTGTAAATTGAGTCTGGCTTTATTGTAAGCGATAGTGCTATTTTTAAGAGTGGTAGCAATTGATTCAATATGTTTTTCATATTCATCCCTATATTCATCAAATGTTTCGTCCATCTCTTTAATTTCTATTTCGTAGTCCTTACACTTAGCACAATCATTCTTTAACGATGAATTCTCTATGCTTAATTTTTCATTATGTTCTTTTATACACATCAATTCTTTTTCAAGTTCTTTGAATTTTTCCTTAATATTATTACACTCAAAACAAGGTTTTATATTTTTAAGTAAAAGACAAGAAGGTGTAGGCACATCACAATTTGAATTTGAGTTAACATTAGCTTTTAGTCTCTTATTTTCTAAACATAATTTTTTATTGGTAATTTTCAAATTTTGGATCTTACGTTTAGCTGTTTTTAATATATTGAAACTAGAAATGGAAGTTATCACACAAGAAGAAGATTTTGACTTTCTTACAGCGCTTTTGGTGGAGGCAAAATGTATGCATAGAGTTTCTTCGTTATCTTTTGACGCTTCCTTCATCATAGATGAATTTTCATCTTCTTTTTCTCATGGTGCATTGTTCTCCTTTACTATTTCAATATTTTCCATGGCTTCGCTCTGAGAGAGATCTTCTTGAACGATAATGGATGCTTGTTCGTTCTTTTCCTTCTGAGTTTGTTCCATTCCTGCGAGAGGAAGATCATACATTTCTTCAAGAAATTTCCATACTTTATAAGCACTAGAGAAACAATACACAAATTTGAAAACTTCATTTGAGAGACCACAAAATAGATAATGTTTAGCTTTTGCATCTAAATGAAGTTCCTTTTTATTTGATTCATTCGCACGTCTTATAATTGCTAAGTTCCATACTTCGATATCTAACATTTTAATAAATTTTTCCATTAAAATTTTCCATCCTTTATAATTTGTTCCTTCAAACAAAGGTGGTTTATGTGATATTTCATCTTCACAGAAATTTACCCCACTAGTTGAAGCGAGATCATGAGACACCATTATTCCCGGTTGTTAAGCCGATTGGAATAACCTTGCTCTGATACCACTTGTTGGATCGGTCGGCGCCCTTAGAGGGGGGGGGGGGGGGG
This sequence comes from Dactylorhiza incarnata, assembly GCA_033032865.1. NCBI lineage: Eukaryota > Viridiplantae > Streptophyta > Magnoliopsida > Asparagales > Orchidaceae > Dactylorhiza > Dactylorhiza incarnata. Next base: position 863,449 of record JAWHQI010000017.1, on the reverse strand, counting down.
GGGGGTGAATAAGGGTTTTCAAAAACTTAAGCTTATATTTAAAAACTTTGAATTATTGCAAGAATAAAGACATGAAATAAGTGAAGTAAAACAAAAGGAGACAAACTTTATTAATGATAAATAAGTTTTACAAAACTTGATCTCGATGACGCTAGAGATCGGAGGCGAATACTAAGAAAGCTCTTTTTGTTTTCTATCCCGACTCGCTTCCCCACGAACCGGTGGCCCTAGCCTTATCCTCCCCGGATTCGGCCTCAAGTCGCTCTAGCCAATCTATCCCCAGAAAGGCCTCGAGCACCCCCTAGATCTACTCCCTAGACCTAGTCGCCAACACGAGGCGATTTCACTACCGTTTACAATGATAAAAGAGAAATGAAATAACAATAATTAAAAACTCCCTCAAGATGAACTTCTGAATGAGGAGGTGAAGATCCGCTGGAGAATCAGCGTTTGTTGATGCATACTTCGTTCGGATTCGGCGTGATGGAATCCTCCTTCAGAAATTGGCAGTGCTTCGCTAGGACTTCAGAATTCGGCCAAGAAAGGCCTCTGCAACTCGAGCAATCTCTCTCTCTCTGAGGTGTATGCAATGGATGTGTCAATTCGTGAGGAGAGGGGGTCCTTTTTATAGAACAAGCGCTACCGCCGGCGCTAGCGTCGGCGCTAGCCCGGATTAAGAAACATTTTGCGCGGCAGAATCTCCTATCCGCGGCAACCTGGCTTCTATGCCTCATGTGCGTCACGATACCGCCGGCGCTACCTGATACCGCCGGGCGTTAGCTCCTTCTAAATAAGCTGCCGGAATCGCGCAAATCAACGCTAGCGTCGGGCGCTATCACTACCGCCGGCGCTAGTGGACATTATGGAATTTTTGCCTCAAATTCGGGGGCAGTCTTCATGTGTCCTCCTTGAGTCATGTGGACCTGGATAACCTGCACACTTGAACACACAAGATCAAATACATGGGATTTGTTATTCTCAAACCAAGGAGATGCGGAAGACCATGTTCCAACACCCCTTTGATATTATCAAAAGAGGGTGGGGTATTGAAGATAAAATAGATTAGGAATTGAGTAGCAAATGCAGAAGCGTAAAGAAATGAGAGAGTTATAAATTAGTAAAAGAATTTTGAAAACAAGAGGAGTAGAATATCAACAATGATAAACATGGAGTAGGATTACAATGAAATTTGGAATATAATCATGGAAGAAGTTGTGACATGTGGAAAAAGTATGAGTATAATTTGAACATTGAAAATAGTCAAGCTAAGATATCCAAATCAATAAGACAGATGAAAGAAAAAAAAGATAAACTATTTCCGGTCCAATTCTCATAAGAAGAAATTTTATATATAACAATGAAGTGTAGTAGTGATACTTTGAAAAAGAATACATATGAATATATTTAAAATATACATGATCATGGAATTGTTAAACATAACATGAATATACATAAAGCCAAACTTATGAACTTACCGAAACTTTGCAAGTATATAAAAGGACCTTTTTGTTTTTGCATAACAAGACACTTTACAATTCTTTCCAAGGTGCTTAACCTCACAATGCTCATTAAGACTTATCAGGAGGCTAAGTAGTGCTTGGTGGAGGATCCTTTCAATTTTTTAATTTTTCTTTCAGAATTTTTTGGCAAAATATATGTTTTGCATTTGAATTTTTTTTTGAATATTGATGTATGGAAAGGATCTCCGAATTCACTTGCATGCAAAAAAAATGGTATAATTTGAATAAGTGCAAAGTAGCAAAGTTGAAGGCAGCATTTATGAAATGTATTTTGTTATGTTCGAGCAATCATGATGTATGTATATATTAAATTTTATTAACATGTAATTGCAAAGTAAGTGTTTGTGATTGCTCATTGTCATAGATAAAAAATTTCTTATACTTAGAGGCATGCGGAACAATTTTACTCAATTTCTAGTCATCAAAAAGTATAAGTAGATATCTGAAGCAAGAGAAATTAAGAACAATGTTTAAAGAACTCATAAATTAACAATCACATGTACTAGCTATTGTACCATGATAACTATCCAAAATTACTAGTGTAATACTAGAAACATGTTTGTAAAATGACAGCTCAGAAGTTGACTGAAAAATGAAGGAAAATAGATATCGCCCGGCGATAGTGATAACGCGCGGCGATAGTGATAACGCGCGGCGATAGTGATTTTTTATATAAAAAGCGGAAAATTGGAAAGACAAGTCTAAGATTCTCATTTGACCGACCCTAGACTGCTGGAGTTCGTCTTCCTTCTCCGAAAGCCCTAAAAACTCCAAAAGGTATGCCTTAGATCTCTTTCAAATTTGTATTGTTTTCAAAAATAATAATAGATCTAGAATCTTGATGATGAAAGAAGATAGATCCATTGAAAAAAATTTCATTTTGATCATACATTGTAGATCTTAAATATTTTGAAGTAAAAAGGCTTTTTTATGAAAAATAAGCACTGATGTTGAATTTTTTGTTGTAGATCTACAATGTTTGTGCAAGTTTAGTTTTTATTTTTTTTGTTAAATTTGAGACCACAGAAAACGAAGTAATGTAATCAAAAGTAGCAAGAAGAATTGATTTTGGAGATATCGCCCGACGACAGTACTGTCGCCGGCGGTAGTGAACAATACCGAAATTTTTAATTTTAGATTTCTGAAATTTTTTTATTTCATAATAGGAAATGGCATCATCATCTCGTGCCAGGAAATCTACCAGCAACAACCCTCACTCCTCATTCCAATCATATTCTGGTATTGAGAACGCATCAATCTGTGTTCCAAAATGTTTGGATGGATCTGTGCCAACACATATATATGAGTGTTTGGTTGAGGTAGATATAATGTCCCTCATTATACCAGATATGTTCTCCTCGTGGTTTGTTAGAGAATTTTATAATAACTTAGAAGACCCGAAAAATATAGGTTTGAATGGAGGCATAAAGTCTAAAATTCAAGGAGGGGAAATAGAAATCACCCATGAAGATCTCAGAAATGAATATGGTCTTGAAACTTGTGAAGACAATATGATTGATATCGTGGAAAATTACCGAAAGGATCGAGATTGGACATGTTTGAATCAAACGCTTCATGGGAAGGAAAATAGTGGTTTGATTCAAGATATCACATCACTTATTCGCGATGCTTTTATCGTGCAAGATATATTAAGGAATACGGTTATGATAAAGACCGGAGATACAAGGAAGATCACGGCTCAATTGAGCTTGGTGACTTACTATATATTGGAAAAAGTGAAATTCGATGTGGCTTACTTTGTTTTATCCATTATACGATATACGTATAAGATCAAGCATCCTCTTAGGAGGAAATTGAATACACTCCCATTAGGAAGTGTTATTCAAAGGCTCATATATAATAAATATGGATGGATAGACCAAGAAATCTTCATCAACGATTGTGTCCCGGCTATACATACTATCACAGAACCAGCTAGAGTTCCTTCTCCTAGAGCAACAACTTCTTCAAGACAACCACTCCGAACAGGAGGGTCTTTACGTGAAAGAATAGAAGATCTAAGTGATTCGGTTGAGGAGATTAAAGAAGAACAAAAGCGAAGTAATTCAGGTATCAGAAAATTTATGAAGTTTCTAGTAAAGGGGCTGAAACTTAAACCAACGCCGGAAGAAGAGAGAGAATGGGATCCTCCACGTCATTCAATAAGGCGAACCCGAAGAGCTAGAGAACCTACACCGATCTCTAGTGATGATATTGCTGCTTCTGAAGAAAATCTGGATGAGTGATAGATTTAGTGTTGTGGATGTAATAGTATTTATGCTTTGAAGAAGTATGAGATATCGCCCGGCGACATCACTGTCGCCCAGCGATAGTGAAAAACTCTATCTTTGATCTGTTTTTCTGTTCTGGTTTTATCATATGCATTTGAAGAGAATTTTGATGATAATTTGACTTTGTTCTGTGATAGTTTGTTTAATTACATATTATAAGAGTAAATAATTTAATAATTTTTAATAATTTTTGATAACACATAAGAATTAAATATATGTAATTTCCAGAAAAAAAATTTAAGATTTATATTTCTAAGATTCCAAGTTATAATCTTAACATAGAAAAGCGTGAATCATTAAGTGGTTTTGTAAAAATATCCGCTAATTGTGAATCCGTTCTTATGAAGTTGATTTTTACATTACCCTTCTTAATATGATCCCTTATAAAATGATGTCGGACATCTATATGCTTAGACCTAGAGTGTAATACGGGATTATTAGTTAAGTCTATAGCACTTTTATTATCACACTTTAATTCTACACTACTTTGTTGTATGCCAAAGTCTTCTAATGTTTGTGACATCCAAAGAGCATGGGCACAACAACTACCTAGTGCAATATATTCGGCCTCGGTAGTAGAGAGGGCAACAGAATTCTGTTTCCTACTCGACCAAGAAATAAGTGAAGGTCCGATAAAATGACAGGTGCCACTAGTGCTTTTTCTATCTAAAGAACATCCCGCATAATCTGAATCCGAAAAGCCATGTAAAATAAAGGAATCATTATGAGGATACCACAATCCTAATTTAGATGTTCCTATAAGATATCGAAAGATGCGTTTCACCGCTTTTAAATGTGACTCTTTAGGATTAGCCTGAAATCTAGCACATAAACAAACGACAAACATAATGTCAGGTCTAGATGCGGTTAATTATAATAAAGATCCTATCATGCTTCTATAAAGGGTTTGGTCAATTGAAACTCCACTTTCATCTTTTCCTAATTTTAGTGAAGCACTCATAAGAGTGTTTGCATGCTTAAGATTTTCAAATCCAAATCTTTTTAACATATCATGAATATATTTGGATTGACATATAAAAATACCATCATGTTTTTGTGTAATTTGAAAACCTAGAAAATATGAAAGTTCTCCTACCATGCTCATTTCAAATTCATTTTTCATAATTTGAACTACTTCATTACACAATTCTTCATTAGTGGCTCCAAAAATAATATCATCAACATAAATTTGCAAAATAACTAAATCATGATCAATTTGCTTAATGAAGAGTGTAGAATCGGCACTTCCAATTTTATAATCGTGCTTTAACAAATATTGAGTTAATCGATCATACCAAGCACGTGGCGCTTGTTTTAATCCATAAAGCGCTTTATCTAATTTATAAACATAATTTGGATATTTCTCATTTACAAAGCCAGGGGGTTGTTCTACATAAACCTCTTCTTTTATATACCCATTTAAAAATGCGGTTTTGACATCCATTTGATATAATTTAAATCTTTTAAAACAAGCAAATGCAAGAAATATCCTAACCGCTTATAATCTTGCTACGGGTGCAAAAGTTTCATCAAAATCTACCCCTTCAATTTGTGCATAACCTTTTGCAACTAATCTGGCTTTATTTCTAACAATTCTAGATTCATTATCCAATTTATTTTTAAAAATCCACTTAACTCCAACGACAGGATGATTTTTGGGTCGTTCTACAAGATTCCAAACCTTATTACGTTCAAATTGATTAAGTTCTTCATTCATAGCTAAAAACCAAAATTCATCATTTAAAGCGGTGGAAACATCTTTTGGTTCTATTTCAGAGACAAAACAAAGGTTTGAAAATAAGACATGTAACGATGAACGAGTACTAACCCCTTTTTGCGGATCTCCAATGATAAGCTCCTTTGGATGATCCTTTGAAAATCTCAATTCACTTGGAGGCACATATTCTTCTCTTTCTTCTTCTTCTCCTTCTCCTTCTCTTTCTTCTTCATTTTCTCCAAGTTCTTCATCATCATTCTCCACTGAAGGAAGGGGTTCATCTTCTTTTCCTATAATTTTCTTTTCTACACATGAAGCAAACTCATCAAATCTAACATGAATAGATTCTTCAACTATTTTTGTTCTTTTATTAAAAATCCTATAGGCTTTACTAGTTGAAGAATAGCCAATAAAAATACCTTCATCACATTTTTCATCAAATTTTCCTAAGGAATCTTTAGAATTCAAAATAAAACATTTACAGCCAAAAACTTTAAAATAAGAAACATTTGGTTTTTTATTAAAAATTAATTCATAAGGAGTTAATTTTAAAATAGGGCGAAGCATTACTCTATTAATTACATAACATGCCGTACTAACTGCTTCAGCCCAAAAAGATTTTGGTAATTTAAATTCAGATAGCATCGTACGGGCTAACTCTTGAAGAGTTCTATTTTTCCTTTCCACTACACCATTTTGTTGTGGTGTGCGTGGAGCGGAAAATTCATGTTTAATTCCTAACTCCGTACAAAAAGAAATAAACTTTTCATTTTCAAATTCTCCTCCATGATCCGATCGTATGCGTTTAATTTTTAAATCAAATTCATTTTGAATACGCAAACATAATTTTAAAAATTCTGAAAATGCATCGGATTTGGAGGTTAGAAATAAAGTCCAACAAAAACGAGAATAATCATCAATCAAAACAAATGTATATTTTCTATTTCCTAAGCTAGAAATTCCAATTGGCCCAAATAAATCCATATGTATTAGTTGAAGTGGCCTAGTGGTAGAAATGATATTTTTACTTTTGAAAGATGATTTTGAAAATTTTCCTTTTTGGCAAGGCACACATAATGAAGAAGATAAATTTCCATTTAATAATGGTAAACCTTTAATTAATTTATCTTTTGAAAGTTTTGTAATTAACTTGGCACTAGTATGTCCAAGTCGCCTATGCCATAACTCTAATTCATCATTTTTTGATAAAAAACATTTTAAAGTAGAATTTGAAAAATCAAGAAATTTAATCATATATACATTATGACATCTAAGTGCGGTAAAAACAATTTCTTTTGTTTTAGAATTAATAATTTTGCACAAATTTGTAGAAGACTCAAATAAAACATCTAAACCCTTATCACATAATTGACTAATAGAAATCAAATTATGCTTTAATCCTTCTACAAATAAAACATTTGAAATTGAAAAATTTTTGTTACCCACAACTCCGATGCCGATGATTTTTCCTTTTCCATCATCTCCGAATGTAACAACTCCTCCTTTCTTCATCTCCAGGCTAAGGAACTTCTCTTTATTGCCCGTCATGTGCTTTGAACAACCCGAGTCCAAGTACCACACGTCTTCTTTGTCCTTAGCCTGCCAACACACCTCAGTGTCACTTTGGACACTGCATTCATCATCAGATATGACGTTCTTTCCCATTAAGCACATGTTGGCCTCCTCTTCTTTACTTGAGCTTGAACTGCTTGCATCCTCAGAAGTAGTATCATCCCATGTTTCCGCCTTCAACACCTTCTTCGACCCTTTGTGCTTCTTTTCTTTAAGTTCTTTTAAGTACTTTGGACACTTGCTTCGGATGTGTCCTAACTTCTTGCAGTGATAGCACTCCGGTGGCGGTCTCTCTTCCTCCTCATCGTCTTCCTTTCCTTTTTTATTCCTAAACGTCTCCTTCTTAAAATATTTCTTAAATGAATTCCTTCTCTCTGGATTTTTCATAAATTTTCTAAACTTTCTAACAAATAAACTTTCTTCATCTTCTTCATCCTCCTCAGAATCACTACTTTCCTCCTTCTTAGATCTTAGAGCCAATCCCTTCTTCTTTGGCTCCATATACTCTTGTTGTTGAATTTTCAATTCAACTTCATGAGTTTTCAAGTTCCAAATGAGGCTCTCCAATTGTAAGGTCTTAAGATCATGTGACTCAGAAATTGCAGTTACTTTAGGATTGAACTTCGGGGGAAGTGATCTTAAGATTTTCCTTACTAAGTCTCCATTAGAGAACACCTTTCCTAGCACCTTTGAGTCGTTCACGATTTTTGTGAATCGTGTGTACATCGTATCAATCTCTTCATCTACCTCCATTTTGAACCTTTCAAATTCAGACTCCAGTTGAAATAGCTTTGAATACTTTACCTGTGAAGTATCTTCATGAGTAATTTCTAAAAGATTCCAAATATCAAAAGCAGTATGACAAGCACAAATTCTATTAAATTCAGTGCGATCTAATGCGCAAAATAAAGCATTCATGGCTTTTGCATTGTTCTTACATTTTAATTTATCATTGTCATCCCACTTGTCTTTGGGTTTATCCATAGTTACATCTCCTACAACAAATGTTGGAGAAGTGTAACTAGATTCTACCATATTCCAGACTTCTATATCTAGCGCAATTAGAAAACAACGCATACGTGTTTTCCAATAATTATAGTTTGTTCCCGTGAATAAAGGTGGTCTACTTATGCCTTGCCCCTCAACGAACGCATGATCGTTGTGCGCCATTACTCCCGGTGGTAAAACCATTTTGGAGTAACCTGCCTCTGATACCACTTGTTGGATCTTGTGGCGCCCTTAGAGGGGGGTGAATAAGGGCAATTTAAAACTTTGATACTTTTTGTAACAAACGAAACAATATATGAATATAGAGACAAATAATTGAATTTAAAAATAAGATTTTATTTCATCAAAGATAATGAGTAGAAATAATTCCAATAAAGCTTGGAATCAAAGGCTTACAATTTATAAAATCTCTTGTCTCTTTTCACCGGTCCTTCTCCTAAGGACCGGTTGGCTATAGCCTATATCTCCCAGATATAGACACTAGCCTCCCCCTAAATCAAATCTTGATCTAGACGCAACACACACGGCGGCAATTTTCTCCCAAGCCACACAAGGACTTGACACCGCACACAAGACGATGATTTACCCTAGACCACACAAGGATCTAACACCACACACAAGGTGATGATTTCCCCTAAGCCTCACACGGACTTAGACACCGCACACACGGCGATGATTTTCCCAAACCAATTACAATTTATGAAATGGAAAATTGTAAATACAATATATGAAACTAAAACTCCCTCAAGAAGAGCTCTGAAGATGATGGTCGACCAATGGGAAGATCTTCAATCTCGAACGTACGGTCGAATCTCCTTCGCTCTTGAAAATGTACTGGACCAAGGAAGTTCGTTTGGAATCTGCTCTGGAAATCAAGGCTCCTTCAACATTCACAAATCTCTGAAATTCGTGGCCTTTTATAGAGCTTTTCATAACTGCCAGCTATCGTGCGGCGATATCGATATCGCCCCGCGATATCGCTGAAACGTGGCTGGACAACGTGGGCAGTTGTGCGGAAACGTGGCTGATCGTGTGCTGTCGCGCGGTGATAGCGATATCGCCCTGCGATAGCGCTGTAACGTGGCTTCGAGCGCGACAACGGGTGGAACATGGCTGACGTCAGCAGCAACTGTTGACACTATCGCCTGGCGATAGAGTTAACGCCAGCGATACTGTGATTTTCGTTTTCTTCATTGATCTGCTCAGCCAATCCTTAGTACATAAAATATCTGTTATCTGCACACCATTAATCAAATATAGGATCAAATACATTCGGGATTTGTTATTCTCAAATCGGACGAGTGCGGAACGCATGCTCCAACAATTCCAGCACAAAAAACTTTTTACCTTGCCAGCCTCTTCGCGAGATCAACCTGACCCACCAGCTAGTGAGAGCCTGACAGCGGGATCGTCTGAGGCATTCCAGCACAAAAACTATTAAATTTTTTGAAGTGGAAGTGAAGTTGAGCTGGGCGGTCTGCAGGTTGGAGACCACAGAGACCGCGCAGTCTGCGTTGGTTCACTGATCGGTTTTGTCTCAGCAGTTTGTTCTGAGCGGTCTGATCTGGGAGACCGCCTCTTCTGTCCGGGCGGTTTGCGCGGATTGGTCTGGCGACTTGTTCTAAGTCGGCCAGATGTTATTAGGAGGAGACCGGACAGTCTTCTTATTGAGACCACAGTGACCGGACGGTTTGTTTATAACTGCAAGGTTTAATAAAGGAGCTGTGAGCTTTGCCGAGCTCAGGCGGTCTACTTTGCAAGACTGCTCGCAATCTGATGAGCGGTTATTGTATCCCGGTTGTGCGGCGACGACATCCATCTACCTGCTTATAAATAGGGGTGCAGGGCCCGTCATTAACGAGAACTGTAAGAACTCAAAGTTGGCTTGATTGTGCCGGTCTCACTTTGAGGACGCGCGGTCTGAGAGATTTGTCTGACCGGTTTCTGTGTTCGCAGGTTAGCGACTTGCAGCTCGCGGTCAGCTTGTCTCCTTCTTCCAGCTTTGAATAAACCAGTCCGGGCGGACTGTGTTTAGGTGTTCGCGGTCTGTGCAGCGGACTCAGTTGATCAGGCGGTCTTAAGTGGCCAGGCGGTCTTGAGTTGCGGTCTGTCACAGGAAACAGTTTTTGTTCAGTGTTCGCGGGTTCTTCTTTGATCAAGACCGTGCGGTCTGGGCGATCAAGAAGCGCGGACTGTTTCTTTTCAGCAGTGAAATAAAGCAGGGAGTTGGCGGTCTAGGGTTGCGGTCTGGCAGGTGCAGTCTGTACTCTGTTCGCGTGGTCTCAGCGGCTTCCGTCCGGCTTGTCTGTTCGCGCGGTCTGTCGGTCTCAAGTGCCAGTTCGCTGCAGCTTGTTTTACACTAGTGTTTTGTGCATCTCTCCTCCGTGATTCTTATGAATCATGTCTCGCCATGTATACCTCGCATTGTAAAGAGATAGTTAATGCCATAGTGCTATTCGTTCTTCTCATTGTCACTGTTGTGCTACACTTGTGAAAGGATTTGTGAAGTGTGTTCCGCGTTGTTTTCACTTCATCTCCGGACCTCAAATTTTTTTTAACATGGTATCATAGGGAGTTTGCTGAGGTGTGAAGCTGAAAGTGCTGATACTTCTCTCGGGTCTCTCAAGTGGTTAGCAATCAGTGGGATAGTAATGGAAGGAGGATATGCTAGGGGTCTCGGTATTGAGCTCCTTACGCAGACTAACTTTAAGAAGTGGAAGTCTTGCATGGAGAGCTATCTTCTTGGCAAGGACTTATGGGAGGTAGTTGGAGGAGAAGCAAGACAAGTTGTGGTTCCTACTGATGGGAATGATGAGCTCGTGAAGGCTTGGAGAAGAACGAATGCTAAGGAGGAGTTCACTCTCAAGCGGGCTATCATTCCAGAGTTATTTGATCACATCATTGGATGCGGATCAGCTGCTGAGATTTGGACAGCCTTGGATGGCTTGTTCAATAAGAAGAATGTAACGAGGCTACAGTTCTTGGAAAATGAGTTGGCGAAAGCAACTCAAGGAGATCTGTCCATTTCAACGTTCTTCTTGAAGATGAAGAACCTCTGCGCAGAGATATCGGCTTTGGACCCTGATGAGCCTATCTCAGAAGCTAAGCTGAAGAGGCACATAATCCGCGGCTTGCGGAGGGAGTATGTTGCCTTTGTTACTTTTGTTCAAGGCTGGGCCAATCAGCCTTCATTGCTGGAGCTGGAGAACTTACTTGCTTCGCAGGAAAGTTTGGCAAAGCAAATGGCTGGGATGTCCATCTCTGGGGGAGAAGCCGAGGTTCTCTTTTCTAGCAAGAAGAAGAGATGGGACAAGAAGAAGAAGAAGTCATCTGGAGATGATGGTCTGTCTACTTCATATCAGCAAGAGAGGAGCTATGCTCCTAAGCGTGATAGGAAGAAGCAGGAAGGACCTAGATGCTTCAGGTGCAATAAGCTTGGTCATTTCAAAAGGGATTGCAAGGTCCATCTTCAGCCGGGGCATGCTGCAGGGAAGGAGGAGGCTGGTTCCAATTCTGAAGGTAGTTGGGGTGGTGGAGGAGCATTCATGATGGGCACTTGTGTTCGGGCCATGACTTCCATCAACTATCAGGACGATTGAATTGTGGACTCTGGGTGTGGTCATCACCTCACTGGGGATGAGTCGAAGGTCTCCTCGTTGCAGACATACACAGGTAATGACGCTATCATTACGACTGACGATACTATTCATGCAGTTGAGAAGGAGGGCGTGGTCTCATTGAACGATGATAGATGTACTCTTACGTTGAAGAGTGTCTATCATGTTCCGGGGATGAAAAAGAACCTCTTCTCAGTGACCAATGCTGTGGACGCTGGCTATCACGTTCTGTTTGGTCCAACAGAAGTGAAATTTCTCAGAAACATTTCAGCGGTGAAAGCTGAAGTCACACATGTTGGGAGACGGGTGAAGGACTTGTTTGTTCTTTCAACAAGTTCTTATGTTGATAAGATGTGGGCTAACGATAGCGCTGCTATCTGGCATGAAAGGCTTGGGCATGTTGGTATGGATAAGCTGAAAGCTATGGCGGGAAGAGGCATGGTGAAAGGTCTGCCTAGCTTGTCATCATTTGGGGATGGCCATGTTTTTGCAGGTTGTTAGTTTGGAAAATCTCGGCGCTTTCCATTTGATAAATCACAAAGCAGATGTAAAAGACCATTGGAGTGCATCCATGGTTATCTGTTTGGACCTACCAACATTGCCAGTCTTGGAGGTAGCAGGTTTATGCTAATCTTGGTTGATGACTTCACCAGATATACTTGGGTGTATTTTCTGAAGGAGAAGTCAGAGGCGTTCGAGAAGTTTGTGGAGTTCAAGGAGCTGGTGGAAGGTCGGCTAAACCTGCGGGTGAAGAAGTTTAGAACAGACAATGGAGGGGAGTTCACCTCCAAGGATTTCATTAACTTCTGCAAGAAGCATGGCATCCAAAGGGAGCTTTCTTATGCTCACACTCCACAACAGAATAGAGTTGCAGAGCGGAAGATCCATCACCTGATGGAGACTTGCAAATGTTAGCTTCATGCCAAGAGTATCCCAAAGTCCTTATGCGCAGAGGGAATGTCTTGTGCGTCCTATGTTATCAACCGGATGCCTCTCAGCCCCATCAACATGAAGACCCCTCATGAGTTGATGTTTAAGGAGAAGCCAAGCGTGGAACACTTTTGAGTGTTCGGTTCTACCTGCTATGTGCATATTCCAGATGCCCTTCGAACGAAGCTAGATGCTAAGACAAGGAAGCTAGTCTTCGTCGATTATGATGACCGAAAGAAAGGTTGGAGATGCATGGATCCCGAGACATGGAGATATGTGGTCTCAAGGGATCTGGTATTCGACGAGATGACGTCATACCAAGGTAACTCTTTTGTTGAGTTACAAGGAAGCAGGGGAGATGGTGGACCAGTGGAAGCTGCAAGGGAAGCTCTGGTGTAGTTGCCTGTTTCTCCATGTGCTGCAGGTATTTCTAGCTCGGGATTAGGTGCTTCGGGTTCTGGAAGCAGGGGGAGCGAGGATCCATGTCTACCTGAGAAGAGAGCTAGTCCAGAAGCTGCAGTGGAAGAGGTGGTTCAGAGTCAGGCTCTGAGGAGGTCCAAAAGGACCATTATTCCACCTGATCGGTATACGGGCGGGAACTTGGTGAGCTTTGTCTCATGTTTCTTCGCAGGACCCCTGGATGAGAGAGAGCCATCTTGTTACGAAAATGCCATTGGAGTCAAGGAGTGGGAAGGAGCCATGGATGAAGAGATGGCTGCCCTCAGGAAGAATGTGTAAGACCCCCCCTCCCAAATCGACGGACCGACCGGGGGATCTTACCGCACACCACCCTTTAGCACGACGCCGAAGCGACCCCGAAGGGTGAAGGCACTAGCTTCTCCAACCCTTTTCCTTGAACACTCCGAAGTCACGCCTAGGGGTGGTGTTAAGCGAAAGTCACTACACACCAACAGAGTAAGGAAGCAGTATTTTAGCGGAAGACATTATTAAAGAGTGCGCTTTGTTACCCTTAGCGGAAGACATTATTAGAGAGTGCGCTTTGTTACCCTTAGCGGAAGACATTATTAGAGAGTGCGCTTTGTTACCCTTAGCGGAAGACATTATTTATAGCGGAAGATTAAATATCACAGAAACCATAATTTCAAAACCTGTATGAGTAATACTGATTTTGTCGCCGCAATGAATCCTATCCATCAAGGCTTCATTGCATCATATATGTATACCCTGAGATAGGGCGCAACAAAAGGAGATGCGGCTTAATAAAACTTTATACCTGACGTAGCCTGATCCGTGGCTTCATCCACACATAGGTGCTGTCACTCATCCGTACCTGTCACCTGTGCTAAAGACAAGTTATTAGAACTACAAACAGAATCCAACTCCTACTAACACCCAAACATAATATAACAATTATAAGGGAGGGGGATATCTGGACTTGTATTGGGCCGAGGCGGTCTTCCCACGACCACCGCCTACGTACTCCGTATCATCCTGCATACGGCCTCAGACCCACGTAGTTCTATTAGTTTCGCACGGGTTGCCCTCCCAGACCGTCCATCGCGCGGGTTGCCTTAGAGTAAAACTCATAGGCCATCCGATTTTATCCCAAGGCACGATATATTCCCGTAGGAATATTTCCCGAAGGCACAACTTATTCCCCGTAGGAATTACTTCCTCGAAGGCAACATTTCATTCCCGTAGGAATTACTTTCTCGAAGGCAACATTTCATTCCCGTAGGAATTACTTTCTCGAAGGCAACATTTCATTCCCGTAGGAATTACTTTCTCGAAGGCAACCTTTCATTCCCGTAGGAACTACTTTCTCGAAGGCAACATTTCATTCCCGTAGGAATTACTTTCTCGAAGGCAACATTTCATTCCCGTAGGAATTACTTTCTCGAAGGCAACATTTCATTCCCGTAGGAATTACTTTCTCGAAGGCAACATTTCATTCCCGTAGGAACTACTTTCTCGAAGGCAACCTTTCATTCCCGTAGGAACTACTTTCTCGAAGGCAACCTTTCATTCCCGTAGGAATTACTTTCTCGAAGGCAACCTTTCATTCCCGTAGGAATTACTTTCTCGAAGGCAACCTTTCATTCCCGTAGGAATTAAGAAAACTCTCTTAAAGCTTAACAAAATATCCACCCGTAGTTTGTAGAAGGAAAGGAGACGAACTCTTTATAATCTTAGCATATCTTCACCCGTAGTTTTGTAGAAGGAGAGGAGACGAACTCTTTATAATCTTAGCATATCTTCACCCGTAGTTTTGTAGAAGGAGAGGAGACGAACTCTTTATAATCTTAGCATATCTTCACCCGTAGTTTTGTAGAAGGAGAGGAGACGAACTCTTTATAATCTTAGCATATCTTCACCCGTAGTTTTGTAGAAGGAGAGGAGACGAACTCTTTATAATCTTAGCATATCTTCACCCGTAGTTTTGTAGAAGGAGAGGAGACGAACTCTTTATAATCTTAGCATATCTCCATCCGAGAAGGTACCACTAATTTAACTCGGCTGGCAATCAAACCTAACTTGCCCACATAAGGCACAATTGTATTCGTATGTACTTTTGTCGATCATTTTGGTGCTTGGCAATCAAGCCCAAGTCATCCACATAAGACTTGTATTTATGTAAACTTCCGTTAATCCTTTGGATGGTCAGCTCTACTTTGATACGATAAACAAAACGTCGTCCCTGAACCCGGCATGAAAAAGGGAGGGCCCAAGGACTCAAACTCAAATTCTCCAAAATGTACACTCTCAGTTTGGAGGCTTGCTTTCATCCTTTATGTATGTATATATATATATATATTAATAGGGTATTTATAAGAGACTTAAGGACTACGATCCCCCTCCTCAACTCAAGCGACTTTTAATGTCATACATTTTTGCTCGTTGGTTTCGGCAAGATTGAACCATTCGAACCATAGAGTTTCCACTCTTAACTCTATCTCCATATAAGATCAATAGTACAAATAAATTTGACCTTGATAATAATAGAGGGGAAGAAAGCATAGCTGCTATCTGAAATAAACCACCCAACCTCTCAAGTGAAGCCCCAAGATAGACCCTCTTATGTGAGATGTATACGTACATGTATGTGTATATATATACATATATATATATATTAGAACTTGCATAGAGTGAGAGAGGGATGTACGTAGTATTGGCAAATTTAATCCACTCCACCAACGTAATTTTAAGCCCAATTTATATATATATATCCCCAGCCTGTTCTCAGAAATCAGAAAGAAAGCTTATGGGTTCTCAGAAATTGGAGGAGGAAAGAAAGCCCTCCTTGATGAGTTTAGACTAGCTCCACTTTTCTCAAAATTCCTAAGTGAAGCCCCAAAAAGCCCCGGTTTTAAACCATATTGATTATGTATATCTATATGTATATATATATAAACTTGCACGATCAAAGAAGGAGATGAAGATGGGAGAGAGGGAGAGAGAGTAAGAGTGAGGAGTTGGGGGTACCATAACCAGAGTGAAATATGAATCAATTTAAGCTAGAGATTATCCCAACTCATGGCCCCTCCATATTAGAGTTTTAGAGGCGCTGTACATGTGGCCGGAGCTAGGCCATCCACGGTGTACAACAGTCCAATTTCCTAATCGTCTAACCCCAACTGAAATCAAATATAAGCACTGAGATATCAATCTGTTGATATTAAGAATATGGTCATCATACAATTAGGCCGGCTCCGCCCTCCGTATCAGAACAGAAAGTGAGAAAGTGAGGTTGAGATAAGGGGGAAATTTATATATCTGATGTTGAACTTACCTAATGAGTGCACCTCATTACATATTGCACAAAATGAAAAAAAGGTGAGAGGAGAAGGAGAGAGGGGGAGGGAGAGAGATATACCACTAATGCTAGTGATCGCCGGAAGCAGCGAGCTTGAAAAAATATATAGTCGATGGCGGCATCAATCCCCATGGAGCTCGACAACCAAGAAGTATAGATGGAGATCCTTTGAAACTTCCAAAAATATGATTTGCAATATAAAAGAATGTAAAATAACTGGTTGAAACTAGGCACCAGTAAGTAGCCACAATGACCATCAGCTACCCCTCCAAACAATTCATGTATTTTATGCTCATAACTAGTTTGTTTACTTTATAGCAGTCATAACCTTTGCCTTGCCAAACATACACTCCATGATAATGGCGTTTTTGACCAAACTCACCGGAGTAAATAAGCCGCGCCAGACGAAGCCCAAGGGGAAGAGATAAGTAAGAGAAAACAATCATGTATTCGAATCAATCACTTAAATCCCCCCCTCAGGATTCTTCTCCAGGAAACAAACTAATTCATTTTCATGACTGAAATATATCAGAAGTACTCTCTAAAGAGACTTAGGAAAAGTTAAACATCAAAAATTTCTCTTGAGTGTGAATTATAAATGTCTACAATTAATTAGAGTTGCGTTAGAGATTTCCAGAGTTGGAGCGAGTCAAAAAAAACACGGATTGCCTAAGCCATGGCCATCCTTGATACACATCTCTCCCAGTGGAAATCAAACAACATATGTCTCGGTGATACTTGAAACTTGGGGAAAAGAAGGGAGGGAGAGAGAGAGGGTTAACCTTCTTGCCATAATAAGAAAAAAAGAAGAAATTCAGATTTCATTTTTGTTGACAATTTGGAATCGGGAGCACTAGAAATAAATCTTTAATTGATTGAGTTGGGGTTCTTAGTAATGTTAAAAAAATTCTCATCTCTAAAATAAGTTACCAGCTCCCATCGCCCAATCTTTATCCATTCTCCGTTCAGTTTGGAGTAGTGCAACCCAGGCTACAACTGAACATGGAAGCAAAACGAAAGGGCAGCGGAAGAAGAAAAGAAGCAGATTTTCTGCCATGAGAGCGAGAGCAGAGGATGTAGGAGGAGGGAGAGAAAGAGTTCACCTTCTCGCCATGGAGGGCGAGGGGCGACCTTGCGGTCTCGCCTACTTGAAGAGGAGATGAGCCGCCCATTTTGTAGCCATGGCCGGCCAATCCGATGCCCCCAGCGAGGAGGGAGATCTGATTCCTCCACCGGTGAGCTTCTTCTCCCGTTTCCTCCGCCCACGGTTTTCCGCCCATGGATTTACGGCCCCTCTACCGTATCGTTTCTGTTTGGGATTTACAGCCCTTTATAAGTCTTATTATTATATATATAACTATATTTATAATCATGTATATATATATATATACCTATATGTGTACATATAACTTAACTCCCAAAATAAGCGCGGGAAAAATGCGCGGAGGGTGTCGTTGCGTTCGTGTTAACCACACAATGCTAACAGAATTATTTGAAGTTGATTCTGAGTCCGTTCATTCATAATTATTCGCTCAAATCAGTACTCAGCTCAAAATAGGTTATTTCGGCTAATTTTCTCAAATCTCATCGAATTTGATCGAAACGAATTGTATTGCACTAGAATTGATCACACGAGTCCGTTGCAACTGACTAGGGTGAATTTGGGGCTCGTTTACCCAATATTCTAAAATGACGTTGTTGCGGCGCTCGATATTACTCAAAATAGCCGTTTTCTCCAAATGACCTTGGATTGGAACGAAATGAATTCCGTCGCACTCGTATCAACTATACGAGTTTAACGCAACTGACGGAAGTCGATTCGAAGTACGTATGCTCCATATTCTAAAATCGTGTCGTCGTGACGCGCTACTATACTCAAAATGGTCATATTCTGCATATGACCTCGATTCGAAACGAAACGAGTTCCGTTGCACTCGTATCAATTATACGAGTCTAATGCAACTGACGGAAGTCGATTCGGAGCACGTATGCTTTGTATTCCAAAATCGTGTCGTCGTGACGCGCTACTATACTCAAAATGGTCATATTCTGCATATGACCTCGGATCGAAACGAAACGAGTTCCGTTGCACTCGTATCAATTATACGAGTCTAATGCAACTGACGGAAGTCGATTCGGAGCACGTATGCTCGATGAACAACTTTGACGTTGTGGCGAGGCACGATGCTGCCTAAAACAGTCATTTCTCTACCTGACTACCTCTAGGTGGTGAAGGTCGGGTCGTGATTGCCTGATGACCTGGCCTAGGTTCCTCCAAGGGTTCAACTGAACCGGCTAGACCCCTTTTCAAAGTCGGGATGTTACAGAATGAGACTTGGGACTTGGTGCCTAAGGTTGAGGGGGTTACTCTGGTGACTTGCAAGTGGGTTTTCAAACTGAAGAAGAAGGCTGATGGAAGTATTGAGCGGTACAAGGCTCGCCTTGTAGCTCGAGGTTTCTCTCAGAAGTATGGGGAGGATTATGAAGAAACATTTAGCCCCGTTGCCAAGATGACTTCGGTCCGGGTGTTGATCGCATTGGCAGCTTGCCAAGGGTGGAAGATTTGGCAACTCGACGTGAAGAACGCATTCTTATATGACGAGATTGACAAGGATATCTTCATGGATCAGCCACCTGGGTATGTATCTGACGAGCACCCAAGATATATTTGTAAGCTTAAGAAGGCTCTTTACGGCTTAAAGCAAGCGCCTCGGGCGTGGTACGGGAAGATCGCAGAATACCTCCAGTTCTGCGGATATTTTGCTTCTGATTCTGATTCGAGCTTATTCGTAAAGAAGACGTGGGAGCTTCAGGTCTTGGTGTTGCTGTACATTGACGATATGATCGTCACGGGGAATTCTGAGATGGAGGTAGCTAGGCTTCGTGCTGAGCTAGCTATCAGATTTGAGATGAAGGATTTGGGCGAGCTCCACCATTTCTTTGGGCTCGAAGTGGAGAGGAGAGAGAGCGGTATGCTCGTTTCCCAGAAGGGCTATACGGATCGAATCCTGAAGAGATTCGGCATGGAAGGGGGGAAGAACAGCTCTACTCCATTGGAGGTTGGAGTTCATCTTCGGTGAGATGAAGGAAAGGTTCTTACCGATCCTATGGTGTTCTGGGCTTTGGTTTGAAGCTTGATATACTTGACGATCACGAGGTCAGATATTGCTTATGCAGTTGGCAGGGTGAGTCAGTTTATGGCAGAGCCTCGGAAGCCTCATCTTGTGGCGGCTAGGAGTATTCTGAAGTATGTAAAATCCACCTTGGATTTGGGTCTCTTCTACCAGAGATATTCAAGCTTTTGCTTGCACGGGTACATGGACGCTGATTATGGAGGTGATTCGGATGATCGGAGGTCGACGTCTGGATACATCTTTATGATGGGCTCTACAGCTATATCATGGTGTAGCAAGAAGCAGGATTCTGTGTCTGTCTCTACCACGGAAGCAGAGTACAAAGCTTCGGCTTTGGCGGCTCAGGAAGTCATCTGGCTTAGGAGGTTGGTGGAGGACATTCATAGGTTGGTGTCTGCTACGTGGTGACAACGAGAGTGCTCTCAAACTGGTGAACAATCCAGTTTGTCACGCGCGTACGAAGCACATAGAGATTCATCACCATTTCATTCGTGAGAAGGTGTTGGAGGGATCTCTGATTATGGAGCATGGGCAGAGCAAGGACAACGTTGCTGACATCTTTACTAAGCCGCTGGCGAAGGGACCTTTTGGTCAGTTGCGAAGTTTGCTTGGGCTGACTTCCACTTCCCACTTCAAGGGGGAGTGTTAATTTTTTTGAAGTGGAAGTGAAGTTGAGCTGGGTGGTCTGCAGGTTGGAGACCGCAGAGACCGCGCGGTCTGCGTCGGTTCTCTGATCGGTTTTGTCTCAGCAGTTTGTTCTGAGCGGTCTGATCTTGGAGACCGCCTCTTCTGTCCGGGTGGCTTGCGCGGGTTGGTTTGGCGACTTGTTCTAAGTCGGCCAGATGTTATTAGGAGGAAACCGGGCGGTCTTCTAATTGAGACCGCAGTGACCGGGCAGTTTGTTTATAACCGCAAGGTTTAATAAAGGAGCTGTGAGCTTTGTCGAGCTCGGGCGGTCTGCTTTGCGAGACTGCTCGCGATCTGATGGGCGGTTATTGTATCCCGGTTGTGCGGTGAAGACATCCGTCTACCCGTCTATAAATAGGGGTGCAGGGCCCGTCATTATTAACGAGAACTGTAAGAACTCAAAGTTGGCTTGATTGTCTCGGTCTCACTTTGAGGTCGCGCGGTCTGAGATATTTGTCTGACTGGTTTCTGTGTTCGCAGGTTAGCGACTTGCAACTCGCGGTCAGCTTGTCTCCTTCTTCCAGCTTTAAATAAACCAGTCCGGGCGGACTATGTTTAGGTGTTCGCGGTCTGTGCAGCGGACTCAGTTGATCAGGCGATCTTAAGTGGCCAGGCAGTCTTGAGTTGCAGTCTGTCACAGGAAGCAGTTCTTGTTCAGTGTTCGCGGGTTCTTCTTTGATCAAGACCGTGCGGTCTGGGCGATCAAGAAGCGCGGACTGTTTCTTTTCAGTAGTGAAATAAAGCAGTGAGTTGGCGGTCTAGGGTTGCGGTCTGGCAGGTGCGGTCTGTACTCTGTCCGCGCGGTCTCAGCAGCTTCCGTTCGGCTTGTCTTTTCACGCGGTTTGGCGGTCTCAAGTGCCAATTCGCTGCAGCTTGTTCTACACTTGTGTTTTGTGCTTCTCTCCTCTGTGATTCTTATGAATCATGTCTCGCCATGTATACCTCGCATTGTAAAGAGATAGTTAATGCCATAGTACTATTTGTTTTTCTCATTGTCATTGTTGTGCTACACTTGTGAAAGGATTTGTGAAGTGTGTTCCGCGTTGTTTTCACTTCATCTCCGGACCTCAATTTTTTTTTAACAAAAACTTGTTATCTTGCCAGCCTCTCCGCGAGATCAACTTGACCCACCGGCTAGTGAGAGCCCGGCAGCAGGATCGTCTAAGGAATTCCAGCACAAAAACTTGTTATCTTGCCAGCCTCTCCACGAGATCAACCTGACCCACCGGCTAGTGAGAGTCCGACAGCGGGATCGTCCGGGGCAATCTAGCATGAAACACTTGAGGACTCCTGCTTAAAAAAAAACTTCAGAACCAATATATGGTGAGTCAATCATATAACAAATCAATTACAAAAAGTTTTAAGGGTAGAATTGTTTTAGGACATCCCCACTCCTGGCCAGGCCGAGTGGTACCCCATCCACATCTCGGAGGTGGTACCCTCCTGACCTGAGCACCTCATCTAAAATATAAGGCCCCTCCTAGTTGGGATTGAGCTTTCCTACCGAGGATCCTCTCCCGGACGCGTCACCCTTCTTTAGTACCAGATCCCCTTTCTCGAACTATTTTATTCGGATATGCTTGTCAAAGTACCGAGCCATCCGCCGTTTGACTTCCTCCTGCCGGACGGTGGCTAGGTCCCGGAGCTCTTCCACCAGGTCCATAGATAGCCTTTTGTAACAACCCAGTTTTGCTGATCTGAGAATTAACGCCGCGCATTAGGTCTTCGTCGCTGAAAACTGCCATAATTGTAGATTTTTCTTAAACGCACGATCGTGCGTTACCTTGACGCACGATCGATCCGCCCGTGCGTGCTCTTCGGCTGGAAGATTTGGAGTTCTGAATTTACTCGTGCATTTTACGCACGGTCGTGCGTTCGACCGTGCGTTCGCAAACTGACGGAAATAGATCCGTAATCAGCGAATTTCTGGGTGCCCGTTTGGTTTGATTTCGATCGGACGGCTGTGAGGGGCTCGTGGGAGAACCCTAAGTATGGATGAGAAGCTCTCCCTCCTCATTTTTCTCTTAAGTTGGGTCTTGAGGGTTTGAGAGAGAGGAAGGGTTGGAGGAGGAAGAGAACTAGATCCCGCCATTGTTGGAGCTTCGGAGCTTCGGAGCTCCGTTCGCCGATTCGAGACCGGCAGCGCGTAGGGAACGTCGAGACGCTTCTTCTTCTTCGTTTCTTTTCAAGTTTCCATGGCTAGGAGGAGATCTCAAAAGGTAACGACATTTCTCCTTCCGGTCTTTAGGATGCGTGCTTGGCATCCCTTTATTTTCTGCATTTTGGCACCGGATCTGTCGAGTGAGAGGGATCCGGGTCGCCTTGGTTCAAGAGGAACCATCGGGTTGATTGTGTCCGTCCACGACATGATTTGCACTAGAAATCCGCTCCGTTAGTGGATTAGGCATTGTGGGTGAAGCCGGTTTCGCGACCGTCGGTCCGATTCGGTGATGTTGATTGACGTGCATTTTAGGAGTTTTGTTAGAAATCCGAATACGGCGAATTCGTCGTCGTGATGCCCTTGTAGCTTCGTGTGGTAACGAATGTTGGGTTTTGGGCGGGGAAATAATGTGCAGATTATGGGGCTTGTGATTCCTAGTGTTGTGCGAAGGTGTGATTGGTCTTTGTGGTCGGTTGGCTATCCCGTGAAGACTGATATTCACGTGTGGAGAGTGTCCCAGCAAGATTAGTCCCTTCGGGGTTAACTGACGAGAACGGCTGTGCTAATGGACGAGCCCGGAACGGTCGCCAGGCGAGGCAGTCGGTGGACGTTGTCCCGACGGTAAGACCAGGGCCTTGGGACGTTTGCTCGGAGTCTAAGCCAGGGTTCTTAGCATCGGTTGTGTGGTTTGAGGCAAGAACGTGTGAGCTGTTTGACAAGCCCGATGGCATGGAGAGCCAGGCGAGGTGGGTCTTGGCGTGAGTCCTTGGCCTTGGGCTACGATGCCCTTTGGGGAAGTGTTGAGTACCCCGTGATTGAGCTGATGATGTATGATGTTGTGTTAGACTCATAAGCTTTAGGGCGCCTTGGGTGAAACCCGGGTTTGCATTCATATCGCATTTGTAGGCCCCTTTATTACTTGCTCAACATAGAAACGTGGATGTTGTTTGTGACACCGATGCCTGTTGTTTTATGCTGCTTTTTTCCGTATTTTCATGTGCATACGAAGTGCTGACTTGCAGGGTGATGTAGTTCCCTGGGGTCCGCTAGGACGGCCTGGAGGAGGGGTGTTGTTACACCGTTTGTGGTCAGCCATAGCTGACCCTCGTTTGCCGCTCTTTGTGATTTGGATGCAGGCCAGGGATTGCAGGCTGGAATGAGCTCGCAGGCCAAAAAGGTCTAAAGCCTCATGAAGTGTTTACCTTGTTTTTCCTGTTTTCCCGTACTCATCTTTTGATGTTCCGGCTTGCATGCCGAGGTAGCCTAGAGAAGCTAGTTTCCCCTCTTTTGGGATTTTATATTTGTGATGAATGTTTGATGACTTGGACTTTGGTTTTGTAAGGCCTTAAGGCCAGTTTCGCTCCTATGTTAATTGTGGACAATCTTTGTGGTTTTTAGTTTTGTTTCTGCTGTGTTGTCTGAGTTTTGAGCTGAGTAGTTTATATCATCTTTTAATGCTGAAACTGTGGCGGTTATATGTTCTGGGGTCCCGGCCGGACCCATGTTATATGGTCATTACAGGTGAGGTGTTACAATTTAGTATTAGGGGGAGGTTTAGTATTCTTGCGAGGTCTAGTGTAGACGGATCGCGTGAAGAGGTTGTCCACATAGGAATATTGTACGAGATCATGAGTATCCCTGTGTTCGAGTCTTGCGAGTAGAACTTGATGAGTTCATTTCCTTGCTTATGCTAGGATGTTGGCGACGATGCAGGGACATCGAGAAGGCAAGAGGAGCCTTCGGGAAGCAGTGCTACTGCTCCGGGCCTCATGTGTATGGGCATGCCCCCGGCTGATTTCTGTCGCATGCTAGCGGAAGCAATGGTAGCGGCTCAAGCTGCAGCGGTGCCACGGGCTCCGATGCCCGTTGTGAAAGTTACGAATCCTGTTACTCTGGCGGCTACACCAGCCACACCGGAGGTTGAAGTGAGGCAGGCAGAGCCATTAGCGGAGAGACCTTTTGTGATGGGCGATCGATTTATAAAGTACTTCTTGAGTTTCCATCCTCCGACATTCAAGGGAGTTGGCACTCCAACGGATGCCAAAGATTGGCTTTCGAGGATCCAGGAGCTTTTGAAAGCAGCAGAGACCCCAACGGAGAGGCAGTCCCAATTCGCGAGTTTTATGTTAGAGGGCGATGCGAAGCTGTGGTGGGTGAACCATAGCGGTCGCTATTTTCTTGGGCGTGTTCCATCCATGGAGGAGTTTGGGAACGCCTTCCTCAAGCGTTATATTCCGTCTTCGACAAGGTTAGCATTGCAGCGATAGTTCTTGCATTTGGTGCAGCGTGAGAAGACAGTGGACGAATACCTGCAAGAGTTCACTCGGTTGGGTCGTTATGCGGGAACGACTATGGCAGACGATGAAGAGAGGGACAATCTCTTCTATCAAGGCCTGAGGGAGAATTTGAGGCAACCATTGATAGCCTTGAAGAGCGCAGGATTTAACGAGTTAGTCGAAGCCGCTCGCACTTTGGAAAGCGACATGGAGCGAACCCAGCGACGAAAGGGTTTGGCGGCAAAGCAGGGAGAAGGAAAGCCTTCTCAGTCTCAGTCTCAGTGGAGGTCCGAGGGCAACCGATGGAAGAAGAAGCCCAGTCCTAGCAGGCCTGGGGAGAGAAGTGACGCACCTTCGGGAGACTTCCGCTCCAGAGGTCCGCTTACGTGTTTCAAATGTGGCAAGGTGGGCCACATAAGTCGGTTTTGTACCGAGGGCGGAGCTGAGCCAGAGCCGATGCAGGAACAATCGGTGCGTTCCGGCCCTAGTGCCGTGGAGAAAGGAAAGGCGGCGGAGTCTAGTGCTTCGCGGTTCCCTCCGGTGCAGCCTAGAGCGTATAATCTTGGGCAGCAAGAAGCGATTCGTCAAACCGACGTGGTGACAGGTACGAAAAGTTTAAGTTTTTGTTCGTTACTGTAATGTAGTTTGCGGCCTTTTATGTTTGTTGTGCACGTGGTTAGGTTTCGTGCTAGTTTCGGGCTACCCCTCTTGAGTGTTGTTCGACACGGGAGCATCACACTCTTTTCTCGCGGAAAGCTTTATCCGGAGTATTGGCGCTGAGTCCGTCGAGGCAGAGGTGGAGTTGAGTGTGCGCATGCCGAATGGGTCTTTCATGACCACCGTGAGGAAAGGACGCATTGTGTTGCAAATCTGCGATTGTGATTTCGAGTTGGTAGCAGCGATTCTGCCACTAGCCGAATTTGACGTTATCTTGGGGATGGACTGGCTTGCAGAGCAGCGAGCTAGTATCGACTGCCAGTTGAAGGTGGTAACCCTGAGAGGAAAAGGTAGAGCAGAGGTCAAGTTCGAAGGCCTAAGCGGAGTGGCTTGCTCCCTGATTTCCGCTATACAAATGAGGCGTGTGGTAAACCAAGGAGGCGAGGCATTTATAGCTTTGTTGGAGACTCACTCCACAAGGTGAGATGAAGGAAAAGGATGTATTCCCCGAGGAGCTTCCGGGAGCACCTCCTCAGCGCAAAATTGATTTCTCGATAGAGTTGGTACCGGGTGCGAGGCCGGTGTCGCGTCCTCCGTTTAGGATGGCACCGAAGGAACTGGCCGAGCTTAAGGTTTAGTTGCAAGAGTTGTTAGAGCAAGGGTACATTAGGCCCAGCTCTTCACCGTGGAGCGCGCCGGTATTGTTTGTAAAGAAGAAGGACGGAAGTATGTGGTTGTGCATTGACTACCGCGAGCTAAATAAGTTGACCGTCAAGAATAAATATCTAATTCCCCGAATCGATGATTTATTTGACCAGTTAGTGGGGTCGGTGTACTCCAAGTTGGACTTGAAATCGGGGTACTACCAGTTGAAGATTCGAGAAGAGGACATTGTCAAGACAGCGTTTGGGACTCGGTATGGCCACTATGAGTTTTCGGTGATGCCATTCGGATTGACGAACACGCCATCTGTGTTCATGGATTTGATGAACAGGGTTTTTCGACCATTTTTAGATTCGTTCGTGGTGGTGTTCATAGATGATATTCTGGTTTATTCAAAATCGGAAGCAGAGCATGAGTCTCACTTGAGGGTAGTATTGCAGACTCTAAGGGAGAACCAGCTTTATGATAAGTTCTCGAAGTGCGAGTTTTGGATCGAGAAGGTGGCCTTTTTGGGTCACATAATCAGTGGAGATGGGGTGGCGGTAGATTCGGCAAAGATTGAAGCCATTAGAGATTGGCTGTATTGAGAACCGTGGCGGAAGTCCGGATCTTCCTTGGACTAGCCGGTTACTACAGAAGGTTCGTGGAGAACTTTTCGCGGATGGCTTTGCCCCTCACTACTCTTACTCGCAAGGACCAGAAGTTCGTGTGGACGCCGGAGTGCGCCCGTGCGTTTGAGAATTTGAAGGAAAGGTTGATGTCTGCTCTGATCCTTAGTCTTCCTAGTGGGACGGAAGGATTTAAGATTTTTAGTGACGCGTCAGGTTGCGGTTTGAGTTGCGTGTTGGTGCAGCACGGCAAGGTAATAGCGTATGGGTCAAGGCAGTTAAAGACTCATGAGAGAAATTACCTTGTCCATGATCTGGAGTTGGCGGCGGTAATCTTTGCGTTAAAATTATGGCGGCACTACATTTATGGTGCAAAAGTGGAGATCTTCACGGATCACAAAATCCTGAGGTATCTCCTAGACCAAAAGGATCTGAATATGCGGCAGCGTAGGTGGGTCGAGTTCCATGGGGACTACGACATGGAGATTCAGTATACGCCAGGTAAAGCCAACGTGGTGGTGGATGCCTTGAGTAGGAAGTACTCCGGGCAAGGTAATTGGATTGAGGAGCATGACGAGCGTTTGGTGCGAGACTTGGAGTCTCTTGACATTGCTTGTGTGGCTAGAGGTGAGTCTAGCGTGGCTCGGTTGAACTGGATTGAAGTGCAGTGTGATCTAACGGATCGAATCCGAGAGGCGACTAGTGCAGACGAAGAGTGCCAACGGTTGGTGTTGGAAGCTCAGCAAAGCGAAGACAGTGCTTGGGAGATGGTCGGTGGGATTTTGAAGAGAGACGGAAAGGTGTGTGTTCCGCATTTTGGCAAGCTCCGTGAGGAGTTGATGTTTGAGGCTCACTTTACGAAGTACTCCATTCATCCAGGTAGTACAAAGATGTACTCGGATATGAAGAAATCCTTTTGGTGGCCTGGGATGAAGCGGGACATAGCTGAGTATGTAAGCCGATGTCAGACTTGTGCTTTAGTGAAGGCTGAGTGCCAAAGGCCCGGTGGGTTCTTGAAGCCTCTTCCTATCCCCGAGTGGAAATTCGATGATATCTCCATGGACTTTGAACATGGCTTGCCTCGATCGCAGCAGGGTAACGATGCGATTTGGGTGATAGTGGATCGCCTGACCAAGGTGGCTCACTTCATTCCGAATCAGAAGGGTGATGGCATAGAGAAGCTCGTGGAGCTTTATGTTCGAAATGTTGTGCGGTTGATGCGCAAATCTTAGCACACCGCTATAGGCGGTAGCAAGACTGCGACACGAAACGGCAGTGTACCGATCGTTCAAGTAATATAAAATGGGAATGAATCCCTAAGTATCGATCTCAAAGGAACACAATAAGGTGGAGCTATCTATCGAGGAAGGACTTGAGATTGAAGTACTTTAGGTCGGATGGATTGCGGAAACGGGGGATTTGATTTGTGGAAAATAAAGAGAAAAATATTACAACTACTCCTATGCAATGCCGCTATGCAAAGCTTCGCTAGGCGGGATGGAGACTACGTAGGCCTTGAGCGCGCTACTTCGAAAGGGCGGATGGATGAGTAGGCAAACGTAATGAGGGTCGCAAGCACCTCGTCGACAAGCACGCCACTAGCAACTGCTAGTGCGGCACACGAACGTGATGGCGGGATGGAGGATGGAATGGGGCGCTCCTCAAATCACATAAACCACAAAAGCATTTCACATAGACATGAAATATAGAAATACAAACAAGTTTATGTGCCACTTCATCATAATAATAAAGATCTACAACATATACACATCAATAAGAGAAGAACAAGGCAAGAAATCGACCGAATCCGAAGGCTCATCGAGGAGTCACGATTGGAATCGCTAGGTTGTCAATCCGCGTCCAAGCTCGGTCCTCGATTACGTCCGGGGTAGAGAGAGCTGTCACGACTCTCCAATGAGCCTGTCTTCTTCGTCTCACGATCTGGTAAAGGTTGCAAACTTCCCCTTGCTTGATGGTAATGGCGGCTAAATTTCCTTCGAAGCTCGAGGATGAAGGAGGAGGCCGAGATCATCTCCAGGCTCAAGATTGGCGTGAAGAACAAGCCCGGAGCACCTCCTGAAAGTGGGCGGCGATGGACGGCGAAAAGGGCGCGGAACTGGAGCTATGGGAGCGGGGAAAAACGATATCTCTCGAATAGGGCAAGACCTGCGGCTTAAATAGAAATTCTGTCAGAAAATGGTCACGCACGGTCTAACGCACGACCGTGCGCAGACCGTGCGTTATTAAATGATAAAAATTGACTTGGGGAAGTCGCTGCGCCGCCCGTGCGTTTTGCTCACGCACGATCAACACTGCCCGTGCGTTCAAACGCACGGGTAAACTCCGAAGCTCTGAAATCAGGAAGACACAGGTCGACCGTGCGTTTTACTCACGCACGGGCGAATCCGCCCTTGCGTCAAAACGCACGAGTAAACTCCGACGCTCCATTTTCGCCCAGACACAAACGCACGATCGCAACCGACCGTGCGTCAAGGAAACGCACGACCGTGCGATATGCACAGACATTACTTCTGGGGAAAACGGGACGAACCGGCCACCTGCATACAAGATACAATGGCTGGGAATACACGTCCAGCATCAGAAAAACATAGAAGAAGAGAAGGGGAGCACCATGTGCTTACCCCCAACAACAAGGAGCGCAATTGCACACCGGAATGGGCTTAAAAGTGCACCTAGCATGGAATAGTACAAATGAATGAAAACGTGCCTAAAATGTGGTGCATAGACTAGAAATACGGCCCAGATGAGTCCATAAATGTATATATAAATGAGACTCATCACACCCCCAGACTTACCTGTTTGCGCGTCCCGAGCAAACAAATCCCTCAAGCGGATAAGAAAAATATAAGCTGACATAGAAATTGTAAAGCGGAGTACCATGCGAAGTCGCATGCTCATGCGCGTAGAAATACAGTAGATAAAATTTCTAATTATACATATTAGTTTATAATTTTCTAGGGGCGTATTTATATATTACATTTACTCAAAAAGTGAATCACAGTGAATCATAAGGTCGTACATAGGAAGAAAGTAAACTGAACGCTGAGGCGAGCATTGCCAAAGATCAGGGCTCGGGACAAACTCCATTGAAATCCATCAATGTTGGTGACCATAAGCTTGCCCGGTTGCACTCTCTCCACCGTACTGGTTTGACTCAAATGTGTGAATCAATAGGACTTTAGGTTTTAGATGAGGCTTGGGTTTAGGCGAGATATACAATGATGAAAATGACGGCTCAAGCACTAAACCCAAATGAGCTAATGCAGAAATTATCTTCAAACACCACGCATACACACGGGTACACTACACCCCCAGACTTAAATCTGAAAACATGGGTGCGTGCACCGCCTACTCCCAAACATATATTTATACAGATTTTTCAATAAAGCTCATCACTTTTTCTTTTCTTTTCACTTCCTTTCTTTTTCTTATTTTCTTTTCTTTTCTTTTCAAACCATTTTCAGCAAAATGAACAATGAAGCGCATCCACATTTTCACAAAAGAAATCGCCACTTCAACACCCCAATCTTGAAAATAATATGCAGACTAAAGCTCAAATTTGGGTGTGCGACTAGGATTGGCTTTTAGGCTTTGGTGAAATAAAAGTGGGGTTGAATCAAAGATAGGGTAGGCACAACTGGGCTAGCGAGAATATAGCGATAGGAATAGGCACAAAGGCTCAACCGGGCCAAAATGATGGCCTATATCGCATTCACACAAATGACTAACCGTATACCCATGCTTCAAGAATCGCTTGGGGCAAGTTCTTAGCCACCGAGAAAGATAATCCTTTCTCCCGACTCGGGCAATACGAGGCTAACGAACGTCTACACACATTCCCATGCTACCGTTTGATTCACACCGAATTCACCAATTTTTTGAGTAAAGTAAACAATATCTACGCTAACAGAAAAATATAATCTAAAAGCATCAAAAGAAATTGAATCTACATGAGTTTCCATGCGAGACATGAGCACTCGACTAGGAGCACTATAAAAGTCGACATTTTACTCCGACTCACAATCCCACGCCAGCACAATGATTTTCCAAATCACACAAAAAGAAATGAGTTCAGCTCAAGACGTGTCAACAGCTAAGTGCACGCTCAAGTGGGTGTAGAGGTGTGCGGTGCATATGAATCAACACTAAATAAATGAAATAGAAATACTTCTAGCATGCAATGCTATAGTGCACGTGAGTGGGCATACAGAACTACTCTCCCCCAGACTTAAACTAGACAATACACACAATATACATCTATGAGATTCAGAAAAGAGCTAGGGGAAGAGAGTACCCAATGCTCAGAAATGAGCATACCAGAAGATTGGCGTGGAAACCAAGAAAAAGCTGCAGCATCCGCCATACAGAAGAAGGACCTACAAGGGTGAGCTCCGTAAAAACAAAAGAAAAAGACAAACTAAAAGAAACTACAGCTAACTAAACATGATTAGAAGAAATAAAAATGCAGGAAAAGTAAGATAACTACTGGGGTTATTGTCCTCCCAGCACGACTTATTCAAATTGAAAACAGTTCTAGCTAATGGGTCTATGAAAAGAAAAGTGCACACGTAACTGTTCTAATATGCGTGTCGGTAGCGGGTACCGATACGGCGACAGAACAGTCACGCCTCTACCCAAATATAAATAATACCTGCTCGTCACAGGTAGAGGGAATAAAAAGTAAGAAGAGGAGGAATCCTCACTCATCTCACCAAAACTATCCTTGCCCAGCAAGGTATCATCTCCAGGGAGGCAGCAGGGGGAGAAGGCAATGAGTGGGGCTTCCTCTGTGGAGGAAGGATCAACCTCCTCACACAAGAGGATGCACTCATCATTGACTTGAGCAGAATGCTCCAAGTCCTCCTGAAGTACCCGTGAAGACTCAACCTGCACAGGCTTAGATAGAGAAAGGGGATTAAGAAATAAAAAAGAAGAAGAACATGAATAAAAGTCAATCTGGGGAGTGATCCCGGTCTCACTCCCGGCAGGATCCAAGGATAGATCGCTATCATCATCGTAAGTATCATAGTGAGGGGAACCCAAGAACTCAAGGGCCTCGGTGGTGAGTTGGACCTCCTCGTCCCATGAGGAAGTGCAAACCTCCTCATCAGAGAGAGTATCCTCCTCATCCCACCGAGGTGCACCATGTCACAACCCGCATTTTCCCAAGAATATAATACATATTATCAGAGCAAGGGGAAAATACGCATCGTGATGTCACGCCTGCAGGAGACGACTACAGACGCTCAGGCAAACACTCCTTACGATAAATTTATAAAAGACATATATGTGTTTATATTAAAAAGAGAAATTTTCATTATTAACTTAAGACCGCGTCCCTCGGTCCGGTGGATCATCTAGTCCACAAGTAGAAAACTATATATACGCAGCGGAAAAATAGGTTTGTTTCATTTAGCCTACATGAGCAAGAAAATAACATTTCCAGAATTGATATGCACATATCTAGGTTTAGTATAGTAAGAAAGGATTTTTTTTCTACGAATTTCAAAGTATGCGATCTTTATTTAAAAGCATGATATGCAAGAACGACGTTTTTATGTCAATAAAGTAACTACTACATCTTAGCGAAAAGGCTTCCCAGAGAGCAAGTAAGTAAAGTACTCAAAGTAACAGCAAAGCAAACAGTAAGTAATCTAAACAAAAAGCCATACGGGCACCAACAGCTGACACAAACCCGCAGGGAAGAAGGAAAAACAGCTAAAGGAGAGACAACAACAACTAAGCAACTGCCCCTTACCTAAGAGGGGAAGGGCCTCAACAGGAACACTGAACGACGCCGCTCTAACTCCTGCGGCGGCTAAAAACCTGAACCTGAGACATTCATAAGAAAAGAATGCCTCAGCCCAAGAGGGTGCAAGAAAACCAAGATTAGCAGTAAGAGAAATAAGAGAGTGCAGAAAGGAAAACTAAGCAGGTAAACATCTATAATCTTACAACAACCCGAGCCAGCTCAAACGAGTGAACTCGGTAAGAAGAAAAGCCTGCACCAGAAGGTAATAGTCAACACAATCAAAGCCCACCACGTGTCCGCCATTGCGGCTCAGATGAGATAGTCATACATATACTATCATAATACACATATATAAGCATATGTGCTTAAGAACTTGAGACTGATCAGCTCGAGGGAAAAGCGTCCCCCAAAAGAAGGTACTGCGATGGTGGTATCTTCCACCAACGCCCGCAGCCCAAAACCCGGGTCGTGGTCCTCTATCCACTGCCACCCAAAAACCAAATCCGGGTGGTGGTACTCTATCCACTGCCACCCAAAACTACCCATCGTGCAAGGCTTAAGACAAATGTTCCAAAAAAAACAAATTAAGTTTCAATTAAGACACGGGACGTAACCCGAGATATCAGCACCATAACACCCTAAGGATAGGGTCACAAAGAAATAAACACTACTCAACGATTCATTTGAAAACACTTGGTGAGTCCAAACTTGACTCCCAACGAACATCTCATAACAATACGACGAATAAGGCATGAAACAATACCATAACCGGTCACCAATCAAATACGGGACAACTCAAAGAATAAAGCATAGCTTCATCAAAAAAAGTCTCAACGAAAAGAGTAAAATGCTTGATAACATCGCTTGAGGTACCCGGGATCACCCGGCGAAAGAACATATAATATATGAGGAAATAATTCAGAATAAGCGAAGAAATCGACGAGAAGGACTTATATCAAAGTCGACGAGAAAGACTTATATCAAAGTCGACGAGAAAGACTTATATAAAAGTCGGCGAGAAAGACTATATCAAAGTCGACGGGAAAGACTTATATCAAAGTCGACGAGAAAGACTTAACAACAGTCAATAGGAAAATCTTAATCAAAATTGACTGGAGGACTTTATGTCAAAGAAGAAACATGATTTCCGAGAATACACTGGAAATGACTTTTCTGAGAGAATCTACTAGAACAATAAGGAAGATCACAAACAGAGCTTCACTCGCAGAAAATGTGGAGTAACAATCATTAAAGGAGAAGAAAAGCAAAACCCGGAAAAAAAGATTAAAAGAGAAGGGAAACGGCAAATAGATAACTCAACAGCTAGGCTACTGGTGCGAGACTATGAGTGACTTTATAATTTAACCAACCTTTAAATATAGATGCTGAACATGCCAACCGTATTTTCTTAACCAAGGCCATATAACCAAATCAACTGAAGGCCAAAAAAACAAGAATAAGCTTGAGCTAAGAGCCGATTACACAAATTTGAATTAGCGAGACTTGCAACCCGAAGGCGGCCCACCAGTCATATAACAATAATTGAATGGAATATCCGAAATAGGATTTTTATACGGCAACCCCCAAATTTAAAATTTCAGAATGGAAATATATGTATGACTAATTGGACTATATGTGTATAAAACAGCCCAAACAGAACATTATAACAAGGCAGCCCCCCATTTAGACTTTAAAACAGCAGCCCTACCTAAACATATTTCTATAAGGCAGCCCCCAACAGATTCTACAAGGCAGCCCCCAAAACCAAATAGATCAGAAATATATATTGCAGCCCAAAAAAAAACAACTAGATTATATGAATAAACATGTAGCAGTCCCACACATAATCATAGCAGCAACCCCCAAATAAGGGACACAGGTAAGAGCAGCCCAAACTAAAAACCCCAACTGATTGAGCAAAGCAGCCCAAAAGAAATTAACACTCCCAACGGGTTTAAAGCATAGCAGCCATCCCCTCAAACGATACCAATAGGTCCAAAAGCAGCAGCCCAACGAAATTCAGAAATGGAGCTGTAAGTCAACACCTAAATAATCCTAATTAGAATATATATCTAGCAGCCCCCCAACTAGGGAATATATACAGCAGCCCCCATGGAACAAATCGTGAGAAGCCGCCCCCCAAATTAAGGTATATGAACAGCAGCCCCAATTAGGAAAAGTATAACCAGCAGCCCCCATTTTAACCAAGGCAGGAAACAACACCCAATTGAAGAGATGTATCAAGCATAAAATTCCTGGAGCGGTTAAACATCAAAGATTTCCTGGGCTAAACCCTAACAACAAAAGATGAGGGCTAATCTTACCCATGACTACAACAACAACACACAAAAAAAAACTTCCTGGAGCAATAATCTCAAACCACCACTACACCTCAAGGAGGCAGGGGATGAAGGAGAAAGAGGGGGGAAGAGAAGAGAACCAACTATGAAAAAAAAAAACTCAGCCCTCCAGGACTTAAATAACCCCAAATCTGCCTCTTTAAGCAAGCATATATATGCATTTATACACATTTTTACATGTGTATATATATATACATGTTTCCATCCAGATTTCTAGCAACGAAATGTGCAGAACTAGCATATGATCCAAGCATACAACCATCCAGATTATACTTAGCAAATGAAATCCTGTGCATAACTCCATGACCAGGGCCAAGATCGATTAAGCAAGAGGAAAGAGATGGAGGGAACGAGGAGGAAGAGTTTTCTTGCCTTGATTCGGAAGCCGACGCCTCTCGCCGAAGCGAGAACCACGGCCGGGAGGCCTCACAACCACCGCGTGGAGTCCAGGGCCAAGATCGATTAAGCAAGAGGAAAGAGATGGAGGGAACGAGGAGGAAGAGTTTTCTTGCCTTGATTCGGAAGCCGACGCCTCTCGCCGAAGCGAGAACCACGGCCGGGAGGCCTCACAACCACCGCCGACGCCAACGGGAACTCTCCGCAACCCCGCTCCGGCGACGAAAACAAGCTTCCGTCACCCCTAAACCTCCTCCGACGGCGAGCTTCTGACGAAACCCTACCTCGCCAAACACTCCCACTTCCGCCAACCTGGAGCCATCGGGAGGGGGAGAAAAAGAAAAAGCAGCGTGGCTGGGGAGGGGGGTCCTTTCTTTGTTAATATAAATATATAGCACATAAACTTTTATATGCATATATATATAAAAATAAACTTTATATATATGTATATAAGAAATATATATATATATGATGGACCAATATGTACATATACAAAAACATGCATACACGTATATATATATTGCATTTAGGTAAGTACGTATAAAATTCCTATATAAAATCTTTGCATATATATATATATATATATTAAGTCTTATGCATATTCAATTTCGCACAAATTTATGAATATAGCATATATGTATGTATGTATGTATAAATTTTTATATATAACCTTTGGACATGCAATTATAATGCATACGTGTATATATATATATACTTTTATACAAACCTTCGTTTTTACATATACATACATATAATTATGCATATACCTACCTACACGAACA
This sequence comes from Dactylorhiza incarnata, assembly GCA_033032865.1. Classification (NCBI taxonomy): domain Eukaryota; kingdom Viridiplantae; phylum Streptophyta; class Magnoliopsida; order Asparagales; family Orchidaceae; genus Dactylorhiza; species Dactylorhiza incarnata. Next base: position 827,522 of record JAWHQI010000017.1, on the reverse strand, counting down.
CATGATTGAACGAGTCTGCCTATGTCAACAAATGGAAGAAAAGAAAAACTTTGTATATACACTTAAATATATATATATATTGCAAATATGACTCGATCTAGAATTACTCGCCAGACGACGACGACGAAACGGTAACACCCTCTTGCATTAACACTACGCAACGATAGCTTTAATATATAGGACATTACCAATTTGAATCCCCGCTTAAAAGACTATAAGAAAAGCTGGGGCGTTACAGCCATCCCTCCTAACAAAAGTTTCGACCCGAAACTTAGACCAAGACTCAGAACACAACGAATAAAAGAGCAAAGGGAGAGGTAAGCTCACACTCGCTAGATAGAAACACTAACCGAAAAGGGTTAGGAAAGCTGATGCGGATATGACTACCCCAAAAGAAAAGAACATTACCAAGAACTCGACATGTCCAGACCGAGAACAGAAAACAGATCGCGGAACACCGGACTCGCGGATCCCCAACTGAAGGAAGCCTAAATGAAGGTCAGCTTTCGAAAATACCGAACAACTTGTTTTTTCACGAACAAGATGAGAGCACTCCAGGGCGAAGAACTAGGCTAGAAAAAGCCACACTGCAACCACTCATCTAACTGAGTGCGCAACTCTCGCAACACAAGCGGGGCCAAAGGGTACGGTGCCATAGCAAAGGACAAGTACCCAGCTCAAGGTCAGAAACAAACTCCTCGACTCGCGCAGGTAGAAGAACTAGGGGGATTAACTGGAAAGACATCAGGGGACTCCCGCGTCACAGGGAAAACCTCGATACACAACAAACTGAAAATGGTTTCTAGCATAGAAACAAGGTAAGCAACGCCATAAAAACTAAAGGCTCCTGACACACACCGCGGAAATAAAACCGGGGAAAACATAGCGCGGAAAACCAAACACGCTCGAGGGTTGACCGTTGTCCAGCTCAAAGACCAAACGCTTTACCTTACGTTGGATAACAGCATCAAACCTGGACAACCAGCCCAAACCCAAAAACACAACGAAACCCCCAGGTCTAGCACCTTTAGATTAGCAAAAGCTAAGAAATCACCTAAGAGGACAGGTCAACTCTGAAAGCTCTGATTCGACACCACAGAAACAATAGAGGGGAACTAAACACCAAGGGGATCTGCAAAACGATCAACCACCTAAGGATGACCGCCTGCGAAGCACTATAGCCAAAACATTGAGTAAAACTCAAAAAAAAAAGGCACGCTCAACATCCTCTACCTTAACTCGCACAAAATTGAGATAACAAAAATCCAAATCCACATTCGCAAGCCAACGAATAAACTAGGTCAAAACCTTAACCTGAAAACACCTGGGAAGAAAAACTGCGCCTGTCTAACAACCATTTGCCTTAACAACGCCTCGATACTCTGACGCAACCCCTTAGTCACCGCCTCACTAAGCGCACCTAAGGGTTCACCCTCTAACCGGAGAGCCGACTCCGACGCACCACGCTCTGGAGTCATTGACAGCAATTACGAATGAACACCTCAAAATACCTAGCTTAAGACGCAACAACTAGGAACCAGAATTTCCTAACTCGATACAGATCAAAAAAGGGTAGATACTTGCTCTTGCTGTTACCTTGCTCTGGGAATTTGTGAAATGATGTTATGATTAACCTCGGATGATATATCATCATTCTATTAACTTTTGTGCAAATCATATGAATGCATAAATGCTAAAATTTTATTTCAAATCATGTGTGTACGAGCGCCATCACGTATGTCTTTAGCTTGGCACGTGTGCAATGCTATGTTATGATGTATATGCAGTGCTATGCAATCTAAAAAGGCCTTAATGCATGTTATGAGCGGCGTACACATGCGATCTTATGCATCCCATACTACATATTATCGTATGTAACGAAAAGGAAAATCTAATGGACACGCATGCGACCTACGTTATGCATCCCATACTACATAACAGTCGTATGTTGTCACCTATGAGGATCCATAAACAAACACATATTATGCATCCCATACTACATAATATGCCCCGTATACTTCTTATCATGCTATGAGTGTAGTGTTCATGCTTCAGCCAAGACATACTCATGACCCTTCGGTGTGTGTATGCAATGAATGATGATTCTCACCAGGCGGTTAACCGGGCCAACCAGAACATTTCCAGCAACCCGGCTAACCTCCCTCTGATACCAACTGTCACAACCCGCATTTTCCCAAGAATATAATACATATTATCAGAGCAAGGGGAAATACGCGTCGTGATGTCACGCCTGCAGGAGACGACTACAGACGCTCAGGCAAACACTCTTTACGATAAATTTATAAAAGACATATATGTGTTTATATTAAAAAGAGAAATTTTCATTATTAACTTAAGACCGCGTCCCTCGGTCCGGTGGATCATCTAGTCCACAAGTAGAAAACTATATATACGCAGCGGAAAAATAGGTTTATTTCATTTAGCCTACATGAGCAAGAAAATAACATTTCCATAATTGATATGCACATATCTAGGTTTAGTATAGTAAGAAAGGATTTTTTTCTACGAATTTCAAAGTATGCGATCTTTATTTAAAAGCATGATATGCAAGAACGACGTTTTTGTGTCAATAAAGTAACTACTACATCTTAGCGAAAAGGCTTCCCAGAGAGCAAGTAAGTAAAGTACTCAAAGTAACAGCAAAGCAAACAGTAAGTAATCTAAATAAAAAGTCATACGGCGCCAACAGCTGACACGAACCCGCAGGGAAGAAGGAAAAATAGCTAAAGGAGAGACAACAACTAAGCAACTGCCCCTTACCTAAGAGGGGAAAGGCCTCGACAGGAACACTGAACGACGCCGCTCTAACTCCTGCGGCGGCTAAAAACCTGAACCTGAGACATTCATAAGAAAAGAATGCCTCAGCCCAAGAGGGTGCAAGAAAACCAAGATTAGCAGTAAGAGAAATAAGAGAGTGCAGAAAGGAAAACTAAGCAGGTAAACATCTATAATCTTACAACAACCCGAGCCAGCTCAAACGAGTGAACTCGGTAAGAAGAAAAGCCTGCACCAGAAGGTAATAGTCAACACAATCAAAGCCCACCACGTGTCCGCCATTGCGGCTCAGATGAGATAGTCATACATATACTATCATAATACACATATATAAGCATATGTGCTTAAGAACTTGAGACTGATCAGCTCGAGGGAAAAGCGTCCCCCAAAAGAAGGTACTGCGACGGTGGTATCTTCCACCAACGCCCGCAGCCCAAATCCCGGGTCGTGGTCCTCTATCCACTGCCACCCAAAAACCAAATCCGGGTGGTGGTACTCTATCCACTGCCACCCAAAACTACCCACCGTGCAAGGCTTAAGACAAAGGTTCCAAAAAAAAACAAATTAAGTTTCAATTAAGACACGGGACGTAACCCGAGATATCAGCACCATAACACCCTAAGGATAGGGTCACAAAGAAATAAACACTACTCAACGATTCATTTGAAAACACTTGGTGAGTCCAAACTTGACTCCCAACGAACATCTCATAACAATACGACGAATAAGGCATGAAACAATACCATAACCGGTCACCAATCAAATACGGGACAACTCAAAGAATAAAGCATAGCTTCATCAAAAAAAGTCTCAACGAAAAGAGTAAAATGCTTGATAACATCGCTTGAGGTACCCGGGATCACCCGGCGAAAGAACATATAATATATGAGGAAATAATTCAGAATAAGCGAAGAAATCGACGAGAAGGACTTATATCAAAGTCGACGAGAAAGACTTATATCAAAGTCGACGAGAAAGACTTATATAAAAGTCGGCGAGAAAGACTATATCAAAGTCGACGGGAAAGACTTATATCAAAGTCGACGAGAAAGACTTAACAACAGTCAATAGGAAAATCTTAATCAAAATTGACTGGAGGACTTTATGTCAAAGAAGAAACATGATTTCCGAGAATACACTGGAAACGACTTTTCTGAGAGAATCTACCAGAACAATAAGGAAGATCACAAACAGAGCTTCACTCGCAGAAAATGTGGAGTAACAATCATTAAAGGGGAAGAAAAGCAAAACCCGAAAAAAAAGATTAAAAGAGAAGGGAAACGACAAATAGATAACTCAACAGCTAGGCTACTGGTGCGAGACTATGAGTGACTTTATAATTTAACCAACCTTTAAATATAGATGTTGAACATGCCAACCGTATTTTCTTAACCAAGGCCATATAACCAAATCAACTGAAGGCCAAAAAAACAAGAATTAGCTTGAGCTAAGAGCCGATTACACAAATTTGAATTAGCGAGACTTGCAACCCGAAGGCGGCCCACCAGTCATATAACAATAATTGAATGGAATATCGGAAATAGGATTTTTATACGGCAACCCCCAAATTTAAAATTTCAGAATGGAAATATATGTACGACTAATTGGACTATATGTGTATAAAACAGCCCAAACAGAACATTATAACAAGGCAACCCCCCATTTAGACTTTAAAACAGCAGCCCTACCTAAACATATTTCTATAAGGCAGCCCCCCAACAGATTCTACAAGGCAGCCCCCAAAACCAAATAGATCAGAAATATATATTGCAGCCCAAAAAAAAACAACTAGATTATATGAATAAACATGTAGCAGTCCCACACATAATCATAGCAGCAACCCCCAAATAAGGGACACAGGTAAGAGCAGCCCAAACTAAAAACCCCAACTGATTGAGCAAAGCAGCCCAAAAGAAATTAACACTCCCAACGGGCTTAAAGCATAGCAGCCATCCCCTCAAACGATACCAATAGGTCCAAAAGCAGCAGCCCAACGAAATTCAGAAATGGAGCTGTAAGTCAACACCTAAATAATCCTAATTAGAATATATATCTAGCAGCCCCCCAACTAGGGAATATATACAGCAGCCCCCATGGAACAAATCGTGAGAAGCCGCCCCCCAAATTAAGGTATATGAACAGCAGCCCCAATTAGGAAAAGTATAACCAGCAGCCCCCATTTTAACCAAGGCAGGAAATAGCACCCAATTGAAGAGATGTATCAAGCATAAAATTCCTGGAGCGGTTAAACATCAAAGATTTCCTGGGCTAAACCCTAACAACAAAAGATGAGGGCTAATCTTACCCATGACTACAACAAAAACACACACAAAAAAACTTCCTGGAGCAATAATCTCAAACCACCACTACACCTCAAGGAGGCAGGGGATGAAGGAGAAAGAGAGGGGAAGAGAAGAGAACCAACTATGAAAAAAAAAACTCAGCCCTCCAGGACTTAAATAACCCCAAATCTGCCTCTTTAAGCAAGCATATATATGCATTTGTACACATTTTTACATGTGTATATATATATACATGTTTCCATCCAGATTTCTAGCAACGAAATGTGCAGAACTAGCATATGATCCAAGCATACAACCATCCAGATTATACTTAGCAAATGAAATCCTGTGCATAACTCCATGACCAGGGCCAAGATCGATTAAGCAAGAGGAAAGAGATGGAGGGAACGAGGAGGAAGAGTTTTCTTGCCTTGATTCGGAAGCCGACGCCTCTCGCCGAAGCGAGAACCACGGCCGGGAGGCCTCACAACCACCGCCGACGCCAACGGGAACTCTCCGCAACCCCGCTCCGGCGACGAAAAAAAGCTTCCGTCACCCCTAAACCTCCTCCGACGACGAGCTTCTGACGAAACCCTACCTCGCCAAACACTCCCACTTCCGCCAACCTGGAGCCATCGGGAGGGGGAGAAAAAGAAAAAGCAGCGTGGCTGGGGAGGGGGGTCCTTTCTTTGTTTATATAAATATATAGCACATAAACTTTTATATGCATATATATATAAAAATAAACTTTATATATATGTATATAAGAAATATATATATATATGATGGACCAATATGTACATATACAAAAACATGCATACACGTATATATATATATATTGCATTTAGGTAAGTACGTATAAAATTCCTATATAAAATCTTTGCATATATATATATATATATATATATATATATATATATATTAAGGCTCCGTTTGGTTGGGCTGTTGCTGATGGAAAGTTGCTGATGATAAGCTGCTGATTGGAAAATTGCTGATTCTGGAAAACGGAGTTTTGTTTAAAAACTGTTTGGGTGAAATGGAGTTTGTAAAACGGAGTTTTGAAAAAGTTGTTTGGATACAAAACGGAGTTTTGAGTGAATTTTTTTTCCCATAAAATATATGAAAATAATATATATTTTCCATAATATGATACCAAACACAAAAATTAATGTTTACTTGAATCAGTTACACCCGACATCTCGTTCTACGATCTAGATTCATACAATTGATCCGCTATAATATCACGTAGCGTGATCATCTCCTCTACGCCACCTGCAGTGTCAGAGCATCTATCTTGCTGCTCTTGTGTAGCCACTCCATCTCGACCCCCCTGCTCGCTCTCACTGAAATCAAAATCAATGTGCGAAGGATGGCGGCGAATGAAATTATGTAAAGTCATCGTGGCCATCACAATATCCGCCTTTTTTTCAAAGCTATAGCTTGGCATGTCCGGCAGTATGGCCCACTTCTTCTTCCAAACGCCGAACGATCGTTCTATCACACTTCTAAGGGATGAATGCGCATGATTGAACATCTCTCGACGTCCTTCAGCTCGACGACCACCACGTGCAAAGTCAGGCAGATGATACCTTGTATCCGGATATGGTTTCAAATATCCTTTTTGTAGAGGATAGCCCGAATCAACCAAATAATATTTTCCTGCAGAATAAAAAAAAATTACCAAGAAAAACATATGTACGAGGAGCAAATGGATGAACTGAATTTTAATTATTTACCTTCAGGTGGATGAGGGAACTTATAACGAGGATCAGACATGACATAATTGAAAATACGACTGTCGTGCGCAGATCCCTCCCAACCCGGCATAACGAAAGTGAAGCACAAATTGAAATCACAAGCCGCCATGACATTTTGTGTTGGTCTACCCTTTCTCCCAATATAGGGTACTTGACTTCCAACTGGTATGCACGCATCAACGTGTGTCCCATCTATTGCCCCAACGCAATCTTTAAAAAAAGGCATATACCGTCTGTCATACATAATCTCTGGCGGAGTGCAGCTGAAAGACCTATCTGATGGCTGAATCACCTCCTCGGCTAACTTCAACAAAGCGCGAAGACCTTGTGCAAAAAACCTGCTAGTTGTCTCCGTTGAATGTTGAAATCGCTCTTTTGTTTTTCTCATTGATTCATTATGCGACAATATGTATACGGTCAATGCTAACACTTCTCTGGATGTTGTTCTTCTTGTGCCCTGAAAACCACACTTCTCTTCCAACGAATGCAATAGATCGATAAAAATTTCTTGACTCATCATGAATGAGTCATGAAATCTCACCCGAGTACCAAGAAGTAGCTCTCCCACCCACTTATCACCGGTTTGCTTTGAAGTCATCGATGGAACTAGCTGGTTGTGGTGTTCGGAGAGAAAACTTATTGCTGCTACCACATTATGGTGATGGGCGATAGCATAATTTCTTCTAATGTTCTTGTGCTCCTCGTGCATAATTTCTTCTAATGTTCTGCTATTCTCAGATTCATCACTAGACATTTTCTGTTAAAAAAATGCAATACCAAGAATTATCAAAATGGAACTAAAAAACACATAATGATAACATTCATAGATAACATTCATAGTGGTAGCTGCAAATAAAAATATAACAATGATAACAATGAAATAACAGTGTCCGCAGCAAATAATATAACAGTGTCTGCATCAATAAAAAACACATATAGTTCATAAATGATAACATCCTACTACGCCCCACGAGTAAAGCGATTCTTCAGCCACTTTATGTTCATCCCTTCCGGAAGGCACATGAAAGTCTCTCTATGTTTTGTTTCCATCAAATATGTGATGGCAAAATCATAGAAGTCTTCATCAGACTGCACTTCTGAGTAGGTGCCTAATTTTTCCAGTGCAAGTGCAATAGTAAACGGAGATGACAGCCTCTGGGGTGGCTCCTGGATGCATCGACTAATGATCTTCGAGGACTCGGCCAAATCTTCTAACACCGAGCTTGTAGGTTTCTGCTTTCCTTTCTTTCTTTTTTTACTTGATTCTGCTCTATTTGTTGTCTCAGCTGGACGAGGAGCACCGGTATCCTCAACGTCATCATGTTCATCCTCTGACATTGCTCTTTCATCAATAGACTCTGTAGCAAGATTCCTGGTGTGTGGGGTGCAAGCATGATGTCCAGTAGCGACAACAGAACTGAACATCATGTTCAGTTTCTCCTCTAACTCTGGGGGGATCCCTGCAAACCGGAATTTCTTAGCCAACGGGACAACCTACAAAAATTAAACAATGAAATTTAAAGTTAGCCAATGAAATTTAAATAAAATTAAACAAAGAAAATAAGAAATTTCATTTACCTTCAATCTTTCATCCCACCACTCATCTGAGGCGTCTATAGTTTTTCTTGATGCATTCCAACCCAAACCGGTGTCACCGCGTTTCAACTCTGTCCATAACTTCCACTCTTTCTTCAAATGATCCCATTTATTCTTAAGTTGGACTTTATCATATTTTTTCCCCGTCAGTTCTTCAAATTTTTTCACAAGATTACTCCAACCCTTTTTATTAAAATGTGTTGTTGGCCGATTCCCAAGCTCTACCTCTTTAATACATAAATCACAGAAGTGCAAGACATCGGTATTGTCCCACATAGCAACAACCCCACCCTCTTTTGGTTTGCCCATCCTTAACAAACAAAATAATACAAACATTCTTACATAGAAATAAACATCTCTACTATATAAACATTCCACACAGCACACATGAAAACACACACACACACAGCACACATGAAAACACACATATATATACACAACACAACACACACAACACACATCACACACACATATGTACACACACACAGCACACACACAGCACACACACAGCACACACACAGCACACAGCACACACATATACATACACATGACACACATATACAAACACATCACACATCACACATACACACACACAGCACACATCACACACACATATATATACATATACACTATAAACACTCACACAAACACACACACACACAACACACACAACACAGCACACACATGCACACACACACATATGTAAACACACACACACACAGCACACACACAGCACATATATGCACACACACAGCACATATATGCACACACACATATGCACAACACACACACACACACACATACATATATACATACACACACCAACACATACATATGTGCATACACACACAAACACCAACTGAACACACACACACATACATATATACATACACACACCAAATGAACACACACACACACACACACCAAATGAACACACACACACATATCATACATACACAGCACACACACACACAACACACACATACATGTATACACACACACACCAATTGAACACACACACACATATCATACATACACACACACACACACACACAGCACACACATACATGTATACACACACACCAACTGAACACACACACACATATCATACATACACACACACACACAGCACACACATACATATATACACACACACACATATGAACACACACATATGTGCACACATATATGAACACATACACACATATGTGCACACATGAACACACACACATTTCACACACACATATATATACATATACACTATAAACACTCACACAAACACACACACACAACACACACAACACATCACACACATGCACACACACACATATGTAAACACACACACACAGCACACACACAGCACACACACAGCACATATATGCACACACACAGCACATATATGCACACACACATATGCACAACACACACACACACATACATATATACATACACACACCAACACATACATATGTGCATACACACACAAACACCAACTGAACACACACACACATACATATATACATACACACACCAAATGAACACACACACACACACACCAAATGAACACACACACACATATCATACATACACAGCACACACACACAACACACACATACATGTATACACACACACACACACACCAACTGAACACACACACACATATCATACATACACACACACACACACAGCACACACATACATGTATACACACACACCAACTGAACACACACACACATATCATACATACACACACACACACACAGCACACACATACATATATACACACACACACATATGAACACACACATATGTGCACACATATATGAACACATACACACACATATGTGCACACATGAACACACACACATTTCACACACACACACAGCACATGTTGAACACACACACACACATACATTTATGCAGATATTGAACACACACATGAACACACACATGTTGAACACACATATTGAACACACACATGAACACACACATGTTGAACACACATATTGAACACACACATCAACACACACATCAACACACATATATACACACATATAATATGTTGAACACACACACACACAGCACACATGAACACACACACACAGCACACATGAACACACACACACATACATGTCAACACACACATACATTCAAATTGAAATCCAGAGGGCAGTAAACACATCACACAACTAGCAGGTAACACATATACACATCTGTTGAAATTCAAAGAAGGATATACCTCACCGATCGATCCAAATCAAGAGCGCAGGAGATGGGGCGAGGCAGATCGATCCAAATACGGAGCAGGCAAGGCAGGACGGCCGATGAAGAACCAGGATCCAGTCGTTCTCGTACAAATCAAGCTCCCAGAACTCTGCTATCGCCGTCGCCGGAGAACAGGAATGAAAGATCGGCGGTGGTTTGTCGATGAAGAACTCTGCTATCGCAGAACTCTGCTATCGCCTCTTTCGTCGAAGAAGAACAAGGAAGAAGAGAGATCGCCGGTGGTTTGTCGCCGTCGCAAACGGGAAGTCGCCGCGCGATGTGAGGAATCCGGAATCGCCGCTCGCGTAGGGTTAGGGGAAGAACGAAGCGCGCGCTGCTTTTGCGGTTGAACGCAAAGTTTTATCGCGGATGGGCTCGGGAAGGATTTTGCGGTGTTTAGTAACCGCGGTTTCCGTCTTCAGTCGCGCCAAACGCAATCTAAGTCTTATGCATATTCAATTTCGCACAAATTTATGAATATAGCATATATGTATGTATGTATAAATTTTTATATATAACCTTTGGACATGCAATTATAATGCATACGTGTATATATATATATATACTTTTATACAAACCTTCGTTTTTACATATACATACATATAATTATGCATATTCCTACCTACACGAACACATGATTGAACGAGTCTGCCTATGTCAACAAATGGAAGAAAAGAAAAACTTTGTATATACACTTAAATATATATATATATATATATATATATTGCAAATATGACTCAATCTAGAATTACTCGCCAGACGACGACGACGAAACGGTAACACCCTCTTGCATTAACACTACGCAACGATAGCTTTAATATATAGGACATTACCAATTTGAATCCCCGCTTAAAAGACTATAAGAAAAGCTGGGGCGTTACAGCCACCCCTCCTAACAAAAGTTTCGACACGAAACTTAGACCAAGACTCAGAACACAACGAATAAAAGAGCAAAGGGAGAGGTAAGCTCACACTCGCTAGATAGAAACACTAACCGAAAAGGGTTAGGAAAGCTGATGCGGATATGACTACCCCAAAAGAAAAGAACATTACCAAGGACCCGATGCAATGCAATGTTATGATTATGAATGATGAATGCAATGCAATGACTATGATATGATGAACTCACCCATGCATTTTGCTATGTCGACATAGACTCGTAGTTCCCACTTTTCGAGGGTAGCTAACCACTCAGGCACCTCACGTCGTGGCTAGACGGAGATTGCGGACCGGGCTCCTCCACAACTAGGCGGGTATGAACACTACCAGACCTAGGCCTTTGTACGCCTCAACGCACTTTGTTCATAGCGGAGTCTCTGCGTACTGCTTGCCTCGCAAGTCTTTCAAGACACGGAAGGAGGTCTTGGGTAGGCGAGCACCAAGAGTCCAACCCAACCGGTCTAGAGTCTAACTGCCGGCTTCTGTCGGTGTCACGACTAGCAAGCCCGTAGACCCGCCACAAGTGGTCCCCCAACCAAAAGTAATCCTCCAACCAGTGTCGTCACACCTCCAAGTGTAAACCACGCACATACATGTAATTTCCATGCATAACCCGTGCTATCAAGCACCCAAGGACTCGCCGAAAGAGTCTTCTCTTTTTCACATCATACCAATCAACCGATGCTAACTAGCAATCAGGGCCCCCAACAACCGGGTCCTTAACATTTCACCACAAGATATAACCATACCTTATAATCCACACCAAGCCATACGTCACCATGTGTAAGCCACTCAACCCGCGCACACCCGTGCTCATAAGCACCCAAGGACCCCCAAGCGGAGTCTTATCACCTTTCCCATTTTGCACGCTTAGCCGATGCTACCCATCCCGAGTTGACACAACTCTCGTGCAGTGGTGTGCTTACAGTGTGGTGATCCTTCTATACACTCCCGCAGGATTACTCGTTGCTTCATCCTTTAACAACCGTACAAGTAATCGCTTTATATCTAGTTTAGGAAGATCTCGACATCAACCAGTGCATAATTACCAATCCTATTCGTGCTTGCAATTCAAACGGTGTATAACATACCACAATAATAAGATAATAAACCTTCCCAATGTCGTCACTAAAACTGTGTTTCCGGGAGCTACACTCCTCCAATCTAGACGCGTCACCCCAAATTATAATATTTGGTCAAAACTCAAGACAGACGAACAACATCTGTCATCTTCTCCCTCCAGCACATACAAATAATATTTCACCTTCTCTACTCCAATACACCCTCAACAGACCACCAGTCTTCACGAAATCAAGCTCTAAATCTTCGTATTGAAGAGTGGAGTTGATTGAAGATAATATCATGGCGAACGGCGCCCTAGAACGAAAGTTCTAGCGTGGTCTCTTCCTACGAAACTTCATGGACTCACTGGATCAAACTCTTTTGAGTTCAATGTCTCTCCTAATATTTAGATCTAAAGATCTAGCACCAAGGGAGAGGGGAGGAAGTCACCTGATTTCCGGACGACGATCGCGGCGGTCTCCTCCGAGGCATGGCGGCAGTTGGCCAAGGCTGAATAAAGGGGTCCTGATCCACAAAAATATCAAACATATAATCAGCCAACATTACTAATTAACAAGTATAAGGAAACAGCCCCCACATTTCAAGGTATTGCAAAGGCAGCCCCCAACAATAAGGTAGAATGAAAACAGCCCCAAATAATAGGTATTATAAGAGCAGCCCCCCAAACTGATGGTTTATAAATCCAAACTAAAACAAAACATAGCAGCCCCCAAACTGATGGTTTGTAAATCCAAACCAAAACAAAATATAGCAGCCCCCAATTTAGACAAGAAGTATATAAGCATCCCCCATCAAAATGCATGAAAACAGTCCCCAATTTACAGGTAAATAAGGTAGAGCTCCCCCCCCAACGGAACTACATAGCATATAACAGTCCTGGCCCAGCCACGCAGCTACAGACGACTGCCGGCACCGACGGTCCAGCCTGACCCGGGCCCGTGGCACCGTCGGTTAAGCCCATCAACTACAAGCCTGCAGGCCATGCACCCCAACCCCTCTCTGGCCCACCACAGGGCCCAGCGGGTTGTTGGAGACATACAGTCTCCCTTCGGTGAGAAGTGAGCCAGTTAAGCGGCGGCACGTGGACTTCCCAGGAGGTCACCCATCCCAGAACTACTCCAGCCCGAGCACGCTTAACTATGGAGTACTTTCACTTCTCATCACCAACTGAGCTGCAGCTCAGTTGGTGATGAGAAGTGAAAGTACTCCATAGTTAAGCGTGCTCGGGCTGGAGTAGTTCTGGGATGGGTGACCTCCTGGGAAGTCCACGTGCCGCCGCTTAACTGGCTCACTTCTCACCGAAGGGAGACTGTATACCTCAAACAACCCGCTGGGCCCTGTGGTGGGCCAGAGAGGGGTTGGGGTGCATGGCCTGCAGGCTTGTAGTTGATGGGCTTAACCGACGGTGCCAGGGGCCCGGGTCAGGCTGGACCGTCGGTGCCGGCAGTCGTCTGTAGCTGCGTGGCTGGGCCAGGACTGTTATAAAAAGTGCACTTTTTGTAACAGTACTGGCTAGCCTGACCCGGGCCCCTAGCCCAGTACTGCCGGCACCGACGGTCCAGCCTGACCCGGGCCCCTGGCACCGCCGGTTAAGCCTCACCCCGAAGGGTTAACCACAAGCCTGCAGGCCGTGCACCCCAACCCCTCTCTGGCCCACCATAGGGCCCAGCGGGTTGTTGGAGACATACAGTCTCCCTTCGGTGAGAAGTGAGCCAGTTAAGCAGCGGTACGTGGACTTCCCAGGAGGTCACCCATCTCGTGACTACTCCAGCCCGAGCACGCTTAACTACGGAATATTTTCACTTCTCATCACCAATTGAGCTGCAGCTCAATTGGTGATGAGAAGTGAAAATATTCCGTAGTTAAGCGTGCTCGGGCTGGAGTAGTCACGGGATGGGTGACCTCCTGGGAAGTCCACGTACCGCTGCTTAACTGGCTCACTTCTCACCGAAGGGAGACTGTATGTCTCCAACAACCCGCTGAGCCCTGTGGTGGGCCAGAGAGGGGTTGGGGTGCACGGCCTGCAGGCTTGTTGTTGACCAGTTGTTGGGGTCAGGCTTAACCTGAAGGGGGCTAGGGGCCCGGGTCAGGCTAGACCCTTCAGGTGCCGGCAGTTCTGGTGCCAGGGGCCCGGGTCAGGCTGGGCCAGGACTGTTACATAGCAGCAGCCCCACTAAATGAGAAAGACGGCAGCAGCCCCGCTAGGTAAGAAAGCATAATAGCAGCAGCCCTATAAGGAAATGCAAAACAGCCCCAATTCAACAAGGTAAAGACAACCCAAGGCAAAAACAGCCCCAATTCACAAGGTAAGAACAGCCCAAGGCAAAACAGCCCCAATTCACAAGGTAAGAACAGCCCAAGGCAAAACAACCCCAAATTCAACAAGATAAGAGCAGCAGGTTTAACAATAGCAGCCCCCAAAATAGGATATAACAGCAATTAACATAGATATACATGACTTAACCCTCCAAACCTCTAAGGAAAAGCACAGAACAAGCATAGAAGTATGCATTTTATCCATCCAGATTTCTAAATGAAAGGCAGGATTAGCCAACTGATCGCCACTAGAAACTAGCCCAATGAACCGAGCATAGATAACCAAGAAAAAAAAAAGAGAATAAGTCACCATCCCGATTTTAACTGAAATGCAAGACCAACCAGCTAGCAGGTATCACCAAGAAAAATGATGATAATCATCCAGAAATTTCAAGCATAATAACCAAGAAGACCCAGCATATATCTAGCTAAAAACCGAGCCTCAGGAAGGGGAACTTTCAGCATAAACTAGGTAGAGCCCAACTTTCAGGAATCAAGCCATCAGGTAAAAGAGAAGAGTTTCACCACCAATTTGAGATAACAGAAGGAAAGTGGGGAGGGGAAAGAGGAGGGAGAGGGTTTTCTTGCCGTGTGGAGTCGCGTTGGAGCATGAGCTTGCCGGAGAGAGATCGAAGGAGAGGGGGTTTCCGTGCGGCGGTTTGGAGAGCTCACCGGAGGAGGATGCGCCGAAGAAGCTCGCCGTGAGGAGCGGCGCCGGAGGAGAGGAAGAGGGATCAGGGGAGATCGGGCTGGAGGGGAGAGCTGTGCGGCAGGCTGCTGGGAGGAGATCGAGTAAGTTTTCTTCCTAACCTAATCTTATGTATATATATATTATATATTAATATTATGATAATAATAATAATAATAATAATAATAATAATAATAATAATAATAATAATAATAGTAAAGATATTATTATTGACTAAAACGCTCGCACAATGTCGTAGAGGACACGTAATTTGTCCCGGATGGGCTCGTTATGACCGTCTCGCCGATACGCACCCACCGGAATGATCTAATGTCGATTCCGAGTTCGTTCGCTCAAATTATGCTATCCGGAGCGTTTAGAACCTAATTTTATGTCGCACTAAAAACTCATCGAACGACGTCGGAATTTTAAACCGATGACTCTGCTGGACTCATGTCAGTATTACGAGTCTAACAAAATTGACAGACATGAATTCTGAGGCTGTTTGCTCGATTTCACTAGCGTGGTTAAAAACGTTATTCGCAGACCATATTAATAATTTCGCCGATTCTCATCAGAATCGAGCGCGGACAGTTTTGTTGAACTCGTATAGGCTTCACGAGTCTAACAAAACTGACTGGGGTGAATACCGAGACCGTCTGCTGCATATCGCCTTTTGGATAAATATGTTATTCGCAGACCGCGTTATTTAAGCTAACGTACGTACTATAATTCCTTCGAGGCGGTACGCCTCCTTCGAGTTTTATCACTCAAGCTATGCTCTCCGGACGGCTCGGATCCCGATATAGCAAACATCGGGACAAAGAATAGAACTGGTACTCGCCGCATTCGTCGAGTGCACTTCCCCGGCTCAGGTGCAGGCCTGGCCCTCAGTACACCCCGAGCTCGAGTCACCTCGCTCGACTCAAAAACATGCACAAGGGGTCTAGCTCGAATCGGGATGTTACACCTACACTGCTTAGCATTTAACTCCTTCATTTGGTCTATATAATAGACCATCTTGTCGTAAGTGCTAGGAGAAATATCCCATGAAGACATTTTAAACAATAAAGGCAGATATAATGAAACTGAAATTCTTTGCAAGGAAGTCTACACAAACTAATAAAACTCCTTGGATTAAACTTACTTAAAATTCTAAAAACAGAAGAGGAAGAAATAATAACAAACACTATATAATTAAAAAGCAAACAAAAATAACAAAGCAGCTATACACAATGGAAGAACTACTATCTCTCGGCTCTCCCTCTCAAGAAAACTCACACGACTGTGTTCCCCGGCAACGGCGCCAAAAACTTGATGAGCAAATCTTAGCACACCGCTATAGGCGGTAGCAAGACTGCGGCACGAAATGGCAGTGTACCGATCGTTCAAGTAATATAAAATGAGAATGAATCCCCAAGTATCGATCTCAAAGGAACACAGTAAGGTGGAGCTATCTATCGAGGAAGGACTTGAGATTGAAGTCCTTTAGGTCGGATGGATTGCGGAAACGGGGGATTTGATTTGTGGAAAATAAAGAGAAAAATATTACAACTACTCCTATGCAATGCTGCTATGCAAAGCTTCGCTAGGCGGGATGGAGACTACGTAGACCTTGAGCGCGCTACTTCGGAAGGACGGATGGACAAGTAGGCAAACGTAATGAGGGTCGCAAGCACGTCGTCGACAAGCATGCCACTAGCAACTGCTAGTGCGGCACACGAACGTGACGGCGGGATGGAGGATGGAATGGGGTGCTCCCCAAATCACATAAACCACAAAAGCATTTCACATAGACATGAAATATAGAAATACAAACAAGTTTATGTGCCACTTCATCATAATAATAAAGATCTACAACATATACACATCAATAAAAGAAGAATAAGGCAAGAAATCGACCGAATCCGAAGGCTCGTCGAGGAGTCACGGTTGGAATCGCTAGGTTGTCAATCCGCATCCAAGCTCGGTCCTCGATTACGTCCGGGGTAGAGAGAGCTGTCACGACTCTCCAATGAGCCCGTCTTCTTCGTCTCACGATCCGGTAAAGGTTGCAAACTTCCCCTTGCTTGATGGTAATGGCGGCTAGATTTCCTTCGAAGCTCTAGGATGAAGGAGGAGGCCGAGATGATCTCCGGGCTCAAGATTGGCGTGAAGAACAAGCCCGGAGCACCTCCTGAAAGTGGGCGGCGATGGACGGGGAAAAGGGCGCGGAACTGGAGCTCTGGGAGCGGGGAAAAATGATCTCTCTCGAATAGGGCAAGACCTGCGGCTTAAATAGAAATTCTGTCAAAAAATGCTCACGCACGGTCTAACGCACGACCGTGCGCAGACCGTGCGTTATTAAATGATAAAAATTGACTTGGGGAAGACGCTGCGCCGCCCGTGCATTTTGCTCACGCACGATCAACACCGGTAAACTCCGAAGCTCTGAAATCGGAAGACACAGGTCGACCGTGCATTTTACTCACGCACGGGCAAATCCACCCGTGCGTCAAAACGCACGAGTAAACTCCGATGCTCCATTTTTGCCCAGACACAAACGCACGATTGCAACCGACCGTGCATCAAGGAAACGCACGACCGTGCGATATGCACAGACATTACTTCTGGGGAAAACGGGACGAACCGGCCACCTGCATACAAGATACAATGGCTGGGAATACACGTCCAGCAACAGAAAAACATAGAAGAAGAGAAGGGGAGCACCATGTGCTTACCCCCAACAACAAGGAGCGCAATTGCACACCGGAATGGGCTTAAAAGTGCACCTAGCATGGAATAGTACAAATGAATGAAAACGTGCCTAAAATGTGGTGCATAGACTAGAAATACGGCCCAGATGAGTCCATAAATGTATATATAAATGGGACTCATCAGCGGTTGCACGGGATTCCTAAGAGCATTGTTAGTGATCGCGATGGGCGGTTCACGTCGAAGGACTGGAGGTTAGTGCAGAAAAGTTTAGGCACCAAACTCAAGTTTAGTACCGTGTTCCTTCCGCAGACCGATGGTCAGACGGAGCGAACGAACCGTACATTGGAGGATATGCTGAGGATGTGTGCTCGACTTTGGTAGGAGTTGGGAAGACCACCTTTTCATGGTGGAGTTTGCTTATAATAATAGCTTCCAGGCAAGTATCAAGATGGCGCCATACGAAGCATTGTATGGAAAGAGGTGTCGAACGCTGATGTCTTGGGCAGAGGCGGGAGACACTAAGCTTTTGGGAAAGCAAGTGGTGGCAGATGCTTGCGAGATCGTGTGGACGATTCAGGAGCGCATGAAGGTTGCTCAAGATCGGCAAGCGAAGTATTTTAACGCGCGCCACAGAAATGTGGAGTTTGCAGTGGGTGACATGGTCTACTTGAAGATCAAGCCGTTCAAGGGTGTTTCGCGTGTGCGGCGACTCAAGAAGTTGAGTCCGAGATATTTGGGCCCTTTCGAGGTTACGGAGCATATAGGCGAAGCAGCCTATCGTTTGGCATTGTCCGCTGAGCTGAGTGGATTACATGATGTTTTTCATGTCTCTGTGCTGAGGAAAGCTTTGGTAGAGCCAAGCGTCGTGGTTGAAGCGGCGGCGGTGTCGGTGACAGAGGATTTGAGGATGAGAGTTCATCCGGTTTGCGTGGAGGACTCGGAAGTCCGGCAGTTGCGTAACAAGGAAGTCAGGCTTGTAAAGGTGCGATGGGACAATTGTGGGCGAGATGAATTCTCTTGGGAGCGTGAGCAAGGGATGCGGGAGGACTTCCCGGAACTTTTTGCATCAGGTATGCATCGCAATTTTCTGTTTCAGTTTTGAAATTTCGAGGACGAAATTCTTTTAAGGGGGGTGGAGTTGTAACACCCCAGTTTTGCTGATCTGAGAATTAACGCCGCGCATTAGGTCTTCGTCGCTGAAAACTACCGTAATGGCAGATTTTTCTTAAACGCACGATCGTGCGTTTCCTTGACGCATGATCGATCCGCCCGTGCGTGCTCTTCGGCTGGAAGATTTAGAGTTCTGAATTTACTCGTGCGTTTTACGCACGGTCGTGCGTTCGACCGTGCGTTCGCAAACTGACGGAAATAGATCCGTAATCAGCGAATTTCTGGGTGCCCGTTTGGTTTGATTTCGATCGGACGGCTGTGAGGGGCTCGTGGGAGAACCCTAAGTAGGGCTGAGAAGCTCTCCCTCCTCATTTTTCTCTTAAGTTGGGTCTTGAGGGTTTGAGAGAGAGGAAGGGTTAGAGGAGGAAGAGAACTAGATCCCGCCATTGTTGGAGCTTCGGAGCTCCGTTCGCCGATCCGAGGCCGGTAGCGCGTAAGGAACGTCGAGACGCTTCTTCTTTTCCGTTTCTTTTCAAGTTTCCATGGATAGGAGGAGATCTCAAAAGGTAACGGTATTTCTCCTCCCGGTCTTTAGGATGCGTGCTTGGCATCCCTTTATTTTCTGCATTTTGGCACTGGATCCGTCGAGTGAGAGGGATCCGGGTCGCCTTGGTTCAAGAGGAACCATCGGGTTGATTGTGTCCGTCCCCGACATGATTTGCACTAGAAATCCGCTCTGTTAGTGGATTAGGCATTGTGGGAGAAGCCGGTTTCGCGACCGTCGGTCCGATTCGGTGATGTTGATTGACGCGCATTTTAGGGGTTTTGTTAGAAATCTGAATACGGCGAATTCATTGTCATGATGCCCTTGTAGCTTCGTGTGGTAACGAATGTTGGGTTTTGGGCGGGGAAATAATGTGCGGATTATGGGGCTTGTGATGCCTAGTGTTGTGCGAAGGTGCGATTGGTCTTTGTGGTCGGCTGGCTATCCCGTGAAGACTAATATTCAAGTGTGGAGAGTGTCCCGACAAGATTAGTCCCTTCGGGGTTAACTGACAAGAACGGCTGTGCTAACGGACGAGCCCGGAACGGTCGCCAGGCGAGGCAGTCGGTGGACGTTGTCCCGACGGTAAGACCAGGGCCTTGGGACGTTTGCTCGGAGTCTAAGCCAGGGTTCTTAGCATCGGTTGTGTGGTTTGAGGCAAGAACGTGTGAGCTGTTTGACAAGCCCGATGGCATGGAGAGCCAGGCGAGGTGGGTCTCGGCGTGAGTCCTTGGCCTTGGGCTACGATGCCCTTTGGGGGAAGTGTTGAGTACCCCGTGATTGTGCTGATGATGTATGATGTTGTGTTAGACTTATACGCTTTAGGGCGCCTTGGGTGAAACCCGGGTTTGCATTCATATCGCATTTGTAGGCCCCTTTATTACTTGCTCAACATAGAAACATGGATGTTGTTTGTGACACTCATGCCTGTTGTTTTATGTTGCTTCTTTCCGTATTTTCATGTGCATACGAAGTGCTGACTTGCAGGGTGATGTAGTTCCCCGGGGTCTGCTAGGACAGCCGGGAGGAGGGGTGTTGTTACACCGTTTGTGGTCGGCCATAGCTGACCCTCGTTTCCCTCTCTTTGTGATTTGGATGCAGGCTAGGGATCGCAGGCTGGAACGAGCTCGTAGGCCAAAAAGGTCTAAAGCCTCATGAAGTGTTTACCTTGTTTTTCCTATTTTCCCGTACTCATCTTTTGATGTTCCGGCTTGCATGCTGAGGTAGCCTAGGGAAGCTAGTTTCCCCCTCTTTTGGGATTTTATATTTGTGATGAATGTTTGATGACTTAGACTTTGGTTTTGTAAGGCCTTAAGGCCAGTTTCGCTCCTATGTTAATTGTGGACAATCTCTGTGGTTTTTAGTTTTGTTTCTGCTGTGTTGTCTGAGTTTTGAGCTGGGTAGTTTATATCATCTTTTAATGCTGAAACTGTGGCGGTTATATGTTGTGGGGTCCCGGCCGGACCCATGTTATATGGTCATTACAGGGGAGGTGTTACACCTTTGCTCTTCCCCATTCTCCACCAACCATTCTTCATCCCCTTCACCCGCGACGACCACCCAAGGGGATTTCACTTCGAACTCTATTAGGAGGATGGCCTCGGACCCGTGGGAGAGCTTGAACGGAGTCTCCCCGGTGGCCGTGTTTGGGGTGGTCCTCAAGGCCCAGAGGGACGAGGGTAACTGCTCTACCCAGTTCCCCCTGAGGTTCTCGACCTTCTTCTTCAACAAGTTCACGATAATTTTGTTTGCCGCATCCACCTGCCAATTGCTCCTCGGGTGGTGGACTAACGCAAACCGAAGGTCTATGCCAAGCTGGGTGCAGAAGCTGACGAACTCGTTGTTGGCAAACTGCGGCTCGTTGTCTGTAACTATGGCTAGTGGGAGCCCATGCTTGCATATTATCTCACCGCATATGAAATTTCTAACTACTTGAGACGTTACCTTGGCTAGCGCTTTCACCTCCATCCACTTGGAGAAATAATCAATCATCACCAATAAGAACTTTCTTTGGCCACTTGCTTGCGGGAAAGGACCCACCAGTTCCAAACCCCATATAGCAAAGGGCCAGGGAGCTGTGATGGTTCGAAGTCTTTGGGCTGGCAAGAGCTGGAGAGGAGTGAACAGTTGATATTTTGAGCACTTCTTTGCGAACTCTGCCGCATCCTTGTTGAGGGTAGGACAAAAGTAGTCTTGCCTAAACACTCTCTGTTGAATTTGTTGAAGTGAAGTGGAGGAGACCGGGCGGTCTGAATTTAGGTGACCGCAGAGACCGCGCGGTTTGTGTTAGTGTTCTGCCGGTATGGCTCTACCGGTCTGCTCTGGCGATCTGCTAGTTGTCCGGTCTGTTCTTGATTGCTGCGGTCTGTTCCCGGGTTGTTCTGCTTGGTTGGCCTGTCTTCTTTGTTGGAAGACCGGGCGGTCTGTTCTGTGTAACTGTTGTGTCCGGGCGGGTTATGCAGGTTGGTCTGGCGACTTGTCTGAAGTCGGCCAGTTGTCCTTGGCTTGCTCTTGGAGGTCTAAGGAAGGAGGGTCTTGTGTCCGCGCGGCTTGTGCGCGGTCTCGTGTTCGCGCGACTTGTGGGCAATCTTCCTGCTGATCTGCGGTCTTGGATGGAAGGTTGTCCAAGCGGTATGATCGCGCGGTCTACCTTGTGAGACCGCTGGCGATCTGACGGGTGGTGATTGTATCCTTCCTGTGTGGTGACGATATCCGTCTACCCTCCAATAAATAGGGGTGCATGGCCCGTCATTTATAACGAGAACTGTAAGAACTAGAGCCAGAGTTAATTCGTGCGGTCTCAACTTTGAGGTCGGGCGGTCTCGGAAGCGAGTTGACTGTTTGTTGTGTTCACAGGTTTGCGGTCAGCAGGTTGCGGTCTCCTTCCTTGGTGATTCCCAGCGGCTTGAATAAATAGTTCGGCAGCAGTCTGTCTGCGAACTGGTTATGGTGTTCTTGTGCTGTTCGCATCGAGCTCAGCGATCAGGCGACCTTCAGCGGTTAGGCGATCTGAGTTGCGGTCTGGCGACAGCTGTTCTTCGTTCAATTCAATAAGCTCTAGTTCGTGCGGTCTGAGGTGGCGGTCTTGCAGTGCAGGCGGCCTATCTGTTTTCTGTTCGTGCGGTCTCAGGTCTAACCGGGCGATCTCTGGAGTCGAGCGGTCTGTGCGATCTCTGCTTGTCAAGCCGCCAGTTTTGCTTTTTGGTGTTTTGTTCTTCTCTCCTTCATGATTCTTATGAATCATGTCTCGTCATGTATACCTCGCACTTTAAATCAAGTTTGTGATTCAATAAAGTCTTTTGTGTTGCTGTGTGGCATTGTGGTTGTTTGGCTATAACTCAGTTGATGCAACTCCTGCTTACTCATAAACGATTCAAATCAAAATTTTTAACACTCTCCCCTCCAAGGTTCGGCTCCCGGAGTGGCCACCACACTCTCCCTAGTGAATTTCCTCCAAGACCCTCGGGAATTCCTCCTCCGCTACACAACGGGCTAGGAGCCCCGAGAGCATTTTCCTGTATAGTCCTCCTGCATGCAAGGAATAATATGCCAATTTATACCTGAAGCGTCGTTTATCCACATCCCCCTCGGGGAACTTCCCCGATGTCAGGAAGGTGATGAAGGGGTCCATCCATGAAGCCCGATGGACCACCTCCATCAGCTCCCCCTCCCCGATGGATGACCGGAAGAGATTCGACACCGTCCCCCCTGCCCTGGGACCGAACTTGGCCAGGAGGTCCGCCGCGACACTCTCCTCCCTTGGCATATGATGGATCGAGAAGGTCCAGAACAGCCCAATGAGCCCCTTGACCTTTTCCAAGTACCGATGAAGAGTCGACTCCTTTACCTCAAACTCCCCCTAACCTGGCAAGCCACCACCATGGAGTCTGTCGAGACCTCCACCTCTTGCACTCCTAACTCCCGGGCCAGCCGCAGGCCTGCTATCACTGCCTAGTACTTGGCCTGGTTGTTGGTGAGGGGGAAGTGAATATTGATTGCTTGCTCGATCCTTATCCCTTGGGGGCTTACCAAAACCACTCCTCCCCCGAAGGAATGTTTTCCCGAGGCCCCGTCGACCAGCATTTTCCAAGCCACCGAGTTGGGTAGCTCGAACTCCTCCACCTCGGTCACATAGTCTATAACATCCCGATTCGAGCTAGACCCCTTGTGCGTGTTTTTGGGTCAAGCGAGTTGACTCGGGATCGGGGTGTACTGAGGGCCAGGCTTGCACCTGAGCCGGGGAAGTGCACTCGACGAATGCGGCGAGTACCAGTTCTATTCTTTGTCCCGATGTTTGTTGTATCGGGATCCGAGCCATCCGGAGAGCATAACTTGAGCGATAAAACTCGAAGGAGGCGAACCGCCTCGAAGGAATTATAGTGCGTACGTTAGCTTAAATAACGTGGTCTGCGAATAACATATTTATCCAAAATGGTGAAATTGATCAAACGATCTCGGAATTCACCTAAGTCAATTTTGTTAGACTCGTGAAACCCATACGAGGCCAACGAAACTGTCCGCGCTCGATTCTGATAAGAATCGGCGAGATTATAACGTGATTTACAAATAACTTATTTACCCAAAAATGTGCAAGCGAACAAACGACCTCGGAATGGACCCCAGTTAGTTTTGTTGGACTCGTAACGATGATACGAATCCAACAGAGTCGTCCGTTTGAAATTCCGACGTCGTTCGACAAGTTTTGACGCGACGCAAAATTAGGCCGTAAATGCTCCGGAGAGCATAAAATGAGCAAACGAACTCGGAATCGATATTAGATCGTTCCGGTGGGTGCGTATCGACGAGACGGTCAAAACGAGCCCGTCCGGGACAAATTATGAGTTCCCTAGAGCGATATGCGAGCATGTGAATGCTAAACCTTAATATTATTATTATTATTATTATTATTATATTATAAATTATAATCTTTATATATATATATACACACGTAAACTTTAGGTTAGAAATAAACTTACCCGAGCTCCTCCTCCCTTGCGCCGTCAGCCCGCAGAGTTCCCCCGATCCCTCTTCCCCCCTTCTCCGGCGCACCTCCTCACGGCAAGCTTTTCCCTCCGGCGAAGCCAAGCTCCGACGAGCTCTCCTTCCGGCATCTCCTCTCCATGGATCGAGCTCGCCCCTCTCCTCCAACCGAGCCTGCATCTCCGACGATGTTTTCTCCGGCGAGCTCTCCATGGTTGGCCACCTCCATGGCCAAAGCTCTCCATCTCTCCACTCTCTCTTTCTCTCTCACGTTTTCTGCCAGATCCAGATCTCTCTATCTCTCTACCTCCAAGATGCCTCTTTCTCCCTCTCTCCCTCTCTCTCTCTATAACCTCCATGGCCGCCCCCTACTCCGGCGAAGCTCCGAGCGGACTGAAGCTCTCCTCCGGCGAGCTTCATGTCCGTAAGCCAAAACAGCCCACTCAACAAGGCCGGCACCTCTCCGAGATCCGATTCGGCGAGGTCCGGATCGGCAAGATCCAACCATGACCGGGAGCGACGGACAAATGCCGCGTACGCGGCTATTGGGTTGCATGCATGGACACTCAGGTGACTTCCTCCCCTCTCCCTTGGTGCTAGTTTTCTTAGATCCGCTAGGCGAGATATCGAACTCAATTGAGTCGATTTGCGAGCGTGATGAAGCTCCGTAGGAAAAAGGCCGCGTTAGGGTTTTCGCCGTAGGGCGTCGATCGCCGCGAAAATGTCCTCATTCAACTCCCCGCTTCAATACGAACGTGGGGCGTTGGTGTCGTGATAATCGAAGGCCTCGTGAGGGTGCATGGGAGGAGAGAAGGCGTTGCCCTAAATTACAATTGGGGATGATAATGAATAGTTCCCTGCAATTGGGATTTCAATTATATATATATATATATATGTCATTTGGCTGCTTGAGGAAGAAGTTCCCTGTATATGGGATTTCATTATATATATGTGTGTGTTCTGTTAGCTGCTTGAGAAATAAGTTTCCTGTTTTGGGATGTCACTTATATATTCATATATATATATTGTTCATTGGGTTGCTTGAGAAATGAGGGAGAGTTCCCTGTTAAATGGGATTTCACTTAGATATATATATATTCATTTGGCATTTGGGATGATAATGAAGTTCCCTGATTAATTGGATTTCAATTATATATATATATATATATATATTTATATATATATAATGGCCTGAATCATGTTTGGGGGAGACGATGAATAATCCTCTGTTATTAGGATTGTTAATTAGGTATGATAAATGTGATGACAGCTCCCTGTTAAATCAGATTCAATTTATAACTTGCACGTAGCTATTAAGGAAAATTGTGCGCAGCTGGGTTCAAGCTAGTTTTTGGGCCTGACCCCACTGGAACTAGGTTTCGGACTCAACATGAATGTTGTAGCCCTCGGAAAGAGCTTTCCAACGATAGGTTACACGTTTTCTGGGGTGACCTGTAGTTCCCTAAAAGTCCAGTCGAGTGGACTGTCCAGAGAGCTGAATTGTTTTATTGTTCTCTGTTTTCTGCCCAGTTTTACACAACTGACTTCAGGTCCAATTTTATGCATTAAATACTAAGATCTGGGTCACGGGCTCAACGTAAGAGTTGTAGCCCTTGCTCTTAGCTTTTCAAAATTCGGTAGCACATAATTCTTGGATAAGTATAGCTCCCAGAATGTCAGTTTTAGTAAGCAGTGTCATTATGTTCATGGTTTCAATAATTGGTGGAGATATTCTTTATATAGTTATGATTAGTCCTGTGAAGTTTCATAAATTTTAGATGAGTATATGTTAACTGGTTATTTATGAATCTTGATGCTCTTATGTTGATATTTAAAAGTTCACCCCTTTGAACGTGATAAATCTTGGGAACATGATTATGAAGATTAAATCGTCTATGTTGCAAGGAATGTCGTTGAGTAATCTCGTGTTGTTAATATATTTACTCACCCTGGTTGGATTGTGGAAATTGCTAGGAGTATGATGGTGAAAATTGTAATACTTCACATATTGTTAGTACCACTAGGTTGGATAGTGGAAAACATTCGGTAAAGTATTTTATCTACTACGATCGCGATAAATGCAATAGTGTGATTTTGTAATTGTGCTTGAATTATGTTGCACGTTGGGAAGAATACATGTGAGGAACATAAAAATCACAGTTAAAGGTAAACGATTTGAATGCTAAACGCAATGAATCTTGTGATGATAACTACGATTAAGAAGGGACTAAGTTGATGTCCAAGGGTGCTTGATAGCACAAGGTAATTACATGGTATTGCATGGGTGAGTTGATGTTCATGATTGCATATGGTGGGATTACTAGTGGCCGGTTTCTCAGTTCTTGGAGCGAACATGAAAGTTGTAGCTATCGGAGAGACCTTTCCAAAATGGGGCGACACGATATTTTCGGAGGAGTGTAGCTCCCCGAAATCCGATTCTCGAGGCCTGTCCTGTTTGGGTACATCATTCTGATTTTGTGATTTATTAATAAAATGTTAGCGGACAGATCATAGACTTAACACTTCGCGGATGATGATCGAATGTGCACCTCGATGATGCGATAACAAATTAAAGTATTGTTATAAATGCTTAATCCTTTAGGATCGCAAGAAATATAGTTGAACCGATACTGTGATAATCATTGAAGGTATTTGTCATTAATGACGATTGTTTATGATTACAATAAATATAGTGGGTATTCTCGTACGGATTTAAGGTGATTTATCATCCGTAATTGAATAAGAAGACGTCGGTAATGATTGTAGTATATCGAAGGGATCACGTGCAAGATCCTCGGAATCATGTGTGAGATTATGATGAATGCACAAGCAGTCCTGTGCGGAGTTGAGGATATGAGTTCCCTAAACGAGTAGGCATCATACTTAAATGTGATATAACAAGTAATATGATTGATAAACATGCAAGGTAAGTAGTGAAATCACGGGGTTGGATGAGAAACAACCCTTGAGTAAAAGCCGAGCTTAGTCTTATAATATCATGATAGTCTTCTGGTAATAATCTAGAGTCAATTGGATGAATATTTGTAGTACCTCCCCTTATGTGGTTCATATAACTCATTTGGTCTGCGAATAGTAAAACGGTAGAATGGAGATAACTTGTAGACCATTAGTGGGAATGGGAGGTAGTTGGTGTACCTGATTTGGATGAAGAGGTTGAGGTCACCAAAAAGGAGTTTAGGCGATGAGAGTGCTTGGTGAGCTATGGGTAAGGCTGTGCTCGGGATTGACGAAAGATCGTCTTTCCCCTTAGAGGGTCATAAAGCACTGAGGTTTAATTCAAGTGAAATGATAAGAGGGTAATCTTATGGGTAGATACCAATATTACTAAGTGTCTTGAGAAAGGGAACTTTGGGGTGTCATCCCATTGTAGTTCCTAGTACCGTAGCGAGCCCCTTACAGGGTAACCCTCGGGAAGTCCAAGATTAACCCTAAATTGCAATGACATTTAAAGTAGGCAAGAGTAGCCATAGTAGGGTAAGATTGGATTTATGTATCTCCTCCCAGTGTGGGAGTGACAGGTGTGTGGTATGCTGGGTTGGACGAGCTGGAGGCTCGAGGGGAGGATAGCCCCGTTAGTTCTTGGATAATTGTGGCAGGTCTTCGGTACTAGGCAGGTCGTCACACCGACCGCGGTACGTGGACTTAGCGGGTGTGTTGGGGTCTGAGGGGCCAGCTTGTCTGCGTGTCGGGACGACAATTCCTCGAAGACACCTTCCACTTAGCTCAAAGCCTGGTGGACTCCAGCAAAGAGTACGCAGAGCTCCGCAGTTGTTTAGCGTCGAGGCGTACGTGCGGTCTAGGCCTGGTAGTGTATACCCGCCTAGGAGTGGATGGCCCGGTCCGCTACCACCGTGTGTCACAGCGGTTGGTACCCGAGAGGTTGGCTTCCTTTCAAACAGAGGGAACTACAAAGGTCTATGCGCATAGAGTCGTGTGTGTGAGTTCATTGCATAAATCATTCATAGCATAAGCATAGCATACGCACTTGCAAATCCTCATCATATAAATTAGTATGGGCTCTTTTTTATGATGAGTTATAATTCCTGGAAATCTTAACTTATAAGTTTGTATGGGCATTCATATAAGTTAGGGTACGAGATTGATTACTTGTCGCTACTGTTCTTACTGCCTTGCTTTACCTGCTTTACTTACTGTTTATTTACTGCTGCACACCTTTATTATACTCCTGCTTATACATGATTAGATTAGCCCCTTTTACACTTGTGTAGCTTAGAATTTGTGTATATACTAGTTTACTTTCCTCGTCACCTGCTTTGTATATATTACTGTTATATTGCAGCTTTTCTTCCTTTCCTTCCGCCCGGTGCCTTGGAGTCGCCGGGGGAGCGGATGGGAAGCCACTTAGTCTTTATGACTAACGGTTGCTACCTCCCTCTTTTTAGGAGCACATTCAGATGTGTAGCAGCGTTCATCACCGGAGGCCAGCCGGGTCAGGTGTGCAGGGCTGGGGTTTATGGTACCTTAGCTGCCGTTAGTGACAGAGGCGGGCGAGTGTTTTGAGATGTAGCCCTTGGGGCATTTAGCTGATTACTCTGATTTGGACATTATTACTTATTGTGAATCTTTGGTTTTTAATACTTTCTTTCATTGATGGGTTGGCGCTGTGTAGTTGGTTTAGCAGGCAGGATAGGCGTCTTGTGGGGGAGGCTAGCTCGTGTGCTAGCGCTTCCGCAAGGCGGCTGTCCTGGGCATAAGATTCCCCTCGGCCGTATTGTGTGTTCCGGGAGTGGGATCTTACAAATGGTATCAGCTTGCAACGATCCTGAGATAAAGAAGTCCATTAGACCACTCGGACACCCCTGCTAGCTAGATCAGTTTGAGGACAAACTGATGCAGCGGAAGCGGTGGTGTGCCCATGTGTAATTCACAATAAGTATGTTCGCTTTTTCCTATAGAAAGTGCCAACCTAAGCCAAACTCGTACCCTTACATACAAATGCTGGCTCACTCCGAGACAGTAATTGGTATTCCCATTCCAACAATTAGAGTTGGTTTGGCATAGGATTGATGCCAACCTAACTAGGATACCGTTTTGGTCGACTTAGCAGGATATGTTGGGACATACCCTAACCTTATACCGATCTCGGGGATGATGTGACCAAGCAATAAGTGACCTTGATTGACTAAGGGAAGAGTTTAACGTGAGTGTAGATGCTAGAGACTCACACCCTGAGATTTCTATCTCAGATATGGAGTAATATTATCTCTTTGCCCAAAATATTAGGACAATCTCAATGAGATTGGTGCCTGTAATCTATTGCCAGCTTAGTAAGAGACCACCAAACATGTTTTTTATACTCTACGTGGATACCTCACACTTCTATTTATGTAGAAGGTTTCATATGGAGAAGATACAATAAGAATTCGGATCCAAAGAAGGCTCATGTTGAGACGAATGTGTTGTATTGGTGGCGGAAGAAACTCAGTTGAAGAGATACGGGGGCTTATCTCTTCATTTATTGGGCTAGTTATGTACCGTCTTGGGTCCCTTGAGGATTTAAAATCTTGTAATTTTGACATTGGAAGTTTTGATCCCTAAGAAGTTAGTTCACCTTAATCAAGGCAGACTGCTAAGGCCGTATTTGGGTTGATAGGATTTTTTTTATTAGCAGAATAAGAGAGGAAAGCTTTTGAAGATGATAATCTTCTCTATATTGTTCTAGGATTATGTGGATAAGTAACGAGGTGAGTAGTAATTTAACATTTTGGGGATATGCGGCGAAGTTATAATAACATTATAGCTGAGAAGTTAATGAACCTTTGTGCATGCATTGTTGGTATGATGATAAACTACTCCTGGGTTTGGAAATTTTTTTGGTGAACATTCCCTTAGTGTTGTAATTACTTGGCATTGGAAATTAATAAGTGTTCGGCGATGGAGTCGACAAGATTAATATGAATTGTTTGATGATCTAAAATCATAAAAGTTTTTATAAATAAACATGCATGCCATGGATGATCGTTGGTAGGGATGGTAGGGCGGTTGTAGTGGATTTGATTGTGTTTATCACATGTGAAGTATGCCCTACTTTTGGTAGTCTGCATAACTTGCGTCGAAGGGAAGATCATCCCGAGCCTTGCACCTTAGTTCATGTTAAGTTCAAACATATATAAGTGTACCAGGTAATTGGATGTTACTGGTGCATGCTCTCACTACAATGAGATGCAGCTTGGTCGTCACCGTAAAAATTTGATTTTCTACATCCCGGTTGGTATTTGAGTGCGTCGTTGCGGGGATCTATAGGGTAAGAACTCTAAGTCGAGGAAGGTATACCCCTAAGGTTGTGCCCATACGTGAGAAGAATGTACCATATGGGCGGTGGAAGAAATTTAGTCCAAAAACATGCGGGGGCTTGTCCCTTCGTTTATTGGCCTATTTATGTTCCGACTTCGCTTTCCCTTAGATCCTGTTTATTTAAATAGTACGTGAACGATGAGGATTGGATTCGTGATAACCTCTCAATACGGGTGAGAGCGTCAAGGGTGTTGAGACACGCCGTGAATTGAACACGTGAATGGAATATTGGGGATAAGTTGAATTTACTTATTTAAGAAGATATGAATACGTCTCTGTACATACAGGTAGGTGTACGTGTAATTATATTGCCTCGACAAGGCAGTCCTCTAAAGGCTCTGTACCGAAACCCAACCATTGGATAAGGTTTATGTTCACGGTTTAGGAGCCCTTAAATGAAATGATGTAAATCCCGAGATAAAAGTAACACCTGACTAAGAGGTAGTGTGTTGTATAAAGAATTGTCTGCATGTTTTGGTATTTGGAATTTGGCACTCCTTGATGAATGTGTTCATCTTAGGCGAGGGGGATTGATTGAACGCCAAGTTTTGGTTTGGGGTAAGTTCACTCCCAGAGGGTTGGAGGTGAGTACCTTAAGGATGAGCAGGTCTTCACTGTAACCGAAGACTATGCAGAGAAGTAAACTGTAATGTAGCATTGCAGTGTCTCTCAAGGATCAAGAGTCGATCTGACGACCGCGTGACAAATTTTGGGGGACGCCTTAAAGTTTGTCAAGTGGGAACAGGATCGATTTTTTATCAGAGAGGGGTGTTTGCAAGCGTCCGTTATAAGATGAAGAATACAGAATTGTAGCACCCGTGGTGCTAAGGCATTGTTGCGTGATTTGTTAAGTTGACAAATTCATACAATTGCTTTATAATTACGTGTAGTAATTTTCGGATCATGTGAAATCACGAGACGTACACTAAACCCTTGTAGAAGCCTTGTTGGCTTATCGACCTCGCCCGACGTGTTGTCCGGGAGAAAAATGTGATTACCCTCAACTTGACCTCTGATTCTCAGGAATTCAGAGGAGTTGTGTCGATGCACTGGACGACATATATGGTTTATGGTTATAGTAAGCAAAGTAAGAGCACCGAGGAAGTGTGCTGAAGACTCATGGTAGGCAGGAAAGTCGATTGTTAGTAGTTGTTTTGTGTTTTCTTGGTTTCATGAATAGCAGCTGTTTGATGATGATGGGAGTTTTGGTGAATTCCCTTGGTCGTGCTAGAAATCCCTTCTAGATTATATGATTTGCAATGCTTATAGGTTTTTTTTCCAGGTTTTCCTGGTTTTATCTTTATGCTAGAGTTTTTGGGAAATATATTGGTAGCTGCTTGGTCTATGCTAGAGATTATATGTTGGGGGTTTTACGGAATTTCCCTAGTTTTTTTATGCTAAAGTAAATCTCCTGGTTCGTGAAATGTCTGGAATTAAATGTTAGGAGATTTGGGCTGCTATATGCAATTAAAACCCTAAGAGCTGCTATATATATAAATTATATATAATGTATTTCGGTTTGGGGCCGATTTACATCTTCAGTTTCGTTATATTTTAATTTGGGACAGCGATATATCGTTCCAGTTTGAATTATTTTTGTTTAGGACGGCTATGTGTAGTTTCTATTAGCTATGGTTGAAATAGTGTGAGCCACGATTAATTCGTATGACTGGACAAGACAAGAGCGCTCGCACAATCTAGACCCTTTGTATAAAACATAACGCTTGGGAATGTATAAATAAACCTGATATTGTTAAGGGTGAATCATCCGTAACTTCATACGGTGAGTATGTTTCAATTCCATTCGGAAGACCCCCCCCCCCCCTAACCTCAACTTAAATTTCGGGGACGAAATTGTTTCTTCGTTTATTGGATTTGTAACATCCCGATTCGAGCTAGACCCCTTGTGCGTGTTTTTGGGTCAAGCGAGTTGACTCGGGATCGGGGTGTACTGAGGGCCAGGCTTACACCTGAGCCGGGGAAGTGCACTCGACGAATGCGGCGAGTACCAGTTCTATTCTTTGTCCCGATGTTTGTTGTATCGGGATCCGAGCCGTCCGGAGAGCATAACTTGAGCGATAAAACTCGAAGGAGGCGAAGCGCCTCGAAGGAATTATAGTGCGTACGTTAGCTTAAATAACGTGGTCTGCGAATAGCATATTTATCCAAAATGGTGAAATTGATCAAACGATCTCGGAATTCACCTCAGTCAATTTTGTTAGACTCGTGAAACCCATACGAGGCCAACGAAACTGTCCGTGCTCGATTCTGATAAGAATTGGCGAGATTATAACGTGATTTACAAATAGCTTATTTACCCAAAAATGTGCAAGCGAACAAACGACCTCGGAATGGACCCCAGTCAGTTTTGTTGGACTCGTAACGATGATACGAATCCAACAGAGTCGTCCGTTTGAAATTCCGACGTCGTTCGGCGAGTTTTGACGCGACACAAAATTAGGCCGTAAACGCTCCGGAGAGCATAAAATGAGCAAACGAACTCGGAATCGATATTAGATCGTTCCGGTGGGTGCGTATCGGCGAGACGGTCAAAACGAGCCCGTCCGGGACAAATTATGAGTTCCCTAGAGCGATATGCGAGCATGTGAATGCTAAACCTTAATATTATTATTATTATTATATGATAAATTATAATCTTTATATATATATACACACGAGTAAACTTTAGGTTAGAAATAAACTTACCCGAGCTCCTCCTCCCTTGCGCCGTCAGCCCGCAGAGTTCCCCCGATCCCTCTTCCCCCCTTCTCCGGCGCACCTCCTCACGACAAGCTTTTCCCTCCGGCGAAGCCAAGCTCCGACGAGCTCTCCTTCCGGCATCTCCTCTCCATGGATCGAGCTCGCCCCTCTCCTCCAACCGAGCCTGCATCTCCGACGATGTTTTCTCCGGCGAGCTCTCCATGGTTGGCCACCTCCATGGCCAAAGCTCTCCATCTCTCCACTCTCTCTTTCTCTCTCACGTTTTCTGCCAGATCCAGATCTCTCTATCTCTCTACCTCCAAGATGCCTCTTTCTCCCTCTCTCCCTCTCTCTCTATAACCTCCATGGCCGCCCCCTACTCCGGCGAAGCTCCGAGCGGACTGAAGCTCTCCTTCTCCGGCGAGCTTCACGTCCGTAAGCCAAAACAACCCACTCAACAAGGCCGGCACCTCTCCGAGATCCGATTCGGCGAGGTCCGGATCGGCAAGATCCAACCATGACCGGGAGCGACGGACAAATGCCGCGTACGCGGCTATTGGGTTGCATGCATGGACACTCAGGTGACTTCCTCCCCTCTCCCTTGGTGCTAGTTTTCTTAGATCCGCTAGGCGAGATATCGAACTCAATTGAGTCGATTTGCGAGCGTGATGAAGCTCCGTAGGAAAAAGACCGCATTAGGGTTTTCGCCGTAGGGCGCCGATCGCCGCGAAAATGCCCTCATTCAACTCCCCGCTTCAATACGAACGTGGGGCGTTGGTGTCGTGATAATCGAAGGCCTCGTGAGGGTGCATGGGAGGAGAGAAGGCGTTGCCCTAAATTGCAATTGGGATGATAATGAATAGTTCCCTGCAATTGGGATTTCAATTATATATTTATATATATATATGTCATTTGGCTGCTTGAGGAAGAAGTTCCCTGTATATGGGATTTCATTATATATATATGTGTGTTCTGTTAGCTGCTTGAGAAATAAGTTTCCTGTTTTGGGATTTCAATTATATATTCATATATATATATATGTTGTTCATTGGGTTGCTTGAGAAATGAGGGAGAGTTCCCTGTTAAATGGGATTTAACTTAGATATATATATATATATATATATATATTCATTTGGCATTTGGGATGATAATGAAGTTCCCTGATTAATTGGATTTCAATTATATATATATATATATAATGACCTACAACAACATATATATATGAATATATATATGTTGTTGCGTTGTTGTTATATATAATGACCTGAATCATGTTTGGGGGAGACGATGAATAATCTTCTGTTATTAGGATTGTTAATTAGGTATGATAAATGTGATGACAGCTCCCTGTTAAATCAGATTCAATTTATAACTTGCACGTAGCTATTAAGGAAAATTGTGCGCAGCTGGGTTCAAGCCAGTTTTTGGGCCTGACCCCACTAGAACTAGGTTTCGGACTTAACATGAATGTTGTAGCCCTCGGAAAGAGCTTTCCAACGATAGGTTACACGTTTTCTGGGGTGACCTGTAGTTCCCTAAAAGTCCAGTCGAGTGGACTGTCCAGAGAGCTGAATTGTGTTATTGTTCTCTGTTTTCTGCCCAGTTTTACACAGCTGACTTCAGGTCCAATTTTATGCATTAAATACTTAGATCTGGGTCACGGGATCAACGTAAGAGTTGTAGCCCTTGCTCTTAGCTTTTCAAAATGGGGTAGCACATAATTCTTGGATAAGTATAGCTCCCAGAATGTCAGTTTTAGTAAGCAGTGTCATTATGTTCATGGTTTCAATAATTGGTGGAGATATTCTTTATATAGTTGTGATTAGTCCTGTGAAGTTTCATAAATTTTAGATGATTATATGTTAACTGGGTATTTATGAATCTTGATGCTCTTATGTTGATATTTTAAAGTTCACCCCTTTGAACGTGATAAATCTTGGGAACATGATTATGAAGATTAAATCGTCTATGTTGCAAGGAATGTCGTTAAGTAATCTCGTGTTGTTAATATATTTACTCACCCTGGTTGGATTGCGGAAATTGCTAGGAGTATGATGGTGAAGATTGTAATACTTCACATATTGTTAGTACCACTAGATTGGATAGTGGAAAACATTCGGTAAAGTATTTTATCTACTACGATCGCGATAAATGCTATAGTGTAATTTTGTAATTGTGCTTGAATTATGTTGCACGTTGGGAAGAATACATGTGAGGAACATAAAAATCACAGTTAAAGGTAAACGATTTGAATGCTAAACGCAATGAATCTTGTGATGATAACTACGATTAAGAAGGGACTAAGTTGATGTCCAAGGGTGCTTGATAGCACAAGGTAATTACATGGTATTGCATGGGTGAGTTGATGTTCATGATTGCATATGGTGGGATTACTAGTGGCCGGTTTCTCAGTTCTTGGAGCGAACATGAAAGTTGTAGCTATCGGAGAGACCTTTCCAAAATGGGGCGACACGATATTTTCGGAGGAGTGTAGCTCCCCGAAATCCAATTCTCGAGGGCTGTCCTGTTTGGGTACATCATTCTGATTTTGTGATTTATTAATAAAATGTTAGCGAACAGATCATAGACTTAACACTTCGCGGATGATGATCGAATGTGCACCTCGATGGTGCGATAACAAATTAAAGTATTGTTATAAATGCTTAATCCTTTAGGATCGCAAGAAATATAGTTGAACCGATACTGTGATAATCATTGAAGGTATTTGTCATTAATGATGATTGTTTATGATTACAATAAATATAGTGGGTATTCTCGTACGGATTTAAGGTGATTTATCATCCGTAATTGAATAAGAAGACGTCGGTAATGATTGTAGTATATCGAAGGGATCACATGCAAGATCCTCGGAATCATGTGTGAGATTATGATGAATGCACAAGCAGTCCTGTGCGGAGTTGAGGATATGAGTTCCCTAAACGAGTAGGCATCGTACTTAAATGTGATATAACAAGTAATATGATGGATAAACATGCAAGGTAAGTAGTGAAATCACAGGGTTGGATGAGAAACAACCCTTGAGTAAAAGCCGAGCTTAGTCTTATAATATCATGATAGTCTTCTGGTAATAATCTAGAGTCAATTGAATGAATATTTGTAGTACCTCCCCTTATGTGGTTCATATAACTCATTTGGTCTGCGAATAGTAAAACGGTAGAATGGAGATAACTTGTAGACCATTAGGTGGGAATGGGAGGTAGTTGGTGTACCTGATTTGGATGAAGAGGTTGAGCTCACCAAAAAGGAGTTTAGGCGATGAGAGTGCTTGGTGAGCTATGGGTAAGGCTGTGCTCGGGATTGACAAAAGATCGTCTTTCCCCTTACAGGGTCATAAAGCACTGAGGTTTAATTCAAGTGAAATGATAAGAGGGTAATCTTATGGGTAGATACCAATATTACAAAGTGTCTTGAGAAAGGGAACTTTGGGGTGTCATCCCATTGTAGTTCCTAGTACCGTAGCGAGCCCCTTACAGGGTAACCCTAAATTGCAATGACATTTAAAGTAGGCAAGAGTAGCCATAGTAGGGTAAGATTGGATTTATGTATCTCCTCCCAGTGTGGGAGTGACAAGTGTGTGGTATGCTGGGTTGGACGAGCTGGAGGCTCGAGGGGAGGATAGCCCCGTTAGTTCTTGGATAATTGTGGCAGGTCTTCGGTACTAGGCAGGTCGTCACACCGACCGCGGTACGTGGACTTAGCGGGTGTGTTGGGGTCTGAGGGGCCAGCTTGTCTGCGTGTCGGGATGATAATTCCTCGAAGACACCTTCCACTTAGCTCAAAGCCTGGTGGACTCCAGCAAAGAGTACGCAGAGCTCCGCGGTTGTTTAGCGTCGAGGCGTACGTGCGGTCTAGGCCTGGTAGTGTGCATACCCGCCTAGGAGTGGACGGCCCGGTCCGCTACCACCGTGTGTCACCGCGGTTGGTACCCGAGAGGTTGGCTTCCTTTCAAACAGAGGGAACTACAAAGGTCTATGCGCATAGAGTCGTGTGTGTGAGTTCATTGCATAAATCATTCATAGCATAAGCATAGCATACGCACTTGCAGATCCTCATCATATAAATTAGTATGGGCTCTTTTATATGATGAGTTATAATTCCTGGAAATCTTAAGTTATAAGTTTGTATGGGCATTCATATAAGTTAGGGTACGAGATTGATTACTTGTCGCTACTGTTCTTACTGCCTTGCTTTACCTGCTTTACCTGCTTTACTTACTGTTTATTTACTGCTGCACACCTTTATTATACTCCTGCTTATACATGATTAGATTAGCCCCTTTTACACTTGTGTAGCTTAGAATTTGTGTATATACTAGTTTACTTTCCCTGTCACCTGCTTTGTATATATTACTGTTATATTGCAGCTTTTCTTCCTTTCCTTCCGCCCGGTGCCTTGGAGTCGTCGGGGGAGCGGATGGGAAGCCACTTAGTCTTTATGACTAACGGTTGCTACCTCCCTCTTTTTAGGAGCACATTCAGATGTGTAGCAGCGTTCAGCACCGGAGGCCAGCCGGGTCAGGTGTGCAAGGCTGGGGTTTATGGTACCTTAGCTACCGTTAGTGACAGAGGCGGGTGAGTGTTTTGAGATGTATCCCTTGGGGCATTTAGCTGATTACTCTGATTTGGACATTATTACTTATTGTGAATCTTTGGTTTTTAATACTTTCTTTCATTGATGGGTTGGCGCTGTGTAGTTGGTTTAGCCGGCAGGATAGGCGTCTTGTGGGGGAGGCTAGCTCGTGTGCTAGCGCTTCCGCAAGGCGGCTGTCCTGGGCATAAGATTCCCCTCGGCCGTGTTGTGTGTTCCGGGAGGGGGATCTTATAAATGGTTGATTTTGTAACGGTACTGGCTAGCCTGACCCGGGCCCCTAGCCCAGTACCGCCGGCACCGGCGGCCCAGGACCGTCAACAGACCTACTGGCACCGCCGGTTCAGCCTCACCCCGAAGGGTTAACCACAAGCCTGCAGGCCGTACACCCCAACGCCTCTCTGGCCCTGTTTCTCAGGCGCAGCGCGTTGTTGGAGGGAGGTCTCGAACTCTCAACCTCCCTTGATAAGAACCTCTTCAAACAGGTCTCATCACCAACTGAGCTGCAGGTCAGTTGGTGATGAGACCTGTTTGAAGAGGTTCTTATCAAGGGAGGTTGAGGGTTCGAAACTCCCCTCCAACAACGCGCTGCGCCTGAGAAACAGGGCCAGAGAGGCGTTGGGGTGTACGACCTGCAGGCTTGTGGTTAACCCTTCGGGGTGAGGCTGAACCGGCGGTGCCAGTAGGTCTGTTGACGGTCCTGGGCCGCCGGTGCCGGCTGTACTGGGCTAGGGGCCCGGGTCAGGCTAGCCAGTACCGTTACAAAAAGTGCACTTTGTGTAACGATACTGGCTAGCCTGACCCGGGCCCCTAGCCCAGTACCACCGGCACCGATGGCCCAGGACCGTCAACAGACCTACTGGCACCGCCGGTTCAGCCTCACCCTAACGGGTTAACCACAAGCCTGCAGGCCGTACACCCCAACGCCTCTCTGGCCCTGTTTCTCAGGCGCAGCGCGTTGTTGGAGGTGGGTTTCGAACCCACAACCTCCCTTGATAAGAACCTCTTCAAACAGGTCTCATCACCAACTGAGTGCAGCTCAGTTGGTGATGAGACCTGTTTGAAGAGGTTCTTATCAAGGGAGGTTGTGGGTTCGAAACCCCCCTCCAACAACGCGCTGCGCCTGAGAAACAGAGCCAGAGAGGCGTTGGGGTGTACGACCTGCAGGCTTGTGGTTAACCCGTTAGGGTGAGGCTGAACCGGCAGTGCCAGTAGGTCTGTTGACGGTCCTGGGCCGTCGGTGCCGGCGGTACTGGGCTAGGGGCCCGGGTCAGGCTAGCCAGTACCGTTACATAGTCCCCCAAAAAGTCCGCCACCGCTTGAGCCTTTATTGACAACCTGGGCACGTATAAGATATTGAATTCACTTAGTTCCACTAACCACTTGGCCAGCCTTCCCTAGTGCTCCACCCCTTCCATGATTTTGCGAAGGGGATGGTCGGTCACCACCTTGATCAGGTGCGCTTGGAAATAAGGTCGGAGCTTTCCGGCCGACATCACCAAGGCGAAGGCTAACTTCTCTAGGATGGGGTACCGAAGCTCCGCCTTCCTGAGTACTAGGCTAACATAGTAGATTGGGAGTTGCCTTCTGCCTTCTTCCCGGACCAACATTGAACTCAATGCCTCGGGTCCTACCCCCAGGTATAGGGACAAGTCCTCTCCCTATCTCGGCCCTTGCAGTAATAGAGCTTGGGTCAATTGTTCCTTTAGCGCCTCGAAAGCCTTTTCACACTCAGGGGTCCATTCAAACTTTTGGTTCCCCCGTAGCACCTTGAAGAAGGGTGCACACTTCTCTTCTGCCTTAGAGAGGAACCTACTAAGCCCGACCAACTTCCCCATGAGCCGCTGAATCTCCTTCGCATTCCTTGGTGACCCCAACTCTATGATTGCCCTGACTTTGTCTGGATTAGGCTCCACTCCTGCTGGGGTGAGCAAGCGGCCTAGAAACTTTCCCCAGCTGGCCCCGAAGACACACTTTTGGGGGTTGAGTTTCATCTTGAATTTTATCAATGTCCCGAAGGTTTTTCAAGGTCACGGAGGTGGGACTCAAGGTCTCAACTTTTTACCATGAGTTCATCCACATAGACCTCCAGGTTCCTACCCCTTTATTCTCAAAAAACCGGTCCATCATCCGTTGTATGTCGCCCCTGCATTCTTCAGCCCGAAGGGCATCATTTTGTAACAATAACACCCATCCCCCGTGATGAAAGAGACATCCATTCGGATCTGATGATAACCTGAAAAAGCATCTAAAAAAGACATCACAGAAAAATTGATGGTCGAGTCAACCAGCGCGTTGATTCGGGGCAAGGGTACCAATCCTTGGGGCATGATTTATTAAGTAAAGAAAAGTCAACGCACATTCTCCACTTACCTCCCCCTTTCTTTACCATAACCATATTGGAGACCCAGCCTGGGTACTGGATCTCCGATACAAACCCTGCTTGGAGGAGCTTGCCCACCTCCTCTCAGATGGGCCCATCCACCTTATCAGCAATGGCTCTCTTCTTTTGTCGAATGGGTCGGGTGTCTGGATCGAGGTTGAGGCGATGGAAAGCCACATTTGCATCGATACCGGGCATCTCTGTCGCGCTCCAGGCAAAGACATCCACATTTTTCTGCACGCGGGCCATGATTTGCTTGTTCTCCTCTGGGCTGAGCTCCCCACTGATCTTGACTTTTTCCACCACCCCTACTCGGGTGGTGACCTCGATCTCCACAACCTCATCCACGGCCTCCAGCCAGGACTGCTCGCCCCAATCACCCTTTTTCTCCTCGATGTGAGCTACCGCTTCGGCCTCCTCCTCCTTTCTCCCTTCCCGAACTTCCATCAATTCTTCTGCCCCTCCTTCCAGGGCCTCCCCTTCATCTTCTTTCCTCTCCCTCTCCTCCTCCATATGCTCTTCCTTCCCTTCCTCCCGGGCCTGATCTTCTCCTACTCTCTCCTGCTCTACCACCATCAACACTTCCGCCCCTCCTTCCTGGGCCTCCCCTTCCTCTCCTCTCCTTTATTCCTCCCCTGCCTCCTCGAGCCTCGCCGGCTCCTCCATCTTCCGATCCCATTCTTCTGCCTCGGCCATCCAGGAGTTGGTGTTCACGGCAGTCACATAGCACTGCCTGGCCACCTTCGGATCTCCCCTTATCCGGACTTGGACTCCTCCCGCGTTGAACTTAAGGCGTTGATGGAAGGTGGAGGGGACGCAATGGAACGCACTGATGAGCGGCCGTCCAAAGATGGCATTGTAGCTGCTGGGGGCTACCACTATGACAAAGCGACAATTCCTGGACTGCCCCCCCCCCCCCAAGACTATATGGAGTCCCACTCCCCCTTCTACCTCCTCCCTCTCACCGGAGAACCCAAACAATGGGCCATCCGAGGCCAACACCCTCCGTGCCTCCACCTGCATCTCGTCAAGCTCCTTCTTGAAGATGACATTGACCGAGCATCCGTTATCCACAAGGATTTGGGAGACGATGAAGTTCTCGATCGCTGTCTGAATGACCAGCGCATTGCAGAACGGGTCTTCATGACCTGGCATGTCCTTCTAGGTGAACGAGATCTTCTCTGTTGGGGGCGACGCTATGGATATCGAAGCCACGCTACGATGATATATGGTATGGAGGCTTACCTTCCGGGTCACCTCAATCCCTACCCCCTCATGGATCACCACGATCCCTCCTCGGGTCCCCACGTCGACCCGGTCTTCACACCTCTCGTCCTCCTCGTCCTGAGACAGGACCTCCTCAATCCTCACCGCCCGCTACTCCCGCAGCGCTGGCATTTTGGCTCCCTTCACCTCCAAGAACTCTGGGCAGGTGGTCGTTGCGTGACCTTCCTCCTCGTGGAAGTCGCAATAGGGCAACGCCGCCCCCTCCTCTCGGCCTCTACCCCTCTATTCCTCCTCCTAGAACCGGCTCCTCCGGCTCTCGTTCCTCTTCCCCTTCCTGGTCTCCCTCGACCGACTCCATTGCCTGCTAAGACGGGTGGGGATGAGGTGGCCTCAGGCCCTGCCTCCATTCTAGCTGGTGGGGTCTTCCTTGGCCTCCTTGGAAGTTGCCCCATCCCTAATGGAAACCCCTTCCCGGGCCTTGCCTCCCCCTTCTTGCTACCTCCACGCCACCTCCGGGGCCCTTGCCTCTTCTCTTTTCCTTGCTTCCGGATGTTTGACCTCCAGCTCGCTCAGCCGTGCCAACCTCTTCGTGAACTCGGGGTTTGCTGCCTCCCCCTCTATCTCCTCTGCCGCTCTCTCCATCAGCTCCTCAAAAGATAGAGGATCCCTCCTCTTGAGGTCCATCTTGAAGAACCCCTCTCGTAGCCCCACTATGAAGGTGAGCTGGAGAGTGTACCTTGGCACCTCCTGGATGAGGAGGACCTCCTCCTGGACCGATCCACATAATGAGATAGCGACTCCCCCTGTCTTTGCTTGATGTTAAAGAGCGCCTTATGGTCTTTCTTCCTCTTCTTCGAGGTGGAGAAACGAAGCAGGAAGCCGCGACGCAGATCCTCGAAGGCATAGATTGACCCCGAGGGCAACTGGTGGAACCAGTCCCTTGCTTTCTCTTTCAGGATGGTGGCGAAGAGTTAGCACTTGAAAGCGTCTGACATAGGTCTTATAGAGACCATGTCTTCGAACCACTGCAGGTGCTGAGTGGGGTCATCATTGCCGGTGTATAACGTCATGGCCGACTCACTGAACCCCTCGGGGAGTGGTGTCGAGAGCACCAACTTGCAGAATGGACTCCCCCC
Organism: Dactylorhiza incarnata; assembly: GCA_033032865.1. Classification (NCBI taxonomy): domain Eukaryota; kingdom Viridiplantae; phylum Streptophyta; class Magnoliopsida; order Asparagales; family Orchidaceae; genus Dactylorhiza; species Dactylorhiza incarnata. The sequence goes on along the minus strand of JAWHQI010000017.1, from coordinate 784,079 downwards.
TTTACACACCTGACCTGCTCCACTCGCCCCGCGAGCTCCCCGGGCGAACCGACTCCTCCCGATCTCGCACTCGCCGAGGGACCACTCATCGGGATTCCACTAGCCGGGATCCCTCCTCCCAGGACGGCGCTTTCCTGGACCCCACCCGCACTCGTCGGGCTGGGGAAAATCTCCCGCCCCGCGAGGTCTCGCTCCGGCATCTGGGACATCGCCTCCTTCCCTGGCCTCTGCCCCGGTGCGCACTCGCATACTCCAGCTGGAGGGGCCACATGGGGCGCATGGGTTGAGAGACCCCCGAGGGCCATGGCGAGGGCACACTGTAAAGCCCTAATCAGGTCCCTCTTGAGGTCAACCAACATCTCCACCATTGCTGGCGCGCCGGGTGGTGGCGAACCGCCGAAGTTCGCCTCTCGCTCGTCGTCTCCCGCCATGTCTCTTCCTTAGAGCTTTCTTGAACTAGTTGCACTCCACGCTCACCGCACCATAAAATGTTGAAACCAAGACTTGGTCTCTTGTAGAGCTCGGGCCCTTGGAGATGAGGGGCAGCTAGCACTTACTGATTCCTCAGAAGGCCGGACCGGAGACTTGGAACTAGACATAGACCTTTGGTCGCAACGAGGAGGTCCCACCACACACCTGAAAGATCTTTGAGCGCTTCCCCTCCCAAGTCAAAGCTGAGACTGGGCACCTTGGAGAGCCTGAGAGTTAAGCCAAGATATCCTAGGGAGGAAGAAGCTCAAAATACTGAGATTCGAATACTCTCCAAAGGTGCCCTTCAAGGTCTATATATAGTTTTATACTCATGGTCTGCTAATAGTGGGATTCCGCCTTACTCTTTTGCTATACGCAGCCCAACATGGTCTGCTAACAGTCAAACTCCGCTGTTTGGATAGGCTAACTGCAGACCACCAGGGGCTTCCAGGTAAAAACACCACTGGACCCCTACTGGGCGAGCCACCCATAAGGGTCCCCTCTCGCGAACTGTGAAGCCCAGCTCGCTCACCTCCCCGCGGGCGACCGACGAGGGTCCAGGCTTGCTCGCCTTCCCGTGAGATCCCGGCTCGCCCGCTCTCTGCGAGCAGCCGGCGAGAGCCCGGCTCTCCCGCTTTCCTGCGAGCCTTCTTTGGGGCTCTAGCTCGCCCTCCTTCTTACTCCTCTCGCCTGCTGACTCAGTCTCCGCTCACCTCCTGGCGAATATCGGGGTTGTACATGCACTAAATGCCATCTTGGGAATGTCACATTCCCTAATCCACAACTGGTAGTAGTCAAACTTCAAATCCAGCTTTGAGTACACAATCGATCCAACCAGCTGATCGAACAAGTCATCGATTCGCAGAATATAATCGATACTTATTCTTTTCGGTCAGCTTGTTCAATTCGCGGTAGTCTACGCACTGACGCAAGCTTCCGTCCTTCTTCTTCACAAAGAGGACCAGTGTACTCCAAGGGGATGAGCTTGGACGTATATAGTCTTGCTCTAGCAACTCCTGCAACTGAACTAGCAATTCTGCCATCTCCTTTGGCACAATTCGGTACGGTGAGCGTGCCACAAGTTTGGCACCTGACAACAACTCAATAGCGAAGTCAATCTCTCGCTGAGGTGGATCCCCAGGAAGATCTTTTGGGAAAACATCTATGTACTTTGATACGATCGGGACATCACACAAATTGGGCTTTGGCTCAAAAGTCTCCAATAACGTGAATAACAACTCTGTGCCTTTCTGAACCGTCTTGACTACTTGGAGAGCAGACATAAACTTCTTGCTCGATCCTCGCAAACCGGTAAATGCAGTCTCGCGTTCAATATTCTGCCCTAGCGCGACCTCCTTCAAATTGCAATCAATGCATGCACGCTGCTTCGAAAGCCAGTCCATACCAAAGATCACATCGAACTCAGATATCGGCAGCATCGACGCTTCCAAGTCAAACTCATGACTTCCTATCCGCACCTGAACTACAAACTCTGTCTGCATGCATTCGACACTCATTTGGCAGCACGACATCCAGTCTGTCCTTTGCCACTAACGAAGGCACTCCAATATGTAGTATGAAGTCCTCAGATAGAAAGGAACAGAAAGGAGTAGGATGCTCTAGTGTCAAATAAAGCTCCCGTAGGACAGTTAAAGATTAGGACAAAACCTAATACAAATAGGGTATACAAGCAATCACACATTGGGTATGACGCACAGTTGTATACTAGTGTATACCTGTCATTGCCTTGGTTTGCTCGACAGCCTCCTGCCGGCCACGATTATATACCATGGGATCGGCTGGAGCAGTATGGGATGCAGTTAACTCCACCGCCTTCCCTTTCTCTGCAGCATAAGTCGCAGCTGCCTTTTAGCCGCCACGACACTCCCGAGCAATGTGGCCCACTTTGCCACAATTATAACATGTAAATGGTGTTGGGTTTTCTACAACCAAACATCATATGTAGGCGCAGCAAAAATAAAGAGAACAACCCAAAAGAGTTTGGATCGGGCCATGAACATTGAATCAAGAAGCTAATCAAAAAATACTAGGCATAAATTACCTTAGTGGAGTTGGATCGAATCCAACCTAGGTGCTCCAAGAAGAAGAGTCATGTCGGCGGCAAAGAGAGTTTCACGGAATAATGTCCGCGACTCTACAGAGATCCACATGAGCCGGGAGAAGGAGACTGCACCTTGCGCTTCCACGAACTGCTAGGTTCGTTCCAGGAAATGCAATCGCGGTGACGATCGCCGGAATGGGGGTCGGCGGAGGCGAACGGGGCGGCGGAACTTCTTCCGTCGACTAGGGTTCGGGAGGCGGAACACTTCCGTCGGGCAAACTTCATATTTGTGTAACCTTCTATTGAACCCTTAAAACAAGTTCTATTTATACCCGAAGCATAAAAAGACCTAAAAGAATCGCTATCCGCAGACCACAGAAAATTGGGGTTTCTGGAACAATTCGTCGGGTATCAGCATTCGTCGAGTTTCCACGAATCATATCCGACGAATTCTGACGAATCATATCCGACGAATCATATCCGACGAATTCCGACAGCAACATTTGCCGAGTTTAGGGTTTCTGGAACAATTCGTCGGGTATGAGCATTCGCCGAGTTTCCACGAATCATATCCGACGAGTTCCGACGAATCATATCCGACGAATTCCGACGAATCATATCTGACGAATCATATTCGACGAATTCCAACAACAACATTTACCGGACCCCATTCTGTATGGTGATTGGTAACCTTTACCAACACAGTCAATCTTCCAACTTCTCCACATGCTCTTATGTGCGACCATGCAGGCTCATATCACGTTGGCAGTGAGACTACATGTTTGACCACTTCTAGATCATAATGGTAACTCCAACAGTCTCCCACTTGATCTTGAAAGTATCAAACAAAAACCTCACAAACAATTAGCGGCATCTAGCAATGCATCATTGCTACCCAAGCAATAAGAGTTCATAACTCATAAGCCTTTATGACCAATGTTCCAGCGTTGTCTTTGTCCCTTTGTCCCTTACATCCAGAAAGAACTAGAGGCATGGACCATGTCACCCTCATGATAGCTCAATCCAAGTTTCTTGATCTAGAACAGACTTCCAGAGAATGGTGAGCCCAATATCACATATTGGCTCAACCAAGCATGGCCATGCATTTCTCAGTCCAATTCCATCAAGGGGCCCATGGATGCAACTCCTGTTATATAGGAGGACAAATCCCATATCTGCTCACACCCAAACACCCAAATGATTCGTAACGTACCCAACGACCACCCTTATCATCAACCTTCTTCAAGGAAGACTTTAGATGACATCAAAGCACGCTCTTCCTCACTCGATGAATACTGTGAATTCAGGTCAAAGGACCACAACACCATTGTCAAATGAGACCTACTTGTGACACTTTTAAGTAACAATCCACAAAGTAGTCTCAGGTTGGGTCTGTCCAGTACAACTGTTCACTAACAAGTACCCACATGATGACTTGATATCACAATATCATGACCTGTGAGAAACGGTCATCAGTCAACACACATGCTAGTCTTAATGTATCATCATCACCCTTAGCTTCTACGATGATACCTCGACCAGGGACCTTTTAAGAATGAAGCTTCGAAATCATAGGCTCTCACATTCAAGTCACGTACTTGATGTCCTATGGAAGCGAACATTCTAAGGGTATTTATCACGAATTTTATTCTACCATATAGAAACAGTATATCATAATAAAAGAACTTGCCATTAATTGTAAAAGAAATAATTGGTACACAATTCATCATATGAATAAATAATAAACAGCCAACAGAATAAATATTTTACATGCAACCCACAAGACTCCCACTAGAGTTGATCACTCAGGTATCGTATGCCCATTGATCTAGTATGACCATCATGCTTTCTCTGCGCGAGAGGCTTTGTTAGTGGATCTGCAATATTCTCCTTAGTCGGCACTCTGCAAATGTTCACATCTCCTCGTTCGACAATCTCACGAATAAGATGGAACCGCCGAAGTATGTGCTTGGAGCGCTGATGGGATCTAGGTTCCTTAGATTGTGCAATTGCACCATTGTTATCACAGTAGAGAACTACGGGACCAACAATGCTAGGAACTACATCTAGCTCGCCGATGAATTTCCTAATCCATACAGCCTCCTTCGCTGCATTTGCCACAGCGATATACTCGGCCTCAGTTGTAGAATCAGCAACTGTCTCTTGCTTGGAACTCTTCCAGCTCACAGCTCCTCCATTCAGGCAAAACACAAACCCTGACTGAGACTTCGAATCATCCCTATCAGTTTGGAAGTTGGCATCCGTGTAACCACTTACAACGAGCTCTTCCTCTCCACCATACACCAAGAATACATCCTTAGTCCTTCTCAAGTACTTCAGGATATTCTTTACGGCTATCTAGTGACATTCACCGGGATCAGACTGATACCTGCTAGTCATGCTCAAAGCAAAAGAGACATCGGGTCGAGTACATAACATTGCATACATAATTGACCAAATTGTCGAAGCATATGGAATCAACTTGTCCTTATCTTCACAAGATTTTGGACACTGGTCCTTAAAGAGATTTACACCATGAGACATGGGCAAAAATCCTTTCTTGGACTCAAGCATGTTGAACCGCTTCAACACCTTATCAATGTACGTACTCTGGGTCAAACCCAGCAACTTCTTCGATCTATCTCTATAGATCTTAATACCGAGTATGTAAGTCGCTTCACCCAAGTCCTTCATAGAAAAGCAGTTCCCTAGGTTGTTCTTAACAACTTTCAGGGTAGGTACGTCATTCCCGATCAGCAGTATGTCATCTACAAACAATATCAAAAAGACAATAATCAGAATGTAGATGACATACAATATCAGCAGTATGTCATCTACATACTGATTCGCTTGTAAACACACGGTTCATCTTCATTCTTGACAAAACCAAACTCTTTGATCTTCTCGTCAAAACAAAGATTCCAACTTCTAGAGGCCTGTTTCAATCCATAGATGGACCTATTCAGCTTGCATATTTTAGTGGCTTCATTTGTGGATACAAAACCCTCGGGTTGTGTCATGTACACTTCCTCAAGGAGGTTTCCATTTAGGAAAGCCATTTTGACATCCATCTGCCAGATCTCGTAGTCATAATACGCAGCAATAACAAGCAATATCCTAATGGACTTTACCATGGCAACAGGGGAAAAGGTCTCATCATAGTCAACACCATGAATTTGCTTGAAACCCTTAGCCACCAATCGCCCTTTGAATGTCTGTACATTCCCATTCATGTCGGTCTTCTTCTTGAAGACCACTTGCACCCTATGGGTCGTACCCCTTCAGGTGGTTCCACCAAGTTCCAAACTTGGTTTGTATACATGGAGTCCATTTTGAATTTCATAGCCTCAAGCCATTTGTCGGAGTCCGGTCCATTCATAGCCTCTTGGTAGGTCGCTGGTTCATCATCATGATCTATAAGCAACACATTACCTATTTGAGACACGAGAAATCCATATCTCTCAGGCTCAAATCTTGGTCTACCAGATCTACGTAGGACTTGTGTCTCTTGAGCAGGTTCTCTAGCTACAACATCTTGTAGTCCTGGCTCAGAATCCAATTCTGGTTCATTCACTACTTGTGGTTCTTGAACTTCTTCAAGTTCTACCTTTTGCGTCTTTCTTGACAAGAACTCTTTCTCCAAGAAGACACCTGTCCTTGCGACAAACACTTTGCCCTCAAACGGTAGGTAAAAGTAATATCCTTTCGTTTCCTTAGGATATCCCACCAGATAACACTTATCTGATTTGGGTTCCAACTTGTCAGGCATTTGACGTCGTACGTATGCCTCACATCCCCAAATTTTAATGAATGACATACTAGGACGCTTCCCAGTCCATATCTCATATGGTGTCTTTAGAACCGTTTTCGTTGGAGCGCGATTCAGTGTCATTGCAGCAGTCTCTAAAGCAAAACCCCAAAAGGAAACAGGCAAGTCTGCATGACTCATCATCGACCGTACCATGTCTAACAGAGTACAATTTCTCCTCTCAGACACACCATTATGCTGCGGTGTCCTAGGTGGAGTGAGCTGTGATGCAATACCACACTCTTTCAGATGATCACGGAACTCATGACTCAGGTATTCGCCACCTCGATCAGATCGGAGTGCTTTAACCTTTTTACCCAATTGGTTCTCCACTTCATTCTTAAACTCTTTGAACTTTTCAAAAGTTTCAGATTTGCACTTCATAAGATACACGTATCCGTATCTACTGAAATCATCAGTAAATGTAACGAAGTAGAAATACCCACCTCTAGCCATAGAACTCATGGGCCCGCATACATCACTATGTACAACACCCAAGAGATCCTCAGCCCTCTCAGTATAACCAGTGAAAGGGGCTTTAGTCATCTTGCCTAATAAACAAGACTCACATCGCTCAAATGATTCATAATCAAATGAGTCCAATAGTCCATCTTTATGGAGCTTGGATATGCGCTTCTCGTTTATATGGCCCAAACGACAATGCCAGAGATATGTAGGATTTGAGTCATTTGTTCTTAGTCTTTTATTATTATCTACATTATAGATCGGATGGTCCAGGTTCAAAACATAAAGACCATTAAACAATTGAGCTACAGCATAACAAACATCATTCTTAAATATAGAACAACAATTGTTCTTAATTATAAAAGAAAATCCAATCATGTCTAAGCATGAAATGGATATAATGTTTCTAGTTATGGCCGGAACAAAATAACAATTATTAAGTTCTATTACAAGCCCACCGGGCAAAGAAAGATGGTAAACCCCTACGGCTACAGCAGCAACTCTTGCTCCATTGCCGACGCGCAGGTCCACCTCTCCTTTACTCAGCAATCTTATCCTTCTCAGTTCCTACACATTTGTACAAATGTGAGAACCACATCCGGTATCCAATACCCAAGATGAAGGAGCAGAAAGGTTTATCTCTATGACATAAATATTCGAAGCGGAAGTCATACCTCCATTCATTTTCCGCAGACCCTCAATGTACGAAGGACAATTCCTCCTCCAATGACCAACCTTGCCACAGTGGTGGCATTTCCCTTCCTTCACGGTGCTCTTCTTTTTCAGCGCAGAAGATTTGGGCTCAAGATGTGACTTAGGTCCCACCTTCGTCTTCTTGAAGCCCTTGGCCTTACCCTTGCCTTTATGTACCATCAATATGGGACTAGCAGGCTTGGCCTTCTTCATGTTTATCTCGGCAGTTCGCAACATGCCTAGGAGCTCGGGCAGTGTCTTGTCTATTTCATTCATGTTGTAGTTCAAGACGAACTGCTCATAACTATCCGACAACGATTGCAGGATAAGATCTGTGGCCAACTCTTGACCCAGAGGAAAACCCAGTCTCTCCAGGTTCTCTATATACCGAATCATCTTGAGTACGTGAGTACCAACTGAGTCTCGAGCTCCCATTTTGCACTGAAATAATGCCTTCGTGACATCGAACCTCTCTTGACGAGCTTGCCCTTGAAACATTTTCTTTAGGTGCTCGTCAATCTCCTTGCACCCCATGTTCTCATGTTGCTTCTGAAGCTCAGAGTTCATGGTGGCAAGCATAAGGCACTCGACGTCTAAGGCGTCATCGGTATACTTCTTATAAGCATCCTTATCAACACGGTATGAGTTCCCGGTCGGCACCTCGGGGGCTTCTTCTTCCAAGACGTAGAGCTTTCGCTCTTGCCTGAGAACAATTCTCAGGTTCCTATACCAGTCCATGTAGTTCGTCCCACTTAGCTTGTCCTTCTCAAGGATAGCTCCCAGGGACAAGGTGGAATGTGAACCACTTGCCATGGAATTCTACAAGAATTCATGCAGAATTTAATCAGTACCAAAATTTCAAAATATAATTTATTTTAATTTGGACTTCAATTAAATACTCCCACTATTTTATTCAAATTGATAGCCCTCACTATCAATTCGGAGAGTCCATGCGAGCTACTCTCTTAGTGGACAAGACCCGTATTTCACCAACACAATGAGTCAGCTTTGGCTTTTCTCTCACTATGCAGTTATTTAGGTAGGCAACGCTTGCCAATTGCATCCTCATGCAACTCTTGTATGGTTGGTGAATAACTCCTTATTCGCATCCATCATATGGTGCATGCCAAACCTATGCCTCTAGGCACTCAACCTTTGAGGTCACCTAGTTAAGTTAGACCCGATGTCGACAGTGGGATATCATAATTATCCGCTCGCACCCTTACCAAGATAGATTAATGCACCTTGCTTTGGCAAGCCCACACTTCATCGATCGAGGCAGGAAGAGTGTCATCCATCGGAAGGCATCCGAACACTTAATATTTGATGAAGGGATTTTTTTAATAACAGGTTAACACTTAACCATGATCAATATTTGATCAAAGTGCACATCAACAGAAAAACAATTTTCTAAAAAAAATCCACATGCATCCCTTATGTGCACAACATAAGACTATCAACCTTTAATAGACGAAAGGGCTAAATCTGGACATTTAGAACTCTTCCAAATCTTCAGATTTACATGCATTGGACAAAGGCAAAGACAACTCGACTTAAAGCAGTAGACAAGCTCGTCTCTCATTGTTGGATTCAAAATCCAAAACAATACAAGGGTTCATTCACCACTTGAGGGACGGTTACTGCTAAGGAGACAACAATTTTCTAACAATTAGAAATTACCACGAAATCCCAGACGTTCCTGGCGGGGTTCCAAAGGGCTGCGCCCCTGGCAGGGTCTTAGGGGCAGAGCCCCTAATGGGGTGCAGGGCAGAGCCCCGTCCAAATTTTTCAAAATCACCACCGAATTCCCTTGAAAAATCATCAACTTTTGATGTTCCAGGAAGAAATCTTGACATTTAGAACGCTTCCAAATACCTAGATTTGCACGTACTGGAATAACCTAACTTCTGAAACAACATTCATGACCGTAACCTGCCTCTGATACCACTGTTGGGTTTTCTACAACCATACATCATATGTAGGCGCAGCGGAAATAAAGAGAACAACCCAAAAGAGTTTGGATCGGGCCATGAACATTGAATCAAGAAGCTAATCAAAAAATACTAGACATAAATTACCTTAGTGGAGTTGGATCGAATCCAACCTAGGTGCTCCAAGAAGAAGAGTCCTGTCGGCGGCAAAGAGAGTTTCACAGAATAATGTCTGCGACTCTACAGAGATCCACACGAGCCGGGAGAAGGAGACTGCACCTTGCGCTTCCACGAACTGCTAGGTTCGTTCCAGGAAATGCAATCGCGGCGACGATCGCCGGAATGGGGGTCGGCGGAGGCGAACGGGGCAGCGGAACTTCTTCCGTCGACTAGGGTTCGGGAGGCGGAACACTTCTGTCGGGCAAACTTCCTGTTTGTGTAACCTTCTATTGAACCCTTAAAACAAGTTCTATTTATACCCGAAGCATAAAAAGACCTAAAAGAATCGCTATCCGCAGACCACCGAAAATTGGGGTTTATGGAACAATTCGTCGGGTATCAGCATTCGTCGAGTTTCCACAAATCATATCCAACAAATTCCGACGAATCATATCCGACGAATTCCGACGAATCATATCCGACGAATTCCGACAGCAACATTTGCCGAGTTTAGGGTTTCTGGAACAATTCGTCCGGTATGAGCATTCGTCGAGTTTCCACGAATCATATCCGACGAGTTCCGACGAATCATATCCGACGAATTCCGACGAATCATATTCGACGAATTCCAACAGCAACATTTACCGGACCCATTCTGTATGGTGATTGGTAACCTTTACCAACACAGTCAATCTTCCGACTTCTCCACATGCTCTTATGTGCGACCCTGCAGGCTCATATCACGTTGGCAGTGAGACTACATGTTTGACCACTTCTAGATCATAATGGTAACTCCAACAAATGGACCTCGTCCAGTAGTTACTCCTGAAGCAGAAGAGGAAGTTCGTTCCAAAACCCGGACTTCTTTTTGAATCGTCGGGACCCAGACTTTGACGAGCTAGGTACTTTAAACTCCATCGTTGCCACCCGCTCGGTCCTTGTTAGCTTTTTTCACGAAAGTTGGACCCACCGCACGAGCATAATCCACTTCTCGGATTTCTGCCTTCGAGGGACCACTTCGACAGTCTCGGGCAATGTGTCCCACTTTGCCACAAGTGAAACACCTTAGAGGAACCCGTGTAGTCGTAGCTCCCGACACCCTAGAGGGAGCCGACTCCAACTACCTACACTTCCTCTTGGACTTTCTGAACCCAGGCTTCTTACGCATTTTCCAGGGATCTAGCCGCTTTCACTAAGACGTAGAAGCCAAGTAACATCAGACCCGCAAGTACTAGTCGTAAGTCATCTCGTAGACCGTTGTAGAACTTGTTGACCTTGGTCTCCTCATCATCCCAAATAGACCCCGCATAACAGCCCAAACGGATGAACTCATTCACGTACTCATCCACTGTGCGTTCTCCCTGTTCTAGGTGTAAACACAGGTTCTGCAGTGGCCTTCCTGGTTGTGCAGTTAAAACTTCCATAACCGCATCTACGACCACTCGAACTGTTTCAGCAGAAGGTGGGTAAGCACATCGGCTGGTGCACTACGCTCAGTAGTGTGTCAGGTTTGGGACTGCCACGTACCACTTATAGTCACCTATAATCATGTTGGGCACAATTTAGTGACTATTAGCGCAACAAAAAAGCAAGTAAGGAACACGCAGGTTCCACAACCATGTTAAAGCATATATATAATGCATTCCTAAGTGGATATTCTGGTTATTTAAATGAGTTAAACGGTGATGCACACACGTGCCCACCACCCCTTACAAGAATTCGACCACTAATTCGCACGGAAGGGAACGAGACCCGTAGCTGATACCAAATTGTAACACCCCACCCGTTGCACAGTATGTAACAGTAGGTCCGACCGGGATCCCACGCCATATAAGATGAACAAGCAAGAGGGTTACGTATTTAGTTAACCAACCAACCAACAACATCTCAGAGTTACATATAAGCGGAAGCATGAATTAATTATCTTGAACCAGATTGCACATGTCCACAATAAAGAACAGGAATGACAGATATATATATATATATACGAGCATTTTCGCACGGGCTACTCCCGTGCTCGATGCTCTCGGGCGGGCTTCGCCCGCATCAAGGCGAGTTGTGCCCGCATCAAGGCGGGCTGCGAATGAGTACTCAAAATGACCGCAAAAAATATAAATTAATATTACAATTTTATTTTTGTAAAAAAAATGTTTTAACATAAAATCTTCGCACGGGCTACGCCCGTGCTCGATGCTCTCGGGCGGGGTTCGCCCACATCCAGGCGGGCTGCGCCCTCAATATATACATATGAGTACTCAAAATGACCGCAAAAAAATATAAATTAATATTACAATTTCATTTTAAAAAAAATTATTTTAACCAATTTTTTTTAATTTATCTTACTCTCTCTCTCTCCATCCCTCCCTCTCTCCCCTCCCTCTTCTCTCTCTTCCCCCTCTCTCCTACTCACCAAAGTTCCCCTCTCTCTCCTCTATTTTTCCTCTCTCTCTCTCCCCGCTCTCTTCCTCATTCCCGTCTCTCTCTCTTCTCTCTCTTCCCCCCTCTCTCCACCTTCTTAAATGCCGCCCCAACATATATTATTATATAATAAATTAATAATATATAATATAACTCTCTCTCCCTCTCCCTCTCTATCCCTCTAACCCTCTTTCCCCTTCCCGCCGCCCTCACACACTCTCTCTCCTCTTTTTGTTTTCTCTCTCTCTCTCTCTCTTTCTCTCTCTCTCAGTCCTTTCATGGCAGTAGGCTAAGGATGTCTACTATTTTTGAATTGTTTAATCTAAAATATTTGGACGGTGGAGATTAAATATTTGGACGGTTGGGCTCCTTTGAACGGCCTAGATCTAATCTAAAGTACAAACCGGTTCGATCTCCCTCGAAAATGCATCAAAATGAATATATAATATATGAAAATTGACTGGCTCGATGAGACCTACAACTTTCATGTTAAGCATTTTTTCTAATTTTGAATGTATGAGATGGATTTTCGACCCGAAAAAATCTGGGCAAAAAACGGGACTAAGGACGCCCAGATTTTTTCGGGTCGAAAATCCGTCTCATACATTCAAAATTAGAAAAAGTGCTTAACATGAAAGTTGTAGGTCTCTTCGATCCAGTCAATTTTCATATATTATATGTTCATTTTGATGCATTTTCGAGGGAGATCGGACCGATTTGCTCCCTATTATGGAGCAAACCGGTTTGCTCCGGAAAATTTTTCTATATATATATATATGTATATATATATGTATGTATATATATACATTTATACATATATATATATATACAAATATACATATATACATGTACATATATATACATATACATATATATATATATATATATGAAAGAGTTTGGCACTAAGGCCATACATCAAAGTGTGCTTTTCTTATTACATGATTTCCAAACATTGGCACGCAGGCCGGCAATACATGAAGGAACAACACTCAAAACACTTTGGCCTTCGAGGGCCAGCAAAGCGCCGCAATTGGGGTTCCAACCCGCTATTTCCCGCTCGTCTCGCCAGGACCTGTAAGTCACAATCCACCAAGCGGTGGGAAAACAAGTAACCGATCAGCTTTAGCTGACCAATATTATAACGACCTCACCCCATGCCCGGGGCGGTGGTGCTCATTCCATGCAAACAAGCAATATCAACATATATTTCACAAGTGCGTCTAAGCACCACATAGAAACATTCACCACATACGCCGACTCAGGGCCGTACGTATTATGCTCTCAAGGCACGACATCCACAAGTCCTTTTTCAACTTGGATGGTCAATTGAGCTAGACCGTACACACTTCAACGTTTTCCGGTTGCCGTACACACTTCAACGTTTTTCGGCTTCCATAAGAAGGAAATGAGGGGCCCCTCATCCCAACCAATATGAACGGTTTCAGATCCAGCTAGGACCGGCTCAATCATCATGAACACACGATGCGTGTAAGCTTTCACCTCAGCCCGACAAAAGACAACCTCACATGGTCATCACCACAGCCCCCAGGGTCATTTCCACATACACCACGTGATATCCGATATCACTGGCGCTAGCGCCGACACTAGCACTAGCGCAGACACTAACCAACAGAACTCATTTCTGCCAGCTCTTTCAGGTATTTCGTGGAGGTAGCCTTCAGGACTCCCTGCAGCACATCACATCACTCAGAACCCGAAAAACAAGCATACATACTCTGAGTCTTCTCCGGAGTGAAATATAGCATATCAACATCACCAATCCAGACCAACCTGTCCAGATGGGCTTCACACAGCATGCCTATGTCTGTACAGCGATCCAGACTCTATATGCAATTTTCTACGGGGAGAATCCATATCGACCCGTCGGAAGAGCCTATCCATTAATTAGTAGAAATCTTCCAGCTACTATGCGAATCAAAGGACTAGCATGTCCAGAGATTAAGGAAGAGAATCGTTACCCTTGCTGCTCATTTCGGTGCTATCAGACCAGGATGCCTTTCCACGGACTCGAAGATGGCACAAACCCGCAAGAGTTCTACTTCCTCGAACTTGCCTAGCCAAATGGATCTCCCTTCTCTTGCTGATCAGACTTTGCCGTAGCAGAGAGGACCAGAGAGAAAACTGAAGAAAATCACGGATTTGGAGGCTTTATATAGAAAAATGCTACTGCCGGCGCTAGCCATAGCGCCTGGCGCTAGCCCAGAGGCGGTACGACCGAAACTATCCATAGCCGCTTAAGGAATTCGTCAAGATGCTACCGCTAGCGCTAACGCTACCGCCTGCGCTAGCTCTCGACAAGCCGAATTCACGAGCACTCAACATGATTCGTCGGAAGACATTCGTCGGGACACAAAGTCGTCGAGAGAGCTACCGCTATAGCTTGCGCTACTGCCTGCCCTAGCTCTTGACGATTCGTCTTGTTGCTTTCGACGATACAGACAAGTCCCTTCGTCGATACGCTACCAATTCGACGATAAGAACTACCGTCGGCGCTAGCTCCTTAGCTTAGCACACCGCGAATTCTTTGCACCTGAACACTGGGGTCTTACAACTTAAGAGTATAATCATGGCCAACACTTGTTAAGATCAGTATCACCAAAATCTATTATCCAATATATAACTACACAACTCATTCCTTAATATTATGAATCATTTGAATTCCAACCGTAATGATCACAATCCCCATTTATCATTAGAGCAATGTTAAAAGCACTCCAATATTCATTATTGACAACCAAACTTTATTAACACATACAAATATTTATTTTCACACCAACGAGTTATTGCCACACCATTTTTTAAAATTGTTATTGCGCATCTCTGGTACAAAAGGGGTGAAACTATCCAAAATGCTAATTTCCATACCGAAATGCTAATTTCAATATTTCATGACGCGTCTTGAGCATCTCTGGTACAAAACGGGTGAAACTATCCAATGCAACTTTGTAGATCCACAATATCTTCTTCTTCATACTTGAAGTTCATTGATTAATGACCATTGTTCATCACTTGAAGTTCCCTGGCCTCAACCTCTCCACGAAATGTTTGTTGGAACATGGTCTTCCGCATCTCCTAGGTTTGAGAATAACAAATCCTATGTGTATTTGATCTTGTGTGTTCAAGTGTGCAGGTTTACTAGGTCCACATGACTTAAGGAGTACTCATGATGACTGCCCCCAAAATTGAGGCCACAATTCGAACAAGCTCACTATCGTCGGCGGTAGCGATTGCGCCCTGCGATAGCGTTGATTAGCACGATTCCGGCTGTGTTTTTAGAAAGATCTAACGCCAGGCGGTAGCAGATAGCGCAGGCGGTAGCATGACGCATAAGAGGCATAGTGCAAAATGTTGCCACAGATTGAAGATCCTGCCGCGTAAAACGTTTCCTAATCCGGGCTAGCGCCGGCGGTAGCGCTAGCGCCGGCGGTAGCGTGAAGGCTATAAATTGAATGCTTTGGCTCCGAATTCCTCATCCTCCTCCAATCCCAAACTCCAGAGCTTCGTGTCACAGCAGAGAGAGGAAGATTTAGAGCGATACTCCCACAATTCCATAAAGCCTTAAGGAGATCCGTGGAGAAGATTTCAACACGCGTCATCATCGTGAAGAAAGGCCGCATCGACTACGATCATACTCTGCGGGCCTTCATCCACTTCTCCAAGAGATCCACATAGAGGGAGTTTTTATATTATTGTCTTTTCATTTCATTTCTTTCTTCATTGTAAATGGTAGTGAAATCGCCTCGTGTTGGCGACTAGGTCTGCGGTAGACTTAGGGCTGAAATTCGTCTCGTGTTGGCGACTAGGTCTAGGGAGTAGATCTAGGGGGTGCTCGAGGCCTTTCTGGGGATAGATTGGATAGAGCGGCTTGAGGCCGTATCTGGGGAGAGATCGGCTAAAGCCAACCGGTTCGTGGGGATACGAGTCGGTATAGAAATAATGTTTTGCATTAAAGTGTGTGGAAGTAATCTTATTTGTGTTTTATTGTGCTTTTACTTTACATATTACTTGTATTTTTGATTAAAACATGTGTTTACTCTACTCAAAAATACACTTATGTGCACATCATTATCTTCCATAACACTTCTTCTCATGAGTATTGGATCCTAACGCTAATTCTATGATACTCTTTATTTATGAAATGCACTGGATAACCTAGCATGCTTTCTACAATGTTTGGTATGTTTTGAAATTGTAAATTAAAGTAACATTATAGTAATCTATTTTTGATAAGATTATTTCATGCTTGGTTACTGTATTGTCAAAACAAAAATTTTAAACGCAAAATGATTTACATAAACATCTTCTTTTTGAAATTAAACTTATATATCTTTGTATGGATTATCCTTGATTACAATAAGATGTTTTTTGTATTTCTATAAGACTTCCGCATCATAACCATATAATTGCTTTACCTTGCACTTTCATGCTTATTTAAAATTTTTCATCTTGTGTGCATCATCACTTGATTCTTAAAAATTCCTATCATTCATCAAGTGATAGATTTCCTTGGAACACTTTTTATTGGTTACTTCTAACATAAAACTCGTTTATGCTAAAAACTCTGAATATTTTGTAATGCTTATAACTCTGATCTATCTCAATGAAAAACAATTCTAAACCTCCTTATTATTTCCTTAAAAAGCTCGATCATGCCTTCTTTTTATTTACACATTTTTAGTGCTTTGTTTCCCTACCCACTTTTGCTAATAACAAAAGGGGGAGAACTAACATGATAAAATGCAAAAGGGGGAGAACTAACATGATAAATATAATCCGCTATCAAAATGCAAACCCAACATGATTGATTAAGTTGATAGCATACATATTAGGGGAGCATTCACATAGGGGGAGCATGTATTTAGGGGGAGCAATTCTAACATGCTAGAATCGATTATTATCCTAAGTCATCACTCCCACACACACACAAGTATAGTCTCATCATGCTTATTTATTAATGCTTTGTTTTATCATTAATGGATTTGTTATTATCAAAAAGGGGAGTTTGTTGGAACATGGTCTTCCGCATCTCCTAGGTTTGAGAATAACAAATCCTATGTGTATTTGATCTTGTGTGTTCAAGTGTGCAGGTTTACTAGGTCCACATGACTTAAGGAGTACTCATGATGACTGCCCCCAAAATTGAGGCCACAATTCGAACAAGCTCACTATCGCTGGCGGTAGCGATTGCGCCCGGCGATAGCGTTGATTAGCACGATTCCGGCTGTGTTTTTAGAAAGAGCTAACTCCAGGCGGTAGCAGATAGCGTAGGCGGTAGCATGGCGCATAAGAGGCATAGTGCAAAATGTTGCCACGGATTGAAGATCCTGCTGCGTAAAACGTTTCCTAATCCGGGCTAGCGCCGGCGGTAGCGTGAAGGCTATAAATTGAATGCTTTGGCTCCGAATTCCTCATCCTCCTCCAATCCCAAACTCCAGAGCTTCGTGTCACAGCAGAGAGAGGAAGATTCAGAGCGATACTCCCACAATTCCATAAAGCCTTAAGGAGATCCGTGGAGAAGATTTCAACACGCGTCATCATCGTGACGAAAGGCCGCATCGACTACGATCATACTCTGCGGGCCTTCATCCACTTCTCCAAGAGATCCACATAGAGGGAGTTTTTATATTATTGTCATTTCATTTCATTTCTTTCTTCATTATAAACGGTGGTGAAATCGCCTCGTGTTGGCGACTAGGTCTGCGGTAGACTTAGGGCTGAAATTCGCCTCGTGTTGGCGACTAGGTCTAGGGAGTATATCTAGGGGGTGCTCGAGGCCTTTCTGGGGATAGATTGGCTAGAGCGGCTTGAGGCCGTATCTGGGGAGAGATCGGCTAAAACCAACCGGTTCGTGGGGATACGAGTCGGTATAGAAAACAAAAAGGATTTTTATTAGTCGCCTCCGATTTCTAGCGTCACAGGAATCAAGTTTTGTAAAACATTATTTGATATTAATAAAACATGTCTCTTCATTATTGTTTTACTTGATTTCTCATTGTTTCAAATATTGCAATATTCCAAAGTTTTCTAAATATAATCTAAAGTTTTTGAAAACTCTTATTCACCCCCCCCCCCTCTAAGGGCGCCGACCGATCCAACAATGTTTTGGAGGAAGGTAAGTGTTGAGGAGGTCAAAGTTTCTCTACTATCGGGGATTCTGTCCTCTTTAAGTTCGTGGGGGATACTGCGCCGCCTCTCCCTGAGGGAGGAAATCTCAATGTTGGCTTGGGAATCACACTAGAGTTAGCTCCGACAGTAGAGCACGACGATGACGATGGCGAAGGAGGGCAGATGTATGGCAATGATGAATATGTCGGAATAAGACAGATCAGGATGAAGACGGAGTTGAGCGACATGGAGGAAGCAAGCGGGTTTCGCGAGTTTCGCTAGAAATGAATGACGTCCAACCTAAAACTGCAGGTGTGCGCTTAAAGGTAAGAGTGTTAGGGTTTTTGGTTTTTTAAGACATGTTTTTGGTGTGAAAATAGCGTATTTTGGTGTGCTTTTAACATTGCTCTTATTATTATCGTTGCTCCCCGACTCTTATGGTTCACTTGCTATAATTCATTAATATTAATCATCGAAATTGTGACAACCGTCCTGTATATAAAAACCCTAATATCCCCCTAATCTCATTCTTCAATCCATAGTGTTGGAAACACATCATTAATACTCTCTTAATGACGAAGAAAATCACACCTCATAAATTTATGTGAAGGTTATTCGCAAACCAAATATGGCTATTCGCAGACCAAAAAATTCACTTTTTTGGGCGTTTAGTATTCACTTCAGTTTTTCTAATCCTCTATTCACAAACCAATGCCCTAATTATTTCCATCTCCCCTCTCCAGCCGTCTGCCCCCGATCCCGCTCTCCTTCCGCCCGCACACGTCCTGCTCGCACATCTCCCGCTCGCACACCTCCCGGTCACACACCTCCCGGTCGCCTGCTACGACGGCGTTGCCCAACCTGGTCGCCGAGGAAGAAGGAGACCTCAACCAGTCCGACGACCTCGATTTCGTTCTATCATTTTCGCTGGTGAGAACATGTACTCCAACCTTAATTTTTCCATTTTTCCATTTTTTTTCCATTTTTTCCATTTTTCCATGTATGCAACCTCCTCTGGATTCCTGTAGCCTGTAGGTGGTTATGAGTTGGATAGAAATTAGGAAAATGTACATAAATAGTAGATTCCTATACCTGTGGGTGGTGGTTTCCTGTATCCTGTAGGTGATTTCATATTTTAATTTCTTAGATATCTCTCTTCGAAAGTGATTGTTGCGATTGTTTATCAAGAAAGTTTTTTTAAATTTCATTGTCCCCGGCAATCTCTTGAATACAGTCATTTATATTCATATGAACTTCACCGTTACATGAGTTTATGTTTTTTTTTTAATGTTGGTATGTGAATAACAATATTCTCTGCGAATAACAACTTTAGCTCTCTTTAGAAATGCGAATAGCCAAACTCGATCTGCGGATAACAATCCCCTAAATTTAGCATATTGACCTCAATTGACGTTATGGTGCACTTCATCCTATTTTTATAACATATATGTTATTAGAATCTTCTGCGAGTCGACTCCCATAATTATAGGCCTTTAATTAATGAAAATTTTTTAGGTGGGTATCTCTCACCTAGAAATAGGTGCGTGAGATAAATAGGCGCCATTGAACCGAACCGGGCCCCACGTGTTTTCGAAATATTCATGGTTCCTTCTCCTGCAAGACGTCCTCTGAAACCCCCTCTCCCCTGACGGCGATTTTCATGGCCCTTCGTCTTCCTTGTCGAGCACGGGTGATTTAGACGAATGCTGCTCTCTAACGACGAAGATTATGTTGGGCTAGAGAGCACACAAGCCCGACCAGAGCACCTGCAAATAGTTCGAACAAGTACCTGCACGACCGCTTAGCGGTATGCCAATACACAACCAGAAACACAGCACAAAATAACAACAATAAAGGTGACACAAAGATATAACGTGGAAACCCAATATGGTGAAAACCACGGGACGATCGGAGTCCAACCCGGAAAGCCGCCACTAAAAATGTGTAAAACAGATAGGCAATTACAAGACTTTTCCTCCTCGATCCACACAGGATCTTCACAAACTTCGCACCACACAATAATACACAATAAACAGTAGCAAAAAGTTGCAAGTTACCGACAGTGGCGGACGAGACAGATTACACAAATCCTCTCCAAGATGCCTCTTCGAATCCTTGCCCAAGTCTGCTCCAGATCCAATCCGTGTAGGCGAAGTATTCCTCGTCAACGTCGCAAAGACGTCCGAAAGCTCTCCCCAAACTAAGACACTTGCCACAAAGGCCTCTCTAGAAACTCTTTCAATGCTTGTGATGGGAGAGAAGTGGATTGCTTACCCCTCCTCCTTCATGCCTATTTATAAGGCTAAAACCAAGGGGTAGATGGTGGTAGATAGCATGTGGAGGAAGCTTCCATGAAGCTTCCCTCGGTCAAAGAACACGTGTCGAATAATATGAAGCTTCCTTTGGCCACCTTCTTAGAAGCTTCCTTTAAGAGCACATGTTGACTTCCCCTCTTTCCAGGAAACTTCCTTCAAGAACATATGCTAAATTCATAGTCAAAGACGACTAACCTCTTTTCACACTTAGGAGAAAATACCTCATCAAATCTCCCCCTTTTCGAGTAAGTGAAAAGTGTGTCCTTCTAATAATCTTCATTTGGTAAGACCTCCTTGTCTCCTCCATATGTCGATAGATCCAGCGCCACCAAGTTCGAGTTAATAAGACTCGAGTCCAATAGTTTTCTCCACAAAGGACGGGAACTGTACCCAACAATTTATCCCCTTTGCTCTTATGTGGAAGAGATCGCCATGCCATCGATCCTCACACAATGCTCGAACTTTCCCCTCGACACGGTCTTCGTAAGCATATCTGCTCCATTGTCATCTGTGTGCACCTTCTGCAAATCCAGCTCTCTATGCTCTAATGTATCGCGTATCCAATGATACCGCGTATCAATATGCTTGGATCTCGAGTGAAAAGTGGGGTTTTTCCCCAGGTGTATAGCGCTCTGACTGTCACACAGGAGTGTGTATCGGTCCTGAGTGAATCCAAGTTCTTTGATGAGCCTCTTCATCCAAAGCAACTCTTTCCCAGCCTTAGTAACGGCAATGAACTCGGCCTCCGTAGTGGACAGTGCAACGCACTTCTGCAGTCTCGACGCCCATGAGACAGCTCCCCTGCAAACAGAATCATGTACCCGGACATCGACCTCCTGGAATCCACATCTCCAGCCATGTCTGCATCAGTGTAGCCCAACAGCTCTGGCTCACTATCCCCAAATCTCAGCGTCAAATCACACGTCCCCTGCAGGTATCTCAGTATCCACTTCACTGCGCTCCAATGCTCTCTCCCAGGATTGGAGAGAAATCTACTGACTGTCCCAACGGCATGCGCAATGTCTGGACGAGTACACACCATCGCGTACATGAGACTCCCAACTGCAGATGCATACAGAATCTTCTGCATTGCCTCAATCTCCTCGGGTGTGCTGGGTCATTGATCAACGGTAAGCCTGAAGTGAGCTGCAAGAGGCATGCTCACCTTCTTCGCCTGATCCATATCAAATCTCTGCAACACCTTGCGGATGTACCGCTCTTGTGATAACCAGAGTAACCTGGCTCCCCTGTCTCTTCGAATGTGCATCCCCAAAATAGTCTTCACAGCACCCAGATCCTTCATCTCAAAGGTGGAACTCAACTGCCGCTTCAACTCAGCAATGCGAGCAGTGTTCCTCCCGACGATCAACATGTCGTCCACGTACAACAGCAGAATGATGAAATCCTCTGGAGCATACTGCTTGATGAACACGCAGTGGTCAAGGGTGGTCCTCCTAAAGTCGATCTCCCCCATGAAAGAATCAAATTTCCTATACCATTGCCGCGGGGCCTGCTTCAGGCCATATATACTCTTCTGCAAGCGGTACACTAGACCTTCCTTCCCTCTGACACTGAAACCCTCAGGCTGCTCCATGTATAACTCCTCCTCAAGATCGCCATGCAGAAAGGCGGTCTTGACATCCATCTGCTTTATCTACAAATCAAGCCTCGCAGCGAGGCCAATGACAACACGAATAGATGACATCTTCACCACTGGTGAGAAGATCTCATCGAAGTCAACACCCTATCGCTGTCCAAAACCCTTCACCACCAGCCTGGCCTTGTATCTGGGAGGTGTGGAGGAATCTCCCTGCTTCACCCTGAAAATCCAACGATTCTTCAAGGCCTTCTTGCCCTTAGGCAATCTCACCAAGTCATACATGTGGTTCTTCTGCAACGACTGCATCTCCTCCTGTATAACGGCCATCCATTGGCGCTTCTCATCACTCTCCACAACCTCGTCATAGCTCTCAGGCTCCCCCGCATCAGTCAACAGTATGAACTCTGATGTAGAATATCTAGCGGACGGGTGCCTAGCACGATCTGATCTCCGCAAGGAAGGCTCAGGGGCCGGTGCAGGCACATCATCAGTAATGTCCTCAGCGACTCCTGGTTCACCATCAGTGGTGATATCATGATCCGGAAGGGTATCAGTACCCTGTGCTTGCTCAGGCTCAGTAGCCTCCTCAGTGTCATCATCTCCAACCATAGGCGACTCTGCAGCAGTGCGAGAGTCAACCTCAAACTCAACAGTCCCCTCAGGATCACCAACAGTCTGATCCTCACAAAAAATAGCATCACGGCTACGTACAAGCTTCTTCTCAACTGGATCAAAGAACCTGTACCCAAACTCTCCACTGTAGCCGTACCCCAAGAAGATGCATTGTCGGGTCTTCGAATCCAACTTCGATCTCTCGTCCCTGGGGACATGCACAAAGGCTTTGCAGCCAAATACCCGGAAGTGACTGTAAGAGGGGTCTTTCCCATACCAAACCCTATCTGGGACATCCCCCTGCAATGCTGAACTCGGTGAGAGGTTGATGACATGCGCTGCAGTAAGAAGAGCCTCGCCCCAAAACATCCCTGGCAGCTTCGACTCAGAAAGCATGCATCGAACTCTCTCCATCAGTGTCCTGTTCATCCTCTCAGCTATGCCATTCAGTTGTGGCGTCTTCGGCGGGTCTTCTCATGTCTGATGCCATGGTCCCTTCAGTACTCATCAAAGGGACCAATGTACTCTCCCCCATTGTCGGACCTGATGCACTTCAGTCTCTTCCCAGACTGTCTCTCCACCTCAGCGTGGAATCTCCTGAAAGTATCGAGAACCTGATCTTTGGTCTTGATGGCATAGACCCAAAGCTTGCTCGAATGGTCGTCAATGAAAGTGACGAAGTATGATGCTCCTCCTCTGGTCTGGACCTTCAGTGGTCCGCACACATCAGTGTGAACAAGCTCCAACGGCTCTGATCTCCTGGTGGACGTGTGGCTGTGGAATGAAATCCTGTTCTGTTTCCCAACCATACAGTGGTCACACTTCTCCAAGTGATCACCAGAAATATCACTGATCAGCTTTTTCTTCGTCAGGCATCCCAAACCCTTCTGGCTAATATGTGGCAGCCTCCTGTGCCATAAGGAGGTGGATGACTCATCCCTGACGGAGTTGGCCTGAGCAGCTTCAGGCCTCCCCTCCATGTAATACAGGCCAGAATCTCTATAACCCCTAGCCATCACAAGTGATCCCCTGATCAGCTTCCAAAAGTCTCCTCCAAAGACACTCAGGTGTCCTTCATCTCCAAGTCTGCCAACTGATATCAAATTGAAGCGAATGTCTGGCACATGTCTAACATCCCTCAGAACTAGTAGGGCTCCAGTACTCGTCTTCAAGTGCATGTCTCCACGCCCAAGTACCTTGGACGTATCCCCATTGCCCATCCTCAACACCCCACAGTTATGAGTGGTGTAAGTGGTAAATAACTCCCTGTTGTGGGAAACATGCGCAGAGGCTCCAGAATCAACAATCCACCATCAGTCGTCACACGCAAGTGCAGTTGTGACGTCGTCACCAACAATAATGACATCGTCCTCCTCAGTCAAAACGGTGGCTGCCGTGTGACTCTCATCCTTGCCCTCAGTGGCAATCCCCTTCTTCCTCTGATCATTCTTCAAGGAGTAGCAAAACTTCTTGATGTGACCCTTCTTATGGCAGTAGTGGCATTCCACGTTCTGATAACGTGTCTTGGACTTGCCCCTACTTTGACTCCTGTCCTCCTTCCTTCCTCGACTCTTACTCCTTCCTCTCCCCTGGGCTCAGAATAGAGAACGTCAGCTCGTGAAGAAGAGCCTGAAGTCCCCTGAGACTTTCGTCTCACCTCCTCATTCAAGATCCCACTCTTGGTGATCTCCATGATAACAATCCCCTGGGGGGAAGAATTGATCAGAGAAACTCTGACCATCTCCCACGAGTCTGGAAGTGACTTGAGTAGCCACAAAGCATTCACCTCGTCTTCAAAAGTCACCTTCATAGTAGTCAGACGATCAATAATCCCCTGGAACTCATTGACATGATCCTAAATAGGTGAGCCCTCCCGGTACCTAAACTCTCCAAGCTTCTTCAGCAGATAAAGCTTGTTGATGCCCGTGCTCTTGGCATACAGTGTCTCGAGAGTCTTCCACAGTACCTTTGCATCAGTGATGCTAGCCACATGGTTGTAGACGTTCGACTCCACGAACCGTCTGATAAACCCACACAGCTTCCGATGCTCCACCTTCCATTTCGCCGGATCCATGTCCTTTGGCATCTCCTCAAAGACAGGAGCATGCCAACCCTTCACATATATCAAATCCTCCATCAATAAATGCCACTGGTGGTAGTTAGCACCGTTTAGTTTCACCATTTGCTCGGAGCCCGAACCTGATGTAGATTCCATCATGCCCTGTCACTGATCGGACTGACCTCAGTTCTTTGAGCCGACTATTTCCAAGAAAGGAATCAAAGAGGATATGGAGCGGACCAATGGCCGTCACCTACCGCACCCGATCACTAACCCAAAATATCTGATCGGCTCGTCTCGAATCCCAAATAGGTCAGCCCGATACCAGCTCTGACAAGAAACCTGGCTCTGATACCACTTGTAGGGCCAGAGAGCACACAAGCCCGACCAGAGCACCTGAAAATTAGTTCGAACAAGTACCTGCACGACCGCTTAGCGGTATGCCAATACACAACCAGAAACACATCACAAAATAATAACAATAAAGGTGACACAAAGATATAACGTGGAAACCCAATAAGGTGAAAACCACGGGACGATCGGAGTCCAACCCAGAAAGCCGCCACTAAAAATGTGTAAAACAGATAGGCAATTACAAGACTTTCCCTCCTCGATCCACACGGGATCTTCACCAACTTCGCACCACACAATAATACACAATAAACAGTAGCAAAAAGTTGCAAGTTACCGACAGTGGCGGACGAGACGGATTACACAAATCCTCTCCAAGATGCCTCTTCGAATCCTTGCCCAAGTCTGCTCCAGATCCAATCCGTGTAGGCGAAGTATTCCTCGTCAATGTCGCAAAGACGTCCGAAAGCTCTCCCCAAACTAAGACACTTGCCACAAAGGCCTCTCTAGAAACTCTTTCAATGCTTGTGATGGGAGAGAAGTGGATTCCTTACCCCTCCTCCTTCATGCCTATTTATAAGGCTAAAACCAAGGGGTAGATGGTGGTAGATAGCATGTGGAGGAAGCTTCCATGAAGCTTCCCTCGGTCAAAGAACACGTGTCGAATAATATGAAGTTTCCTTTGGCCACCTTCCTAGAAGCTTCCTTTAAGAGCACATGTTGACTTCCCCTCTTTCCAGGAAACTTCCTTCAAGAACATATGCTAAATTCATAGTCAAAGACGACTAACCTCTTTTCACACTTAGGAGAAAATACCTCATCAGATTATCCCCCACCTTCCTCTTCATTCTCAAGAAGCGGGAGCCTGGTATGATTCTCCATTATTCATGAACGTAGCTACGCATGTGCCCTAGAGGCCGAGCAACGTCTCCATTTTCAGAGATTTTTTTTAAAAATTTATTGAAATCAAGATCTTCGGTATTGACTTTCTATAATTTACAACCACCCAGATATTACAGTATTATCCGGAAATACTGACCAGAAGATAACCGGCATCTGCGCAGTAATACTGGTGCTTTTATAAGGTAGTGAGTATAAAACCTACCGTATTTATACTAGTTCTTCCACCAAAATACATCCGTTTTAATATGATGTTTTTACATTGGATTTTTATTATTTACCAGTAATACTGACAAATATCTGTACATACTATTAATATAGCAATAATACGGTAGTATATTGTCTTTTGGGATGTTCAAATTGTGAAACACTTTTCCAAGTTGAAAGGTGAATGATGTCTGATTTTGAAAATATTTAATGAATTTGAAAATACTGAATGTTTTTTAAAATAATAATATGGATTATCATTAATACTGACGAATATTTGTACGTACTATTAATATAGCAATAATACGACAGTATATTGTCTTTTTGGATGTTCAAATTGTGAAACACTTTTCTAAAGTTGAGAGGTGAATGATGTCTGATTTTGAAAATATTGAATGATTTTGAAAATACTGTATGTTTTTTAAAATACTAATATGTGATTTGTTGGTTGTGGAAGTAGTTGAATATTCCATCTTATTAGTGAATTGGCCAATTTTAATAATTACTGTGATTATATTTTTTGTTTTTTAGGTTTAACAAGATCTTGGGTATTGACTTTCTCTACTTTACAAATTGCCAGAAATTACAGTAATAGAAGGAAATACTGACCAGAAGATCACAACAATCTCTGCAGTAAATATTGGTGCTTTTATAAGGTACCTTATAAAAAACTACTGTATTTATAATACTTCTGCAACTAATATCACTGCTTATTAATTTGATGTTATTACATTGCTTGTTTATTATTAAGTATAAAGTTCAATACTGTTGGATAAGTAGTAATACTGTCGATTATTTGTACATATTATTAAGATAGCAATAATACGACAGTATATTGCTTTTTTGGATGTTCATATACTGAACCTCTTATCCAAAGTGGAGAGGTAATTGATGTTTGATTTTGAAAATACAGAATGATGTGAAAAATATTGAATGATTTTGAAAATACTGAATATTTTTAAAATACTAATATGTGATTTGTTGGTTGTTGAAGAAGTTGAATTTTCCTTCTTAGTAGTCAAGTACTCAATATTAATAACTACTGTGATTACATTGTTTGTTTATTAATTTTAACGTCCAGTACTATTGGATTAGCAAGAATAATGTCCATTATTTGTACATACTATGAATATAGCAATAATACAAGAGTATTATTGAAATTTCGATGTGAAACAAATGAACATAATTTACAATGTTGTACGGTGAATGATGTTTGATTTTGTATGTTTTCCTATTATAGGATATATGAAAGTAGTGTGTGTTCAATTATCCGTGGACTCATTTGTATACTGTATATGCAGATGAGTCATTCTCAAACACTAAATTGCAGATGTGGTGTAGCTACATTCAAAACCACTCCTAGAAATAATTTCTGAAAGCTCTACGAATGATCTTCGCCAAGCAGGGATATTACCATTGTTTTCCATCCAGGATATAAAGCAGAACATCCCACTCCTCAGCACCTTACTAAGATCTTACTTGACCAAGCACAGGGCATTCCTTCTTGGAAGTGTTTATGTGAAGTTCACCGCTAATCATGTAGCGTTGATGTTAGGAATGCAAAATTGCGGGGTTAAGTTTGATTTCCAAAGACGTCTTTTTTCTTCCTTCGAACAGAAGGATTTAGTTGCGGAGATAGATTTGCTATGCGCTGAGGATTGGTCCGAGGATATAGAGAAGAGGAGGGTAGACACCTTAGTGAAGTACGTACTTTGCAAGTTCTTTTTCCCGCTAAAAGTTTTAAAAATACCGACTTGCATTCAAAATTTCGGTGGACTAGAGGAGTTTAAAAGGTACAACTGGCCGAAGACAGTTGAAAAATTTATGCATGCGCAGTTCAATATGTTAAGTCGAAAAGCATGTCGAAAAGGTCCAGAGGAAAGTATAGGATACTTGGAGGGATGTTCGGTGCTGCTTGTGGTAAGTATGTGCATGTTGATTATTGTTGAATTTATATTTATTTAAAAAATAATGTCCATTTATATATTGTTATGGGTAGGTATGGTTTTTAGAGATAACGAAGGTTACAGATAGATTCGATGACTTAGCTAGACCCCGACTCTCCCGTGGTCTTCTAAGACAAGCTTTTCTGCCAAATTTTGTATGTCATTAAAGTTGAATCTAAGGGGTGCCAATAAGGTTAGTATTATCATATTGGACATTCTTTTATGATTCCACATTTCCCTTAATATTTTGTCAACATTTGGTAGGTTTGTACCGCCTTCGAGAATGTTCTCCCATCTGAGAAGCAACTTCTTGGAGTTCAAGACGATGAGTTTTCTGATTTTGAAAATAATTCAAAAGAAAAGAGGTGGAAGAGGAGATGGAAAATGAGGAGGATGAGGATGAAAAGCAAGAGAGTATTGAGAAACATATAATGAAGTTTGTTAGTAGTCGATTAGAGAAAATTATTGATGTGGAGGGGAGTAAATTAAGCAAACTTGAGAGTAGGAAAAAGGAAAAGAAGAAGAAGGAAAGTTAAGAACATAAGAGAAAGGAAATGGAGAAGGCTGTACGAAGAGAGTGCAAGAGAACAGAAACTGAAATGAATTGTAGAATACGAAAATGCGTAGACGAAGTATGTCAGTATGTTGATGATGAAGTGTTGAAGCTACGATGATACTGTGATGAAAGGTTTGATGTATTGATTTCCAAACATGCCTCTCCTTTGAATCCGACATCAGGTAAGGAGCCATCACCTGATGATCAATTAGTGATTCCGACACCATTATCATTGGTTCAGTATTTACCATCCCCTCATCCTTTGAGAAATAAAAAAAAAAAGAGTACCTGAAACTAGTTTGATTAAAGGAATTAAAGGGCGGCCAAACAGGAAGAAGAAAGTTATATTCTCTCCATCTATAGTAGCCACATCATTTCCTGGTAGAGCCATGGTTACACAAAAAGTTCGGTCAGTAATAGACTGATTTATGGTCAAATTCAAAACTAGGTATTCATGTATTAATAAGTCTTATGAAAAATATAATTATATATGTAACTAACCTAGCATTTCTTAATTTGTTTCAGTTCAGAATTTAGCTATGCATCGATCAGATATTGAAGAACTACTCGGGAGTGGGTGGCTAAGTGATCTTCACTTGGAAAGCTATAATTTCATCTTAGGCATGGAAAATCGACTTCATCCAAATTTGGCGAAGCCCTTTCTTTACATTTCCCCCACTCATGCTGAATTTATTAATATCCTAATGTGTGTTAAAGAAAAAAAAAATTGGTTATCATAAATACTGTGCTATTTAAACAGTAATTCAAGTAATACTGTTGAAACTGACAGTATTTTTTTAAAAAGAATAATGTTTGTGGATTTATATGAAATTATTATTTTACTGATTTCTTGAATCATCAGCACTAATATAATTGTATAATGAGCCATAATACTGTGATATACTCGAGTATTACAACTTACACTATTAAAATTTACAGTATTACAACTTCATCCTTATTTGTTGAACCCGTTTCTTTACCTATCCCCAAAAAAGGCAGTAACTAATTATGAATTTAACCGTAGCTTACTAAAATGTATTCATATCCTAAGGTGTGTTCCAGAAAATTGTGTTCTCCTAAATACTGTGATGTTAAACAGTATTTGATGTCAACTGACAGTAATACTGTCAGACTAACAGTATATATTAATAGTCCCTCATTAACAACTACTTATACTGAGATATTTAACAGTCTTTCAACTTATATTGTTTACAGTGACAGTATTTAAACTGATACTACACTTGCAACAATATAAAAGGGCTTCTGTGAAGAATACCAAATATCTAACAAGCCACATTACTTCCGAAAGTGTCAAATACACAGATATCCTTCTTATACCTATTCATATTGATGGCCACTGGGCATTACTTGTTGGTAACATGAAGGAACAAGTCGGTGAGTTTTATGACTCCCTGCCAGATGGAAGGCATTTGAGGACCGTGCACGAAGTGGTAAGAATCACATGTCCATAAATATCAATTAGTTTACCTATAATTGTACTATTTCTGAAAGTTAAATTTTTTTGAAGCTTTAATGCATGTACGATGATGTTGGAGATCATTTACCTGAGAAGGTTACTGAATGGCCTATCCAGCCTATTTGTGAAGTCCCTACGCAAGATAATGGAAATGACTGTGGAGTGTTTGTGGTAATGTATATGAAAACTGTGCTTAGCAGGGCGAAGACTTGCTGGACTAGAAAGAAGGGTTGGGCCAAAAAAATGCCAGCCTATCATGCTGAAATAGCAGCTGAAATTATTGAGGCATTTTCTTCATTGGAAGACTAGTATGATGGTCAAGACAATTATAATTTTACTGTGTAGCTGTTTTTGAACAATATCTCTTTTATGTTATGATATTTTAAAAATACTATGTTGATACTATAACACTTGACAAATTCCTGTTTTAGATGGTGTAAATGGTGGTAATATACAGCTGATTACTATATGTTTGTTGAAACATAATTTAGTTGGTTTTTTGTTTAATTGACAGTATTGTTGAATCTGTTGTGATGATATTGTTTGTGGGTAATGTTTGATGTTGTTGGATTACAATATATTCTGTCTAGTTATCGTAAATTCAGTGAATATAGACCTAATTTGGTACAGGTCTTAGGTACTTGCAATGTTTTTTCGTACAATATTAGTGATCTAAGCTACAATATTCAACCTAATAAGTATGATTAATTATAGAAGTTCAGGCAGCAAAAAGATTGTTGATTTCACTTCACATGGACATGGTGAAGATACCAATAATACTATCAAACTCTGTCACCATTATAGAGAAATTAATAGAACATTCATTAGTAATACGGTCTGTTGGTTTAAAGACTTAGGTATATCAAGAATACATTAAAATTGTAAAGGAATATTAATTGAAAAATCATCATTGATAGAGAAGTCATCAGTTTGCTCCACGGCAACTGGGGTTGCTAGTGAATTAGAGTCCCCATAATTTTGGTCATTCTCCGATTCATGTTCTTGAACTTTCATTGCTCCTTTATCCTTTGTAGCTCGACCCCGCTCGGTATGACATAAAAAGGGTAAGTTTTCTAATCATAAAATTGAATTTGAAACTAAAAGAATTTAGAAATTATTACTTGTTCTTTTCGAAGAAGTTTCCCAAAATTTTTTCAAATGTGTATTAGGCCTCCCTTTAGGTCGCTTAGAAGGTGGATCCTTGAGGAAGTTTGTCCCTTTGTAATTTGAGGAAGGGATGCCCTTCTTAATCATCTCATCATAATCCACCATTTCCTCTACAGCTTGACCCACATCATTCAACACATTAATTAGATGTTCCTTGGCAATCTGACAATGTGTAATACGATTACACAGATCATAAGTGTATCCCATTATTTGATTTCTATAAATCACGTTAGAATCACAGTCATTCAATGTATTTTCCTATTTTAGATAGATTCCCTTCTTTGCATGCAATGTAAATCGCTTCAGTATATATTGGGGATGAATTTCCTTCTCATTCCTAATATTGTAAACCCGTAGTACATGTTTGCATAACAGGCCTGTAGTTTGAAAACACCGACATGAGCATTCTACATCATTAGTCTTCGTATCAAATGTCACAAACCATTTCTTACCAACTTCATTACCATGATAATTTTTCACAACGTATACTACATGATCTATCCCGTAACAAGTTTCATCAGCAACCATCAAACTAACTGCTGCTTCCATATAAGCATTCTCAAAAAGTAAATATATTTTTCTTTTGTAGAGTTTTGACATTTGCTTCATTATTAAACAGTTTGGGAATTTCAGTGTAATACTCCCTTGTTTACATTTAAAATCCTCTTCATGTTCGTTCCTGCGCCAACCGGAAATTAAATTCTTCATTCCAAGAAAGCATTCAACAAGTGAACTTGTTGATTTAGAGCATCCATGCAAACGATTATTTGCCGACTCACTTCGTTGCGTGGATAAAATGTCAAGATCTAATAGTTCCTTGTTATATGCGGTGGACCACTTCATCCTAATATTGTAAAGATCATTTAGCCATCGATTATCATTCAAGTTGCCACGCATTATCATCTCTCTCCAATTTGTTTCAAATTCCTCTTCATTCTCACATTTGTTCATGCAATTGTAAAATAAAAATCGAATATACTTATCTTTATTGAAAGCTGGTACCTTCGATGATGCTTTCTTTGAAATATGCCATTGACACAAACGATGCCGAGTTGAAGTTAATACTCTCTGAATAGCTACTGACATTGCTTGATCTTGATCTGTGAATATCGTGATTGGTTGCTTACCACCAACATATTTTAAGAAACACTCAAAAACCCAGCAAAATGACTCAATTGTCTCCTCTGCAACAGAAGCCCCGCCCACAAAAATGTTTTGCCAATGGTGGTTTACTGCAATAAAAGGGGCACATGCCAAATTGTACTTGTTTAGACGATAGGTGGTGTCGAAAATAATATCTCCATAACAATCATAATCAATTTTTCCACGACCATCAATCCAAAAGAAACTCCGCCGCCTGTTGGACTCATCTACCTTCACATCAAAAGAGAATATGTTATCCTCGCACTGTATATCTTTAAATATTTCCAACAATCATGTTGCGTCACCAGACTCTATTAGTTCTCTTTTCTCTCGATGTACATAATTATATGCATCCAATTTAGAGAACCCCACATTCTCTGCACCACCTACTTCTTCTGCTAAGAAGTTATATGCATCAACGGTTCGAATTCCCGCTCTTGTCATATTTTTAATCAGAGATGCTTGATGATTAGATATATGATGATGCGCCCGCAAAAAATGTGAATTTACCTGTGGAGCTAGTGGGTGATTGTGCTCTTCCACAAACTTTGAAATCTCCCAATTCTTCCCCTCTTTATCAACGGTGAAGTACATGCACGCCAAACATCCAGTTCTAGTATCAATTTTGTGAAACTTTCTTTGCACCTCACTTGTCGGTTTTATAACGTTATGACTTGCTTTCGCGCAACAATACTCTCTGCCCTTTATGATCTTTGTATGAGTCCAGTAATAAATATGCTGTTTTCGGATACCAAAACCCACATTACGAGCATACTCAGCGTACATTCTGTATGCCTCTTCTTCGGAATGAACTGTATGGAAAAGTGTAGCATCCTTGCTTTTCTGCATTGAAGAAAAAAAAATAACAACTTATTTTACTAACAATTTAAAATATTAACTTTTTAACATATTACAATTGTGTCAGAGCATAGATAAATTCGACATTATTGATAACATACCGAGTTACAAGCATGATCAAGTTTCACGGATTGTACATTTCTTGCCTGTTCATCAGAAGGAATTATATTATTAACTAGTGAATCGTGCAGTCCATTTATTCCCTATATTGAACATAACATACCGCATTTAAAATACAAGAATATTTATGTACATAATAGCACTAAATACACCATTTAAAGTTCATTACAAAAGTGTAATAACATACCTTGTAGAATGACTGATCTACTTTGTCAGATTGCATCTATGTTGTTTCTTCATCAGAATGAACGATATAAACAGTTGCTTAATTGAATCCATTGCTTTGATGCGTTAAACCAAAAAATTTAGACGCAATAACCCATTTAAAGTATCGAAAATATGCCAGTATTAATGTGCTGTATAGTATTAAAATTAAAAATAAAGCCGTACTTTTCATATACTACTGTATGCAAGAGTACGCCGGTACATATTTATGTGTGCAGGAGTACGCCAGTATTTAGCATATTACTAGGTGATTATATTGATGTGTGCATGAGTACACCAGTATTTATCAAAGTATACTACTATTAGTCAAATAAGATGGAAGCATACTAAACCAATAATAATGTTATAGTGTCCATTGATTAAATTGCGTTATCTGATATACAGCAGTATTTACTACGGTCCAACACCACAACGATTTAAGCAATTTTGTTGTGTTATTTGATATACTACGGGGTCATTAAATATACGACAGTATTTTATCGCGGTTTAGTGTTAAACATATTAAATACGGCCGTATCATACCAAAAAACTGTTATAATAACTACGTGATTCTAATGATATTTACAGAAATAAGACTGTATTTTTACGACAATAACCACAAGTTCGTGACAATTTACTGAACACATTGTAGGTCATGAAAATACTTTAATAACATACCAAGTTAGAAACATGATCCATTTCCTTCCTCTAAGCCTTCCTCCTCCCGTCTGTACAACCCCGATATTCGCCAGGACGGGACATAGACGGGAAAAGACCAAACGATCAAGGTCCCCTCAAAAAAAGGGCAGGCGAGACGGGTGCTCGCCGACGGCATGCTGGTAGGAGGGCGAGATGAGTACTTGTCGAGCACCCGCGAGATGACCTATACTCGGCGACATGGAGGTTTGCGAGGTCGGACCCCGGCATGCACCCTCCAAAAGGGGGACTCGCTGACTGGCGAGCGAGGTACGCGAGGAGGCCAGCGAGAGCTCTCGCGAGTACTGTCCTCGCAGACCCTTTGCCCCTAGGCCCATGAGAGAAATTATCCTTTTACCCTCGTGGCCTGCCAATAGCCCCTCCGAACAACGTAGATTGGCTATCAGCAGACCAAGTTTGGGGTGCGTATAGTAAATCGAGAGGCGGAATCCTGCTATTTGCAGGCCAGATCAGAAAATCTATAAATAAGATCCAAAGGGCACCTTTGGAGAGCAGTTCTTCCTCTTGGAGCTTCTCTCTCCTCAGGCCTTCCTTGGTTAGCCCCCTTGGAGCTCTCCAAGGTGCCCGGGCTTCAGCTTTTGGCTTGGGAGGGGAAGCGCTCTAAAGATCTTCCGGGTGTGTGGTGGGTCTTCCTAGCTGAGCCTAAGGATCAGTGTCCAATTCCGAGGCTTTGGTCTGCTCTCTCGCGAGATTAGTAAGTGTCAGTCGCCCCCCAACCCGTTGGGGGCCCCGAACTCCACCGAGACCATTTATTGGTTTCAACATTTTTGGTGCGGTGAGCGTGGAGTGCGGCTAGCTCAAGAAAATCTCAGGGAAAGCATGACCGGCGAGGACGAGCGGGACGCGAACCCCGGAGGCTCGCCACCCCCAGGAGCACCAGACATAGTGGAGATGTTGGCAGATCTTAGGCGAGATCTTCTTGGAGCTTTTCAGAGCGCTCTCGCCACTACGCTCGACGGTTTTGCGACCCCGGTGCCACAAGTGGCTCATCAACCTGGAGTCGGCGAGAGCGAGCCGGCTCATCGAGCGGGAAAGGAGGTGGCGGCCCAGGGAGGAGCCGGCTCATCGAGCTGTTCCCCAGCCCTGCTGGGGGAAGCGAGAATCCGGCAAGGGAGGCTCTCACGGGGGGAGCTCAGCCAGGGAGGTCCCGACGAGCTATCCTCTGACGAGATCGACAGGAGTAGGGTCGCTCGAGGAGCTCGCGAGAAGGGTAGAGCAAGTTCAGAGGGTGAGCGGGGGAAGTCCTTTCTGCGAGGTGGTGCTCTCGGCACCACTCCCCGAGGGATTCAGGGAGCCGACCATGATGCTGTATTCCGGCAATGATGACCCCATTCAACACCTGTAGTGGTTCAAGGATATGGTCTCGATCAGACCCATGTCAGAAGCCTTCAAGTGTCGACTCTTTACTACTACCCTGATGGAGAAGGCGAGGGACTGGTTCCACCAGATTCCCTCAGGATCGATCTATACCTTCGAGAACTTGCGTAAGGGTTTTCTCTTACGTTTCTCAGCCATGAAGAAAAGAAAGAAGGATCCAGAGTCGCTCTTCGACATCAAGCAGAGGTCAGGAGAGTCGTTGGCTCATTATCTGGAGCGGTTCAGAGAGGAGGTTCTCCTTGTCCAAGAGGTCTCGGGGTATACCCTCCAGCTCGCCTTCACGTTGGGGCTGAGGGAAGGCTTCTTCAAGATGGACCTCAAGAAGAGGGCTCCTCAATCTTATGAAGAACTGATGGAGAGAGCGGCAGAGGAGGTAGACGGGGAGGCAGCAAACCCCGAGTTCGCGAAGAGATTGGCACGGCTGAGCGAGCCGGAAGGGAGGCAGCAAGAGACAAGGAGGAGAGAGGAAGCGAGGGCCCCGGAGTTGGGGTGGAGGCAGCAGGGTGGGGGAATGCAAGGCCCAGGGAGGGGTTTCCCCCACGGGGGAGGTAATTTCCAAGGAGGGCAGGGAAGACCTCACCAGCTGGGGTGGAGACAGGGCCCGAGGCCATTTCCCCCCCCCCCCTCATCAGGCAATGGAGATTGCTAGAGGAAGAGAAGGAAGAGGAAGAGGAGGGGGAGCAGGAGGAGCCGGCCCCAGAAGAAGCGGGGATGAGGCAAGGCAAGTGGCGCTGCCGTACTATGACTTCCATCAGGAGGAAGGCCACGCAACGGCCACCTGCCCTGAGTTCTTGGAAGTCAGAGGAGCAAGAGCCCCAACACCACAAGCGCAGCAAGGGGGAGCAAGGATAGAGGAGATTCTACCTCAGGGGGATGAGGATGAAAGGTGCAAGGATCGGGCGGACATAGGGACCCGAGGAGGGATCAAAGTGATCCATGGGGGGGGGGGGGGGGGTCGAGGCAACCCGGAAGGCGAGCCTCCATGCCATGTACCTTCGGAGTGTAGCTTCGACATCCCAAGCCCCACCCCCCACGAAGAAGATCACCTTCTCCCAGAAGGACCTGCCCGGTCAAGAAGACCCATTCTGCGATGCGCTGGTCATCCAGACAGCCATCGAGAACTTCACCGTCTCTCGAATCCTGGTGGACAACGGGAGCTTGGTCAATGTTATTTTCAAGAAGGCGTTCGACGAGATGAAGGTGGAGCCCAGGAGGGTGTTGGCCTCAGATGGCCCGCTGTTCGGATTCTCAGGAGAAAGGAAGGAAGTAGAGGGGGGAGTGGGACTCCACGTGACCCTGGGAGGGCAGTCCCGGAACTGCCGCTTTGTGATATTGGATGCCCCCAGTAGCTATAACGCCATCTTCGGACGGCCTCTTATCACCACGTTCCGGTGTGTCCCGTCCACTTTCCATCAATGCCTCAAGTTCAGCGCGGGAGGAATCCAGGTCCGGGTTAGGGAGATCCCAAGGTGGCGAGGCAGTGCTATGTGACCACCGTCAACACCATCTCTTGGATGGAGGGGGCGGAGGAATGGGATAAAGTAATGGAAGAGGTGACCGCGACAGAAGAGGTAGAGGAAGGAGTAGTTCGTGCCCGGGAAGGGGTCGGTGAGGGACCCAGGGCGGGAGAGGAAGAAGAAGAGCAAGGAGAAGAGGAGGCCCCAGGAGGAGGGGCAGAGGAGCTAATGGTGGTAGGAGAGGAAGGGAGGAGAGAAGGAGTAGTTCATGCCTAGGAAGGGGTCGGTGAAGGGACCAGGGCGGGGAAGAAAGCGGGAGAGGAAGAAGAAGAGCAAGGAGAAGAGGAGGCCCCAGGAGGAGGGGCGGAGGAGCTAATGGTGGTAGGAGAGGAAGGGAGGAGAGAAGGAGTAGTTCATGCCCACGAAGGGGTCGGTGAAGGGCCCATGGCGGGGGAGAAAGAGGGAGAGAAAGAAGAAGAGCAGAGCCTCTGGGGGGAGCAGTCCAGGCTGGAGGCTGTGGATGAAGTGGTGGATGTGGAGATCACCACCAAGGCTGGGACGATCGAGAAGATCAAGATCAATGGGGAGCTCAGCCCGGAGGATCGGGCGAAGATCTTGGCTTGCGTCCAGGACAATGTGGACATCTTCGTATGGAGAGCTGCAGAGATGCCGGGGATCGATGCGGATATGGCATGTCATCGCCTCAACCTCGATCCCAGCGCTCGCCCCATCCGCCAAATGAGGAGGTCCACGGCGGACAAGCTGGAGGTGCCCATCCGGGAAGAGGTGAACAAGCTCCTCAAAGCTGGCTTTGTATCAGAGATCTAGTATCCAGGCTGGGTCTCCAATGTCGTGATGGTAACAAAGGGGGAGGGTAAGTGGAGAATGTGTGTGGATTTTTCTTTGCTTAATAAATCGTGCCCCAAGGACTGTTATCCCTTGCCTAGAATCGACGCGCTGGTTGACTCAGCCGTCGGTTTTTCTGTGATGTCTTTTTTAGATACTTTTTCAGGTTATCACCAGATCCGCATGCACCCTCCCGACATTAAATATGTGTCCTTCATCACCGGGGATGGGTGCTATTGTTACAAAATGATGCCGTTCGGTTTGAAGAACGCAGGGGCCACATATCAGCGTATGATGGATAGAGTGTTTCACGAGCAGAAGGGAAGGAACTTGGAGGTCTATGTGGATGACTTAATGATCAAGAGCCGGAATCTCGAGTCTCATCTCAGGGACCTCGAAGAGACTTTTGAAACCTTGAGAAAGTTTAAAATGAGGCTTAACCCCTTTAAGTGTGTCTTCGGGGCCAGTCGAGGGAAGTTCTTGGGTCATTTGCTCACCCCTCTTGGAGTGGAGCCTAACCCAAACAAGGTAAAGGCGATCCTTGAGTTGAGATCTCCACGGAGTGCGAAAGAGGTCCAGCGTCTGACAGGGAAGTTAGCCGAGCTGAGCAGGTTCCTTTCCAAGGCAGGAGAAAAATGTTCTTCCTTCTTCAAGGTATTAAGGGGTAACCAAAAATTCGAATGGACCCCCGAGTGCGAAAGGGCTTTTCAAGCGCTAAAGGAACAACTGACCCAGGCCCCACTATTACAAGGGCTGAGACAAGGAGAAGACCTATACCTGTACTTGGGGGTAGGGTCGAAAGCGGTTAGCTCAGTGTTGGTTCGAGAGGAGGGGAAGAAACAACTCCCCATTTACTACGTCAGCAGGGTACTCAGGAAGGCCGAACTCAGATATCCTATCCTCGAAAAGTTAGCGTTTGCCTTGGTGGTGTCGGCTAGGCGGCTCAGACCTTACTTTCAGGCACACTCAATCAAAGTGGTGACTGACCACCCCCATCGTGGCATCATGGAAGGGGTGGAGCACTCTGGGAGGTTGGCGAAGTGGGCAGTAGAATTGAGTGAGTTCAATGTCTCTTACGTGCCCAGGGTATCCATAAAGGCGCAGGCGGTGGCGAATTTCATGGCCGACTACGTGACCGAGTTAGAGGAATCTGAAGTACCCCACCCGGTGGCTTGGAAGATGCTGGTTGATGGTGCGTCGGGAAAGCATTCCTTCGGAGGAGGGGTGGTGTTGGTAAGTCCCCAATGAACCAGGATAGAGCAAGCGATAAGCATCCATTTCCCCCTCACTAATAACCAAGCCGAGTACGAGGTCGTGATAGCAGGCCTCCGCTTGGCACAAGAGCTGGGGGTGCAGGACGTGGAGGTCTCGACGGACTCCATGGTGGTGGCGTGCCAGATCAGGGGGGAATTCGAGGTCAAAGAACCAACTCTCCAACGGTACCTAGAGAAGGTTAAAGGGGTAGTGGGACAGTTTCGCACCTTCTCCATCAAGCACATCCCAAGAGGGGAGAGTACCCAGGCGGACCTCCTAGCCAAGTTTGGTCCCCGGGCCGGGGGAACAGTGTCGGAGCTTTTCTGACCCTCCATCGAGGAGGGGGAGATGATGGAGGTGGACCAGCGGGTGTCGTGGATGGATCCCTTCATCACCTACTTAACAACGGGGAAGTTCCCCGAGGAAGAGGTAGACAAGCGGCGGCTCAGGTATAAATCGGCATATTACTCCTTGCATGCAGGGTCGCTATATCGAAAGACTCTCTCGGGGCTCCTAGCCCGTTGTGTCTCGGAGGAGGAAGCCCCGAAAGTCCTGGAAGAGATCCATTCGGGGGAGTGCGACAGTCACTCGGGGGGCAGGACCCTGGAAGGGAGAGTACTAAGGTAGGGCTATTTTTGGCCCACCCTCAACAAAGATGCGGCAGAGTTTTCTAAAAAGTGCTCCAAGTGTCAACTCTACGCCCCCCTCCAACTCCTTCCCGCTCAGAGGCTCCGGATGATTACAGCCCCCTGGCCCTTTGCGATATGGGGTTTGGATTTGGTGGGGCCTTTCCCTCAGGCGAGCGGCCAGAGAAAGTTCCTACTAGTAATGGTGGATTATTTCTCTAAGTGGATCGAGGTGAAGGCCCTCGCTAAGGTAACATCCCAGGTGGTGAGAAATTTTGTTTAGGGTGAAATAATTTGCAGGCATGGGCTCCCTCTGGCCATAGTCACGGACAACGGGTCATAGTTCGCGAGCGACAAATTCGTTAGCTTCTGCACCCAACTCGGCATAGACCTCCGTTTCGCATCGGTCCACCACCCCAGGAGCAATGGACAGGTGGAGGCAGCAAACAAAATCATTGTGAACCTATTGAAAAAGAAGGTGGAAAACCTTAGGGGAAGCTGGGTGGAATAATTGTCTTCGGTCCTCTGGGCCCTAAGGACCACCCCAAACACAGCTACCAGAGAGACTCCTTTCAAGCTCTCCCACGGGTCAGAGGCCGTCCTCCCAGTCGAGTTTGAGGTAAAGTCACCAAGGGTGATTGGCGCGGGGGAAGGAGATGAGGAATGGCGAATGGACAATGAAGAGGGGCAGAGATTATCTTTGGATCTAGTGGAAGAGCTCAGGGATCTGGCCACTATTCGGCAGGAGGAGATCAAACGACGGATGGCCCGATACTTTGACAAACACATTCGGGTGAAGCACTTCCAGAAAGGGGACTTGGTCTTGAAGAAGGTCGATGCAGCGGGGAGAGGGGCCGCGGTTGGCAAACTCAACCCTAACTGGGAGGGGCCATATATTGTAAGTGAAGTGCTCAAGCTGGGAGGGTACCACATCCGGGATGTGGAAGGGGTACCCCTCGACCGTGTCAGGAGTGGGGATGACTTAAAACGATTTTATCCTTAAAAGATTTCCTACTCTAAACCCTTTATTGATTTGTCTATTGCATACTGATAGTATCTAGTCATGCTAATAGATGTGCAAGTCCATGGCGCTGGATTGCCCCGGATGATCCCGCTGCCGGGCTCTCACTAGCCGGTGGGTCAGGTCGATCTCGCGGAGAGGCTGGCGAGATGTACAAGTCCTGGTGTTGGATTGCCCCGGATGATCCCGCTGCCGGGCTCTCACTAGCCGGTGGGTCAGGTCGATCTCGCGGAGAGGATGGCGAGATGTGCAAGTCCTAGTGCTGGATTGCCCCGGATGATCCCGCTGTCGGGCTCTCACTAGCCGGTGGGTTAGGTCGATCTCGCGGAGAGGCTGGTGAGATGTGCAAGTCCTGGTTCTGGATTGCCCCGGATGATCCCGCTGCCGGGCTCTCACTAGCCGGTGGGTCAGGTCGATCTCGCGGAGAGGCTGGCGAGATGTGCAAGTCCTGGTGCTGGATTGCCCCGGATTATCCCGCTGCCGGGCTCTCACTAGCCAGTGGGTCAGGTCGATCTCACGGAGAGGCTGGCGAGATGTGCAAGTCCTGGTGCTGGATTGCCCCGGATGATCCCGCTGCCGGGCTCTCACTAGCCGGTGGGTCAGGTTGATCTCGTAGAGAGGCTGGCGAGGTGTGCAAGTCCCTGGTGCTGGATGGCCCCGGATGATCCCGCTGCCGGGCTCTCACTAGCCGGTGGGTCAGGTTGATCTCGCGGAGAGGCTGGCGAGATATACAAGTCCTTGACGATGACTGGAATGACGTCTTTGGCTGGCAAATCCTTAGTATCGACCAGGGCCTTCTCGTTAAATAAATAGGGGGCGAGAACCTTATATTCCTATTCTCGGCGGCTAGTGCTCGACAAAATGCGAACCGACCCGTGAGGGTAGGCAAATACCCGTTGAATGATGCGAAAGCCCCGCGTGAGAACCGTTTGTAAAAGGTGATATAGAAAATAGGATTGGTCCTCGCGGGGTCGAGATGGAGAGGATCCTAGAAAATCTACGACAGAAAGGTGGAGGATAAAGGCACCAAGCGAAAGTACTTATCCTATACAGAAGCTATCCAAAGGTATCATTCACGAGAATAAGTGTCGCGAGAACTCTAGAAAATGTGCGAGAACAAGATATAAAGGCGAGAAAAGAAAACATCACAAAATAAAAATGCGAGCACAATAAATGGAGCCAGTGGGCCACAGTGAAGACATTCCTTGTTCATTTACATCATGCGGCGGTCTCGCCAGCCCAAAATAGGTCAAAAATAAAACCAAAACAAAAAGGTCAATCTTCGCGGTCGCTCGCCGACCCCTCGTCCTCATCGCTGCCCTCGACCGGCGGAAGAGGAATGAAGAGCTCGGGGACGATGTCCTCAAGACTCATGGCGTCCGCCTCGGCAGTTAACATGCCGGACTTTTGCATCACCTGAAATATGTATAGCGATGATTCTGAGGCCTCCTGCCGGATCTCCTCGTCTCGCGCTCGCTTCTCTTCCTTTAGGCGATGAGGAGAGGGAGGGACAACCGCGCGAACCAAATCCTTGTTAAGGGCCTTCAACCCTGCAATCTCACCCTCTAGGTCCCGAATTCGAGCGTCCTCCCTCTCGGCGGTCTCGGCATCCTGCACAGGTGAAAAAAATGAGAGCTGAACTTGACGAAGAAATGTGGTTGCGCGATGCGAAGACTCACCACGCCGCCCTCAGAAGACCGCAGTTGGTCCTTCAGCTGAGCATTCTCGGCAAGAACGCCTCGGTAGGCAGTGGCGAGCCCAACATTCTGGCGCTCCAGCTGTAGGCACCGCCTCCCGGTCATGTGAGCGGGCTCGAGGGAGCGCATCTGCGACCTCGTGCTCTCATAGGCGAGGGTGCTCGCCGTCTCGTCCTTGTATGCTCCCACATCCTCGCGGCCATATAGGCCAAAGGAAAGGGAGAAGGCGTGACCGCTGACGGTGGACTTCTCCACCCAGGAGGGGAGGATGGTGGAGACCTCGGCCTTGTTGTCCTCCGGCCTCCAGCACAGCAGGAGTTCACCCGAGTCGTCGCGATGCCTCTGACCCAGGCCGAAGTTAAAGTGATTGACGGGGATTGGTGGGTCGGAGGTCTTTATGACCTCCTCGCTTTGCTCGTCGGCCTCCTGCCCATCTGATAGGATGGTGAGGTCAACCTTGTCGAACTCTGGCTCGGCATGGCCCTTGCCTTTCTCGGAGGGGTGCGAACCCTGACTCTTCCTCTGCTTCTTCTTCGAGGGAGATTTGGAAGGTTGGCCGTGGCTGCTGGAGGCCTCAGGCCTCTTGCGAGAGGACATCGGAGTAGGGGTGACGGTCTCGCAGCAGGCCTCAGTGCCCATGGTCGCGAGATCGAAGGCGGAGGAGGGTTTTCTGCTGCTCAAGTAGGGGGGGTTAAATGGTAGATCTCGCAGCCCTGAAAGGGTAGATGATCAATCTTCGGATAGGGTCACGAGTGGAAAGTAGCGAGCGAGATTATTACCTTCCCTAGGAGG
Source organism: Dactylorhiza incarnata (assembly GCA_033032865.1). Classification (NCBI taxonomy): domain Eukaryota; kingdom Viridiplantae; phylum Streptophyta; class Magnoliopsida; order Asparagales; family Orchidaceae; genus Dactylorhiza; species Dactylorhiza incarnata. The sequence continues at coordinate 740,644 of JAWHQI010000017.1, read as the reverse complement.
AACTGGAAGCAGCGAGTCGACGTTGCGGCGGAGATGAGCCACCTCGAAGTTCTTCTTGGAGAAGAACTGGTACAAGGTGGCGTCATGGCCTCCGAGGGTCGGCGGCTTGTAGGTGGTCTCGCTGTACTGGATCGGCGAGAATGGAATGTTGCCGAAGTTCCCCTTAACTAAGAGGAACTTCTGGGCCCAGTTGTGGGCCTTGTTCACGGTCTCGACGACCTTGTGTAACACCCCAAAATTCTTAGTTCAGCGAATTAGGCGGAGAGGTGGTGCTGCGCTCAGAATAGGCTGGAAATTTCATAGCAGCTCTTCGCGCACGACCACTATCCCTCTTCGCGCACGACCAGTGATCGTGCGCCAGGGATCGTTCGTTAATTCGCAAGGATTCAGAGTTCTATTGTGGTAAGTGCGCACGATCAGGGGAAGTGCTTGCGCACGACCACTGACCGTGCGCCGATGCTCGTGCACCCTGTTTATTCTGCTCAGCGATTTTGAGCGGAGAAGAAGATCGGGCCGGTCAAACCTATTGGAATCCGATCCGACGGCTAGGATTAGTTGCTGGAGGGTCTTAGGTCTTTGGAGAGGGGTTAATCCCTCATTAATCCAAGGCCTTTCTCTCTCCAAGGTTAGAGAAAGAAGAAGGAGGCAAGGAAGAAGAAGGAGAGATCCCGCCATTGACGGAGCTCCGGAGCTCCGTTTCGCGAGCCGTTTCCAGATCTGGAGAGTGCAGCCCGGTGTGGTCCTATCCCTCCGTGTAAAATCTCAGATCCATGGCTAAGAAGAATGCTCCTAGGGTAACGATTCTTCCTCCCGATATTTGGACTTGTCATTTGTCCTCTCTTTCATTTCTCTATGCTTGCATGAGGAATCCCTTTTACCAAATGGGTGAAGTGTAGGATTTTCCTCAAGTTCTTCGGAACTCCGGGTCGATTGTGTCCGTCCCCGGCATATTTCATTTAGAAATTCGGTAGTGGTGTGGATTTAGGCATTTTGTGTGAAGCATATTCGTGGCCGTGAGCCCGAATCGGTGATGCTTGATTTGCAACGTTGCATTTAGGTTAAACCTAGAATGCGTGCCGGAGAATGACTCCGTGAAATCATCTATAGTATTGCGGGATTTAAGTGTAGGCGTCTTGTGAAGATCCTAACGAAAGCCCCATGCTTTGAGATTGGATGAAGGCAAACCTTCACCTCGAAATTGATGCGGAGAGTATTGTACCTCCCTTGTTGAGTATTTGTGAAGCCTAGATCCTTGTGAAGGGGTTAGGTGCGTAGCTTATAAATTGTGTAGCACTTGAAAGTGCTAAACCCTTATGGGCCGAGGTGAAGCCGTACCTGCGTCGTGCGATAGATCGCGATGATTAGAGCACGGGCAAAGCCAAACCGAACCCGTTTCCATGCAGATCGGTAAGAGGTCCCTACCTTATGTAGCTGTGTGATCATGGGAGAGGTCGTGGAAGGTGATTTACCTAGACCGACCAAAAGCTCTTTTTCCCGCCTAAGGCGATGGCCCTTACGGTGGAGTGTTTTGTGGAATTGATGTTGTTAGCCTCATGCGGTTGTTTAGGCGGTTGTGGGGAACCTTCGGGTGAACCCAACCAACATCATGTGCATACCTAGGTTCCCTCCTTTTTGATGCTCAACCTAGAAGATTGATTGTACTTGAAACCTCACCTTGTGTAGTTGCACTTTCTTTATATTAGTACTTGTGCTAGTATGGCTTGCTTGCAGGGTAGAAGCTCCGCCACCTCGGGAAAGGGATGGGGTCGTTATAATTTGGTCAGCTGTGCTGACCGTTACTTTGTTTGCCACCGCTTGGTGGAATGTTCTTATGCAGGTGTAGGTGAGCCTAGTGGGAAATAGCGGGCGGTGGCCCTTTTGCTGAGTTGGCCCTTGAAGGCCAGCCTCCCTTTTCTGCTTTCTCATGTATTGCCGGCCTGCGTGCCGAAGTATGTTCTGAGTTTTGTACATTGGTGAATGTAAGGCCTTAAGGCTGTAACTCTATTTTATGGTTTCATTCCTATGATAGTGGACAGTTCTAAATGAAATGTTAAATCATTGTGCTTCCGCTAGTGTTTAGTATACTCTGTTGTAGTTCTTTCTGTTTATCACTTGTAACTCCTAGCTAGTGTGGTTTGTATGACGTGGGGTCCCTGCCGGACCTACTGTTATACTATTCGTACTGGCAGGGTGTTACAATTTGGTATCGGACTTAAGGCGACGATCCGTAGTTTAGCGAATTCGGGACGAATTTCTTTTAAGGGGTGGTGTGCACGGGATGTGCATTCACCTAAAACGTCAAAAACTAATAAGAATGTCCACTTAGGAATGGAAAAACATACTTGTTTGCGGAACCTGAGCGTTCCATGATTGTTGTTTGCTATGTTTTCAGTCACTAAATTGTGTCTTACACGATTATAGGTGACTAGGAGTGGTGCGGGGCCGTCTCAACCCCGTAACACTACTGAAAGTAGTGGGTCGGCTGAAGTGCCAGCGACCACTCCTCTTGCTGAGATGATCAGGTTAATCGCAGAAGCTGTCTTCGCGATGATCAATGCTCAACCGCAAAGTCTTGCACAACCTGCTATGCCTATTACAGATGCGGCCCCGGTGATCGAACCTGCAGCGGAACCTGCGGTGGAACCGAGGGTTGAGACCCCTGTGCCAGTGGCTGCAGTGGAACCTGCGGTGGTGCAAAGGGTGGAGCGTCCTGTAGAGCGTGTAGCCATTGCGCGAGCACGTGATCATCAACTGCAACACTTTCTAAGCTTCCACCCTCCAACTTTCTCGGGGATCGGATCCCCAACGGAGGCGGAGGACTGGCTGTCAACGGTTAGAAAAACTTTAAAGGCGACAGCAACAGAAGAAGCTATGATGGTCACTTTAGCCACCTTCCTCCTTAACGGAGAGGCAGAGCGTTGGTGGGCCGAACAGGAAGTGCACAAGTTTGGAGGCAAGGAGATTACCGAGATCACGATAGCGGAGTTCTCAAAGTCATTTCTTCAAAGGTATATTCCTTCTGCCCAACGCATTGCATTGCAGAACCAGTTTCTGAAGTTAACTCAAGGCGACAGCTCGGTGGATGAGTACTTGCACGAGTTCACTAAACTGGGTCGTTGATAAGATAAATTAGACTTCTTCTTCTAGGGTTTATGATTTATAAAAATGCGAAGAAGACTGATGATATTTTCCAAAACTATATTCGATGAAGGCAAGTGTACCTTATCGTATATAATATAGGATATTTTATAAAAATACCAAGGTCGTATTAAACTCGGGTTTGTCGAGTACTTCTACTTCGAGAAAGCGGACTATTATTTTATCGGAGAGAGAGCGGAAAAGAGAACTAAATTGCTACTAAATAAAAGAGAACGAAAATAAAGAAAGAAAATAAAACTTGATTAAAACTCGCTTTGAAATGAAATTAAAAGATAAATACTATCATTCAACTCTAAGCCTTGACCGTGGGGATTCCCGAAGCTCGAACATGCCTCTCTCGAGGTTAATGCCCAACTAAGCTTAGGAAAAATCAACCGGACTCTCGTCCTATAATTGATTACCTAAAACTTGCTTTACGCTGTGAATCTCACTATAGGATTTGACTCCTATCCGGAAGATTTACGTCATCCTCTCTCGAGGGGTGCGTGCAACTCTTTTTATTCTCGAGTGATCGATTCGTACGCACGTCCTCTCGGCTAGCTAGAATACGAAAACAAATACCGAAATTCATAACCGGAATATGAACTCGATATCGTTATATTTCGAGAATAAATCGAAAGAGAGAAGATACGATAATAAGGTGTAGAGATAATTTCAATTCAAAGCTTGCTAAAAATCAAGACTACAAAATAATTGCTAAAGAAAAAAAATTAAAACAAGAAAGAGAGAGAAAGAGGAAGAAAGAGAGTTTGCGAAAATAAAAGAAAGCTTAAATTTTCATTGCCATAAAAGAAAGAGATTACATGAAATAAAATCTACATTACATTGCATGGAATTGAAACTAAGCTAGCTTGCATGAAATAAAATTACAAGGAATGAAAAAAAAGAAATAACAAAATTACATGAAATTAAAGCTAACCCTAAAACATGAAGAAATAAGAAAAACTGTACAAGAACAGCCCAAATGGGCAGGGGGAAGGGACCTGGTTGCTGGAGGGGAACCTCTGAATTTATAGGAAAAATTTCCAGGTTACACGCCCTCGGTCACGGGCGTGACCTAGGGCGTGTAATACTTGTTCTGCACGGCTGCGACATCGGCGTGGGTCTTGCGTGACTGTGTCGCGAAAAATCACATTACACGCCCGTGTAACATTGGTCACGGGCGTGTACCTGGGCGGCTTCATCAATGCGGCGTGGGATTGAGTGCGGCGCTGCAGCGAAAAGCGATCACGCGCGAAAAGTCACGGGCGTGACTCATGGGTCACGGGCGTGACTGGGGTCAACTCCATCAATACGGCGTGGGCTTGAATTCGGCGCAGCAGGGAGCTGGAATCACGCGGGAAGTCACGGGCGTGACTTTTTGGTCACGGGCGTGACTTGGGTCAACTCCTCGACAGCATCTTCACGTCTCATCGGTAGCCAGCTGGGAAGATTCTAAGATTACACGCCCTTGGTCACGGGCGTGACCTGGTATCACGGGCGTGACCTGGGGCGTGACTTGCTATGGACTAGCTCAATCTGCTCGGCAACATTTCTGGACTGATCTTTGTGCTACACGCCCTTGGTCACGGGCGTGACCTAGGGCGTGTACTATGGAATTTGTCCAAAAACACCAGAAAATCTGCAAAACAAAAATACAATTATATTTAGAACTAAAATTATAAAAGAAGTGATTTTTAACTAAAAATATAAATAATATTTACAAAATTATATTAAACTTAACCTAAATACTATAATTAAAATAAGCATAAATCCTACTTATCAAATACCCCCATACTTAAGCTTTTGCTATTCCAGAGCAAAAGTATGAGAAATATTTATAAGACATTTAATAAAATTTTTAATTAAGACTAAAAATTTATTGAATCACAAGTAAGCTAAAAAGAAAATTTAAGGATTGACGAATTAAGTCCTAAATTATGAAATTAAAATAATAAGAGAAAAATATTTAGCCAAGAGTTCTCAAAAATAATTTGAGTAATAAGTAAACAAAATTAAGATTTAAAATTTATAAAAACCATAACTTTGAAAAATCTAAAGGAAAAATGTAACTTACTAAGTATTGCTCTCTCCATAACATAATTTAAATCTAGATCAAAGATATTGGGTTAGGGGGGTTTCATAAAATTTTGGCATAAGAAGAGATCTTTGAATGAAGGTGATGGATTTTCCATTTCACCAAAGTGGTTTTTTTTTTAAGTAAATATTTTTTTTCTCTTCTAACAACAACCCAAAATGTATATGGTTTAGGAGTAATGAATTTTATCCTCTTACTCCATGCCATATAATCTTTTCAAATATTTTGGGTGCATATGTTTTAGGGACTAATGAATTTTATCCTCTTATTCCCATGACATATGATCTTTTAAAATACTTTTTTTTAAGCCATCAAAGGGGTAGGGTAGAGAAAAGACTTCTAGCTTATAAATTAAATTATTTTGAGAGCAAATTTTAGTACTTTAAACTTTCCTAAGATTTTAAAAGCTTGAGGTAGAAATAATTAAAATCTAAAGGTGTTTAAGCAAGATTACTAAAAATTTGTAACTATTTAAAATAAAAGAGAAGAAGTGCTAAAGAAATACCTCTAATCAAATTAAAATCATAAAATATTTCTTAACACTAAATCACTTAAACAAAAATTAGATTTAGCAAACCATGATAGAATAAATGATTAGCAAATAAAAAGTATAAATGCTTATAAATAAACTCAAAATAATTTTGGAAATGACAAAAACCAAAGTAAGGGCTTATTATATTTTTAGGATTTTTTATAAGTTTTTTGTAATAATTTTTTGGAATTTTTTTTTGATATTATCTTTTTTTTTGGAATTTTTAATATTATCTTTTTTATGGAATTTAAGGATAAGAAATAAATACTAAAAATGCTAAACATAAACTAAAAAAAAAACTAATTTTTTTTGTTAATTCTTGGACTTCCCGAGGTCTACCCGATGAAGGGCTCGCAAGGTACTAGAGGCTGTGATGGGAATTCAAGCCCAAGGCGTCCTTTCCGAGAATTTAAATTTTTGATTATCTAATTTTTTTGAATATTTTTGGGTTTTCTAAATTTTTTTGTAAAGGCTAATTTTTCTTTTTGTAAAAGACAACAAAAATGAAATAAACTATTTACAAAACGAAAATAAACTATGTACACAGTAAATATTTTTGGAATTTTGAGATTTTTTAAAATTTTTTTTTTTTTTTTGGAAATTTTCTACGATTTTATAATTTAAAAGAAAGGGAAAATACACCCCCATACTTAAAGTTCAACATTGTCCCCAATGTTGAAAGCTAAGTATGGAGAATAATATAATAGAAAATACAAGAGCATGATTATGAAAGAAAAAGAACAAGGAGAGGAAAAGAAGTACGTCCCTGATGGAGACGGACGACCATCACAATTACCTGCAAAAATTTTCTTTCAAAACCATAAGACAAAACACAAAATCAAAAGAATTAAAACATAAAAGTTACTTATTACTATTTTTTTTTTGATAAAAGTAATAGTGCTTTCTCTTTTCAAAATATCGACAAAATATCCCCGGCAACGGCGCCAAAAACTTGATAAGATAAATTAGACTTCTTCTTCTAGGGTTTATGATTTATAAAAATGCGAAGAAGACTGATGATATTTTCCAAAACTATATTCGATGAAGGCAAGTGTACCTTATCGTATATAATATAGGATATTTTATAAAAATACCAAGGTCGTATTAAACTCGGGTTTGTCGAGTACTTCTACTTCGAGAAAGCGGACTATTATTTTATCGGAGAGAGAGCGGAAAAGAGAACTAAATTACTACTAAATAAAAGAGAACGAAAATAAAGAAAGAAAATAAAACTTGATTAAAACTCGCTTTGAAATGAAATTAAAAGATAAATACTATCATTCAACTCTAAGCCTTGACCGTGGGGATTCCCGAAGCTCGAACATGCCTCTCTCGAGGTTAATGCCCAACTAAGCTTAGGAAAAATCAACCGGACTCTCGTCCTATAATTGATTACCTAAGACTTGCTTTACGCTGTGAATCTCACTATAGGATTTGACTCCTATCCGGAAGATTTACGTCATCCTCTCTCGAGGGGTGCGTGCAACTCTTTTTATTCTCGAGTGATCGATTCGTACGCACGTCCTCTCGGCTAGCTAGAATACGAAAATAAATACCGAAATTCATAACCGGAATATGAACTCGATATCGTTATATTTCGAGAATAAATCGAAAGAGAGAAGATACGATAATAAGGTGTAGAGATAATTTCGATTCAAAGCTTGCTAAAAATCAAGACTACAAAATAATTGCTAAAGAAAAAAAATTAAAACAAGAAAGAGAGAGAAAGAGGAAGAAAGAGAGTTTGCGAAAATAAAAGAAAGCTTAAATTTTCATTGCCATAAAAGAAAGAGATTACATGAAATAAAATCTACATTACATTGCATGGAATTGAAACTAAGCTAGCTTGCATGAAATAAAATTACAAGGAATGAAAAAAAAGAAATAACAAAATTACATGAAATTAAAGCTAACCCTAAAACATGAAGAAATAAGGAAAACTGTACAAGAACAGCCCAAATGGGCAGGGGGAAGGGACCTGGTTGCTGGAGGGGAACCTCTGAATTTATAGGAAAAATTTCCAGGTTACACGCCCTCGGTCACGGGCGTGACCTAGGGCGTGTAATACTTGTTCTGCACGGCTGCGACATCGGCGTGGGTCTTGCGTGACTGTGTCGCGAAAAATCACATTACACGCCCGTGTAACATTGGTCACGGGCGTGTACCTGGGCGGCTTCATCAATGCGGCGTGGGCTTGAGTGCGGCGCTGCAGCGAAAAGCGATCACGCGCGAAAAGTCACGGGCGTGACTGGGGTCAACTCCATCAATACGGCGTGGGCTTGAATTCGGCGCAGCAGGGAGCTGGAATCACGCGGGAAGTCACGGGCGTGACTTTTTGGTCACGGGCGTGACTTGGGTCAACTCCTCGACAGCATCTTCACGTCTCATCGGTAGCAAGCTGGGAAGATTCTATGATTACACGCCCTTGATCACGGGCGTGACCTGGTGTCACGGGCGTGACCTGGGGCGTGACTTGCTGTGGACTAGCTCAATCTGCTCGGCAACATTTATGGACTGATCTTAGTGCTACACGCCCTTGGTCACGGGCGTGACCTAGGGCGCGTACTATGGAATTTGTCCAAAAACACCAGAAAATCTGCAAAACAAAAATACAATTATATTTAGAACTAAAATTATAAAAGAAGTGATTTTTAACTAAAAATATAAATAATATTTACAAAATTATATTAAACTTAACCTAAATACTATAATTAAAATAAGCATAAATCCTACTTATCAGTCGTTATGCGGGGCCTATAATGGAAGATGAAGAGACAAAGACGAACAAGTTCTATGAAGGTCTTCGGGACGAGTTGAGGCTTCTCCTTGCAGGCCCAATGACGTTAGGTTTCCATGTGATGGTCCAAACTGCCAGATCCCTAGAGTTGGACATGAAGAGGGTACAAGCAAAAGCCGTGGCAAAGAAACCTGAGTTTCAAGTGTCGGCCTCTCAGTCCAAGTCAGAGTTCAGAAAGAACAAAAGGAAGTTCAAATCGGCGGAGCAAACTCACTCAAATATTTCGGGAGCAACGACTGTGCGGGGTCCTATCACGTGTTTCACCTGCGGGAAGGTGGGACACAAGGCCGCGGTGTGTCGAAGTGGTCCCCCGAAGGCAGAGAACCGAGCGTTGGACTATGCTCGTGCTGCGGAAAAGGGCAAAGCTGCGGAGTCTTCGGCTTCCCAGCACATTCCGACTCAGCCGAGAGTCTATTCGCTTGGCCAACAAGAAGCCATACGACAAACTGATGTCGTCACAGGTACGAATTAGAAGCTAGCTTTTACAGCTATTTATATAATTCATACTGTTGTACGACTATATGCTTTATTTGTGTACAATTAGGTTTCGTCCTAATTTTCAACTATCCGGCGAGAGCTCTATTTGATACGGGTGCATCGCACTCTTTTCTGTCCGAGGACTTCGTGGTGCGAATCGGAGTGCCGTCTACCTTGGTAGAGGATAGAGTGGAAGTAGTTCTACCCAATGGATCTCGCATGAGTGCGGATAGGAAGAGCCGTGTGAAGGTGCGGATCGGAAATCAGGATTTTGATTTGAAAGCATCGTTATTACTGTTAGCTGAATTCGATGTCATCTTCGGCATGGACTGGCTCTCGGAGCAGCGAGCATGCATAGATTGCAATTCAAAGGAGATCACTCTGGGAAAGAACACCGAAGGAGAAACCACATTTGCCGGTATGCGAGGAGCGAGCAAGACGCTGATGTCTGCTCTCCAAGTGGTTAAGGCGGTGAGAAAAGGGGCCGAGTTGTTCTTCACTTTGTTGGAGGATTCAGAGCCAAAGCCTAGGTTGTGTGATGTCCCAGTTGTAGCGGAGTACGCCGACGTGTTTCCTAACAAACTCCCTGGGGCTCCGCCTCATCGGGAGATTGATTTCTCTATCGAGTTGGTGCCAGATGCCAAACCTGTGGCCCGCTCACCGTTCCGGATAGCGCCAAGGGAACTGGCAGAGCTGAAGGTCCAATTGCAAGAGCTGCTAGAGCAAGGCTACGTACGTCCAAGTTCATCGCCTTGGAGTGCACCGGTCCTCTTTGTGAAAAAGAAGGACGGGAGCTTGCGCCTATGTATTGATTATCGAGAGCTAAACAAGTTGACCGAGAAGAACCGATATCCGATTCCAAGAATCGATGATTTATTCGACCAACTGGTTGGGTCGACGGTATACTCCAAACTGGACCTAAGGTCCGACTATTACCAACTGCGGATAAGGGAATGTGACATTCCAAAGACAGCGTTCAGTACCCGCTTTGGGCACTATGAGTTCACGGTGATGCCGTTCGGTCTGTCTAATGCACCGTCGGTATTCATGGACATAATGAACAGGACGTTCCGAGAGTATTTGGATCAATTTGTGATCGTCTTCATCGATGACATTTTGGTATACTCTCAGTCGAAAGAGGAGCATGTAGGGCATCTGCACGCAGTTCTGAGCACCTTGAGGAGGAGTCAGCTATATGCCAAGTTCTCCAAGTGCGAGTTTTGGCTACCGTCAGTAGCATTCCTTGGTCATGTTGTTAGTGGAGAAGGAATTGCAGTTGATCCGTCGAAGATAGAAGCGATCCGAGCGTGGCCTTTGTTGAAAAACGTAGCGGAAGTCCGAAGTTTCTTAGGACTTGCCGGCTATTATAGGCGCTTTGTGGAAAACTTCTCGAGGATTGCACTCCCTCTCACTAAACTGACTAGGAAAGATCATAAGTTCGTTTGGTCGCCCGAGTGCGCATGAGCTTTTGAAGAGCTGAAGAGCCGTCTGACCACGGCGCCCATTCTATGCTCGCCATGTGGTACGGAAGACTACGAAATTTATAGCGACGCCTCAGGGAGTGGCTTGGGTTGTGTCCTAGTGCAGTTCGGAAAGGTATTGCCTACGGCTCCCGGCAACTGAAGGTTCATGAGAGGAATTACCCGGTCCATGATTTGGAACTAGCGGCCGTGGTATTTGCTCTTAAGCATTGGAGGCATTATTTGTATGGCGTGAAGATCGACATCTTTACCGACCACAAGAGCCACAAGTACCTGCTGGATCAAAGGGAGTTGAATATACGTCAGAGGAGGTGGATGGAGTTCCTTGGGGACTACACCTTCGACATCAAATATACTCCTGGAAAGGGAAATGTAGTTGCGGACGCATTGAGTCGTCGGGCTCCCGCTCAAGAAAATTGGATTTTGATGCATGATGAGCGTCTAATCCGCGAGCTGGAAGAAATGGAGATCATTTGCATTGATAGAAGAGCGTCTACTTCAGCATGCTTGAACTGGACGGAGGTTCAATACAACCTTGCCGACCGAGTTCGACAGGCATTGGAGCTGGAAGAGAGCACGAAACGCTATAAAGCGGAAACCGTTGATGGGTTAAACGCTGATTTCTCCTTCGAAGATGGCCTTATGTGGAAAGAGGGCAGATTGTGCGTCCCAAACATTGGCACTCTACGGGCGGAGTTGATGTACGAGGCTCATCATACCAAGTACTCTATCCACCCGGGGAGCATGAAAATGTACATGGACATGAAGAAACTTTTCTGGTGGCCGGGTATGAAGAAATACATTGCCCTCTACGTGGCCAAGTGTAATACTTGCGCGTTGGTGAAGGCGGAATGTCAACGTCCCGGTGGATTTTTGAAGTCCTTGCCGATTCCAGAGTGGAAGTTTGATGATATCTCGATGGATTTCGTGCACGGATTGCCGAGATCACAACAGGGAAACGACGCCATCTGGGTGATCGTGGACCGATTGACGAAAGTATCGCATTTTATTCCGAACTGGAAGGATGATTCTGTAGAAAAGCTAGCGAAACTCTATGTTGAGAGTATTGTGCGGCTGCACGGTGTCCCTCGTAGCATCATCAGCGATCGTGACGGGCGTTTCACAACGAAAGATTAGAGGCTTATCCATGAACTGTTGGGCACTAAATTGAAGTTCAGCACGACCTTCCACCCGCAAATGGATGGACAGACCGAGAGGACCAACATGACTATGGAGGATATGCCCTGAATGTGCGCTCTAGATTTTGGAAAGAAGTGGGAAGATCATATCTATATGATCGAGTTCGCCTACAATAATAGCTACCAAGCCAGTATACAGATGGCTCCCTTCGAGGCCCTCTATGGTAAGAAGTGTCGTACGCCGTTGTCTTGGGCGGAAACGGGCGATACTAAGCTATTAAAGCGAAAGGACGTTGAGGAAGCAACTTCGATGATCCGATCTATACGTGAAAGGCTATTGATTGCCCAGGATAGGCAAGCCAAATACTACAACGCCAAGCATAGGAACCTAGAGTTCACCGTTGGCGACTGGGTTTACTTGAAGATCAAACCGTTCAAAGGGGTATCAAGGATTCGACGCTTGAAGAAGCTCAGTCCAAGGTACTTGGGACCGTTTGAGATTGTGGAGCGTGTTGGTGATGCGGCTTATCGGCTCGCACTATCTGCAGAGCTGAGCGGTCTACATGACGTGTTTCACATTTCAGTTTTGAGGAAGGCAGTGCAAGAGCCTACTCATATCGTTGCGGTCGGCAAAGTGCCGGTTGATAGTGGGTTGTCGACGAAAGTCAAGCCTTTACGCATCGAAGATACCGAAGTAAAGCAGTTGCGGAACAAGTCCATTAGGATGGTGAAAGTCCGGTGGGACAATTGCGGCCGAGAGGAGCTCTCTTGGGAGAGAGAGCAAACGATGCTTGCGGAGTACCCCGAGCTATTTCTCTCAGGTAATTTATAACTGTAATTCCTGCTATTACTGTTTTCGAAATTTCGGGACGAAATTCTTTTAAGGGGGGTGGAGTTGTAACACCCCAAAATTCTTAGTTCAGAGAATTAGGCGGAGAGGTGGTGCTGCGCTCGAAATAGGCTGGAAATTTCATAGCAGCTCTTCGCGCACGACCACTGTCCCTCTTCGTGCACGACCAGTGATCGTGCGCCAGCGATCATGCGTTAATTCGCAAGGATTCAGAGTTCTGTTGTGCTAAGTGCGCACGATCAGGGGAAGTGCTTGCGCACGACCACTGACCGTGCGCCGATGCTTGTGCGCCCTGTTTATTCTGCTCCGCGATTTTGAGCGGAGAAGAAGATCGGGCCAGTCAAATCTATTGGAATCCGATCCGACGGCTAGGATTAGTTGCTGGAGGGTCTTAGGTCTTTGGAGAGGGGTTAATCCCTCATTAATCCATGGCCTTTCTCTCTCCAAGGTTAGAGAAAGAAGAAGGAGGCAAGGAAGAAGAAGGAGAGATCCCGCCATTGACGGAGCTCCGGAGCTCCGTTTCGCGAGCCGTTTCCAGATCTGGAGAGTGCAGCCCGGTGCGGTCCTATCCCTCCGTGTAAAATCTCAGATCCATGGCTAAGAAGAACGCTCCTAGGGTAACGATTCTTCCTCCCGATATTTGGACTTTTCATTTGTCCTCTCTTTCATTTCTCTATGCTTGCATGAGGAATCCCTTTAACCAAATGGGTGAAGTGTAGGATTTTCCTCAAGTTCTTCGGAACTCCGGGTCGATTGTGTCCATCCCCGGCATATTGCATTTAGAAATCCGGCAGTCGTGTGGATTTAGGCAGTTTGTGTGAAGCCTATTCGTTGCCGTGAGCCCGAATCGGTGATGCTTGATTTGCAACGTTGCATTTAGGTTAAACCTAGAATGCGTGCCAGAGAATGACTCCGTGAAATCATCTATAGTATTGCGAGATTTAAGTGTAGGCGTCTTGTGAAGATCCTAACGAAAGCCCCATGCTTTGAGATTGGATGAAGGCAAACCTTCACCTCGAAATTGATGCGGAGCGTATTGTACCTCCCTTGTTGAGTATTTGTGAAGCCTAGATCCTTGCGAAGGGGTTAGGTGCGTAGCTTATAAATTGTGTAGCACTTGAAAGTGCTAAACCCTTACGGGCCGAGGCGAAGCCGTACCCGCGTCGTGCGATAGATCGCGACGATTAGAGCACGGGCAAAGCCAAACCGAACCCGTTTCCATGCAGATCGGTAAGAGGTCCCTACCTCATGTAGCCGTGTGATCATGGGAGAGGTCGTGGAAGGTGATTTACCTAGACCGACCAAAAGCTCCTTTTCCCGCCTAAGGCGATGGCCCTTACGGTGGAGTGTTTTGTGGAATTGATGTTGTTAGCCTCATGCGGTTGTTTAGGCGGTTGTGGGGAACCTTCGGGTGAACCCAACCAATATCATGTGCATACCTAGGTTCCCTCCTTTTTGATGCTCAACCTAGAAGATTGATTGTGCTTGAAACCTCACCTTGTGTAGTTGCACTTTCTTTATATTAGTACTTGTGCTAGTATGGCTTGCTTGCAGGGTAGAAGCTCCGCCACCCCGGGAAAGGGGTGAGGTCGTTATAATTTGGTCAGCTGTGCTGACCGTTAATTTGTTTGCCACCGCTTGGTGGAATGTTCTTATGCAGGTGCAGGTGAGCCTAGTGGGAAATAATGGGCGGTGGCCCTTTTGCTGAGTTGGCCCTTGAAGGCCAGCCTCCCTTTTCTGCTTTCTCATGTATTGCCGGCCTGCGTGCCGAAGTATGTTCTGAGTTTTGTACATTGGTGAATGTAAGGCCTTAAGGCCGTAACTCTATTTTATGGTTTCATTCCTATGATAGTGGACAGTTGTAAATGAAATGTTAAATCATTGTGCTTCCGCTAGTGTTTAGTATACTCTGTTGTAGTTCTTTCTGTTTATCACCTGTAACTCCTAGCTAGTGTGGTTTGTATGGCGTGGGGTCCCAGTCGGACCTACTGTTATACTATTCGTACTGGAAGGGTGTTACACCTTGGGACCCGACCCCACGAAGTAGGCGGTGCCGTCCTTGTAGGCTCGGAAGGAGAACAGCTTCTGGAACACCGGCAAGCTGAATTCAATGCGCTCCTCGCGCATGTAGCAGGAGAAGGCGACAATGACCGCGACGGCGTTGGGGGTGAGATGGTCGAGGACCACGCCATAATGCTTGAGTACCTGTCGAGCAAGGCTGGGAGAGGTTAGTTAACTGCGGGCGGGAGATTAATCGGCGAAAAGAAAATAGTTGAGGCAGAGGTACCTGGCGGACCTCCGGCCACAGAGGCAGCCGCAGGCCGACCGCGAAGTGGGCCATGGGGAGGGCTAGCTCGTCGGGGTAGAGAGTGTTGATCGCGTCGTCCTCGCCAGGACAACGCGACATGAACCCGGCAGGGACGAAGGCGGAGATTGCTTTGAGATACTCCTCCTTGGTCAGGTTATGGTGATAGAAGGTGTGGTCTGCGAAAGCCCAGGCGCATTTCCGGTGACCCTCCGCCTCGGCAGCTTCGGAAACCATCTTTGGAGAGACCTGCAGAGTAGACGAAAGTGCGAGAAGGGGGAATGGAGCGAGAGCTCCAGAGCAGAGAAGGAAGAAAGTTGGAGATAAATGCGGTAGGTGGCTCGTAGTTATGAGACCCTATTTATAGAAAAACAAAAGAGGCGGGAAGAAGTCCAAGCGCCGCGGGGTGCGAGTGGTCAGGCTATCACATCAGTATCACTGGCGAGAGTTAATGTCACTCCGCGAAATTGCGAGCGAGCGAGAATGACCTGCGAGGTTAGTACCGACAAATTTTCGGCAGAACATCAGACATTCACCAAGATAATAGCATTCCCAAACAAGGAGCGAGCGAGAATCAATAAATAAAGTCAATCGTCGCTCGACTAGCGAGAGTTCATAGCGAGTAAAAGTATGCGAACGCAATTGTCCGCCCTAAGAAATAATAATACAATGTTTTTGAAAGAAAGGAGGATCGCGAGGCTAATGTGGGAGCCATTTCCACCTGCCACCCCCTCGCGGTCCGGACCTCGGTGGCATTCTCGGATTGTAATATTCGAGGGCGGAGCGAGCTGCCCTATCCGTCAAGAAGGCGTAGTATCTCATCTACGCGATGTACACCTCTGGCGAGGAAGCCCCCTCAACGTGATCTCGGGGTATCGCGGCTCGAAGTCTCGCGCATTCGTCTCTCAGAGCAGCATTGCTGGCCTCGGCCGCCTCCCTATCCCGCATCGCTTGAAGATTGAGGTCCAGCAGCATTCGCTGTTGTTTCTGAAACAGCTCAACGGTTCTCTGCTTCATCGCCTCGGGGTCTCGCGAATCTCCTAGGAATTCTTCCAACTGCTCCGGGAGGGGGGACAACTCTTCATCCCCGTAGTCGGAATCAGTGTGAGGAGATTCAGAGGTCCCTGCGAGAGACCATAAGAAAGTTTAGCATCAAAAGGGGAAGATTGCAAATGTCGCGAAGGAATAAAACCTTACTTGGAGGAAGGCTCGAAGGGTCTAGCCGACCCTCGAAGACGTGGCCATAGGGAGGCAATAATGACTTACCCAGGCCAAGACGATAGGTCTTGTCGTTGACAGGAGGAATCGTTGGGGGTCGCGAGCCCCCAGAGTCATCGCTCGGCAGAAGATTGAAGCCCGGCGTTTTTAGGGTGGTGTCGAGGATGACGGGGGACACGGGTAGCGAGCCCTGGCGGGTCGTTGTCTTCACGGGAGAGCCTGCGAACGGGGAAAAGGAAGGTAAGTGATCGACAACATGCAGGGAAGCTAGTGAGGGAGGTCGCGTACCGGTAGCCTTCTCAGCAGCGAGGACTGTGTTCATTGGGGAAACATGTGGGGATTCACCTCTGCGCTCGTCGCCACCCTGGTGAGCGTAGCTATCCTACCGGCGGGCGAGACTTAGTAAGATGATTCTAACTGACCCAACTATAGATATTTCATACCTTCTCGCCGGGCTGATTGACGGGGGAAGACTCCAGTATGACGGACTCATTCCTGGCTCGGCAGACCGCCTTCGACTTTTTGGTTTTTGGCACCGGAGGGGGAGGCGGGCGCTTCATCCAAGCGGGGGCTTTTGCCATGGAAGTCATCCCGCTGGCCTTGGAGGCCTTTAGCCGATCCTCAAAATCTTTGGGCAGTGACATCAGCAACCGCTACAGTAAAGAGAGAGAAAAGGAGGGTAAAATAGTGGCGCGCGCCGCTGGGGAAGGAGGAGACGTATATATAGCCCTCCGGTGGGCCCCACTAAAGATTCTTGACATCTCACCACCAAGCTAGCAAATACCGGGGGTTGGACGTTTCTTCGCGAGCCTAGGTAGCCTCGTGAAGAGCGGGGATTGTGTACAACCCCGATATTCGCCAGGACGGGAGATAGACGGGAAAAGACCAAACGATCAAGGTTCCCTCAAAAAAGGGGCAGGCGAGACGGGTGCTCGCCGACGGCATGCTGGTAGGAGGGCGAGATGAGTACTCGTCGAGCACCCGCGAGATGACCTATACTCGGCGACATGGAGGTTTGCGAGGTCGGACCCCGGCATGCACCCTCCAAAAGGGGGACTCGCTGACTGGCGAGCGACGTACGTGAGGAGGCCAGCGAGAGCTCTCGCGAGTACTGTCCTCGCAGACCCTTTGCCCCTAGGCCCATGAGAGAAATTATCCTTTTACCCTCGTGGCCTGCCAATAGCCACTCCGAACAGCGGAGATTGGCTATCAGCAGACCAAGTTTGGGGTGCGTATAGTAAAATCGAGAGGCGGAATCCTGCTATTTGCAGGCCAGATCAGAAAATCTATAAATAAGATCCAAAGGGCACCTTTGGAGAGCTGTTCTTCCTCTTGGAGCTTCTCTCTCCTCAGGCCTTCCTTGGTTAGCCCCCTTTGAGCTCTCCAAGGTGCCCGGGCTTCAGCTTTTGGCTTGGGAGGGGAAGCGCTCTAAAGATCTTCCGGGTGTGTGGTGGGTCCTCCTAGCTGAGCCTAAGGATCAATGTCCAATTCCGAGGCTTCGGTTTGATCTCTCGCGAGATTAGTAAGTGTCAGTCGCCCCCCAACCCGTTGGGGGCCCCGAACTCCACCGAGACCATTTATTGGTTTCAACAACGTCGAAAATGGCCTCCCGTCGACCCCCTTAGTCGCGTAAATTTTTCTTAGTCGCGAGAGTAGAATGGAAGGAAGGAAGGAGTTGCACAGCCGGGGAACTGCAATGGCCCGGGTCGCCGACCTTCGGAGGAGAAGGGTAAAGGTTCTATGCTGGAGGAGGCGGAACAAGGCCTGATTTTGCAGTTGGAGAACGACCAGGGTTTCTATTCGGCAAGGAAGGACGAGAGGCGCGGGATTTGGCCGCGTAAAATGAAATATTTCGAAAACACGTGGGGCCCTGTTCGGTTCAATGACGCCTATTTATCTCGCGCACCTATTTCTAGGTGAGAGATACCCACCTAAATTTTTTTCTTAATTAATGTAAACTCATCCTCAATGAGCCTCGAATGGTTTGAGACTTGTATTTCCTACAAATTTTAGACGTGGGCATAAGGACCGGCGGGCCCAGGCTGGGCCCGGGCATGCCGGGCCCAGACCTTTTTGAAAAAGGTCGGCCTGATTTTTGCCAGGCCCAGGCCGGGCTAAGGCCTCCTCCTGAGGTGGAGGCTTTGCAGGCAGGGCCAGGCCCAGGCCGGGCCTGGGTCTGGCCCGGCATATTAAAAAAGTTAATTTTTTTAAAAAAATTAATTCTATAATTTAAGAAAAAAATTATTGACAAAATATTAATTACAAAAATTTAATTCTATACGAATACGAAAAAAATTATTGTACTCACAAAATGATAAAAGAAAAAATTTACTATTAATAAAAATATTAATTATAAAAATATTCGACAATAAAATTTAATTATCATACCTTTGTTAATTATGGACAAAATATACGAATACAAATATTTGTACTTTAAAAAAACTAGATTAATACAATAGTAGTCTTGACACTTGAGCCCTCGAAAATGACATTCACGCTTGATCTTCTGTGCCCAAATTTTGGCCGCCTAGCTCTTCTTCAACTTCGGATGAGCTATCTTCGATCGATGCGACATGATGTCTCCTCTTCATAGCATCCAATTGGTCTTTGTAGCATATGCAAATTTCCAAAGACTCGTCGCTCAGGCGACTCCTTCGGTCGTTCAGAATCCCGTCACTTAGATAAAATGCAGACTCCAAAGCTACAGTACTAGCTTAGATTGTTAGTAAATCTCTAGTCATAAAGGTCATAACAAGATATATATTAATTTTATTTTTCCACCATTATAAAATATCAAAATTTTCTATCTTAATTGAACTCATAAAATCTTGAAATTGTGTTTTCGTATATAATCCCAATTCATTTAAGGTACTCAAAGTTCGTTGTTTTTTCCGGACGGCTAACTCTAAAATCTTGTTTTTTAGATTATCTTTGGTTTTTGGTTTGGTGCTTTCTTCTCTAGGCCGCGATCCATATAACTGATCATAATAATTATACAATTCTGTAAAATCAGTATTAAATTTTGAAACACTTATATTATCAATAAATTTACAGGTTATGGTTAAGTTTAAATTATTGTTTATTTCTTCGAAAAGATTTTCTACGTCATCTCCGTCAATTAAAGGATTTAAGTTGCGGTGCATGAAAACATAGCTGACATTTATTTATAATATTTAAAAAAAATTCCATTATTTGAATTAACGGACGCCACTTTCATATTTTTTATAAGTTTTAAATTTTTCTGTAATTAATACAAAATTGTCGATAACGAGTGAACTGGTAGGATAATAAACGTCAGATAAAATAGTTGTCTATCTATAAAAAAACTTCTAATAATTCCATATAATTTTCAATTACATCCCAATCAGAATTATTCAAATCATGAATTTTGAACATACTATAAAATTCCATTAGTTGTGTTTTTTTGTCGCACTGCTCTTTTTAATATTTTATATATTGAATTTCATCTTATAGACATATCAAATTCAAGTTTTAAAAATTTATGTCATTGAGCAATTACAAATTTTTTAAAATCTTGTTTGCATTTTTAGAAGTATAAATATATTTTAATATAATACAAATTTTATTAATATATGGTTCCATATACGATAAACTATCCTGCACAATTAAATTTAAAACGTGACATACGCAGCGAGTATGAAAAAAATTTCACTTAATATTGGTCTCAGATCACGTTTTAAATAATCGATTGCGACCGTATTATTGCTGGCGTTATCGAAAGAAATACATAAAATTTTATCTTTAATTTTAAATTCACGAATACATTTTGTAATTACGTGATAAATAGCTTGACCAGTATGTGGATATTCGAAATACTCAAAACCGATAATGTGTTTATTTAACTCCAATGAATCAGAATCGATCCAATGACAAGTAATACATATCTACGATACTCCTGCTTTTATATTGCTACTCTGAACGTCACTTGTCAGACTAACTCTACTGTCATGTGTTTTAAAATAATTTATTAAGTACTGTTTCGATTGCATATAAGATTTATATGCATCACGCTTAAGTGTTGATCTACTAACCTACTGATATTTTGGTTGAAGCATATCGTGTATGTATTCAGTCTCGTCCTCGTTGTCGTAGTGCCCGAACGGTAATCCACGTCTAATGACGTTCCTTATTTGGGGCTCTCGTTGACGCATCTGATTATACATCCAGATTTGCCCGCCTGCATAAAATTTGCGCTTGAGTAGCCTCCGGGTGTTGGAACCAATATTTGGCCCAACAAGGAGTTTGGACCCTTGTGAAGGGGGGCAGCAAACACTTACTGATCCCTTAAAGGAACCTGACCGAAGACTTAGAGCGAAAGACATGACCCTTGGCAACAATGTGGAGGCCTCACCACACACCCGAAAGATCTTTTGAGCGCTTCCCCTCCCAAGCCAAGACTGTAGCTGGACACCTTGGAGAGCTGAAGGAGCTAACCAAAGAGTTCCTGAGGAGAAGCAAAGGTCTGGACATCTCTCTCAAGGTGCCCCAAAGGGTCTATTTATAGCCTTTCTGAACTGGTCTGCCAATAGCGGGATTACGTCTTTTGGTCTTGCTATACGCACCCCAAACTGGTCTGCTAACAACCAAACTCCACTATTCTAGAGGGCTATTGACAGTCCACCAGGGGTATCATGGTAAATTCACCTGCAGACCCATGCTGGGCGAGTGGCTCATGAAGACGCCACTCTCTAGCCTCCTCGCGAGCTGAACTCGCGAGACCTTCTCTCGCGAGTAGGGGCGAACCCCCACTCGCCTCGCCCGACTGGCATTGTGAACCCTCCCTTGACTCGCTCTGGCTAAATACACCACCGAGCGGTTCACTACAACTCGCTGAACCGTCCTCGCTTGCTGCTCGCGAGCGAGATCTATGGTCTGCCTCGCCTTACCTTGGCAGGGTACTCACCGCGAATCGGCGAGCACTCCCAGAATTGCCTGTGATTAATTTCTTCGCGAGTCAGTGAACACTGGGTTGTACACAATCTCCACTCTTCACGAGTTTACGCTAAGCTCGTGAAGAAACGTCCAACCCTCCGTGTTCGTCGGGCGAGGATGAGTTGGCACGAATCATTGGTGGGCCCCCTCCCCAGCGCTATAAATACCATCATTCCGGGGTGATGAGGGACCATTTCTTTCCTTCTTTTCCTTCGCTACTCGCGACCGCATTTGCTGAAGATGCCCCTCTCGGAAGAAGCTCAAGCCCGCTTGGCAGCGTCCCGCGTGAGGGGGCAATCTGTCACGAATCAGCTCATCCCCTGGGGCGCCCGATAGGCTCTGCCTCCCCCTACCTTGAAGAGGGCACAGGTGGTGCGGCGACGCTTCAGGATGACTGGGTCCTCCCTTCGGGACATGTTGCATGATCCCGCACTCACCGGACAGGTACTCAGATTCACATGCCTTTTCTCCTCTATCTTTGTGCTGACATTTTAATCCTCAGAGCACGTCTCTGGCAGGAGTCCTTGCGAGCGGGACTCCAGACGATACTCGCCTCCCCTCTCCTTGTGGACATAATTCGGCAGCCGCTGACACGGATGTCATCGACATCAGCCTCTCGTCGCGGCATGGTAAGACTCCGAGAATTGTCCACTTCGCGAATTGCAAAACTGACTTTTATCATTCTTGACAGAGAACCTCCTCGCGACTCCCGGGAGGGACGCCACCCCACCGGGTTCGCCGCCACCTCTGAAGTCTCCGCCCCCACCTGGCTCATTGCCTTCACCGGGCTCCAGCCTCCGCCGGGCTCGCAGTCCCCACCGGACGTGTCAATCTCCATCCCCTGGTTCCATTTTATGGGCCATCCGGCTCCTGGGAGCTTGCTTCCTATCGAGTCGGGATTGCAATCCACCTCCACTACGTCCTGGGCCTGGGGAAATCAGTCACGCTGAGGTATTCTGAGTCCTTCCAGGGACAACAGAGCTGCTCCCGCCAAAAACCTGATAAAGCGCCCACGACCTCGTCAGGTTGGTCGGCTGTAATTAACATATAATTTCACGCTCTGTTTGTTAATTCTCTTCTCGCGGGCGTCCAGGAGTCCTCCGCTGTGCTGGAGTTTGGAGAGGAAGAGATGTCACCCCCGCCTTCGCCGGACAAAATTGCTGACTTCCTCGATGATCCCCTGGACCCTGAAGTGATAAAGTGGTGAGTTGCTGACGTGATCTAGAAGCAGGGGATCATTCTGCGAGAGCTGTACGACCAGGCGTGCGGGGAAAGAGCGGCCTGCGAGGAGCGGTTCGCCGTGATTGAGGAGGAAATAGCCTGAGTTCTCGCCGAGCTGCAGACTGACGTCCGCCATGAGGACACCTCTCCTGGGGTGCACCTCTCGCGGACGGAGGATCAAGTCCGGCTGCTGCAGCGCGAGCTCCATGCAATCTTCGCGAATCACTATCTGCGCGTAACGCCGCGTTCGGGGGTGCGAGGGCGAGGTCAGTGGAGGTGGATCCGCTATTGATCTCCCTCGCACTCGCCTGACGAACTCACAGAATAACAACTGTTTATTATTTCTTTTATTTTCTACGACATCCCGCAAACCATGATATCAATTTGATGCCTCCCGAGTAATCGCGGGATTTTTCCTTTTTTTCTTTTACTCGCTATTCGCTATTGTTGTCTATATTGTGCATATTAATCCTTTTATTCGACGTCTTTCTCTCGCGGCTTGCCTGGGACTTGCTTCACCTGACAGTGATTCGTCCCCGCCGCATCGCTGTGAATTCTCTGTGAGTGGGCGGGTTTAAGTAGCGATGCACGTCGTGACGGGATTCGGCTATCCGCACCCCTGACGCCTCGATTCCTCCCTACCGCCTTTAGTTTCTTTATAAATAGGCCTATCATCAATAGTCAACCACCGCTTTCAATTCTCAACCTCTCGCTTTCTTTCTCGCGAGCTCTCGCCTTCTCGTACTCGCACTCGCTTTTTTCTTAGCAGCCATGGGTGGTGATGGCGATACGGAAGGCCGGGCTAAGTGTGCGTTCACGTTCTGCGAACATTCATTCTTTGCTTGCTCGCTCACCGAGAGCGATTACCATTCTGTGGTGTCCAACTACATCTCGCCGGCCTTCTCCGCTCGCCATCCGACGAAGACCGAGGCCATCAATGAAATCCACACGGATGAGCTCGCCATCTCCGCAGCCCACTTTGACGTGGACCTGCAACTTCCCCTATGGCCGGAGATCAGCCAGGTATTTGCTCGCTACCCTTCCCCTTTCTCGTCTTCACTTAGGACCTCTTTCTAACTACCTTCCATGAATTCGACAGCTACTAAAATACTACGGTGTGGTCCTGGGCCAGATGACCCCCAACTCTGTCGCAGTCATGGTGGGATTCGTGTGCTACCTGTGAGAAGAGCGCATCGAGTTCAGCTTGTCGGTCTTCCGAAAGTTGTTCTCTTTCCGGGCAAACAAGGATGGGACGGCCTTCTTTGCGAGCCAGCACGCCAAGGTTCATGAGACGATGAACAAGAGCCACTACTGGATGCAAAAGTTTGTGTTTGTCAAGGGGCCTTTCGGCAATGTACCCATCTCTCCCGTTCAGCAGAACGAGCCGACCTACCATCCACCAACGCTTGGCGGTCACGAGGCTGAGCTCTTCCGCTACATGTCAACTAACTTCGAGGTCGGCTACCTCAGAAGGAACGTGGACTCACTAATCCCCGTGCCTCCCGGGGCAGGTTTGACTCGCGTTTGCTTCTTGTCCCGCAATATTCCCATTGATTTTTTCTAACCCACCTTTTATCATTCGCAGGGGAGCGAGATCTTCCGCTCCCCCCCTTACGCGAAGGCTGCACCTATCACCCCGGGCCTGGAGCTCGCTTCCTCCACCGCCGATGTAAGGACCCCCATTTTCAACCAAGGAGATCCTTATGCCCAGGGCGAGCGTCCCACCAAAAGGTTCACGTGTCTGAAGAGGTTCACCCTCTTACCTGACCCATGACCCAATTGGCAGAACATTTGCCCTGTAAGTCTATTGCATCATTACAGAAAAACATTCACAGAGTATAAAAATTTGCGGAAGCAAAACATCACAGTACTTCCCAGCATGATATATATAATAAATCATAAATGAAAACTACGAAGGGTTATATAAAATCTCACAGTAATATTCATCCTAGTCTTATGACGACAAAATATCTAGTCAAAAAGAAATCTCTCATCCTTTCCTCTCCCGAAGTAGTACCCTCACATCCTCATAGATCGTCCGTGCTGGCTCAGGGAACTCCTCGTCATCACGGGAACTCCTCGTCATCCTTTCCTCTCCGTCGGTAGGCGCATCGGTTCCTAAAATGATAACATACAAGAGTACGTTATCCATGACGGACCAAGTAAATCTCACGCTCCTCCCCAGCCCCCTAATGGGCACCAGGGAGAACACCTGCATGGAAAGTTAGCACAATAGCCGAAGTAGATATATATATATATATATATATATCAGGGTTATATAAAAGAAGCAGTAATCCGAAACAATTCGTAAAGGGGGGAAACAACTAAAGTAGTAAATTCACCCGCCATCGTATAACCCTTCCTAACGGTGGTTATACGATGTCGGACCAAGGTGAGAGCATAAGTAATGTATATATATGATTTGATGGCATGTATGGTTGTCCTCCCTATCAATCAAATGATGTGTCTCAATCACATTCCCCTATGTCGACATAGTGACCTGTTAAGAGAAGGAGCTCACTTCTCAGGCCTCACCGCCGTGGCCAGACGGTGACAGTTGGTCGGTCGCTCCCACTTCTAGGTTATGGATACACACCAACTTCTTAGGTCTTCGTACCTCTATGAAGAATAGGTACTCTCGGTGGGAACACATCCTCACCTCGTGCGGAGATCCTCTCGGCACATAACAAAATAGGTGTGAGATGGACCTGTGTGGAAGGGGTAGCTAGCCCCCAGTCCTCTTCACTACCAGAAACGAAAGAGTTCGTCGTCACAACTTCTCCCATAGTGTATATTATGGGAAGCCGACGAACCCACCACCTTGGTAACCATGCACCCTCCCATGCCCTTATGCACAAAGTGATGAATGAAACAATTATATATATCAATATTCAAACTTGAGCAATTCTTTATGATGCACATCATAATCCAAAATCATGTGGCTGGATTTTATTATGGAGGTAAACAAGCAATTCAAATAGCATTATGGAGAGCTACATTTAAATTACTTAAAAGCTTCAAATAAGGAAGTACTGGAGATGAAAGTTGTAGTGAGTATGTTTAACTACAATATCATATCTCACATGCCTTGTCTAAAACATACTTTAAGTTCTCCAAACTGAGGGTTGAAGTTTGCATAAAATAACAGTTTCTAGACAAGCAGAGTTCTAAAATTTAGATTGCACTATTAGGGCCTACATTTAAATTACTCAGAGGGTTCAGATCAGTAAGTACCAAACATTAAAGTTGTAGTAATTATATTTAGCTGCAATATTATCTATCAAATGCTTTGTCTAAAACAGACCCTAAGGTCTCCAAAATGATGAGTTGAAGTTCACTAAAAATAATGTTTACAAGCCAAAACAGTAAAATAGAACCATTTTGAAATGCTTGAGGCCAAATTTAATTTATATGGAGATTTCAAATAAGAAACATTAAAACATGAAAGTTGTTTATAAAATATCCCTGAATAATAGAGTGCCTCACATGCATTCCCTAAATCATAATCTAAGGTCTCCAAAACAGGGGTTGAAGATTGCCAAAAATATCTATTTCAGATCTGAACAGAATTCTGGATTGTCAAAACGATTAAATATACTTTTCGGGTGTAAAAATAAATTAGCTATGTGATTCAAACAAGAAGTTTCATAACTTGAAAGTTGTAGTATGGATAAAGATCTACAATGTTCTGTCTCACAAAGATTTTTTTCCAGATCGGTATGTAAGATAATTAAAAATCCATTTAAAGAACGAAGAATATTTCCAAAAACTGGCCAAATTGCTGGCTAAGGAAATAAACCCATGCACACGGATCTTGGCACAGATCCGATGGTGCCAGGTCAGTTGGACCAGATTAAGTCCAACCAGCATTGCGGGGGATCCCGTCATCTTCTACATGCAAAATGCCATGCTTGCGTAGCTTTTATGGGGCATCTCCAAACCGGTCGGAAGTCCTTTTTCTCCGACCACCACCTCCATTAGGCGCGCCCGAGGAGGGAGCTCCGGTGGGGGAAGGTTTGCCAGCGGCTGGCCGCCGCCGGCGGTGGCCGGAAAATATTATTATTTTTTGTTTCATTTTTTTTGTTCCGGTTGGAAGGAGGAGGCCACCAGAGCGGTTTCCGACGAGTCTCCTCCCCTCAAGGGCCTTGAGGGAAGATCGAGGAGACCCTCCCTCCCCTTCACATGTCCCATGCAAGGCCGAAGCCCACGGTCGTGGCGGAGATTGAAGCGGGTGGTCCGAGGCTTCCAAGGCCGGGACCGTCGTCTACAGTGATCGGAGACGGCGGAGGTCGACGAGAAAAGATCTAAGGGCAGGGAGGAGTCGGAGGAACTTACATTCGTGCCGTTTAGGCAAGGGAATCATCGCGTGGCCATTGATAGTGGTGGAGTTCACCGGAGTTCGTGGAGGAGGCTCGCCGGAAGGTCACCGGGGCTTGGTTTCTTGCTGGTTGGGGAGGTAGGGTGTAGGAAAATGAATTCCTAAGGTGGAGGGGGTTTATATAGAAATGAGGGTTGTTTTTAGTGTTTGGGGAGGATTTAAGGCCTCCTCCCTTGGTGAATCTGCCCCCTCTTCACATTCCAGCCAGCCAAGTCCTTCCCAAGGCATTGGGAGTGGATGGGAATTAATTCTCATGGCTGCATATTAATGGTATTGATGAGGGGGGGGGGTTTAAATTCATTAATGAGGCTTAAAAAAATGAAATATTTCATTGATTAAATTTTATTTTTAATTCAAATAATTATGGCAGCATACTTATGCCATTCACGATTTCTATAAAAGAAAATTTATAATTTTTTTGATATCGTTTTCTATCTATTTTATTTATTTGGTGTTTTAAATATAGTCTAAGTGTGTCCGGGTAGCTAGAACTTAGGAAAAATTTCAAGTTTCTGTGTTCGACGAACTTCAATCTGCGTTCGATGAAATCCATTCTGCGTTCGACGAACGTCATGCTTCAGTTCGACGAACTTGTTCTTCAGCTCGACGAATTTTGTTTTCCAGCCAGTTCAGCAGATTTTATCTTCAGTTCGACGAACTCCAGTTTTAGATCGACGAACTCAGCTCTGTGTTCGATGTATAAGTAACAAGATGTTCAGTTCGATGAAATCCGTTCTGCGTTCGATGAACGTCATGCTTCAGTTCGACGAACTTGCTCTCCAGCTCGACGATTTCAGTTCTCCAGTCAGTTCAACAGATTTTATCTTCAGTTCAATGAAATCCGTTCTGCGTTCGACGAATTAATTCAGTTCGACGAACTCCAGCTTTCAGTTCGTCGAACTCAGCTTTGTGTTCAACGAGTTAATTCAGTTCGACGAACTCAGCTTTCAGTTCGACGAACTCAGCTTTCAGTTCGACGAACTCAGCTTTCAGTTCGACGAACTCAGCTTTCAGTTCGACGAACTCAGCTTTGTTTTCGACGAATTAATTCAATTCGATGAACTCCAGCTTTCAGTTCGTCAAACTCAGCTTTGTGTTCAACGAGTTAATTCAGTTCGACAAACTTAGCTCTCAGTTCGATGAACTCAGCTTTCAGTTCGACGAATTTTCTTCTCCAGCTTGAAAATTATCAATCTTCTCTGAACTCAGACCGACTATTCAGCAACGGATCTATTCAATACTTACTCATTTATCTGATAGGTCAAGATTTGATCTTTCCTTTTAATACTCTAGTCGGCAATTTGATCGAGTTGGATAATTTGGTGTGTGTCTGCACTAATTAGGGTAATTTGAATTTTGTGCGATTCATGTTGATCAAATTTACGAGTTTGTGTCATAATGGGTCAATTTGATTCGTTTAGAGTATTTGTGCACTTTTTCGGTATTATTTGGCCTTACCTAGACCTAATAGGTCAATTCATGCACCTAGGAGGGATCTATCGTGTGTATAAGTCAGAAATCATTCATGTAGCCCAGTGGGTGAATTGAGTGACTCATTGGGTCAACAACACCCAATAGGGTGTCAACCCACCATTTGGGTGTCAATGAAGCCCACAAGACCCTAGCGGTCCAATTAATCACGAAGGGGCCTAGAAATTCAAAATTGGGATGTTACAAATCCAAAAATTCAAACAAAATTTTCTTCCTCAAAAATTTGATTGGGTCATAGTATTTTCAAAATTGAGCAAAATTAATATGCTTAAAATTAGAAGTCCAAGAAGATTTGGGTGTTACCTGACGTAAAAAGGTCGGGGTAAAGTTCTCGCATCTGGTCCTCGGGTTCCCATGTAGATTCCTCAGTCCCGCAGTTGTCCCATAGAACTCGGACAAGGAGGACTCTCTTTCGCCGCAGGACCTTAGTCTCGGTATCCATGATCTTCAGCGGCTTGAGGGTTACAGATCGATCGGGTTCTACTAGTTCGGGGGTCTCCTGAATGACGTGTTCAGGGCGTAGTAGTGCACGTCTCAATGAAGAGATGTGGAATACATCATGCAACCCCTGAAGCTCTGGGGGTAGCTCCAGCCTGTACGTCACTTCACCGATCTTCTAGCAGCCAAGAGTATATTAAAGTATTTCAAGGCGACCTCGGATAAGGGTCTTCTTTACAGGAGGGATGCGGGATTCGAGGTGCATGGATACATGGACGCTGATTACGGGGGAGATTCGAATGATCGGAAGTCGACATCTGGATACGTCTTCATGGCGGGCCCCACGGCTATATCATGGTGCAGCAAGAAGCAGGATTTCGTGTCGGTCTCAACCACGGAAGGGGAATACAAGGCTTCGGCCTTGGCAGCTCAGGAAGCCATCTGGCTTAGGAGGTTGGTTGGAGACGTCCATAAGGAGGTTCAGGGTCCGACTCTGCTCCGCGGTGACAACGAGAGTGCTCTCAAACTGGTTACTAATCCAGTTTGTCACGCGAGGACCAAGCATATCGAGATCGAGCATCATTTCATTCGTGAGAAGGTGCTGGAGGGGTCTCTTTCGGTCGAGCATGTTCGGAGTCAGGACAACATTGCTGAAATCTTCACAAAGGCGCTGGCGAAGGGGCCGTTTACTCGGCTAAGGAGTTTACTTGGACTGGTTTCAACTTCCCAATTCAAGGGGGAGTGTTGAAAAAGTTGAAGTGGGAGGTTTTTGGAAGTTGGCGGTCTGGGGGGAGACCGCGCAGTTTGATCTAACCGCACGGTCTTGCGGTCTCCTCTGGCGGTTTGACCTCTTTGGTCTAGCCGTGGGCTTCTCGGTGTGATCGCCAGTCTTCTGTCCAAGGGTGCCGAGGTGAGGCCGTGCGGTTTGGTTGTCTGACCGCATGGCGGAGTAGGTTTCTACCTGGTAAGGAAGGCGCGCGGTCTGGTTCTTATGACCGCATGGTGCGGGTAGCCTATCTGGAGGCTGTCCGGGTTCTTTGTGGTGCGCGCGGACTAAGGTCGTCTTAGTCGCGCGGTCTCCGAGTTGTGTTCGCATGGCTGGTCCTTCGGCGATCAGCTGGCATATGCGGTCACAGGTGTTTGATCGACTTGGCGGGCTGTGCCCTAGTCGGTCTGGTGTGTTCGCAGTCTCTGGAGGAGGTCGGGTGGCGAACACAGGTGGTGAGCGACATGACCGGGCGAGTTGTCATGGTCGTGCGGCTTCTGTTGAAGTCGGCGAGCTCACTAAGGAGGAGGTTCTTTTGCTGGTCGCGCGGGTTGACCGGTCTGGTCGCGCGATCAAGGGGTGGTGATCCTATCTCATAGGGTGGTGACTGGATCAGGTCGCCTGCCTATAAATAGGAGCCACTGTACCAGTAAATACATAGCACCAAGTGTAAGCTGAGCTCGTGACCTGTTCTTGCGGTTTGTGTTTTGTAACCGGCCGGTTAGCTGATCGAACTTGTCTTGTGCAGCTTCTGCGGATTGTGATGGCAGCAGCGGTCACCTCCTCTTCTGAAGGTGTTCGGGCGGTCTCGCGGCTTGCAGTGCGGGTTGCTGGAGTTCGGGAGGATCAGTGGAGTTCGGGAGTTCGCGTGGTTCTCAGTTGGTGTTGTCCAAGGCGCAGATCGGCAATTCGGGCGACTTGGTTTTCTAGCCGGGCGGACAGTGAAGTCGGGCGGTTAGGCGGTCTCAGTTTGGCAGACCGCTGGTTCTTTTTTCAGCCGTTTTTCTTCTCCTATTTTGTGTACTGGCGAAATCATGTCTCGCCATGTATACCTCGCCCTGTAAAGAAGATTTTGCTTATCAATAAAGATTGTGTTTGCTTTATGTGCTTCTGGTTGTTTGGCTTGTGAACTCTAAGTTGTATGATTCCTGCTCACTCCATAAAGATTCGAAAAATTTCACATGGTATCAGAGGGAGGTTGGAGTGGATAGAGCAGTGAAGAACTTAGAGTAGTCATCGCCTTTGTGAAGAAGGAACCAGTGGTAAAGCCATGGAAGCGAGGGGTCTTGGAATTGAGATGCTCAACTC
Organism: Dactylorhiza incarnata; assembly: GCA_033032865.1. NCBI lineage: Eukaryota > Viridiplantae > Streptophyta > Magnoliopsida > Asparagales > Orchidaceae > Dactylorhiza > Dactylorhiza incarnata. The sequence goes on along the minus strand of JAWHQI010000017.1, from coordinate 710,054 downwards.
GACTAACTTTAAGAAGTGGAGGTCTTGTATGCAGAGCTATCTTCTGGGTGAGGACCTCTGGGAGGTAGTTGGAGGAGAAAGCACGGAGGAAGTTTTTCTGGTTGGAGATAACCATCATGAGGTGAGGAACTGGAGGCGGCTTAATGACAAAGCAGAGTTCGCCCTGAAGAGGGCAATATCACCTGATTTGTTTGATCACATCTTGGGGTGTGCATCAGCCGTGGAGATCTGGAGAGCCCTGGATGGATTGTTTAACAAAAAGAATGTGGCAAGACTTCAATTCCTGTAGAATGAGCTGGCCAGATCGGCTCAAGGTGACCTTTCTATCTCTACGTTCTTCTTGAAGATGAAGAACTTGTGCGCCGAGATTTCAGCGCTGGATCCTGATGAGCCAATTTCTGAGGCGAAGCTGAAGAGGCACATCATCCGTGGCTTGCGGAAGGAATATGTTGCCTTTGTGACGTCGGTGCAGGGTTGGGCAAATCAGCCGTCTCTGCTGGAGCTGGAAAATCTGCTTGCTCCGCAGGAGAGTCTAGCAAGGCAGATGGCGGGGGTGTCAGTGTATGGGGGAGATGGCGAAGTCTCTTCACGGGAAAGAAGAAGAAGTGGGATAAGAAGAAGACCGCTGGAGGAGGCAATGGGCCTTCAACTTCTGTACAACAGGAGAGGGGCTATGCTCCTAAGGCTGAAGGGAGGAAGAAGGGAGAAGGTCCCCAGTGCTTCAGGTGCGGAAAGGTTGGTCACATCAGGGAGGATTGCCGGGTGAATCTTCAGCCGGGGTATGCTGCTGCAAGAAAGGGAGAAGCTGAAGTCAGACAGACTGATGGAGGATGGGGAGGAGCCTTCTCGGCTTCTGTTGGAGCTGAGGCTCCTATCAACTATCAGGAGGACTGGAGTTTTCATGGTGGAAGCTAATTTCATCCCAAACTTCTTGATAAGCTCTCTAGTGTACTTGGTCTGAGAAATGAATATACCTTCATCAGACTGTTTTACTTGGAGGCCTAAAAAGTAGTTGAGCTCTCCCATACTGCTCATCTCAAACTCCCCCTGCATTAGGTTGGCAAACCTTTTGCAGAGGTTGTCATCAGTAGACCCAAATATTATGTCATCAACATATATTTGGACTTGGAGACACTTGCCCCTTGTTTCCCTAAGAAACAATGTGCTATCTATCTTTCCCCTCAAGAACTTGTTCTTGATGAGAAAGCTAGACAATGTCTCATACCAAGCCCTGGGGGCTTGCTTAAGACCATAAAGAGCTTTCCTAAGTAAGTAAACATGACTAGAGAGGGTAGGATGTACAAAACCTGATGGTTGCTCAACATATACCTCTTCCTTCAAGTCACCATTGAGGAAGGCTGATTTGACATCCATTTAATACACTTTGAACCCCTTGTGGGCAGCATAGGCAAGGAATAACCTAATTGCTTCCAACCTTGCAACAGGGGCAAAGATTTGATCAAAGTCTATCCCTTTTTTCCTGTCTAATCCCTTGGCTACCAGCCTTGCCTTGTTCTTTATGACTGTGTCATTTTCATCTAACTTGTTCCTATAAATCCATTTGGAACCTATGATATTGTGTCCTTGAGGTTTTGGCACCAATTTCCATACCTTGCATCTCTTGAATTGTAGAAGTTATTCTTGCATAGCTTGAATCCAAAAGGTGTCTTGGTTGGCTTCTTCAAACTTCTTGGGCTCCATATGTGATAGGAAGCTCAAGAATAGGGCTTCATTATGAGCCCTGCTTCTGGTTAATACACCTTGATTCTAATCTCCAATTATTTGTTCTCTTGGATGATCCCTTAGATGTCTTACAGCTGTAGGCAGTCTGTTCTAAGCTTGCTATGTTATTTCTACTGGTTCAGCAGTGTCTTCATCAGCATTGGCTTCTTCCTCTTCAGGGATGACAGCATCAGAATAAGCTTTGTTGTTGTTGGGTGTGTTTTGTATAGACATCCTTTCCAAATCATGTTCATTTCCTGTCAAGACAGAAGATCTAGACCAACCCTTATATATTAGGTTGGTCTCATCAAATACTACATGCATAGATTCCTCTACAACATGAGTTTTCTTGCTATACACTCTATAAGCTCTACTATGTGAGTTATAGCCAACAAGAATACCCACATTGCATTTCTCTGCAAACTTTGTTAATTGAGATTTTCCATTATTTTGAATGTAGCATTTGGAGTCAAAGATTCTAAAGTATGGAATTGTAGATTGTTTGCCTTTCAGAATCTCATAGGGAGTTACTCCATGAACCTTATTGATGGAAGCTCTATTGAGAACATGACATGCAGTATTTACTACCTCAGCCCAGAAGTATTCTGTGAGTGAGGAGTCACTAAGTAGTGTTCTCCCAGCTTCTATCAAGGTCCTATTCCTCCTCTCAGCCACACCATTTTGTTGTGGAGTCCTTGGGGAGGAGAACTCTTGGGTGATACCATATTCTTGACAAAACCTTGTCATAGCTTCAGATTGAAATTTTGTGTCATGGTCAGTTCTAGTCCTGACCACAGCACATTGCAAGTCATTCTGAATTGCTTTGACATGAGTTATAAAGATATTTAGAGTATCAGACTTCTTCTTTAGGAAGAATACCCATGTATATTTTGAGTGATCATCAACAATCACCAAAGTATACAACTTCCCACCTAAGCTCTGCATTGGCAAAGGAACAAACAAGTCCATATGCAAGAGATAAAGACATCTTTCAGTGTCTTTGGAGCCAATACTTGTAAAGGTGGCCCTTGTTTGCTTTCCCATTTGGCAAGCATGACAGGGACCACTTTTAATACATTTTATATTAGGGCTATTCCTAACAAGTTTTTTAGAGAATAGTCTATACATTGTCTTGTAGTTAATGTGAGCAAGTCTTTTGTGTCATTGAACACAAAGGGACTCATTCTCATTAGCTACTACACATACAAATGTAAGAGGATTACTACAAATAAAGTCTAAGCAATAAACATTCCCACTCCTAGTGCCTGAGAGAATGGTATCTAAATCTTTAGACTTTTTAATCAAGCACTTGTCATTGTGGAATTCAATGACATATCCTAGATCACATAGTTGACTTATGCTTACTAGGTTGTGTTGCAACCCTTCAACATAAGCTACCCTTGTAATTGAGACTATGCCATTGGAGATCATACCATATCCTTTGGTGATTCCCTTTTCTGACCCCCTAAAGATAACTTTGGGTCCATTCTTCACAGTCTTGTTCCTGTCATGTGCCTTGAGCACCCACTGTCCAATTACCAAATTTGGTTGAGGCTGGTACTTGAGCTAACCTGCAAGAAGAAGTTTAGTTATCCTTAGGAGCCCAAATAGTTTTGGGTCCTTGGTACTTGTTAGCATGATGAAATGACCTTACATTAGCTACACCCTTTGCAGGAAGGCTCATCTTTGCATATGGCACATTAGGATTGTGCCAACAGTCTATGGCAAAGTGTCCTACTTTACCACAGCACCAAAATTCATGAATGTTGTATCTCATCTTCTGAACATTTCTTGAGGGGTGTACAACACAGTCCACATGTTCAGGAGGAGAGACAACAACTTTTCTCTTGTTTCTTTCAGCAAGGATTTGGCTGAAAGTCAATCTGTGGATGGTCTTAGTGGTCTTTGTATTAATGGCATCAGCTTGCTTTGGCTTTTGGGCAATGCAAGTTTTGATGGCATTAGATACAGAGCAATTAGACATGTTCACTGATTTGACAGCAGTCATGTTCTTGGCTGAATCAACCTTAGACGGGCTTGCTTTCTTATTCTTAAATAAAGTGGTCGATGTACCAAATACAAATGGTCCAGGTTGGGCCATTTGAATTTAGTCATGTGGAGCCTTCATAGCACTCAATCCCATACCTTTTCTTCCACTATGGGAGGGTGTGTTTTCCTTCATATAGGTACTCTCATTCTTCCAGTGACCATACATGCTTTCATGTTCATACCTGTTGGAAGGGAGTAATACCTTTTGAAAGGTGGTTTGAGGCTTAGCCTTACCCCTGCTCTTTTCTCCACTCCCTTCTCCCACTTCCATTTTATTGAATCCTAGTCCTCTCCTATTGGATTGAGAAGAGAAGGAGTCAATAATTAGGAGCACAGATTTTGGCTTGGAGAATTGAGCCATTAGGCTTCTTTCTTTCACAAGCTTCTCCTCGAGATACTTGATGACCTTGTTCTTCAGGGATATGGTGTTCAGATGGGTGATAGTTATCCCCTTCAGATGGATAATTTCCATATACATCTGATTCATCTTGGTAGAAGATTCAGTGCATTCTTGTTTTTCCATCTTAAGGGAATCTATCTCTTGGGCTTGCCTCTTGGCTAGCTTTTTGCTCCTTTTCAGAGCTTCCAAGAGAGCATCATACTTGTCAATCAATTGATTGACATCTACCTCAGCTTCTGAATCACTTCCACCAATTGATGAAGGTGCTCCAGATTCTGGGCCAGTCTCATAATCAGAAGAGGATAAGGATTGAATCAATACCTGTTCATTTTCTGAGATGTTCTGACTGTCCTCATCATCAGTGATGGACATGAGGCCTAGCTGAACATTGTCCTCTTCATCCTCCTCTATATCACTATCTAAGTGTGATAGAGGGGCCCTGACTCCAACTTTGGCAGCAGGATAATCTTCATCTTCTTCGGCTGCAAACAGCCCTATGTAGGCTTCTTCTTCATTCTCTGAATCTGAAGTTGAGGATACAGATTCACTCCAGCTTTTTCCCTTCTTTGCTAGGAAGGATTTTTCACCCTTCCTATCCTTTTGGTGATGGTGCTTCTTATCACCTTTCTCCTTTCTTTTGGCTGGACAGTCAGCTATGACATATCCAGGTTTGCTGCAGCAATAGCAAATAATGTTATTTGAAACATGTTTTCTAGATTTGGAATCATACCTGTCACTCTTTGGGTGCTGTCTATCAGGTTCCCTGTGGTCCTTCTTGGAGTGTGATGAAGAGGAGGACTTGTTCGTCCATTGCTTCCTCCTCATCATCTTCTTGAACTGCTTTGAGAAGGCAACAAACTCTTCATCAGAGGAAGAGCTATCTGAGGTGTTGATTTCAGATTTTTCAGATTCAGCACCTCTCCTTGGAGGAGACACCATCCTGCTCTTGCTTTTCTTGGAGCTGTCAGCTTTGAGAGCTACAGATTTCTCCCTTGCCTGAGCCCCTATTTAGGCGTCTTCTTCCTTTCTTGCAGACAGCTGCATCTCATAAGAGAGCAGCTTTCCAAACAGTATATGAGTGTGGGTCTCACCAAGCCTAGCCACTTCCCTGATAGCCCAGATTTTTGTGTCCCAATCCCTTGTTAGAGATCTAAGGAACGTATCATTCAGCTCATAATCAGTGAACACTCTCTCATAGGTTCTCAGCTCATTGACTATTCTGAAGAACCTCTCATAGCACATAGAGATGCTCTCCTAGCTGAGCTGCATGAAGGCTTCATACTCTTGGTTAAGGAGTGACTTTCTATCATCCCTTACTTCAGCTGTCCCTTCCATATATACTACTAATGTGTCCCACATTTCTTTAGCAGTAGTGCAGTGTACCAAGTTTTGAAATGTGGAATCTTTAATAGCATTAACTATGATGTTCTGGGCTCTTTTGTCCATGGTGAACAATGCAAGTTCATCCTTGGTCAAGTCATTGAAGGTCTTGGGCACTCTTCTTGTTGGATCTATGGTGGAGGCAGTTTGAAAAGTGAAAGGCCCTTGCTTTATAGTTATATAGATCCTTGGGTTAGATGCTTCCATAAACAATCTAACCCTTTGCTTCCATATGCCAAAGTTTTCTTTGTTGCATATGGGCAACTTCATGGACCCCTTCTCCTTCTGCAATCCAGAGGAAGCCATTAGATTGATAAGACTATTCCTTTATAGGATCTGGTCAGATAGTTATGTCCTTCTTGACCAACCTCCCTCTGATACCACTTGATAGTTTATGTAGGATGTAGTCTTAAACACCTAGAGGGGGGTGAATAGGTTTCTTTTATTTAGGCTTAGTGTTTTCTGATTTTAGTTTAGTAAATTATCAAGCACACAGAAAACACACAAGCATTTATAGAGGTTCCTCAAGACAGGGTGTCTTGAGTAGTCCTCTTTTCCCCTTCACCTTTCTATCAATGAGTTAGACAAGGCCAACTTCTCCAAACTCAGCTCCAAGAACCTACAACACAGATCCCACGGGATCTATCAGGTTTTCCCAAACCCTACCTCAGGCACAACAGCCCTACCTCAAAAGAATTCACCTCGTACAACTCAGACCACCTCCTGGTCCTACCTCAAGCTGGCCTCTCATCTCTACAACTCAGGCCAATTAGCCTTACACACTCAGGCAATAAAGCCTTACAAACTCAGAACCCATGGGCTCCTACAAATGATACAGAAAGGTTTACAGATTGAAGGAAGAAGAGATCAAGCATGTTCTTCTTCTTCTTAACAGTTGTTATTGCAGACTTGAACCGGAGAGGAGAAGTGCATCCCCAACTTGATTCTTCTTAATCAGCCCTTCAGATGATGGACTTGATCTACTTGCTCTATCTTGAGATGAATAAAGACAAGCAATCTCTTTTCTCCTTGCAGCCTTGCGTGAACTCAGTTCTTGGCTGCTGACAATGGAACAGTATGTTCTTGAGTTTGTGTGCTGGAAGTTAATAGAAAAAGTCCTTTGTTAAACCCTAACTTATTCCTTTTATACATCACTGACCCCCAACGACTCTTAGTTGTTCACCTGACAGGTATGGTAGTGATTGGTGGTCCTCAATATGCATTTCTGCAGTTTGCGCCAAAAGAAGAACCCGCCAGATCACGTTTGAACTGTCTCAGCGGTTGGGCTGAGATGGTCAGCCGTCTCAGCGGTTGCTTTTGTCCCGTCTCAGCGGATCCGCTGAGACAGACAGTTGTCTCAACGGTTTCTTCTATCTGCATGATGAGTACTATTTGTACTCATCTTTTAGCATAATTTTGATGTAATTTTAATATGAATTTATATCAATTATTTGTTTTATCTTATAATAATCATTCCTTTTTATTTCTGTCACTAATATAAGTTTAGTTTATGTTTTGCAGGTTTTCTGGGCACCTTGAGCAAAAATATCAAGTACACGCCCAAGGTCACGGGCGTGACCAAGGGCGTGTCAGCCTAAGATGTGTTCCAGACCTGCTGCCGCTACTTCGGGCCCATTCCGTGAAGATTCGCCAAGTACACGCCCCAGGTCACGGGCGTGACCAAGGGCGTGACATCCAAGTCACGGTCGGGACCACGCCACCAGCATCCAGATCGAGCCGCCGCGTCATTTAAATTTACACGCCCTCAGTCACGGGCGTGACCGAGGGCGTGACCTACAGTCACGGGCGTGACTCGCCCCGCGCTTCTTCCCGCCAGAGTTTCCCGCCAGCAGCACTATTTCAAGATTACACGCCCCAGGTCACGGGCGTGATCTAGGGCGTGACGCGTCCGAAACGCCTGCTTTGAAGCCAGAACGCGCCCTCTCCGCACCAGCATCGATCACGCCCCTTACACGCCCTTGGTCACGGGCGTGACCAAGGGCGTGTAACCTCATTTTTTCAGCTATATAAAGCCAGCTTTTCCAGATGTTTAAAAAACCAGTTTTTAGGATTAGATACTTCGTTTCATGTTTATTTTTCATGTTTTAGTAGTCTTGTAATCCTTCTTCTTGCAAATTGTATTTTCATTTCAATAGTCATAATTCTCAATTTTATAACTTGTACTCTCTTTTGTAATTTAATAAAATAGATCTTTTCTTCTCTCATTCCCTCTCTCTTTTATGATACGCTCTTTTATTTATTTTGATTCCCCAATCTCCATGAGTACCTAAAATCTCTATTGGTACTCGATCGAGATGATCCAAGGAATAATATTGGTTTTGAAGTAATTTAGAATTGCTCTTTCTCTTTTCTAAAAACGCTTAAGATTTATCCTTGATTTTAATGAAATGAGATTATACTTTCGAATTATAATTTTCGTTCTTGTTTTCGTTCTTTAGTTAGCCGAACAAGCTCGTAAGGCGAATCGATCATTCAAGGATAAAAAGAGTAGAATGCAATCCTCGAGAGAGGACGACGTTACCCTTCCGGATTGGAGTAAAAGCCAATAGCGGGATTCACTTCGATAAGGCGAGTTTTAGGGGTTTCGATTCTAGAACGAGAGTTTGATTGATCAACCTAAACTCAGGTGAGCGCATCCTCGAGAGAGGTGCGTTCATAATTCGGGAATCTCCACGGTCAAGGCTATTTTATTAAGAGAATGCGCTTTTATTCTTCGTTCTTATTTTATCTCCAAGGTGATTCAAAGATCGAGTGCTGACCTTTTTACTCGTCATTTAATTTAATCTTATTTTTATTTTCCGTTTGCAAAATCACTCCCAAGTTCTATTTGATAAAATAATAGAGATTTTCTTGAAGTAAGAGTACTCAACCGCCCCGAGTCTAATACGACCTTGTTTCAATAACCTATACTACATTCGATACGGTACACTTGCCGTTATCGTTTGCAAGCATAGTTTTGCCCATCAAGTTTTTGGCGCCGTTGCCGGGGAGACGGTTGATATTCCGAAAAAAGAAATATTTATTAATTTTATCGTTCTCTTTCTTCTCCCCCTTTTCTTTAATTTTATTTTTATATAAAAAAAAAATCTTAAAAAGCGCAATCTAAATTCTCGGAAAGGACGCTTTGGGTTTGAATTCCCATCATAGCCTCTAGTACCTTGCAAACCCTTCACCGGGTAGATCTTGGGAAGTCCGAGACTAATTTAACCCGCTTTTTGAAAAAGAAAATTTATAATAAAAATATTTATAAAATTCCATTCATTTAGGTGAAGGTTGTTTCCTTTTTATTTATTTTAATATGAAAGAATCTGAATTGGCTATTAAGGTTGTCGAGCTTCGAAACCAACTTTATCTCTTACAAGCCGCACGAGAACGCCAATTTAGTTGTCATTATTGTGGTGCGCCTCATCAAAGTGAGGAATGTTATTTGCATTCTTATTCTCAAAATAATTATTATGAAAATAATTATCCTCAATATTATGAAAATAATTTTGATAATAACTACGATCATAATTTTTCATCTTTTAATAGTTTTTCAAACTTTGATGAAAATAATTTTTCAAATTTTAATGAAAATAATCTTTCGGCATTTAATAATTGTTCTTCTAGCTCCGAAGTGAATTATTCCTCATGGCAAGCTCACCCGGATAGTTTACGGAGCAATGAAGAGAAATCTTTAGTTCCGAATTTCTGTTTTTCTTCTTATACACCGCTGTCTTCGTTCTCTAATTTGGGGGAAATTTCGCCAATTCATATAGATACTTCCCCCCCAAAATTTAGAGGAAAATGTCATTTCGTCTAGCGTTTTCTCTAATTTTCACAAGAATAATTTTTCGGCTTCTAATAATTTTTCTTCTATCCCCGAAGTAGATTATTCTTGGTGGCAAGGTCACCCGGATAGTTTACGGGGCGATGAAGATAAATCTTTAGAACCGAATTCTTGTTCTTCTTCTTTTACGCCGCAAGCTTCGTACTCTAATTTTGGGGAATGTCCGCCGATTCAAATAGATACTACCCCCCAAATTTTAGAGGAAAATTTTATTTTTTTCTCCACCTTCGGATGATTTAGTTATGGAGGAACATGTAGTTTCATGTAATCCCATAACTTCTTTTACCGAAGATGAAGAAAAATTACTTTACCAAGAATTTCTTAAAGTTATGGACACCCCGGATGAAATAGAAGAAGAACAAGTTTCTTCCCCTACTTCACCCGGATTTTATTTTCTTTGTCATGAATACTCGTGAATTTCTTCTATCCAACCAAAAATTCATGAAAATTTAGTGTCCGAAAATTTAATTCCGCTTGATAATACACTAGATTTTTCTAAAGAAATAATTATTATAGAAAAGGAACAACCGGAGCTTAATCATTTATTTTCGCAAGTGCCTCCTCCTTGCGAAATATTATCTGACAAGTTTAATTGTGATTCCCTTTATACTAATAATTTCCAGGTTGAAGATGAGCCGTTGCTACACCAATTAATTGATGATCCATATGCCGCCCATCTTTATAAATTCAAATCACCTCAGGTATGTATAGGTGATTTGGATTTACATATTCAAGTTCAAGGACAAAAGAAGAATCACAAGATAAACGGAGGAGTTGCCGTGCGACTGACGCCGGCCCATTCACCCACGCGTGAATTAGGGGAGTTGCCTGTTCACTTCTCTTTCAAATTTCCATTTTCCTAACAATAACCGTCTAGCTTAAAGACGGGAAAAAGAAAGCGCTCTTGGGAGGCACCCCTTGCTTATCTTTAATTTTATGTATTTTCCTTTAAAAAAAAGTTTATTTTTCAAAATTTTCTTCATACTTAGTTTTAAACATTGGGACAATGTTTAATTTTAAGTATGGGGGTGTAGCTTCGCTTTCATTATTTAAAAAAAAATAGTAATAATAATAATAAATAACGCCTAGCCTTGTTGTTTTTAATATTCTAGAAATTTAGTTTGAGGTACGATTATAAGTATTCCTACATTTTTAATTTAGCTAATATTTTATTTTATCAAAATTTGTTAAATTTAAATTTGAAGTAATTTGGTTTTAAGAAACATTTTATGTTTTTAATTCGATTAGAGAGTTAATTTAGCACTACTTCTCCGTTTAATTTTAAATAGCTTCACTTTGTGGTAAATTGGCTAAACATCTCTAGATTTTTTTCATTATATTCGCTTTTAACTTTAAGATTTTAGGAAATTTCATTCCACTAAAAATTTGCTCTCAAAATAGTTTAATTTATAAACTAGAAGTTTTTCTTTACCCTTGGTAAACATATGTATTTTTTCTTTTCCCCTTTTGTTAGATCATATGTCATGGGAATAAGGAGATGTTAGTTCTTTATTCTCTGGTAAACATATGCAACCCAAAATTCCAAAAAAAATGAAGAGAGAAAAATGTGTATATGTCGTGGAAATGATAGGATAATAGTCTATCATTCTCTGGTATTACATATACTTTAAAAAAAATGAAAAAAGGGGCTGAGAGGATAAAATTCATCACCCCAATCAAAAACCTCTTCATATCCTTTGTCTTCATTTTGCCATTCCGCTTAAACACACTCCTAGCCAATTTCATTGTTTCTAGTCTTAAACTAAATTATTAAGAGAGCAATATTTTGGTAGGTGTCTTTTCCTTAAGTTTCTTTTATGTTAGAGTGTCTATAATTTTAATCTAATTTTGTTTGAAAATTTCTATAATTTCGATTGCTAAATAGTTATCTTGAGAAGTAGTTAGCTAAACAAATTTCTCTTTTTAAATTATCAACATAACTTATGACTTAATTCTTGAATTCCTAAAATTTGCTTTTGACTTATTCTTGGTTTAATAAAATTTTAGTTAATTAGAAATAATACCGATGTCTTGTAACTCTTCCCTCATTCTTTTGCTCTGGAATAGCAAAAGCTCAAGTATGGGGGTGTTTGATGAGTACTATTTGTACTCATCTTTTAGCATAATTTTGATGTAATTTTAATATGAATTTATATCAATTATTTGTTTTATCTTATAATAATCATTCCTTTTTATTTCTGTCACTAATATAAGTTTAGTTTATGTTTTGCAGGTTTTCTGGGCACCTTGAGCAAAAATATCAAGTACACGCCCAAGGTCATGGGCGTGACCAAGGGCGTGTCAGCCTAAGATGTGTTCCAGACCTGCTGCCGCTACTTCGGGCCCATTCCGTGAAGATTCGCCAAGTACACGCCCCAGGTCACGGGCGTGACCAAGGGCGTGACATCCAAGTCACGGTCGGGACCACGCCACCAGCATCCAGATCGAGCCGCCGCGTCATTTAAAGTTACACGCCCTCAGTCACGGGCGTGACCGAGGGCGTGACCTACAGTCACGGGCGTGACTCGCCCCGCGCTTCTTCCCGCCAGAGTTTCCCGCCAGCAGCACTATTTCAAGATTACACGCCCCAGGTCACGGGCGTGATCTAGGGCGTGACGCGTCCGAAACGCCTGCATTGAAGCCAGAACGCGCCCTCTCCGCACCAGCATCGATCACGCCCCTTACACGCCCTTGGTCACGGGCGTGACCAAGGGCGTGTAACCTCATTTTTTCAGCTATATAAAGCCAGCTTTTCCAGATGTTTAAAAAACCAGTTTTTAGGATTAGATACTTCGTTTCATGTTTATTTTTCATGTTTTAGTAGTCTTGTAATCCTTCTTCTTGCAAATTGTATTTTCATTTCAATAGTCGTAATTCTCAATTTCATAACTTGTACTCTCTTTTGTAATTTAATAAAATAGATCTTTTCTTCTCTCATTCCCTCTCTCTTTTATGATACGCTCTTTTATTTATTTTGATTCCCCAATCTCCATGAGTACCTAAAATCTCTATTGGTACTCGATCGAGATGATCCAAGGAATAATATTGGTTTTGAAGTAATTTAGAATTGCTCTTTCTCTTTTCTAAAAATGCTTAAGATTTATCCTTGATTTTAATGAAATGAGATTATACTTTCGAATTATAATTTTCGTTCTTGTTTTCGTTCTTTAGTTAGCCGAACAAGCTCGTAAGGCGAATCGATCATTCAAGGATAAAAAGAGTAGAATGCAATCCTCGAGAGAGGACGACATTACCCTTCCGGATTGGAGTAAAAGCCAATAGCGGGATTCACTTCGATAAGGCGAGTTTTAGGGGTTTCGATTCTAGAACGAGAGTTCGATTGATCAACCTAAACTCAGGTGAGCGCATCCTCGAGAGAGGTGCGTTCATAATTCGGGAATCTCCACGGTCAAGGCTATTTTATTAAGAGAATGCGCTTTTATTCTTCGTTCTTATTTTATCTCCAAGGTGATTCAAAGATCGAGTGCTGACCTTTTTACTCGTCATTTAATTTAATCTTATTTTTATTTTCCATTTGCAAAATCACTCCCAAGTTCTATTTGATAAAATAATAGAGATTTTCTTGAAGTAAGAGTACTCAACCGCCCCGAGTCTAATACGACCTTGTTTCAATAACCTATACTACATTCGATACGGTATACTTGCCGTTATCGTTTGCAAGCATTGTTTTGCCCATCACTGCAGCTCAGCTTGCCCAGATGCCTTCTCAGCGGCTCCTAGTCTTGTCTCAACGGTTCAGCTGAGACAGAGAACTTGTCTCAGTTGATCATACATTACATACACCATGGTGTGTCCTTGTCCTGCATAACTATGAGATAGAAATAGGTCTTATCAAATACAACTTGTGCTTAGCATTGAGTGTGAGGTCTCTTCAAATCATGGGAACATTTAGGGTCATTTTCCCAACAATATTCAAACTTGAGCAATTGCTTTATGATGCACATCATAATCCAAAATCATGTGGCTGGATTTTATTATGGAGGTAAACAAGCAAATTCAAATAGCATTGTGGAGGGCTACATTTAAATTACTTAAAGGCTTCAAATAAGGAAGTACTGGAGATGAAAGTTGTAGTAAGTATGTTTAACTATAATATCATATCTCACATGCCTTGTCTAAAACAGACTCTAAGTTCTCCAAACTGAGGGTTGAAGTTTGCATAAAATAAAAGTTACTGGACAAGCAGGTTTCTAAAATTCAGATTGCACTGTTAGGGCCTACATTTAAATTACTCAGAGGGTTCAGATCAGAAAGTACCAAACATAAAAGTTGTAGTAATTATATTTAGCTACAATATTATCTCTCACATATTTTGTCTAGAACAGACCCTAAGGTCTCCAAAATGATGAGTTGAAGTTCACTAAAAATACTGTTTACAAGCCAAAACAGTAAAATAGAACCATTTTGAAATGATTGAGGCCAAATTCAAATTATCTGGAGACTTCAAATCAGACACATTAAAACATGAAAGTTGTTTATAAAAAACATCCCTGAATAATAGACTGTCTCACATGCATTCCCTAAATCATAATCTAAGGTCTCCAAACAGGGGTTGAAGATTGCCAAAAATATCAATTTCAGATCTAAACAGAATTCTGGATTGTTAAAATGATTAAATATACTTTTCGGGTGTAAAAATAAATTAGCTATGTGATCCAAACAAGAAGTTTCATAACTTGAAAGTTGTAGTATGGATAAAGATCTACAATGTTCTATCTCACAAAGTTTTTTTTCTAGATCTGTATGTAAGATAATTAAAAATCCATTTTAAGAATGAAAAATATTTCCAAAAGCTGGCTGAATTTCTGGCTAAGGAAATAAACCCCTGCACATGGATCTTGGCGCAGATCTGATGGTGCCAAGTCAGTTGGACCAAATTGAGTCCAACCAGCATTGCGGGGGATACCGTCATCTTCTACATGCAAAACACCATGCATGCGTAGCTTTTACGGGTCATCCCCAAAGCGGTTGGAGGTCCTTTTGCTCCGACCACCACCTCCATTAGGCGCGCCCGGGGAGGGAGCTCCGATGGGGGAGGGTCTGCCGGTGGCCAAAAAATATTATTTTTAAAGTTTCATTTTTTTGTTCCGTTTGGAAGGAGGAGACCGCCAGAGCAGTTTCCGACGATTCTCCTCGCCTCAAGGGCCTTGAGGGAAGGTCGAGGGGACCCTGCCTCCCCTTCACACGTCCCATGCAAGGCCGAAGCCCGCGGTGGTGGTGGAGATTGAAGTGGGTGGTCCGAGTCTTCCAAGGCTGGGATCATCGTCTCCGGTGATCGGAGACGGCAGAGGTTGACGAGAAAAGATCTAAGGGCAGGGAGGAGTCTGAGGAACTTACATTCGTGTCGTTTAGGCGAGGGGATCATCGCGCGGCCATTGATAGTGGTGGAGTTCGCCAGAGTTCGTGGAGGAGGCTCGCCGGAAGGTCACCGGGGCTTGGTTTCTTGCTGGTTGTTGAGGTAGGGTGTAGGAAAAACAAATTCCTAAGGTGGAGGGGGGTTATATAGAAATGAGGGTTGTTTTTAGTGTTTGGTGAGGAGTTAAGGCCTCCTCCCTTGGTGAATCCTCCCCCTCTTCACATTCCAGTCGGCCAAGCCCTTCCCAAGGCATTGGGAGTGGATGGGAATTAATTCTCATGGCTGCATTTTAATGGTATTGATGAGGGGGGTTTAAATTCATTAATGAGCCTTAAAAAAACGAAATATTTCACTGATTAAATTTTATTTTTAATTCAAATAATTATGGCTGCATACTTAGGCCATTCATGATTTCTATAAAAGAAAATTTATAATTTTTTTGATATCTTTTCTATCTATTTTATTTATTTGGTGTTTTAAATATAGTCTAAGTCTATCCGGGTAGCTAGAACTTAGGAAAAATTTCAAGTTTCTGTGTTCGACGAACTTCAATCTGCGTTCGACGAAATTCATTCTCCGTTCGACGAACGTCATGCTTTATTTCGACGAACTTGCTCTTCAGCTCAACGAATTCAGTTTTCCAGCCAGTTCAGCAGATTTTATCTTCAGTTCGACGAACTCCAGTTTTAGATCGACGAACTCAGCTCTGTGTTCGACGTATAAGTAATAAGATGTTCAGTTCGACGAAACCCGTTCTGCGTTCGATGAACGTCATGCTTTAGTTCGGCGAACTTGCTCTCCAGCTCGATGATTTCAGTTCTCCTGTCAGTTCAACAGATTTTATCTTTAGTTCGACAAAATCCGTTCTGCGTTTGACGAATTAATTCATATCGACGAACTCCAGCTTTCAGTTCGTCGAACTCAGCTTTGTGTTCAACGAGCTAATTCAGTTTGACGAACTCAGCTTTCAGTTCGACGAACTCAGCTTTCAGTTCAACGAACTCAGCTTTGTGTTCCACGAATTAATTCAGTTCGAGGAACTCCAGCTTTCAGTTCGTCGAACTCAGCTTTATGTTCAACGAGTTAATTCAGTTCGACGAACTCAACTCTCAGTTCGATGAATTCAGCTTTCAGTTCGATGAATTTTCTTCTCCAGCTTGAAAAATTATCAATCTTCTCTGAACTCAGATCGACTATTCAGCAACCGATCTATTCAATACTTACTCATGTATCTGATAGGTCAAGATTTGATCTTTCCTTTTAATATTCTAGTGAGCAATTTGATCGAGTCGGATAGTTTGGTGTGCGTCTGCACTAATTAGGATAATTTGAATTTTGTGTGATTCATGTTGATCAAATTGACGAGTTTGTGTCATAATGGGTCAACTTGATTCGTTTAGAGTATTTGTGCACTTTTTCGGTATTATTTGGCTTTACCTAGACCTAATAGGTCAATTCATAAACCTAGGAGGGATCTATCGTGTGTATAAGTCAGAAATCATTCATGTAGCCCAGTGGGTGAATTGAGTGACTTATTGGGTCAACAACACTAAATAGGGTGTCAACCCACCATTTGGGTGTCAATGAAGCCCACAAGACCCTAGCGATTCAATTAATCACGAAGGGGCCTAGAAAATCAAAATTGGGATGTTACAGCCGACGCCTGCCGCGAGGCCCCCAGCACTTCCTCCGCCTCAAAGAAGCGGCCCACACCTCCGAGGAGCGGGTCGTCCCTCAATCCCCCACCTCCAAAGAAACAACGACCCTCAACCCTCACCAAGGGTAAGGGGCCCTTTGAAAGCTCGACCGGGCCGAACCCCCAGTGGACTCTCTCGCCGACTAGGGAGTCGGGAGACCCCTGGGGTGGCCGCCCATGTGTCGACCGCACCCGCACCGGCGGGCCACTGCAACTTCTGCCTAGGTACCAGGCATCAAGACGAGTCTGGCGAGCCCGTGTTGGAGTGGGACTCAGACGCCAACTGGGTTTCGATCTCCACCCTTACTCCCTCCTGGCTGTAGCTCACCCATATGGTCGGTCGCCGCTACCTAACGACAGAGAGGAACTCTAAGGAGCTGAAGCGCGAGCTTCAGGAGGCGAAGAAGGAGCTCGCCGACTTGAAGGAAATATAGGAGGTCTCTGAGGGTCTCCTCGTGAGCCTCAAGGATGGGATGATAAGTCTATAGAGAACTCGCTTGCCACATTTTGCAATGTTCCTTTTTAACCCACTCGCCTTTCGCAGGACCCCGAGAATGCAGACCAGCTCCTTGCTCGCAAGACGGAGCTGGAGAAGGAGGTCGCTAAGATGAAGGCCCATAACCAGAAGCTCGTCTGGGCCGCCCTTCCACCTTCTCCTTGATCCCCCCGAACCTTGAGGAGCCTAAAGTGTGTGGAGGAGGAGTCGCTGCGGGACACCACGATCCTGGCGGCGAGACACATCTTCGACACCTTGAAGGGGGCCGGACTTCTCGTTGCCGATGCGGAGGAGCTCACAGTTGAGGAGGTTGTCCCGAAACTATTCGAACCAATCACGCACAGCGTAGATGGCGAGGGCGAGAAGGCAGGGGATGAATCTTGAGAGATGTAAACTTTTCTTTCTGAATTTTCTTTTGTAAGGCGAGAATTGCCACCCCTGATGTAAACTATTTTTTGTAGTGAAATGAAAAATACTTTTTAAGTCTTTCTTCTATTTTTTGCTTTTCTCACTACCATTTGCTTACGTTCTTGCGCCCCGACGACACGCACCACACGCGCACTTGCGCTTTTATCGAGCACTCGCTGACTTTCACGCAGACGTACTCGTAAACGTATGCATTAGCATTCTGGCACACACCCCACGCGCACCAAGAATCGATCGAACACCCGCGTACTCACCCCTCTTCGTGGGACTTAATCGAATTTTTCCTTTGCATTCGTTCCAGCAAGGTTCTCGCATGCGATCTCTTCGCCGAGGCGAATGCCCATTCTGGTAGGCTCATTCGCATACACTATCCAAGAGCCTTGCCATGATTTTTCCATCTCCCCACTGATGAGTTCTCGCCTGCGAGCCCTTCGCCGCGGCGAGTGCTCATTCTGGCAGGCTCATTGGTATGCACTAACCAAGAGTCCTGCCACAATCTTTCTGTGTCCGCAGTGATGAGTTCTCGCACAAGTGTTCTCGCCAAGCGAGTGCCTACTTTGGCGGGCCTACTCGCAAATCCTGGCCACTAGAGCCTCTTGCATTTCTTTTCTTACCAACAAAACGGCTTACGGTCCTTCCAGCTAGGTGAGAGCCTGGTCAGGAGACCCGTTTGAGATGATTCACCGTGTCCACTTTCTCCTGCCTCCCCTATCCAGGAATCAATCCCCCCCCCCCCAGCTAGTGAGAGCCCGGCGGCGGAGTTGACCTGGGGAAGTTGAGGGCTATCAGAAACCCTGCCAGCCTCTCCAGAGATCAACCTGACCCACCATCTACGCCCGGTAGTGGAATCCATCTAGGGCATTCCAGCTCAAACTTTCCTCAGCCAGCCTCTCCAGAGATCAACCTGACCCACCATCTAATGAGAGGCCGACAACGGAATTGATCTACGACATTCCAGCTCAAACTTTCCTCAGCCAGCCTCTCCAAAGATCAACCTGACCCACCGTCTAATGAGATCCTGGTAGCATAATGGATCTGTGGCATTCCATCTCAAACTTTCCTCAGCCAGCCTCTCCAGAGATAAACCTGACCCGCCGTCTAATGAGAGCCCGACAGCGGAATCGATCTGGGGCATTCCATCTCAAACTTTCCTCAGCCAGCCTCTCTAGAGATCAACCTGACCCACCGTCTAATGAGATCCCGGCAGTGGAATCGATCTGGGTCAATGATTAAAGAAGAGACATTGAATACAACATAATAACCAATCGATCATATAATAAACCAATGCAAAAAATTTTAAGGATAAAAACTCTTTAGGCATCCCCGCTCCGAGCTCGGCTGAGAGGTACCCCTTCCACATCCTGGAGGTGGTACCCTCCTGACTTGAGCACTTCATCTACAATGTAAGGCCCCTCCCAGTTGGGGTCGAGCTTTCCTACCGCTGCCCCTCTCCCAGCCGCATCAACCTTTTTCAGGACTAAATCCCCCTTCTCGAATTGCTTTACTCGGATATGCTTGTTGAAGTACCGAGCCATCCGCCGCTTGACCTCCTCCTACCGGATGGTGGCTAGGTCTCGGAGCTCTTCTACTAAATCCAAAGATAGCCTCTGTTCTTCCTCGTTCTCCAGTCTCCATTCTTCATCTCCTTCTCCTGCAGTCACCACCCTGGGTGACTTTACCTCGAACTCTATAGGAAGCACGACCTCAGACCCATGGGAGAGCTTGAATGGGGTCTCCCCGGTGGTCGTGTTTGGTGTGGTCCTCAAGGCCCAGAGGACTGAGGGTAGCTGTTATACCCAATTTCCCCTCAGGTTCTCGACCTTCTTCTTTAGAAAATTCACAATTATTTTGTTCGCCGCCTCCACTTGCCCATTGCTCCTTGGGTGGTGGACTGTCGCGAACCAAAGATCTATGCCAAGTTGGGTGCAAAAGCTGACGAACTCGTTGTTGGCAAACTGCAGCCCATTGTCTATGATGATGGCTAGTGGGAGCCCATGTCGACAGATTATCTCTCCCCATATAAAATTTCTGACTACCTGAGAAGTTACCTTAGCTAGTGCTTTCACTTCCATCCACTTGGAGAAGTAATCGATCATTACTAGTAGAATCTTTCTTTGGCCACTCGCCTGGAAGAAGGGACCTATTGGGAATATTACACTCAATGTTCCCTTGATTTGAAGAATCTTCACACTCAATGCTAAGTACAAGTTATATTTGATAAACTCTATTTTACACCATGTCTATGCAGGGTTAGGTCATTCCCAAGATATGGAATAAGTTCAGAGGTTTACTGCCAAAACTGCTGAGATGAGTTCACTATCTCAGTTGAACTGCTAAGACATGGCCAGGAGCCACTGAGGTGTCTGGGCCAGTTGAGTTACGGATAGAGAAAATCCGTTGAGACAACTGTCTGTCCCAGCGGATCCACTGAGATGGGACAGAAGTAGCCGTTGAGACAGGAAGTGTTCTCAGCCCAACCGCTGAGACAGATTCAAATGTTCTGGCGGGTTTGCTTTTGGCACAACACGATGTAAAGCAAGATAGGATGTTCCAATCACCTTCATGTTGTGTCAGGAGGCCAGCTGATAGCCGTTGAAGACTGGAGGGGTATAAAAGAATCTTTTAGGGCTTTGTAAAAGCACTCTTACTCACTGAAGAAGGAATACTACTGTTCCATTGATGGCAGCCAAGAAAGCTATCTCTTCCTACTTCTAGAAGCTGCAAGGAGAGAAAAGATTGTTCCTCTTGATTAACTCAAGATAGAACAAGTTGATACCCATTCATTCTCTGAAGAAAAGGATCAGAAGAATCAGAGTTGAGGCCATTAGACTCATCCCAGATTCAAGACTGCTACAACAGTTGTTCAGCAACAACAGATCAAGGCTTGATATCTATTCTAGCTTCTGTTGTAAACATATCTTATTATCCTCTGTATAAACATCATTTGTTCTGAGATTGTAGGGCATTTTGCCTGAGTGAGTAGGGCTGGTTGTGCATGAGTGTAGAGCTGAAGGTTCAGCTTGAGTGTAGGATCTCAGTGGAGATCTGAGGTAGGACTACTTGATAGGTCTGAGCTTGTAGGGCAGTTGTGCCTGAGGTAGGGTTGTTGAGCCTGAGGTAGGGTTTGGGAAAACTTGAGAGATCCTGAGGGATCTGTGTTGTAAGCTCAAGGAGCTGAGTTAGGAGGTGTTGGCCTTGTCTAACTCATTGTTAGAAAGGTGAAGGCGGAAAGAGGACTACTCAAGACACCCTGTCTTAGGGAACCTCTATAAATGCTTGTGTGTTTTCTGTGTGCTTGATTGTACTAATACTAAATCAGAAAACAACTAGGTTAAAGCACAAAAGAAAAGAAACCTTTTCACCCTCCCCCCCCCCCCCCCCCCCTCCCCTCTAGGTAATTAAGACTATATCCTATATAAACTATCAAGTGGTATCAGAGCCAGGTTGGTCAAGAAAGACATAACTGTCTGACTAGATCCTATAAAGGAGTAGTCAAATCTGAATCCAATGGCCTCCACCGGATTGTAGAAGGAGATGGGATCCATGAAGTTGCCCATATGCAACAAAGAAAACTTTGGCATGTGGAAACAAAGGGTTAGGCTGTTTATGGAAGCATCAGACCCAAGGATCTACATCACTGTAAAGCATGGGCCTTTCACTTTTCAAACTGCCTCCACCATAGATCCAACTAGGAGAGAGTGGTCAAGGCTTTTAATGACTCGACCAAGGATGAACGTGCATTGTTCATTATGGACAAAAGAGCCTATAACATCATTGTTAATGCAATTGATGATTCCACCTTTCAGAACTTGGTGCACTGTACAACAGACAAGGAAATGTGGGATACACTAGTGGTATATATGAAAGGAACAGTTGAAGTGAGGGATGATAGAAAATCACTCCTCAATCAAGAATATCAAGCTTTCAGGCAGCTGAGCCAAGAAAGCATTTCCATATGCTATGAAAGGTTCTTTAGGATAGTCAATGAACTAAGAACCTATGAAAGAGTGTTCGGTCACTATGATCTTAATGACAGGTTCCCAAGATCTCTAACTACAGACTGGGACACAAAGATATGTGCCATCAGGGAAGTGGCCAAGCTTGATGAAACCCCCACCCATACACTGTTTGGGAAGCTTCTTTCTTATGAGATGCAGTTGCCTGCAAGGAAGGAAGAGGACACCTCCACCAGGACTCATGCAAGGGAGAGAGCTATAGCTCTCAAAGCTGACAGCTCCAAGAAAAGCAAGGCCAGGATAGTGTCTCCACTAAGGAGGACTATTGAATCTGAGAAATCTGAAAACAGCACCTCATATAGCTCTTCATCTGATGAGGAGTTTGCTGTCTTCTCAAGGCAGTTCAAGAAAATGATGAGGAGGAAGCAGTGGAAGAACAAGCTTTCCTCCTCCTCGCATTCCAAGAAGGACCACAGCAGATCTGAAAGACAGCGCTCTAAGGGAGACAGGTATGAATCTAAACCTGGTAAACATGTTTCAAATAACATCATATGTTATTGTTGCTGCAAACCTGGACATGCCATTGCTGACTGTCCAGTCAAAAGGAAGGAAAAGGGTGATAAGAAACATCATCACCAAAAGGATAGGAAGGGGGAAAATCCTTCCTAGCAAAGAAAGGAAAGAGCTGGAGTGAATCTAAATCCACAACTTCAGATTTAGATGATGAAGAGGAAGCCTACATTGGGTTGTTTGCAGCAGAAAGGGATGATGATTTTCCTATTGCCAAGGTTGGAATCAGGGCCCCTCTATCACATTCAGATAGTAATACTGAGGAGGATGAAGAGGACAAAGTTCAGCTAGGCCTCATGGCCATCACTAATGAGGAAGCCAGTCAGAACAATTCTGACAGTGAACAGGTACTGATTCATTCCATCTCTTCTTCTGATTATGAGACAAGCCCAGAATCTGAAGCACTTTCATCAATTGGTGGAAGTGATTCAAAATATGAGGAAGATGTCAATCAATTGATTGACAAGTATGGTGCTCTCTTGGAAGCTCTGAAAAAGAGCAAGAAGCTGGCCAAGAGGCAAGCCCAAGAAATTGCCTCCCTTAAGATAGATAAGAAAGAGTGCACTGAGTCACCCACCATGGTGGCTCAGATGTGTAGAGAAATAAGCCATCTAAAGGGGATAACAATTATTCAAATGTGCACCATATCCCAAAAAAACAAGGTCATCAAGGACCTTGAGGTGAAGCTTCTGAAAGAAAAGAGCATAGTGGCTCAATTCTCCAAGCCTAAATTTGTGCTTCCAATTATTGACACCTTCTCTTCTCAAACCAATAGGAGAGGACTAGGGTTCAATAAAATGGAAATAGGTGAAAGGAGTGAAGAAAAGAGCAAGGACAAGGCTAAGCCTCATACCACCTTTCAAAAGGTATTATTTCCTTCTAACAGGTATGATCATGATAGTATGTATGGTCACTGGAGGAATGGAAGCTCCTATAGGAAGGAGAACACTCCTTCCCATAGTGGAAGAAAGGGCATGGGAATGAGTGCTATGAAGGCTCCCCATGAAGAAATTCAAATGGCCCAACCAGGACCATTTGTATTTGGTACTTCAATTCCTTCATTCAAGAATAAGGAAGTTAGCCCTTCCAAGTTCTGTCCAGCAATAAATTTGGTTGCTGCTAAATATATAGGCAAATCCTGCTGCTCAGTGTCTGATGCCATCCAATCATGTCTGGCTTCCGAGCCAAAACAAGCATATGTCATTAAGACAAAGGGTGCCAAGACAGTTCACAGGTTAACATTCAGCCAAATCATTGCTGAAAGAAACATGAAAAATGATGATGTCTCCCCTCCTGAACACAAACATATTGATGCTCTCTCCTCAAGAAATGATCAGAAGAGGAGATACAATATTCATGAATGTTGGTATTGTGGCAAGGTGGGACACTTTGCCATAGATTGTTGGCACAATCCCAATGTGCCAAGTGCAAAGAAGAGCCTTCCTGCAAAGGGTGCAGCAAGTGTGAGATCAGCTTATCAAGTTAACAAGGATCTAGGACCCAAAATTATTTGGTCTCCTAAGGGTAACTAAACTCCTTCTTGCAGGTGAGTTCAAGTACCCGTCTTACACAAATATGGTACTTGGACAGTGGGTGCTCAAGGCACATGACAGGTACCAGGAGTCTTCTACAGGACTACACAGCTGTGAAGAATGGACCTAAAGTCATCTTTGGTGGATCTGAAAGAGGAATCACCAAAAGATATGGTATGATCTCCAATGGCATAGTTTCAATCACAAGGGTAGCTTATGTTAAAGGTTTGCAACACAACCTTGTAAGCATAAGTCAACTATGTGATTTAGGTTATGTCATTGAATTCCACAATGACAAGTGTTTGATCAAAAAGTCTAATAACTTAGAGACCATTCTCTCAGGCACTAGGAGTGGGAATGTTTATTGTCTAGATTTTATATGCAATAATTCTCTATCATTTGTGTGTCTTATGGCCAATGAAAGTGAGTCTCTTTGTGTTCAATGGCACAAGAGACTTGCCCACATTAACTACAAGACAATGTATAGACAATTCTCTAAAAACCTTGTTAGGAATAGTGCAAACTTGAAATGTATTAAAAGTGGTCCCTGTCATGTTTGCCAAATGGGTAAGCAAACAAGGGCCACCATTAAAAGTATTGGCTCCAAAGACATTGAAAAATGTTTATATCTATTGCACATGGACTTGTTAATTCTCTATCATCTGTATGTCTTGTGGCCAATGAAAATGATTCTCTTTGTGTTCAATGACATAAAAGACTTGCCCACATTAACTACAAAACAATGTATAGACTATTCTCTAAAAACCTTGTTAGGAATAGTCCAAACTTAAAATTTATTAAAAGTGGTCCCTGTCATGCTTGCCAAATGGGTAAGCAAATAAGGGCCACCTTTAAAAATATTGGCTCCAAAGACACTGAAAGATGTCTATATCTATTGCACATTGACTTGTTTGGTCCTTTGCCAATTCAGAGCCTAGGTGGGAAGTTGTATACTTTGGTGATTGTTGATGATCACTCAAAATATACATGGGTATTCTTCCTTAAGAAGAAGTCAGATACTTTAAATATCTTTATAAACTATGTCAAGGCAATTCAGAATGACCTGCAATGTTCTGTGGTCATGTGATAAGTAATAAAATATATGTATTTTCAGTATAATTATTAGTATAGTTTTAATTAATATTGTGAATTTTCTATGTAAATTAATGAATAAATTGCTTCTTTATTATTTCTGGTTTCTAACTTAGTTTTATTTTTGTTTTTTCATTTTTTTGCAAAATTTTCCCAGGTCACGCCCTCAGTCACGCCCGTGACCAAGGGCGTGTAATTTTAAAGATCAAATATCAACGGGACGGCTCGATTCAGATCAAATCCCGACAAATCGCTCAAGTCACGCCCGTGACTCTTCAAGTCACGCCCGTGACTCTTCAAGTCACGCCCGTGTTCCAGCAGAGTCATGCCCGTGAGCCGCCAGCGCGTCACGTCTCGAAGCCGCGCCCATGCTGCCGACATCAGCCACCCATAGTCACGCCCGTGACTCACAAAGTCACGCACGTGACATACCAAGTCACGCCCGTGTGCAGCCATGTTTGACGGACGGACCTTCCAGAAGACGCCGAATACAGCCGAGCAAATGTCACGCCCTAAGTCACGGTCGTGACATTCAAGTCACGCCCGTGACCTAGGGCGTGTAAAACTCAAATTTTCCCTATAAATAGAGGGGCTCGGCTGAAGTATTTTTCATCCAAATTTTGAGTAGTTCTTGTTGTATTGTGAGTTCTTTTGAGTGATTGCGAGCTTCTCTTATGCAATTCAGTTAAAGTTCGTTTTAAGTTTTTTTCGTCTTCCTAGTCTAGTTGTAATGCTGATTTCAGAAATAAAATGATGTTTTTCTCATTTGGATCATCTTCCTTTTTATTAATGTTTGCGTGTGTGCGTGTATGAGTTTAGCTTTATTGCTTTCATAATTTAGTTTTATTGCTTTTATAGTTAGGTTTATTGCTTTCATAATCTAGGTTTACTGTTTTCATAGCTTAGATTTACAAGCTTTCATAAAATAGTTTTATCGTTTTCTTTTTCGCTTTATTTTATCACTTTCATTTTAAACGCTTTCTTTTCAGTTTTTTTTAGAGTGTGTGCGTGTATGAGATTACATTTTTCTTTTTTTGTAACTTAGTTTTATTTCAGTCTTCATATAACTGTTATATACCACCCCCATCTTAAATAAGAGGCTAATTAACTTTAGCATTTATTTAAGTCGGTTGGGACGGATATTATTTCTGCACCTTTATAAGTCTTTTCAATTCTATATCACCCCCATCTTGAATAAGAGGCTAATTAACTTTAGCATTTATTTAAGTCGGTTGGGACGGATATTATTTCTGCACCTTTATAAGTCTTTTCATTTCTATACCACCCCCTTCTTGAATAAGAGGCTAAGAACTTTTTAGCGCTTGTTTAAGGTGGTTGGGACGGATACTATTACTGTTTTTATATAAGTCTTTTTATTTCCTTTTTATCCGCTTATATCTTCTTTAATCTTTAAACATGTATTTTTCAACCGATAATGCCGTCTCCATTCCGATGAGTGGCTAATTTCCTTTAGCACACGACGTCGAAGAGCATTGGGACACAAAAAATAGTTTTTCTATAAAATTAAAACATCTCTTTCTAAAATAATTAACGCTTAAGGTTTACCCGAGAATCACGTTGAGTGGAGCCACATAATCGATGTGTGGTTTTCATTTCCATTTTCGTACCTAGTTAGCCGAGAGGCTCGTGCGTACGGATTGATCGCTCACGGGTAAAGAGAAGTGCGCTCTACCCTCGAGAGAGGACGAGGTAATTCTCCCGAATTGGAAATAAAAACCCAATAGCGGGGTTCACAACATAAAGCGAGTATTAAGAACATTCGATTGTAGAACGAGAGTTCGGTCGAATATTCATAATCTCAGGTGGGCGTACCCTCGAGAGAGGAGCGTTCATAATTATGGAACCTCCACGGTCAAGTCATCTTAATATTTTGAAAAGTCATCACTTTTAATTCTACGAAAAAAATCTATTTTCGTCTCAAGGTAATTCGACGTCGCGCGCTATCTTTCTCATCGCTTAGAACTCTAGTTAATCGCTTATTATCGTCTTTTGCATTTTATCACTTAGAACTCTAGTTAAACCAACTAAAAATATTATTCCGATAAAATAATAGTTCGTTCCTCTAAGTAGCATAATCAACACGACCCGCGGAAATATACGATCCCGATATTTTCAAAAAAATATCCTGTATTACTTGCGATAAGGTATACTTGCCTTTATCAAATGATTAATTTGGACTAAGAATTCAAACACAGCTTTCCAAACTCATTTAGTGCAAAACTCTCCTTTTCTACTTTTCAATTCAATAGAATTCGGCGTTGTAGCCGAGGCGTAATTATCAATATTCCGAAAGAAGAAAAAGACCGTTACTTCTATCCTTCGATAGGATAATGGTTAATTTCTCAAAGTAGGAGTACTTGCAAGACTCTTCGAAAATATCCGTCAATTCTAAACTCTTAATATAAAGGTTATCTTTTATTTATAAAACAAAAGAAGAAGTCCAGCAAAAAATCATCGAAGTTTTTGGCGCCGTTGTCGGGGAACTTTGTGTTGTTATTTGAAAGTAGGAACTGCTATTAATTTTATTCCTTATCTATATATTTTTTAAAAAATATATATATATATAATAAAAATATATATATATATATATAAAAACTTATATTTATAAAAATTAACAATAAAACAGAAAATCCAAAAATATTGTTTTTAGTATATGACCCGAGGAAACTCGTCGGATGATTCGACTATTCCTTTTGACCCCGAAATCGAGCGCACTCTTCGTGAGCGCATCCGATCTCGTGACCAAAACTTACTCGAAACCCCCGAAGAGTCAATCGGAGATACTGCAAATATGGGCGATCCAATTCCAAATGCGGCCCCGGCCCGGACCATGGCATATTATGCCCGGCCGAATTTGGACGATACAGGATCAAGTATTACTCGCCCAACAGTTAATAATAATAATTTCGAAATAAAATCCAGCATAATTCAAATGGTACAACAGTCGATTCAATTCGACGGTTTGCCAGATGAGGACCCAAATCAGCACCTTTCAAACTATTTAGAAATATGCGACACCTTTAAAATTAATGGCGTCACTGATGACGCCATTCGTTTACGCTTATTTCCATATTCGCTACGGTCAAAGGCCAAATCGTTGTTGACTTCTCTTCCGAGAGGGTCCATAACCACGTGGGACCAATTGACGAAATTTTTCTTAACTAAGTATTTTTCTCCGTCAAAAACCGCAAAACTACGCACGGATATCACATCCTTTGTGCAATTCGATTCCGAGTCTCTTTATGAGACTTGGGAGCGTTTTAAAGAATATTTGCGTAGGTGTCCTCATCACGCGCTACCAACTTGGCTGCAGGTCCAGACGTTTTATAATGGTTTAAATTTTTCTACGCGGCAGATGATTGATGCGGCCTCCGGGGGAACGTTAAACAACAAAACCCCGGAGACGGCTCAAGCTCTGATCGACGAAATGGCCATGAACGCGTACCAATGGAACGTGCCAAGGTCGCGTCCTAATAAACCGGCTGGTCTTTTTGAAGTGGACGCCACTACTTTCTTAGCCTCACAGGTAGAGCGGCTAAGTAAGCAGGTGGCGGAGATGACTGTTTCCTCCTCCACTCCCGCTTGGAATAATAATAATAATGTAATCGAAGAATCGGTGGATTACCTCGGTAATCCGGTTAGGCCCCCCTTCAACCCTAATAATAACCCGTATAGTAATAATTATAATCCGGGTTGGAGGACCCACCCTAATTTCTCCTGGATCAATCCTAACAATGCTCAGAGGCCCCCAATTATGAATCCTCAAGGATTTCCGCAAGGATTTCCGCAGGGATTCCAGCCTCCTCCTCCAAAACCTTCGCCGCTCGAAGATGTTTTGTCTAAATACATCGCGTCCAACGATTCAAATATCCGGAATCTTACCGGATCGATTAAAAACTTGGAAAACCAGGTTGGACAACTTGCAAAGATGGTCTCCGAGCGGTCATACGGAGCTCTACCAGGGAATACGGAGCCAAACCCCAGGGAAAATGCCAATGCTATAACCCTTCGAAGTGGCAAGGAGGTCGTCTCCCCATTGTGGGTTGAGCCTAAGGTATGTATTTCGCCTCCGACCCCTCCACCCTCTTCCTCGATTATAATTGCTCCGGATTCTCCGGTTGCGCTGAATGTTTCGAGTCCTCGAATTCCTTACCCGTCTAAAATTAATAAAGAGAAGGAGGACGAAAATTATCAAAAAATTTTGCGTATTTTAAAACAAATTCAAATAAACGTCCCCTTCTACGAGGCACTCTCCCAAATGCCGAAATACGCGAAATATCTTAAGGAGTTGCTTTCTAATAAAAAGAGACTCGAGGATGTTTTTCGTGTTTCCCTTAATGCGGAATGTTCGGCTGTTCTCCTTAACAAATTGCCGCCAAAACTAAACGACCCGGGACGGTTCTCCATCCCGTGTCTCTTTGGCAATATGTTAATAAAGTACGCTCTTGCGAACTTAGGCGCCAGCATCAATTTGATGCCTTTTTCTCTTTTCAAAAAACTCAATTTAGGCATCCCGAGTCCGACAAAAATGAGCATCCAACTCGCGGATCGCTCGGTAAAGTACCCAATCGGGGTAGCGGAGGATGTTCTGGTCAAGGTCGACAAGTTTATCTTCCCAGTAGACTTTGTCATCCTGGACATAGAGGAGGACGTCGAGGTACCCATCATCCTCGGTCGCCCCTTTCTTGCAACCTCCCGCGCGTTAATCGATGTCAGTAACGGTCGCCTCCTCCTTCGAGTTGGAGACGACGAAGTTACTTTACATATCAACCCCTCCATGCGGAACTCACTGTCGAATGATGATTCCTGTTTCAATTTGGAATCCGCGTTTGTGGACGAGTGTTCTTCTCTTTCGGAATTGCTATCTTTAATGATAGACGATTCGGATCTGGCGAATCAACCTCCTTTAGACGAATTACCGCCAAATTCGCCTTTCGAGCCTTTTGATTCAAAAGCTTTAAAAATATCCACTTCCTATGAAGAACCTCCGGTCTTGGAGCTTAAGCAACTCCCCGACCATTTAAAATATGCTTTTCTATCCGCGAACTTAAAACTTCCGGTTATAATATCGTCTACTTTAACCGATTCGGAAACATCCAAATTGGTTGAAGTTTTATCTAAACATCGCCGTGCAATTGCATGGCAAATTTCCGATATCAGGGTAATTAACCCCTCATTCTGCTCCCACAAAATTTTTCTGGAGGAAAACCCCCGCAAAACAATTCAGCCTCAACGGCGACTTAACCCGAACATGCGGGAAGTCGTTAAGACTGAAATTATTAAACTCCTTGACGCGGGGATTATCTATCCTATTTCCGACAGTACGTGGGTAAGCCCCGTACAAGTCGTCCCAAAAAAGGGCGGTATAACGGTCGTGGCAAACACGAATAATGAATTAATCCCAACTCGCACTGTTACGGGTTGGAGGGTGTGCATCGACTACAGAAAACTAAATGATGCCACCAGAAAAGACCACTTTCCGTTACCGTTTATTGATCAAATCTTAGAGCGTCTCTCCGGTCATCCTTTTTATTGCTTCCTTGATGGTCTCTCGGGATTTTTCCAGATCCCTATTTCACCTGAGGACCAAGAAAAAACGACTTTTACTTGCCCTTTCGGCACCTTCGCATATCGAAGGATGCCGTTTGGCCTCTGTAACGCGCCAGCTACATTCCAAAGATGTATGCTGGCAATATTTGGCGAGCTAGTAGAAGACATAATGGAAGTCTTCATGGATAACTTCTCCGTCTTTGGAGACTCTTTTAAAAATTGTCTAAAAAATTTAGATAGAGTCCTCCAACGGTGCGAGGAGACGAACTTAGACTTGAACTGGGAGAAATGCAACTTCATGGTCCGAGAGGGCTTAGTCCTCGGCCATAAAATTTCTTCCAAGGGGATGGAGGTCGATAGGGCCAAAGTCGCTATAATTGAACAACTTCCTGTTCCTTCGAACGTCAAATCAATTAGAAGTTTTCTTGGCCACGCAGGTTTTTATCGGCGGTTTATTCAAGATTTTTCAAGAATAACCAAACCGCTAACTCACCTCCTGGAAAAAGATTCCCCATTCTTTTTTGACACGGCCTGCGTAGAGGCATTTGATTTTATAAAAAAGCAACTTATCAATTCTCCAATTCTGGTGGCGCCAGATTGGTCCCTTCCGTTCGAGATTATGTGCGACGCGAGCGATATCGCGGTAGGAGCTGTCTTAGGCCAACGCGTAAATAAATATTTTCATCCAATATATTACGCTTCTCGCACACTCAATGCCGCACAGGCTAACTATACAACGACGGAAAAGGAACTTCTTGCCGTCATCTTTGTTTTTAATAAATTCAGGCCTTACGTAACACTTTCCCACGTGATCGTTTTCACTGATCACTCCGACCTAAAATATCTTTTGGCCAAAGTTGATGCCAAGCCTCGCTTACTTCGATGGATCCTCCTTTTACAGGAATTTGACTTAGAGATCCGGGATAAGAAAGGGGCTGAAAATTTAGCAGCCGACCACCTCTCACGTTTAGAACACCCCGTCGCAGAAGCGCTCGTCGAACCAGAAATAGATGATCGATTTCCTGAAGAGCGCCTTTTAATCATAAATAATACAAAAACTTCTTCTACCCCTTGGTTCGCAGATTACGCGAACTATTTAGTCGCGCGGGTCCTTCCAAAAGATTTTTCGACTCAGCAGAAGAAAAAATTCTTTTCTGACTTGAAAAACTACTTTTGGGAGGACCCCTTTCTCTTTCGCGTCTGCGCAGACCAAGCGATACGAAGATGTGTTTCAAGCGAGGAGGGTGCGCAAATATTGCGACACTGCCATGAGGGGCCGGCTGGAGGGCATTATCAAGCCAACCGGACCGCGCGGAAAGCATTAGAGTCAGGCTTTTATTGGCCCACTCTCTTTAAGGATGCTCACACTTTTGTGAGTATATGCGATAGCTGCCAGCGGTCGGGTAACATCTCTCGTCGTGACGAGATGCCCCAAAGCTTTTATTTAGAATGTGAAATCTTCGATTTGTGGGGCATAGACTTTGTAGGCCCCCTACCTCCTTCTTTTAATAATCGCTATATTTTAGTGGCGGTCGACTACGTATCTAGGTGGGCGGAAGCGCAAGCTCTGCCCACCAATGATGCGCGAGTCGTCGTCCATTTTCTAAAAAAATTATTTTCTCGCTTCGGCACGCCCCGTGCAATAGTTAGTGATAGGGGCACGCACTTCTGCAACGCCCAGTTTTCAAAAATTTTATCTAAGTACGGCGTCACGCATAAGCTCGCCACCGCCTATCACCCCCAAACGAGCGGCCAAGTAGAGGTAGTAAATCGCGAGATAAAACGCATTCTAGAAAAAACCGTCTCTTTAAATAGGAAGGATTGGTCCTCAAAACTCGACGACGCATTATGGGCGTATCGTACGGCATACAAGACCGCTATCGGTTGTACGCCCTATCGATTAGTCTACGACAAAGCGTGCCATTTACCGGTAGAGTTAGAACACCGCGCTTTTTGGGCCTTAAAATTTTTAAATCTCGATTCGAACTTAGTCTCTGAGAATAGGAAATTCCAATTAAATGAACTCAATGAATGGCGTGCGAACGCTTATGAGAGTAATAAATTTTATAAGGAGCGTTCTAAGTTCTACCACGATCGAAAAATTAACTTTCCATAAACTTTCGCGCCGGGCGATCTTGTCCTTCTTTATAATTCACGTCTTCCTCTTTTTCCGGGTAAGCTCAAATCCCGCTGGTCTGGCCCCTTTGAAGTCAAAGAGGTTTGGCCGTATGGGACCGTTCTTATCTCTCACCCCGAAAAAGGCGATTTTAAAGTCAACGGCCACCGTTTAAAACTATATCTTGCGGGCGATCCGGTGGACGGACACACGGAATCTTTAACCCTCCCCAATTTATAATCTCACCACGCCAACTGCGTCAAGCCACGCGACGGTAAACAAAGCGCTCGTGGGAGGCACCCCATATTTATCTAATATTTTTATTATGCTTTTTCTCTATTTTTGCAGGGTTTCTTACGACCCCGCCAGCTTTCATTCAGGGAAGCCCTTTTGCTTCCTCTTTCCTTTTGTATATATTGCAATGTTATTTTCTCTTCTTCATACTTACATTACAACATTGGAGACAATGTTGGGTTTTAAGTATGGGGGTGTTGTACCGTTTTCCAAAAAAAAAAACAACAAAAAAAATCTCTACAAAAACTTTTGTTTTTTTTACTTTGTCATAATAAAAAAACAAAAAAAAAATTACAACTTACAAAATACAAAAAAATATATATAACTATATATAGTTGAAAAAAACAAAAATAATATCCAAAAATAAAAACCCTACTTTACTTTTATTCTTAAAGCATTTAGTTTCGAGAGTATATGTTTGTGGATTTTCATAATCGCTAGTTTTACTATTTGTTTGTTTATCTAAGATCGATAGATTTAAACGTTCGGGGTTAAGTTTTAAAGAATATCTTGTGTTTTTAATTTAAATAGAGGCTTTGTTACAAGCACTACTTCTACTAGCTAAAATAGAGACATGTGTATTATGTTGGCAAAACAACTTTAGACTGCAATTATCCCTACTTTATGTCTTCAGGAATCTAGGAATATTCAACTTACTAAGGTTGCTCTCAAAACATTTTTTTTATTATTCTAGAATTTCTCTTGAAAACCCCTTGTATACACCAATTTAGCATGGCAAAAACAAACAAAGGAAGAAAAAAAAAGATCTTATGTCAATGGGAATACAAAAATTCCGTAAACATAGGCACCCAATATTTGTTAAAAGAGATCCTATGTCAATGGGAATTGCAAATTCCGTAAACACAGGCATTGGGTTAATTAAAAGGTCAATTTTCCCTCGTACACCAACGATGGAGTCAAAGGAAACTATATAAGAGGGGTGAGATGATACAATCCATCACCCCTAATTCAAGTACTCTTCTATTTGCCAAGGCTTTTTACCCCCTTTTCCCTTAACCAAATTATTGTTTCTAGTTTTAATTCAAAAAATCATTTGAGAGCATAATTAGTAACTTATATTTTTTCCTTCATGTTTCTTTAAACAAAGGTTATTATAATTTCGATCTAATCTCGTTTACTAATGATTGCAATTTTGTTTGCTATTTGGTTAATTAAGAAGTCTTTTGGCCAGGACATTTCTTTCTACTTAAATCATTTGCATAATTTAGGACTTAACTCTTATTACTCCGAATTTTTATTTTTCAGTCTCTTATGATTAAAATAAAACGATAGCCAAAAATTAGAACTTATGTTAATCCCGTATAGATCTCTCTTACTTTTGCTCTGGAATAGCAAAAGCTTAAGTATGGGGGTATTTGATAAGTAATAAAATATATGTATTTTTAGTATAATTATTAGTATAGTTTTAATTAATATTGTGAATTTTCTATGTAAATTAATGAATAAATTGCTTCTTTATTATTTCTGGTTTCTAACTTAGTTTTATTTTTGTTTTTGCATTTTTTTGCAAAATTTTCCCAGGTCACGCCCTCAGTCACGCCCGTGACCAAGGGCGTGTAATTTTAAAGATCAAATATCAACGGGACGGCTCGATTCAGATCAAATCCCGACAAATCGCTCAAGTCACGCCCGTGACTCTTCAAGTCACGCCCGTGACTCTTCCAGTCACGCCCGTGACTCTTCAAGTCACGCCCGTGTTCCAGCAGAGTCACGCCCGTGAGCCACCAGCGCATCATGTCTCGAAGCCGCGCCCATGCTGCCGACATCAGCCACCCATAGTCACGCCCGTGACTCACAAAGTCACGCCCGTGACATACCAAGTCACGCCCGTGTGCAGCCATGTTTGACGGCCGGACCTTCCAGAAGACGGCGAATACAGCCGAGCAAATGTCACGCCCTAAGTCACGGCCGTGACATTCAAGTCACGCCCATGACCTAGGGCGTGTAAAACTCAAATTTTCCCTATAAATAGAGGGGCTCGGCTGAAGTATTTTTCATCCAAATTTTGAGTAGTTCTTATTGTATTGTGAGTTCTTTTGAGTGATTGTGAGCTTCTCTTATGCAATTCAGTTTAAGTTCGTTTTAAGTTTTTTTCGTCTTCCTAGTCTAGTTGTAATGCTGATTTCAGAAATAAAATGATGTTTTTCTCATTTGGATCATCTTCCTTTTTATTAATGTTAGCGTGTGTGCGTGTATGAGTTTACCTTTATTGCTTTCATAATTTAGTTTTATTGCTTTTATAGTTAGGTTTATTGCTTTCATAATCTAGATTTACTATTTTCATAGCTTAGATTTACAAGCTTTCATAAAATAGTTTTATCGTTTTCTTTTTCGCTTTATTTTATCACTTTCATTTTAAACGCTTTCTTTTCAGTTTTTTTTAGAGTGTGTGCGTGTATGAGATTACATTTTTCTTTTTTTGTAACTTAGTTTTATTTCAGTCTTCATATAACTGTTATATACCACCCCCATCTTAAATAAGAGGCTAATTAACTTTAGCATTTATTTAAGTCGGTTGGGACGGATATTATTTCTGCACCTTTATAAGTCTTTTCATTTCTATACCACCCCCATCTTGAATAAGAGGCTAATTAACTTTAGCATTTATTTAAGTCGGTTGGGACGGATATTATTTATGCTCCTTTATAAGTCTTTTCATTTCTATACCACCCCCTTCTTGAATAAGAGGCTAAGAACTTTTTAGCGCTTGTTTAAGGTGGTTGGGACGGATACTATTACTGTTTTTTATATAAGTCTTTTTATTTCCTTTTTATCCGCTTATATCTTCTTTAATCTTTAAACATGTATTTTTCAACCGATAATGTCGTCTCCATTCCGATGAGTGGCTAATTTCCTTTAGCACACGACGTCGAAGAGCATTGGGACACAAAAAATAGTTTTTCTATAAAATTAAAACATCTCTTTCTAAAATAATTAACGCTTAAGGTTTACCCGAGAATCACGTTGAGTGGAGCCACATAATCGATGTGTGGTTTTCATTTTCGTTTTCGTACCTAGTTAGCCGAGAGGCTCGTGCGTACGGATTGATCGCTCACGGGTAAAGATAAGTGCGCTCTACCCTCGAGAGAGGATGAGGTAATTCTCCCGAATTGGAAATAAAAACCCAATAGCGGGGTTCACAACATAAAGCGAGTATTAAGAACATTCGATTGTAGAACGAGAGTTCGGTCGAATATTCATAATCTCAGGTGAGCGTACCCTCGAGAGAGGAGCGTTCATAATTATGGAACCTCCACGGTCAAGTCATCTTAATATTTTGAAAAGTCATCACTTTTAATTCTACGAAAAAAATATATTTTCGTCTCAAGGTAATTCGACGTCGCGCGCTATCTTTCTCATCGCTTAGAACTCTAGTTAATCGCTTATTATCGTCTTTTGCATTTTATCACTTAGAACTCTAGTTAAACCAACTAAAAATATTATTCCGATAAAATAATAGTTCGTTCCTCGAAGTAGCATAATCAACACGACCCGCGGAAATATACGATCCCGATATTTTCAAAAAAATATCCTGTATTACTTGCGATAAGGTATACTTGCCTTTATCAAATGATTAATTTGGACTAAGAATTCAAACACAGCTTTCCAAACTCATTTAGTGCAAAACTCTCCTTTTCTACTTTTCAATTCAATAGAATTCGGCGTTGTAGCCGAGGCGTAATTATCAATATTCCGAAAGAAGAAAAAGACCGTTACTTCTATCCTTCGATAGGATAATGGTTAATTTCTCAAAGTAGGAGTACTTGCAAGACTCTTCGAAAATATCCGTCAATTCTAAACTCTTAATATAAAGGTTATCTTTTATTTATAAAACAAAAGAAGAAGTCCAGCAAAAAATCATCAAGTT
Organism: Dactylorhiza incarnata; assembly: GCA_033032865.1. Lineage (NCBI taxonomy): Eukaryota > Viridiplantae > Streptophyta > Magnoliopsida > Asparagales > Orchidaceae > Dactylorhiza > Dactylorhiza incarnata. The sequence continues at coordinate 673,638 of JAWHQI010000017.1, read as the reverse complement.
TTTGGCGCCGTTGTCGGGGAACTTTGTGTTGTTATTTGAAAGTAGGAACTGCTATTAATTTTATTCCTTATCTATATATTTTTTAAAAAATATATATATATATAATAAAAATATATATATATATATATAAAAACTTATATTTATAAAAATTAACAATAAAACAGAAAATCCAAAAATATTGTTTTTAGTATATGACCCGAGGAAACTCGTCGGATGATTCGACTATTCCTTTTGACCCCGAAATCGAGCGCACTCTTCGTGAGCGCATCCGATCTCGTGACCAAAACTTACTCGAAACCCCCGAAGAGTCAATCGGAGATACTGCAAATATGGGCGATCCAATTCCAAATGCGGCCCCGGCCCGGACCATGGCATATTATGCCCGGCCGAATTTGGACGATACAGGATCAAGTATTACTCGCCCAACAGTTAATAATAATAATTTCGAAATAAAATCCAGCATAATTCAAATGGTACAACAGTCGATTCAATTCGACGGTTTGCCAGATGAGGACCCAAATCAGCACCTTTCAAACTATTTAGAAATATGCGACACCTTTAAAATTAATGGCGTCACTGATGACGCCATTCGTTTACGCTTATTTCCATATTCGCTACGGTCAAAGGCCAAATCGTTGTTGACTTCTCTTCCGAGAGGGTCCATAACCACGTGGGACCAATTGACGAAATTTTTCTTAACTAAGTATTTTTCTCCGTCAAAAACCGCAAAACTACGCACGGATATCACATCCTTTGTGCAATTCGATTCCGAGTCTCTTTATGAGACTTGGGAGCGTTTTAAAGAATATTTGCGTAGGTGTCCTCATCACGCGCTACCAACTTGGCTGCAGGTCCAGACGTTTTATAATGGTTTAAATTTTTCTACGCGGCAGATGATTGATGCGGCCTCCGGGGGAACGTTAAACAACAAAACCCCGGAGACGGCTCAAGCTCTGATCGACGAAATGGCCATGAACGCGTACCAATGGAACGTGCCAAGGTCGCGTCCTAATAAACCGGCTGGTCTTTTTGAAGTGGACGCCACTACTTTCTTAGCCTCACAGGTAGAGCGGCTAAGTAAGCAGGTGGCGGAGATGACTGTTTCCTCCTCCACTCCCGCTTGGAATAATAATAATAATGTAATCGAAGAATCGGTGGATTACCTCGGTAATCCGGTTAGGCCCCCCTTCAACCCTAATAATAACCCGTATAGTAATAATTATAATCCGGGTTGGAGGACCCACCCTAATTTCTCCTGGATCAATCCTAACAATGCTCAGAGGCCCCCAATTATGAATCCTCAAGGATTTCCGCAAGGATTTCCGCAGGGATTCCAGCCTCCTCCTCCAAAACCTTCGCCGCTCGAAGATGTTTTGTCTAAATACATCGCGTCCAACGATTCAAATATCCGGAATCTTACCGGATCGATTAAAAACTTGGAAAACCAGGTTGGACAACTTGCAAAGATGGTCTCCGAGCGGTCATACGGAGCTCTACCAGGGAATACGGAGCCAAACCCCAGGGAAAATGCCAATGCTATAACCCTTCGAAGTGGCAAGGAGGTCGTCTCCCCATTGTGGGTTGAGCCTAAGGTATGTATTTCGCCTCCGACCCCTCCACCCTCTTCCTCGATTATAATTGCTCCGGATTCTCCGGTTGCGCTGAATGTTTCGAGTCCTCGAATTCCTTACCCGTCTAAAATTAATAAAGAGAAGGAGGACGAAAATTATCAAAAAATTTTGCGTATTTTAAAACAAATTCAAATAAACGTCCCCTTCTACGAGGCACTCTCCCAAATGCCGAAATACGCGAAATATCTTAAGGAGTTGCTTTCTAATAAAAAGAGACTCGAGGATGTTTTTCGTGTTTCCCTTAATGCGGAATGTTCGGCTGTTCTCCTTAACAAATTGCCGCCAAAACTAAACGACCCGGGACGGTTCTCCATCCCGTGTCTCTTTGGCAATATGTTAATAAAGTACGCTCTTGCGAACTTAGGCGCCAGCATCAATTTGATGCCTTTTTCTCTTTTCAAAAAACTCAATTTAGGCATCCCGAGTCCGACAAAAATGAGCATCCAACTCGCGGATCGCTCGGTAAAGTACCCAATCGGGGTAGCGGAGGATGTTCTGGTCAAGGTCGACAAGTTTATCTTCCCAGTAGACTTTGTCATCCTGGACATAGAGGAGGACGTCGAGGTACCCATCATCCTCGGTCGCCCCTTTCTTGCAACCTCCCGCGCGTTAATCGATGTCAGTAACGGTCGCCTCCTCCTTCGAGTTGGAGACGACGAAGTTACTTTACATATCAACCCCTCCATGCGGAACTCACTGTCGAATGATGATTCCTGTTTCAATTTGGAATCCGCGTTTGTGGACGAGTGTTCTTCTCTTTCGGAATTGCTATCTTTAATGATAGACGATTCGGATCTGGCGAATCAACCTCCTTTAGACGAATTACCGCCAAATTCGCCTTTCGAGCCTTTTGATTCAAAAGCTTTAAAAATATCCACTTCCTATGAAGAACCTCCGGTCTTGGAGCTTAAGCAACTCCCCGACCATTTAAAATATGCTTTTCTATCCGCGAACTTAAAACTTCCGGTTATAATATCGTCTACTTTAACCGATTCGGAAACATCCAAATTGGTTGAAGTTTTATCTAAACATCGCCGTGCAATTGCATGGCAAATTTCCGATATCAGGGTAATTAACCCCTCATTCTGCTCCCACAAAATTTTTCTGGAGGAAAACCCCCGCAAAACAATTCAGCCTCAACGGCGACTTAACCCGAACATGCGGGAAGTCGTTAAGACTGAAATTATTAAACTCCTTGACGCGGGGATTATCTATCCTATTTCCGACAGTACGTGGGTAAGCCCCGTACAAGTCGTCCCAAAAAAGGGCGGTATAACGGTCGTGGCAAACACGAATAATGAATTAATCCCAACTCGCACTGTTACGGGTTGGAGGGTGTGCATCGACTACAGAAAACTAAATGATGCCACCAGAAAAGACCACTTTCCGTTACCGTTTATTGATCAAATCTTAGAGCGTCTCTCCGGTCATCCTTTTTATTGCTTCCTTGATGGTCTCTCGGGATTTTTCCAGATCCCTATTTCACCTGAGGACCAAGAAAAAACGACTTTTACTTGCCCTTTCGGCACCTTCGCATATCGAAGGATGCCGTTTGGCCTCTGTAACGCGCCAGCTACATTCCAAAGATGTATGCTGGCAATATTTGGCGAGCTAGTAGAAGACATAATGGAAGTCTTCATGGATAACTTCTCCGTCTTTGGAGACTCTTTTAAAAATTGTCTAAAAAATTTAGATAGAGTCCTCCAACGGTGCGAGGAGACGAACTTAGACTTGAACTGGGAGAAATGCAACTTCATGGTCCGAGAGGGCTTAGTCCTCGGCCATAAAATTTCTTCCAAGGGGATGGAGGTCGATAGGGCCAAAGTCGCTATAATTGAACAACTTCCTGTTCCTTCGAACGTCAAATCAATTAGAAGTTTTCTTGGCCACGCAGGTTTTTATCGGCGGTTTATTCAAGATTTTTCAAGAATAACCAAACCGCTAACTCACCTCCTGGAAAAAGATTCCCCATTCTTTTTTGACACGGCCTGCGTAGAGGCATTTGATTTTATAAAAAAGCAACTTATCAATTCTCCAATTCTGGTGGCGCCAGATTGGTCCCTTCCGTTCGAGATTATGTGCGACGCGAGCGATATCGCGGTAGGAGCTGTCTTAGGCCAACGCGTAAATAAATATTTTCATCCAATATATTACGCTTCTCGCACACTCAATGCCGCACAGGCTAACTATACAACGACGGAAAAGGAACTTCTTGCCGTCATCTTTGTTTTTAATAAATTCAGGCCTTACGTAACACTTTCCCACGTGATCGTTTTCACTGATCACTCCGACCTAAAATATCTTTTGGCCAAAGTTGATGCCAAGCCTCGCTTACTTCGATGGATCCTCCTTTTACAGGAATTTGACTTAGAGATCCGGGATAAGAAAGGGGCTGAAAATTTAGCAGCCGACCACCTCTCACGTTTAGAACACCCCGTCGCAGAAGCGCTCGTCGAACCAGAAATAGATGATCGATTTCCTGAAGAGCGCCTTTTAATCATAAATAATACAAAAACTTCTTCTACCCCTTGGTTCGCAGATTACGCGAACTATTTAGTCGCGCGGGTCCTTCCAAAAGATTTTTCGACTCAGCAGAAGAAAAAATTCTTTTCTGACTTGAAAAACTACTTTTGGGAGGACCCCTTTCTCTTTCGCGTCTGCGCAGACCAAGCGATACGAAGATGTGTTTCAAGCGAGGAGGGTGCGCAAATATTGCGACACTGCCATGAGGGGCCGGCTGGAGGGCATTATCAAGCCAACCGGACCGCGCGGAAAGCATTAGAGTCAGGCTTTTATTGGCCCACTCTCTTTAAGGATGCTCACACTTTTGTGAGTATATGCGATAGCTGCCAGCGGTCGGGTAACATCTCTCGTCGTGACGAGATGCCCCAAAGCTTTTATTTAGAATGTGAAATCTTCGATTTGTGGGGCATAGACTTTGTAGGCCCCCTACCTCCTTCTTTTAATAATCGCTATATTTTAGTGGCGGTCGACTACGTATCTAGGTGGGCGGAAGCGCAAGCTCTGCCCACTAATGATGCGCGAGTCGTCGTCCATTTTCTAAAAAAATTATTTTCTCGCTTCGGCACGCCCCGTGCAATAGTTAGTGATAGGGGCACGCACTTCTGCAACGCCCAGTTTTCAAAAATTTTATCTAAGTACGGCGTCACGCATAAGCTCGCCACCGCCTATCACCCCCAAACGAGCGGCCAAGTAGAGGTAGTAAATCGCGAGATAAAACGCATTCTAGAAAAAACCGTCTCTTTAAATAGGAAGGATTGGTCCTCAAAACTCGACGACGCATTATGGGCGTATCGTACGGCATACAAGACCGCTATCGGTTGTACGCCCTATCGATTAGTCTACGACAAAGCGTGCCATTTACCGGTAGAGTTAGAACACCGCGCTTTTTGGGCCTTAAAATTTTTAAATCTCGATTCGAACTTAGTCTCTGAGAATAGGAAATTCCAATTAAATGAACTCAATGAATGGCGTGCGAACGCTTATGAGAGTAATAAATTTTATAAGGAGCGTTCTAAGTTCTACCACGATCGAAAAATTAACTTTCCATAAACTTTCGCGCCGGGCGATCTTGTCCTTCTTTATAATTCACGTCTTCCTCTTTTTCCGGGTAAGCTCAAATCCCGCTGGTCTGGCCCCTTTGAAGTCAAAGAGGTTTGGCCGTATGGGACCGTTCTTATCTCTCACCCCGAAAAAGGCGATTTTAAAGTCAACGGCCACCGTTTAAAACTATATCTTGCGGGCGATCCGGTGGACGGACACACGGAATCTTTAACCCTCCCCAATTTATAATCTCACCACGCCAACTGCGTCAAGCCACGCGACGGTAAACAAAGCGCTCGTGGGAGGCACCCCATATTTATCTAATATTTTTATTATGCTTTTTCTCTATTTTTGCAGGGTTTCTTACGACCCCGCCAGCTTTCATTCAGGGAAGCCCTTTTGCTTCCTCTTTCCTTTTGTATATATTGCAATGTTATTTTCTCTTCTTCATACTTACATTACAACATTGGAGACAATGTTGGGTTTTAAGTATGGGGGTGTTGTACCGTTTTCCAAAAAAAAAAACAACAAAAAAAATCTCTACAAAAACTTTTGTTTTTTTTACTTTGTCATAATAAAAAAACAAAAAAAAAATTACAACTTACAAAATACAAAAAAATATATATAACTATATATAGTTGAAAAAAACAAAAATAATATCCAAAAATAAAAACCCTACTTTACTTTTATTCTTAAAGCATTTAGTTTCGAGAGTATATGTTTGTGGATTTTCATAATCGCTAGTTTTACTATTTGTTTGTTTATCTAAGATCGATAGATTTAAATGTTCGGGGTTAAGTTTTAAAGAATATCTTGTGTTTTTAATTTAAATAGAGGCTTTGTTACAAGCACTACTTCTACTAGCTAAAATAGAGACATGTGTATTATGTTGGCAAAACAACTTTAGACTGCAATTATCCCTACTTTATGTCTTCAGGAATCTAGGAATATTCAACTTACTAAGGTTGCTCTCAAAACATTTTTTTATTATTCTAGAATTTCTCTTGAAAACCCCTTGTATACACCAATTTAGCATGGCAAAAACAAACAAAGGAAGAAAAAAAAAGATCTTATGTCAATGGGAATACAAAAATTCCGTAAACATAGGCACCCAATATTTGTTAAAAGAGATCCTATGTCAATGGGAATTGCAAATTCCGTAAACACAGGCATTGGGTTAATTAAAAGGTCAATTTTCCCTCGTACACCAACGATGGAGTCAAAGGAAACTATATAAGAGGGGTGAGATGATACAATCCATCACCCCTAATTCAAGTACTCTTCTATTTGCCAAGGCTTTTTACCCCCTTTTCCCTTAACCAAATTATTGTTTCTAGTTTTAATTCAAAAAATCATTTGAGAGCATAATTAGTAACTTATATTTTTTCCTTCATGTTTCTTTAAACAAAGGTTATTATAATTTCGATCTAATCTCGTTTACTAATGATTGCAATTTTGTTTGCTATTTGGTTAATTAAGAAGTCTTTTGGCCAGGACATTTCTTTCTACTTAAATCATTTGCATAATTTAGGACTTAACTCTTATTACTCTGAATTTTTATTTTTCAGTCTCTTATGATTAAAATAAAACGATAGCCAAAAATTAGAACTTATGTTAATCCCGTATAGATCTCTCTTACTTTTGCTCTGGAATAGCAAAAGCTTAAGTATGGGGGTATTTGATAAGTAATAAAATATATGTATTTTTAGTATAATTATTAGTATAGTTTTAATTAATATTGTGAATTTTCTATGTAAATTAATGAATAAATTGCTTCTTTATTATTTCTGGTTTCTAACTTAGTTTTATTTTTGTTTTTGCATTTTTTTGCAAAATTTTCCCAGGTCACGCCCTCAGTCACGCCCGTGACCAAGGGCGTGTAATTTTAAAGATCAAATATCAACGGGACGGCTCGATTCAGATCAAATCCCGACAAATCGCTCAAGTCACGCCCGTGACTCTTCAAGTCACGCCCGTGACTCTTCAAGTCACGCCCGTGACTCTTCAAGTCACGCCCGTATTCCAGTAGAGTCACGCCCGTGAGACGCCAGCGCGTCACATCTCGAAGTCACGCCCATGCTGCCGACATCAGCCACCCATAGTCACGCCCGTGACTCACAAAGTCACGCCCGTGACATACCAAGTCACGCCCGTGTGCAACCATGTTTGACGGCCGGACCTTCCAGAAGACGGCGAATATAGCCGAGCAAATGTCACGCCCTAAGTCACGGCCGTGACATTCAAGTCACGCCCGTGACCTAGGGCGTGTAAAACTCAAATTTTCCCTATAAATAGAGGGGCTCGGCTGAAGTATTTTTCATCCAAATTTTGAGTAGTTCTTATTGTATTGTGAGTTCTTTTGAGTGATTGTGAGCTTCTCTTATGCAATTCAGTTTAAGTTCGTTTTAAGTTTTTTTCGTCTTCCTAGTCTAGTTGTAAAGCTGATTTCAGAAATAAAATGATGTTTTTCTCATTTGGATCATCTTCCTTTTTATTAATGTTAGCGTGTGTGCGTGTATGAGTTTAGCTTTATTGCTTTCATAATTTAGTTTTATTGCTTTTATAGTTAGGTTTATTGCTTTCATAATCTAGGTTTACTGTTTTCATAGCTTAGATTTACAAGCTTTCATAAAATAGTTTTATCGTTTTCTTTTTCGCTTTATTTTATCACTTTCATTTTAAACGCTTTCTTTTCAGTTTTTTTTAGAGTGTGTGCGTGTATGAGATTACATTTTTCTTTTTTTGTAACTTAGTTTTATTTCAGTCTTCATATAACTGTTATATACCACCCCCATCTTAAATAAGAGGCTAATTAACTTTAGCATTTATTTAAGTCGGTTGGGACGGATATTATTTCTGCACCTTTATAAGTCTTTTCATTTCTATACCACCCCCATCTTGAATAAGAGGCTAATTAACTTTAGCATTTATTTAAGTCGGTTGGGACGGATATTATTTCTGCACCTTTATAAGTCTTTTCATTTCTATACCACCCCCTTCTTTAATAAGAGGCTAAGAACTTTTTAGCGCTTGTTTAAGGTGGTTGGGACGGATACTATTACTGTTTTTTATATAAGTCTTTTTATTTCCTTTTTATCCGCTTATATCTGCTTTAATCTTTAAACATGTATTTTTCAACCGATAATGCCGTCTCCATTCCGATGAGTGGCTAATTTCCTTTAGCACACGACGTCGAAGAGCATTGGGACACAAAAAATTGTTTTTCTATAAAATTAAAACATCTCTTTCTAAAATAATTAACGCTTAAGGTTTACCCGAGAATCACGTTGAGTGGAGCCACATAATCGATGTGTGGTTTTCATTTCCGTTTTCGTACCTAGTTAGCCGAGAGGCTCGTGCGTACGGATTGATCGCTCACGGGTAAAGAGAAGTGCGCTCTACCCTCGAGAGAGGACGAGATAATTCTCCCGAATTGGAAATAAAAACCCAATAGCGGGGTTCACAACATAAAGCGAGTATTAAGAACATTCGATTGTAGAACGAGAGTTCGGTCGAATATTCATAATCTCAGGTGAGCGTACCCTCGAGAGAGGAGCGTTCATAATTATGGAACCTCCACGGTCAAGTCATCTTAATATTTTGAAAAGTCATCACTTTTAATTCTACGAAAAAAATATATTTTCGTCTCAAGGTAATTCGACGTCGCGCGCTATCTTTCTCATCGCTTAGAACTCTAGTTAATCGCTTATTATCGTCTTTCGCATTTTATCACTTAGAACTCTAGTTAAACCAACTAAAAATATTATTCCGATAAAATAATAGTTCGTTCCTCGAAGTAGCATAATCAACACGACCCGCGGAAATATACGATCCCGATATTTTCAAAAAAATATCCTGTATTACTTGCGATAAGGTATACTTGCCTTTATCAAATGATTAATTTGGACTAAGAATTCAAACACAGCTTTCCAAACTCATTTAGTGCAAAACTCTCCTTTTCTACTTTTCAATTCAATAGAATTCGGCGTTGTAGCCGAGGCGTAATTGTCAATATTCCGAAAGAAGAAAAAGACCGTTACTTCTATCCTTCGATAGGATAACGGTTAATTTCTCAAAGTAGGAGTACTTGCAAGACTCTTCGAAAATATCCGTCAATTCTAAACTCTTAATATAAAGGTTATCTTTTATTTATAAAACAAAAGAAGAAGTCCAGCAAAAAATCATCATCATGACTAGGACTGACCATGGCACAGAATTTCAATCTAAAGCCATGATAAGGTTTTGTCAAGAATTTGGTATCACCCAAGAGTTCTCCTCCCCAAGGACTCCACAACTAAATGGTGTGGCTGAGAGGAGGAATAGAACCTTGATAGAAGCTGGGAGAACATTGCTTAGTGACACCTCACTCCCAGAATACTTCTGGGCTGAGGCAGTCAATACTGCATGCTATGTTCTCAATAGGGATTCCATCAATAAGGTTCATGGAATTACCCCCTATGAGATTCTGAAAGGCAAACAACCAACAATTTCATACTTTAGAATCTTTGGTTCAAAATGCTACATCTTAAACAATGGAAAATCTCAGTTAATAAAGTTTGCAGAGAAATGCAATGTGGGGGTTCTTGTTGGTTATAGCTCACATAGTAGAGCTTATAGAGTTTATAACAAGAAAACTCATGTTGTAGAAGAGTTTATGCATGTGGTATTTGATGAGACCAACCTAATCTATAAGGGCTGGTCTAGTTCTTGTATTTTGATAGGAAATGAAAAGAACATGGAAAAGATGTCTGTGCAAGACATACCCAGCAGTAGCAAAGCATATACAGATGCAGCAATTTCTGAAGAGGAAGAGGTGCAGGGTGATATAGACACTGCTGAACCAGTAGAAGAATTACAGCAAGCTGAGGACAGATTGCCTGCAGTTGTAAGACACCTAAGGGATCATCCAAGAGAACAAATCATTGGAGATCAGAACCAAGGTGTACTAACCAGAATCAGGGCTCATAATGAGGCCCTATTCTTGATATTTTTCTCACAAATGGAGTCCAAGAAGTTTGAAGAAGCCAACCAAGACACTTTTTGGATTCAAGCAATGCAAGAAGAACTTCTTCAATTCAAAAGATGCAAGGTATGGAAGCTGGTGCCAAAACCTCAAGGACACAATATTATTGGCACTAAATGGATTTACAGGAACAAGCTGGATGAAAATGGTGTAATCATCAAAAGCAAGGCTAGATTGGTAGTCAAGGGTTATAGACAAGAAGAGGGAATAGACTTTGATCAAACCTTTGCCCATGTTGCAAGGTTAGAAGCAATTAGGCTATTCCTTACCTATGGTGCCCACAAGGGGTTCAAAGTATATCAAATGGATGTCAAATCAGCCTTCCTCAATGGTGACTTGAAGGAAGAGGTATATGTTGAACAACCATTAGGTTTTGTGCATCCAACCCTCTCTAATCATGTATATTTACTTAGGAAAGCTCCTTATGGTCTAAAGCAAGACCATAGGGCGTGGTATGAGACATTGTCTAGCTTTCTCATCAAGAACAAGTTCTTGAGGGGAAAGATAGATAGTATATTGTTTCTTAGGGAAACAAGGGGCAAGTGTCTCCTAGTCCAAATATATGTTGATGACATAATATTTGGGTCTACTGATGACAACCTCTGCAAAAGGTTTGCTAATCTTATGAAGGGGGAGTTTGAGATGAGCAGTATGGGAGAGCTCAAGTACTTCTTAGGCCTCCAAGTGAAGCAGTCTGATGATGGGATATTCATCTCTCAGACCAAGTACACTAGGGAGCTTATAAAGAAGTTTGGGGTGGAATCTGCTTCCACCATGAAAACTCCCATGGGGTCTAACATTTCCCTGGACAAGGATAAGTAGGGCAAGGCCTTTGATGAATCCATATACAGGTGTATTATTAGATCCCTGTTGTATCTGACTGCTAGTAGACTAGACATTATATATGTTACATGTGTTTGTGCTAGGTACTAAGCATGCCCTAAGGAATCTCACTATTCAGCTGCCAAGAGGATCTTGAGATACCTTAAAGGCGGCCTACATCTTGGCCTTTGGTATCCTAAGAACAATGACTTTCAACTAACAGGATTTTCAGATGCAGATTTTGCAGGATGCAAAGAAGACAGGAAAAGCACAAGTGGCACTTGTCAATTCCTAGGAAGGAGGTTGATATCTTGGAGCAGCAAAAAGCAGACAAGTGTGGCAATATCCACTGCTGAGTCTGAATACATTGCTGCAGGAAGTTGTTGGGCACAACTATTGTGGATACAACATCAGTTAGAGGATTACAACCTCAAGGTAAGTGAGTCTCCTCTTTATAGTGACTCATCCAGTGCTATATCCATTGCTAAGAATCATGTCTCTCATAGCAGGACTAAGCACGTAGAGATAAGATATCATTTTATAAGAGAATATGTTGACTGTAAAGTTATCTGTCTTGAATTTGTCCCCGTTGACAATCAAGTTGCTGATATTTTTACAAAGCCATTGGATGAGGCAAAATTTAATGCTTTCAAGATTGATCTTGGAATGTTAAATATTGAATAGTGTCAAATATTTCCTTCTTTCAATCATCTATGATAATATGCTTGATTATGTTATGATTCAAAAATGTTCTCACATCAATTCCAAGTGACATGATTAGGCCATAACACATTCAGATCTCAAAAGGATTAATGATTAGATAAAAAGGTCAGCTAAAATAGAAATGACTGTTTCAGCTGAGCCGCTGAGACAGCTGGGTAAAATATCACCTGAGACGCTGAGACTGCCAAACTATCCCAGCGGTTGATAGTGCTCTGTCCCAGTGGTTTAGGTCACCGTCTCAGCGGTTCCGCTGAGACGGCCTGGTCCTATTACAGTTTGTCTAAATGTAACCCCAACAGACCTAATTCTCCTTAATTATAAGGGCTAATCAAAACACATATACAAACCATATAAATAGACAATTGTCAATTAATGAAAGCTACATAACCTTTCCCTCCTAGCTGCCGAGACAAATCGTATTCTCTTCCATCCCAGCGCATTCTTCTACAGCAACAATGGCACCCAAGAGTTCAAAGGATCTTCTGGAGGGGTATGAGATAGTGAGAAATGGATTTGCCCATGCTCCATAAGATATAAAAGGAGTGATTCAACTCCTAGAAGCACAAGGTCTGGAATACATTCTATCTGAACCCACAGTCATTCTCAGAATTGAAGTTCCGGAATGGTTCACTAATGCCAAATTGTCCTCCTCCAAGTCTTCCTTGAAGTCCAAAATAGGAGAAGACAGAGTGAAAATCTCCTCAGTAAGAATTGAACAAGCATTCCACATTCCCTCATGCAACAAGGATGAGGAGGAAGAAATTTCTGATAAGGACAAGAAGAAAGCTCTGAAATGGACTAAGTATAGTGATGCCAAGATTGGCTCATTAAAAAAAAATTCTTCAATCAAAGAGGCAAATTATTATCAGATATAGTGGGCAAAGCACTTCTCTGCAAGCCTAGGTATCATGATACCATCTCACAATCCATGTTTTACATCATGACAAGGATCATTCTGACCAAGAGAACTTCCTGGGGAGAAGTCATATTTCAAAGACTTAAGAAATGTCTACAAGCACCAAATATGGGCAGAATTCTATCCCTATATCTGATCCAGACCTATCCTGAGAAGTTTAAGGGATTAAAAGGATCCAATATACATTACCTGAAAAGGATGGATATAAAGACATTGGATAGGTTCACAAGGGTGCTCCCCATGAGCCAGCCCACTGATGCAAAGGAGAAAGGGAAAAAGAAAGCTAAATCAGCGCAGAAGCCAAGATTGATCTTGACAAGCTCTGAGTCAGACCACTCAGATAAGAATGAATATGTTGATGTTGATATTGGATCACCCAGCATCCCTGACAAGGATGCTCAACTAGATGACATGCCTGCTGACCCTGTCCATCCCAGCTTCTATCAAGGTCCTATTCCTCCTCTCAGCCACACCATTTTGTTGTGGAGTCCTTGGGGAGGAGAACTCTTGGGTGATACCATATTCTTGACAAAACCTTGTCATAGCTTCAGATTGAAATTTTGTGCCATGGTCAGTTCTAGTCCTGACCACAGCACATTGCAAGTCATTCTGAATTGCTTTGACATGAGTTATAAAGATATTTAGAGTATCAGACTTCTTCTTTAGGAAGAATACCCATGTATATTTTGAGTGATCATCAACAATCACCAAAGTATACAACTTCCCACCTAAGCTCTGAATTGGCAAAGGAACAAACAAGTCCATATGCAAGAGATAAAGACATCTTTCAGTGTCTTTGGAGCCAATACTTTTAAAGGTGGCCCTTGTTTGCTTTCCCATTTGGCAACCATGACAGGGACCACTTTTAATACATTTTATATTAGGGCGATTCCTAACAAGATTTTTAGAGAATAGTCTATACATTGTCTTGTAGTTAATGTGAGCAAGTCTTTTGTGCCATTGAACACAAAGGGACTCATTCTCATTAGCTACTACACATACAAATGTAAGAGGATTACTACAAATAAAGTCTAAGCAATAAACATTCCCACTCCTAGTGCCTGAGAGAATGGTATCTAAATCTTTAGACTTTTTAATCAAGCACTTGTCATTGTGGAATTCAATGACATATCCTAGATCACATAGTTGACTTATGCTTACTAGGTTGTGTTGCAACCCTTCAACATAAGCTACCCTTGTAATTGAGACTATGCCATTGGAGATCATACCATATCCTTTGGTGATTCCCTTTTCTGACCCCCTAAAGATAACTTTGGGTCCATTCTTCACAGCCTTGTAGTCCTGTAGAAGATTTCTTGTTCCTGTCATGTGCCTTGAGCACCCACTGTCCAATTACCAAATTTGGTTGAGGCTGGTACTTGAGCTAACCTGCAAGAAGAAGTTTAGTTATCCTTAGGAGCCCAAATAGTTTTGGGTCCTAGGTACTTGTTAGCATGATGAAATGACCTTACATTAGCTGCACCCTTTGCAGGAAGGCTCATCTTTGCATATGGCACATTAGGATTGTGCCAACAGTCTATGGCAAAGTGTCCTACTTTACCACAGCACCAAAATTCATGAATGTTGTATCTCCTCTTCTGAACATTTCTTGAGGGGTGTACAACACAGTCCACATGTTCAGGAGGAGAGACAACAACTTTTCTCTTGTTTCTTTCAGCAAGGATTTGGCTGGAAATCAATCTGTGGATGGTCTTAGTGGTCTTTGTATTAATGGCATCAGCTTGCTTTGGCTTTTGGGCAATGCAAGTTTTGATGGCATTAGATACAGAGCAAATAGACATGTTCACTGATTTGACAGCAGTCATGTTCTTAGCTGAATCAACCTTAGAAGGGCTTGCTTTCTTATTCTTAAATAAAGTGGTCGATGTACCAAATACAAATGGTCCAGGTTGGGCCATTTGAATTTACTGATGTGGAGCCTTCATAGCACTCAATCCCATACCTTTTCTTCCACTATGGGAGGGTGTGTTTTCCTTCATATAGGTACTCTCATTATTCCAGTGACCATACATGCTTTCATGGTCATACCTGTTGGAAGGGAGTAATACCTTTTGAAAGGTGGTTTGAGGCTTAGCCTTACCCCTGCTCTTTTCTCCACTCCCTTCTCCCACTTCCATTTTATTGAATCCTAGTCCTCTCCTATTGGATTGAGAAGAGAAAGAGTCAATAATTAGGAGCACAGATTTTGTCTTGGAGAATTGAGCCATTAGGCTTCTTTCTTTCACAAGCTTCTCCTCGAGATACTTGATGACCTTGTTCTTCAGGGATATGGTGTTCAGATGGGTGATAGTTATCCCCTTCAGATGGATAATTTCCCTATACATCTGATTCATCTTGGTAGAAGATTCAGTGCATTCTTGTTTTTCCATCTTAAGGGAATCTATCTCTTGGGCTTGCCTCTTGGCTAGCTTTTTGCTCCTTTTCAAAGCTTCCAAGAGAGCATCATACTTGTCAATCAATTGATTGACATCTACCTCAGCTTCTGAATCACTTCCACCAATTGATGAAGGTGCTCCAGATTCTGGGCCAGTCTCATAATCAGAAGAGGATAAGGATTGAATCAATACCTGTTCATTTTTTGAGATGTTCTGACTGTCCTCATCATCAGTGATGGACATGAGGCCTAGCTGAACATTGTCCTCTTCATCCTCCTCTATATCACTATCTAAGTGTGATAGAGGGGCCCTGACTCCAACTTTGGAAGCAGGATAATCTTCATCTTCTTCGGCTGCAAACAGCCCTATGTAGGCTTCTTCTTCATTCTCTGAATCTGAAGTTGAGGATTCAGATTCACTCCAGCTTTTTCCCTTCTTTGCTAGGAAGGATTTTTCACCCTTCCTATCCTTTTGGTGATGGTGCTTCTTATCACCTTTCTCCTTTCTTTTGGCTGGACAGTCAGCTATGACATATCCAGGTTTGCTGCAGCAATAGCAAATAATGTTATTTGAAACATGTTTTCTAGATTTGGAATCATACCTGTCACTCTTTGAGTGCTGTCTATCAGGTTCCCTGTGGTCCTTCTTGGAGTGTGATGTGGAGGAGGACTTGTTCTTCCATTGCTTCCTCCTCATCATCTTCTTGAACTGTTTTGAGAAGGCAACAAACTCTTCATCAGAGGAAGAGCTATCTGAGGTGTTGATTTCAGATTTTTCAGATTCAGCACCTCTCCTTGGAGGAGACACCATCCTGCTCTTGCTTTTCTTGGAGCTGTCAGCTTTGAGAGCTACAGATTTCTCCCTTGCCTGAGCCCCTATTTAGGCGTCTTCTTCCTTTCTTGCAGACAGCTGCATCTCATAAGAGAGCAGCTTTCCAAACAGTATATGAGTGTGGGTCTCACCAAGCCTAGCCACTTCCCTGATAGCCCAGATTTTTGTGTCCCAATCCCTTGTTAGAGATCTAAGGAACGTATCATTCAGCTCATAATCAGTGAACACTCTCTCATAGGTTCTCAGCTCATTGACTATTCTGAAGAACCTCTCATAGCACATAGAGATGCTCTCCTAGCTGAGCTGCATGAAGGCTTCATACTTTGGTTAAGGAGTGACTTTCTATCATCCCTTACTTCAGCTGTCCCTTCCATATATACTACTAATGTGTCCCACATTTCTTTAGCAGTAGTGCAGTGTACCAAGTTTTGAAATGTGGAATCTTTAATAGCATTAACTATGATGTTCTGGGCTCTTTTGTCCATGGTGAACAATGCAAGTTCATCCTTGGTCAAGTCATTGAAGGTCTTGGGCACTCTTCTTGTTGGATCTATGGTGGAGGCAGTTTGAAAGGTGAAAGGCCCTTACTTTATAGTTATATAGATCCTTGGGTTAGATGCTTCCATAAACAATCTAACCTTTTGCTTCCATATGCCAAAGTTTTCTTTGTTGCATATGGGCAACTTCATGGACCCCTTCTCCTTCTGCAATCCAGAGGAAGTCATTAGATTGATAAGACTATTCCTTTATAGGATCTGGTCAGATAGTTATGTCCTTCTTGACCAACCTCCCTCTGATACCACTTGATAGTTTATGTAGGATGTAGTCTTAAACACCTAGAGGGGGGTGAATAGGTTTCTTTTATTTAGGCTTAGTGTTTTCTGATTTTAGTTTAGTAAATTATCAAGCACACAGAAAACACACAAGCATTTATAGAGGTTCCTCAAGACAGGGTGTCTTGAGTAGTCCTCTTTTCCCCTTCACCTTTCTAACAATGAGTTAGACAAGGCCAACTTCTCCAAACTCAGCTCCAAGAACCTACAACACAGATCCCACGGGATCTATCAGGTTTTCCCAAACCCTACCTCAAGCACAACAGCCCTACCTCAAAAGAATTCACCTCGTACAACTCAGACCACCTCCTAGTCCTACCTCAAGCTGGCCTCTCATCTCTACAACTCAGGCCAATTAGCCTTACACACTCAGGCAATAAAGCCTTACAAACTCAGAACCCATGGCTCCTACAAATGATACAGAAAGGTTTACAGATTGAAGGAAGAAGAGATCAAGCATGTTCTTCTTCTTCTTAACAGTTGTTATTGCAGACTTGAACCGGAGAGGAGAAGTGCATCCCCAACTTGATTCTTCTTAATCAGCCCTTCAGATGATGGACTTGATCTACTTGCTCTATCTTGAGATGAATTAAGACAAGCAATCTCTTTTCTCCTTGCAGCCTTGCGTGAACTCAGTTCTTGGCTGCCGACAATGGAACAGTATGTTCTTGAGTTTGTGTGCTGGAAGTTAATAGAAAAAGTCCTTTGTTAAACCCTAACTTATTCCTTTTATACATCACTGACCCCCAACGACTCTTAGTTGTTCACCTGACAGGTATGGTAGTGATTGGTGGTCCTTAATATGCATTTCTGCAGTTTGCGCCAAAAGAAGAACCCGCCAGATCACGTTTGAACTGTCTCAGCGGTTGGGCTGAGATGGTCAGCCGTCTCAGCGGTTGCTTTTGTCCCATCTCAGCGGATCCGCTGAGACAGACAGTTGTCTCAACAGTTTCTTGATATCCCAGATTCAAGACTGCTACAACAGTTGTTCAGCAACAACAGATCAAGGCTTGATATCTATTCTAGCTTCTGTTGTAAACATATCTTATTATCCTCTGTATAAACATCATTTGTTCTGAGATTGTAGGGCATTTTGCCTGAGTGAGTAGGGCTGGTTGTGCATGAGTGTAGAGCTGAAGGTTCAGCTTGAGTGTAGGATCTCAGTGGAGATCTGAGGTAGGACTACTTGATAGGTCTGAGCTTGTAGGGCAGTTGTGCCTGAGGTAGGGTTGTTGAGCCTGAGGTAGGGTTTGGGAAAACTTGAGAGATCCTGAGGGATCTGTGTTGTAAGCTCAAGGAGCTGAGTTAGGAGGTGTTGGCCTTGTCTAACTCATTGTTAGAAAGGTGAAGGCGGAAAGAGGACTACTCAAGACACCCTGTCTTAGGGAACCTCTATAAATGCTTGTGTGTTTTCTGTGTGCTTGATTGTACTAATACTAAATCAGAAAACAACTAGGTTAAAGCACAAAAGAAAAGAAACCTTTTCACCCTCCCCCCCCCCCCTCCCCTCTAGGTAATTAAGACTATATCCTATATAAACTATCAAGTGGTATCAGAGCCAGGTTGGTCAAGAAAGACATAACTGTCTGACTAGATCCTATAAAGGAGTAGTCAAATCTGAATCCAATGGCCTCCACTGGATTGTAGAAGGAGATGGGATCCATGAAGTTGCCCATATGCAACAAAGAAAACTTTGGCATGTGGAAGCAAAGGGTTAGGCTGTTTATGGAAGCATCAGACCCAAGGATCTACATCACTGTAAAGCATGGGCCTTTCACTTTTCAAACTGCCTCCACCATAGATCCAACTAGGAGAGTGGTCAAGGCTTTTAATGACTCGACCAAGGATGAACGTGCATTGTTCATTATGGACAAAAGAGCCTATAACATCATTGTTAATGCAATTGATGATTCCACCTTTCAGAACTTGGTGCACTGTACAACAGACAAGGAAATGTGGGATACACTAGTGGTATATATGAAAGGAACAGTTGAAGTGAGGGATGATAGAAAATCACTCCTCAATCAAGAATATCAAGCTTTCAGGCAGCTGAGCCAAGAAAGCATTTCCATATGCTATGAAAGGTTCTTTAGGATAGTCAATGAACTAAAAACCTATGAAAGAGTGTTCGGTCACTATGATCTTAATGACAGGTTCCCAAGATCTCTAACTACAGACTGGGACACAAAGATATGTGCCATCAGGGAAGTGGCCAAGCTTGATGAAACCCCCACCCATACACTGTTTGGGAAGCTGCTTTCTTATGAGATGCAGTTGTCTGCAAGGAAGGAAGAGGACACCTCCACCAGGACTCATGCAAGGGAGAGAGCTATAGCTCTCAAAGCTGACAGCTCCAAGAAAAGCAAGGCCAGGATAGTGTCTCCACTAAGGAGGACTATTGAATCTGAGAAATCTGAAAACAGCACCTCATATAGCTCTTCATCTGATGAGGAGTTTGCTGTCTTCTCAAGGCAGTTCAAGAAAATGATGAGGAGGAAGTAGTGGAAGAACAAGCTTTCCTCCTCCTCGCATTCCAAGAAGGACCACAGCAGATCTGAAAGACAGCGCTCTAAGGGAGACAGGTATGAATCTAAACCTGGTAAACATGTTTCAAATAACATCATATGTTATTGTTGCTGCAAACCTGGACATGCCATTGCTGACAGTCCAGTCAAAAGGAAGGAAAAGGGTGATAAGAAACATCATCACCAAAAGGATAGGAAGGGGGGAAAATCCTTCCTAGCAAAGAAAGGAAAGAGCTGGAGTGAATCTAAATCCACAACTTCAGATTTAGATGATGAAGAGGAAGCCTACATTGGGTTGTTTGCAGCAGAAAGGGATGATGATTTTCCTGTTGCCAAGGTTGGAATCAGGGCCCCTCTATCACATTCAGATAGTAATACTGAGGAGGATGAAGAGGACAAAGTTCAGCTAGGCCTCATGGCCATCACTAATGAGGAAGCCAGTCAGAACAATTCTGACAGTGAACAGGTACTGATTCATTCCATCTCTTCTTCTGATTATGAGACAAGCCCAGAATCTGAAGCACTTTCATCAATTGGTGGAAGTGATTCAAAATATGAGGAAGATGTCAATCAATTGATTGACAAGTATGGTGCTCTCTTGGAAGCTCTGAAAAAGAGCAAGAAGCTGGCCAAGAGGCAAGCCCAAGAAATTGCCTCCCTTAAGATAGATAAGAAAGAGTGCACTGAGTCACCCACCATGGTGGCTCAGATGTGTAGAGAAATAAGCCATCTAAAGGGGATAACAATTATTCAAATGAGCACCATATCCCAAAAAAACAAGGTCATCAAGGACCTTGAGGTGAAGCTTCTGAAAGAAAAGAGCATAGTGGCTCAATTCTCCAAGCCTAAATTTGTGCTTCCAATTATTGACACCTTCTCTTCTCAAACCAATAGGAGAGGACTAGGGTTCAATAAAATGGAAATAGGAGAAAGGAGTGAAGAAAAGAGGAAGGACAAGCCTAAGCCTCATACCACCTTTCAAAAGGTATTATTTCCTTCTAACAGGTATGATCATGATAGTATGTATGGTCACTGGAGGAATGGAAGCTCCTATAGGAAGGAGAACACTCCTTCCCATAGTGGAAGAAAGGGCATGGGAATGAGTGCTATGAAGGCTCCCCATGAAGAAATTCAAATGGCCCAACCAGGACCATTTGTATTTGGTACTTCAATTCCTTCATTCAAGAATAAGGAAGTTAGACCTTCCAAGTTCTGTCCAGCAATAAATTTGGTTGCTGCTAAATCTATAGGCAAATCCTGTTGCTCAGTGTCTGATGCCATCCAATCAGGTCTGGCTTCCAAGCCAAAACAAGCATATGTCATTAAGACAAAGGGTGCCAAGACAGTTCACAGGTTAACATTCAGCCAAATCATTGCTGAAAGAAACATGAAAAATGATGATGTCTCCCCTCCTGAACACAAGCATATTGATGCTCTCTCCTCAAGAAATGATCAGAAGAGGAGATATAATATTCATGAATGTTGGTATTGTGGCAAGGTGGGACACTTTGCCATAGATTGTTGGCACAATCCCAATGTGCCAAGTGCAAAGAAGAGCCTTCCTGCAAAGGGTGCAGCAGGTGTGAGATCAGCTTATCAAGTTAACAAGGATCTAGGACCCAAAATTATTTGGTCTCCTAAGGGTAACTAAACTCCTTCTTGCAGGTGAGTTCAAGTACCAGTCTTACACAAATATGGTACTTGGACATTGGGTGCTCAAGGCACATGACAGGTACCAGGAGTCTTCTACAGGACTACACAGCTGTGAAGAATGGACCTAAAGTCATCTTTGGTGGATCTGAAAGAGGAATCACCAAAAGATATGGTATGATCACCAATGGCATAGTTTCAATCACAAGGGTAGCTTATGTTAAAGGTTTGCAACACAACCTTGTAAGCATAAGTCAACTATGTGATTTAGGTTATGTCATTGAATTCCACAATGACAAGTGTTTGATCAAAAAGTCTAATAACTTAGAGACCATTCTCTCAGGCACTAGGAGTGGGAATGTTTATTATCTAGATTTTATATGCAATAATTCTCTATCATCTGTGTGTCTTATGGCCAATGAAAGTGAGTCTCTTTGTGTTCAATGGCACAAGAGACTTGCCCACATTAACTACAAGACAATGTATAGACTATTCTCTAAAAACCTTGTTAGGAATAGTCCAAACTTGAAATGTATTAAAAGTGGTCCCTGTCATGTTTGCCAAATGGGTAAGCAAACAAGGGCCACCATTAAAAGTATTGGCTCCAAAGACATTGAAAAATGTTTATATCTATTGCACATGGACTTGTTAATTCTCTATCATCTGTATGTCTTGTGGCCAATGAAAATGATTATCTTTGTGTTCAATGACATAAGAGACTTGCCCACATTAACTACAAAACAATGTATAGACTATTCTCTAAAAACCTTGTTAGGAATAGTCCAAACTTAAAATGTATTAAAAGTGGTCCCTGTCATGCTTGCCAAATGGGTAAGCAAATAAGGGCCACCTTTAAAAATATTGGCTCCAAAGACACTGAAAGATGTCTATATCTATTGCACATTGACTTGTTTGGTCCTTTGCCAATTCAGAGCCTAGGTGGGAAGTTGTATACTTTGGTGATTGTTGATGATCACTCAAAATATACATGGGTATTCTTCCTTAAGAAGAAGTCAGATACTTTAAATATCTTTATAAACTATGTCAAGGCAATTCAGAATGACCTGCAATGTTCTGTGGTCATGTGATAAGTAATAAAATATATGTATTTTCAGTATAATTATTAGTATAGTTTTAATTAATATTGTGAATTTTCTATGTAAATTAATGAATAAATTGCTTCTTTATTATTTCTGGTTTCTAACTTAGTTTTATTTTTGTTTTTGCATTTTTTGCAAAATTTTCCCAGGTCACGCCCTCAGTCACGCCCGTGACCAAGGGCGTGTAATTTTAAAGATCAAATATCAACGGGACGGCTCGATTCAGATCAAATCCCGACAAATCGCTCAAGTCACGCCCGTGACTCTTCAAGTCACGCCCGTGACTCTTCAAGTCACGCCCGTGTTCCAGCAGAGTCACGCCCGTGAGCCGCCAGCATGTCACGTCTCGAAGCCGCGCCCATGCTGCCGACATCAGCCACCCATAGTCACGCCCGTGACTCACAAAGTCACGCACGTGACATACCAAGTCACGCCCGTGTGCAGCCATGTTTGACGGACGGACCTTCCAGAAGACGACGAATATAGCCGAGCAAATGTCACGCCCTAAGTCACGGCCGTGACATTCAAGTCACACCCGTGACCTAGGGCGTGTAAAACTCAAATTTTCCCTATAAATAGAGGGGCTCGGCTGAAGTATTTTTCATCCAAATTTTGAGTAGTTCTTGTTGTATTGTGAGTTCTTTTGAGTGATTGTGAGCTTCTCTTATGCAATTCAGTTTAAGTTCGTTTTAAGTTTTTTTCGTCTTCCTAGTCTAGTTGTAATGCTGATTTCAGAAATAAAATGATGTTTTTCTCATTTGGATCATCTTCCTTTTTATTAATGTTAGCGTGTGTGCGTGTATGAGTTTAGCTTTATTGCTTTCATAATTTAGTTTTATTGCTTTTATAGTTAGGTTTATTGCTTTCATAATCTAGGTTTACTGTTTTCATAGCTTAGATTTACAAGCTTTCATAAAATAGTTTTATCGTTTTCTTTTTCGCTTTATTTTATCACTTTCATTTTAAACGCTTTCTTTTCAGTTTTTTTTAGAGTGTGTGCGTGTATGAGATTACATTTTTCTTTTTTTGTAACTTAGTTTTATTTCAGTCTTCATATAACTGTTATATACCACCCCCATCTTAAATAAGAGGCTAATTAACTTTAGCATTTATTTAAGTCGGTTGGGACGGATATTATTTCTGCACCTTTATAAGTCTTTTCATTTCTATACCACCCCCATCTTGAATAAGAGGCTAATTAACTTTAGCATTTATTTAAGTCGGTTGGGACGGATATTATTTCTGCACCTTTATAAGTCTTTTCATTTCTATACCACCCCCTTCTTGAATAAGAGGCTAAGAACTTTTTAGCGCTTGTTTAAGGTGGTTGGGACGGATACTATTACTATTTTTTATATAAGTCTTTTTATTTCCTTTTTATCCGCTTATATCTGCTTTAATCTTTAAACATGTATTTTTCAACCGATAATGCCGTCTCCATTCCGATGAGTGGCTAATTTCCTTTAGCACACGACGTCGAAGAGCATTGGGACACAAAAAATTGTTTTTCTATAAAATTAAAACATCTCTTTCTAAAATAATTAACGCTTAAGGTTTACCCGAGAATCACGTTGAGTGGAGCCACATAATCGATGTGTGGTTTTCATTTCCGTTTTCGTACCTAGTTAGCCGAGAGGCTCGTGCGTACGGATTGATCGCTCACGGGTAAAGAGAAGTGCGCTCTACCCTCGAGAGAGGACGAGATAATTCTCCCGAATTGGAAATAAAAACCCAATAGCGGGGTTCACAACATAAAGCGAGTATTAAGAACATTCGATTGTAGAACGAGAGTTCGGTCGAATATTCATAATCTCAGGTGAGCGTACCCTCGAGAGAGGAGCGTTCATAATTATGGAACCTCCACGGTCAAGTCATCTTAATATTTTGAAAAGTCATCACTTTTAATTCTACGAAAAAAATCTATTTTCGTCTCAAGGTAATTCGACGTCGCGCGCGATCTTTCTCATCGCTTAGAACTCTAGTTAATCGCTTATTATCGTCTTTCGCATTTTATCACTTAGAACTCTAGTTAAACCAACTAAAAATATTATTCCGATAAAATAATAGTTCGTTCCTCGAAGTAGCATAATCAACACGACCCGCGGAAATATACGATCCCGATATTTTCAAAAAAATATCCTGTATTACTTGCGATAAGGTATACTTGCCTTTATCAAATGATTAATTTGGACTAAGAATTCAAACACAGCTTTCCAAACTCATTTAGTGCAAAACTCTCCTTTTCTACTTTTCAATTCAATAGAATTCGGCGTTGTAGCCGAGGCGTAATTGTCAATATTCCGAAAGAAGAAAAAGACTGTTACTTCTATCCTTCGATAGGATAACGGTTAATTTCTCAAAGTAGGAGTACTTGCAAGACTCTTCGAAAATATCCGTCAATTCTAAACTCTTAATATAAAGGTTATCTTTTATTTATAAAACAAAAGAAGAAGTCCAGCAAAAAATCATCAAGTTTTTGGCGCCGTTGCCGGGGAACTTTATGTTGTTATTTGAAAGTAGGAACTGCTATTAATTTTATTCCTTATCTATATATTTTTAAAAAAAAAAAATATATATATATATATATATATAATAAAAATATATATATATATATATAAAAACTTATATTTATAAAAATTAACAATAAAACAGAAAATCCAAAAATATTGTTTTTAGTATATGACCCGAGGAAACTCGTCGGACGATTCGACTATTCCTTTTGACCCCGAAATCGAGCGCACTCTTCGTGAGCGCATCCGATCTCGTGACCAAAACTTACTCGAAACCCCCGAAGAGTCAATCGGTGATACTGCAAATATGGGCGATCCAATTCCAAATGCGGCCCCGGCCCGGACCATGGCATATTATGCCCGGACGAATTTGGACGATACAGGATCAAGTATTACTCGCCCAACAGTTAATAATAATAATTTCGAAATAAAATCCAGCATAATTCAAATGGTACAACAGTCGATTCAATTAGACGGTTTGCCAGATGAGGACCCAAATCAGCACCTTTCAAACTTTTTAGAAATATGCGACACCTTTAAAATTAATGGCGTCACTGATGACGCCATTCGTTTACGCTTATTTCCATTTTCGCTACGGTCAAAGGCCAAATCGTGGTTGACTTCTCTTCCGAGAGGGTTCATAACCACGTGGGCCCAATTGACGGAATTTTCTTAACTAAGTATTTTCCTCCGTCAAAAACCGCAAAACTACGCACGGATATCACATCCTTTGTGCAATTCGATTCCGAGTCTCTTTATGAGACTTGGGAGCGTTTTAAAGAATATTTGCGTAGGTGTCCTCATCACGTGCTACCAACTTTGCTGCAGGTCCAGACATTTTATAATGGTTTAAATTTTTCTACGCGGCAGATGATTGATGCGGCCTCCGGGGGAACGTTAAACAACAAAACCCCGGAGACGGCTCAAGCTCTGATCGACGAAATGGCCATGAACGCGTACCAATGGAACGTGCCAAGGTCGCGTCCTAATAAACCGGCTGGTCTTTTTGAAGTGGACGCCACTACTTTCTTAGCCTCACAGGTAGAGCGGCTAAGTAAGCAGGTGGCGGAGATGACTGTTTCCTCCTCCACTCCCTCTTGGAATAATAATAATAATGTAATCGAAGAATCGGTGGATTACCTCGGTAATCCGGTTAGGCCCCCCTTCAACCCTAATAATAACCCGTATAGTAATAATTATAATCCGGGTTGGAGGACCCACCCTAATTTCTCCTGGAGCAATCCTAACAATGCTCAGAGGCCCCCAATTATGAATCCTCAAGGATTTCCGCAAGGATTTCCGCAGGGATTCCAGCCTCCTCCTCCAAAACCTTCGCCGCTCGAAGATGTTTTGTCTAAATACATCGCGTCCAACGATTCAAATATCCGGAATCTTACCGGATCGATTAAAAACTTGGAAAACCAGGTTGGACAACTTGCAAAGATGGTCTCCGAGCGGCCATACGGAGCTCTACCAGGGAATACGGAGCCAAACCCCAGGGAAAATGCCAATGCTATAACCCTTCGAAGCGGCAAGGAGGTCGTCTCCCCATTGCGGGTTGAGCCTAAGGTATGTATTTCGCCTCCGACCCCTCCACCCTCTTCCTCGATTCTAATTGCTCCGGATTCTCCGGTTGCGCCGAATGTTTCGAGTCCTCGAATTCCTTACCCGTCTAAAATTAATAAAGAGAAGGAGGACGAAAATTATCAAAAAATTTTGCGTATTTTAAAACAAATTCAAATAAACGTCCCCTTCTGCGAGGCACTCTCCCAAATGCTGAAATACGCGAAATATCTTAAGGAGTTGCTTTCTAATAAAAAGCGACTCGAGGATGTTTCGCGTGTTTCCCTTAATGCGGAATGTTCGGCTGTTCTCCTTAACAAATTGCCGCCAAAACAAAATGACCCGGGACGGTTCTCCATCCCGTGTCTCTTTGGCAATATGTTAATAAAGTACGCTCTTGCGGACTTAGGCGCCAGCATCAATTTGATGCCTTTTTCTCTTTTCAAAAAACTCAATTTAGGCATCCCGAGTCCGACAAAAATGAGCATCCAACTCGCGGATCGCTCGGTAAAGTACCCAATCGGGGTAGCGGAGGATGTTCTGGTTAAGGTCGACAAGTTTATCTTCCCAGTGGACTTTGTCATCCTGGACATAGAGGAGGATGTCGAGGTACCCGTCATCCTCGGTCGCCCCTTTCTTGCAACCTCCCGCGCGTTAATCGATGTCAGTAACGGTCGCCTCCTCCTTCGAGTTGGAGACAACGAAGTTACTTTACATATCAACCCCTCCATGCGGAACTCACTGTCGAATGATGATTCCTGTTTCAATTTGGAATCCTCGTTTGTGGACGAGTGTTCTTCTCTTTCGGAATTGCTATCTTTAATGATAGACGATTCGGATCTGGCGAATCAACCTCCTTTAGATGAATTACTGCCAAATTCGCCTTTCGAGCCTTTTGATTCGAAAGCTTTAAAAATCTCCACTTCCTATGAAGAACCTCCGGTCTTGGAGCTTAAGCAACTCCCCGACCATTTAAAATATGCTTTTCTAGCCGCGAACTTAAAACTTCCGGTTATAATATCGTCTACTTTAACCGATTCGGAAACATCCGAATTGGTTGAAGTTTTATCTAAACATCGCCGTGCAATTGCATGGCAAATTTCCGATATCAGGGGAATTAACCCCTCATTCTGCTCCCACAAAATTTTTCTGGAGGAAAACCCCCGCAAAACAATTCAGCCTCAACGGCGACTTAACCCGAACATGCGGGAAGTCGTTAAGACTGAAATTATTAAACTCCTTGACGCGGGGATTATCTATCCTATTTCCGACAGTACGTGGGTAAGCCCCGTACAAGTCGTCCCAAAAAAGGGCGGTATAACGGTCGTGGCAAACACGAATAATGAATTAATCCCAACTTGCACTGTTACGGGTTGGAGGGTGTGCATCGACTACAGAAAACTAAATGATGCCACCAGAAAAGACCACTTTCCGTTACCGTTTATTGATCAAATCTTAGAGCGTCTCTCCGGTCATCCTTTTTATTGCTTCCTTGATGGTCTCTCGGGATTTTTCCAGATCCCTATTTCACCCGAGGACCAAGAAAAAACGACTTTTACTTACCCTTTCGGCACCTTCGCATATCGAAGGATGTCGTTTGGCCTCTGTAACACGCCAGCTACATTCCAAAGATGTATGCTGGCAATATTTGGCGAGCTAGTAGAAGACATAATGGAAGTCTTCATGGATGACTTCTCCGTCTTTGGAGACTCTTTTAAAAATTGTCTAAAAAATTTAGATAGAGTCCTCCAACGGTGCGAGGAGACGAACTTAGTCTTGAACTGGGAGAAATGCAACTTCATGGTCTGAGAGGGCTTAGTCCTCGGCCATAAAATTTCTTCCAAGGGGATGGAGGTCGATAGGGCCAAAGTCGCTATAATTGAACAACTTCCTGTTCCTTCGAACGTAAAATCAATTAGAAGTTTTCTTGGCCACGCAGGTTTTTATCGGCGGTTTATTCAAGATTTTTCAAGAATAACCAAACCGCTAACTCACCTCCTGGAAAAGGATTCCCCATTCTTTTTTGACATGGCCTGCGTAGAGGCATTTGATTTTATAAAAAAGCAACTTATCAATTCTCTAATTCTGGTGGCGCCAGATTGGTCCTTTCCGTTCGAGATTATGTGCGACGCGAGCGATATCGCGGTAGGAGCTGTCTTAGGCCAACGCGTAAATAAATATTTTCATCCAATATATTACGCTTCTCGCACACTCAATGCCGCACAGGCTAACTATACAACGACGGAAAAGGAACTTCTTGCCGTCATCTTTGCTTTTAATAAATTCAGGCCTTACGTAACACTTTCCCACGTGATCGTTTTCACTGATCACTCCGCCCTAAAATATCTTTTGGCCAAAGTTGATGCCAAGCCTCGCTTACTTCGATGGATCCTCCTTTTACAGGAATTTGACTTAGAGATCCGGGATAAGAAAGGGGCTGAAAATTTAGCAGCCGACCACCTCTCACGTTTAGAACACCCCGTCGCAGAAGCGCTCATCGAACCAGAAATAGATGATCGATTTCCTGAAGAGCGCCTTTTAATCATAAATAATACAAAAACTTCTTCTACCCCTTGGTTCGCAGATTACGCGAACTATTTAGTCGCGCGGGTCCTTCCAAAAGATTTTTTGACTCAGCAGAAGAAAAAATTCTTTTCTGACTTGAAAAACTACTTTTGGGAGGACCCCTTTCTCTTTCGCGTCTGCGCAGACCAAGTGATACGAAGATGTGTTTCAAGCGAGGAGGGTGCGCAAATATTGCGACACTACCATGAGGGGCCGGCTGGAGGGCATTATCAAGCCAACCGGACCGCGCGGAAAGCATTAGAGTCAGGCTTTTATTGGCCCACTCTCTTTAAGGATGCTCACACTTTTGTGAGTATATGCGATAGCTGCCAGCGGTCGGGTAACATCTCTCGTCGTGACGAGATGCCCCAAAACTTTTATTTAGAATGTGAAATCTTCGATTTGTGGGGCATAGACTTTGTAGGCCCCCTACCTCCTTCTTTTAATAATCGCTATATTTTAGTGGCGGTCGACTACGTATCTAGGTGGGCGGAAGCGCAAGCTCTGCCCACCAATGATGCGCGAGTCGTCGTCCATTTTCTAAAAAAATTATTTTCTCGCTTCAGCACGCCCCGTGCAATAGTTAGTGATAGGGGCACGCACTTCTGCAACGCCCAGTTTTCAAATATTTTATCTAAGTACGGCGTCACGCATAAGCTCACCACCGCCTATCACCCCCAAACGAGCGGCCAAGTAGAGGTAGTAAATCGCGAGATAAAACGCATTCTAGAAAAAACCGTCTCTTTAAATAAGAAGGATTGGTCCTTAAAACTCGACGACGCGTTGTGGGCGTATCGTACGGCATACAAGACCGCTATCGGTTGTACGCCCTATCGATTAGTCTACGGCAAAGCGTGCCATTTACCGGTAGAGTTAGAACACCGCGCTTTTTGGGCCTTAAAATTTTTAAATCTCGATTCGAACTTAGCCTCTGAGAATAGGAAATTCCAATTAAATGAACTCGATGAATGGCGTGTGAACGCTTATGAGAGTAATAAATTTTATAAGTAGCGTTCTAAGTTCTACCACGATCGAAAAATTAACTTTCCAAAAACTTTCGCGCCGGACGATCTTGTCCTTCTTTATAATTCACGTCTTCGTCTTTTTCTGGGTAAGCTCAAATCCCGCTGGTCTGGCCCCTTTGAAGTCAAAGAGGTTTGGCCGTATGGGACCGTTCTTATCTCTCACCCCGAAAAAGGTGATTTTAAAGTCAACGGCCACCGTTTAAAACTATATCTTGCGGGCGATCCGGTGGACGGACACACGGAATCTTTAACCCTCCCCAATTTATAATCTCACCACGCCAACTGCGTCAAGCTACGCGACGGTAAACAAAGCGCTCGTGGGAGGCACCCCATATTTATCTAATATTTTTATTATGCTTTTTCTCTATTTTTGCAGGGTTTCTTACGACCCCGCCAGCTTTCATTCAGGGAAGCCCTTTTGCTTCCTCTTTCCTTTTGTATATATTGCAATGTTATTTTCTCTTCTTCATACTTACATTACAACATTGGAGACAATGTTGGGTTTTAAGTATGAGGGTGTTGTACCGTTTTCCAAAAAAAAAAAAAACAACAAAAAATCTCTACAAAAACTTTTGTTTTTTTTACTTTGTCATAATAAAAAAACAAAAAAAAAATTTACAACTTACAAAATACAAAAAAATATATATAACTATATATAGTTGAAAAAAACAAAAATAATATCCAAAAATAAAAACCCTACTTTACTTTTATTCTTAAAGCATTTAGTTTCGAGAGTATATGTTTGTGGATTTTCATAATCGCTAGTTTTACTATTTGTTTGTTTATCTAAGATCGATAGATTTAAACGTTCGGGGTTAAGTTTTAAAGAATATCTTGTGTTTTTAATTTAAATAGAGGCTTTGTTACAAGCACTACTTCTACTAGCTAAAATAGAGACATGTGTATTATGTTGGCAAAACAACTTTAGACTGCAATTATCCCTACTTTATGTCTTCAGGAATCTAGGAATATTCAACTTACTAAGGTTGCTCTCAAAACTTTTTTTTATTATTCTAGAATTTGTCTTGAAAACCCCTTGTATACACCAATTTAGCATGGCAAAAACAAACAAAGGAAGAAAAAAAAAGATCTTATGTCAATGGGAATACAAAAATTCCGTAAACATAGGCACCCAATATTTGTTAAAAGAGATCCTATGTCAATGGGAATTGCAAATTCCGTAAACACAGGCATTGGGTTAATTAAAAGGTCAATTTTCCCTCGTACACCAACGATGGAGTCAAAGGAAACTATATAAGAGGGGTGAGATGATACAATCCATCACCCCTAATTGAAGTACTCTTCTATTTGCCAAGGCTTTTTACCCCCTTTTCCCTTAACCAAATTATTGTTTCTAGTTTTAATTCAAAAAATCATTTGAGAGCATAATTAGTAACTTATATTTTTTCCTTCATGTTTCTTTAAACAAAGGTTATTATAATTTCGATCTAATCTCGTTTACTAATGATTGCAATTTTGTTTGCTATTTGGTAAATTAAGAAGTCTTTTGGCCAGGACATTTCTTTCTACTTAAATCATTTGCATAATTTAGGACTTAACTCTTATTACTCCGAATTTTTATTTTTCACTCTCTTATGATTAAAATAAAACGATAGCCAAAAATTAGAACTTATGTTAATCCCGTATAGATCTCTCTTACTTTTGCTCTGGAATAGCAAAAGCTTAAGTATGGGGGTATTTGATAAGTAATAAAATATATGTATTTTCAGTATAATTATTAGTATAGTTTTAATTAATATTGTGAATTTTCTATGTAAATTAATGAATAAATTGCTTCTTTATTATTTCTGGTTTCTAACTTAGTTTTATTTTTGTTTTTGCATTTTTTTGCAAAATTTTCCTAGGTCACGCCCTTAGTCACGCCCGTGACCAAGGGCGTGTAATTTTAAAGATCAAATATCAGCGGGACGGCTCGATTCAGATCAAATCCCGACAAATCGCTCAAGTCACGCCCGTGACTCTTCAAGTCACGCCCGTGACTCTTCAAGTCACGCCCGTGACTCTTCAAGTCACGCCCGTATTCCAGTAGAGTCACGCCCGTGAGCCGCCAGCGCGTCACATCTCGAAGTCACGCCCATGCTGCCGACATCAGCCACCCATAGTCACGCCCGTGACTCACAAAGTCACGCCCGTGACATACCAAGTCACGCCCGTGTGCAACCATGTTTGACGGCCGGACCTTCCAGAAGACGGCGAATATAGCCGAGCAAATGTCACGCCCTAAGTCACGGCCGTGACATTCAAGTCACGCCCGTGACCTAGGGCGTGTAAAACTCAAATTTTCCCTATAAATAGAGGGGCTCGGCTGAAGTATTTTTCATCCAAATTTTGAGTAGTTCTTATTGTATTGTGAGTTCTTTTGAGTGATTGTGAGCTTCTCTTATGCAATTCAGTTTAAGTTCGTTTTAAGTTTTTTTCGTCTTCTTAGTCTAGTTGTAAAGCTGATTTCAGAAATAAAATGATGTTTTTCTCATTTGGATCATCTTCCTTTTTATTAATGTTAGCGTGTGTGCGTGTATGAGTTTAGCTTTATTGCTTTCATAATTTAGTTTTATTGCTTTTATAGTTAGGTTTATTGCTTTCATAATCTAGGTTTACTGTTTTCATAGCTTAGATTTACAAGCTTTCATAAAATAGTTTTATCGTTTTCTTTTTCGCTTTATTTTATCACTTTCATTTTAAACGCTTTCTTTTCAGTTTTTTTTAGAGTGTGTGCGTGTATGAGATTACATTTTTCTTTTTTTGTAACTTAGTTTTATTTCAGTCTTCATATAACTGTTATATACCACCCCCATCTTAAATAAGAGGCTAATTAACTTTAGCATTTATTTAAGTCGGTTGGGACGGATATTATTTCTGCACCTTTATAAGTCTTTTCATTTCTATACCACCCCCATCTTGAATAAGAGGCTAATTAACTTTAGCATTTATTTAAGTCGGTTGGGACGGATATTATTTCTGCACCTTTATAAGTCTTTTCATTTCTATACCACCCCCTTCTTTAATAAGAGGCTAAGAACTTTTTAGCGCTTGTTTAAGGTGGTTGGGACGGATACTATTACTGTTTTTTATATAAGTCTTTTTATTTCCTTTTTATCCGCTTATATCTGCTTTAATCTTTAAACATGTATTTTTCAACCGATAATGCCGTCTCCATTCCGATGAGTGGCTAATTTCCTTTAGCACACGACGTCGAAGAGCATTGGGACACAAAAAATTGTTTTTCTATAAAATTAAAACATCTCTTTCTAAAATAATTAACGCTTAAGGTTTACCCGAGAATCACGTTGAGTGGAGCCACATAATCGATGTGTGGTTTTCATTTCCGTTTTCGTACCTAGTTAGCCGAGAGGCTCGTGCGTACGGATTGATCGCTCACGGGTAAAGAGAAGTGCGCTCTACCCTCGAGAGAGGACGAGATAATTCTCCCGAATTGGAAATAAAAACCCAATAGCGGGGTTCACAACATAAAGCGAGTATTAAGAACATTCGATTGTAGAACGAGAGTTCGGTCGAATATTCATAATCTCAGGTGAGCGTACCCTCGAGAGAGGAGCGTTCATAATTATGGAACCTCCACGGTCAAGTCATCTTAATATTTTGAAAAGTCATCACTTTTAATTCTACGAAAAAAATATATTTTCGTCTCAAGGTAATTCGACGTCGCGCGCTATCTTTCTCATCGCTTAGAACTCTAGTTAATCGCTTATTATCGTCTTTCGCATTTTATCACTTAGAACTCTAGTTAAACCAACTAAAAATATTATTCCGATAAAATAATAGTTCGTTCCTCGAAGTAGCATAATCAACACGACCCGCGGAAATATACGATCCCGATATTTTCAAAAAAATATCCTGTATTACTTGCGATAAGGTATACTTGCCTTTATCAAATGATTAATTTGGACTAAGAATTCAAACACAGCTTTCCAAACTCATTTAGTGCAAAACTCTCCTTTTCTACTTTTCAATTCAATAGAATTCGGCGTTGTAGCCGAGGCGTAATTGTCAATATTCCGAAAGAAGAAAAAGACCGTTACTTCTATCCTTCGATAGGATAACGGTTAATTTCTCAAAGTAGGAGTACTTGCAAGACTCTTCGAAAATATCCGTCAATTCTAAACTCTTAATATAAAGGTTATCTTTTATTTATAAAACAAAAGAAGAAGTCCAGCAAAAAATCATCATCATGACTAGGACTGACCATGGCACAGAATTTCAATCTAAAGCCATGATAAGGTTTTGTCAAGAATTTGGTATCACCCAAGAGTTCTCCTCCCCAAGGACTCCACAACTAAATGGTGTGGCTGAGAGGAGGAATAGAACCTTGATAGAAGCTGGGAGAACATTGCTTAGTGACACCTCACTCCCAGAATACTTCTGGGCTGAGGCAGTCAATACTGCATGCTATGTTCTCAATAGGGATTCCATCAATAAGGTTCATGGAATTACCCCCTATGAGATTCTGAAAGGCAAACAACCAACAATTTCATACTTTAGAATCTTTGGTTCAAAATGCTACATCTTAAACAATGGAAAATCTCAGTTAATAAAGTTTGCAGAGAAATGCAATGTGGGGGTTCTTGTTGGTTATAGCTCACATAGTAGAGCTTATAGAGTTTATAACAAGAAAACTCATGTTGTAGAAGAGTTTATGCATGTGGTATTTGATGAGACCAACCTAATCTATAAGGGCTGGTCTAGTTCTTGTATTTTGATAGGAAATGAAAAGAACATGGAAAAGATGTCTGTGCAAGACATACCCAGCAGTAGCAAAGCATATACAGATGCAGCAATTTCTGAAGAGGAAGAGGTGCAGGGTGATATAGACACTGCTGAACCAGTAGAAGAATTACAGCAAGCTGAGGACAGATTGCCTGCAGTTGTAAGACACCTAAGGGATCATCCAAGAGAACAAATCATTGGAGATCAGAACCAAGGTGTACTAACCAGAATCAGGGCTCATAATGAGGCCCTATTCTTGATATTTTTCTCACAAATGGAGTCCAAGAAGTTTGAAGAAGCCAACCAAGACACTTTTTGGATTCAAGCAATGCAAGAAGAACTTCTTCAATTCAAAAGATGCAAGGTATGGAAGCTGGTGCCAAAACCTCAAGGACACAATATTATTGGCACTAAATGGATTTACAGGAACAAGCTGGATGAAAATGGTGTAATCATCAAAAGCAAGGCTAGATTGGTAGTCAAGGGTTATAGACAAGAAGAGGGAATAGACTTTGATCAAACCTTTGCCCATGTTGCAAGGTTAGAAGCAATTAGGCTATTCCTTACCTATGGTGCCCACAAGGGGTTCAAAGTATATCAAATGGATGTCAAATCAGCCTTCCTCAATGGTGACTTGAAGGAAGAGGTATATGTTGAACAACCATTAGGTTTTGTGCATCCAACCCTCTCTAATCATGTATATTTACTTAGGAAAGCTCCTTATGGTCTAAAGCAAGACCATAGGGCTTGGTATGAGACATTGTCTAGCTTTCTCATCAAGAACAAGTTCTTGAGGGGAAAGATAGATAGTATATTGTTTCTTAGGGAAACAAGGGGCAAGTGTCTCCTAGTCCAAATATATGTTGATGACATAATATTTGGGTCTACTGATGACAACCTCTGCAAAAGGTTTGCCAATCTTATGAAGGCGGAGTTTGAGATGAGCAGTATGGGAGAGCTCAAGTACTTCTTAGGCCTCCAAGTGAAGCAGTCTGATGATGGGATATTCATCTCTCAGACCAAGTACACTAGGGAGCTTATAAAGAAGTTTGGGGTGGAATCTGCTTCCACCATGAAAACTCCCATGGGGTCCAACATTTCCCTGGACAAGGATAAGTAGGGCAAGGCCTTTGATGAATCCATATACAGGTGTATTATTAGATCCCTGTTGTATCTGACTGCTAGTAGACTAGACATTATATATGTTACATGTGTTTGTGCTAGGTACTAAGCATGCCCTAAGGAATCTCACTATTCAGCTGCCAAGAGGATCTTGAGATACCTTAAAGGCGGCCTACATCTTGGCCTTTGGTATCCTAAGAACAATGACTTTCAACTAACAGGATTTTCAGATGCAGATTTTGCAGGATGCAAAGAAGACAGGAAAAGCACAAGTGGCACTTGTCAATTCCTAGGAAGGAGGTTGATATCTTGGAGCAGCAAAAAGCAGACAAGTGTGGCAATATCCACTGCTGAGTCTGAATACATTGCTGCAGGAAGTTGTTGGGCACAACTATTGTGGATACAACATCAGTTAGAGGATTACAACCTCAAGGTAAGTGAGTCTCCTCTTTATAGTGACTCATCCAGTGCTATCTCCATTGCTAAGAATCATGTCTCTCATAGCAGGACTAAGCACGTAGAGATAAGATATCATTTTATAAGAGAATATGTTGACTGTAAAGATATCTGTCTTGAATTTGTCCCCGTTGACAATCAAGTTGCTGATATTTTTACAAAGCCATTGGATGAGGCAAAATTTAATGCTTTCAAGATTGATCTTGGAATGTTAAATATTGAATAGTGTCAAATATTTCCTTCTTTCAATCATCTATGATAATATGCTTGATTATGTTATGATTCAAAAATGTTCTCACATCAATTCCAAGTGACATGATTAGGCCATAACACATTCAGATCTCAAAAGGATTAATGATTAGATAAAAAGGTCAGCTAAAATAGAAATGACTGTTTCAGCTGAGCCGCTGAGACAGCTGGGTAAAATCTCAACTGAGACGCTGAGACTGCCAAACTATCCCAGCGGTTGATAGTGCTCTGTCCCAGTGGTTTAGGTCACCGTCTCAGCGGTTCCGCTGAGACGGCCTGGTCCTATTACAGTTTGTCTAAATGTAACCCCAACAGACCTAATTCTCCTTAATTATAAGGGCTAATCAAAACACATATACAAGCCATATAAATAGACAATTGTCAATTAATGAAAGCTACATAACCTTTCCCTCCTAGCTGCCGAGACAAATCGTATTCTCTTCCGTCCCAGCGCATTCTTCTACAGCAACAATGGAACCCAAGAGTTCAAAGGATCTTCTGGAGGGGTATGAGATAGTGAGAAATGGATTTGCCCATGCTCCAGAAGATATAAAAGGAGTGATTCAACTCCTAGAAGCACAAGGTCTGGAATACATTCTATATGAACCCACAGTCATTCTCAGAATTGAAGTTCCGGAATGGTTCACTAATGCCAAATTGTCCTCCTCCAAGTCTTCCTTGAAGTCCAAAATAGGAGAAGACAGAGTGAAAATCTCCTCAGTAAGAATTGAACAAGCATTCCACATTCCCTCATGCAACAAGGATGAGGAGGAAGAAATTTCTGATAAGGACAAGAAGAAAGCTCTGAAATGGACTAAGTATAGTGATGCCAAGATTGGCTCATTAAAAAAAAATTCTTCAATCAAAGAGGCAAATTATTATCAGATATAGTGGGCAAAGCACTTCTCTGCAAGCCTAGGTCTCATGATACCATCTCACAATCCATGTTTTACATCATGACAAGGATCATTCTGACCAAGAGAACTTCCTGGGGAGAAGTCATATTTCAAAGACTTAAGAAATGTCTACAAGCACCAAA
Organism: Dactylorhiza incarnata; assembly: GCA_033032865.1. NCBI lineage: Eukaryota > Viridiplantae > Streptophyta > Magnoliopsida > Asparagales > Orchidaceae > Dactylorhiza > Dactylorhiza incarnata. The sequence continues at coordinate 636,349 of JAWHQI010000017.1, read as the reverse complement.
TATGGGCAGAATTCTATCCCTATATCTGATCCAGACCTATCCTGAGAAGTTTAAGGGATTAAAAGGATCCAATATCCATTACCTGAAAAGGATGGATATAAAGACATTGGATAGGTTCACAAGGGTGCTCCCCATGAGCCAGCCCACTGATGCAAAGGAGAAAGGGAAAAAGAAAGCTAAATCAGCACAGAAGCCAAGATTGATCTTGACAAGCTCTGAGTCAGACCACTCAGATAAGAATGAATATGTTGATGTTGATATTGGATCACCCAGCATCCCTGACAAGGATGCTCAACTAGATGACATGCCTGCTGACCCTGTCCATCCACAGGAGTTGGGAATATATAGCACATATGGTAACTAATTCTTAAACACGACATTACAATTAATGTTATCTAATCATAACCATAACCAATCTACTAGTTAATCTCTAATAACTCCTAAATAATATGGACCACAGCTCCTCAAGGCCAAATGGATGCTCCATCTGAGGGGGAGCATCAATAAGAACTATCTTCCATGGATGTGACAGGTGACAAAATGGAAAGTGAAGGAGACAAGACTGATAAGGACAAAGTACCTTCTCCTAAGGACTTAGAAGGTAAGATTGATACAATCATACTAGATCTTGAAAGAAGAATCTCACTTAACATTGATGACTCCCAAACTCTCTGGAATTTACCACCACAAGGAAAATTTGATGCCCCATCTGAGAGGGAGAAGCTGACAAAGCCATCAGCTGGTAAAGATGATGTCCTTGGTAAGAATTACTAACCCATCTTTACTATTGCTAAGTCACTAGATCTAACTCCACATACTTATCCCAGCTTTACTGGAATCATCTGATCAAGAAGCTCTATCTGAGGGGGAGGAACCAGATAATGTTGATGATGATATTGATGATGAGGATAATGATTATGCCCAAAGGGACAACATACATCCAAATCAAGTCATGCCTGCAGCTAAAGTGCAAATTATACCTCAAGTGGTCCCTCCTCCAAGTCCAAAAAGGATCCCAGACCCAATTACTACTGATCAGCAAGCCTCAACCTCTACTTCCTCACAGTCCAATCAGAGCATTATAAATGATATTCAGATTATGTTAGAGACTCATCTAACTTCTATGAAGGACTATGTAGACCAGTCAACTTCTACAGTCAAAGCATACATTGATCAGTCCATCCTCAATGTAAGATCTGAAGTTATGGCTAAAGTCAAGGAAATCAAAGAAGACACTGCCATCCTGAACAAACAGATAACCAAGTGGTTTGATCTGGCAGAGAAATCTGTGGTCTCTAAAAATACAATTCTCAGATCAATGGACAAACACCTCCAACTCTCTGAACAGGATATGTCCTATGTGAAGAATTATGTCAGCAAGACAGATGAGGTGATTGAAAAGTCCTCAAATCATATACAAGAATATGTATACTCCACTGCTTTGCAATTGAATGGTGAGGCTGACAGGAACAAGGATGAGCTCAAGGCTTATATTGAGAGGAACATGGATGAACTAAAAGCTAATATGGAAAATATCTTCCGAACAATCTTTGGCACAATAACTGCTGCTTAGCAGGAGATAAGTCAAAGAATATATGAAGAAGCCAAAAATGGGGAGGATAACAATGCTATTACAAATTTTGAGCTAGCCTTAAGGTCCTGCAAGGAACTAGGTTAGCTTTGAACCTTCCTCTCCTAGACAGAAATAGGGAAGAAGATTAGAACTTCCCAAGACAGGATCAGATTGCTCAAAATGTCAGACTGGCAAAAAGAAGAGAAAGAGAGCATGTAATGCTAGTGAAAGATTTTATGGAAAAACAAAGGGATGAGCAGTCTAAGGATCCAGACTTTGAGTGTTGGAGTGAAGACTCCAAAAGTATAATACTAAATGTCTGGCTAAGCCATGGTCAAATCTACAAAGACATTGATAATGTTTATCCATCTGAGGAGTGGATAAAGCATTTAGAAAGAAATACTAAAAGAGATAGGATATTCAAAGCCAATCTGGTAAGGAAGGACAACCCAAGAAGGATGCCCTCAAAGTACATTCCTAAGCCATTCCTATACTTCAGGAGACAAGAAAATAGGAGGAAGATAGCAAAAATTGAGGCAGCTAATGTTGAACAAGACACTGCCACAAATCTTCCTAAGAACATGGAGGTGGCTGATGAAGATAAGGAGATTCTAGCACAGAAAGATGAAGTGGTTGCAGAAAATGTGGTTGTTGGTGCAGACCAAGAGGCTTTAGCTAAAGGCAAAGAAGTTGTTGTTGACATAGCTGAATGTTCAACTTCCTCTAAGAAGAGAAAAATTTAAATGAATGTATTTAAGTGTTAGAAATTTCTAAATGTACATTGAACAATGTATCATTACTTAATATGAAATGCAATTGAATGATTTGGTGAAATGATTACTTTATGTTATAAGACAATCTGAACCATAGCTTAAATTTTACTCTATGTCACTGTTTAAATTTATCTATGATGCATTGACATGATTATCTAATCATATAATTGGGTTGATAATCACTATTGGTACTATGCCTCTCATGAATATTATCTGTTATGATATTATCTTTGATGCCATAAAAATGTTTACATGTGTATGTTATGATGAATGTCATATAGTGAAATTACATGATAAATAATTATTTTAATATGTACCTTAGCATTGAGGGTGTTCTGCTTTCTTCAAATAGGGGGAGATTGTTGGGAATATTACCCTCAATGTTCCCTTGATTTAAAGAAGCTTCACACTCAATACTAAGTATAAGTTGTATTTGATAAACCTTATTTTACATCATGTCTATGCAGGGTTAGGTCATTCCCAAGATATGGAATAAGTTCAAAGGTTTACTGCCAAAACCACTGAGATGAGTTCACTGTCTCAACTGAACCGCTGAGACATGGCCAGGAGCCGCTGAGAAGGTGTCTGGGCCAGTTGAACTACGGATAGAGAAAATTCGTTGAGATAATTGTCTGTCCCAGCGGATCCGCTGAGACGGGATAGAAGTAGCCATTAAGATAGGAAGATGTCTCAGCCCAACCGCTGAGACGGATTCAAATGTTCTAGCGGGTTTGCTTTTGGCGCAACATGATATAAAGCAAGATAGGATGTTCCAATCACCTCCATGCTATGTCAGGAGGACATCTGATAGCCGTTGAAGACTGGAGGAGTATAAAAGAATCTTTTAGGGCTTTGTAAAAGCACTCTTACTCACTGAAGAAGGAATACTACTGTTCCATTGACGACAGTCAAGAAAGCTATCTCTTCCTGCTTCCAGAAGCTACAAAGAGAGAAAAGACTGTTCCTCTTGATTAACTCAAGATAGAACAAGTTGATCCCCATTCATTCTCTAAAGAAAAAGATCAAAAAAATCAGAGTTGAGGCCATTGGACTCATACTAGATTCAAGACTGCTACAGCAGTTGTTTAGCAACAACAGATCAAGGCTTGATATCTATTCTAGCTTCTGTTGTAAACATATCTTATTATCCTCTGTAGGAACATCATTTGTTCTGAGATTGTAAGGCATTTTGCCTGAGGGAGTAGGGTTGGTTGTGCATGAGTGTAGAGCTGAATGTTCAGCTTGAGTGTAGGGTCTCAGTGGAGAACGAGGTAGGACTACTTGATAGGTCTGAGCTTGTAGGGCAATTGTGCCTGAGGTAGGGTTGTGAGCCTTAGGTAGGGTTTGGGAAAACCTGAGAGATACTGAGGGATCTATGTTGTAAGCTGAAGGAGCTGAGTTAGGAGGTGTTGGCCTTGTCTAACTCATTGTTAAAAATGTGAAGGTGGAAAGAGGACTACTCAAGACACCCTGTCTTGAGGAACCTCTATAAATGCTTGTGTATTTTCTGTGTGCTTGATTTTACTAATACTAACTCAGAAAATAGCTAGGTTAAAACACAAAAGAAAAGAAACATATTCACCCCCCCCCCCCTAGGTAATTAAGACTACATCCTATATAAACTATCAGGACCCACCAAATCTAATCCTCATATCGTGAAAGGACACGGAGATGTGATGGTCTGGAGCCTTTGGGATGGAAGGAGATGGAGGGGAGCATATAGTTGGCACTTGGGGCACTTCTTGGAGAACTCTGCTGCATCTTGGATGAGGGTGGGCCAGAAGTAGCCCTGCCTCAATACCCTTCCTTCCAAGGTGCTACTTCCTGAGTGGCTTCTACATTCCCCCGAGTGGATGATCTCTTCGAGGACCCTCGGGGCCTCCTCCTCTGATACACAGTAAGCCAGAAGCCCCGAGAGGTTCTTTTGGTACAGCACACCTGCACGCAAGGAATAGTACGCCGACTTATACCTAAGTCGTCGCTTGTCCACATCCCCTTTCGGGAACTTTCCCGATGTCAGGAAGATGATGATGGGATCCATTCATAATGCTCGTTGATCTACCTTCATCAACTCCCCTTCCTCGATGGATGGTCGAAAAAGTTCTGACACCGTCCCCCCTACCCGGGGACTGAACTTAGCCAGGAGGTCAGCCGGGATACTTTCCTCTCTTGGCACGTGTTGGATCGAGAAGGTGCAGAACTATCTAATGATCCCCTTGACCTTCTCCAGATAGCGTTGGAGGGTTGGCTCCTTTGCCTCAAACTCCCCCCTTGATCTGGCACGCCACCACCATGGAGTCCGTCGAGACCTACACGTCTAGCACTCCCAACTCCTGGGCTAATCGTAGGCCTGCTATCATCGCCTCATACTCGGCCTGGCTGTTGGTGATGGGGAAGTGAATGTTGATGGCTTGCTCGATCCTTGTCCCTTCGGGGCTCACTAGGACAACTCCCCCCAAAGGAATGCTTCTCTGATGCTCCATCAGCCAACATCTTCTAGGCTACCGAGTGGGGTGGCCCTGCTTCTTCCACCTCGGTCATGTAGTCAGCTAAGAAGTCCACCACCGCTTGCGCCTTTATAGATAGCCTAGGCACAAATAAGATGTCGAATTTGCTTAGCTCTACTGACCACTTAGCCGACCTCCTTGAGTGCTCCACTCCTTACTTGATATTGTGAAGAGGATGATCGGTCACCACCTGGATTGAGTGTGCCTAAAAGTAAGGTCGGAGCTTTCGGGCCGACACCACGAGAGCGAAGGCCAGCTTCTCTAAGATGGGATACCTAAGCTCAGCCTTCCTCAGGACCCAGCTGACGTAGTAGATCAGGAGTTGTTTCTTCCCTTCTTCCGGCACCAGCATGGAGCTTACCGCTTCAGACCCTACCCCCAAGTATAGGGATAGATTCTCTCCCTGCCTCGGTCCCTGGAGCAAAGGGGTCTGGAGTAGATGCCTCTTTAATGCTTGAAAAGCCTCCTCATACTCTGGGGTCCATTCGAATTTTTTATTTTCTCTTAGCACTTTGAAGAATGACGCACACTTCTCCCCTGCCCTAGAGAGGAACTTGCTTAGCCCAGCCAGCTTCCCGGTGAGGCGTTGTACCTCCTTCGGGTTCCTCGGCGATCCCAGCTCCAAGATAGCTCTTACTTTGTCGGGGTTGGGCTCCACCCCGGCTGGGGTAAGCAAGTGGCCTAGGAACTTCCATCGGCTAGCCCTGAAGACAAACTTCTAGGGGTTGAGTTTCATCTTAAATTTTCGCAAGGTCCCAAAAGTTTCTTCGAGGTCCCGAAGGTGGTACTCGAGGTCCCGGCTCTTGATCATGAGATCGTCGACGTAAACTTCCAAGTTCCTCCCCTTCTGTTCTCGGAAGACCCTTTCCATTGATGAGTCCCATTTATATACACTTTTATGGACTCATCTGGGCTAGTTTTCCTGCTTTTGCACTTCATTTTCAGTTCTTAATTGCTTATATTTTACTGGTTCACCCTTCTCACACGAAGTGAACTTTTAGGCTCATTGTGGTGTGCAATTGTGCACTATTTTGTTGGGGGGCAAGCACATTGTGATCCCCATTCTTTTTCTATTATTGTACTTGTGGTGGAGGTGTGTTCCCAGCATGTGGTTTCGTTGTGCAGGTGGGCAGATCATCCATATTGCCCAGAATTCATCCTATATGAATCGCACGGTCGTGCGTTTACTTGACACATGGTTGGCTATGGTTGTGCGCTATGATAGGCTGGTCAATATGGTGATCTGCCCCGCTCATGCGTTTTCTTCACGCACGGTTGGCCTTAACCGTGCGCGAACAAAACATACGGCCTCCTGTTGTTTGTCGGATTTCGAGGTTTCTGAATTTGCCCGTGCATTTTTACGCACGGTCGGCTTCGACCGTGCATGAGTAAAACGCACGGGCGCGGCTGCTTCGTCTTCCTGGCCTTTGTTCTTGATTAATATCGCACAGTTCATGCACGGTCGTGCGTTCGACCGTACGTGACCAAATTTCTGATTGTTTTCTATAAAAGCGCATATTTCCGCCCTAATCGGATCGATCTTCTTTCCCGCGCCCAAGAGCTCCGCCGTTTTCTCCCTTTCCGCAGGTTCTCCGCCACCTTAGGCCTCCTCCATCATCCTCGAGCTCCAAGGAGAGGGATATAGCCCTACAACCACCATTATCCAAGGAGAAGGAAGCTTGGTTGTGCGGTCGGATCGTGACACGAAGAAGACGGGCCATTGGAAGGTAGTGACAGCCTTCTCTACCCCGGATGCAGTTGAGGATCGAGCTTGGACGCGGATTGACAACCCAGCGATTCCAACCGTGAATCTTCAACAAAGCTTCAGATTGGGTCGATTCCTTGCTTTCTCCCCTTTTATTTTGATGATTGTATAAGCTAGATTTCTTATATTTTGATGATGTGCACTATAAACCATGGTTTGTAATGTCTATTTCATTTTTATGAAATTAACTTGTTTATATGTGTGAATGAGGTGCGCCACCAAATCCACTCCACCCTCCACTCCATTCCGCTAGCCTACTCACTCCATCTGTGTGCCTACTCTTCCATCCACCTTGCGAAGCATGGCATAGCGGCCTGTGTAATCCATTCGTCTCACGAAGCAGGGCGCTCAAGGCCTGCACAGTTCGATTTCTCACTTATCCACCTCATCCGCTTGCCTACTCGTCCATCCGCCTAGTGAAGTAGTGCGTTCAAGGCCTACGTAGTTTTCCATCCCGCCTGGCGAAGCATTGCATAGCGGCATTGCATAGGAGTAGTTGTAGTTGTTTTCTTTTATTTTCCACAATCCAAATCACCCCCTTTTCCGATATCCATCCGACCTAAAGGACTTTGATCTCAAGTCCTTCCTTAAAAGTAAACTCCACCTTACTATGTTCTTTCGAGATCGATACTTGGGGATTCACTCCCACCTTTTATATTACATGAACGATCGGTACACTGTCGTTTCGTGTCGCAATCTTGCTACCGCCTATAGCAGTGTGCTAGATTTGCGCATCAAGTTTTTGGCGCCGTTGCCGGGGAACACAGTCGTGTGAGTTTTCTGGAGAGGGAGAATCTGAGAGAGAAGCCCTTCCATTTGTAAATTGCATCCTTTATTTTATTTCAGTTCTTCTTATTCCGTTTTCCGGTTTTTTATTAGGTTGCTTTAGTAATTATTGTTAGGTGTAGTATTTTGCACAACAGTGTTTTCCTTTTGAATCTAGTTATCTTCACACAATGTGGGCTTCATTTAATATTTGTCTTCGTTTGTGCGGAGATATATCTCATACTAGTGATAGATGTCCAAAGGGAGATAGTAGCCCTAAGACTCAAGGCCCAGTATATGAAGCACCGACTACGTCTGGTACTCCATATGGTGTGTGTAAGTCCTATGGCTAATCTTTCGCTCCGCACATGCCCTTTTTACATCCATCTCCGGTCCAATTCGAGCCGAAGAAAAATGCAAAACAGTGCTTGTTTTGTCGGAGCATGGATCATGCCTTGAAGGATTGTGCTGCATTTCTTCGCCAATTGGATGAGGATGACGAGCCGGATATCTGGATCGCCCCGACTCCTAACTCTGGCAGCACACCATCCACCTCTGATTACGTTGATGTATCACCTTCAAGTTTTGAAGAAAATGATGCAGACACGCTTATCAGAGTTGTGGCTGATCTATGATCTGACATGGCTGAGCCCATCTCCCCTGTCCAGATATCACCATGCATGGACTCGATTCTTTGTGAGGAATCGGTGTTTGACTTTTATCCAAGCACTATTCCTCCCCCTGTTGTGCATACTACAGTCATCTCTGATGACATTGTTGATGATGTGTTGCAAGATGAGGTTGGCGATCTAAGTATTATGCATGTTCCTATGGAGGAGGACAACCTTCTAGGTGAAGAGGAGTTTTCCTCAGCACCGGTGGAGGAAGTCCAAATCTTAAGCTTGGCCACTGTTGATCCCGCCGAACCTTGTAGCATTGATGACAATGCTGACATTATTTTACTTTCCCAACCTGATGGGAGTGAGAGCGGGATCACTCCCCTGATTGATTTTTATTCATGTTCTTCTTCTCGTTTATTTCTTGATCCCCTTTCTCTATCTGAGCCTGTGCAGGTTGAATCTTCACAGGTACCCCAGGAGGACTTGGAGCATGATGCTCAAGTCAATGATGAGAGAATCCTCTTATGTGAGGAGTTTGATCCCCCCTCCGTAGAGGAAGCTCCACTCATTGCCTTCTCCTCCCGCTGCCTCCCTGGAGATGACAGCTTGCTGGGCAAGGATTTATTTTGTGGTGAGATGAGTGAGGACCAGCCTTCCTCCTCTTCTTACTTCCTATTTCCTCTACTTGTGTTAAGCAGGTATTATTATTTAGGTAGGGGAGTAACTGTTTTATCACTATATCGGTACCCGCTACCGACACGCATATTAGAACAGTTATCTGTTCATTTCCTTTTTCATACTCCCATTAGCTAGAACTGTTTTAAATTTGAATAAGCCGTGCTGGGAGGACAATAACCTCAGTACTTATCTTACATTTTCTTGCATTTTTATTTTATCTAGTCAGTTAGTTAGTTATATTTCTTTTTTTTAGTTAGTTTGTCTACTTTTCTTTTGTTTTTGCGGAGCTCGCCCTTGCAGGTCCTTCTTCTAGATGGCAGATGCTGCTGCTTTTTCTTGGTTTACATGCCAATCTTCTGGTATATGCTCACTTCTGAGCATTGGGTACTCTCTTTCCCTAGACTTCATTTTGAATTTTATGGTTTTATCTTGTGTTGGATTGTTTAGATTACGTCTGGGGGAGAGCTGCTTTTTGTTACCCATTGTGCACACACACGTTGCATTGCATACTAGAAGTAATTTTATCTCATTTATTTAGTATTGTTCATCTTTATCGCACACCACAACACCCACTTGAGCGTGTACTTAGTTGTAGGCGCGTATCGAGTATAATTCATTTCCCTTGTGTGTTTGGGAAAATGATTGTGCTGGCTTTTAAATTATGTAGTGGAGTAAAATGTTGACTCTGGTGTTCCTAGTCAAGTACTCATGTGAGTATAGGGATTTGTGTAGATTAGATTTCTTTTTATACTTTTAGTTTTATGCATTTTTTAGTGTAAATATTGTTTACTCTACTCAAATGGTGAATCCGGTGTGAATCAAAAGGTAGCATAGGGATGTGTGTAAAGTATCGTTAGATGCGAATTGCTCGAGCCGGGAGGAAGGATAATCTTTCTCGGTGGCTAAGAACTTCCCCAAGCGATTCTTGAAGCATTGGCATCGGATAGTTCTATTGCGCAAGTATGACGTAGGCCATCATTTTGGCCCGGTTGAGCCTTTTGTGCCATTCCTGATATCTTCCCTCGCTAGCCCCTTTGTGCCTACTCGTTCCTCTTGATTCAGCTCCACTTTTATCTCACCAAATCCTAAACGCCAATCCTAGTCGCACACCCAAATCTGAGTTTTAGTCGTGTTGTATTTTCATTATTGGGGTGTTGATGTGGTAAATTTCTTTTGAGAAAATGTGGTTGTGCTTTATTGCTCAATTTGCTGAAAATGTTTTCAAAAGAACAAAATGAGAAAAAAAAAGAAAAAGAAGTGAAAAGAAAAGAAAAAAAGAGATGAGCTTAATTGAAAAATCATTGTATAAATTTATGATTGGGAGTAGGCGGTGCACACACCCATGTTGTTAAGTTCAAGTCTGGGGGTGTGGTGTACCCGCGTGTTTGTGTGGTGCTTGAGGATAGTTTTTTGTATTAGCTCGTTTGGGTTTGGTGCGTAAAGCCCCCTTGTTTATCATTGTATACCCTACCTGAACCCAAGCCCCATTTAAAACCTAAAGCACTACCGACTCACGCTTCGAACCAATCTAATGTCGTGGAGAGAATGTGACCGGGCGAGCTTATGTTCTCCAACACGATGGATTTCGGTGGAGTTTGTCCGGAACCCCAACTTGGGCAATGCTTGTCTCAGGGTTTATTTTACTTTCTCCGTATGTGTGACCGGATGATTCACCGTGACTCCCATTTTGAGTAGAAGTAATAGTTATTTACTCTATTAGAAATTTATAAACTATATGTATAATTAGAAATCTTCTCTATTATTTTTCTATGCACATGAGCATGCGACTTCGCATGGTACTACATTTTGTAATTTTTAAGCTAGCTATTCCATTTTCGCGCCTGCTTAGGATTAGTTTGCTCGGGATGCGCAAACAGGTAAGTCTGGGGGTGTGATGAGTCCCATTTATATACACTTTTATGGACTCATCTGGGCTAGTTTTCCTGCTTTTGCACTTCATTTTCAGTTCTTAATTGCTTATATTTTACTCGTTCACCCTTCTCACACGAAGTGCACTTTTAGGACCGTTGTGGTGTGCAATTGCGCACTATTTTTTTGGGGGGCGAGCACATTGTGCTCCCCATTCTTTTTCTATTATTGTACTTGTGCTGGAGGTGTGTTCCCATCGTGTGGTTTCGTTGTGCAGGTGGGCAGATCATCCATATTGCCCAGAATTCATCCTGTATGAATCGCACGGTCGTGCGTTTACTTGACGCACGGTCGGCTGCGGTCGTGCGCTATGATCGGCTGGTCAATATGGTGATCTGCCCCGCTCGTGCATTTTCTTCACGCATGGTTGGCCTCAACCGTGCGCGAACAAAACGCACGGCCTCCTGTTGTTTACCGGATTTCGAGGTTTCTGAATTTGCCCGTGTATTTTTACGCACGGTCGGCTTCAACCGTGTGTGAGTAAAATGCACGGGCGCGGCTGCTTCATCTTCCCGGCCTTTGTTCTAGATTAATATCGCACGGTTCACGCATGGTCGTGCGTTCGACCGTGCGTGACCAAAGTTCTGATTGTTTTCTATAAAAGCGCAGATTTCCGCCCTAATCGGATCGATCTTCTTTCCCGCGCCCAAGAGCTCTGCCGTTTTTGCCCTTTCCGCAGGTTCTCCACCCCCTTAGGCCTCCTCCATCATCCTCGAGCTCCAAGGAGAGGGATATAGGACTACATCCACCATTATCCAAGGAGAAGGAAGCTTGGTTGTGCGGCCAGATCGTGACACGAAGAAGACGGGCCATTGGAAGGTAGTGACAGCCTTCTCTACCCGGACGCAGTTGAGGACCGAGCTTGGACGCAGATTGACAACCCAGCGATTCCAACCATGAATCTTCAACAAGGCTTCGAATTGGGTTGATTCCTTGCTTTCTCCCCTTTTATTTTGATGATTGTATAAGCTAGATTTCTTATATTTTGATGATGTGCACTATAAACCATGGTTTGTAATGTCTATTTCATTTTTATGAAATTAACTTGTTTATATGTGTGAATGAGGTGCGCCACCAAATCCACTCAACCCTCCACTCCATTCTGCTAGCCTACTCACTCCATCCGTGTGCCTACTCTTCCATCCGCCTAGCGAAGCGTGGCATAGCGGCCCGTGTAATCCATTCGCCTCACGAAGCAGTGCGCTCAAGGCCTGCACAATTTGATTCCTTACTTATCCACCTCATTCTCTTGCCTACTCGTCCATCCTCCTAGCGAAGTAGTGCATTCAAGGCCTACGTAGTTTTCCATCATGCCTGGCGAAACATTGCATAGCGGCATTGCATAGGAGTAGTTGTAGTTGTTTTCTTTTATTTTCCACAATCCAAATCACCCCCTTTTCCGATATCCATCCGACCTAAAGGACTTCGATCTCAGGTCCTTCCTCAATAGTAAACTCCACCTTACTGTGTTCCTTCGAGATCGATACTTGGGGATTCACTCCCATATTTTATATTACTTGAACGATCGGTACACTGCAGTTTCGTGTCGCGGCTTGCTACTGCCTATAGCGGTGTGCTATATTTGCGCGTCATCCATCATCTGATGATATGTCGCCCCTGCATTTTTTAGCTTGAAGGGCATCATCTTGTAGCAGTAGCACCCATCCCCTATGATTAAAGAGACATCCTTGATGTCGAGAGGGTGCATGCGGATCTGATGGTAACCTGAGAAATCTTCTAGAAAACTCATTAGTGAAAAACCGACGGCTGAGTCAACCAGCGCGTCGATTCGAGGCAGGCGGTAACAATCCTTAGGGCATGATTTATTTAGCAATGAAAAGTCTACACACATTCTCCACCTACCATCCCCTTTTTTACTATCACTACGTTGGAGACTCAGCCTAGTACTGGATGTAACACGCCAAGTGTCGCTGAGCGCGGAGGCTGGAATGCCTAAGGCTTGTACAGGCTTTTCTGTACCTGGGATCTAGCATCGACGCTAGGTGCTACCACATGCGTTAGATTTCCCATCCATTAGACTTGTATTTTCGATGGATACGTCGAGGTGGATTCGTCGAGATGGCTTCGTCGAAGGGAGTTCGTCGGAAGGCTAGCGCTTACAGTAGCGCTAGCGTCGGCGATAGGTTTCATCGAGTGGTGCAGTTCATTGGGAAATTATGATGTTTTCGTCGAATGGGTTTTCGTCGAGTGGCTAGCGTAGGCGGTAGCGCTAGCATCGACACTAGCTTACGGAACCAGATCCGTAATTAGTGATTTCTGGGCATCCGATCTTCTTAGGCTTTGATCCAATGGCTCAGATAAGTGCATCCTAATGTCCTAAATAGGGCAGAGGAGTTTCTTTCCCTTTTCATTAAGTCTTTTGGTGCTTTTGGAGGCTAAGGAAAGGAGGGGGGTTTGGAGGAAGAAGAAGGCTAGATCCTCCATTGTTTGAGCACCGAAGCTCCGTTCACCGATCTGAGACCAGATCTGTGGAGAGGACTCGAAGGCGCTCGTTTCTATCTGTTTCTTTCAACCGATCCATGGCGAGGAAGAGAACTCTTAGGGTAACGACATCTCTCCTCTCGGTTTTAGGATGCGTGCATGGCATCTTTGCTTTTACCTTCTCTTTTCTAAAATTTATGGCATCGGATCTCTCAAATGAGAGGGATTTGGGTTGCCTTGGTTCAAGAAGAACCATCTGGTTGATTGAGTCCATCCCTGACATGATTTTGTATTAGAGATCCGCTCCGTTAGTGAATTAGGTATTGTGGGTGAATCCGAAATCGTGACCGGTTGTCCGATTCAGTGATGTTACTTAACGTGCATTTTAGGGATGTTGCTAGAAATTCGATGACGATAAAAATGTCATATGTGTTGCCCTTATGTTTCGTGTGAGAACGAACGTTGGTTTGGAAAGGGTAATTTTGTGCGTAGTGAATGGCTTGTGAAGCCGCTTGTATGTAAGGGCGTGACTTTGTCTTTCTGATCGGCTGGCTAGCCCGTGTATGCTTGGATTCATGTGGGGAGAGTGTCCCGGCAAGACAAGTCCCTTTTTTGCGCTAACTGACGAGAACAAGTTTGCTGATGCGCCCGTTGGCAAGATGAGCCATGTAAGGGGTGAGGTCTCAGTGGAGTTCTTGGCTTTTGGCTTAGTGATTGTGGCGAGAACAAGTATGTTGATGTGCCCATTGGCAAGATGAGTCATGTAAGGGGTGAGGTCTCAGTGGAGTTCTTGGCCTTGGGCTTGCACACCCGTGGGGAAATGACAAGTACCCTTGGTTTGTTGTGAAATGATGTTGTGAAAGTGCACAGTGTGCCTCCGAGAATCCTCTAGAGGGGGTGAATAGAGATTTAAGGATATTTCTATCCTAACAGTGCAGTCAATAAAACTAACTAAGGTATTATGCTCATAAACAACACCTATAACATCCCCCAAAGGATTAGGCTTGAGGAGAAAATCGCCACGGTCTGCGGATAGTGATTTCCAGTTACCAAGCCTAAGGTTGTCCATAGGGCATCGTCGTGACCCATGACCCCACCATGACGTGTCTAACCCAGTAAAGGGGTACCCTCGTGGTACCTCAATTACCCAAACGTAGAAAGAAAGGGGTATATTGAACATGGCGCTAGCGCCGGCGCTAGTGGCTAGCGCTGGCGGTAGTGGTGGATTAGGTGAGCCGCTGAGATGAACCAAATACCATTGAAACGCTAGCGCAGGCGCTAGCGCTAGCGCTAGCGATAGCGATAGCACTGGCGGTAGCGATAGCGCCTGATGGTTGCCGAACTGGCAAGCGTTACACCGCCGAGAGGCTAACGCTGGCGCTAGCACTAGCGCCGGCGGTAGCTAAATCGACGGGAGACAGTCGGGAATCATTTTGCTAGCCAAATTCATGGCCAAGGGAGTCCAAAAGTCCTCCCAATTGATGGGGTTTCATTCCCCCTATCAATTAGAAGAATATTAAGAGTTTTTCTAACCTTTAAGGAGGATGAGATGAGTGACCTTTGGAGATGGCCGAAATTTTCACCATGAATGGTGTTAATGGAGGAATCCCAAGCTTCATCTCCCCCCCCCCCCCCCCCACACACACACACATAGGGATTTGGCTCTATAAAAGGGCTCAAGGGGTGGAGGGAATGAGTTTCCCCCATTTTCTAGAAGAATTCTCATGCCTAGGCACCTACCGGCATGGCACCCAAGAGCTCTCAACCAACCATGGCGGACCGGCGATCGACACGACTACAAGCCGCAATTCAGGTCCTCCCCTCTCGTCTATTTCTTAGTGGGTAGATCTTATCATTTTGGCCACTAGGTTTGGGGCCAATTGGTCTTGAATCGGCTTGGTCGGAAGCTTTTGATCAAGCTTCCTTCCCTCGCTTAAATATCTGATTCCGGCCGCCTCCGGTCGGCCAACCACCGTACATCGCCGTCTGCCACCTCAACGGAGGTGGTGGAGGCATTGGCCGACTGGGAGAGCGTCTAGGTGGCCGGGAAATCACCTCCCAAGTTGCTACAAGATGGGCCAACCGTGGTCGTTGGCTGATTGGAGAAGATGAAGGGATGCCCTTCGTTTGTGCTTTAAGATCTATCCAAGTTATGTAGTGATATATTTTATTTTCTTATTTATGTCCCTATACTGGCAGTAGTTTGAAATAATTATAGAAAATACTTACTGCCTTCTGATGGAAAAGTGACCAACACAAAAGTTGTAGCCCTTGGTGTGTACTTTAATTTAAAATTTGTTTTAGCCCAAAAGGAGCAATCTAGCTCCATGTAGAGCCATTTTTGTGAGGCTGGTCCGTAGAGTGGGACAGCCACTATTTCTTAAATACCTTTTAATGGGATAATGATATTGGCTTGAAATTTGAAATGTAGGCTGCTTATACCTACACCCTTAACATATCCAAAAATGGGAATTTTTCGAGGATATTTTCCTAAGGTTTTTGTAAAAATTTAATAAACCATATATTAATTAATTTTAGGGTCTAATGACATCCAATCTCCTCCAAATTTTGGTGGGAGGTCCTTGGGGTCATGATATGATACTGGTAAAAATTTCAGCCCAATTGGGACTGATTTGGTTGGCAAAATTTTTTAACCCAAGTTTGGTCAAGCTAGGTCAACTAGGTCAAAAGTGCACATGATGGAATTAGATGATCAAATCTCATCAATGAGATGTGAAACTTTGTCCACTGGTTTAGGATCACATAAGAAATCCCCCATGAGTAGTTTGGGGTGATGTGGGGTGGATATGCCATAGGACCCTAGTTCTAACCTTAGGGTTGCACTTTAAGCCTTGTGAAGGACATATGGGCATATTTCCTTGAATGGACATGAAACTTGGTAGATAAGTTCATAGGGTGTAAATATACTCTAGGAAATTTTATGAGAATTTTAAGAACACTTATCCCCTCTGATTTAGGTTATAACATTTTTAGGGAACTTTCTTATAAGAGAAATTTACATGCTCAAGTGATCATGGATGTTGATGAAAGTTTGGTAGATTACATAAAACCATGATATAGACCCCTGGTAATTTTTGTGTAATTTATGTATTGATTTAATTAGTACTTCATTCACAAGTCATTTATTTTGTCTTAAGATTATGATAAATAAATGAGGGCCAAATATTCTTTGGAAAATTGTGAGACTTGACGATAGGGCATTTTAGGGCAATACAAAGCTCGGAAAATTTTGTATAATTATTAGAATTATTTATCAGTAATTTACTTCACAATGATCCCTAGTTTGGAATTACTTGGAATATTTATTTATGTGACTTGATGGTTTTTATAAATTATGAAACTCTGTCAGTAAACTTTTCTGATCATTATAGAGGTCTGGTAATTTTGCCATAATTTTTGGACAAGTATTTTTGGTGGTTCCTTCATTAATTTCTAATTTTGGATAAATGTTCAATATTATAATTAGAGGTCAATACCTTATTGCAAAATTGTGATATTATGTGTTTACTGTTATTTTGACATCATAGATTTTCATAAATTTATGGGGGCCCTATCATAAGAAGATCTTACACTTCATGTTCAATTTCATGCTTGGTCAATGTTGGAGAAATTATAATAAATGCCAAATAATTAAGAAAAAATACGATCCTCTGGATTTAGTCGTAGAAAATCATGATAGACTCACAGTAATAATCTTGGGTCAGTTGGATGAATATTTGGGGTACCTCCTCTTATGCAACTCATGTAACTCATTTGGTCTGCGTATAGTAAAACTGTGAAACTTGGGTAAATTGAAGACCAGTGGGTGGGAATGGAAGGTAGATGGTGTACCAAGTCTGGTTGAGAAGATGTGAGGTCACCAAAAGGAGTTTATGTGATGAGAGTGTGCTTCGTGAGTTAAGGGTTAAGTTATGCTCGGGATTGACGAAAGATCATCTTTCCCGTGGGGAGTCGGAAAACACTTAGGAGGTTAATTCAAGTGTAATGATAAGAAGGGTAATTCTAATGGGTAGTTACCAATAACATTAAGTGCCTAGGAAATAGGGAGCTTTGGGGTGTCATCCCATCATAGCTCCTGATACCACTGCAAGCCCCTCACATGGTAGACCTCGGAAAGTCTAAGATTAACCATAAATTGTAGGGATAAGTTGATGTATAAGATTAACTTAATAATACACACACCCACACCCCGTGATTACGAGAGGTTAGTTGGTTTGGTTGTACGAGCGGTAGGCTCGGTGGGTGTAGCGGCGGACTAGTTAGTCCGGTGAGTTTGTGACTCAGTAATGCTTATTGGTACGGACGGGTCGGTCCGGTGAGCCGGTGGCTCGGAAGGTTATGGTAACGACCGGGTTAGCCCGGGGAGCTTATGGCTCAGAGATAGAAGGTAAACATGTTTGCATGTGCATAAAGGTGGTGGGTCTTTGGTATTGGACGGTCGTTCACACCGACGTCAACACATTGACTCAACAAGTGTAGAATTTGCACTTAGCCATAAAAGTCTAGTGGTCCAGCTAGTAAGAGTACGCAGATGCTCTGCGGTTTTGCGTTGAGGCATACAATAGGTCTAGGCTAGGTAGTGTGAATACCAACCTATAGGTGGGCGAGGCCCAACCCACCGCTTTCGTTTACCACTACGGGAGTATCCTGGGAGTCTTGTTAGCTCCAAAAAGGGGGAACTAAAGTTTTGTGCGCATAGAGTCGAGGTGTGTGAGTTGCACTTAACATAAACTGCATAACTCTACATGTTATGGCATAAGCATTGCATTTCAACACCTACCCCTATCGTATAAATTGTTTATGGGACTTTGTATACGATAGGCCCTGCTAAACGGCCCATTAGTCTATAGGTTTGTATGGGCATTCCTATAAATCAATGGTTACTTTTATATTATATACTTGTCTTTACTTACTGTCCTTTACATGCTCTTTATTATGTTTTATTTACTGCTTTAATTATATATGCACACCTGTGTAGTGGTAGTTGTTCCCGTAGCTAGGCCACGCCATCTGCTTTGTTTATACCCCTTGATGTCCTCCGCTTTGTCCGCCCGCTCGGTGCCTAGGGCCACTAGGGGATGGATGGGGGGAAACGAGGCTTAGTCTTGTTGACTAATGGTCGGTAGACCATATCATTTTAGGGGACCGAGGTGATGCAGCAGCGCTAGAGGTCGGTGCAGATGGAGGCGGGGCAGTCTAGCACGGGAGCACCGATGACAGGATCCATGAGTGTTCAATTAGTTGTAGTAGATTATGCTTCCGCGAGTGACTTTTGTAGTGAGGCTATGATGTACAGGGCATGGGCCCTTTATTATTGTAACCCTTGTTATTTTAGTTATATCCTGTAGACATATATATAGCATGTTATTTCTGGACTTTAACTTATACTTGTTTATTTATACTTTTCTTCTTCTGTGATCGATATGGCCGGCAAGATCGACGTTTTGTAGTGGTGACCTTCCCGAGTGTTGGTGTCACCACAAGGCGGCGGTTCTGGGCATAAGACCCAGTTTTGTAGCGAAAATGGGTTCTTACAACAACACCACAGGCAGAATAAATATTGCTGGAAATAAAGTGCAGAAAAGATAAATGGAAAGCACAGAAAATCACAACATAGACACAAAGGATTTTATAGAGGTTCCCCAAAATATGGGTACTCCTCTCTTCTACCACCTGGTTGAAATGCACCCCTTGTGCCTGAGTCTTTTGATAAGGAGATTCTTAGAACCAAAGATCTTTTGATAAGGAGATCTTGAACCACAGATCTTTTGATAAGGAGATCTTGAACCACAGATCTTTTGATAAGGAGATCTTGAACCACTGAATCCTTTGAAAGAGGGATTCTAAGAACATTTTTACAATTGAAAAGAAGGAGAAATGAGAAGGAAGAGGTAAGAATGAAAGTGAGTTTAGTTCTTATTATATTTGTTAAAGGTCTTGATTAAGTTTATCTTCAAAATAGATGATATATATGTGTGTTTGCTGTATGAGTAATTAAAATCAACAATAAGAGTGCATATAAAAATCACAGCACAAATAAAAACATAAAACAAACAAACAAGCAAAGGCACACATCCAGATGACACAAGGAAATATAGTAGTTCCCCTCAACTGGGTACATCTACTCTTCTACCCACTGGTAGGAATCCACTGTAGGTTGTTGATCAGGTGCCCTCACACCAAGGTGTTTTTGTTCAGGTGTGCACACACCAATGGAGGTTTGATCAGGTGCCCAAATCACCTATAAGCTTTTGATCAGGTGCTTATAAACCAAGATGTAGGTTTTTGCTAAGGTGGCCTGTCACCGGGAGTAAACTTTTGAAGGGAGTTTTAACCCTTTACAAGATGGGAAGGAATAAAAGAAAACAGAAAAAGGTTTGGTGTTCTTCTCTTTTGCTGAGAAGACTCTTGATGAAGATGTTGAAGAGAGCTCCACCTGTCTGATTTAGTTTGATGACAGCTTTTGGATGGAGCTCCTTCTCTAGATTGTGATACTCCTCTTTTCTTCTTCTTGCAGTTTAGATCCTGAGCAATTGATAGTATTTGGTGTCTCAGGTTATGTATGATCTGTAAGAAGGAGTTAGGCAAAAGGAAGATATAATATATATTTGATCTGTCCTTCTTTTCACTCATGTTCTTCCTTTTTCTCTTCTTCTTCTTCTTCTTCTTCTCTTTTTCCTGTACAGCAAATATAATATATTCTGTCTATCTAAAATATGTACAGCAATATAAACTATATATGTAATCTGTCGAGAGAGACAGCAGAATATAATATATTATATATAATGATATGTTGTATATTATCTGCTAAATAAAGAGATGTCTCCTGCTGTCGTATATAGAAGTTGTCCTCTTTCCTGGCTGATTTGAATCCTTGTCGACTAAAGAGGAAAGGAGTAATATCTCTTTCTTTTCCCAGAACCTCGAGAATATAACTTGTCGTGTTTAGCTTGTTGCAACGGCTACAGTATTTAATGCTTTGCTGCCAACGGCTATAACATTTAATGCTTCACGCTGTGAGGTTAAATCAGCAATATATATATAGAAATAATAAATAGAAATAATAAAGTTTGCTTTAATAAAGTTTGACAGCATATATATACTATTTTAGTCGAGCTGAGAATGCTGTAAAACAATGCTGCAGAAATTCGTCGAGTTGAGGTTCAAGTTCGTCGAGCTCATCATTTGATTCATCGACCTGAACATTTGATTTACTGTTTCTGAACATCTGCTGAATATTCGTCGAACGCGGACTTGGGTTCGTCGAACGGAAGGATTCGTCGACCGCTGAGCTTGGATGATTTCATCGACCGCTGAAGTGTTGAGTTGTTCGTCGAACGCAGATGGCCGTTCGTCGAACGCATGATTTCGTCGACCGCTGAGCTGGGGTCTATTCGTCGACCGCTGAGATAATTTGTTCCTCGACCTCTAAACCGCTGAGACGGGATCGTCGAGCGCTGAACCGCTGAGACAGGATCGTCGAGCGCTAAACCACTGAGACGGGATTGTCGAGCACTGAACCGCTGGATTTCGTCAAGCGCAGACTACACGCCATTCGTCGATCGCAGGGCGCCGTTCGTCGAATGCATAGAATATATATAAATTTAATTCTTTCTCTTATTTTCTGCCTATTAAATATATATATATATATATTAGTATATTATTTTTATATATATATATATTTCTTAGTATATTATATATATTATTGTATATTTCTTATTATATATATTATTTATATTATTGTATATTTCTTTTAAGCCTTCTACCTTAATAGGATTTAATCTAAGTTATAATATATGTTATGATATAAACTTAGATACTAAAGGTGGATCCTAACTCAAATCAAAACTAAGGTTCCAACAATCTCCCCCTATTTGAGTTGGGATCCTAATCCAAATTAAGACTAGGTTCTAACAAAGAAGAATAATTCTGTTCTCAGAATTCTATTGAAGCCTTCTGCTTCAATTTTTCCTTTTGCTGGATCTGCTAATGGTTAACCCTTGCTTAAGATGGTGATGATTTGCAAGGGTTATGAGCTTCGGATCCTTTCTACTTTCTTCTGTTTGGAATTTGGCTGCTATAAGATATTGATGAAGAGCAACCTTCAGTTGTTCTATTCTGAGAGAAAGAGTAGTTCTTATTTTTCTGTCTTTTAGGGTTCCAGAAGGAAGAAGAAGAAGAATGGAGCCCTAATCAACAATCTGCTGAATATGTGATGAATGCCCTGCCTTTCTTCTCTCTGATATTCTTATTTATTGTCCATGATTTAATTTGAATTCATTTCCTCTTTTAAAGTGTGCTGAAAAGGTATTGGCTTGCAAAATTTCTCTTCGTTTCCTCATTTGTTCTCGACCCGTATGTCAACTGTCTTGATCCTTTCCAAGAAAGTTTTTCCTATCTTCTTTACTGCTCCTCTCCATTCTAGGAAATAAACAAGTCGTTGTAGAACGGTATTTAGAGCTGTGAGCCCTCAGAGAGAGTGCAAAAGGCACAGTTGAAAAGGTTTCCTTTTCAGACTGTATTCGACGCTGCGTCGACTTCAATCTTTCTTCTTATCGACGCACCTTCGAGTTCATGTAAGAGTAGCTTCGAATTCCTTCAGGCTCTGGTTGAACTCGCTGTCGGTGTTACGTCGATTACTTATCGACATAGTCATCGAGTTAAAGTCTTGGCTCTGAACTTCATCATCCGCGTCGAATTACAGTCAACGTTGCGTCGACTTCAGATGGCTTCGACAGATTCTTCCTTATACGTTGAGTTGAAGTCAAAGTTACGTCGACTTCAAAGACAGCTTTGACATGCTCCTTTATCTACGTCGATATCCTTTCGACGTAGCGTCGACTTGATCTACTTTGATAGAGAGGTTGAGTTGCTTGGACTTCTAGTCTAAATTACGTCGACATGAATTCAAAGTTGCGTCGAATACCATTCGACGTAATTGTTAAATCAACTCAATTTGTGCTTGTCTTACTCTGGTCTTTATACTCCAAGTTATGTGTGATACCCTAAGACATTTAATGACCATATTACCCTCACTATACAATGGATAATTAAAACCTAGGAGTTAAAATCACTTTTAGATAATTTGTTAAGTTAAATCCAAGGAGTTTTTCCCAACAATCTCCCCCTATTTATCTTAATAAATTTTACAGTCTTGGTTAAAGTGATTTTACACAATCTTTTATATAAACAGAATTACATACAAGACATCATAAACACAGAATAAATAACTAGATGGGTTGGTAAACAAAAAAGCATCTGATTAATATCAATAAGTATTTATCAGAGTTTACCCAAGGAAAAGTCTACTTCCTTCCTTTAATAAAGGTAGATAAGGCCTCATAGACCTTTCTGAATTTTTTTCCACATATTTGAACTTTGCAGGAGTAGCTTTCTCTGGATTCTTCTGTATTCTTTCATGTCATACACTTGAATAGCTTTTCCAGATCAATTTCTATTTCAGGGTAAACATCATTTAAATTGAAACATAGATTAAGAACTTTAACTGTCAGCAGGTTTATGACCTCCAAGTCTAACTCCTCTGACTCAGAGTCTTCATCTGGATTTGGTACAACAAAGGTTGATTGTGGTTTACCAGAGGTTGAACCATTCTTGAACATAATCTTTTTCTTCTTTACAGGCATCTGTTCTCCTTTCTTTCTCTTCAGGGAAGGCTGCATTGCATCCTCTGGATTGCATCCAATGCCCCTCTGTGGAGTTGCCCTACTCCCTCTAACATTTTGGCTTATGGGTTTCTTGCAGTATACTTTGTGGGATCAAATAGAGTGGTTTTGATTGGAATTGCTTTTGCCAATTCTTCTTGTTCAACTATCTCTTTTCCCCTCTGCAAAATATCAATGAACCTTCTTCTCTTTTCTTCAATCTCCTTTTGAGCTGTTTCATATGCATATCTCTCTCTTTCTCCAATCTCCTCCAAAATTTTGTAGAGCTTTGGATCAATGTATATTTTCATTGTATTCTCTGGAATATCCACCTTCTCATGTTTTTTGTAATAGAATTTATTGTTCTTGTATTCCTTCCTTTGCTCTTTTGAAAATATTTCCCAAATTGGCAGCTTTCCTCTGCCCCCTCTTCCTCTTCCACTACCTCTATATGGAGATGAAAGCTGAGTTGGGGGTGGAAGCTGAGCTGGAGCTGGATCAGATAAAGCAAGATCCTGATCAACCACTTGACTGGAGAAGGTGTTGTTGTAGAATCTTCAGAAGGCACCCTGAATGCAAGTGCATCAGGAATGGATGTTTTAGTGTCCACCTAGAACTCCTGCAGAGTCTTTAAGTAGACCTGATCATCTGAGATTAAGGGAATCTCCCCCTGAATTGAGGACTCCCCTTGTGCTGGCAGCAAGATCCTTGAAGGGGTTGGCTCCCCCTGAGTTGTTGAACCATCAAGATGCAGCCTAGATGTGATGGCTGGCTCCCCTTCAGAGACAAAGGAGATAGGAATTGTTGTTGTGTATACTGAGTCTTGGAGAGGCTGGCTGCTGATACACTTCTCCCCCTGCTTTATATCGCCGATGAAAGATATAAAGACAACAGTATGCACAACTGACGATCTGATCTCTGCATCAAGAGACTTGATTTCAAACATAAGGTCATGCAACCTTCTGTGTTGGGCATAGAGCTTACGATAGCAATCCTTTGAGAAGTCCATATATAAAGAGCTGAAATGTGAGACAAGGGTCTCCAGAGCTTGATCAATTGCATCGGCAATGTCTTGAGGAGACTCCATTGTTGTACTGCGAGTACCTATACGAAACAGAGAGAGATGAAGAAGGTAAAGAGGGGGAGAGCAAGATGGAGAGAGATTTGAAAAGCACAATAGAATCAAATGCCCAGGTTGCTTGGAGTAGATGAATCGTCGTAACTTAGGGTAATATTCGAAGCCGCGTTGACAAGAAATTTGAACTCAGCGCGCCAAAATATGTCCTGGGCGCGCATTTTGTCAGGTCGACGCTACGTCGAGATAAAGTCGACGTGGCTCCGAAATATAACCATCAATTATGATGTCGACGTAAGCATCGATATGTAGTTGACGTTATGTCGAGTGCTATTCAGCTAAGCTGTCCCATAATGCTCTCAAAGCTGACGTCTAGTAGAAATTGACGGTACGTCGATTTGAATTCGACGCAGCTCTGATTAAACAGTTTGTTTTTCTTCAAAAAAATTTACTATTTTTCCCAACAATAACTTTCTATTGAAAATAGTTCATTATACATAATAAGTGTGACCTATAATGCTCCATCAAGCATTCCCAGTGCATTGATGAAAAACTTGTGCTTATTTTCATCAAGTGGCTTAGTGAAGATGTCAGCCTTTGAGTGTCAGTAGATATGTATTGAAGGTTGATCTTACCTTTCTCCACATTATCCTTGAGAAAGTGGTGCCTTATCTCTATATGCTTAGTTCTGCTGTAAAGAACAGGATTGGAAGCTATTGAAATAACACTAGAGCTGTCACAATATATTGTGGAATTGTCAAGGGAAAATTTGTAATCCAACAACTGATTCTGCATCCACAATATTTGTGAGCAACAGCTTCCTGCATCTATGTACTCAGCTTCAGCTGTAGAAGTGGAGACTGTGGTTTGCTTCTTGCTAAACCATGAAATCAGTCTAGCACCCAGGAACTGACATGTTCCTGAAGTGCTTTTTTTATCCAGCATGCATCCAGCATAGTCTGCATCTGAATAACTAAGTAATTCAAATCCAGATTCAGCTGGATACCTGATGAGTCCCATTTATATATATATTTGGACTCATTTGGGCTGATATTCTAGTGTTTGCACCACTTTTTAGTCACGTTTTCATTTACATATACTATTCCATGCTAGGTGCACCATTAAGCCCATTTCGGTGTGCAATTGCATTCCTCGTTGTTGGGGGTAAGCACATTGTGCTCCCCTTCCCTTCTTTTATGTATCCATGTGCTGGACGTGTATTCCCAGCTAGTATATCTTGTTTGCAGGTGACCTGATCATCCCGTTTTCCCCCAAATGTAATTTCTGTGCATATCGCACAGTCATGCGTTTCCTTGACGCACGGTCTGCGCAGTCGTGCGTTTGTGTCTGGGAAGAAAATGGAGCGTCGGGGTTTACTCGAGCGTTTTAACGCACGGGCGAATCCACCCGTGCGTGAGTAAAACGCACGGTCGACCTGTATCTTTGTGATCTCAGAGCATCAGATTCTACCCGTGCGTTTGAACGCACGGGCGACGTTGGTCATGCGTGAACAAATCGCACGGGCGGCGCAGCGTATTCTACAAGCCATATTTCATCGGTTAATATCGCACGGTCTGCGCACGATCGTGAGTTCGACCGTGCGTGACCAATTTTCAGCCTGTTTCCTATAAAAAGCAGGAATCGAGGCAATCAGAAGGAAGGACCGGGAGAGGACGACCGGGAGCGATTCAGAGAGCGGGAAATCTCTTCCTTCCCGCTTCTCTTGAGGTTTGAAGCCTTCCCCTTCATCTCCTCCACCATCAAGGCCATTTCCGGTGATTTCCACCTCCATCCTTCCATCCGGGAGCATTAGGGAGCTTCATCCACCATTAGCTCAAGCATTCCTCGCCAAGGAGACCAAGGAAGCGCTGAAGATCGTAGGAGCAGTGACAGCCTCCTTCGAGCCAAGCTCACCATCTGAGGGCCGAGTCCGGAGAGAGCCCGACAACCTCTCATTCCGGCCATGATCCCAAGACGTGACCTCTTCTTTGTGGTCCTCTCTAACCTTGAATGCTTTTACTTCATTTTGTGTTGTATGAACATGTGTTAAGCTAATCCTAAGTAGTTTTGCTTTCCTTCATATGCACTGATGTTGTGGTGGCATGAATAGCCCCTTTGTTCCTAGTTATTTTCTGTGATTTGTTGTGGGTGAAGCCACTAGCAATTGCTAGTGGTGATGTTTTGAGAAGAGGTGCGTGCGACCCTCAACCGTCATAGTGATTTCCCGTCCGCGCGCCTTCCGAAGCACGGCATCGCGGCCGTTGCACCCATCTCGCCGTGTGAAGCGGAGTTTTGACCCGCATCTTTCTTCATTCTGCAATAGCGTAGGAAACCAAATCACCCCCCCCCCCCCCCCCCCCCCGTGGTTACTTATCACTCCTTTTAACTGATTTATTGTTTAGAGCAAATCGTACTACCCAACTTGCAGTCCTTGAGAGATCGATATTTGGGGATAACTTCCCATTTTTATTACTTGAGCGACCAGTGCACTGACGTCGTGTCGCATTTCGTGCATGCTAATTAGCAGTGCCGAAATAGCGCATCAAGTTTTTGGCGCCGTTTCCGGGGACTGCAAGCATGTGTGATTTGTTCTTCTTTGGAGATCCATTTTAAGGTCTTTTTTTCTTATTATCTGCTTTCGTGTTGAAGAGGTGTATGCATAGAAGAGATCCCGGTGAGTGTGCAGCATTTGACCCTGAGATAGAGCGTACTCTGTGGGCGCGTCTACGTGCTGCTGCCACCATGGATGTTAATGGAAATCAGGCTGATCCCGGAGTGGGAAATGCACCGGCCGTGGGGCAGGCTGCTGACGAGAATGAAGTGGCTAGGCCACGACCTAGGACTATGAGAGACTACACTACACCCACTGTTGGGAGTGTGTACCCTGGATTTGGCCCAGCTATCACCAACAACAACTTTGAGATAAAGTCGGCCATCCTGAACATGATCCGCAATCAGGCCCAGTTCTCTGGATTAGCTAGTGAAGACCCCCATCTTCACTTAATTGAATTCGCAGAAATCTGTGGAACATTTCGTTATGTAGGATTGGCTGACGATATGGTGAATCTTAGGCTATTCCCTTTCTCTCTACGTGACAAGGCAAAGGCGTGGCTCCACACGATCCCTGCCGGTACAGCTACCACTTGGGACGCCCTGCAAGAAAATTTTTTGGCAAAGTTTCACCCTGTTGACAAAGTTGTGAACTTGCGGAGGGAAATAGCAACCTTCCAACAGCTTGATCAGGAGGCTCTCTCAGAAGCTTGGGAGAGGTTCATGAACCTTCTCCGGAAATGCCCCTAGCATGAGCTGCAACCGTGGGCCATAGTAGAAAATTTTTATTTTGCTATTGAACCTAACTATAGGGCCATGATTGATGTTGCTGCAGGCGGAACTTTGATGAACCACACGCCTGAAGAAGCATTGCGGATCGTCCAAGACACTGCCATTCATAGTTCCTTTTGGACTGCCAGAAGAAACGCTCCAAGGAACACTCGCGATCTTTTTGAGGTGAACACGTATGTTACACCTGCGGAAAGTACCATGCTACTTAAGAGGCCTACCCCCCCCCCCCCCCCCCCTTCTGCCTCAATGATGATGATCTCATGTCAAGGCTGTGGAAACCCAGGGCATCATGCATATGAGTGCCCCACAGGTGAGCAACCTAATGAAGCTTCTTTTGATGAAAGTGTTAATTATATTAATGATCAACTTAAGGAGCTCCGTTCAATAACACTTATAACTCGGGCGTGAGAAGTCATCCGAACTTCTCTTAGAAACAAAACACTCCAGGCCAACGATGGCAAGGAGGCTCGCATCAATACGATGCTCAAGCCTCTAGTAGCCAACCGCGGCCGCCTCAACCGAGTTATAATCATGGTGCCCCAACTCCTAAGAAGAGCAACCTTGAAGAAATGATGGAAAGGTTTATGCATGTCGCGAACTCTAACATGGTTAACCAAACCGCGTCCATGCGCAACTTGGAGACGCAATTGGGCCAATTGGCTCAATTGTTAACCGAGCGGTCGCAAGGGACCCTTCCTAGCAACACAGAAAAAAATCCTATAAATCAAGGGAAGAGTCTCACCGACACGGTTGTGGTTGACCCAAATGAATTAGTCATCAATTGTTCTATTAATAATATCCAAACTGCTGCCTTATGTGACTCCGGATCATCCCGCAACGTCCTTGCATTGCAAGATGTGGCTAAACTACAACTCAAGATGAACCCGGATGATCGGAAGTCTTTGGGGCTTGCTAATGGGACTATTATTCAGTCGGAGGGGGAAGTGAAGAATGTTGAAATCATGGTTGAGGGGACGGTAGTGGTCGCTGACTTCCAAGTGTTGGGACCCAAGGAGAATAACTCTATCCCCATCTTGGGAGTGCCGTTCTTGAAAGAGAGCGGTGCCACTTTGGATTTTTCCGCTGGGAAAGTTATCATCCCTACCTACCCCAAAATTGTGACTGAAACATTGCCTTGCTTTTCCCAAAATATTTCTGATAAATCTCTTAGTGATGCAGGAATCAAAGTTGAAATAGTACAGTTGGACGAAGAAAAGGAGGAGAAACAATCATGCGGAGAAGAAGAAGAAATAGATTTGAGAAAGGAATGCGACCCGGAAAGGGAGGAAGATCTGGTGTCTGAACCCATTCAGCTGAACTTAACTCGGGACAATGTCCCATTCTTATCTGACAATAAATTTTGTAATAAACTTTTTAAACAGACGGTCTCTTGGGCTGACCCAGTTGCCACTACGGTAACGGGAGTGATGCCACCCACCACTAAGGTTGGAAAATCTGACGACTACCAACGCTGGCGCTCTCTTACCGTGGAGAAACTGAAATTTGAAAGAAGAGAGCGTAGTGCTCGCTCCACTGCTTCCAGTGGCAAGTTGGCAGAGGCTAGGGGAAAATTGGGTTATACCAATTTTGGCCCTAAAGCTTTCACCTCCAGCCTACAAGCCACTGGGTACGTGCACTACAAAAGCGCGTATAGCTGAGTTTTTTTTTTCTTTGCTGTGATCTGTCTGTGAAACTTTTTCTCTAGATTCTCTGCTTTGAACAATGATTAATACAGGTATTTGGTCCACCTTAAAGGATGTTAAACAAAAGGGCTTCTTGGGAGACAACCCATGGGAACCACCCGGTTCCGTCTATCTTTTTAATCCTTTTGCGTATTGTTATTTCAGTTTTGCTAACATTATAGGTGAAGCTATGCTCTCGCGTGGAAGGAGATTTAGCTTTAAAGAAATTGGGATTACCGCACTTCTGGCATGCTCCTTTGTGAGCATAGGTCAACTCTTCCCCTCTCTTACTTATGTTTGAATTGCTTATTTTAGATGTTCTCAATCAAGTCTGGGGGAGAGAGCGAGCTATGCACGTGTACCCACGTTGCATGACATGCTATTATGTGCTGAGTTAGGATTTATATTATGTTGCATACACTTGCACCTAGTTAACGTGCACTTGATCACGCGTGCTTATTGGGTATCACTGCGAGGTTTTCCTGCTCATAAGAATTGAATTGTTAGTATTTGAGTGAGGAGTAGAGAAAAATGTTGACTCGAGTAGTGCTCTAGTCATGTGCTCCCGTCACACCTAGAAATTCAATTAGGGTAGAATAAAATTCAAAGTTGTAATGTAATTATTTCTGTTATAGTAGATGAAATTTATTTTACTTTAGTGGTGAATCCGGTGAATCCAATGGTAGCAATAGGTCGAGTATAGCAGGCTAGTAGTAGCTTATTACTAGGGTCGAAAGGAAGGACAACCTTTCTCGGTGGCTAGAACTTGCACTAGGCGACTCTCGACACGATTGTGTTGATGTACTCGTCATGAAATGTGATATTGGCCACCTCTTGATCCGTTTGTGCTTTTGAAATCCTTACCTACGTAATCACCATTGCAAGCCCATTTGAGCCCACTCTTCCTCCTTGTTTAGCTCCACTAATAATGTAACCAAAGCCATACAGCCGAACCTATGTTCGCACCAACCGTTGAGCTGAAAGAAATTTCTTTCTCGATCGCATTTGGTGTCATCTATGTTGCGTATGGCAGCTTTAATTTAGCTAAAGGAGTCGTTTTATTGCGCTTAAAAATGTTCTTTTGCCGAAAAGAAAAAAGAAAAGAAAAGAAAGAAAAGAAAAGAAAAATAAAAGAGTTGTGCAATAATAATTCTCTCTCGGCAAAATTTTCGTATATCTGGCTCAACACGCACCTATTGTTCAGTTGAAGTCTGGGGGTGTCGTGTAAATACTGAAAATGTTGTATGGGTGTTTGTCATTCTCTTAAGTGCGATGGTTGTGTTGAGTGCGATTCCCATCGTCCTTCTACTTACCTAGCCTATACTCAACCTAAGCCCAATAATTGCCTATAAGTCCTATTGATTTTAGTTACGAGTCGTCTCACGCAGTAGAGAGGGTGTGAATGTGCAAGCCTATGGACACCGACTTTGATGGATTTCTTAGGAGATTGTCCCTAGCTTCGATTTGAGTAATACTTTACTCATTAATCACACTATTTTCCCTTTTTGCGCGACCGAAAGATTCACCAGGATTCACCATCCAAGTAATATAAATTCCAAACTATTGTTTTAGAAATAATTAGATATAACCTTGAGGTTAATTCTGTTCTAATGTATTTCTACGTACAAGAGCATGCGACTTCGCATAATTCTCTACCGCTCAAACTTATGCTAACATTCAATTGTTCCGACAGGAGAGCTGAGTAGTTTGCCCGAGACGTGCAAATGGTTAAGTCTGGGGGTGTGATGAGTCCCATTTATATATATATTTTTGGACTCATTTGGGCTGATATTCTAGTGTTTGCACCACATTTTAGTCACGTTTTCATTTGCATATACTATTCCATGCTAGGTGCACCATTAAGCCCATTTCGGTGTGCAATTGCATTCCTCGTTGTTGGGGGTAAGCACATTGTGCTCTCCTTCCCTTCTTTTATGTATCCATGTGCTGGACGTGTATTCCCAGCTAGTATATCTTGTTTGCAGGTGACCTGATCGTCTCGTTTTCCCCCAAATGTAATTTCTGTGCATATCGCACGGTCGTGCGTTTCCTTGACGCACGGTCTACGCGATCGTGCGTTTGTGTCTGGGAAGAAAATGGAGCGTCGGGGTTTACTCGTGCGTTTTAACGCACGGGCGAATCCGCCCGTGCGTGAGTAAAACGCACGGTCGACCTGTATCTTTGTGATCTCAGAGCATCGGATTCTACCCATGCGTTTGAACGCACGGGCGGCGTTGGTCGTGCGTGAACAAATCGCATGGGCGGCGCAGCGTTCTACAAGCCATATTTCATCTGTTAATATCGCACGGTCTGCGCACGATCGTGCGTTCGACCGTGCGTGACCAATTTTCAGCATGTTTCCTATAAAAAGCAGGAATCGAGGCAATCAGAAGGAAGGATCGGGAGAGGACGACCGGGAGCGATTTAGAGAGCGGGAAATCTCTTCCTTCCCGCTGCTCTTGAGGGTTGAAGGCTTCCCCTTCATCTCCTCCACCATCAAGGCCATTTCCGGTGATTTCCACCTCCATCCTTCCATCCTGGAGCATTAGGGAGCTTCATCCACCATTAGCTCAAGCATTCCTCGCCAAGGAGACCAAGGAAGCGCTGAAGATCGTAGGAGCGGTGACAGCCTCCTTCGAGCCAAGCTCACCATCTGAGGGACGAGTTCGGAGAGAGCCCGACAACCTCTCATTCCGGCTGTGAACCCAAGACGTGACCTCTTCTTTGTGATCCTCTCTAACCTTGAATGCTTTTACTTCATTTTCTGTTGTATGAACATGTGTTAAGCTAATCCTATGTAGTTTTGCTTTCCTTCATATGCACTGATGTTGTGGTGGCATGAATAGCCCCTTTGTTCCTAGTGATTTTCTGTGATTTGTTGTGGGTGAAGCCACTAGCAATTGCTAGTGGTGATGTTTTGAGAAGAGGTGTGTGCGACCCTCAACCGTCATAGTGATTTCCCGTCCACGCGCCTTCCGAAGCACGACATCGCGGCCGTTGCACCCATCTCGCCATGCGAAGCGGAGTTTTGACCCGCATCTTTCTTCATTCTGCAATAGCGTAGGAAACCAAATCAACCCCCCCCCCCCCCCCCCCCCCCCCGTGGTTACTTATCACTCCTTTTAACTGATTTCCTGTTTAGAGCAAATCGTACTACCCAACTTGCAGTCCTTGAGAGATCGATACTTGGGGATAACTTCCCATTTTTATTACTTGAGCGACCGGTGCACTGCCGTCGTGTCGCATTTCGTGCCTGCTAATTAGCAGTGCCGAAATAGCGCATCAATACCACAAGCCAAGTCCAGGTGTTCCCTTTAGATACCTGAGTATTCTTTTTAGAGAACTCATGTGTGATTCCTTTGGGTCAACCCGAAACCTAGCACATATACAGGTAGCAAATATTATATTAGGTCTGCTAGCTGTTAAGTAGAGAAGGGAGCCAATGGCTGCTCTTTAAGTCTTCTGATCAAAGGACTTACCCTTTTCATCTCTATCCAAAACAGCATTGGTAGCCATGTGGGTTTTCATAACAGATGCATTTTCCATCCCAAACCTCTTGATGAGCTCTATGGTATACTTGGATTGGGTATGAAAATGCCATCTGCATTTTATCTTACTTGAAGACCAAGGAAATAGGATAATTTCCCCCATGCTACTCATTTCAAATCTTGACTGCATTAGGTAAGCAAACCTTTTGCAGAGAGATTGATCTGTTGACCCAAATATAATGTCATCAACATATATTTAGACTAGTAATAGCTGATTCTTATGTGCTCTGGTGAAAAGTGTTGTTTCCACTTTCCCTCTTTCAAAAGAGTACTCCAGAAGAAAAGTGGATAGAGTCTCATACCAAGCTCTTAGAGCTTGTTTGAGACCATATAGTGATTTATCTAATTTATACACAAAAGAGGGAAAAGTAGGATTGACAAAACCTAGGGGCTACTCCACATATACTTCCTCTTGTAAAGTTCCATTTAGGAATGCACTATTTACATCCATTTGGTAAACTTTGATCTTCATGTGAGCAGCATATGCCAAAAACATTCTGATGGCCTCTAACCTTGCTACTGGAGCAAATGTCTGGTTGAAGTCAATCCCTTCTTCTTGCCTATACCCTTGGGCCACAAGTCTGGCCTTATTTTTGATGATGGCTCCTGTTGAGTCCATTTTGTTCTTGAATACCCATTTGGTGTCAATGACTGGGTAATTCTTTGGTCTTTCAACCAATGTCCAAACCTTGTTCCACTCAAACTGAGTCAGTTCTTCTTGCATAGCAGATATCCAGTGAGGATCACTGTCTGATTCTTCAAACTTCTTGGGTTCATATTGAGAGAGAAAGCATTGTAGCATTATTTCATTTGTAAGTTATCTCCTTGTCTTGACTCCCACTATCAAGTCTCCTATAACTTATGTTGGAGGATGATCCTTTAGTGTCATCCTTGATCTAGTGGAGTTATCTAGGAGACTCTCTTCTTCCTGAGGAATCACTTGCTCAGTGATAGTGGGGACTTCATCCTCATTCACTGGAATGATCTTTGTTGTTGGCAGCTCATGTGCTGTGATTTCCTCTTCACCTGTTGCAAAATTTTCATCTGAGTCAGTGTCAATCTTCTGTTTCCCCTTGTCTTGGCACACTGATGAATGGTCCATGATGGTTAGCCTTTCAACTTGTTCTGCAAGCTGATCTTCTTTCTGCACAACAGTGCTGGTGGAAGTTTCCTTCCCCTTATAAACCATATTAGTTTCATCAAAAACTATATGCACAGACTCCTCAATTTTGAGAGAGCTTTTATTATAGCACCTATAGGCCTTGCTTGATGAAGAATATCCCAAGAATATTCCATCATCAGCCTTCTTGTCAACTTTGGCAAGATGACTTTTCCCATTATTGAGGATAAAGCAAGTACACCCAAAAATCCTTAAGTGACTATAGGTGCATTTCCCTTCAATAACTCATAGGGAGTCTTTAACTTAGTCTTGTGATTGAGACTCCTATTCAGAACATAGTTGGCAGTATTTACTGCCTCAGCCCAAAAGGACTTAGGCAAGTTGGATTCAGCCAATAATGTCCTTCCTGATTTAATTAGGATTCTATTTTTCCTTTCAGCCACCCCATTTTGTTGGGGGGTTCTAGGAGATGTAAAGCTTTGTCTTATCCCTTCATCCCCATAGAATCTACACATTAACTGATTTTCAAACTCAGTGCCATGATCACTTCTGATCACACCAACCTGAGTGTTGAATTCAGATTGAATCTGTCTAATGAATCTTGAGAGGATCTTGAAGGTGTCAGACTTAGCTTTTAGAAAGAACACCCAGCTGAACCTAGAAAAGTCATCAACAATGACTAAAGTGTAAGCCTTACCTGCTAAGCTTTGAGTGGAGATAGGACCAAATAGGTCCATGTGCAACAGGAATAGGATTCTGGGTGAATCATTCTTACCAATTGGTTTGAATGATGCCTTGATCTGTTTCCTAGTTGGCAGGCTCTACAATGATGATCTTTATTGAACTTACCAGTTGGTAAGCCCCTCACTAGGTTGAGCTTGGAGAGTTTGGCTATTGTCTTAAGATTAAGGTGATTAAGTCTCCCATGCCACAACTTACTGTTTTCTAACTGGAAATTGAATAAGCAGATCTCAGACTTTGTGTACTCAAAATCTACAACATAGACATTACCCTTCCTAAGGACAGTTAATACTACTTGGTCAGTTCTAGAGCTAACTATATGACACAAGGACTTTGTAAATACAACTTTGTATTCCCCATCATACAGCTGGTTATTGTTAATCAGATTATGTTGAATTCCTTCAACATAAGCTACCTTAGAAAAGGAGACTTCCTCAATCCTGAGCAAACCATATCCTTTGGTTTGACAAGAGTGGGAATTCCCAAAGATTACCTTAGGCCCTTCCTTGGCCTTGAAATTCTCCAGCAGTTCTTTTGCTCCAGTCATATGCATGGAGCATCCACTGTCCAGATACCACTGCTGGTTTGTGGTTGGACAGTCTCCCTTCTGCACATAAAATCAATCATTAGTATAGACCCTCACATGTTGGGGTCTCTTTCTTCTATCATCATATGGAGTAATGAAAGAGTGAGAAGGTCTTTCAGTATACCCCCTTAGGTGAAGAAGTGTTGCATTATTAAGCCAACAATGTTTGTCAATATGTCTTAGTTTAGAGCATCAAAAACATCTAGGAATATGGGTAAAAAGAGGTTTAGATGTTTGGTAACTTTGTGCAGGAAACATGCATCGAGAAGAAATCGACGCATCTTTAGAGTTGCGTCGAATGTAATTTGACGGGAAAAAACTCCTTAGATTTAACTTAACAAATTATCTAAAAGTGATTTTAACTCCTAGGTTTTAATTACCCATTGTATAGTGAGGCTAATATGGTCATTAGATGTCTTAGGGTATCACACACAACTTGGAGTGTAAAGACCAGAGCAAGACAAGCACAAATTTAGTTGAGTTAACAATTGCGTCGAATGGATTCGACGCAACTTTGACTTCATGTCGACGTAACTTAGACTAGAAGTCCAAGCAACTCAACCTCTCTGTCGAAGTAGATCAAATCGACGCTACGTCGAAAGGATATCGACGTAGATAAAGGAGCATGTCGAAGCTGTCTTTGAAGTCGACGCAGCTTTGACTTTAACACAACACAGAAGGAAGAATCTATCGAAGCCATCTGAAGTCGACTCAACGTTGACTGCAATTCGATGCAGATGATGAAGTTCAGAGCCAAGCCTTTAACTCGACGGCTACATTTATAAGTAATCGACATAACGTCGACATCGAGTTCAACCAAAGCTTGAAGGAATTCGAAGCTACTCTTACATGAACTCGAATTTGCGTCGATAAGAAGAAAGATTGAAGTTGACGCAGCGTCAAATACAGTCTGAAAAGGAAACCTTTTCAGCTGTGCCTTTTGCACTCTCTCTGAGGGCCCATAGCTCTAAAGACAGTTCTACAATGGCTTATTTATTGCCTAGAATGGATAAGAGCAGTAAAGAAGATAGGAAAAGCTTTCTTGGAAAGGATCAAGACAGCTGGCAAACGGGTCGAGAACAATTGAGGAAAGGAAGAGAAATTGTCCAGGCCAATACCTTTTCAGCACACTCTAAAAGAGGAAATGAATTCAAATTAAATCATGGACAATAAATAAGAATATCAGAGAGAAGAAAGGTAGGGCATTCATCACATATTCAGCAGATTGTCGATTTAGGCTCCATTCTTCTTCTTCTTCCTTCTGGAACCCTAAAAGACAGAAAAATAAGAACGACTCTTTCTCTCAGCACAGAACAACTGAAGGTTGCTCTTCATCAATATCTTATAGCAGTCAGACTCCAAATAGAAGAAAGTAGAAAGGATCTGAAGCTCATAACCCTTGCAAATCATCACTATCTTAAGCAAGGGTTAATCATTAGCAGATCCAGCAAAAGGAAAATTGAAGCATAAGGCTTCAATAGAATTCTGAGAACAGAATTCTTCTTCTCACCTCTTCCTTCTCCTTTCTCCTTCTTTTCAACTGTAAAATAGTTTTTAGAATCCCTCTTTCAAAGGATTCAGTGGTTCAAGATCTCCTTGTCAAAAGATCTGTGGTTCAAGATCTCCTTATCAAAAGATATGTGGTTCAAGATCTCCTTATCAAAAGATCTGTGATTCAAGATCTCCTTATCAAAAGATCTTTGCTTCTAAGAGTCTCCTTATCAAAAGAATCAGGCATATGTGGTGCATTCCTACCAGGTGGTAGAAGGGAGGAGTACCCACATTTTGGGGAACCTCTATAAAATCCTTTGTGTCTATGCGTGATTTTCTGTGCTGTCCATTTATCTTTTTTGCACTTTATTTCCAGCAATATTTATTCTGCCTGTGGTGTTGTTTATGAGCATAATACCTTAGTTAGTTTTATTGACTGCACTGTTTGGATAGAAATATCTTTAAATCTCTATTCGCCCCCCCCCCTAGAGGATTCTCAGAGGCACACTGTGTTTTTCAATTGTATTAGAGATAGGTTGATCATTAAAAGGTTAACACCTTGATCAAAAAGACCTCCTACTCTTATTTCTTTAATCACAAAATATTTTATAAATAAAATGAGTTCTAAGGATTATGCCTCAACAAGACCTCCAGTGTGTAACTTGAACAATTTTGCACTCTGGAAGGCCAAAATAAAACTTTACATGAATTCTATTGATGAAGACATCTTTGATGTCATTATTACAGGTCCATCAACTCCTTACAAAACCAAAATTCTTTTCGTCCGCATTCCATCTGCCACAAGGACTTTGATCTCAAGACCTCCTTGATTTGTTAACTCCACCTTATTGTGTTCCTTGAGAGATTCGATACTTGGGATTTACTTCCTCATATTATTACTTGACAACGATCGGTTCACTGTCGTTCGGATCGCATCTTTGCACCCGCATATCGCTGTGTTGTGAAAATGTGCATCAAGTTTTTGGCGTCGTTGTCGGGGAACACAGTCGTGTGAGTTTCTGGAGAGGAAGAGTTGAGAGGTAGAAGTTCTTTCATTTGTAAATTGCATTCTTTTTTATTCGTATTTGGTTTTTCTTTCTTTAAATATAGGTTGCTTTAGTAAATTATTGTTGGGTATAGTATTTTGCACAATAGTGTTTTTCTTTTGAATCTGGTTATCTTCACACAATGTGGGCCTCATTCAATATTCGTTGTTGTTGGTGTGGATATATCTCTCATGCTAGTGATAGATGTCCAAAGGGAGATAATAGCCCTAGCACTCAAAGCCCAGTATATGGAGCACTGACTTTGTCTCGTACTCCATATGGTGTGCGTAAGTCCTATGGCTATTCTTATGAGCCTTTACCGGCATATTTCTTTGCGGCTCTAGCACATGTTGTGCCAAAGAAGCCAGCAAGGCAGTACTTATTTTGTCGGAGCATGGATCATGCCTTGAAGGATTGTGCTGCTTATCTTCGCCAAATGGATGAGGATGGCGGGCCAGATATCCAGATCATCCCGACTCCTAACTCTGGTATCACACCTTCTATCTCTGATTACATAGTTGTGTCACCTTCAAGTTTTGAAGGGAATGATGCAGACACGCTCATCAAAGTTGTGGCAGATGTATGTTCCGACATAGCTGTGTATGTCTCCCCTGTGCATACATCACCTTGTGTGGATTCGATTCTTTATGAGGAATCGGTGTTTGACTTTTATCCAAGCACTATTCCTCCCCCTATTATGCACACTACCACATTTGTCTCTGACAACATTATTGATGATGCAGCGCATGATGAGGCAGGTGATCTATATATTATGCCTATTCCTATGGAGGAGGACAACCTTCTAGGTGAAGAGGATTTTACCTCAACACCGGTGGAGGAAGTCCAAATATTGGGCAAGGGCACTGCTGATCCTGCCGAACCTTGCAACATTGTTGACAATGCCAACATTATTTTACTGCCCCAACCTGATGGGAGTGAGACCGGGACCACTCCCCCGATTGATGTTTGTTTAAGTCATTCTTCTCTTTTATTTCCTGACCCCCTTCTTCATCTGAGCATGTGCAGGTTGAGTCTTCACAGGTACTTCAGAAGGACTTGGAGCATTTTGCTCAAGTCAATTATGAGTGTATCCTCTCAGGTGAGGAGGTTGATCCCTCCTCCCAAGAGGAAGCCTCACTCATTACCTTTTCCTCCTGCCGCCTCCCTGAAGTTGACACCTTGCTGGGTAAGGATGTTTTAGTGAGATTTGTGAGGAGTACTCCTCCTCCTCTTCTTACTTTTTATTCCCTCTACCTGTGATGAGCAGGTATTATTTATATTTAGGTATAGGAGTAACTATTCTGTTGCCATATCGGTACCCTCTACCGACACGCATATTAGAACAGTTACCTGTTCACTTCTCCTTCCATACTCTCATCAACTAGAACTCTTAAAGTTTTGAATAAGTCGTGTTGGGGAGGACAATAACCCTCAGTAGTTATCTTCCTTTTTCATGCATTTTCATCTTATCTAGTTTAGTTAATTGTTTTTTCAATTCAACTTTTCCATTTTCCTGTTGTTTTTGCGTAGCTTACCCCTGCATGTGTACATTTTGGATGGAAGATGTCGCAGCTTTGCCCTGGTTTTACACGCGTCTTCCGGTATGCTCACTTGTTGAGCATTAGGTAATCTCTTCCCCTAGCCCTCATTTAAATTTCATGTTGATATTTTATGCTGGTTTGTTTAGTTTAAGTCTGGGGGAGAGATATTTGTTGTACTCACTCACGTGCACTATTGCATAGCATGCTAGAAGTACTTGTATTTTAGTTTATTGAAAATTGTTGTTCATTCTCTTTGCGCACCACATCACCCACTTGAGCGCGTACTCATCTGTATGCGTGCTCTGAGTTGAATTTAATTCTTCTGCTTATTTGGGAAAGTCTAGGTGATGGCTTAGGACTATGTAGCGGAGTAAAATGTTGACTCAAGTAGTGCTCCTAGTCAAGTGCTCGGTTGCATAGAAATTTGTGTAGATTAGACTTCTTTTTTTTTATACTTATGGTTTTATATTTTTTTTCTATTAGTGTAAATGTTGTTTACTCTACTCAAATGGTGAATCCGGTGTGAATCAAACAGTAGCATAGGGATGTGTGTAAACGATCGCTAGACTCGTATTGCTTGAGTCGGGAGAAAGGAGAATCTTTCTCGGTGGCTAGAATTTGCCCCAAGCGATTCTTGAAGCATTGGCATAGGATAGGTCTAGTGCGTGAGAATGACGTAGGCCATTATTTTGGCCCGGTTGAACTTTGTATTTCATGTCTATCGTCTACCCTTGCTAGCCCCTTTGTGCCTACCCTTTTCATTGATTCAACTCCGCATATATCTCACCAAAGCCTAAAAGCCTAACCTAGTCGCATACCAAAATCTAAGCTTTAGTTATAGTTTTATTTACATTTTGGGGGGTGTTGATTGTGGTGTTTATTATGTGAATTTATGGATATGCTCATTTGAAAAATTTGCTGAAAGAAAAATACAAGAAAAAGAAAGATAGAAAAAAATGATTAAAAAGGAGAAAAAGAAAAATGAGTTTTATTAAAAATCGTTTAGAAAAATTATGTATTGGGAGTAAGTGGTGCACATACCTATGTTGCAAAAGTGCAAGTCTGGGGGTGTGGTGCACTTGTTTATTTATAGTCGTGCGGGTAGCTCTACCTTATGCTAATGTTGGGTTAGGTGTGCTTAGCCTCCATTTTATCTTTGTTTACCTCACCGTAGCCCAAGCCCCATCTCTAACCTAAAGTCCTACTGACTCACACCTTGAACCAATCTAGTGTCGTAGAGAGAATATGACCGGGTGAGCTTATGGTCACCGACATTGATGGATTTCGGTGGAGTTTGTCCTGCACCCCAATCTTGAGCATTGCTCATCTCAGCGCTTAGTTTACTTTCTCTGTATGCGTGACCGGATGATTCACCATATTTCACCATTTTGTGTAGTTGTAATATGTTTTTACTCTTTTAGAAATCTATAAATTGTTTGTATAATGAGAAATCTTGTCTATTATTTTTCTTATGCACGTGAGCATGCGACTTCGCATGGTACTCTGTATTGTAATTTTAAGCCATCTACATTTCTTTCCCCGTTTGCTTAGAATTTGTTTGCTCGGGACACGCAAGCGGGTAAGTCTAGGGGTGTGATGAGTCCCAGTTATATAACCTTTTATGGACTCATATAGGCCGATAATCTAGTCAAAGCACTACACATTAGACTTATTATCGTTCATATTTGATTGCTATCTGTTATTCTATACTAAGTGCACTTCTAGGCCTGTTTTGGTGTAATATCATATTTTTTTCCTATTTATAAGTTATCATGCAATGTTGAGTGCCACTCTCAGTGGAGTGATGTGCGTTTCTGCTGGAACAGGGGCCGTGCAGGTGTTCCTGGTGCAAATCTGTACAGGAACACTGCGCACGATTGATGGTGCAAATCCTGCACACCGCTATAGGCGGTAGCTAGACTGCGGCACGAAACGGCAGTGTACCGATCGTTCAAGTAATATAAAATGGGAATGAATCCCCAAGTATCGATCTCAAAGGAATGCAGGTTGGGTGAACGAATCGCGTTGTGTGACAGTTGTTACACAAGCGGGAACAAACACAACAAGAGGGGTTTTGATTTGGTTTCCTATTGTTAACGACAACAAAAGAAGTGCGGGTCGAAATCACCGCTTCACAAGGCGAGATGGGTGCAACGGACGCGATGCCGAGCTTCGTGAGGCGGATGGACGGTGCGCAAGCGAGTGAAGTGATCACTAGTGCGGAGAGTGAGGGTCGCAAACACCTCTTCACAAATCGCCGCTAGCTCTTGCTAACGCGAATCGAACACGATGAGTGCGTGAGTGAGTGAGTGGAGGTGAAACGAATCACAAGCAAATGTTGATGAACAGAGAAGAAACAAACATTGCATTTAAACTAAACATCATGATATTCAAGTTCAAATGATTCAAAGAAATACAACAAAGGGGAGAAGAAGAAGATAACCAATGGACAAAGACTAGCGGCCGTTCACAGCCGGAATGGTAGTTTGTCAAGCTACCTCCGGACTCGGGCGGACTGTGCTTCCGGCGTAGAGAGACTGTCACGATCTCTCCACGTGCTTCCGTCGTCTTCTACCTCAGGATTGTTGTTCTTCTCACCGGACAGAAATGGAGACAGCTTGCTTGAGTGCTTGCGGATGGCGGAGAATGCTTCTGGATGATGGAGAAATGCTTAGGATGGCCGGAGACGACTTCCCCTTCCAGAGAAGATGAGGTGGAGGTGGCTGGAAGTGGAAAATGGCGGCGTACGGACTGAAAATTGCGCTCCCGGAAACCCCCCGTATCCCTAATTTGTGGAACAGGTCATTATATAGGCGCTGGAGAAAATACTGCGCACGGTCATTGGCGCACGACCAGTGGTCGTGCGCGCTGGAGTTCTGTGATTGTGCGCCTGCCTGGGCGGAACCTGCACCGTATGAAATTTATAAAATAACATGTTCGCATGACCAGTGGCGCACGACCAGTGGTCATGCGCACTATCGTAAATGGTCGTGCGTTCGGTCAAGACAGAACTCAAATTTTGGGGGTTGAGTGCGCACGATCAGTGGCGCATGACCAGTGGTCGTGCGCAATAGAACCAGTGATCGTGCGCAGTGTTCCTGTACAGAATTGTACCGGGAACACCTGCACGACTCCTGTTCCTACAGAAATGCTAATCAGGCCACTGAAA
Source organism: Dactylorhiza incarnata (assembly GCA_033032865.1). Lineage (NCBI taxonomy): Eukaryota > Viridiplantae > Streptophyta > Magnoliopsida > Asparagales > Orchidaceae > Dactylorhiza > Dactylorhiza incarnata. Next base: position 594,273 of record JAWHQI010000017.1, on the reverse strand, counting down.
GTGGCACTCAATAATACGATAAGGCTAACAAAGGAGAATAAACATAAAAACACACCAAATTAGGCCAAGAAGTGCACCTAGCATAGAATGACAAATATGAGCTAAAACAAGTCTAAAGTGCAATGGAATGAGTAGAAAAACGGCCCAGATGAGTCCATATATGTGTATATAATTGGGACTCATCACACCCCCAGACTTAACTATTTGCGCGTCCCGAGCAAACGAATTCGGCGGAGTGTGAAAATGGTAGTCAACAACAAAAATTACACAAAGGAGTACGGTGCGAAGTAGCAAAAGCATGCTAATAGAAATTTAGTAAAAAGAGATTCTAACTATGCTAACTAATTTACAAAAGTATTAGAGCGTAAATAAAGATTTATCAATACTCAGATGGTGAATTGTGAAGAACTTGAACGATCATGCCCGGTGTGAAAGTAACAAGCCACTAAGGAGGGTGTTGCACAAGATCGGGGTTCAGGAATAACTCCGCTGAAATCCATCAACGTCGTGAACCATAAGCTTGCCCGGTCACACTCTCTCCACGGCGCTAGCAAACTCACGAGATAAATCAATAGGACTTTAGGATTATATTGGGGCTTAGGTTGCGGTATGATATTCAAGGATAAAGACGAAGGCTACGCAACCCAAATGGGTCAACGGATCGCTGCACCCAACAAAACCAAGAACAAAGCTCGTGTGACACACCCCCAGATTTATCATGAAAACTAGGTGTGCACACGACCTACTTCACAAATACCAATTACGCTCGGAAGGATTTCTTTTCAATACAATTTTCCCAGATTTTTATTTTAATATCATATTTTTCTTCTTTTTCTTATCCTCCGGTTGGTTCATAATCAGCAAATAAAACTTATTTCTCCTTCACATCACACAGATTCCAAACATCACACTAAATCAAGAATATGAGTGTAGTTAAACAGCTACTTGGTTGCGAAAGTAGGATAAGCTTCAGGATTTGATGAATGGAGGAGGAGCTGAAACAAAGAAGTGGTAGGCACAAATGTTGGCTTGCAAAGGTGAGCGAATAGGACAGGGAAAGACAAGGCTCAAACTAGCCAAAAGGTGGCCTACATCACATTTAACTCAAAGAATCGCTCTCACCCATGCTTCAAGAGTCGTTTGGGGCAAGTTCTTAGCCCATGAGAAAGGTAAACCTTCCTCCCGACTCGAGCAGCACACAACTAGTGCTCGTATACACACAACACCGGGTTATTGCCAATTTCGTTCACATTCACCATTTGAGTATAACAAATCTAAACTACGCAAAAATACTAATCATAAATTAAACGCATAGAGATAATCTAGTTGTACTCAAATTCTACTATAGCATGCGGATGCGACTAGAACACTGCATGAGTCAACATCGCACTCCAAATAGTAATTCCTAAGCAAACACCCTAATTCACATTCCCAAACCAAAATAGTTTATTCGGAAACAAAACAAATAGGCAAGCGCGCGCTTATGTGGGTGAAGTGGTGTATGAAGCATGGAATAATGTTGATGACAATGAAAAAATTTAAACAAACTTCTAGCATGCGGTGCAACTCGTGCGCAAAATGGATAACAACATGCTTTCCCCGGACTTAATCTAAGCATTACATCACAAAAACTGAAAGCTAGGAGGGAGAAGTGTTACCCAATGCTCAGAATTGAGCATACCAGACGATTGGCGTTAATTTCATGAGCAATCCGCAGCATCCGCCAATGACAGATAATCAAAGCACATCTGCAAGCAACACACTAAAAGCAGCAAAAATATATAAAAACTGAATTAAAACATGTGATAAAAATAAAAATTAGGAAATCTGGGTTGTCTCCCAGCAGCGCTTTTATTTTATGTCCTTAAGCTGGACCAAATACCTGTATTATAATTGTTTATAGAGTGCAGAAATTAAATAAAATTTCATAAAAAAAGAGATTCACAAACTAAGAACTAAAAATCAGCTGTCGGCGCTTTTATGGTGCACGTCTCCTAGTGTTACCAACTGACACTCCTTGTTTATAGTGGCGCCATCGTATAACTTCAGTCGATGCCCGTTGACCTTAAATTTTTCTCCCTTATCCCCTGATATTTCGATGGCACCAAAGGGAGAGACATCAGTCACTAAGAAAGGACCGCTCCACCTCGACTTTAACTTTCCTGGAAAGAGGCGGAGATGGGAGTTGTAAAGCAGCACTTGGTCCCCAATTTTGAACTCCTTAGGGATGATGTGTCGATCATGCCATTTTTTTGTTTTCTCTTTGTAGATGCGAGCGTTTTCATAAGCGAAATGTCGGAGCTCTTCTAATTCGTTGAGTTGGGAACGACGCACCTCGGCTACGGCACCAATGTCCATGTTCAACAGTTTGGTTGCCCATAATGCTTTATGCTCCAGCTCCACAGGGAGGTGGCATGCCTTGCCATAGACTAGTTGAAACGGAGTCATGCCGATAGGTGTTTTAAAAGCGGTCTGGTAAGCCCATAATGCGTCGTCGACCTTTTTAGACCACTCCTTCCTATTTGAATGTATCGATTTTTCGATTATTCGCTTGAGCTCGCGGTTGGATACTTCTACTTGTCCACATGTTTGGGGGTGGTAAGCTAAAGAAATCTTATGATGGACCCCAAACTTTTTCATGAGCTGCAAAAACTGCTTATTACAAAAATGACTACCGTCGTCGCTGATAATAGTTCTCGGCGTCCCAAACCTGGAGAAAATATTCTTGTGGATAAAGTGTAGCACTGTGCTGGCGTCATTCGTGGCAACTGCCTCGGCTTCCACCCATTTTGAGACATAATCAACTGCCACAATGATATAATGCTTACCATGTGACATTGGGAAAGGACCCATAAAGTTTATCCCCCAGACATCAAATGGTTCGCAAACTAGCATGTTATTGAGGGGCATCTCGTCACGCCGGGAGATGTTTCTGGTCCTTTGGCATTTGTCACACTTGGTGACATAGGCATGGGCGTCCCTAAAGAGAGTCGGCCAAAATAATCCGCATTGCAAGATTTTTCGTGTTGTTCGAACGGCCCCGAAATGCCCGCCAGCTTCTCTGTCATGGCAGTGTTGCAGTATAGACTGAAACTCGGCTTCAGGAACGCAGCGCCTGATAATCCCGTCGCTGCAAGTGTGGAATAAGAGCGGGTCTTCCCAAAAATAGTATTTTGAGTCAGAGGTAAGCTTCCGTCTCAGCTGAGGGGACAGATTCGGGGAGAAGGTTTTACAAGCCAAGTAGTTAGCGATATCAGCGTACCATGGGGCGGTTGGCGGGAGCGTATTGATTGCGAATAATTTTTCATCTGGAAAATAATTGGTCATTTCCTCCACAAAGCTGTTGGGACTGTCAGCCGTCATATCGTACTCCAAACGCGAAAGATGGTCAGCTATTACGTTCTCCACCCCTTTCTTGTCTTTGATTTCCAAATTGTATTCCTGCAAAAGTAAAATCCAACGAATCAAGCGCGGTTTGGATTCTTTTTTGCTGAAAAGATACCAGAGTGCGGCGTGGTCCGTGTACACAATTACTTCGGAAAGCACCAAGTATGAGTGAAATTTTTCAAAGGCGAAGACCACGGCTAGCATTTCTTTCTCCGTAGTGGTATAGTTTGCTTGCGCGCTGTTGAGAGTTCGACTGGCATACGCAATGGTGTGAAACGTCTTGTCTTTCTTTTGACCGAGCACAGCACCCACGGCCACATCACTTGCGTCACACATGATAATAAAGGGTAAATTCCAGTCGGGTGCCACCAAAATTGGAGCCGAGATGAGATGTCCCCGTAAGGTTTCAAAGGCCTGCGTGCATGCATCGTCGAAGTGGAAGGGGACGTCCTTAACAAGCAGGCGAGATAAAGGCTTTGAAATGGATGAGAAGTCCTTAATAAACCTTCGATAGAATCCCACATGACCAAGAAAACTGCGGACACCTTTCACTGACATAGGTGGAGGGAGGTTTCTGATAACACTTACCTTCGCCTGATCTACCTCGAGCCCTTGGCAGGAAACCTTATGCCCCAACATAATTCCTTCGTGCACCATAAAGTGGCATTTCTCCCAGTTCAAGACAAGGTTGGTGTCCTCACACCGCTTCAAGGTCTTGGCCAAATTCGCGAGGCAAGTATCAAAGCTGCTGCCAAATAAAGTGAAGTCATCCATGAAAACTTCGAGGAAATCTCCCACCATGTCAGCGAAAATGGCGAGCATACAGCGCTGGAAAGTTGCGGGGGCATTACATAGTCCGAACGGCATTCTCTTGAACGCGAAGGTACCGGAAGGACATGTAAATGTTGTTTTGTCTTGATCAGACGGGTCTATTAAGATTTGATTGTAACTTGAGTACCCATCCAAGAAACAGTAGTAATCCTGCCCCGCTAACTTTTCTAACATCTGATCAATGAAGGGGAGTGGGAAATGGTCCTTGCGTGTAGCATCATTCAGCTTGCGGTAGTCGATACAGACTCTCCACCCGGTGATCATTCGGGTAGGTAGCAACTCGTTCTTTTCATTGGCAACAACGGTGATCCCTCCCTTTTTTGGTACCACCTGAACTGGGCTGACCCATTTACTGTCGCTGATTGGGTAAATGATACCAGCGTCTAAGAGCTTTATCACTTCTGCCTTCACCACCTCTTGCATTTTCGGGTTCAAACGCCTTTGGGGCTGTGCTGTGGGTTTATACTGATCTTCAAGGAGGATCTTATGCATGCAGACCGTGGGGCTGATTCCCTTAATGTCTGCAAGAGAGCGTCCGAAGACTTTATGGTACCTTCTCAGCACACCCACCAATGCGGTTTCGTTGGCGGCAGAAAGAGCTGCGGAAATAATCACCGGATGCGTGGCATTTTCTCCAAGAAAAACGTACTTTAGAGAATCCGGTAGTTGTTTGAGAGCCGGATAAATGTTTGGATCAGCAGAATCGCTGGATGGCCCTCCGATTGAATGCAAAACATCGGGCTGGTTCGAATGTGCACCGTCATTGCCTGCGTCCTCGCGCTGCCAACATGTCTCACTGTCATCCAAACCCACATCGATCTGACCATCGACTTCTTCAAGTGGCTCTGCCGGTTCGCATTCCGTGATTTCGAAGAGTTGAGACGGATTGTGGACGTTGAAGGATATAGCTTCCTCCCCCAATCTGAGCGTGAGCTCCTGATGAGTCCTGATCATATACACTTTTATGGACTCATCTGGGCCATTTAGTTAGTCATTTCACTGCACTTTAGCCCTGTTATTGTTTATATTTGATATTCCATGCTAGGTGCACCTTTAGGCCCACTTTGGTGTGATTTTCGTGCTTATTGTCATTATTAGTATTCATGTGCTGTTAAGTGCCACTTTCAGTGGCTAGATTTGTGATTGTGCCTGGAATAGGAGTCGTGCAAGTGTTCCCGGTGCAATTCTGCACAGGAACACTGCGCACGATCACCGGTTCTATTGCGCACGACCACTGGTCGTGCGCCACTGATCGTGTGCACTTAACCCTTTTTATGAGTTCTGTTTGGTGCAGTGCGCACGACCATCTACGCTAGTGCGCACGACCACCGGTCGTGCGCCACTGCTCGTGCGCACTCATCATTAAAATTCTGAGTTCTGTTTGCTGTATTGCGCACGACCACCGACGATAGTGCGCACGACCACCGGTCGTGCGCCACTGGTCGTGCGAACATTTTATTTTATAATTTCTGTCTTTGCAGGTTCCGTCCAGGCAGAGCGCACGATCACCAAATTCTAGTGCGCACGACCACTGGTCGTGCGCCAATGACCGTGCGCACTGTTTAATTCCAGCGCTTATAAATAGCCCTGCTCGCGATTTTAGGTCGATCGATCGCTTCCAGCCGCCGTTTTCCGCCCGATTCCGCCCGATTTCGCTCCTCCACCGTCGCCCACCATATAGAGGTGCTCCGGGCTTGCTCTTCACGCCAATCTTGAGCCGGAGTCTCCTCTCGGCCTCCTCCTTCATCCAAGAGCTCCAAAGGAAGACCTAGCCGCCATTACCGTCAAGCAAGAGGAAGTTTGCAACCTCTACCGGATCGTGACACGAAGAAGACGGGTCCATTGGAGAGTAGTGACAGCTCTCTCTACCCCGGACGTAGTTGTGGACCGAGCTTGGACGCGGATTGACAACCCGGCGATTCCAACCGTGAATCTTCAACGAGCCTTCGGATTCGGTCGATTTCTTGCCTTGTTCTCCTTTTATTGATTGTTGTAATAGCTAGATCTTGCATATTTTGATGAAGTTGCACTTGAACTAGTTTGTATTTCCATATATTTCATGTGATTGTGAAATATTTGTTATTTGTGTGCTTGAGGAGCGCCACCATCCATTTTCCATCCCACTATCGTGTCCGGTGCCGCACTAGCAATTGCTAGTGGCGTGCTTGTCGAAGAGGTGCGTGCGACCCTCATTCCGTTAGCCTACTCGTCCACCCGCCTACCGAAGCGTGGCATCGCGGCCCGTATTCCATCCCGCCTAACGAAGCAGCGCGCTCAAGGCCTGCATAGTTCGATCCGCTTGCCCACTCGTCCATCCGCCCTTTCGACGCAGCGCGCTCAAGGCCTGCCTAGTCTCCATCCCGCCAAGCGAAGCATTGCATAGCGGCATTGCATAGGAGTAGTTGATAGCTTTTATTTTATTTTCCAAAAGCCAACCCAACTCCCCCGCATTCCATCCGATTTAAGGACTTCAATCTCAAGTCCTTCCTCGAAACCTAACTCCACCTTACTGTGTTCCTCAAGAGACCGACACTCGGGGATTTTCCCCATTATTATTACTTGCGCGACCGGTGCACTTGCCGAATCATCGCATCAAGTTTTTGGCGCCGTTGCCGGGGAACACAGACGTGTGAGTTTTCTGGAGAGGGAGAGTCTGAGAGAGAAGCCCTTCCATTTGTAAATTGCATCTCTTATTTTATTTCTGTTCTTTTTATTCCTTTTTCTTGTTTTATATCAGGTTGCTTTAGTAATTTCTATTTGGTTTAGTATTTGCACAATAGCATTTTTATTTTGAATCGTTTTATCTTCGCACTATGTGGGCACATCTGAATTTCCGTTGCCGTTGGTGTGGAGCTACCTCCCACTCTAGTGATGAATGCCCTACGGAGAATAGTAGGCATAATTCTTATAGCCCAGCATATGGAGCACCGACTTCGTCCGGTACTCCATATGGTGCGCGTAAGTCTTATGGCTACTCTGCTGAGCCTTTACCGTCTTACTTCTTTTCGGCTTCAGCACCCGTTATGCCAAAGAAGCCTGCTAGGCAGTGCCAGTTTTGTCAGAGCACAGATCATGCCCTGAAGGATTGTGCTGCTTTTCGTCGCCAATTGGATGAGGATGACGAGCCGGATATCCGGATCGTCCCGAATCCTAACTCTGGCGGCACACCTTCAACATCCGGTTTTGTGTCTTTGCCACCTTCACATCTTGAAGGGTATGGCGTTGACACAGTCACCAGATGTGTGGCTGATCTGGGCACCGATATTGCTGAGCCCATTCTCCCAGTGCATCCACCACCTCTAGTGGATTCGATTCTTTGTGAGGAATCGGTGCTCGACTTTTATCCGAGCACTATTCCTCTCCCTATTGTGCATACTACACTCGTCTCTGACGACATTGTTGATGATGTGTCGCAGGAGGAGGCGGTTGATCTGAGTGTTGTGCCTACTCCTATGGAGGAGGACAACCTTCTAGGTGAAGAGGAGTTTTCCTCAACACCGGTGGAGGAAGTCCAAATCTTGGGCAGGGCCACTGTCGATCCCGCTGAATCTTGTAGCATTGATGACAATGCAAACATTATTTTACTTCCCCAACCTAATGGGAGTGAGACCGGGACCACTCCCCCGATTTTTGATTATTTATGTTCTTCATCTTGTTTATTTCTCGATCCCCCCTCTTCACCCGAGCCTGTGCAGGTTGAATCTTCACAGGTACTTCAGGAGGACTTGGAGCTTTGTGCTCAAGTCAATGATGAGTGTGTCCTTTTATGCGAGGAGGTTGATCCCTCCTCCATTAAGGAAGCCTCATTCGTTGCCTTCTCCTCCTGCGGACCTGCTGTGGACGATACCTTGCTGGGCAAGGATAGTTTTGGTGAGATGAGTGAGGACCAGGCCTCCTCCTCTTCTTACTTTCTTTTCCCTCTGCCTGTGAGGAGCAGGTATTTATATTTAGGTAGAGGGGTGACTGCTCTGTCTCCGTATCGGTACCCGCTACCGATGCGCATATTAGAACAGTTACCTGTGCATTTTCTTTTTCATAGGCCCATTAGCTAGAACCGTTTTAATTTAGAATAAGTCGTGCTGGGATGACAATAACCCCAGTAGTTATCTTTCTTTTCTGCATTTTTATTTCTTCTAATCATGTTTAGTTAGTAATATTTCTTTTCAGTTTTCTATTTTCTTTTGTTTTTGCGGAGCTGACCCCTGCAGGTATCTTCTCTGGATGGCGGATGCTGCAGCGTTGTCTTAGTTTAAACGCCAATCTTCTGGTATGCTCACTTGCTGAGCATTGGGTACTCTCTTCCCCTAGCCCTATTCTGATTTTCATGTCATATGTTTTGTGGATTGTTTAGTTTAAGTCTGGGGGGAGAGCAATTTTTGTGCCCACTCACGTGCACTATCGCACTGCATACTAGAAGATTTCATTTAAATTGTTGTTCATTTTCATTGCACACCACATCACCCACTTGTGCGCATACTCATCTGTTTGCTTGCTCTGTTGTGAATTTAATTCTTTTGCTTATTTGGGAAAATCTAGGTGATGGCTTAAGACTATGTAGTAGAGTAAAATGTTGACTCTAGTAGTGCTCCTAGTCGAGTGCTCGGTTGCATAGGAATTTGTGTAGATTAGACTTCTCTTTATATTATGGTTTTGTATTTTTCTCTATTAGTGTAAATGTTGTTTACTCTACTCAAATGGTGAATCCGGTGGAATCAAACGGTAGCATAGGGATGTGTGTAAACGATCGCTAGATTCGTATTGCTTGAGTCGGGAGAAAGGAGAATCTTTCTCGGTGGCTAGAACTTGCCCCAAGCGATTCTTGAAGCATGGGTATACGGTTAGTCAATTGTGTGAATGTGATATAGGCCATCATTTTGGCCCGGTTGAGCCTTTGTGCCTATCCCTACCGCTATAGCCTCGCTAGCCCAGTTGTGCCTACCCGTTCTTTGATTCAGCCCCACTTTTATTTCACCAAAGCCCAAAAGCCAATCCTAGTCGCACGCCCAAATCTGAGCTTTAGCTGTTTATTATTTTCATGGGTTGGGGTGTTGATGTTGTGATACTTTTGTGAATATGTGGATATGCAACATTGATAAATTTGCTGAAAATGTTTTGAAAAGAAAAGAAAAGAAAAAAAAATGGGAAAAAGAAAAGAAGTAAAAAGAAACGAAAAAGGAGTTGAGCTTTAATGAAAAATCTGTGTAAAAATATATGTTTGGGAGTAGGCGGTGCACACACCCATGCTGTTAAGTTCAAGTCTGGGGGTGTTGTGTACCCGCGTGTTTGTGTGGCGAATGAGGATAGTTACCTGCATTAGCTCATTTGGGTTTAGTGCTTGAGCCGTCGTTTTTATCTTTGTTTATCCTCACCTAAACCCAAGCCCCAGTTAAAACCTAAAGTCCTATTGATTCACGCATTTGAGTCAAACCAGTGCCGTGGAGAGAATGTGACCGGGCAAGCTTATGGTCACCGACACTGATGGATTTCAGTGGAGTTTTTCCCGCATCCCGATCTTGAGCAATGCTCGTCTCAGCGTTTAGTTTACTTTCTCCGTATGCATGACCGAATGATTCACCGTTGTTCACCAGTTTGAGTAGTTGTAATATGCTTTTACTCTTCTAGAAATATATAGACTGTTTATATAATCAGAAATCTTCTCTACTATTCTTTTTATGCACGTGAGCATGCGACTTCGCATGGTACTCTGTATTGTAGTTTTAAGCCATCTACTTTTCTTTCCCCGTTCGCTTAGAATTTGTTTGCTCGGGACGCGCAAACAGGTAAGTCTGGGGGTGTGATGAGTCCTGATCATATACACTTTTATGGACTCATCTGGGCCATTTAGTTAGTCATTTCACTGCACTTTAGCCCTGTTATTGTTTATATTTGATATTCCATGCTAGGTGCACCTTTAGGCCCACTTTGGTGTGATTTTCGTGCTTATTGTCATTATTAGTATTCATGTGCTGTTAAGTGCCACTTTCAGTGGCTAGATTTGTGATTGTGCCTGGAATAGGAGTCGTGCAAGTGTTCCCGGTGCAATTCTGCACAGGAACACTGCGCACGATCACCGGTTCTATTGCGCACGACCACTGGTCGTGCGCCACTGATCGTGTGCACTTAACCCTTTTTATGAGTTCTGTTTGGTGCAGTGCGCACGACCATCTACGCTAGTGCGCACGACCACCGGTCGTGCGCCACTGCTCGTGCGCACTCATCATTAAAATTCTGAGTTCTGTTTGCTGTATTGCGCACGACCACCGACGATAGTGCGCACGACCACCGGTCGTGCGCCACTGGTCGTGCGAACATTTTATTTTATAATTTCTGTCTTTGCAGGTTCCGTCCAGGCAGAGCGCACGATCACCAAATTCTAGTGCGCACGACCACTGGTCGTGCGCCAATGACCGTGCGCACTGTTTAATTCCAGCGCTTATAAATAGCCCTGCTCGCGATTTTAGGTCGATCGATCGCTTCCAGCCGCCGTTTTCCGCCCGATTCCGCCCGATTTCGCTCCTCCACCGTCGCCCACCATATAGAGGTGCTCCGGGCTTGCTCTTCACGCCAATCTTGAGCCGGAGTCTCCTCTCGGCCTCCTCCTTCATCCAAGAGCTCCAAAGGAAGACCTAGCCGCCATTACCGTCAAGCAAGAGGAAGTTTGCAACCTCTACCGGATCGTGACACGAAGAAGACGGGTCCATTGGAGAGTAGTGACAGCTCTCTCTACCCCGGACGTAGTTGTGGACCGAGCTTGGACGCGGATTGACAACCCGGCGATTCCAACCGTGAATCTTCAACGAGCCTTCGGATTCGGTCGATTTCTTGCCTTGTTCTCCTTTTATTGATTGTTGTAATAGCTAGATCTTGCATATTTTGATGAAGTTGCACTTGAACTAGTTTGTATTTCCATATATTTCATGTGATTGTGAAATATTTGTTATTTGTGTGCTTGAGGAGCGCCACCATCCATTTTCCATCCCACTATCGTGTCCGGTGCCGCACTAGCAATTGCTAGTGGCGTGCTTGTCGAAGAGGTGCGTGCGACCCTCATTCCGTTAGCCTACTCGTCCACCCGCCTACCGAAGCGTGGCATCGCGGCCCGTATTCCATCCCGCCTAACGAAGCAGCGCGCTCAAGGCCTGCATAGTTCGATCCGCTTGCCCACTCGTCCATCCGCCCTTTCGACGCAGCGCGCTCAAGGCCTGCCTAGTCTCCATCCCGCCAAGCGAAGCATTGCATAGCGGCATTGCATAGGAGTAGTTGATAGCTTTTATTTTATTTTCCAAAAGCCAACCCAACTCCCCCGCATTCCATCCGATTTAAGGACTTCAATCTCAAGTCCTTCCTCGAAACCTAACTCCACCTTACTGTGTTCCTCAAGAGACCGACACTCGGGGATTTTCCCCATTATTATTACTTGCGCGACCGGTGCACTTGCCGAATCATCGCATCAAGTTTTTGGCGCCGTTGCCGGGGAACACAGACGTGTGAGTTTTCTGGAGAGGGAGAGTCTGAGAGAGAAGCCCTTCCATTTGTAAATTGCATCTCTTATTTTATTTCTGTTCTTTTTATTCCTTTTTCTTGTTTTATATCAGGTTGCTTTAGTAATTTCTATTTGGTTTAGTATTTGCACAATAGCATTTTTATTTTGAATCGTTTTATCTTCGCACTATGTGGGCACATCTGAATTTCCGTTGCCGTTGGTGTGGAGCTACCTCCCACTCTAGTGATGAATGCCCTACGGAGAATAGTAGGCATAATTCTTATAGCCCAGCATATGGAGCACCGACTTCGTCCGGTACTCCATATGGTGCGCGTAAGTCTTATGGCTACTCTGCTGAGCCTTTACCGTCTTACTTCTTTTCGGCTTCAGCACCCGTTATGCCAAAGAAGCCTGCTAGGCAGTGCCAGTTTTGTCAGAGCACAGATCATGCCCTGAAGGATTGTGCTGCTTTTCGTCGCCAATTGGATGAGGATGACGAGCCGGATATCCGGATCGTCCCGAATCCTAACTCTGGCGGCACACCTTCAACATCCGGTTTTGTGTCTTTGCCACCTTCCCTGCTCGCGATTTAGGTCAGGATCCCGATTTCTTCCGCCGTTTCCTGCTCCGTTTCGCCCGATTTCGCCCCTCCATCGCCGCCCACCATCGGGGGATGCTCCGGGCTTGTTCTTCACGCCGATCTTGAGCCGGAGTTTCCTCTCGGCCGCCTCCTTCATCCAAGAGCTTCAAAGGTAGACCTATGTGCCATTACCATCAAGCAAGAGGAAGTTTGCAACCTCTACCGGATCGTGACACGAAGAAGACGGGTCCATTGGAGAGTCGTGACAGCTCTCTCTACCCCGGACGTAGTTGCGGACCGAGCTTGGACGCGGATTGACAACCCGGCGATTCCAACCGTGAATCTACAACGAGCCTTCAGATTCGGTCGATTTCCTGCTCTATTCTTCTCTTATTGATGTCTATGTAGTTAGATCTAACATTATGATGAAGCGTGCTTGATTATTAGCATTTATACTTGATTATGTCTATGTGATTTGAGTATTCTTGCTTATTATTTTGAGGTGTGCCTTGTGGTGTGGATTGTTGGTTGTCCGGTGCCGCACTAGCAATTGCTAGTGGCGTGCTTGTCGAAGAGGTGCTTGCGACCCTCATTCCGCTTGCCTTCTCGTCCACCCGCCTACCGAAGCGTGGCATCGCGGCCCGTATTCCATCCCGCCTAACGAAGCAGCGCGCTCAAGGCCTGCATAGTTCGATCCGTTTGCCTACTCGTCCATCCGCCCTTACGACGCAGCGCGCTCAAGGCCTGCCTAGTCTCCATCCCGCCAAGCGAAGCATTGCATAGCGGCATTGCATAGGAGTAGTTGATAGCTTTTATTTTATTTTCCAAAAGCCAACCCAACTCCCCCGCATTCCATCCGACGTTAAGGACTTCAATCTCAAGTCCTACCTCGAACGTTAACTCCACCTTACTGTGTTCCTTGAGAGATTCGATACTCGGGGATTACTCCTCGTTTTATATTACTTGAACGATCGGTACACTGCCGTTTCGTGTCGCAGTCGAGCTACTGCCTATAGCGGTGTGTGAGATTTGCGCCATCAAGTTTTTGGCGCCGTTGCCGGGGAACACAGTCGTGTGAGTTTTCTGGAGAGGGAGAATTTGAGAGAAAAGACCTTCCATTTGTAAATTGCATCTTTTATTTTATTTCTGTTCTTTTTATTCCATTTTCTTGTTTTATAGTAGGTTGCTTTAGTAAATTTTTGTTAGGTGTAGTATTTCGCACAATAGTGTTCTTCTTTTTGAATCGTTTTATCTTCTCACTATGTGGGCACATCTCAATTTTCGTTGCCGTTGGTGTGGAGCTACCTCCCACTCTAGTGATGAATGCCCCACGGAGAATAGTAGGCATACTTCTTATAGCCCAGCATATGGAGCACCGATTTCGTCTGGTACTCCATATGGTGCGCGTAAGTCTTATGGCTACTCTGCTGAGCATTTACCGTCATACTTCTTTTCGGCTCCAGCCCCCGTTGTGCCAAAGAAGCCCGCTAGGCAGTGCCAGTTTTGTCGGAGCACAGACCATGCCCTGAAGGATTGTGCTGCTTTTCGTCGCCAATTGGATGAGGATGATGAGCCGGATATCCGGATCGTCCCGATTCCTAACTCTGGCGGCACACCTTCAACATCCGGTTTTGTGTCTTTGCCACCTTCACATCTTGAAGGGTATGGCGTTGACACAGTCACCAGATGTGTGGCTGATCTGGGCACCGATATTGCTGAGCCCATTCTCCCAGTGCATCCACCACCTCTAGTGGATTCGATTCTTTGTGAGGAATCGGTGCTCGACTTTTATCCGAGCACTATTTGTAAGACCCCAATCCAGAATTGCACACTTCTGAAATCCTGTGCTGTCGCCAGGCGACAGTGACTGTCGCCTGGGCGACAGCGCCCTATGAAGAAGGTTCTGCCGTGAGCTGTCGGACGGGTTGACTGGTCAATGTCGGTTCATTGTTGCTATCGCCTGGGCGACAGCCACTGTCGCCGGCGACAGCTCCAACTTGGACTTTTTTTTGGCCGAATTGATGGGCATTGATTGCCCATGGACTTTGGGGGGCTGGTTTTGGCTAGGTGGCTCGGGAGAGGGCTTAAGTGGCCGAAAATCCCCCTCTTTCCCATTATTCCTTAAGGGTTATTTGGAGAGAGAGAGAGAGAGGAGTTGGAGAAGAAAGAGGAATAGGAAACCCTAGCCTAAAGCTTGGGTTTGGTGGAGCTACACTCGCCGGGTTCCTTCATCGTTCGTGGCTACGCGTAGAGGAGGGCAAGGCACTCCTTTTCATCCGTACCAAAAATCAAGCCATGGTCCAGAAGCGACACCGCAGGGTAACGATCTTCCCTAACCCTAATCGGACATGTTCTAGTCCATCCTTTGCATTCTTGAGGCCCCTACCCAAAAGGGTGAGGTCGTGGCCTCCGACGGGTCGATTCGTGCTATCCCCGTCAAAACTTGCATTCATATAGAGTCCGTGCGTGCAACGGACGTAGGCGCGCTGTGTGAAGCCCATCCGGGACGGTTCGTCCGGATTGGTGTTGCTTTTTGATGTTGTGCGTGCCGGGGGAAAAACCCCGTGTTGATATCCTGCTACGTAGGAATAGAGAGTGCTACTGCTTGCGCAGCAACGCCCGGGGGTGTGCCCCGGGGAGCACCCGAGGTTTGGAAGCAGAAGTGAAGTTCTGCTCACTGTCGCCAGGCGACATTGGATGTCGCCGGGCGACAGCTCTCAGACTTGGGTCTGGTGACTTTTGTGCTTGCTGAGGCTGGGGGAGTGTTACTGCATGTGCAGCAATGCCTGGGGGTGTGCCCTGGGAAACACCCACAGCTAGAAGCCAATTGGTGTTTTGTGCACTGTCGCCAGGCGACACTGACTGTCGCCTGGGCGACAGCTTTCCAGAACTGAGTTCTGGTGTATTGTGGAGCCCACCTGTTGAGAGGACCTGAGGCTTGTCGGCCCGACCCGTAAGGGTGTCCTGGTGGATGTCTTAGCGGCCCGTGGAGCCGGCTGAATGAGAATACCTGGGCTGAGGGAACGCCATACCCGCTCTTCGGGTTGTACCACGAGAGTGTGAACACCGGGCATTGGCGAACCTGAAACCGCACCATCGGAGCTCCCGAACAGTAAGTCTCTGGGAGTTGTAGGGAGGCGATGGGAGAGAGTCTTCGGACTACGCCTTGTTCACAATTGACGCTCGGGAGTGCCCTGGTATTCGGGCCACCGGCTAACGCCTCGAAGGGCAAGACCATCCGGGGAGGATGGTGGTGGAAGGCGGAGTACACCAAAGAGTGCCTGAGAGCACGAGACGTGGAGGCAGTTCCCGCGTTTGTGTTGATTGCATACGTATGTTTTGTGTGGGCTTTGGTAGTCGCACTCTTAAATATGTATATATGCTGCTGAGTTGTCTTGCAGGGATGCTTAGAACCGCCACCCCCTCGAAGGGGTGGGGTCGTTATATTTGGTCAGCTTTAGCTGACCGTTGCCTGTTTTGCCACCGCTTTTGGTGGGCTTGTTGTACAGGTGCTGGACCGAGCGGAGCTTAGCGGGCTATTTGCGGGCTGAAGCCCTGGTACTGCTGCGGCCCTCGAAGGCTTTTGGATGTTTCCTTTTGATTATCATGTATGGCCGGCCTGCGTGCCGATGTTGGTAAATTGTAAGGCCGTCGTGCCTAATATTAAGTTGTAAACATTTTATTCCTAGCTATTAGAAGTGGACATACCCGGGTTCGGGTTTTGGGGTTTCTTATTGTCTCTTTTACTTCCGCATAGAATGCTCTGAGTTAGGCTTCGTTGTTTAGTGTTGTTTGGTTTCAATTAAGTGACGTTCCCGTTCGTTTAGTAGTATATGGCGTGGGGCCCGGCCGGACCTTCTGCTTTATGTTCCTGAACGGATGGGGGTGTTACAAATTGGTATCAGCTTCTAGGGTTCCGTATCCTTCTAACGAATTCGCGGACGAATTCTTTTAAGGGGTGGTGAGCACGTGTGTGCGTCACCGTTGAGACGTACTTTAAACCCAAAAACAAAAAAAATGTCCACTTAGGAATAAAATGTAACAACAAACCAACAAAAATTGCATGATTTTGGAACTGAATGTTCCTTTTGTTGTTAGTCGCGACTGTGTTGTCGCCTAACTGTGTGATACACTTGTGCAGAACACTCGAAGTGCTGCGGGACCGTCGCGTCCCCGTGACGGGTTTGAGAGTAGTGGGTCTGCTGAGGCTCCTACACCTCCACCTGCTGAGTTGATTCGGCAAGTCACAGAGGCCGTCCTAGCTGCGTTAAATGCCCAGCCCGGAAGGCAAGGCCAACAGCCGGTGCAGGAAGTGGCCCCAGAGCCACTCAGAGTGGAGCAAGCCCTCGTGAGGCGTGCTCCTGAGCAGCAGTTGAAGCATTTCATGGGATTCCGACCTCCTCCGTTTACCGGGGTTGAATCCCCAGCTGAGGCCGAGGACTGGTTGTCGCACATCGAGCGAATTCTGACAGCGACACAGTCGGATGAGGCACAGAAGGTAACATTTGCTACGTTCATGTTGGCGAATGAGGCCAGGCGTTGGTGGGATCAGGTTGAGAAGCGCCAGTTCGCGGGAAGGCGACTGGTTGATGTGCCGATGAAAGAGTTCTCAGGAATCTTCCTGGCAAGGTATGTGCCCCAAGCACAGCAGATCGCGATGGAGAACCAGTTTCTGGCTCTCACTCAGGGAGATAGGCTAGTTGATGACTATCTATATGAGTTCACCCGCCTCGGGCGTTATGCTGGAAGCTCTTTTGACGACGAGGTGAGGAGGGTGAACAGGTTTTACGGGGGCTTACGTACCGAGTTGCGGCACCTTCTGACAGGGCCGTTGGCGCAGGGTTTCATGACCCTTGTGGGTTCAGCCCGAGCTCTTGAGCAGGACATGCTCAGGGAGAAGAGCAAGGTAGCTGTGGTCATGGCGGTGCCGGAGGGCAAGGCGCCGAGTGGGGCAAAGTTGCAGAAGTGGAATCGTTGGAAGAAGGCTCGGTCGTCTGGACCAGCCCCTCCTACTTCGGGCGCGTCGTCTGGACGTGGCCCTGTTACTTGCTTCACTTGTGGCAAGCTTGGCCACTACTCTCGGGAATGCCGCAGCGGGCTTCCAAGGCCAGAGAGGAAGCCTGGGCCACCTTATTCTGAAAAAGGGAAGGCAGCTGAGTCTACTGCCTCCCGCACGGCTCCTCCGCAACCCAGGGTCTTCAACCTTGGACAGCAAGAGGCTATCAAAGCCAAGGACGTTGTCACAGGTACATTTAAGATTCAGTTCTTACTGTTTTATATACCTGTTTTATTTTCATGTTAATCATGTTTGGCGGCGTAGGCTACGTGCATGTGTTAGGCGTTCCTGCAAGAGCGCTTTTCGATACTGGAGCTTCGCACTCCTTCTTATCGTCGGACTTTGTCCAACGTATTGGTGCGCCGTCGATTGCTTCTGCAGATGGACTGGATGTCCTACTGCCGAATGGATATTCGATGCGGGTGGAGAGGAGCTGCTGCGTGAAGGTTCTAGTAGGAAGTCAAGAGTATGACCTGAGAGCATCGCTACTCCCCCTGGTCGAGTTCGATGTGATCTTCGGTATGGATTGGCTGTCGGAACAGCGTGCGTGCATCGATTGCACCACAAAGGAGGTGAGGTTTGGGCGGAGTACCGTTTGTGAGACGGTCTTCGCGGGCATGCGTGGGTCGAGCAAGATGCTGATGTCTGCTCTCCAGGTGTCCAAGGCGGTGCGTCAGGGAGCAGAGTTATTCTTTGCTCTGGTGGAGGCTTCAGCGCCGAGGCCCAACCTGGTGGATGTTCCGATAGTGTCAGAGTTTCCTGATGTGTTCCCGAGCGAGCTCCCCGGTGCTCCCCCGCAGAGGGAGATAGATTTTACGATTGAGTTGGTGCCAGGCGCTAAGCCTGTGGCCCGCTCGCCGTATCGTATGGCGCCGAAGGAGTTAGCGGAGTTGAAGCTGCAGCTGAAGGAGCTGCTTGAGCAGGGCTACGTGCGTCCGAGTTCTTCACCTTGGAGTGCACCGGTCCTCTTTGTCAAAAAGAAGGACGGTAGCCTGCGGCTTTGTATCGACTACCGAGAGCTGAACAAGCTGACGGAGAAGAACAAGTATCCCCTTCCGAGGATAGATGATTTGTTCGACCAGCTCGTTGGGTCAACAGTTTACTCGAAGCTGGACTTGAAGTCCGGCTATTATCAGGTGCGGATCAGGGAGTGTGATATCCCGAAGACTGCTTTTAGTACCCGGTACGGGCAGTATGAGTTCACCGTGATGCCGTTTGGGCTGTCTAATGCGCCTTCGGTGTTTATGGACTTGATGCACCGGACTTTCCGAGAGTACCTCGACCGTTTTGTTGTCGTCTTCCTTGATGACATACTAGTCTACTCTCAGTCCGAGGTGGAGCACGGTGAACACCTGCGAGTAGTCCTGGAGGTTCTGAGGAGGAACCAACTGTATGCCAAGTTCTCGAAGTGCGAGTTCTGGCTATCTTCCGTGGCATTCTTGGGCCATGTGGTCAGCGGAGAGGGTGTGGCGGTTGATCCGGTGAAGGTTGCGGCTATCAGGGAGTGGCCTGTTCTTTCTTCAGTAGCGGAGGTCCGTAGCTTCCTCGGGCTGGCCGGCTACTACAGGCGCTTCGTGGAGAACTTCTCGCGGATCGCGCTGCCTCTTACGACACTGACACGGAAGATGCAGGAGTTTATCTGGACGCCTGCGTGTGCGCAGGCTTTCGAGGAGTTGAAGCGGCGGCTTACCACGGCTCCGATCTTATGTTTGCCTTCCGGCACGGAGGGTTACGAGATCTACACCGACGCTTCGGGGAGCGGCCTTGGCTGCGTTCTGCAGCAGCATGGCCAGGTGATAGCGTATGGCTCTCGCCAGCTGAAGGTGCACGAGCGGAATTACCCGGTCCACGACTTGGAGTTGGCGGCCGTGATTTTTGCCCTGAAGCTGTGGCGGCATTACGTGTATGGCCTGAAGATCGACATCTTCACGGACCATAAGAGCTTGAAGTACCTCATGTCGCAGAAGGAGCTAAATATGCGGCAGCAGCGGTGGATGGAGTTCCTGGGGGACTACACATTTAAGATCCACTACACCCCTGGGAAGGGGAATGTTGTCGCAGACGCACTCAGTCGCAGGGCCCCAGCGCAGGCCAACTGGATTCAGATGCATGATGAGCACCTGATACGTGACCTGGAGGCCTTGGATATTTCTTGCGTGGAGAAGCGGGGCAGTGCCGATGCTTGTTTGAGCTGGACTGAGGTGCAGTACGACCTTGCTGTTAGAGTCCGCCAGGCTTTAGAACTCGATCCGAGTTTAAAGCGCTACGCGGAGGATGCTGGTGGTGGGCCGGATGCCCAGTTCCAGATGCTTGACGGGTTGCTGTGGCGGGGCGACCGTTTGTGCGTCCCCAAGGCGGGTGAGCTGCGAGATGAGTTGATGTACGAGGCGCATCGTACCAGGTATTCAGTTCATCCGGGGAGCACAAAGATGTATAAGGACATGAAAGTCCTTTTCTGGTGGCCGGGTATGAAGAGGGACATCGCTCACTACGTGGCCAAGTGCCACACTTGTGCCCTCGTGAAGGCGGAATGTCAGAAGCCCGGTGGGTTTTTGAAGCCTTTACCGGTCCCGGAGTGGAAATTCGACGACATCTCCATGGATTTCGTGCATGGGCTGCCGAGATCGCAGAGCGGGAACGATGCCATCTGGGTAGTCGTAGACCGGCTTACGAAGGTGGCGCACTTTATCCCCAATCGGAGGGATGACTCGGTGGAGAAATTGGCAAAGTTGTACGTTGATACTATTGTACGATTGCACGGTGTGCCCCGTAGCATCGTCAGTGATCGCGATGGGCGCTTTACTTCGAACGACTGGAGGCTAGTCAACCGCCTATTGGGTACGAAGCTGCAGTTTAGCACGGCCTTTCATCCTCAGACGGATGGCCAGACTGAGCGTACCAACAGGACGATGGAAGACATGCTTCGGATGTGCGTCCTGGATTTTGGTAAGGGGTGGGAAGATCACCTCTTCCTTGTTGAGTTCGCGTACAACAACAGCTTTCAGGCGAGCATTCAGATGGCGCCTTTCGAGGCCCTCTATGGCAGGAAGTGCCGCACTCCCTTGGCTTGGGCAGAAACGGGCGAGACGAAGCTCTTCAAGAGGAAAGACGTCGAAGAGGCGACTTCGACGGTACGTATGATCCGGGAGAGGCTATTGGTTGCGCAGGATAGGCAGGCGAAGTACTATAATGCGAAGCACCGCGACGTCCAGTTCGCCGTTGGCGATTGGGTCTACTTGAAGATCAAGCCGTTCAAGGGTGTGTCTAGGATTCGGCGCTTGAAAAAGCTGAGTCCGCGATACCTTGGACCGTTTGAGGTCATCGAGCGTGTCGGCGAGGCGGCTTATAGGCTTGCATTATCGGCGGAACTGAGCGGGCTACACGATGTATTCCACATCTCCGTACTGCGGAAAGCAGTGCAAGAGCCTACGCAGGTGGTCGCGGCGGATCAGGTGCCCGTGGATAGTGGGCTTCAGACGGCGGTCAGGCCCGTTAGCATCGAGGATGCTGAGGTGCGTCAGTTGCGGAACAGGGCGATCCGTATGGTAAAGGTCCGTTGGGACAACTGCGGTCGCGAGGAGCTCTCGTGGGAGCGCGAGCAGACCATGGTGGAGGAGTTCCCCGAGCTGTTTCGGTGACATTTACCTCTTTATCTTTTTCCCCCCTTTGTGTAAAGACATTCTGTGGATATATTTATATATGTGCATATTGTTACAAATTTCGGGTCGAAATTTTTATAAGGTAGGGAGGGTTGTAAGACCCCAATCCAGAATTGCACACTTCTGAAATCCTGTGCTGTCGCCAGGCGACAGTGACTGTCGCCTGGGCGACAGCGCCCTATGAAGAAGGTTCTGCCGTGAGCTGTCGGACGGGTTGACTGGTCAATGTCGGTTCATTGTTGCTATCGCCTGGGCGACAGCCACTGTCGCCGGCGACAGCTCCAACTTGGACTTTTTTTTGGCCGAATTGATGGGCATTGATTGCCCATGGACTTTGGGGGGCTGGTTTTGGCTAGGTGGCTCGGGAGAGGGCTTAAGTGGCCGAAAATCCCCCTCTTTCCCATTATTCCTTAAGGGTTATTTGGAGAGAGAGAGAGAGGAGTTGGAGAAGAAAGAGGAATAGGAAACCCTAGCCTAAAGCTTGGGTTTGGTGGAGCTACACTCGCCGGGTTCCTTCATCGTTCGTGGCTACGCGTAGAGGAGGACAAGGCACTCCTTTTCATCCGTACCAAAAATCAAGCCATGGTCCAGAAGCGACACCGCAGGGTAACGATCTTCCCTAACCCTAATCGGACATGTTCTAGTCCATCCTTTGCATTCTTGAGGCCCCTACCCAAAAGGGTGAGGTCGTGGCCTCCGACGGGTCGATTCGTGCTATCCCCGTCAAAACTTGCATTCATATAGAGTCCGTGCGTGCAACGGACGTAGGCGCGCTGTGTGAAGCCCATCCGGGACGGTTCGTCCTGATTGGTGTTGCTTTTTGATGTTGTGCGTGCCGGGGGAAAAACCCCGTGTTGATATCCTGCTACGTAGGAATAGAGAGTGCTACTGCTTGCGCAGCAACGCCCGGGGGTGTGCCCCGGGGAGCACCCGAGGTTTGGAAGCAGAAGTGAAGTTCTGCTCACTGTCGCCAGGCGACATTGGATGTCGCCGGGCGACAGCTCTCAGACTTGGGTCTGGTGACTTTTGTGCTTGCTGAGGCTGGGGGAGTGTTACTGCATGTGCAGCAATGCCTGGGGGTGTGCCCTGGGAAACACCCACAGCTAGAAGCCAATTGGTGTTTTGTGCACTGTCGCCAGGCGACACTGACTGTCGCCTGGGCGACAGCTTTCCAGAACTGAGTTCTGGTGTATTGTGGAGCCCACCTGTTGAGAGGACCTGAGGCTTGTCGGCCCGACCCGTAAGGGTGTCCTGGTGGATGTCTTAGCGGCCCGTGGAGCCGGCTGAATGAGAATACCTGGGCTGAGGGAACGCCATACCCGCTCTTCGGGTTGTACCACGAGAGTGTGAACACCGGGCATTGGCGAACCTGAAACCGCACCATCGGAGCTCCCGAACAGTAAGTCTCTGGGAGTTGTAGGGAGGCGATGGGAGAGAGTCTTCGGACTACGCCTTGTTCACAATTGACGCTCGGGAGTGCCCTGGTATTCGGGCCACCGGCTAACGCCTCGAAGGGCAAGACCATCCGGGGAGGATGGTGGTGGAAGGCGGAGTACACCAAAGAGTGCCTGAGAGCACGAGACGTGGAGGCAGTTCCCGCGTTTGTGTTGATTGCATACGTATGTTTTGTGTGGGCTTTGGTAGTCGCACTCTTAAATATGTATATATGCTGCTGAGTTGTCTTGCAGGGATGCTTAGAACCGCCACCCCCTCGAAGGGGTGGGGTCGTTATATTTGGTCAGCTTTAGCTGACCGTTGCCTGTTTTGCCACCGCTTTTGGTGGGCTTGTTGTACAGGTGCTGGACCGAGCGGAGCTTAGCGGGCTATTTGCGGGCTGAAGCCCTGGTACTGCTGCGGCCCTCGAAGGCTTTTTGATGTTTCCTTTTGATTATCATGTATGGCCGGCCTGCGTGCCGATGTTGGTAAATTGTAAGGCCGTCGTGCCTAATATTAAGTTGTAAACATTTTATTCCTAGCTATTAGAAGTGGACATACCCGGGTTCGGGTTTTGGGGTTTCTTATTGTCTCTTTTACTTCCGCATAGAATGCTCTGAGTTAGGCTTCGTTGTTTAGTGTTGTTTGGTTTCAATTAAGTGACGTTCCCGTTCGTTTAGTAGTATATGGCGTGGGGCCCGGCCGGACCTTCTGCTTTATGTTCCTGAACGGATGGGGGTGTTACACTATTCCTCTCCCTGTTGTGCATACTACACTCATCTCTGACGACATTGTTGATGATGTGTCGCAGGAGGAGGCGGTTGATCTTAGTATTGTGCCTATTCCTATGGAGGAGGACAACCTTCTAGGTGAAGAGGAGTTTTCCTCAGCACCGGTGGAGGAAGTCCAAATCCTAAGCCTGGCCACCATTGATCCCGCCGAATCTTGTAGCATTGATGACAATGCTAACATTATTTTACTTCCCCAACCTGATGGGAGTGAGACCGGGATCACTCCCCCGACTGTTGTTTATTTATGTTCTTCGTCTTCTTTATTTCTTGATCCCCTTTCTTCATCCGAGCCTGTGCAGGTTGAGTTTTCACAGGTATCCCAGGAGGACTTGGAGCTTTTTGCTCAAGTCAATGGTGAGAGCATCCTCTCATGCGAGGAGGTTTATTCTCCCTCCGTAGAGGAAGCTCCACCCATTGCCTTCTCCTCCTGCAGACCTGCTGCAGACGATACCTTGCTGGGCAAGGATAGTTTTGGTAAGATGAGTGAGGACCAGGCCTCCTCCTCTTCTTACTTTCTTTTCCCTCTGCCTGTGAGGAGCAGGTATTTATATTTAGGTAGAGGGGTGACTGCTCTGTCTCCGTATCGGTACCCGCTACCGATGCGCATATTAGAACAGTTACCTGTGCACTTTTCTTTTCATAGGCCTATAAGCTAGAACTGTACAAAATCTGAATAAGTCGTGCTGGGATGACAATAACCCCAGTAGTTATCTTACTTTTCATGCATTTTATTTTATGCAATCCTGTTTAGTTAGCTGTAGTATTGTAGTTTATCTTTTTCTGTTTCTTTTTTTTTTGCGGAGCTGACCCCTGCAGGTACTTCTTCTGGATGGCGGATGCTGCAGCTTAGTCGTGGTTTAAACGCCAATCTTCTGGTGTGCTCATTTCTGAGCACTGGGTACTCTCTTTCCCTAGCTTTTTCTGATTATCATGTCATATATTCTGTGGATTGTTTAGTTTAAGTCTGGGGGAGAGCAGTTTTTGCACCCACTCACGTGCACTCATGCATAGCATGCCAGAAGTATTTTAGTTTCAGTTTTATTATTTGTTCATTTTCATTGCACACCACAGCACCCACTTGAGCGCGTACTCATCTGTATGCAAGCTCTGTAGCGAATTTAATTCTTCTGCTTATTTGGGAAAGTCTAGGTGATGGCTTAGGACTATGTAGCAGAGTAAAATGTTGACTCTAGTAGTGCTCCTAGTCGAGTGCTCGGTTGCATAAAAATTCGTGTAGATTAGATTCCTCTTTATACTATGGTTTTATATTTTTCTCTATTAGTGTAAATGTTGTTTACTCTACTCAAATGGTGAATTCGGTGGAATCAAACGGTAGCATAGGGATGTGTGTAAACGATCGTTAGATTCGTATTGCTTGAGTCGGGAGAAAGGAGAATCTTTCTCGGTGGCTAGAACTTGCCCCAAGCGATTCTTGAAGCATGGGTATACGGTTAGTCAATTGTGTGAATGTGATATAGGCCATCATTTTGGCTCGGTTGAGCCTTTGTGCCTATCCCTACCGCTATATCCTCGCTAGCCCAGTTGTGCCTACCCGTTCTTTGATTCAGCCCCACTTTTATTTCACCAAAGCCCAAAAGCCAATCCTAGCCGCACACCCAAAATTTGAGCTTTAGCTGTTTATTATTTTCATGAGTTGGGTTGTTGATGTGGTAGTATGTTTGTGAAGATGTTGATGTGTCCTTTTGTTTATTTGCTGAAAATGATAAGAAAAAAAAATGAGAAAAAGAAAAGAAGTTAAAAAGAAAGGAAAGAGAAGGAATGTTTAATTGAAAATCTTTATGTATAGATTTATATTTGGGAGTAGGCGGTGCACACACCCATGCGTCTAAGTCCAAGTCTGGGGGTGTTGTGTACCCGCATGTTTGTGTGGTGAATGAGGATAGTTTCCTGCATTAGCTCATTTGGGTTTAGTGCTTTAGCCGTCGTTTTTATCTTTGTTTTTCCTCACCTAAACCCAAGCCCCATTTAAAACCTAAAGTCCTATTGATTCACGCATTTGAGCCAAACCAGTGCCGTGGAGAGAATGTGACCGGGCAAGCCTATGGTCACCGACACTGATGGAATTCAGTGGAGTTTTTCCCGCATCCCGATCTTGGGCAATGCTCGTCTCAGCGTTTAGCTTACTTTCTCCGTATGCATGACCGAACGATTCACCGCTGTTCACCATTTTGAGTAGTTGTAATATGCTTTTACTCTTTTAGAAATATATAAACTGTTTATATAATCAGAAATCTTCTCTACTATTCTTCTTATGCACGTGAGCATGCGACTTCGCATGGTACTCTGTATTGTAGTTTTAAGCCATCTACTGTTCTTTCCTAGTTCGCTTAGAATTTGTTTGCTCGGGACGCGCAAACAGTTAAGTCTGGGGGTGTGATGAGTCCTGATCATATACACTTTTATGGACTCATCTGGGCCGTTTTTCTAGTCATTTCACCGCACTTTAGCCCTGTTATAGTTCATATTGATCAATCCATGCTAGGTGCACATCTAGGCCCACTTTGGTGTGATTTTCGTGCTTATTATCATTAGTAGTATTCATGTGCTGTCAAGTGCCACTTTCAGTGGCTAGATTTGTGGTTGTGCCTGGAATAGGAGTCGTGCGAGTGTTCCCGGTGCAATTCTGCACAGGAACACTGCGCACGATCACCGGTTCTATTGCGCACGACCACTGGTCGTGCGCCACTGATCGTGTGCACTTGACCCTTTTTTATGAGTTCTGTTTGGTGCAGTGCGCACGAAAATCAATGCCAGCGCGCACGACCACCGGTCGTGCGCCACTGCTCGTGCGCATTTGCCATTAAATTTCCGAGTTCTGTTTGCTGTAGTGCGCACGACCATCAACTCCAGTGCGCACGACCACCGGTCGTGCGCCACTGGTCGTGCGAACATGTTATTTTATAATTTCTGTCTTTGCAGGTTCCGTCCAGGCAGAGCGCACGATCACAAGATTCTAGTGCGCACGACCACTGGTCGTGCGCCACTGACCGTGCGCACTGTTTAATTCCAGCGCCTATAAATTCCCTGCTCGCGATTTAGGTCAGGATCCCGATTTCTTCCGCCGTTTCCTGCTCCGTTTCGCCCGATTTCGCCCCTCCATCGCCGCCCACCATCGGGGGATGCTCCGGGCTTGTTCTTCACGCCGATCTTGAGCCGGAGTTTCCTCTCGGCCGCCTCCTTCATCCAAGAGCTTCAAAGGTAGACCTAGCCGCCATTACCATCAAGCAAGAGGAAGTTTGCAACCTCTACCGGATCGTGACACGAAGAAGACGGGTCCATTGGAGAGTCGTGACAGCTCTCTCTACCCCGGACGTAGTTGCGGACCGAGCTTGGACGCGGATTGACAACCCGGCGATTCCAACCGTGAATCTACAACGAGCCTTCGGATTCGGTCGATTTCTTGCTCTATTCTTCTCTTATTGATGTCTATGTAGTTAGATCTAACATTATGATGAAGCGTGCTTGATTATTAGCATTTATACTTGATTATGTCTATGTGATTTGAGTATTCTTGCTTATTATTTTGAGGTGTGCCTTGTGGTGTGGATTGTTGGTTGTCTGGTGCCGCACTAGCAATTGCTAGTGGCGTGCTTGTCGAAGAGGTGCTTGCGACCCTCATTCCGCTTGCCTTCTCGTCCACCCGCCTACCGAAGCGTGGCATCGCGGCCCGTATTCCATCCCGCCTAACGAAGCAGCGCGCTCAAGGCCTGCATAGTTCGATCCGTTTGCCTACTCGTCCATCCGCCCTTGCGACGCAGCGTGCTCAAGGCCTACCTAGTCTCCATCCCGCCAAGCGAAGCATTGCATAGCGGCATTGCATAGGAGTAGTTGATAGCTTTTATTTTATTTTCCAAAAGCCAACCCAACTCCCCCGCATTCCATCCGACGTTAAGGACTTCAATCTCAAGTCCTACCTCGAACGTTAACTCCACCTTACTGTGTTCCTTGAGAGATTTGATACTCGGGGATTACTCCTCGTTTTATATTACTTGAACGATCGGTACACTGCCGTTTCGTGTCGCAGTCGAGCTACCGCCTATAGCGGTGTGTGAGATTTGCGCCATCAGTGCGCAATAGAACCAGTGATCGTGCGCAGTGTTCCTGTATAGAATTGTACTGGGAACACCTGCACGACTCCTGTTCCTACTGAAATGCTAATCAGGCCACTGAAAGTGGCACTCAACAATACGATAAGGCTAACAAAGGAGAATAAACATAAAAAGACACCAAATTAGGCCAAGAAGTGCACCTAGCATAGAATGACAAATACGAGCTAAAACAAGGCTAAAGTGCAATGGAATGAGTAGAAAAACGGCCCAGATGAGTCCATATATGTGTATATAATTGGGACTCATCAACGATCACTAGACATATTGCGCACGACCACTGGTCGTGCGCCCCTGATCGTGCACACTTAACCCTGGAATTTCATGTTCTGTCTGGCCAAACGCACGACCATTGGCGATAGTGCGCACGATCGATGATCGTGCGCCACTAGTCGTGCGCATTATTATTTTTTGTAATGTTTGTCTTGCAGGTTTTCTGGCATAGTGCGCACGACCACCAACTTCTAGTGCGCACGACCACCAACTTCTAGTGCGCACGACCACTGGTTGTACACCACTGATCGTGCGT
Organism: Dactylorhiza incarnata; assembly: GCA_033032865.1. Lineage (NCBI taxonomy): Eukaryota > Viridiplantae > Streptophyta > Magnoliopsida > Asparagales > Orchidaceae > Dactylorhiza > Dactylorhiza incarnata. The sequence continues at coordinate 566,396 of JAWHQI010000017.1, read as the reverse complement.
CCTATTTTATATAAATACACAGTCCGTGAAATTAGGTCAGACGACATCTTATCTCCGCCATTTTCGAGCCCTGTTCGCCTCTTCCGCCCCCTACATCATCTTCCACCACCGGGAGGTGCTCCGGGACTAGTCTTCACGCCTATCTTGAGCCCGGAGATCATCTCGGCCATCTCTGTCATCCACAAGCTTCAAAAGGAAGGATCTCTACCCAGATTTCATCATCAAGCTTGGGAGCCATGTATTGAAGTCGAGCGGATAGTGACACGAAGAATACGGGTCCATTGGGAGGTAGTGACATCCCTCCTCTACCCTGGACGTAGTTGCGGACCGAGCTTGGATGCGGATTGACAACCCGGCAATTCCAACCGTGAATCTCAACGAGCCTTCGGATTCAGTCGAATTCTTACTCTCTTTCAACTTGTAACGATATTGTAGGCTAGATTCTTGTATTTTTGGATGATATGCACAATGATCTTCAATTGCAATGTTTATTTCATATTTTTATGAAACCATTTGGTTATTTGTGTATATGAGATGCGCCACCACTTCATCCACCACTCCACCCACTGCGTTCGTGTGCCGCACTAGCAATTGCTAGTGGCGTGCTTAGTGATGAGGAGCTTGCGACCCTCATTCCACAATCAACCACCCTATTCGCAAGCTCTCCGTCCATCCGCCTAGCGAAGCGTGGTATAGCGGCCCGTATAATCCATTCGCTTCACGAAGCAGTGCGCTCAAGGCCTGCACAGTTCGATTCCGCACTTATTCACCTCATCCGCTTGCCTACCGGCCATCCGCCTTGCGAAGCAGTGCGCTCAAGGCCTGCCTAGTTTCCATCCCGCCAAGCGAAGCATTGCATAGCGGCATTGCATAGGAGTAGTTGTAGTTATTTTATTTTATTTACAAAACCAAAATCCTTTTCGTCCGCATTCCATCTGCCACAAGGACTTCGATCTCAAGTCCTCCTTGATTTGTTAACTCCACCTTACTGTGTTCCTTGAGAGATTCAATACTTGGGGATTTACTTCCTCATATTATTACTTGACAACGACCAGTTCACTGTCGTTCAGATCGCATCTTTGCACCCGTATATCGCGGTATTATGAAAATGTGCATCAATATGTATGACAGATTCAGCATTATCATTAATGGGCTCAGAGGCTTAGACAAGGAGATATGCTTGACTGAAATTAATGATAAAATCCTCATGTACTTCCCTAGCTCATGGGATTCAAGGATCTGGGCAATCAGAGAGTCTAGATGCCACAGAGAAATCTCAACTGTGGATTTGCTAGGAAATCTTAAGTCATATGAGATGCTTTTGAAGAACAGGGTTGAATCAGAGGAAAGGGAGACAACTCCAGCTCATGTCCAAAGGAGCCTTGCTCTGAAAGCTACTGTAGGAGAGCCCTCAACTCTTGAAGATGAAATGTTCAGTCTCCTAGCAAGGAGATTCAGTAAATGGGTCAAGACAGAAGACTCAAGGAGAAAAGAGAGGAGCTCAAAGCCCAGATATGATAAGACTCCAAGGAAGGAGATTATTTGCTTCACCTGCAACAAACCAGGGCACATAGCTCCTGATTGCCCACAAAAAAAAGGGACAAAAGCAACAACAAGGATGAGAATAAGTCTTTCAAAGGGAAGGACAAGAAGAAAGTGAAGGGTTTCATTGTTGAAACCTGGAGTGACTCTGAAGCGGAGTTAAGCTTCTCATCATGTGAAAGTGATGCTGAAGCAGAAGCAGCTTGTATGATGGCACTGGGGATGTCATCAGATGATGAAGAAGAACAGGTATCCCAGTTTGATGATTTTGATTTTAGTTCTGATGATTTTACAACCTGCTTCAAAGATTTCTGTAATGACTTTATTAAAATTCAAAAAGAATTAGAACCAGATAGGGAAGAATTAGAAAACTTTAAGTAAGATGATCTATATGTACGAAATCAAGACCTAGTAGAAGAAATGGATCACAAAGAATCAGAATTAATTGAAATGAGAAAAGAAAATCTAAAGTTAAAGGAAGAGCTAGCAAAGGCAAAAGCCTTTGAGGACTCACTCATTGAGAGGAGTCAAAAGCTCAGATACATCACAGAGAATCTCTCCATGAGATTTAATCACCTAGGGTTAGGAGCAGAGCCATCCACTAGCACAGAAATCCCTACGAAACCTGCCTGGAAAAATCCAGTTAGCTTCATTAGACCTAGTGACTATGAATCATGTGAGGATAGTGCAAAAATTAAGGATCAAGAAGCTAATAAACCAAAGAAAATATCCAGAGGTAATAAATCAAATCTTAACAAAGAAAAGAAATCTCAAGGGAAGAATAATGCAGAGAAACTAAACAATCAAAAGGCTAAAGCCAAACCTAGGGTAATAAAACACTCTGCTGATCTCTTATATTTAGATACATTTTATACTCATTTTAAGTATCAAAATAACAAACATAGGTTTGGAAAAATCATTCCTTATCATCCAAAAGGATATCATGAAAGAACCTTCTATTCTTTTATTGAACCCTACAATGGTAAAAGCAAAGGGCCCAAGGTAACTTGGGTTCCTTCTAATGTTTGAATTGTTGTGCAGGATTAGGTAGGGTCCCACTCAAGAGAGAATGGAGTGGGAAGAAAGATGTGGGTCATGAAGAAAGAACTAAATGAAACCAAGGGAGTGATTTCTTCTTTAAAAACTTCTTTGTTATCCCTATAGTTCATAAAATTAATATCATAAACACTATTTTCAATAAACATAATTGCTGGGAAAAACAGCAAGAATTTTCTAAGAAAATAGATCTGTTCATTCATAGGTGCGTCGAATAGAAGTCGATGTACCATTAACTCCTACTCGACGCTAGTGTCAAGAAGCACTCAGAGTGGATAATTCGAATAGAATTCGACGCAGTGTCAAGTTCATATCAACGCATGCGTCGACTTTATGGTCGCTGATCAAAGTCAAGGCCGCGTCGATTGGAAATCGACGTAACGTCGACATGACTATGTCGACTTATTTGTTCTAAATAATATTGAAGTTGCATCAAATAGTAATCGAAGCAGCGTCGAGATGCCAGCGCACGCAAAATTGCTTCTAGAAGCTATTCTGGCATATTTTGGTGCACTGAATATTAATATATATCGACGGTGCTTCGACTTAAACCCTAAGTTGCGACGAATCATCTTCTTTTAAGACACTTCAGCGTCGAATCATTTACGCTTTCGAATTCTCCTCTCCTTGCTCTCTTACATCCTTCTCTCTTTCTCTTTGTCTCTCTCTCTCTTTTTCTCTCTCTCTCTTCTTTGCAGGTATCTCAAAATCAATGGCTCCTCCAAAGATCAATTCAGGCTTTGATGTGGATGTTGATTCTTTCAATGCTGCTGCAGAAAGCTTCAAGGCCATCCTTGGCCTATTTCACAAAGCAGACCTGACAAAGGTGATTTCCACGAGGAGCATGATACTTGATATAGAGCCGATAGAATTCAAGGAGAGTGTGCAGATAGGAGATGATGGTTCCCTCAATGGGAAAATTTCTGAAACAGATATACACATCACAGAGGAGCTACTCAATCAAACATTTGATCTTACAAATGGAAATGACTCAGATGAACTAACATGGGAAGAGATCAAAAGGGTCCTAGAGATAATGCAGTTCAAGAAAGATAGGGCCATCAACTTAAAGAAGATGGATCTTGGAGAGGACTACAGGTTCCTGGCTGATATTGTGGGTAAGGTGCTCCTTTGCAAAATATCAACCCATGATGTTATTCCCAAGCAGCAACTGCTGATTATGAGCATTATGGTCCTTCAGAAGAAAATAAATTGGGGGAGATGCCTCCTAAGAATGATTGGGCACAAATATGCCCATAAAGAAAATGCCTACATAAGAATCTTGAGCCAAGTGCTCTTCCACCACTATCCTAGTGTGTGCAAATCCAAGGGAGTGCCCATTCCTCCAGGAAAAAGACTAAATATATGTATCTTCTCTAAGTGGACCAGGCAGATCCTTAAGTGTGGTCAAGTTGTTTCTTCGCCTCCTCCATCTCCAACTCCACAGGATACTGTTCCAGATCTCCCTCAGGATGCTATTCCAGCACAATCATCACCTCAACAACAACAACAACAACAACAATAAAACCTCCAATCCATCCCATCTACTACAGTTCCACAGCCAACACCTCAATCTCCTATCCAACAACAACCATCCATCCTACTCTCAGACAGTCAATTTGCTCCTCCACCACCACCATCATATCATATCCCTCCAGAAACATACCAAGCCCTTTCTCCACCACCACCTCCATATCCACCTCCCATCCTACACCTTCATTTGACATGGAGCAAACAATATATAAGGCTGTAGGGAGGGCTTCAAGCACCTTTGCAGACCTACTGACCACACAAGCCAGAAAGTTTGACAAAAAATACTCCCAAATGGAGGCTGAACTCCTAGAATCCAAAAGATCTCTACAGGGAATCAAAGAATTCATGTCTTCCTCCCTAGTGACAAAGGAGTTCTTAACCTTTTTGACCAGCAAGGTTAAGAAGGGGGAGAATATTCAAGAGGAGGAAGGGACAGTCCTAGATTTGAGTGGCATTAATAAAGAGAATAATGATGCAGCTCCTAATAAAGTGACCATCTTCCAAGGTCCAGATATCCAGGGGGAGCCAGCTCCCGAGAACCAAGAGGAAACAACTACATACAACCAGGGGGAGCTCCCAGGTCAAGAACCCTTTGGGGATGTGATTGCTGAAGACACAGCAGTGAACCAGGGGGAGTTGATTCCCTCTATTCAGGGGGAGCACCATGCAAATGACTTGCTGGATGAGGTGGCAAAGATTGCCAAGGAAGCTGTTCATAATGTTGAGCTAAATGCACAGATTCAGGGGGAGCTTCCCAAAGACAATGTTGCTGAAAAAGAAATAATATCTTCTGAAGATGATAAGCCTCTGAAGATTGCCCCAAGGAAGATACCTCCAAAAGTATTTTCAAGGAAAAGAAAAACTCCTGAGAAGGATCAATGACATTCAGGTTTCTTTGTTTATATCCTCTAAGGAAAGTCAAACAGAATGTGGTATTGTGAACAATATAACTTATTTGACAATGCATGAAATATTCTGTGATTTCATGCTATCATACTTTTACTGTTTATGTTGTCTTGTATGTAATTCTGTTTATGTAAGAGATTGTGTAAAATCACTTTGATCAAGACTGTAAAATTTGTTAAGATAAATATGGGGAGATTGTTGGGAAAAACTCCTTGGATTTAACTTAACAAATTATCTAAAAGTGATTTTAACTCCTAGGTTTTAATTACCCATTATATAGTGAGGGTAATATGGTCATTAGATGTCTTAGGGTATCACACACAACTTGGAGTGTAAAGACCAGAGCAAGACAAGCACAAATTGAGTTGAGTTAACAATTGCATCGAATGGTATTCGACGTAACTTTGACTTCATGTCGACGTAACTTAGACTAGAAGTCCAAGCAACTCAACTTCTCTGTCAAAGTAGATCAAGTCGACGCTACGTCAAAAGGATATTGACGTAGATAAAGGAGCATGTTGAAGCTGTCTTTGAAGTCGACACAGCTTTTACTTCAACTCAACGCAGAAGGAAGAATCTGTCGAAACCATCTGAAGTCGACGCAACATTGACTGCAATTCAACGCAGATGATGAAGTTCAGAGCCAAGCCTTTAACTCAACGGCTACATCGATAAGTAATCGATTAACGTCAACAGCAGGGTTCAACCAGAGCTTGAAGGAATTTGAAGCTACTCTTACATGAACTCGAAGGTGCGTCGATAAGATGAAGGATTGAAGTCGATGCAGCGTCGAATACTGTCTGAAAAGGAAACCTTTTCAGTTGTTCCTTTTGCACTCTCTCTAAGGGACCACAGCTTATACCATTCTACAACGACTTGTTTATTGCCTAGAATGGAGAGGAGCAGTAAAGAAGACAGGAAAAGCTTTCTTGGAAAGGATCAAGACAGTTGGCAGACGGGTCGAGAACAAATGAGGAAAGGAAGAGAAATTGTCCAGGCCAATACTTTTTCAGCACACTCTAAAAGAGGAAATGAATTCAAATTACATCATGGATAATATATAAGATTATAGAGAGAAGAAAGGCATGGCATTCATCACATATTCAGCAGATTATCGATTAGAAATCCATTCTTCTTCTTCTTCCTTCTAGAACCCTAAAAGACAGAAAAATAAGAACTGCTCGTTCTCTCAGAACAGAACTACTGAAGGCTGCACTTCATCAATATCTTATAGCAGCCAGATTCCAAACAGAAGAAAGTAGAAAGGATCTGAAGCTCATAACCCTTGCAAATCATCACCATCTTAAGCAAGGGTTAATCATTAGCAGATCCAGCAAAAGAAAAAATTGAAGAAGAAGGATTCAATAGAATTCTGAGAACAAAATTCTTCTTCTCACCTCTTCCTTCTCCATTCTCCTTCTTTTCAACTGTAAAAGAGTTTTTGGAATCCCTCTTTCAATGGATTCATTGGTTCAAGATCTCCTTATCAAAAGATCTGTGGATGAAGATCTCCTTATCAAAAGATCTGTGGTTCAAGATCTCCTTATCAAAAGATCTTTGGTTCTAAGAGTCTCCTTATCAAAAGACTGAGGCACATGTGGTGCATTCCTACCAGGTGGTAGAAGAGAGGAGTACCCACATTTTGGGGAACCTCTATAAAATCCTTTGTGTATATGCTGTGATTTTTTGTGCTATCTATTTATCTTTTCTGCACTTTATTTCCAGCAATATTTATTATGTCTGTGGTGTTGTTTGTGAGCATAATACCTTAGTTAGTTTTATTGACTGCACTGTTAGGGTAGAAATATCTTTAAATCTTTATTCACCCCCCTTTAGAGGATTCTCAGAGGCACACTGTGCACTTTCATATTGTGTGTTGTTATGTTAAAAGCATACACGTCATAGAGTGCCTTGGGTGAAACCTAGGTTTGCATACATGCAGCATTGTTAGGCCCCTTACTTTTATTACTCAACATAGAAACGTGGATGATGATTGTGACACTCATGCCTGTCGTTTTTATGTTACTATTGTTTATTACATTTGCATACTAGTGCTGACTCTCAGGGTGATGTAGTTCCCCGGGGTCCACTAGGACGGCCGGGAGGAGGGGTGTTGTTACACCGTTGTTAGTCAGTCAAAGCTGACCCTCGTTATACCGCTCTTTGTGATTTGGATGCAGGGCAAGGATCGCAGGTTGGAACCAGTTCGCCGACCAAGAAGGCCTAAGCTTCATGAAGTGCACTTTCTCTGTTTTCCTGCTTGTTTATGTTGTCTTTATTTTGTTTCGACTTGCATGTCGAGGTAGTATATGAATGTTATTTATCTTTTGGATATTTTCCTTGCCTTGGTTGATGACTTGAGTGTGGGTTTTGTAAGGCCTTAAGGCCGTAGTACTCTTATGTAGTGGTGGACAACTTATGTGGTTTATTTAATGTTTATGATGTGTTTGTTATGAGTTTTGAGATGGGTAGATCTATATCACTTTTTAATACTAAAGTTGTGACGATTATATGTTGTGGGGTCCCGGTCGGACCTATATTATATAGTCATTGTAGGGGAGGTGTTACAATTTTGGTATCAGAACCAGGTTTAGCGTTCTTATTAAGGGTTAGCATGATCGGATCACGTTAAGAGGTTGTCCTTATAAAAGTACTTTGCAGGGCCATGCGAGTCCTTGTGTTCGAGTCTTACGAATAGAGTTTGATTCATTGTTTCCTTGCTTATGCTAGGATGGTGGCGACGAAGCTGGGACGTCGAGGCGATAAGAGGAGCCTTCGGCGAGCAGTGCTATGGTCCCAGCCCTTATGATATGGCGTGTCCCCGGCAGACTTCTGTCGTATGCTAGCAGAGGCGATGATGGCAGCTCAAGCTGCGGTAATGACATAGATTGCGACACCTATGTGCAAGCTGCGACTCCTGTTACTCCGGTTACTATAACACCAGAGGTGGGAGTGAGGTAGGTAGAGCCGTTAGCCGAGAGAGCGGTTGGGCAAGGAGATCGTCAGATGAAGTACTATCTGAGTTTCCATCCTCCGGCGTTCAAAGGAGTTGGCACTCCGACAGACGCCGAGGATTGGTTGGAGAGAATTCAGGAACTCCTGAAGTGGTAGAAACCCCAGAGGACAAGCAGTCCCAGTTCGCGGCGTTTATGTTAGAAGGCGGCGCCAAGTTGTGGTGGGTGAATCATAGCGGTCGTCATTTCCCTGGACATGTCCCGTCAATGGAAGAGTTTGGGAATGCCTTCCTGAAGCTCTATATCCCCTATTCGACGAGGTTAGCCCTTCAGCAACAGTTCTTGCACCTGGTGCAGCGTGAGAAGATGGTAAACGAGTACCTACTAGAGTTTATTCGGTTGGGTCATTACGCGGGGACGACCATGGCAAATGATGAGGAGAGAGATAATCTTTTCTATCATGGTCTGAGAGAGAATCTAAGGCAATCTATGATAGCCTTAATGATTGTGGGGTTCAATGAGCTAGTTGAAGCTGCTCAAACGTTGGAGAACAATATGGAGCGAACCCAGCATCGTAAGTGCTTTGCGGCAAAGCAAGGAGAAGGTAAACCTTCTCAAACTCAAGGGAAGTCTGAGGGAAGTCGATGTAAGAAAAAGCCCCATCCTTTTAGGACTGATGAGAGGAGCGGTGCAGCTTCTAGAGAGTTCTGTTCTAAGGGACTAGTGACGTGCTATAAGTGTGGCAAGGTGGGCCACATAGCTCGGTTCTGTTCCGAGCATGGAACTGAGCCAGAGCAGATGCAAGAGCGGTCGGTGCATTCCGGTCCTAGTATTGGGGAGAAAGGGAAAGCGGCGGAGTCCAGTGCTTCTTGTTTCCCTCCTGTGCAGCCTAGAGCATACAACCTCGGGCAGCGGGAAGCGATTCGTCAACCCGATGTGGTGACAGGTATGAAAAGTGTAGAGTTTCATTTGATAGCTTTAACCTGTTTGCGACCTTTCATATTTGTTATATGTGTGTTAGGCTTCGTGCTAGTTTCTTACTACCCCTCTAGAGTGTTGTTCGACACGGGAGCATCATACTCTTATCTCGCGGAAAGCTTTATCCGGAGAATCAGTATTGAGACTGTCGAGGCCGAGGTGGAGCTTAGTGTGCGCATGTCGAATGGGTCTTTCATGACCAATGGAAGGAAATGACGCATTGTGTTGAGGATTGGCGAGTGTGATTTCGAGTTGGTAGCAGTGATTCTACCACTAGCCGAATTTGACATCATCCTGGGGATGGACTGGCTTGCAAAGCAACGAGCTATTATTGACTGCTTGTAGAAGGTGGTGGCCCTAAGGAGTGAAGGTAGAGTGGAGGTCAAGTTCGAGGGCCTATGCGGAGTGGCTTGCTCCCTAATTTCTGTCGTGCAAATGGTGCGTGCGGTGAATCAAGGAGGTGAGAAGTTTATAGCTTTGTTGGAGACTCACTCCACAAAGTTGGCGATCGTAGAAGTGTCAGTGGTGGAGGAGTTCGAGGATGTGTTCCCCGAGGAGCTTCCGGGAGCGCCTCCTCAACGTGAAATTGACTTTTCAATAGATTTGGTGTCGGGTGCGAGGTCGGCGTCGCGTCCTCCATTTAGGATGGCACTGAAGGAACTGGCCAAGCTAAATGTGCAGTTGCAAGAGTTGCTCGAGCAGGGGTACATTAGGTCGAACTCCTCGCCGTGGAGTGCGCCGGTGTTGTTCGTTAAGAAAAAGGATGGTAGTATGCGACTGTGTATAGACAATCATGAGTTGAATAAGTTGACCATCAAGAATAAGTATCCGATTTCGCGAATCGATGATTTGTTTGATCAGTTAGTGGCATCGACGGTGTACTCCAAGTTGGACTTGAAGTCGGGCTACTATCAGTTAAGGATTCAAGAAGAGGATATTCCCAAGACGGCGTTTGGGATGAGATACGGTCATTTTGAGTTCTCGGTGATGTCGTTCGGTTTGACGAACGCGCCATCAGTGTTCATGGATTTATGATGAGTCCCAATTATATACACATTTATGGACTCATCTGGGCCGATTTTCTAGTCTATGCACTACACTTTAGACATGTTTTCACTCATATTTGATACTCCATGCTAAGTGCACCTCTAGGCCCATTTTTGGTGTTATTTCGTGTTATTCTCCTTTAGTAGTTGCTATGCATTATTAAGTGCCACTTTCAGTGGCTGGATTCGTGGTTGTGCTGGAACAGGTGTCATGCAGGTGTTTCCGGTACAATTCTATACAGGAACACAGCGCACGATCACTGGTTCTAGTACGCACGACCACTGGTCGTGCGCCACTGGTCGTGTGCACTTACACCCTGAAATCTGAGTTCTGTCTTCCTTATCGCACGACCACTTACGATAGCGCGCACGACCACTGGTCGTGCGCCACTGGTCGTGCGAACATTGTATTTTATAATTTTCTTACCTTGCAGGCTCCGTCCAGGCAGGCGCACGATCACAGGATGCTAGTGCGCACGACCACTGGTCGTGCGCCAATGACCGTGCGCACTGTTTATTCCAGCGCCTATAAATTGACCTGCTCGCGAATTAGGTCAGGGGGTTCCGCATTTCTTCCGCCCGAGTCCGCCGTTTCCTTCTCCAGAGCGCCCGATTTTGCCCCTCCATCGCTGCCCACCATCTGGAGGTGCTCCGGGCTTGTTCTTCACGCCATTCTTGAGCTGGAGCTTCCTCTCGGCCTCCTCCTTCATCCTTGAGCTCCAAGGAAGGTTTAGCCGCCATCGCCATCAAGCAAGAGGAAGTTTGCAACCTCTACTGGATCGTGACACGAAGAAGACAGGCTCATTGGAGAGTAGTGACAGCTGTCTCTACCCCGGACGTAGTTGCGGACCGAGCTTGGACGCGGATTAACAACCCGGCGATTCCAACCGTGAATCTACAACGAGACTTCTGATTCGGTCGATTTCTTGCCTTATTCTTCTCTTATTGATGTGTGTATGTAGTTAGATCTATGTATTAAGATGAAGTAGCACTTAAACTTGCTTGTATTTCTATATATTTTATTTCTTTGTGAAATACTTTTGTGGTTTATGTGATTTGAGGAGCGCCCCATTCCATCCTCCATCCCGCCGTCACGTTCGTGTGCCGCACTAGCAATTGCTAGTGGTGTGCTTGTCGACGAGGTGCTTGCGACCCTCATTCTGCAGTTCTCTCCATTCCATTCGTATGCCTACTCTTCCATCCGCCTAGCGAAGCGTGGCATAGCGGCCCGTGTAATCCATTCGCCCTACGAAGCAGTGCGCTCAAGGCCTGCACAGTTCGATTCCGCTTTCCTACTCGTCCATCCGCCCTTGCGACGCAGCGCGCTCAAGGCCTGCCTAGTCTCCATCCCGCCAAGCGAAGCATTGCATAGCGGCATTGCATAGGAGTAGTTTAAGTTGTTTTCTTTTATTTTCCACAAACCAAATCCCCCATTTCCGCATCCGTCCGCTCGAAAGGACTTCAATCTCAAGTCCTTCCTCGATAATAAACTCCACCTTACTGTGTTCCTTTGAGATCGATACTTGGGGATTCATTCCCATTTTATATTACTTGAACGATCGGTACACTGCCGTTTCGTGCCGCAGTCTTACTACCGCCTATAGCGGTGTGCTGAGATTTGCACCATCAAGTTTTTGGCGCCGTTGCCGGGGAACACGATCATGTGAGTTTTCTTGAGAGGGAGAGCTGAGAGAGAGAAGTTTATTCCAGTGTGTATAGCTGCCTTTTTATTTTTGTTTGCTTTTTGCTTATTTACTGCTTGTTATTATTTCTTTCCCTCTTATTTTAAAGTTTTAGGCAAGTCTAATCCAAGAAGTTTTATTAGTTTGTGTAAATTTTCTTGCAAAGAATTTCAGTCTCTTTTTATCTGCTTTAATTTTTGAAAATGTCGTCATGGGATATTTCACCTAGCTTTAAGGACAAGATGGTCTATTATATAGACCAAATGAATGAGTTAAATGTTAGGCAGTGTAGGAACATTGTTTGCTTTTTGTGTCGAGGAGAGGGTCATGAATTGAAGGACTGCCCTAGTCTTTTCAATCCTGACCGCCGCTCCTCCACTCATGACAACATTGTCCCTATCACTCATTCTTTACCCATGGAGGCAATCGTTCCCTCTACCCCCGAGCTTGTCTCGTGCATGGACTCCTCACTCCCTGTGTATGGCTTCACTCCCAGTGATGATGATCACTCATCTGTTTGCCAACAAGGAGAGGAATGGGAGCTCCTAGATGCACCTGAGTATGATGAGGAAAGTATTCTTTCCATCGGGGAGGCTTTAGCAGATCTTTTTGCGGAGGAACCAAATCTTTGTGTTCCTCCAGTTTATTTGCAAGATTTTTCTACACACATTCCTTATGATCCTATCAAAGTAAAGGAGCGGGGTGATGCTTCGGACTCGGAGGATGCTCCAAAGTGGGATGAGGAGGATACTCTTTCTGATGAGGAGGTTTGCACTTCCTCATGGGACGAGGAGGTCCAACTCACCACCGAGGCCCTTGAGTTCTTGGGTTCCTCTCGCTATGATACTTACGATGATGATAGTGATCTATCCTTGGATCCTGCCGGGAGTGAGACCGGGACCACTCCCCCGATTTTTGATTATTTATGTTCTTCATCTTGTTTATTTCTCGATTCCCCCTCTTCATCCGAGCCTGTGCAGGTTGAGTCTTCACAGGTACCCCAGGAGGATTTGGTGCATTGTGCCCAAGTCAATGATGAGAGCATCCTCTTATGTGAGGAGGTTGATTCCCCCTCCATTGAGGAAGCTCCACTCATTGCCTTTTCCTCCTGCCACCTCCCTGTTGACGACACCTTGCTAGGCAAGGATGTGTTTGGTGAGTTGAGTGAGGATATCTCCTCCTCTTCTTACTTTCTTTTCCCTCTACCTGTGATGGGCAGGTTTTATCTATGTTCGGGTAGAGGCGTGATTGTTCTTTCGCCGTATCGGTACCCATTACCGACACGCATATTAGAACAATTACCTGTTCATTTCCTTTTCCATACGCCCATTAGCTAGAACTTTTAGTTTTTGAATAAGTCGTGCTGGGATGATAATAACCCCAGTAGTTATCTTACTTTCTCATGCATTTCATTTTTTATTCAATCCTGCTTAGTTAGCTGTAGTTTATTTTAGTTTATCTTCTTCTTTTGTTTCTGCGGAGCTGACCCCTGCAGGTATCTTTTCTGGATGGCGGATGCTGCGGTTCATTTTAGCTTACACGCCAATCTTCTGGTGTGCTCATTTCTGAGCACTGGGTACTCTCTTTCCCTAGCATTATTCTGAATCTCATAGATATATATTGTGTGTATTGTCTAGTTTAAGTCTGGGGGAGAGTAGTTCTGTGTGCCCACTCACGTGCACGATTGCATAGCATGCTAGAAGTACTTTTGTTTTAGTTTATTGAAAATTGTTGTTCACTCTCTTTGCACACCACAACACCCACGAGCGTGTACTCGTCTGTATGCGTGCTCTGTAGTGAATTTAATTCTTCTGCTTATGTGGGAAAGTCTAGGTGATGGCTTAGGACTATGTAGCAGAGTAAAATGTTGACTCCAGTAGTGCTCCTAGTCGAGTGCCCGGTTGCATAGAAATTTGTGTAGATTAGACTTCTCTTTATACTTATGGTTTTATATTTTTTCTATTAGTGTGAATGTTGTTTACTCTACTCAAATGGTGAATCCGGTGGAATCAAACGGTAGCATAGGGATGTGTGTAAACGATCGCTAGATTCGTATTGCTTGAGTCGGGAGAAAGGAGAATCTTTCTCGGTGGCTAGAACTTGCCCCAAGCGATTCTTGAAGCATTGGCATAGGATAGTTCTAGTGCGTGAAAATGACGTAGGCCATTATTTTGGCCCGGTTGAACTTTTTATTTCGTGTCTATCGTCTACCCTTGCTAGCCCCTTTGTGCCTACCCTTTTCTTGATTCAGCTCCACATATATCTCACCAAAGCCTAAAATCCTAACCTAGTCGCACACCCAAATCTGAGCTTTAGTTGTAGTTTTATTTACATTGTGGGGGGTGTTGATTGTGGTGTTTATTATGTGAATCTGTGGTTATGCTTTTGACAAATTTTGCTGAAAGAAAAAAAAAAGACAAGAAAAAGAAAGATAGCAAGAAGAATGAGAAAAAAAAAATGAGTTTTATTGAAAATCATGTAGAAAAATTATGTATTGGGAGTAGGCGGTGCACACACCTATGTTGCAAAAGTCCAAGTCTGGGGGTGTGGTGCACTTGCATTCGATTTTGGTGCGTGGGTAGTTATTTTAAAAGCTCAATTGGGTTATGTGTTATAAGCCATTTTGTTTATCATTGTTTACCTCACCGTAACCCAAGCCTCAATTAAAACCTGAAAGTCCTACTAACTCACGCCTTGAACCGATCTAGTGTCGTGGGGAGAATGTGACCGGGCAAGCTTATGGTCACCGACACTGATGGATTTCAGTGGAGTTTGTCCCGCATCCCGATCTTGAGCAATGCTCGTCTCAGCGCTTAGTTTACTTTCTCCGTATGCATGGCTGAATGATTCACCGGTGTTCACCATTTTGAGTAGTTGTAATATGTTTTTACTCTTTTAGAAATATATAAACTGTTTATATAATCAGAAATCTTCTCTACTATTTTTCTTCTGCACGTGAGCATGCGACTTCGCATGGTACTCTGTATTGTAATTTTAAGCCATCTACTTTTCTTTCCCCGTTCGCTTAGAATTTGTTTGCTCGGGACGCGCAAACAGGTAAGTCTGTGGGTGTGATGAGTCCCAATTATATACACATTTATGGACTCATCTGGGCCGATTTTCTAGTCTATGCACTACACTTTAGACATGTTTTCACTCATATTTGATACTCCATGTTAAGTGCACCTCTAGGCCCGTTTTTGGTGTTATTTCGTGTTATTCTCCTTTAGTAGTTGCTATGCATTGTTAAGTGCCACTTTCAGTGGCTGGATTCGTGGTTGTGCTGGAACAGGTGTCGTGCAGGTGTTTCCGGTACAATTTTATACAGGAACACAGCGCACGATCACTGGTTCTAGTACGCACGACCACTGGTCGTGCGCCACTAGTCGTGTGCACTTACACCCTGAAATCTGAGTTCTGTCTTCCTTATCGCACGACCACTTACGATAGCGCGCACGACCACTGGTCGTGTGCCACTGGTCGTGCGAACATTGTATTTTATAATTTTCTTACCTTGCAGGCTCCGTCCAGGCAGGCGCACGATCACAGGATGCTAGTGCGCACGACCACTGGTCGTGCGCCAATGACCGTGCGCACTGTTTATTCCAGCGCCTACAAATTGACCTGCTCGCGAATTAGGTCAGGGGGTTCCGCATTTCTTCCGCCTGAGTCCGCCGTTTCCTGCTCCAGAGCGCACGATTTCGCCCCTCCATCGCCGCCCACCATCTGGAGGTGCTCCGGGCTTGTTCTTCACGCCATTCTTGAGCCGGAGCTTCCTCTCGGCCTCCTCCTTCATCCTTGAGCTCCAAGGAAGGTTTAGCCGCCATCGCCATCAAGCAAGAGGAAGTTTGCAACCTCTACCGGATCGTGACACGAAGAAGACGGGCTCATTGGAGAGTAGTGACAGCTCTCTCTACCCCGGACGTAGTTGCGGACCGAGCTTGGACGCGGATTGACAACCCGGCGATTCCAACCGTGAATCTACAACAAGACTTCGGATTCGGTCGATTTCTTGCCTTATTCTTCTCTTATTGATGTGTGTATGTAGTTAGATCTATGTATTAAGATGAAGTAGCACTTAAACTTGCTTGTATTTCTATATATTTCATTTCTTTGTGAAATACTTTTGTGGTTTATGTGATTTGAGGAGCGCCCCATTCCATCCTCCATCCCGTCGTCACGTTCGTGTGCCGCACTAGCAATTGCTAATGGCGTGCTTGTCGACGAGGTGCTTGCGACCCTCATTCTGCCGTTCTCTCCATTCCATTCGTATGCCTACTCTTCCATCAACCTAGCGAAGCGTGGCATAGCGGCCCGTGTAATCCATTCGCCCTACGAAGCAGTGCGCTCAAGGCCTGCACAGTTCGATTCCGCTTTCCTACTCGTCCATCCGCCCTTGCGACGCAGCGCGCTCAAGGCCTGCCTAGTCTCCATCCCGCCAAGCGAAGCATTGCATAGCGGCATTGCATAGGAGTAGTTTAAGTTGTTTTCTTTTATTTTCCACAAACCAAATCCCCCATTTCCGCATCCGTCCGCTTGAAAGGACTTCAATCTCAAGTCCTTCCTCGATAATAAACTCCACCTTACTGTGTTCCTTTGAGATCGATACTTGGGGATTCATTCCCATTTTATATTACTTGAACGATCGGTACACTGCCGTTTCGTGCCGCAGTCTTACTACCGCCTATAGCGGTGTGCTGAGATTTGCACCATCAAGTTTTTGGCGCCGTTGCCGGGGAACACGGTCATGTGAGTTTTCTTGAGAGGGAGAGCTGAGAGAGAGAAGTTTATTCCAGTGTGTATAGCCGCCTTTTTATTTTTGTTTGCTTTTTGCTTATTTACTGCTTGTTATTATTTCTTTCCCTCTTATTTTAAAGTTTTAGGCAAGTCTAATCCAAGAAGTTTTATTAGTTTGTGTAAATTTTCTTGCAAAGAATTTCAGTCTATTTTTATCTGCTTTAATTTTTGAAAATGTCGTCATGGGATATTTCACCTAGCTTTAATGACAAGATGGTCTATTATATAGACCAAATGAATGAGTTAAATGTTAGGCAATGTAGGAACATTGTTTGCTTGTTGTGTCGAGGAGAGGGTCATGAATTGAAGGACTGCCCTAGTCTTTTCAATCCTGACCGCCGCTCCTCCACTCATGACAACATTGTCCCTATCACTCATTCTTTACCCATGGAGGCAATCGTGCCCTCTACCCCCGAGCTTGTCTCGTGCATGGACTCCTCACTCCCTGTGTATGGCTTCACTCCCAGTGATGATGATCACTCATCTGTTTGCCAACAAGGAGAGGAATGGGAGCTCCTAGATGCACCTGAGTATGATGAGGAAAGTATTCTTTCCATCGGGGAGGCTTTAGCAGATCTTTTTGCGGAGGAACCAAATCTTTGTGTTCCTCCAGTTTCTTTGCAAGATTTTTCTACACACATTCCTTATGATCCTATCAAAGTAAAGGAGCGGGGTGATGCTTCGGACTCGGAGGATGCTCCAAAGTGGGATGAGGAGGATACTCTTTCTGATGAGGAGGTTTGCACTTCCTCATGGGACGAGGAGGTCCAACTCACCACCGAGGCCCTTGAGTTCTTGGGTTCCTCTCGCTATGATACTTACGATGATGATAGTGATCTATCCTTGGATCCTGCCGGGAGTGAGACCGGGACCACTCCCCCGATTTTTGATTATTTATGTTCTTCATCTTGTTTATTTCTCGATTCCCCCTCTTCATCCGAGCCTGTGCAGGTTGAGTCTTCACAGGTACCCCAGGAGGATTTGGTGCATTGTGCCCAAGTCAATGATGAGAGCATCCTCTTATGTGAGGAGGTTGATTCCCCCTCCATTGAGGAAGCTCCACTCATTGCCTTTTCCTCCTGCCACCTCCATGTTGACGACACCTTGCTAGGCAAGGATGTGTTTGGTGAGTTGAGTGAGGATATCTCCTCCTCTTCTTACTTTCTTTTCCCTCTACCTGTGATGGGCAGGTTTTATCTATGTTCGGGTAGAGGCGTGATTGTTCTTTCGCCGTATCGGTACCCATTACCGACACGCATATTAGAATAATTACCTGTTCATTTCCTTTTCCATACGCCCATTAGCTAGAACTTTTAGTTTTTGAATAAGTCGTGTTGGGATGATAATAACCCCAGTAGTTATCTTACTTTCTCATGCATTTCATTTTTTATTCAATCCTGCTTAGTTAGCTGTAGTTTATTTTAGTTTATCTTCTTCTTTTGTTTCTGCGGAGCTGACCCCTGCAGGTATCTTTTCTGGATGGCGGATGCTGCGGCTCATTTTAGCTTACACGCCAATCTTCTGGTGTGCTCATTTCTGAGCACTGGGTACTCTCTTTCCCTAGCATTATTCTGAATCTCATAGATATATATTGTGTGTATTGTCTAGTTTAAGTCTGGGGGAGAGTAGTTCTGTGTGCCCACTCACGTGCACGATTGCATAGCATGCTAGAAGTACTTTTGTTTTAGTTTATTGAAAATTGTTGTTCACTCTCTTTGCACACCACAACACCCACTTGAGCGTGTACTCGTCTGTATGCGTGCTCTGTAGTGAATTTAATTCTTCTGCTTATGTGGGAAAGTCTAGGTGATGGCTTAGGACTATGTAGCAGAGTAAAATGTTGACTCCAGTAGTGCTCCTAGTCGAGTGCCCGGTTGCATAGAAATTTGTGTAGATTAGACTTCTCTTTATACTTATGGTTTTAGATTTTTTCTATTAGTGTGAATGTTGTTTACTCTACTCAAATGGTGAATCCGGTGGAATCAAACGGTAGCATAGGGATGTGTGTAAACGATCGCTAGATTCGTATTGCTTGAGTCGGGAGAAAGGAGAATCTTTCTCGGTGGCTAGAACTTGCCCCAAGCGATTCTTGAAGCATTGGCATAGGATAGTTCTAGTGCGTGAAAATGACGTAGGCCATTATTTTGGCCCGGTTGAACTTTTTATTTCATGCCTATCGTCTACCCTTGCTAGACCCTTTGTGCCTACCCTTTTCTTGATTCAGCTCCACATATATCTCACCAAAGCCTAAAATCCTAACCTAGTCGCACACCCAAATCTGAGCTTTAGTTGTAGTTTTATTTACATTGTGGGGGGTGTTGATTGTGGTGTTTATTATGTGAATCTGTGGTTATGCTTTTGACAAATTTTGCTGAAAGAAAAAAAAAGACAAGAAAAAGAAAGATAGCAAGAAGAATGAGAAAAAAAATGAGTTTTATTGAAAATCATGTAGAAAAATTATGTATTGGGAGTAGGCGGTGCACACACCTATGTTGCAAAAGTCCAAGTCTGGGGGTGTGGTGCACTTGCATTCGATTTTGGTGCGCGGGTAGTTATTTTAAAAGCTCAATTGGGTTATGTGTTATAAGCCATTTTGTTTATCATTGTTTACCTCACCGTAACCCAAGCCTCAATTAAAACCTGAAAGTCCTACTGACTCACGCCTTGAACCGATCTAGTGTCGTGGGGAGAATGTGACCGGGCAAGCTTATGGTCACCGACATTGATGGATTTCAGTGGAGTTTGTCCCGCATCCCGATCTTGAGCAATGCTCGTCTCAGCGCTTAGTTTACTTTCTCCGTATGCATGGTTGAATGATTCACCGCTGTTCACCATTTTGAGTAGTTGTAATATGTTTTTACTCTTTTAGAAATATATAAACTGTTTATATAATCAGAAATCTTCTCTACTATTTTTCTTCTGCACGTGAGCATGCGACTTCGCATGGTACTCTGTATTGTAATTTTAGCCATCTACTTTTCTTTCCCCGTTCGCTTAGAATTTGTTTGCTCGGGACGCGCAAACAGGTAAGTCTGGGGGTGTGATGAGTCCCAATTATATACACATTTATGGACTCATCTGGGCCGATTTTCTAGTCTATGCACTACACTTTAGACATGTTTTCACTCATATTTGATACTCCATGCTAAGTGCACCTCTAGGCCCGTTTTTGGTGTTATTTCGTGTTATTCTCCTTTAGTAGTTGCTATGCATTGTTAAGTGCCACTTTCAGTGGCTGGATTCGTGGTTGTGCTGGAACAGGTGTCATGCAGGTGTTTCCGGTACAATTTTATACAGGAACACAGCGCACGATCACTGGTTCTAGTACGCACGACCACTGGTCGTGCGCCACTAGTCATGTGCACTTACACCCTGAAATCTGAGTTCTGTCTTCCTTATCGCACGACCACTTACGATAGCGCGCACGACCACTGGTCGTGTGCCACTGGTCGTGCGAACATTGTATTTTATAATTTTCTTACCTTGCAGGCTCCGTCCAGGCAGGCGCACGATCACAGGATGCTAGTGCGCACGACCACTGGTCGTGCGCCAATGACCGTGCGCACTGTTTATTCCAGCGCCTACAAATTGACCTGCTCGCGAATTAGGTCAGGGGGGTCCGCATTTCTTCCGCCCGAGTCCGCCGTTTCCTGCTCCAGAGCGCCCGATTTCGCCCCTCCATCGCCGCCCACCATCTGGAGGTGCTCCGGGCTTGTTCTTCACGCCATTCTTGAGCCGGAGCTTCCTCTCGGCCTCCTCCTTCATCCTTGAGCTCCAAGGAAGGTTTAGCCGCCATCGCCATCAAGCAAGAGGAAGTTTGCAACCTCTACCGGATCGTAACACGAAGAAGACGGGCTCATTGGAGAGTAGTGACAGCTCTCTCTACCCCGGACGTAGTTGCGGACCGAGCTTGGACGCGGATTGACAACCCGGCGATTCCAACCGTGAATCTACAACAAGACTTCGGATTCGGTCGATTTCTTGCCTTATTCTTCTCTTATTGATGTGTGTATGTAGTTAGATCTATGTATTAAGATGAAGTAGCACTTAAACTTGCTTGTATTTCTATATATTTCATTTCTTTGTGAAATACTTTTGTGGTTTATGTGATTTGAGGAGCGCCCCATTCCATCCTCCATCTCGTCGTCACGTTCGTGTGGCGCACTAGCAATTGTTAATGGCGTGCTTGTCGACGAGGTGCTTGCGACCCTCATTCCGCCGTTCTCTCCATTCCATTCGTATGGCTACTCTTCCATCCACCTAGCGAAGCGTGGCATAGCGGCCCGTGTAATCCATTCGCCCTACGAAGCAGTGCGCTCAAGGCCTGCACAGTTCGATTCCGCTTTCCTACTCGTCCATCCGCCCTTGCGACGCAGCGCGCTCAAGGCATGCCTAGTCTCCATCCCGCCAAGCGAAGCATTGCATAGCGGCATTGCATAGGAGTAGTTTAAGTTGTTTCCTTTTATTTTCCACAAACCAAATCCCCCATTTCCGCATCCGTCCGCTCGAAAGGACTTCAATCTCAAGTCCTTCCTCGATAATAAACTCCACCTTACTGTGTTCCTTTGAGATCGATACTTGGGGATTCATTCCCATTTTATATTACTTGAATGATCGGTACACTGTCGTTTCGTGCCGCAGTCTTACTACCGCCTATAGCGGTGTGCTGAGATTTGCACCATCAATTTAATGAACCGAGTGTTTCAGAAATACTTAGATTCGTTCGTGGCGGTGTTCATCGACAACATCCTAGTGTATTCGAAGTCGAAGGCTGAACATGAGTCTCATTTGAGATTAGTGTTGCAGACTCTGAGGGAGAACCAGCATTATGCTAAGTTCTCAAAGTGCTAATTCTGGATCGGGAAGGTGGCATTTCTGGGTCACGTAATAAGTGGAGATGGGGTGGCAGTGGATCTAGCGATGATTGAAGCCATTAGAGATTGGCCAGTACTGAGAACCGTGTCGGAAGTCTGGAGTTTCCTTGGACTAGCCGGTTATTATAGAAGGTTCGTTGAGAACTTTTTGCGGATGGCTTTGCCCCTCACCACTCTTACCCAAAAGGACCAGAAGTTTGTGTGGACTCCGGAGTATGCCCGTGCGTTCGAGAACTTGAAGGAAAGATTGATGTCCGCTCCAATCCTAAGTCTTCCAAGTGGGACTGAAGGATTTCAAATTTTTAGCGACGCGTCAGGTTGTGGTTTGGGTTGCGTGCTGGTGTCGAATGACAATGTGATAGCTTATGGGTCGAGGCAGCTAAAGCCTCATGAGATAAATTGCCCTGTCCACGACTTGGAGTTGGCAGCGGTGATTTTTGCATTGAAATTATGGCGGCACTATGTGTATGGTGCGAAGGTTGAAATCTTCACGGACCACAAGAGCTTGAAGTATCTTTTAGATCAGAAGGATCTTAGTATGAGTCAGCGTAGGTGGGTCGAGTTCCTTGGGGACTACGATATGGAGATTTAGTATACGCCAGGCAAGGCCAATGTGGTGGCTGATGCCTTGAGTAGAAAGTATTTCGGGCAGGGAAATTGGATAGAAGCGCATGACAAGCGTTTGGTGCGAGAGTTCGAGTCTCTTGGCTTGGTGTGTGTGGCTAAGGGTGAGTCCAGCGCAGCTCAGCTAAACTGGATCGAGATGCAGTGTGATTTAGCAAATCGAATTCGAGAGGCAACCAGTGCAGACGAAGAGTGTCAGCGATTAGCCTTGGAAGCTCAGCAAAGCGATGGCAGTTCTTTGGAGATGGTCGGTGGACTTTTAAAGAGAAATGGAAGGGTGTGTGTCTGTTCGAACAACCCTATTACTGATTTGGGCTAGGATCACTATCTATTGACTAGGATCAAGTTGACCCCAATGTATAGTCAATGGGTCAAGAGTTTAGGCTGTTAGAACTCAAGAAATCATTCAAGTTATGCGTTCGACGAACTCCATACTGCGTTCGACGAACTGCTCTATGCGTTCGACGAACGGCATGCTCTCTGCGTTCGACGAACGGCATGCTCTCTGCGTTCGACGAACGGCATGCTCTCTGCGTTCGACGAACGGCATGCTCTCTGCGTTCGACGAACGGCATGCTCTCTGCGTTCGACGAACTGCTCTATGCATTTGATGAACGGCATGCTCTTTGCGTTCGACGAACAGCTTGCATTCTGCGTTCGACGAACGGCATGCTCTCTGCATTCGACGAACGGCTTGCATTCTGTGTTCGACAAACGGCATGCTCTCTACGTTCGACGAACGGCTTGCTTTTATCTCAGCGTCTCAGCGCCTCAGCTCAGAGGTCGACGAACAGATTATTTCAGCAGTCGACGAACAGATCCCGGCTCAGCGGTCGACGAAATTTGCTCAGCTCAGCGGTCGACGATTTTGCTCAAGCTCAGCAGTCGACGATTTCATCAAGTCTCAGCGGTCGACAAAATTATCCAGGCTCAGCGGTCGATGAATCCTTTCGTTTGACGAACTCCAGCCTGCGTTCGATGAATCTTTATCAGATGTTCAGATCGACGAACTCAGCTCTGAGATGGACGAAATTTATCTGAGGTCGACGAAAATCCTTGAGATCGATGAAATTTCTTATTTCAGTTCAGAATTTCAGAAGATTATATTATAACATTCTCTGAACTCAGATCGACTATAGCAACGGCTCTTTTATATCAGATAAGTAAGGATAATATATTTCCTTTTATTATTTAAAGATTATAGCCGTTGACATATTCTTGGAAAAGGACATATCCATGGAAAAGGAAAAAGGTAAACGGCGCAGTAGATTTGCAGTTTCAAAATATCTCTTCAGAATATCATATTCCTTAATATAAGGGATTTGCATTTAATAGCTATCAGAGATTTCAAAAGAGAAAAGGGAAGAAGATATACAGTATCAATATACACAGCTTTCACGACAAGCATACAGAACATATCACATATTGCTGTACAGAAAGAAAAAGGAGACAGGAAGAAACAGAAGAACAAAAAGCACACAGATCTTCTTCTTCCTTTAGCAGCATTCATTTTTCTAAGAACATTGTTGGAAATTGTATTCACAATTACCTTGATTTGTGAGAAGTCACCCTTAAACTAAGATTGAATTGCTTTTGTATTTGATATGCTTTTCTAGTATTGTCTTGCAGATTATCATTGCTAAGTGTAAATCAATGTCAGGTCACAATGGGTCTGCAAACACAGTTTCATACAATGTAATCCCTCATTATATGAAACATGGTGATGACTCATGTGTGATCTCTCTATTGGGGTACACTTTATTTTCAAGACTATTGAAGACTTTGGAGTGCGGTTGCAGCAAGTGTTCAAGAGAAGAAAAGAAAATTGTTGAAAACAATTTTTCTAAGGATATGTCTCGAGAGATCATGCATGTCTCGAGAGTTCTGACATGTCTCGAGAGGCAAGTTCCTTTGAATCTCGGTATTTCTGTTCTTGATATCTCGAGAGATCAAGCATGTCTCGAAAGTCCTTTTTACCGAAATCTTTGTAATGTCTCGAGAGATCATCGAGGTCTCGAGACATCTCTTTCCTGCTCTCTTTGCTTCATATTTCGAGAGATCCGTCAGTTCTCGATACATTAACCTTTTGTTCTTTCATCCTCAGTTCTCGAGAGATCCCTTATGTCTCGAGAGAACCATTATGTCTCGTGAATTCTGTCCGTTTTTCTCTAATTTGTTTTCTCGGTTCTTGACGGTTTGTAAACGTTCCTTCCCG
Source organism: Dactylorhiza incarnata (assembly GCA_033032865.1). Taxonomy (NCBI): domain Eukaryota; kingdom Viridiplantae; phylum Streptophyta; class Magnoliopsida; order Asparagales; family Orchidaceae; genus Dactylorhiza; species Dactylorhiza incarnata. Next base: position 542,189 of record JAWHQI010000017.1, on the reverse strand, counting down.
ATCCTAACGGCTATATGGAGTGCATTTAAGGCCGATTTAACCCTTAATTGCTTCCCTCTATATATAGGATCGCTCTTGGGTTGTTTACAACAAGCTCTTCGAATCTTTCAAAACCCTAATTTTCTCTCCCGATCAAAAAGAACGAGAAAAGCGCCGCCTCGCCGTCGCCTACGATTGAAGATCGATCTACTCATCTGAGTTGCTGATTTCTATCTAAGAAGGATTCGATCGATCCGTGTTCTGATTCTACAATCTCTTTTGGATCGTTTCGGATTGCCAAAGACAGATTTGAAGGATCGTTGTTCTTCCTCTTTGTTCTCAAAAGCCATTCAAGAAGAAGGAAGAAAACGCCTCTATTATTCAGATCTGGTATCATTTTATTCAAAACCTTTTATCATCTTTGTAGGAGTTGTTATCTCCGAGCTGTAGGAGAGGTTGTTCTCCGAGTTGTAGGAGAAGTTTTTCTCCAAGTTGTAAGAGAGGTTCTCTCTGAGATTGTAGGAGTTTGACTCCGAGTTTGTAGGATCATTCTGATCCGAGTTTTAGTTAGTAGTCAAGTCTAGCTGTGGTGCTAGATTGGCGAGGCCGGCAGTGGAGTACCCAAGTACGGGGAACCACTATAAATTCCTGGTGTTATCTGTGGCTGTGATCTATTTTGTGTGCTGTGCTTTACGTTTAATTTGTAATTCCACAAAAGACGTAGAGATCACCTATTCACCCCCCTCTAGGTGATTTAGGTAGGCAACTAGATACTTCAATTGGTATCAGAGGCAGGTTGTTCGTTGCTAGGTTAACACCTTGAACGGGATCCATCCTTCTAGTTGCTAGCAAGCCATGGATAGAGTCAAGGAATCCTCTCTGAAACTGCCCATCTGCACTAAGGCCAACTTTCCTATGTGGAAGGAAAGAGTCCGTTTTTATATGGAAGCTGCAGATCCCAGAATCTTCCAAGTCGTGGAAGAAGGTCCCCATGTGCCAATGACCGCTTCATCAACAAATCCTACTGTTCAGATACCTAAGAAAATGATGGATTTGACTAAGGATGAGATAGCTCTTGTTGCTCTTGACAAGAAGGCTAAGAACATAATTGCTAGTGCAGTGGACGATTCCATGTTGCAAAACTTAATCCACTGCAAATCAGCCAAAGAGATGTGGACATCCTTAATTGTTCTAATGGAAGGTACTGACGAGGTAAGAGAAGATAGAAGGTCTCTACTTAATCAAGAGTACGAGGCGTTTAAGCAGAATAAGAAGGAGTGCATTGCTGATGCGTACGAGCGATTCTTCAAGATAGTCAATGGTTTGAGGAACTACGACAGGGAGTTCACAAACGGTGAACTAAATGACAAATTCTTGCGTTCCCTAACGAAAGACTGGGATAGCAAGATTGTTGCTATTAGAGAGTTTGGAAAACTGCCAAGTCTAGAACCTCAAAATCTATTCGGGAAGCTGTTGTCTCATGAACTGCAAATGAACATCCGAAAGTCTGAAGAGGATGTAAATCGAGCTTCAAGCAAAGAAAGAACCTTAGCCTTGAAGGCAGAGAGTTCAAAGAAGAGCAAAGCCATGCTACCGATCAGAGAAAAAGAATCTGATAATGAAGAAGAATCAGAAGCCAGCTCCTCCTGTTCCGAACTGTCTGATGGGGAGTTCTCTTTGATTTCCCGTCAGTTTAAGAAACTGCTGAACAAACGAAGGCACATGAACAACAAGCTGTCTTCCTCGGATCATAAACATTCTCGTCGTGATGGCGACTATCACAGGAAGGGCTCAAGCAATAATGATAGGTACAAATCGAAACAGAACAAACATTTTTCTTCTGACATTATTTGCTACTGTTGTAATAAGCCAGGGCACATAATTGTTGAGTGTCCCTACAAGAAGAAAGAAGGTGGAAGAAAAGAAGACAAGAAATCCACTCACGGAAAGAAGAAATCAGATAGAAGTTTCGTCGCTAAGAAAGCCAAAACTCTGAGCGACAGTGACTCCGATGAGTCGAGTGATGAAGAAGAAGCTTACTTCGGACTGATGGCCATGTCTGATGATGAAGAAGCACCCCCGTACACCGGAAAGGTAAATGATCACACTATCCTATCTGATTCTGATTATGCTTCGGCTGAACAAAAGGATAACCCCACAGACGATGAATCTGAGCTCATGTCTCAATATACCAAAATGCTCCAGAGCTTTGACAAGTGCCGAAAGGTTGTCAAAACTCAGGGTAAGGAGATCATGGCTCTCAAGGAGGTGGAATCTAACTTGAGAAAAGAAATTGAAGAACTTTCTTCTCTCAAAGAGGAAGTCCAAGCCTTGAAAGACAAGATCAAAAGCTCGGAAGAGAATCTTGCCTTGAGAGATCATTCGATAAATGTCTTGGAGGAACAGCTTGCGGCTGAGAAGAAGTTGGTTGGAGCATTCTCTCAACCTAAAACTGTTCTGCCAATTATTGGTACTTTTACCACTAAGGCAAAAGGTAGCGGTATAGGGCATGAAGCTAGTACTAGCAATTCTTCTAAAAACACAATTGCTAAGAAGAATGGTTTGGTTGCTAAGAAAGCTACCACCAAAGAAAAAGGGAAAGCTCATCAAGAGCCTGTAGCATTCAAGAGAGTTATATTCCCTACGAATGCTTATGATATGGAGAGTTCCTATGGTCATTTCACACGACCAATCCCTTTTAAGCCTGTGAATGATCATAAGGAATGGGCTCCTCCCCGAAACTTTGGTGATAGTGCTTTCCAAGCACCTTATCAAGAGATTAATCGGAAAGGGTACGGTCCGTTTGTTCATGGTCCGAGCGCTAAGAAAGCACCAAAAGTAAAGGCTGTTGCACCAAATCCGAAGAAGACAGTACCACCTTGTGTGTGCTGCCCCCATGAGGCGTCCTCATCTAGAAGGACTGCTCCTGCAAGAGCTAACGTTCAAAAAGTTAAGCAGGAGAGTGTAAAAAGAAGGTACAACAGATTCGACTATTGGTGCTGCGGCAAAATTGGTCACTTTGTCGTTGATTGTTGGTTCAACACAACGTATACTAGGAGACCACAAGTGAACGTTGCAAGGCAGACCACTCGCAATGTTAACATTCATCGTGGTGCTCAACTGACAAGGGACCAAGGACCCAAATCTGTTTGGGCTCCTAAGGCAAAATAATCTGTTTTTGCAGGTATGTCCAAAGGCCAATAAAAATCCTATCTGGTACTTGGACAGTGGATGCTCTCGGCATATGACCGGTACAAGAAGTCTTTTGCAAAACTACATTCCAGTTGCGAACGGTCCAAAAGTTATTTTTGGCGGTTCAGACAAAGGAATAACTAAAGGCTATGGTATGATTTCTAATGGTAATGTATCGTTTTCCGATGTAGCTTATGTGGAAGGATTACAACATAATCTGATAAGCATAAGTCAACTTTGTGATAAAGGATACATTGTTGATTTTCATAAAGATAAGTGTTTGATAAAGTCGGCTGAAAATCATGAAACGATTTTATCAGGCACTCGCTGTAGAAACATATTTTGTTTAAATTTTCTTTGTATATCATCTTCTACACCCGTGTGTCTTTTAGCTAAAGATAGTGCATCTCTTGTTGATCAATGGCATAAGAGATTAGCACATATAAATCTCAAAACTATTAATAAATTGTTTTCTCAAAACTTAGTGCGCGATGCACCAGATGTTAAGTGCGTTAAAGATAGACCTTGTCATGCATGTGTAAAAGGCAAGCAAACAAGGGCTACCTTTAAGAGCATTATTGGCAAAGATTCAACCAGGTGTTTGTACCTGCTCCATATGGATTTGTTTGGTCCTTTGCAAATTAGGAGTTTAGGAGGAAAGTCTTACACATTGGTTATTGTGGATGATTACTCTCGTTTTGCCTGGGTATTCTTTCTGAAACACAAGTCAGATACCTTTGACACTTTTACTAGCTTTGTCAGGCAAGTCCAGAATGAATTTAACTGTTCGGTGGTCAAAATCAGAAGTGACCATGGTACAGAATTTGAATTTGGAGCCATGACAGAATTTTGTGAAAGCCTTGGTATCTTTCATGAGTTTTCCTCTCCTCGAACCCCACAACAAAATGGAGTAGCTGAGAGAAAGAATAGAACACTTATTGAGGCTTGCAGAACCATGTTGAGTGACTCTTCACTACCTGAATATTTCTGGGCTGAAGCTGTCAATACTGCATGCCATGTGCAAAACAGAGCACTCATAAACAAAAACCATGAAAAGACTCCTTATGAACTTCTAAAAGGCAAGAAATCGACCATTTCTTACTTTCGAATCTTTGGTAGTAAATGCTTTGTGCTAAACAATGGAAAGAATTACAAAACTAAGTTTAGTGAAAAGAGTTTTGAAGGTACTTTTGTAGGTTATAGCAGCCATAGTAGGGCATATAGAGTTTTTAACAAGAAAACCCTAGTGGTAGAAGAATCTATTAATGTTGTATTTGATGAGACGAGCATGCTACAAGGCAGCTCCTCTAGGATTTCTTCTGTAGACACAGGTTCAAAGCTGCAGGACTTAAGCTTGGATTAGCCAGTTGAAGAAAATTCTCAACACTTCATCAAGATTCCCCCAATAACTACCTATGAAGAAGATCATCCTGATGAAGAGCCAATCCAAGTGGAGGAAGATACTCCAACAGTAGAAGAAACTCCTATTGGTTCAAATCATGCAAGGAACCTCGGGCTACGACACATGAGGGATCATCCAGTTGATCAAATCATAGGAGATCCTCATGAAGGAATAAGAACAAGACGAGGTACCATTAACGAGAATATGCATTTGAGTTTTCTTTCGCAGGTCGAACCAAAGAAATTCCAAGAGGCAAATGAAGATCCATCTTGGATAATTGCTATGGAAGAAGAATTAAATCAATTCAAACGCTGTAAGGTATGGACACTTGTTCCAAAACCCAAAGACAAAAATGTCATTGGAACAAAGTGGGTGTATAGAAACAAGCTGGATGAAGAAGGAACAATCATAAAGAACAAAGCCAGACTTGTAGCTAAAGGATACAGACAAGAGGAAGGTATCGACTTCGATCAGACGTACGCTCCAGTAGCAAGGCTCGAAGCGATCAGACTCTTCCTTGCTTATGCTGCTTTCAAGGGTTTCACCGTATATCAAATGGATGTCAAATCCGCTTTCCTAAACGGAGACATTAAAGAGGAAGTATACGTTGAACAACTCCCAGGTTTTGTTAATCCTGATCATCCCAATCATGTTTATTTATTACAAAAAGCTTTATATGGTTTGAAACAAGCTCCTCGAGCTTGGTATGAGACGCTATCTAACTTTCTTCTTGAGAACAAATTCACAAGAGGAAAGATAGATAAAACATTATTTCTTAGGGAAGTAAAAGGCAAGATTTTGCTAGTGCAAATCTATGTCGATGACATCATATTTGGTTCTACGGACAATAACCTCTGCAAAAAGTTTTCTAAACTTATGCAAGGGAAATTTGAAATGAGCAGTATGGGTGAGCTGAAATATTTCTTAGGACTTCAAGTGAAACAGTCTGAAGATGGAATCTTCATTTCTCAGACAAAGTTCACTAAGGAGTTGATCAAGAAATTTGGAATGGAGAATGCAACCTCTATGAGGACTCCAATGAGCTCAGCTACGTCTCTGGACAAGGATGAGAAAGGGAAACCTTTTGATGAAACCAAGTACAGAAGCATAATTGGCTCTTTGCTCTACCTTACTGCCAGTAGACCTGATATAATGTTCTCTACATGTGTATGTGCTAGATATCAGGTGAACTCTAAGGAATCTCATTACACTGCTGCAAAGCGAATTTTGAGATACCTTAAAGGCACACCAAATCTTGGCTTATGGTACCCAAGAAGTAATGATAGCAAACTAATTGGTTTTTCAGATGCAGACTTTGCAGGTAGCAAAGACGACAGGAAAAGCACTTCCGGGACGTGTCAATTCCTCGGAAGGAGACTTATTTCCTGGAGTAGCAAGAAGCAGAATTGTGTTGCAATATCAACCGCCGAGTCAGAATACATTTCTGCTGGCAGTTGTTGCACACAACTTCTATGGATAAGAAATCAACTTCAAGACTACAACATGAAGATCAAAGACATTCCTATGTTTTGCGACTCTTCCAGTGCAATTGCTATCGCAAATAATCCAGTCTCTCACAGTCGGACAAAGCACATCGAGCTACGATATCACTTTATCCGGGAGCATGTGGAGATGGGTGACATAAATCTGAGTTATGTTCCCACAGATAAGAAAGTTGCAGACATATTCACGAAGCCACTGGATGAGACTAAGTTCTCTTTCTTCAAGACGGAACTTGGAATGCTCAACATGGAGCAATGATCACATCAACCAAAACCATGAAGACCTGAAGACTTTACAAATCCAGAAAATCTCCAGGGAAGTTCAAGTTTTCAGATGATTTTCTCAAGATCAGATATATATCTCGAGAACCACATGTTGTCTCGGGAACTTTCTCTTTTCTCGGAAACATAAATCACTTTAAGTCTCGACAACATCCAAAGAACTTCTGGGATTTCTCGAGACAGGCTAGTTTTCTCGAGACAAGTTCAAGATCTCGAGATATGGTGATGTCTCGAGATACGGGTTATCACTCGAGACATCAATGAAGGAAATAACTTGCTGAAACTCCTGAGTTCTCGAGACATAACCGATGTCTCGAGACATAGTTTTTTTTTAACTCCAAACGTCAGGTACGCGCTGTTTCCTTTTGTATTTTTCTTCAAAATGTCACTTTAACGTCAAATCAAAATCATATATATATATATATACGAAATCGAAAACTTGATGTTCACGAAATCCATTTCCGAGACCTCCCCGACTTTTCGACTTTCTCTCGAGCGGCGACAGTTCGCGACAGATCTCTGTGCTTCGGTGGTTCTCGGTGGTTCTCGGTGGCTCTCGATTCTTCATCTTCTCCGTTTGACAGTTCTCTACCTCTTGCTTCAATGGCACCTACTCCTCATCCAAAAATTGGAGTCGGCAATGAAGTTGTTCGGTCAGGAATCGCCGGTTTATCCGATGACTTCAAGAATCTTTTCTGTTTGCTTGATGCCGCTGGTCTCTCATTCGTTCTTGAACATCCTTGCCGCGTGCTGTTTGATGAGGTGGAAGAATTCTTTATCAATGTGAAGCCTATCAAGGAAGGGAGGATGTTGGTCTCATTCGTCAAGGGCATTAAGATAAAAATCTCACCTAAGACCCTCGTGAAGTACTTGCATCTATCTGAACTTGATACTGAAGAGGTGCTTGATGACAATGACTGGTTGAGAACAGCAAGGTATTGTGGTCTGGATTCAGATTTTTCTGCAGTGAAGTGGCACAAGATGAATGATGTGGGGAAGCTCCTGGTGGACATTATCTTAAAAGTTTTATTCTGCAAGACAGGCACACAAGGGCATGTGTCTGAAGAGACTTTTCTATTGATGGTTGGAATTGTGTCAGGGAAAAAGAGAGATTGGGGCAAAATCTTATTCTCCAATATCAAGGCTTGCATTAATTCTCCTAAATTTTCCCGGATCATCTCATTGTTTCTGAATCAGTTCAACCCAGCTATCTTTGACATGTCCAAAGGTACAGTTCTCCATCATCTCAAGAAGATCAATGTCCTCTCCATGCAGAGATGGGACATTCAAATCAAGAAGCCGGGAATGGCCAGTGCTGCTTCTGAGGGGGAGACTCATCAGTCTGCAGTTGCAAGTGAAGCCAAAATTCCAATTCCATCTTCGGAAGGTCAGGTACCCAAAGTTACTTCTTCTCCTCCTCCTCCTCGGATTCGCTCTAAAGCCTCAGGTCGAGCCAAGCTACCAATCCGCTCCAAAGTCAAAGGTCAGCCCTCATCAGCTCCATCAGAACTCATTCCATTAGTGACACGGTTAGATCCTTCAGATTCTATTCCATCACCCTCTCATGTTCACACTCAAGATTCAGTTCCATCACCACCACCTCCTTCTCCATCAGTTATTGAAGCAGAAACTTCGTTAGCAAATGAGATAGTTTCAGCTGTACTAAAGAATATTCAACAAGAAATATCTGAAGTGCACAGTCCCAGTGGCCAAAGGGCAGGGTCTGGTGCTGATTTTGTTTTTGAAGACGATGATGATGATTCCGTTCATGAATTATCACCTCCCCTAGTACATGTTGAGGGGGAGTCAGAGTTAGATACAACCAAGAATGCTCCAGATGAGCTAGGTTGTGAAGAATAAAATGTGGTTCATTCTCTTGAGATTGAAGAGCTCCCTGATGTTGCTCCTGCTGTTGCCCCTGCTGTTCCTCTTCCTTCCTCTCATCTTTCCCCTCCAATCTTTGATGCAAATTCTCTTCTGGGAAAGATTGAAGCTATGCTCAAGAAGCAGAGTGAACAGTTTGAGAACTCTTTGATAACTGTTCACAGGAAGATTGCCTCAGTTGAAAGTGATCTTGGTAGGGAGTTAGCTAAAATCAAATCCAATTATGAAAATCTCTCTGATCTGATGAGCCTAGGGAGCAAGCAAATTGAACATGCAACTGAAGGTATAGGCACAGTGTTAGCTCAGACTGTTACAATGACAAAGCTTCAAGACTCAATGTCAGACAAGGCTGAAATAAATACATTCAGGATTGTTGATGAAGTCGGAAACTTCAAAGATGATACTCTCCAAACCCTATCTGTAGAAGTCAGAAAGGGGGAGGACATTATAATGGAAAGAATGACAGATTTAGTGGAAAGCTCTGTGTCAGCCATTCAAAGCTCATGGAAATCACAGTTTGATCAGTTCTCTTCCAAGGTGCTGAAGCAAATTGCTGATATTAATGCTTATTCCTTCAAAACAGCTACGTGGCTTCATAATCAGATTTTTCCTGAGCTAGAAATTGATCCAGATGTTCCTGTTCCTCAGTTTTCTCCAAGGCCAGAAGAACTACTTGGGAAGGCTCCTTTAGTTGTAGATCAATCTGATAGGGCTGGGACCAAAAGAAAAAGAAACCATGGTGAAGGTTCCTCTGCGAGTAGATCTGTTCCGAGTTCTAGCTCTGCAGGCCATAGCAAAGCTCAGGTTGAGAAGGTTCTACCAGAAATCTGGAGCCCAGTCTCAAAAGACATTATTCTTGAATCCTATAAGTTAGTCCATGAAGGCAAAATGAATAGATCTGAATGCTACAGCTCATCTGAATGGGAAAAACATGAGACAGCTCAAAGGAAGAGAAGAATTCATTTCAGGGCTTTGGTTATAATAATTCTGATGCTCCGGATCCACCTCCGTTTTACCATCCCAAGCCTTATGCTTATTTCTCCAGGCAAGAAGAAAAGAGGAAAAGGAGTTCTTGAAGAATAATGCTGATGCTGACAAGACATATTTTGTTTTGGTTCTGATTTTGTTGAACATCAAGTCTTCTTAACAATTCAATTTAGACATATATATATATATAATTGTTGATTTGATGTTCTCTACTTGTTCATTTTCATATCATTGTGTAGTGTAGCATATTTATTCTATATTGCTGTAATTCAACTTAGTGTATAGGGTTCTGACTTCTACAAATAGGGGGAGATTGTTGGAAATTGTATTCACAATTACCTTGATTTGTGAGAAGTCACCCTTAAACTAAGATTGAATTGCTTTTGTATTTGATATGCTTTTCTAGTATTGTCTTGCAGATTATCATTGCTAAGTGTAAATCAATGTCAGGTCACAATGGGTCTGCAAACACAGTTTCATACAATGTAATCCCTCATTATATGAAACATGGTGATGACTCATGTGTGATCTCTCTATTGGGGTACACTTTATTTTCAAGACTATTGAAGACTTTGGAGTGCGGTTGCAGCAAGTGTTCAAGAGAAGAAAAGAAAATTGTTGAAAACAATTTTTCTAAGGATATGTCTCGAGAGATCATGCATGTCTCGAGAGTTCTGACATGTCTCGAGAGGCAAGTTCCTTTGAATCTCGGTATTTCTGTTCTTGATATCTCGAGAGATCAAGCATGTCTCGAAAGTCCTTTTTACCGAAATCTTTGTAATGTCTCGAGAGATCATCGAGTTCTCGAGACATCTCTTTCCTGCTCTCTTTGCTTCATATTTCGAGAGATCCGTCAGTTCTCGATACATTAACCTTTTGTTCTTTCATCCTCAGTTCTCGAGAGATCCCTTATGTCTCGAGAGAACCATTATGTCTCGTGAATTCTGTCCGTTTTTCTCTAATTTGCTTTCTCGGTTCTTGACGGTTTGTAAACGTTCCTTCCCGATCCTAACGGCTATATGGAGTGCATTTAAGGCCGATTTAACCCTTAATTGCTTCCCTCTATATATAGGATCGCTCTTGGGTTGTTTACAACAAGCTCTTCGAATCTTTCAAAACCCTAATTTTCTCTCCCGATCAAAAAGAACGAGAAAAGCGCCGCCTCGCCGTCGCCTACGATTGAAGATCGATCTACTCATCTGAGTTGCTGATTTCTATCTAAGAAGGATTCGATCGATCCGTGTTCTGATTCTACAATCTCTTTTGGATCGTTTCGGATTGCCAAAGACAGATTTGAAGGATCGTTGTTCTTCCTCTTTGTTCTCAAAAGCCATTCAAGAAGAAGGAAGAAAACGTCTCTATTATTCAGATCTGGTATCATTTTATTCAAAACCTTTTATCATCTTTGTAGGAGTTGTTATCTCCGAGCTGTAGGAGAGGTTGTTCTCCGAGTTGTAGGAGAAGTTTTTCTCCGAGTTGTAAGAGAGGTTCTCTCTGAGATTGTAGGAGTTTGACTCCGAGTTTGTAGGATCATTCTGATCCGAGTTTTAGTTAGTAGTCAAGTCTAGCTGTGGTGCTAGATTGGCGAGGCCGGCAGTGGAGTACCCAAGTACGGGGAACCACTATAAATTCCTGGTGTTATCTGTGGCTGTGATCTATTTTGTGTGTTGTGCTTTACGTTTAATTTTTAATTCCACAAAAGACGTAGAGATCATCTATTCACCCCCCTCTAGGTGATTTAGGTAAGCAACTAGATACTTCAAACATCTTCAACAATACTCTCTCAGTCTTTACTGCAAGATTAGATCTTCAAAAGAGCAACAACAAACTGAAGAACTTGTTCTCTCAGTTTAATCAGCTACACAGGAAGATCATTCACTCAAAAGAAAGCTTCCAGCCAATCAACTGTCAAACACTCTCATATCAGACAGAGGAAGCCTTTTCTACATCAACATCCACTAGAGTCTTCTCTCAGCATATTGACAGAGAAGAACAATCTAAACCCCTCTTTATCCCATTCTGTAAAGGGTTAAAACTCCCTTCAAAAGTTTACCTATTGGTGGCAAGACACCTGATCAAAAAATCCAGCTTGGTTTTTGGGCACCTTATCAAAAGCTCATTGTTGTTAGGGCACCTAATAAAAAATCCTAGTGGATTCCTACCAAGGGTGGTAGAAGAGTAGACGTACCCAGGTTTATTGGGGAACTACTATAGCTCCTTGTGTCCTCTGTGATAGCTTTACTTTTCTGTGTTTGTGTTGTGCTGATTTGTTTTTTATTTAGTTTATATAAATCACTCTATACATATATATATCACAATTTTAATTCCACTATGAAACTAAGGGAAAAGTTTTAATACTCTATTTACTCCCCTCTAGAGGTAATTTAAGATCTAACCTCCACTTTCAATTGGTATCAAAGCATATCAATTGACTTTCAATTGGTATCAAAGGTGGTTGATTCGTTACAGGCTAACACCTGAATCACAAAGATCAATTAGATCTTAAATTCTTTCAGAGTTTTTATTTTATTTATTTTTGTTTAAAAACTCATGGCACAAAACAAAGAGTATTCAAGCACAAGACCTCCTATGTGCAATCTCAATAAGTTTGCACTATGGAAAGCAAGGATTAGGTTATATATGAACTCTATTGATGAAGAAATCTTCAATGTGATCTTGGCAGGGCCTCCAGCTCCCACAACAACAACTAGTGCTGACACCACAACTAACAACAATGTTGTTCCACCACCTGAGTGGACTGAAGCCCAAAAGAAGCAAAGGAGTGCTGATGCAAAAGCCATGAACATTCTGGCTCAAACAATGACTGATGACATCTTTCAGAAAGTAGTGGAATGCACCTCAACAAAATAGATCTGGACTTCTCTCAATAATATGGTTAAAGGGTCTGCTGATGAAAGAAAAGATAGAAGATCCCATCTCATTTCTCAATATGAGAATTTCAAAAAGGGAGAATCTGAAATAGTTGATGATATGTACAACAAGCTCAGTCTCATAATTAATGAGCTGAAATCTTTGGACAAAGTGATCTCCATCACTGAGATAAATGATAAGATCCTAATGTGCTTCCCCGGCACATGGGACTCTAGGATCTGGCCAATCAAGGAAGCCAGAAGCCTTAATGAGATCTCAGCTGAGAGCTTGTTAGGCAAACTAAAATCCTATGAGCAACTTATCAAAACCAGAGAAGCTGAACAGTCCACTTCATCTCCAGCATCAAAGAAGGAAAAGAACATTGCCTTCAAAGCTACAGAAGAAGAAGGAGAGACTCTTGACAATGAGGAGTTCATGAGCCTTCTAGCCAAAAGGTTCTACAAGATGGCTAGAAAGGACTTCAGAAAGAAGGACTCCAGATCAAGGGAAAAGCCAAGGTATGACAAAGCTCCATCTAAAGAAGTTATATGTTTTGGTTGCAGGAAACCAGGACACATTGTACCTGATTGTCCAGAGAATCACAACAAGAAGGACAAGAAGGAAAAGAGAAAAGAAAAAGAAGAAAGAAGACACTCCAGCAAATCTTCCTCCCACAAGCACAAAAAGAAGGGAAGAGGATTTGTAGCAGAAACTTGGAGTGAAACTGAATCAAAATCATCATCAAGCTCATCTGAAGATGAAGAATCAAAAGAAAATGATCAATGCTTGATGGCCATTTATGACTCAAGCAGTGAGTAAGCAAGTGCATCTTCATCCAGCTCTTCTGATGATGAAGATGATGAAGAAGAGAAGAACTTTTGCATGATGGCTATCAATGCCTTAGGACATAATTCTGAAGAATCAGAATCAGAAGCTGACAATGATGTTGATCAGGTAATTTCCAATTTTGATTTCAATTCAGTTGAATTCAAAGATGAATTCAAGGCACTTTGCTTAGACTTACTCAAATCTGAGAAGGAAATAATCACTCTCAGAAATAAGCTAGCTGAAATGAATCAAATAAGTGAAGAAAATGTAAATCTTAAGAAAGATTTGGCTGCCTCCAGGGAACATATTGTTCTCATTGAGAGCAAGTTGTCTGAAGCTAAAAAGTTTAAAGAATCCCTCAATGGGAGAAGCATCTAACTGATAGACATCACAAGCACTATTAATGCTAGACTTAATAGCAAACTGGGCTTGGGTGCTTCATCAAGTGAGTCACATCTCATTAAGAAAAACATACTGTCTACACCTATAAAATTCCTTTCTGCTAAGAGCAAAGAGGTTGTAGATGCAAATAAAAACATTTCAAGCAAGTCTGTAAAGAATAAGGGAATTCAGCAGAATTCGTCGAACGGAGCTCGACGAAATCAGATGAATTCGTCGAACGGAGATCGACGAACTCTGAAGACAGATTTCCTGTATAGTCATTATTCGAACGGCGCTCGACGAAAGCACATCCATTCGTCGAACGGCGATCGACGAACTCAGCCCAGTTCGTCGAACATAAGATATACAGCTAGTCTGAACAATTCTTTTTCTTCACATACTTAGAATTCTTTCACTGAATGGATAATTCCTCCAAGGAGATATCATCCAAAAGGTTATAAGGATCGGCCTGAAATGTCTTTTATTTCAGATTTTTGTGGTAATACAAAAAGACCCAAGGTAGTCTGGGTCAAAACAACTAGTTTATTTTTCTGTTTTGCAGGTACACAACTATCCAAGAATAAAGGAACAATGGTATTTTGATAGTGGATGCTCAAAGCATATGACAAGAAATAAGGCCACTCTGAACAACTACAAGGCAAAGCTTGGACCAAAAGTGATATTTGGAGACTCCAACTGTGGACAAACAAAAGGATATGGAAAAGTCAAGGTTGGAGAAGTCACCTTCAAAGAGGTAGCTTATGTCAAGGGACTGAAGCACAACCTCATCAGCATAAGCCAATTATGTGATGAAGGGTATCAGGTAACTTTTAATAAATCAAAATGCCTTATTAAGTCTTCTGATAATGTTACTGTTTTATCAGGTATTAGGCAAGGAAATATCTATTTAGTAAATTTCAACTCATCAAAATCAGAAATCTGTTTATTTAATCAATTAAGCAAACCTAGTGAACTTTGGCATAAGAGATTAGGACATGTAAACCTTAGGACCATTGCTACATTATCTAAGGACAATCTTGTTAGAGGATTATCATCTGGTTCTTACAAGAAAGAAGGTCTTTGCAGGGCATGTCAACTTGGCAAGCAAACTAAAAATAGTTTTAAATCATTATCTAAAAGTGATTCACCTAGAATCTTATACTTGCTACATATGGACCTTTTTGGGCCAATAGCAATAAAGAGTTTAGGGGGGAAGTCATACACTCTAGTTATTGTAGATGACTTCTCTAGATTCATTTGGGTGTTCTTTTTGAGAGAAAAGTCAGATAACTTTAAAGTTCTTACAGACTTTCTTAAGAGCATTCAGATTGAGTACTCTACTCATATTGCATTGATCAGAAGTGATCATGGCACTGAGTTTGAGTCTCTTCTCATGCAAGAATTCTGTGAGAAGGAAGGTATCAGGCATTGCTTCTCAGCTCCTAGAACTCCTCAACAAAATGGGGTAGTTGAAAGGAAAAATAGAACCCTAATTGAATCAGCAACAACATTACTTGCAGATGCTAATTTGCCCCTATCTTTTTGGGCAGAGGCTGTTAGCACAGCAAATTATGTGTTGAATAGGAGTTTGATACATAAACTTAAGGGTAAGACTCCCTATGAGTTACTTAAAGGGAAGAAACCTAAAGTTAACTATTTTAGAACATTTGATTGTAAATGTTTTGTTCACAATAATGACAAAAAATACCTTAGGAAATTTGAACCAAAATCTGAAGAAGAAATTTTCTTAGTCTATTCATTAATCAGCAAAGCATATAGGATATTTAACAAATCCTCTCTTAAAATTGAAGAATCTATGCACGTTTCCTTTGATGAAACTAACATGTTTTACAAGGAGAAGATTTCTTCTACCAAAGAAAATTTGCAGGTACCTACACTCTGTGAGCGGCTAGATCAATTAGCTCTACAGAAGGAAGGATCTCTAAATCCTGTACAGCAGGAAAGTGAAGAAAGTGATGAAGAAATCAGTGAAACTGTGACTGAAAAGGAAGCATTAAATAACATTCCACAAGATGAATTAACTATAAATAATGTTGATCCCACTATGCCTGTTGATTATATCAATATTAAAGATCACCCCAGATCTCAAATAATTGGTGACATATCAACTGGTGTCCAAACAAGGCATCAAGCTAATCAGAATATGATGCACACTTGTTTTCTCTCTCAGATTGAACCTCAATCCCTACAAGATGCAGAACAAGATCCCAACTGGATCATTGCTATGCAAGAGGAGCTCAATCAGTTTGAGACAAACAAAGTTTGGGAATTGGTTCCTAGACCAAAGAATCATCCATTCTTTGGAACTAATTGGGTCTACAGGAACAAGCTAGATGCAGATGGCAATATTGTGAGAAACAAAGCTAGACTAGTAGCTCAAGGATACTCACAGGAAGAAGGAATAGATTATGATCAGACTTTTGCACCAGTTGCAAGGTTAGAAGCAATCAGGATCTTCCTTGCATTTGCTACGTACAAGAAGTTCAAGGTTTATCAAATGGATGTAAAGAGTGCATTCTTGAATGGAGAAATCAAAGAAGAAGTCTATGTGGAACAACCACCAGGTTTCATCTCTCCAACTCACTCCTCTTTTGTATTTAAGCTTAATAAAGCTCTCTATGGTCTTAAACAAGCTCCCAGAGCATGGTTTGAGACCTTAGCTAGTTTTCTTTTAGAGAATAAATTCTGTAGAGGCATAGTAGATAAAACTTTATTTTTCAGAATACATAAAAATCAAACCCTACTAGTGCAAATATATGTAGATGATATTATTTTTGGCTCTACTGATTCAAATTTATGCAAAAGGTTCTCTAATCTAATGCAATCTAAATTTGAAATGAGTAGTATGGGTGAATTATCATACTTCCTTGGTCTTCAAGTGAAGCAAACTCCAAATGGCATATTCATATCACAATCCAAGTATGTTAAGGAATTATGAAAATGTTTGGTATGTCTGATGCTTCCACCATGAAAACACACATGCCCTCAAATGTTATTGTTGATACTGATGAATCAGGGAAACCTGTTGATCAGAAAGTATATAGATTAATTGTTGGCTCATTACTTTATTTAGCAGCTAGTAGGCCTGATATAATGTTTGATACCCGTATTTGTGCTAGGTTCCAAGTAAACCCCAAAGAATCTCATCTAATTTTATTAAAAAGAATTTTGAGATATATAAAGGGTTGTCCTAATCTAGGACTCTGGTATCCAACAGCATCAGAATTTGAATTAATTGGATTCTCAGATTCTGATTATGCTTGATGCAGAGTAGACAAGAAAAACACATCAGGAACTTGCCAGTTTCTTGGTGATAGGCTTGTGTCTTGGTTTTGTAAGAAACAAACATATGTGTCCACATCAACAGCTGAAGCTGAATACATAGTTGCAGGTAGTTGCTGCTCACAGATATTGTGGATACAAAATCAGCTCCTAGACTATGGTGTCAACTTAAATAATTCAATTATATTTTGTGACAATACTAGTGCAATATCTATAGCACAAAATCCAGTTCTCCATAGTAAGACTAAACACATAGAAATTAGGCACCACTTTATCAGAGATAATGTGGATAAAAATAAAATTTGCCTACAATTCATCTCCACTGATTTGCAAAGAGCTGACATTTTCACCAAGCCCTTGGATGAAAAGAAACATATTTTCTTTATAAATCAGCTAGAAATGATAGATGAAGATTCAATCTGATAAAAAATTAAGTTTTCTACTTATCCCATCTCTTCATCTAACTGAGATCGACGAAATCTAGTTTTTCGTCGAACGGAGATCGATGAAGTCATCAAGTTCGTCGAACCGAGATCGACGAAAACTCATTTTTCGTCGAACCCAGCATTGATGAAGCTTTTATTTCTGATCTGTCATCATAAGCAAATTTTTTTAAAATGCCTACAGAATTGCTTCTCTTTTTAGTTCCCCTTGCACTTGATCTCTATTTCATTTTGCAGGAACAATAGCAATGACAATCTTGCATACTTCCCTACCTCCTCAAATGTCCCTTCTTCAAGGGGCCTAGCTCCAGGTCTTCCTGAAACTAGGCAGGGGGAGATGTATTGAAGAAGCTCTCTTGTTGTCAGGGGGAGATACTTTCCTTTTTGACAGGGGGAGTTATTTTTCTGAAGATGCTCAAGCTTCAAGATTCAAAAGCTGATGAAGAATCATGTTTTCAGTTCTATGAAGTACTCCATTTGATGCAGTGTTTTGCTCAGGGGGAGTTGTTCTTTGAACTAAGCATATTTTCAGTTCTATGAAGTACTCCATTTGATGCAGTGTTTTGCTCAGGGGGAGTTGTTCTTTGAACTAAGCAAGGAAAGAAAGCTGAAGAACCTCCAGTCTCAGGGGGAGATACTCTCAGGGGGAGATGCGTTCAGAAAGGGCAAGATGACTTATGAACAATCTCAACTGGTATCAGCTAATCAGAATTATAAAGCTTTTCAGATCAACAATTCAGAAAGCTGAAATATAGCAGAAATTAGTTCAGACAATATCATATTTCAGAATTCAGAAAGCAGAATTCAGAGAAAGAAAAGGTTCTGATTGTGTGTTTTTATCAATTTTATTTTCATTGAAATGTTTCAAAACTCACAGTACTATTTATTTTATATCTGATGAAATATTTAAAATATATCATATATATATGCTCTGTTGTTTTTGTTTGTTTTAATTTTTGTCAAATAGTGTCCTAACCCAAATAGGGGGAGATTATTGGAACAACCCTATTACTGATTTGGGCTAGGATCACTATCTGTTGACTAGGATCAAGTTGACCCCAATGTATAGTCAATGGGTCAAGAGTTTAGGTTGTTAGAACTCAAGAAATCATTCAAGTTTTGCGTTCGACGAACTCCATACTGCGTTCGACGAACTGCTCTCTGCGTTCGACGAACGGCATGCTCTCTGCGTTCGACGAACGACATGCTCTCTGTGTTTGACGAACTGCTCTCTACGTTCGACGAATGGCATGCTCTCTGCGTTCGACGAACGGCTTGCATTCTGTGTTCGACGAACGGCATTCTCTCTGCGTTCGACGAACGACTTGCATTCTGCGTTCGACGAACGGCATGCTCTCTGCGTTCGACGAATGGCTTGCTTTTATCTCAGCGTCTCAGCGCCTCAGCTCAGAGGTCGACGAATAGATTGTTTCAGTGGTCGATGAACAGATCCTGGCTCAGTGGTCGACGAACAGATCCCGGCTCAGCGGTCGACGAAATTTGCTCAGCTCAGCGGTCGACGATTTTGCTCAAGCTCAGCAGTCGACGATTTCATCAAGTCTCAGCGGTCGACGAAATTATCCAGGCTCAGCGGTCGACGAATCCTTTCGTTCGACGAACTCCAGTCTGCGTTAGACGAATCTTTATTAGATGTTCAGATCGATGAACTCAACACTGAGATCAACGAAATTTCTTTTAGGTCGACGAAAATCCTTGAGATCGACGAAATTTCTTATTTCAGTTCAGAATTTCAGAAGATTATATTATTTCATTCTCTGAACTCAGATCGACTACAGCAACGGCTCTATTATATCAGATAAGTAAGGATAATATATTTCCTTTTATTATTTAAAGATTATAGTCGTTGACATATTCTTGGAAAAGGACATATCCATGGAAAAGAAAAAAGGTAAACGGCGCAGCAGATTTGCAGTTTCAAAATATCTCTTCAGAATATCATATTCCTTAATATAAGGGATTTGCATTTAATATATGTCAGAGATTTCAAAAGAGAAAAGGGAAGAAGATATACAGTATCATTATACACAGCTTTCACGACAAGCATACAGAACATATCACATATTGCTGTACAGAAAGAAAAAGAAAGAAAAAGGAGACAGGAAGAAACAGAAGAACAAAAAGCACACAGATCTTCTTCTTCCTTTAGCAACATTCATTTTTCTGAGAACATCTTCAACAATACTCTCTCAGTCTTTGCTGCAAGTTTAGATCTTCAAAAGAGCAACAACAAACTGAAGAACTTGTTCTCTCAGTTTAATCAGCTACACGGGAAGATCATTCACTCAAAAGAAAGCTTCCAGCCAATCAACTGTCAAACACTCTCATATCAGACAGAGGAAGCCTTTTCTACATCAGCATCCACTAGAGTCTTCTCTCAGCATATTGACAGAGAAGAACAATCTAAACCCCTCTTTATCCCATTCTGTAAAGGGTTAAAACTCCCTTTAAAAGTTTACCTATTGGTGGCAAGACACCTGATCAAAAAATCCAGCTTGGTTTTTGGGCACCTTATCAAAAACTCATTGGTGTTAGGGCACCTGATCAAAAATCCTAGTGGATTCCTACCAAGGGTGGTAGAAGAGTAGACGTACCCAGATTTATTGGGGAACTACTATAGCTCTTTGTGTCCTCTGTGATTGCTTTACTTTTCTGTGTTTGTGCTATGCTGATTTGTTTATTATTTAGTTTATATAAATCACTCTATATATATCACTATTTTAATTCCGCTATAAAACTAAGGGAAAAGTTTTAATACTCTATTCACCCCCCTCTAGAGTTAATTTAAGATCTAACCTCCACTTTCAATTGGTATCAAAGCATATCAATTGACTTCCATTGTCCCTCGCTTTGGCAAATTCCGTGAGGAGTTGATGTTTGAGGCTCACTTCATGAAGTACTCCATTCATCCAGGAAGTACAAAGATGTACTTGGATTTGAAGAGATCCTTTTGGTGGTCTGGGATGATGATGCGCAAAACTATGCTTGCAAACGACAACGGCAAGTGTACCATATCGAATGTAGTATAGGTTGTAAGAAACCAAGGTCGTATTAGACTCGGGGCGGTTGAGTACTCTTACTTCAAGAAAGTCTCTATTATTTTAGCAATTAAAACTTGAGGGTTGGTTTTGCAAAAAGGAAATAAAAATAAGATTAATATGATGAGTAAAAAGGCTAGCACTCGATCTTGAATCACCTTAGAAAATAAGTATAAGAAATAAAACTTCTAATTCTCTTAAGAAATTGCTTGACCGTGGAGGTTCCCGATTTATGAACACACCTCTCTCGAGGATACGCTCAACTGAGTTTAGGTTGATCAATCGAACTCTCGTTCTATAATCGAAACCCCTAAAACTCGCCTTATCGAAGTGAACCCCTCTATTGGATATGACTCCAATCCGGGAGATTTATGTCGTCCTCTCTCGAGGAGTGCATTCAAATCTATTTATCCTTGAAATGATCGATTCGAACTCAAAACCTCTCGGTTATTAGACTACGAAAACAAGAATGAGATTTATATATCGATAATATAATCTCAATCAATTTAAATTCAAGGATAAATCTTAAGCGATCTAAATAAGAGAAAAAGAAGTTCTAAACCAAATTATGAATTATATTTTCCTTGGATCGCCTCGGCCGAGTACTAATAGAAATTTAGCTACTCATGGAGATGGAGGAATTAATGAAAATAAAAGAGTAGATCATAAAAGACAGAGTGGAAAAGAGAAAGAGAACTATTTTATTGAAATGCAAAAGAGATTACAACTAAGGAATTGAGAAATTACAAGCTTTGAATTGAAATAGCTACAATCATAAGAAATAAAGGAGGAGCATAAGAACTACTAGAAACATGAAAATAATACATGAAAATAATACAAGAAAATGAAATTCTAATCCTAAAAATTCATCTCCAAATTTCCTCCCCAAACATCTGGTGAAGCTGGCTTTAAATAGGCAGAAATTTGGTGTTACACGCCCTTGGTCACGCCCGTGACCAAGGGGCGTGTATGGGGCGTGATCGGTGTTGGCGGAGAGGGCGCATTCTGGCTTCAATGCAGGCGTTTTGGACGCGTCACGCCCTAGGTCACGCCCGTGACCTGGGGCATGTAATCTTTAAATGTGCTGCTGGCGGGAAATCTTTGGCGGGAAGGCGCGTAGGGCGAGCCACGCCCGTGACTAGATGTCACGCCCCATGGTCATGCCCGTGACCTGGGGCGTGTAACTTTAATTGACGTGGCAGGCGTGCTGGCAGCTGGTGGCGGGGTTCACGGCCGTGACTTGGATGTCACGCCCTTGGTCACGCCCGTGACCTGGGGCGTGTACTTGACAATTTGAACATTCATCAAACTCTCGCCTGTTCGTCGATCTCCTGAATTTTCGTCGAACGCAGCAGTCAGGGTCACGCCTTTGGTCACGCCCGTGACCTGTGGCGTGTACTTGGCGAATTCTTCACAGAACGACTCCGGGGTGACAGAAGCAGGTCTGGAATACATCTTTGACTGTCACGCCCTTGGTCACGCCCGTGACCTTGGGCGTGTACTTGACAATTCTGCTCAAAATGCCTAGAAATCCTGAAAAACGCAGAAAAGACTTAAGTTAGTTTATAAAATTAATAGGGAACATATTAAATAAGAAAATACATATAAATTATATAAATTCATATTAAAACTACATTAAATTATACTAAAAGATGAGTACAAAAAGTACTCATCAAACACCCCCATACTTGAGCTTTTGCTATTCCAGAGCAAAAGAGTGAGTAAAGAATTACAAGATATCGATATTATTTCTAATTAACTAAAATTTTATTAAACTAAGAATAAGTCAAAAGCAAATTTTAGGAATTCAAGAATTAAGTCATAAATTATGTTGATAATTTAAAAAGAGAAATTTGTTTAGCTAACTACTTCTCAAGATAGCTATTTAGCAATCGAAATTATAGAAATTTTCAAACAAAATTAGATTGAAATTATAAACACTCTAACATAAAAGAAACTTAAGGAAAAGACACCTACCAAAATATTGCTCTCTTAATAATTTAGTTTAGGACTAGAAACAATGAAAATTGGCTAGGGATGGGTTTGAACGAAATGGCAAAATGGAGAGTTTTTGAATAAAGGTAATGAATTTTATCCTCTCACCTCAATTGAATAGGAATTTGTATATGTTTAGGAAAATAATGAATTTTATCCTCTTATTTTCCATGCCATATAATCTTTTAAAAATTCTTTTCAAATAAAACCCAAAATGTATATGTTTAGATGTAATGAATTTTATCCTCTTACATCATGACATATAATCTTTTAAATGATTTTGGGTGCATATGTTTAGGAAATAATGAATTTTATCATCTTATTCTCATGACATATGATCTTTCTTTTTTTTACCTTTTTTTAATTGCCAACAAAGGGTAAGGGTAACGAAATACTTCTAGCTTATAAATTAAACTATTTTGAGAGCAAATTTTTGGTGGAATGAAATTTCCTAAGATCTTAAAGTTAAAAGAGAATATAATAGGAATCTAGAGGTGTTTAGCCAATTTACCACAAAGTGAAGCTATTTAAAATTAAACGGAGAAGTAGTGCTAAATTAATTCTCTAATCGAATTAAAAACATAAAGTGTTTCTTAAAACTAAATTACTTCAAATTTAGATTTAACAAATTCTGATAAAATAAAATATTAGCTAAATTAAAAATGTAGGAATACTTATAATCGGACCTCAAACTAAATTTCTAGAACATTAAAAATAACAAGGCTATGCGTATTTATTATTATTATTTTTATAAATATTGTTATACACCCATAAAGGCCTTGGGGTGCGTCTAGAGAAAACTCCACTGAAGAGAGGTGGGGTCAACGGTCAACGCATAATCGCTCGAGTGGAAGAAACCGTACCCGCCATTTCCGCCGCCAACCGCCAGGACCAGAGCGCGCACGGAGCAAACCGCAAGCGCATGCGCTACCGCGCGCGCGGTAGCGCGCGGGCAGCGCCCCCCGTTGTGGGGGAACGGCCCAGCCGCACCCCCCTCAGGGTGTGGCCGAGCCGCATCCCCCAAGGGGTGCGGCCCATCCGCACCCCCCACCCCTCGGGGGGTGCGGCCAAGCCGCACCCCTCTTGGGGGGTGCGGCTAAGCCGCACCCCTCGGGGGGTGTGGCCACGCCGCACCCCCACTGGGGTGCGGCCCAGCTGCACCGCCCTTAGGGTGCGGTCAGGCCCCCTCCCCCCACTTTCTTCACAGGGGGGCTCGTAGGGGACCCCGCCGTATTCGCGCCCCCTCGTCAGGTGCGTCGGATCCCATTTTCTCCTTAGACCGCAACTCCACGTTCCACCGTTCGCTCAGAATGCCTCGCAACGCGACCAGGACGCTTCCATGTTCATTACGCGCACTCAGAACGCTTCTGAGAGCGCTCAGGCGCGCTCAGAACGCCTCCGCGCTCAGAACGCCTCCGCGCTCACGCGCGCTCAGAACGCCTCCGCGCTCACGCGCGCTCAGAACGCCTCCGCGCTCACGCGCACTCAGAACGCTTCAGAGCGCACTCAGAACGCCTTCGCGCTCATGAGCGCTCAGAACGCCTCCGCGCTCACGCGCGCTCAGAACGCTTCTGAGCGCGCTCAGAACACCTTCATGTTCGTTGCGCGCTCAGAACACTTTTGCGCTCGCGCGCGCTCAGAACGCTTCTGAACACGTTCAGAAGCGTTCTCACTTTTCCGACTCGCTCACTTTTTGTCTTTCTAGCTCGCTCACTTTTTGTCTTTCTAACGCGCTCACTTTTTGTCTTTCCAGTTTCTCAGATTTCAGGAACAACCTGTCGCCTTTTTTCGCCTCCAACAAAACTGCCCAAACTGGCCGAACTGCCCGAGGGGCAAGGTGGTCATTTGCGAAAAATGGCAATCTGTGTGCCCCGAACCAGAAAATATGATTCGTCCGCCAAGTATTTATGGAAACTGCAAACGGCGAAATTACCGGACTGCCCTCGGCCAAAGCTATAAAGGGAGCCCCAAGGCTTCATTTGAAAGGACCTTGCTTTCTGGATCCAGGAGAGCTCCTTGCAGACTTTTGCGGAATTCTCCTTCGGCGCTTGAAGATCTCCTTCGTGGACTTGAAGATTTCCTTCATCCCGAAAGGCGACGCATCTTCTCACTTTTGTTCTCCAGAGCCTTCTCACTTTTCTTCCCCGGAGCCTTCTCACTTTTGTTCCCCGGAGCCTTCTCACTTTTGTTCCCCGAAGCCTTCTCACTTTTGTTCTCCGATATTCTCAGAAGCGAAAAAGACTTAGTTTTCCGAGAGGTGGCCTGTCACCTTCGGAACTCTCTCTATTATTGTAACGAGCGGCGGACTGTCGCGCTCGATCTCTAAGCACTTAATTGTAACCTCTCAAAAGATAGTGAAGTTTGGTCGGCACAGCTCCGACCGCGTGGTTTTTTACCCTTTCCGGGTTTTCCACATTAAAAAGTCTCAGTGTACTCAACGAATCTCAAATTGACTGTTTGCGCGCTTAGTTCGCTCCCGAGCTAAGGTTGTTCAGTTGAACCGGTCTACCAGGAGCCCTAAGCGACCCGCAACAATTTGGCGTCGTCTGTGGGAACATTCCCAAAACTCTTTGAAGGCCAACTGCTATGGCAAGAAAGAGTGCTCGTACTACTGAAGGATCAATGCCGGAAGGACGCGTTGACCCAGCTCCCTCCCACTCGCTCATCAATGCCCCTCCCGCGGAGGAGGCAGTGCCTGCGCCCGCAGCTGGGCTGTATTTACGCATGCAGCAGATCGAAGAGCATCAAGCCGAGATGTTGGCTCTCATAAGGAATCTTGGGGCTCCTCAAGTTCCGATTCAACCGCCAGCCCCGAACGCACCACCGCCCCCAGTTCTGAATCGTGCCCCGAACGAAGAGGCCGTTCAGGAGGACGAAGCTTCAGAAGGATTCTCCAACGCAGCGAGTTCCGCTCACCTTGCCCCGCCAGGTGGAGGCCCAGAAGCTGACCACCGTCACCATCAACCAAGAAGAGTTGCCCCTGATCGAGCAATAGAAAGAACTACGCGAGAAGAAATATGCGATATGATAAAAGAAGAGTACGCCCAAGCAGGACGTCGCGTAGCTCTCGCCCACCGTCCCGCACACCATGGCTCCCCACTATCGCCTCAAGTCTTGGCCCATCCAGTTCCAAACGGTTTCAAGCTTCCCAACATCGAAACATTCGACGGGACGGACGACCCATTGGAACATGTCAATCACTTCACCACCATCATGAGGATTTATAGCGCCCCCGATCAACTCCTCTGTCAAGTGTTCCCGGTAACCTTAAAGGGACAAGCGCGCACTTGGTTTCACTCCCTGCGAGATGGGGCCATCAACAACTTCGCAGAAATGGCGCAGCAGTTCGTGGACCAGTTCATTGCCAATCGTAGGATTGTCCGAGATCCTTCCCATCTCTCGGGAATCCGCCAGAACGATGGAGAAACTCTGAAGGATTTTTTTCGATGCTTCACCTCTGAGGCGCGACAGATCCCGGGAGTCGACCCTGAGCTTTTGCGAGGAGTCTTCCTTGGAGTTCTCCGCCCAAGCGGCTTTTACTCAGCTCTAATGAGAGAAACCGTACCAAGCTATCCTGACCTCGTTCAGCGAGTCGAGGCCCAGATAGCAGCAGATGAGGCAATTGAGGCGCACCGCCGGCAGTTCGAGGGGAGCTCGAAGAGAAAGAAAGAGGAGTCGCTGCCGTAAACAGTTCCCAATAAGAACAACAAGCATCACGACAACCCCAGCCGAGACCGAAGATCTCGCCAGCATCAGGACTACACTCCCTTGAACACTACCAGGACTAATGTTCTCCTCGCCATCCGTGATAGCAACGCGCTACGCAGGCCTGAGACGCTTGCACCAAACAGAGGAAACCAGTTACAGTATTGTGACTTTCATCGCGGGCATGGACATAGGACTGAAGGCTGCAATCGGTTGAAGGAGGAAATCGAGCGTCTTGTCCAACAAGGCCTCCTCGGAAGATTTTTACTAAACCAAGTCCCTAACCAACGCGTACCGCGGGCCGACAACCTAGTAGAGGACAACGCCGTACCCCGACACGAATGAACCAGTGATACCGGGCAGGGAAACTTTCCCCATAGTAGAGCACGCACAGCCCGCATTTTATTTATCATCGATTTCTATTTTATGTTTCTTCTAGTTTTCTGTTGTTAAAAAAACAGTAAGCCGCAAGATTATACTTGTGCGCATGTACCCATTATGTATTTGAAATTACTACATTTGCTTTCTGTCTCAATCAGCGGTACGAATCTTCTAAAGTAGGGCGCCGAAAAGTTAAAGCCACGTACGACCCTCAGTATTATTACCAAACAACAAACTCACCAACGTAGTGAAAAGAAGAAGCCTCTCGCTAGTGGAGGACATGCGTTGAGTCCGACGATCTAAACTAAGTCCATAAAGAGGACAACATCGCTCCCACGCTGCAGAGCATCATGCTCCCGCATTGCAGGGCACATCGCTCCCATGATGCAGAGCATCATGCTCCCGCGTTGCAGGGCACATCGCTCCCACGCTGCAGAGCCTCATGCTCCTGCGTTGCAGGGCACATCGCTCCCACGCTGCAGAGCCTCATGCTCCTGCGTTGCAGGGCACATCGCTCCCACGCTGCAGAGCATCATGCTCCCGCGTTGCAGGGCACATTGCTCCCACGCTGCAGAGCATCATGCTCCCGTGTTGCAGGGCACATCGCTCCCACGCTGCAGAGCATCATGCTCCTGCATTGCAGGGCACATCGCTCCCACGCTGCTGAGCATCGTGCTCCCGTGTTGCAGGGCACATCGCTCCCACGCTGCAGAGCATCGTGCTCCCGTGTTGCAGGGCACATCGCTCCCACGCTGCAGAGCATCGTGCTCCCATGTTGCAGGGCGCATCGCTCCCACGCTGCAGAGCATCCTGCTCTCGCATTGCAGGGCACATCGTTCCTACGCTGCAAAGCACCACGCTCCCGCTATTCACCGGCCAAGTTTATATTATGTAAAATCCGCGAGCACAGTCTCGCGCAAACTAATTAAAAGCCGCGAGTGCAGACTCACCCAAACTAATTTTCTATTATGTAAAAGCCGCGAGCTCACACTCGCGCAAAAACTAATTTTCTATTATGTAAAAGCCGCGAGCTCAGACTCGCGCAAATCTAATTTTCTATTATGAAGGAGTCGCGAGCACAGACTTGCGCAAAAAAGCCGCAAGCACAGACTTGCACAAACTAATTTTCTATTATATGAAAGTCACGGGCTCAGACCAGCGCAAACTTATCCGTTATTTTGCAGAAAGTCATCAAGCTATTCAGATATCAATGCTAGACATCAAGCCAACAACAATCACAAAGAGCGAACGTCCTTCGCCGGCCGTCTTGAAGCGTTTTCCCTCAATCAACGCTCTGACAACCACCAGCGCAGCAGGACCACTAGGGTTCTATCACAACTCAGCATAGAGCGAGAAACGCCTAACAAGAACAAAGAAACAAAATCAACCACACACTCACCCTTCGACAGCAGTTCCTACCCAAGGCGCCGCGAAGAGAGTAACGGATAAAGCCGCCGCAGAAAAATCAAAACCTCCGAACTCCTTTGCGTAGTGATTCGGACTCCGAAGGTTTGGGGGGCTTATGTTATACACCCATAAAGGCCTTGGGGTGCGTCTAGAGAAAACTCCACTGAAGAGAGGTGGGGTCAACGGTCAACGCATAATCGCTCGAGTGGAAGAAACCGTACCCGCCATTTCCGCCGCCAACCGCCAGGACCAGAGCGCGCACGGAGCAAACCGCAAGCGCATGCGCTACCGCGTGCGCGGTAGCGCGCGGGCAGCACCCCCCCCGTTGCGGAGGAATGGCCCAGCCGCACCCCCCTTGGGGTGCGGCCGAGCCGCATCCCCCAAGGGGTGCGGCCGAGCCGCACCCCCCAAGGGGTGCGGCCAAGCCGCACCCCTCTTGAGGTGCAGTAAAGCTGCACCCCTCGGGGGGTGCGGCCAAGCCGCACCCCTCTTGGGGTGCGGTCCAGGCGCACCCCTCGGGGGGTGCGGCCAAGCCACACCCCCACTGGGGTGCGGCCCAGCCGCACCGCCCTTAGGGTGCAGTCACGCCCCCTCCCCCCACTTTCTTCACAGGGGGGCTCGTAGGGGACCCCGCCGTATTTGCGCCCCCTCGTCAGGTGCGTCGGATCCCATTTTCTCCTTGGGGCGCAACTCCCCGTTCCGCCGTTCGCTCAGAACGCCTCGCAACGTCATAGTAAAAATTGAAGCTCAGCAAAAGCCTTTCTCGATGCGATAAGAATTCGACGGGCGCTTTCAAGGCGTCTCGTGAGTACTCGTACTTCGAGGAACTAACCATTATCCTACCTATCGAGATGATAAAAGTAATAGTCTTTCCTTTTTTTGGAATATCGACGAAAATAAACGCGGCGACGGCGACGCCGAATTCTAAAAAAAAATAAAAAAAGAAAAGGAGAAAGTTTTTGCAAGTTTTTGTTAATATAATCCAAACTACTCATTCGAAAAGGCAAGTGTACCTTATCACGTATAGCATAGGATACTTTAAAGAAAATATCAAGGTCGTATTGAACCCGGGTCTATCGATTACTTCTACTTCGAAAAAGCTAACTATTATTTTATCGGTAATAAAATTTGATTAGAGAGCGTAATTAAAATTAACTAAAAAGAGAACATTGAAAAGAGGAAAACAAAACTTGAAATAGCTTGCTAAAAATTAAGGTTAAATTCAATTCAAAGCTTGCGAAAATCAAGAACAACTAAATATTTGATAAAGGAGGGAATAAGAAAAAGAGAAAAGAAGAGAAGAAGAGATTTTTGCATAAGTGAAAGGAAAATTAACATTTCATTACCATGAAAAAGAGAACATTACATAAATTGAAAACTAAATTACATTGAATGAAATTAAAGCTAAGCTACCTTGCATGGAAGAGGAAAACAAGACATTAAAAAGGAAATAAGAAAATTACATGGAATTAAATCTAAACCAAAAACATGAAGAAATAAGGAAAACTATACAAGAACAGCCCAAATGGGCAGGGGGAGGGACAGGAATGCTGGAGGGGAGCCTCTGAATTTATAGGAAAAATTTCCAGGTTACACGCCCTCGGTCACGGGCGTGACCTAGGGCGTGTAATACTTGTTCTGCACGGCTGTGACATCGGCGTGGGTCTTGCGTATCTGTGTCGCGAAAAAGAACATTACACGCCCGTGTAACTTTGGTCACGGGCGTGTACTTGGGCGGCTTCATTAATGCGGCGTGGGCTTGAGTGCGGCGCTGCAGCGAAAAGCGATCACGCGCAAAAAGTCATGAGCGTGACTCAGGGGTCACGGGCGTGACTGGGGTCAACTCCATTAATGTGGCATGGGCTTAAATTCAGCGCAGCAGGGAGCAGGGATCACGCGGGAAGACACGGGCGTGACTCTTTGGTCACGGGCGTGACTTGGGTCAACTCCTCGACAGCATCTCCACGTCTCGTCGGCAGCCAGCTGGGAAGATTCTAAGATAACACGCCCTTGGTCACGGGCGTGACCTTGGGTCACGGGCGTGACCTAGGGCGTGACTTGCTGTGGATTCGTCGAACTCAGCTTGACCTTCGTCGAACGCAGATCTTTAGGTTACACGCCCTTGGTCACGGGCGTGACTGAGGGCGTGTACTATGGAATTTGTCCAAAAACTTCAGAAAATCTGCAAAACAAAAGTAAAACTACATTTAGAATAGAAATTATAAAAGAAGTGATTTTAAACTAAAATATAAATAATTTTTACAATTTTAAATTAAAACTACACCTAATACTATAATTAAAATACGCATAAATACTACTCATCAAATACCCCCATACTTAAGCTTTTGCTATTCCAGAGCAAAAGTATGAGAAATATTTATAAGACATTTAACAAAATTTTTAATTAAGCTTAAAAATTTATTGAATCACAAGTAAGCTAAAAAGAAAATTTAAGGATTGACGAATTAAGTCCTAAATTATGAAATTAGAATAATAAGAGAAAAATATTTAGCCAAGAGTTCTCAAAAATATTAACTAGTTAACAAAATTGAGTAATAAGTAAACAAAATTAGATTTAAAATTTATAAAAACCATAACTTTGAAAAAGCTAAAGGAAAAAGTAACTTACTAAGTTTTGCTCTCTCCATAACATAATTTAAATCTAGATCAAAGAGATTGGGTTAGGAGGGGTTCATAAAATTTGGCATAAGAAGAGATCTTTGAATGAAGGTGGTGGATTTTCCTTTTCACCAAAGTGGTTTTTTTTTCTAATTTGTAAATGATAAACTTCTCTTCTAATAAAAACCCAAAATGTATATGTTTAGGAGTAATGAATTTTATCCTCTTACTCCATGTCATATAATCTTTTAAAAATTATTTTGGGTGCATATGTTTAGGGAATAATGAATTTTATCCTCTTATTCCCATGACATATGATCTTTTAAAATACTTTTTTTTATGCCATCAAAGGGGTAGGGTAGAGAAAAGATTTCTAGCTTAAAAATTAAATTGTTTTGAGAGCAAATTTTAGTAATTTAAACTTTCCTAAGATTCTAAAAGCTTGAGGTAGAAATAATTAAAATCTAAAGGTGTTTAAGAAAGATTACTAAAAATTTGTAACTATTTAAAATAAAAGAGAAGAAGTGCTAAAGAAATATCTCTAATCAAATTAAAATCATAAAATATTTCTTAACACTAAATCACTTAAACAAAAATTAGATTTAGCAAACCATGATAGAATAAATGATTAGCAAACAAAAAAAATATAAATGCTTATAAATAAACTCAAAATGATTTTGGAAATAACAAAAACCAAAGCAAGGGCTTATTATATTTTTGGGATTTTTCTAAGTTATTTCAAAAAAAAAATTGAAATTTTTGAAATTATCTTTTTTTGGATTTTTGATATTATCTAAATAATAAAAATGCTAAACATAAACTAAAAAAAAATAAAATTGTTTTTGTTAATTCTTAGACTTTCCGAGGTCTACCCGGTGAAGGGTTCGCAAGGTACTAGAGGTTGTGATGGGAATTCAAGCCCAAAGCGTCCTTTCCGAGAATTTAAATTTTTGATTATCTATTTTTTTTTTGAATATTTTTGGGTTTTCTATTTTTTTTTTTGAAAAAGCTAATTTTTCTTTTGTAAAAGGCAATAAAAAGGAAATAAACTATTTACAAAACGAAAATAAACTATGTACATAGTAAATATTTTTGGAATTTTGGGATTTTAAATTTTTTTTGAAAATTTTCTACGATTTTATAATTTAAGAGAAAGGGAAATATACCCCCATACTTAAAATTCAACATTGTCCCAATGTTGAAAGCTAAGTATGGAGAACAATAAAAAAGAAAATACAAGTGCATGATTTTGAAAGAAAAAGAACAAGGAGAGGAAAAAGAAGTACGTCCCTGATTTGGAGACGGACGACCACCACGATCACCTGCAGAATTACTTTTAAAACAATAAAACAAAACACAAAATAAAAAGAAATGAAACATAAAAGTTAAATATTATATTTTTTTGGCAAAAATCATAAATCAGTCCCTAAAGTCTTTTAACTTTATGAAATAGGTCCCTATAGTTATAAAAGTAAGAAAACAGTCCCCAACTTTATTAAAAACCTGAAATTGGTCCTACTTAACGGAATCTCCTAACGGAATGCAATTTAATTGGTATTAAATCGGTCCAAAAATTAATAAAAAAGCGTTGTTTTAAAAAAAAACATCATTCCAAAAAAAAACATCATTCTAATAAATCATTTTTTGACTGTTATAAATGAAGTGGCGCCAAATACTTTGCTCCATGATTAGATGCGTCTGTTGGCTTTGATTAATTTTTGCATTGATGCTTTATATCCTTGTTTAATAGAATTAGATGTCACGTTTGGTGTTCGTTAAGTTTGCATCACATAGATAGAATATCTAAAAACTGCTGCCGTCAAACTTAAATTTGAGTTTATAGATTTGGATGCTTTGATGAAATTTCATATGATTCATTATTTATATGTATAAAGTTTTAAGTATGAACGTATGATGGATGAAGTTTGTATATATCATTTGTTCCATTTTCAAAATGCATACATCAGAATTGGCCCATATAGGAAGCTTCGGGAGATCTCGGCATCGAGGAGGATCGTCGGAGAGGCAAAAGAGCCCTAGTTCCGGTGGGGTTTGGCGTCACCTGCTTGCTTGTCTCGGCGTCGAGGAAGATCGCCGGAGAAGGAAAGGAAGAGTAGCGCGTCGCCGGTGGGGTTTGGCGTCGCCGGTGGGGTTTGGCATCGCCTGCTTCGGGAGGGTTGCGATGTCGGGATTAGGTTTGGGCGGAAGCTGAGCGGACGGGAGAGTGTTTAGGAAGGAAAGATCCAAATAATTAAATGGCAGAATATTAAATAGAGGTTATTTTTAAAATAAAATTTAACAAAATTACTATCTTGGCCTTTATTATGAAACGGAAAAGTTAAATAGGACTAAAATCAGATTCTATAGAAACTTTAGGGACTAAAATCATGCAATATTAAGTTAGGGGACTGATTTCAAAATTTAGGAGAACTTAAGGGACTGATCTAGTAGTTTTGCCTATTTTTTTTTTGTTTTGATTAGTTTTATAATGTTTTTGTGTTTTCAAAAAAAAAATTTCAAAGGGATTTTTTTTTTTAATTGCTAAAAAAAAAGAGAAGAAAAGAAAGGATTTTTTTTTAGATAAACATAAAGGAAGAAGAAAAAAGATAAAAGTAATAGCGCTCTCTCTTTTCAAAATATCGATAATAATAACTCCTTGGCAACGGCGCCAAAAACTTGATAGTGAAAATTGAAGCTCTGCAAAAGCCTTTCTCGATGCGATAAGAATTCGACGGGCGCTTTCGAGGCGTCTCGCGAGTACTCGTACTTCGAGGAACTAACCATTATCCTACCTATCGAGATGATAAAAGTAATAGTCTTTCCTTTTTTTGGAATATCGACGAAAATAAACGCGGCGGCGGCGGCGCCAAATTCTAAAAATAAATAAATAAAAAAGAAAATGAGAAAGTTTTTGCAAGTTTTTGTTAATATAATCCAAACTACTCATTCGAAAAGGCAAGTGTACCTTATCGCGTATAGCATAGGATACTTTAAAGAAAATATTAAGGTCGTATTGAACCCGGGTCTATCGATTACTTCTACTTCGAAAAAGCTAACTATTATTTTATCGGTAATAAAATTTGATTAGAGAGCGTAATTAAAATTAACTAAAAAGAGAACATTGAAAAGAGGAAAACAAAACTTGAAATAGCTTGCTAGAAATTAAGGTTAAATTCAATTCAAAGCTTGCGAAAATCAAGAACAACTAAATATTTGATAAAGGAAGGAATAAGAAAAAGAGAAAAGGAGAGAAGAAGAGATTTTTGCATAAGTGAAAGGAAAATTAACATTTCATTACCATGAAAAAGAGAACATTACATAAATTGAAAACTAAATTACATTGCATGAAATTAAAGCTAAGCTACCTTGCATGGAAGAGAAAAACAAGACATTAAAAAGGAAATAAGAAAATTACATGAAATTAAATCTAAACCAAAAACATGAAGAAATAAGGAAAACTATACAAGAACAGCCCAAATGGGCAGGGGGGAGGGACAGGAATGCTGGAGGGCAGCCTCTGAATTTATAGGAAAAATTTCCAGGTTACACGCCCTCGGTCACGGGCGTGACCTAGGGCGTGTAATACTTGTTCTGCACAGCTGCGACATCGGCGTGGATCTTGCGTGACTGTGTCGCGAAAAAGAACATTACACGCCCGTGTAACTTTGGTCACGAGCATGTACTTGGGCGGCTTCATTAATGCGGCGTGGGCTTGAGTGCGGCGCTGCAGCGAAAAGCGATCACGCGCGAAAAGTCATGGGCGTGACTCAGGGGTCACGGGCGTGACTGGGGTCAACTCCATTAATGTGGCATGGGCTTAAATTCAGCGTAGCAGGGAGCAGGGATCACGCGGGAAGACACGGGCGTGACTCTTTGGTCACGGGCGTGACTTGGGTCAACTCCTCGACAGCATCTCCACATCTCGTCGGCAGCCAGCTGGGAAGATTCTAAGATAACACGCCCTTGGTCACGGGCGTGACCTTGGGTCACGGGCGTGACCTGGGGCGTGACTTGCTGTGGATTCGTCGAACTCAGCTCGACCTTCGTCGAACGCAGAACTTTAGGTTACACGCCCTTGGTCACGGGCATGAATGAGGGCGTGTACTATGGAATTTGTCCAAAAACTTCAGAAAATCTGCAAAACAAAAGTAAAACTATATTTAGAATAGAAATTATAAAAGAAGTGATTTTAAACTAAAATATAAATAATTTTTACAATTTTAAATTAAAACTACACCTAATACTATAATTAAAATATGCATAAATACTACTCATCACAACGCGACCAGGACGCTTTCATGTTCATTACGCGCACTCAGAACGCTTCTGAGCGCGCTCAGAACGCCTCCGCGCTCAGGCGCGCTCAGAACGCTTTTGAGCGCGCTCAGAATGCCTCCGCGCTCACGCGCGCTCAGAACGCCTCCGCGCTCACGCGCGCTCAGAACGCTTCTGAGCGCGCTAAGAACGCCTCCGCGCTCACGCGCACTCAGAACGCTTCTGAGCGCACTCAGAACGCCTCCGCGCTCACGAGCGCTCAGAACGCCTTCGCGCTCACGCGCGCTCAGAACGCTTCTGAGCGCGCTCAGAACACCTCCATGTTCGTTGCGCGCTCAGAACACTTCTGCGCTCGCGCGCGCTCAGAACGCTTCTGAACACGTTCAGAAGCGTTCTCACTTTTTCGACTCGCTCACTTTTTGTCTTTCTAGCGCGCTCATTTTTTGTCTTTCTAGCGCGCTCACTTTTTGTCTTTCCAGTTTCTCAGATTTTAGGAACAACCTGTCGCTTTTTTTCGCCTCCAATAAAACTGCCTGAACTGCCCGAACTGCCCAAGGGGCAAGGTGGTCATTTGCGAAAAATGGCGATCTGTGTGCCCCGAACTAGAAAATAAGATTCGTCCGCCAAGTATTTATGGAAACTGCAAACGGCGAAATTACCGGACTGCCCTCGGCCAAAGCTATAAAAGGAGCCCCAAGGCTTCATTTGAAAGGACCTTGCTTTCTGGACCCAGGAGAGCTCCTTGCAGACTTTTGCGGAATTCTCCTTCGGCGCTTGAAGATCTCCTTCGTGGACTTGAAGATTTCCTTCATCCCGAAAGGCGACGCAGCTTCTCACTTTTGTTCTCCAGGGCCTTCTCACTTTTGTTCCTCGGAGCCTTCTCACTTTTGTTCCCCGGAGCCTTCTCACTTTTGTTCCCCGGAGCCTTCTCACTTTTGTTCCCCGGAGCCTTCTCACTTTTGTTCTCTGATATTCTCAGAAGGGAAAAAGACTTAGTTTTCCGAGAGGTGGCCTGTCACCTTCGGAACTCTCTCTATTATTGTAACGAGCGGCGGCCTGTCGCGCTCGATCTCTAAGCACTTAATTGTAACCTCTCAAAAGATAGTGAAGTTTGGTCGGCACAGCTCCAGCCGCGTGGTTTTTTACCCTTTCCGGGTTTTCCACGTTAAAAAGTCTCTGTGTACTCAACGAATCTCAAATTGACTGTTTGCGCGCTTAGATCGCTCCCGAGCTAAGGTGGTTTAGTTGAACCGGTCTACCAAGAGCCCTAAGTGACCCGCAACAAATATTATTTCTTGGACTTCCCGAGGGCTACCCGGTGAAGGGTTCGCAAGGTCCTAGGAGCTGTGATGGGAGTTCAATCCCAAAGCGCCCTTTCCAAGAAATTTAATTTAAATTTTTAAATTTTTTTCTGTATTTTTTTTTTCAAAAATAAAAATACAAAGAAAGCTATGCTACACCCCCATACTTAAAATTAAACATTGTCCCCAATGTTTAAAACTAAGTATGAAGAATACTTGAAAAAAAAACTTTAAAAGAAAAATACTTAAAAAAAGATAAGCAAGGGGTGCCTCCCAAGAGCGCTTTGTTTTTCCTGTCTTTAAGCTAGACGGTTAGTGTTAGGAAAAAGGAAATTTAAAAGAGAGGTGGACAGGCAACTCCCTTAATTCGCGCTGAGGCGAATGTGCCGGCGTCAGTCGCCCGGCTACTCCTCCGTTGTAGTCTTGATTCTTTTGCTGTCGGTGAGCTTGAAATTGTGAATCCAAATTACCTAAACAAATCTTAGGTAATTTGGAAAGCTGGAGATGAGCGGCAAATGGATCTCTGAAGACGTTTGGTTGCAACGGCTCATCATCTACAAGGAAATTAGTATCAAAAGAATCAGAACTAAACGATTCAGATAATTTTTCGCAAGAAGGAGGCGCTTGCGAAAATATATGATTGAGCTCCGGTTGTTCCTTTTCTAAAATAAAATTTTCATTAGGAAAATCTAGTGCATTACCAAGCGGAATAAAATTTTCGGACACAAAATTTTCAT
The DNA here is from genome assembly GCA_033032865.1 of Dactylorhiza incarnata. NCBI lineage: Eukaryota > Viridiplantae > Streptophyta > Magnoliopsida > Asparagales > Orchidaceae > Dactylorhiza > Dactylorhiza incarnata. Next base: position 505,659 of record JAWHQI010000017.1, on the reverse strand, counting down.
CAATTTTTGGTTTGATAGAAGAAATTCGCGAATATTCATGACAAAGAAAATAAAATCTGGGTGGAGTAGGGGAAGAAACTTGTTCTTCTTCTACTTCATCCGGGGTGCCCATAACCTTAAGAAATTCTTGGTATAATAAGTTTTCTTCATCCTTGGTAAAAGAAGTTATGTGATTACATGAAACCACATGTTCCTCCATAGCTAAATTATCCAAAGATGGAGAAGAAACACTAGAAGAAATTAAATTCTCCTCTAAATTTTAGGGGGAAGTATCAAATTCAATCGGTGGAGATTCCCCAAAATTAGAGAAAGAAAATTGCGGCGCAAAAGAAGAAGAACAAAAATTCGGATCTGAAGATTTATCTTCATCGCCCCAAAAACTATCCGGGTGACCTTGCCACCAAGAATAGTCTACTTCGGAGGTAGAAGAACAATTATTAAACGCCGAAAAATATTCTCATTAAAATTAGAAAAATTATTTTCATCAAAGTTTGAAAATTATTTTCATGAAAAGCCGAGAAATTTTGATCGTAATTATTATCAAAGTTTGAAAAATTTTGATCGAAAGATGTATTATTTTCATGAAAAGAGGAAAAATTATGATCGTAATTATAATCAAAATTATTTGCATAATATTGAGGATAATTATTTTCATAAAAATTATTTTGAGAATATGAATGTAAATAACATTCCTCACTTTGATGAGGCGCACCACAATAATAACAACTAAATTGATGCCTTCGAGCGGCTTATAAGAGGTAAAGTTGGTTTCGAAGCTCGGCAACTTTAACGGCCAATTCAGATTCTTTCATAATAATAATAAAAAAGAAGGGGACAACCTTTACTCAAATGAATGGAATTTTATAAATATTTTTATTATATATATTTTTTGAAAAAGCGGGTTAAATTAGTCCCGGACTTCCCAAGGTCAACCCGGTGAAGGGCTCGCAAGGTACTAGAGGCCGTGATGGGAATTCAAGCCCAAAGCGTCCTTTCCGAGAATTTAGATTGAGCTTTTTAAGATTTTTTTTAATCTTTAGGAGGAGAGGGAGAAAGAAAAAGAACGATAAAATTAATAAACATTTCTTTTTTCAAAATATCAACCGTGTCCCCGGCAACGGCGCCAAAAACTTGATGCGCAAAACTATGCTTGCAAACGACAACGGCAAGTGTACCGTATCGAATATAGTATAGGTTGTAAGAAACCAAGGTTGTATTAGACTCGGGGCGGTTGAGTACTCTTACTTCAAGAAAGTCTCTATTATTTTATCAATTAAAACCTGAGGGTTGGTTTTGCAAAAAGAAAATAAAAATAAGATTAAATGATGAATAAATAGGCTAGCACTCGATCTTGAATCACCTTGGAAAATAAGTATAAGAAATAAAACTTCTAATTCTATTAAGAAATTGCTTGACCGTGGAAGTTCCCGATTTATGAACACACCTCTCTCGAGGATACGCTCAACTGAGTTTAGGTTGATCAATCGAACTCTCGTTCTAGAATCGAAACCCCTAAAACTCGCCTTATCGAAGTGAACCCCTCTATTGGATATGACTCCAATCCGGGAGATTTATGTCGTCCTCTCTCGAGGAGTGCATTCAAATCTCTTTATCCTTGAAATGATCGATTCGAACTCAAAACCTCTCGGTTATTAGACTATGAAAACAAAAATGAGATTTATATATCGATAATATAATCTCAATCAATTTAAATTCAGGGATAAATCTTATGCGATCTAAATAAGAGAAAAAGAAGTTCTAAATCAAATTATGAATTATATTTTCCTTGGATCACCCCGGCCGAGTACTAATAGAAATTTAGTTACTCATGGAGATGGAGGAATTAACGAAAATAAAAGAGTACATCATAAAAGAGAGAGTGGAAAAGAGAAAGAGAACTATTTTATTGAAATGCAAAAGAGATTACAACTAAGGAATTGAGAAATTACAAGCTTTGAATTGAAATAGCTAGAATCATAAGAAATAAAGGAGGAGCATAAGAACTACTAGAAACATGAAAATAATACAAGAAAATGAAATTCTAATCCTAAAAATTCATCTCCAAATTTCCTCCTCAAACATCTGGTGAATCTGGCTTTAAATAGGCAGAAATTTGGTGTTACACGCCCTTGGTCACGCCCATGACCAAGGGGCGTGTAGGGGGGCGTGATCGGTGCTGGCGGAGAGGGAGCGTTCTGGCTTCAATGCAGGCATTTCGGATGCGTCACGCCCTAGGTCACGCCCGTGACCTGGGGCATGTAATCTTTTAATGTGCTGCTGGCGGGAAATCTTTGGCGGGAAGGCGCGCGGGGCGAGTCACGCCCGTGACTGGATGTCACGCCCCATGGTCACGCCCGTGACCTAGGGCGTGTAACTTTAATTGACGTGGCAGGCATGCTGGCAGCTGGTGGCGGGGTTCACGGCCGTGACTTGGATGTCACGCCCTTGGTCACGCCCGTGACCTGGGGCGTGTACTTGACAATTTGAACATTCGTCGAACTCTCGCCTGTTCGTCGATCTCCTGAATTTTCGTCGAACGCAGCAGCCAGGGTCACGCCCTTGGTCACGCCCGTGACCTGGGGCGTGTACTTGGCGAATTCTTCACGGAACGACTCCGGGGTGACAAGCAGGTCTGGAACACATCTTTGGCTGTCACGCCCTTAGTCACGCCCGTGACCTTGGGCGTGTACTTGACAATTCTGCTCAAAATGCCCAGAAATCCTGAAAAACACCGAAAAGACTTAAGTCAGTTTATAAAATTAAAAGGGAACATATTAAATAAGAAAATACATATAAATTATATAAATTCATATTAAAACTACATTAAAATTATACTAAAAGATGAGTACAAAAAGTACTCATCAGATGAAGCGGGATGTAGCGGGATGTAGCTTTGTACGTAAGTCGATGCCAGACTTGTGCTTTGGTGAAGGCCGAGTGCCAAAGGTCGGGCAGGTTTTTGAAACCTCTTCCTATCCCCGAGTGGAAATTTGACGACATCTCCATGGATTTTGTGCATGGTTTGCCTCGATCGTGACAAGGTAACGATGCGATTTGGGTGGTTGTGGATCGCCTGACCAAGGTAGCCCACTTCATTCCAAATCGAAAGGACGATAGCGTGGAGAAGCTTGTAGAGCTTTATATTCGTAATATCATGCAGTTGCACGGGATTCCCAAGAGCATCGTTAGTGATCGCGATGGAGGTTCACGTCCAAGGACTGGAGGTTAGCGCAGAGAAGCTTGGGCACAAGGTTGAAGTTTAGTACCGCGTTTCATCCGCACAACGATGGTCAGACGGAGAGAACGAATCGTACGATGGAGGACATGTTGAGGATGTGTGCCCTCGATTTTGGTAAGAGTTGGGAAGACCACCTTTTTATGGTGGAGTTTTCCTGTAATAATAGTTTCCAGGCGAGTACCAAGATGGCGCCATACGAGGCTTTATATGGAAGGCGGTGTCGAACGTCGATGTCTTGGATAGAGGCGGGAGACACCCAGCTGTTAGGAAAAGAAGTGGTGGCAAACACTTGTGAGTTGGTATGAATGATCCAGGAGCGCATGAAGGTTACTCAGGATCGGCAGGCAAAGTATTTTAATGCGCGCCACAGAAATGTGGAGTTTGCGGTGGGCGACATGGTCTACTTGAAGATCAAGTTGTTCAAAGGCATTTCACGAATTTGGCGACTCAAGAAGTTGAGTCCGAGGTATTTGTGTCCGTTTGAGGTTATGGAGCGCATAGGCTAAGCGGCCTATCGGTTAGCATTGTCCGCAGAGCTAAGCGGATAACATGATGTATTTCATGTTTCGGTGCTGAGGAAAGCGTTGGTGGTGCCGGAAGATGTTGTTGAGTCTTCGACAGTTCCCGTAGCCGAAGATCTGAGGACGATAGTTCGTCCGGTTTGCGTGGAGGATTCTGAAGTCCGACGGTTGCGGAATAAAGAGGTCAAGCTGGTGAAAGTGCGTTGGGATAATTGCGGACGAGACAAGTTCTCTTGGGAACGCGAGCAAATGATGTAGGATGACTTTCCGGAACTGTTTGTTTCAGGTATGTGAGCTTTTTGTGCTTTCGTTAACATCTTAAATTTTGAGGACGGAATTCTTTTAAGGAGGGTGGATTTGTAACACCTGGTACCTGGGAGCTAGCGTCGGCGCTAGGTGCTAGCGTATGCGTTAGCTTTCCTGTCGATTAGACTTATGGTTTTGATGGATACGTCGAGGTGGATTCGTCGACATGGCTTCATCGAAGGGAGTTCGTCGGAAGGCTAGCGTTGGAGGTAGCACTAGCACCAGCGATAAATTTCGTCGAATTGTACAGTTCATCGGGAAATCGTGATGTTTTCGTCAAATGGGTTTTTGTCGAGTGGCTAGCGCAGGCGGTAGCGCTAGCGCCGACGCTAGCTTATGGAACTAGATCCGTAAGTAGCGATTTCTGGGCGTCCGATCTTCTTAGGATTTGATCCAATGGCTCAGATAAGTGCGTCCTAATGTCCTAAATAGGGCAGAGGAGTTTCTTTCCCTTTTCATTAAGTCTTTTGGTGCTTTTGGAGGCTAAGGAAAGGAGGGGGTATGGAGGAAGAAGAATGCTAGATCCGCCATTGTTGGAACACCGGATCTCTGTTCGTCGATCCGAGACCAGATCCGTGGAGAGGACTCGAAGGCGCTCATTTCTATCCGTGCCTTTCAACCGATCCATGGCGAGGAAGAGAACTCATAGGGTAACGACATCTCTCCTCCCAGTTTTAGGATGCGTGCATGGCATCTTTGCTTTTACCTTCTCTTTTCTGAAATTTATGTCACTGGATCTCTCAAATGAGAGAGATTTGGGTTGCCTTGGTTCAAGAAGAACCATCGGGTTGATTGAGTCCGTCCCAGGCATGATTTTGCATTAGAGATCCGCTCCGTTAGCGGATTAGGCATTGTGGGTGAAGCCGAAACCGTGACCAGTTGTCTGATTCGGTGATGTTGCTCAACGTGCATTTTAGGGATGTTGCTAGAAATCCGATGACGGCGAAAACGTCGTATGAGTTGTCCTTATGTTTCGTGTGAGAACGAACGTTGGTTTGGAAAGGGTAATTTTATGCGTAGTGAATGGCTTGTGAAGCCGCTTGTATGTAAGGGCGTGACTTTGTCTTTGTGGTCGGCTGGCTAGCCCGTGAATGCTTGGATTCATGTGGGGAGAGTGTCCCGACAAGACAAGTCCCCTTTTTACGCTAACTGACGAGAACAAGTATGTTGATGCGCCCGTTGGCAAGATAAGTCATGTAAGGGGTAGGGCTCAGTGGAGTTCTTGGCTTTTGGCTTAGTGATTATGGCGAGAACAAGTATGCTGATGCGCCCGTTGGCAAGATGAGCCATGTAATGGGTGAGGTCTCAGTGGAGTTCTTGGCCTTGGGCTTACATGCCCGTGGGGAAATGATAAGTACCCTTGGTTTGTTGTGAAATGATGTTGTGTGTTGTTATGTTAGAAGCATACACGTCATAGGGTGCCTTAGGTGAAACCCAGGTTTGCATACAAGTTGCATTGTTAGGCCCACTTACTTTTATTGCTCAACATAGAAATGTGGATGATGATTGTGATACTCATGCCTGTCGTTTTTATGTTACTATTGTTTATTACATTTGCATACAAAGTGCTGACTTGCAGGGTGATGTAGTGCCCCGGGGTCCGCTAGGACGGCCGAGAGGAGGGGTGTTGTTGTTGGTCAGCCAAAGCTGACCCTCGTTATACCACTCTTTGTGATTTAGATGCAGGGCAAGGATCGCAGGCTGGAACCAGTTCGCTGGCCAAGAAGGCCTAAGCTTCATGAAGTGCACTTTCTCTATTTTCCTGCTTGCTTATGCTGTCTTTATTTTGTTTCGGCTTGCATGCCGAGGTAGCATAGGAATGCTATTTATCTTTTGGATATTTTCCATGCCTTGGTTGATGACTTGAGTATGGGTTTTGTGAGGCCTTAAGGCTGTGGTACTCTTATGTAGTGGTGGACAACTTTTGTGGTTTATTTAATGTTTCGGCTGTGTTTGTTCTGAGTTTTGAGATTGGTAGATCTATATCACTTTTTAATACTAAAGCTGTGGCGATTATATGATGTGGGGTCCCGACCGGACCTATATTTTATAGTCATTGCATGGGATGTGTTACACTGGATCTCCGATACAAAGCCAGCCTTGAGGAGCTTGCTCCCCTCATCCCGGATGGGACCTTCTAGCTTGTCCGCGGTGGACCTATTCTTCTGACGGATGGGTCGGGTGTCGGGGTTGAGGTTGAGGTGGTGGTAGGACACATTCGCGTCGATCCCGGGCATCTCCGTTGCACTCCATGCGAAGACGTTCACGTTCTCCTGGACGCAAGTCAGGACCTTCTTTTGGTCCTCAGGGCTGAACTCCCCACTGATCTTTACTTTTTCTATCACTCCCGCCTGAGAAGTGACTTCCAGCTCCATGACCTCATCCACAGCCTCCAGTCGGGACTGCTCCCCTTGATCGTCCTCCTTCCTCTCGCCGCAAGAAGGCACTTCGGCCTCTCCTTCCTCCATCTCCTCTTCCCGGACTTCCATCAACTCCTCTGCCCTCCTGCCCGGGCCTCCTCTTCTCCTCCTCTTCTCTCCCTCTTCTTCTCCTGAACCTCCAACAACTCTTCCGCCCCTCCTGTCTGGGCCTCCTCTTCTCTCCCTCTTCTCCATCTCCCGGTCCATCCCTTCCGCCTCGGCTTGCCAGGTGGTGTTGACCGCGGTGACGTAGCACTGTCTTGCTACCTTGGGGTCACCCCTCACCCGGACCTGGATCCCTCCTACACTGAGCTTGAGGCATTGGTGGAAAGTGGAGGGGACGCACCGGAACGCGTTGATGAGGGGTAGCCCGAAGATGGCGTTGTAGCTGCTTGGCGCGTCTACAATGATGAACCGACAGTTACAGGATTGCCCCCTTAGGATGACGTGGAGCCCTACTCCTCCTTCCACCTCCTTTCTCTCCCCCGAGAAACCGAACAACGGGCCATCTGAGGCCAACACTCTTCTCGCCTCCACCTTCATCTCGTCAAACGCCTTCTTGAAGATGACATTGACCGAGCTCCCGTTATCGATGAGGATTCGGGAGATGGTGAAGTACGATGGCTGTCTGGATGACCAGCGCATCGCTGAACGGGTCCTCTTGACCCGACATGTCCTTCTGCGAGAAGGTGATCTTTTCCGCTAGGGGTGGGGCTTGAGACGTTGAACCCACGCTCCGACGATACATGACATTGAGGCTTGTCTTTCAGGTTGCCTTGATCCCCACACCCCCATGGATCACTCTGATCCCCCCTGGGTCCTCACATCGGCCTGGTCTTCGCACCTTTCTTCATCCTCCTCTCGAGGCAGGACCTCCTCAATCCTCACCAGCCGCTGCTCCCGCTGCACCGACACTCTGGCCCCCCTCATCTCCAGGAACTCCAAGCAGGTGGGCGTCGCGTGATCTTCCTCCTGGTGCAAGTCACAATATGGCAACGCCACCTCCCTTCTCTCGGCCTCCGCACCACGATTCCTTCTTCTCACTCCTGCTCCCGCTTCTGCTCCTGCTCCTCTTCCTCCTCTTCCTCCTCGCCTGATCGTCATAGCTTGCTGAGGCGGGGCAGGCAACGACCTCGGACCCTGCCTCCACCCGAGCTGATGACGTCTTCCTTGACCTCCATGGAAGTTGCCTCCTCCCTGCTGCCTCCACCCCAACTCCAGGGCCCTCAGCTCTTCCCTTCTCCGGACTTCCTGCTGCTTGACCTCCGGTTCACTGAGCTTTGCTAGCCTCTTCGTGAACTCCGGGTTAGCTGCCTCGCTCTCGATCTCCTCCGCCGCCCTTTCAATCAACTCCTCGAAGGACAAGGGGGCCTTCCGCTTCAGACTCATCTTGAAGAACCCCTCCCGCAGTCCCACTGTGAAGGCGAGCTGGAGGGTGAATCCTGGTACCTCCTGGATGAGGAGGACCTTCTCCTGGAAATGGTCCACATAGTGGGCCAACGACTCCTCAGGCCCCTGCCTGATCTTGAAGAGGGCCTCAAGGTCCTTCTTCCTCTTCTTCGAGGTCGAGAAGCGAAGGAAGAAGCTGCGGCACAGGTCCTCAAAAGCATAGATCGATCCCATCGGGAGCTGGTGAAACCAGTCCCTTGCCTTCTCCTTCAACGTGATTGCGAAGAGTCGGCAATTGAAGGCGTCCGACAGGGGCCTGAGGGAGACCATATCTTTGAACCACTGCAGGTGCGGGACGGGGTCATCCTTGCCGGTGTAGTACATCATATCCGGCTCCCTGAACCCCTCTGTGAGTGGTGCCGAGAGCACCAACTAGCAGAACGGGCTTCCTCCAGTCGCTGTTCTTGCTTGCTCGCCCCGCCCCATGAGCTCCCCGACTGGACCCACACTCGCCAAAACAGTGCTCGCCGGCACAACGCTCGTCGGAACAGCACTCACCGGAGCAATGCTCGCCGAACTCGGAAACAGCTCTCGCCCCGCGAGGTCTTGCCCTGGTGCCTCACCGGCAACTTCCTTGCCAGCTCTTTGCCCCGGGGCATTCTCGCCAACCCCCGAGGGCTGGACGCCCTGAGGTGCTGGAGTCGCAAACTCACTCTGCGTCGCGGCGAAGGCCAGATTAATGGTCTCGAGCACCTCCCTACGAAGCCGCTAGCATCTCCGCTGTCACTGGCGGGCCAGGTGGTGGCGAACTGCCGAAGTCACCCTCTCGCTCACCTCGTTCGACCATGTTACCTCCACGGAAATTTCTTGTACTTGCTTCTTTCCACGCTCACCGCACCAAAAATATTGGAACCAATATTTTGCCCAACGAGGAGTTCAGACCCCTGTGAAGGGGGACGCAAGTACTTACTGATCCCTCAGGGGAACCTAACCGAAGACTTAGAATGAAAGACATGACCCTTGGCAACAGTGTGGAGGTCACACCACACACCTGGAAGATCTTTTGAGCGCTTCCCCTCCCAAGCCAAGACTTTAGTCGGGCACCTTGGAGAGCTGAAGGAGCTAACCAAAGAGTTCCTGAGGAGAGGCAAAGGTATGGACATCTCTCTCAAGGTGCCCCAAAGGGTCTATTTATAGCCTTTCTGAACTGGTCTGCCAATAGCGGGATTCCGCCTTTTGGTCTTGTTATACACACCCCAAACTGGTCTGCTAACAGCCAAACTCCGCTGTTCTGGAGGGCTATTGGCAGCCCACCAAGGTTATCAGGGTAAATTCACATGTAGACCCCTGCTGAGTGAGTGACTCATGAAGACGCCACTCGCTAGCCTCCTTGCGAGCTGAACTCGCGAGACTTTCTCTCGCGAGTAGGAGCGAACCCCCACTCGCCTTGCCTGATTGACATTGCGAACCCTCCCTTGACTCCGCTCTGGCTAAATGCACCCCTGAGTTGTTCTCTACAACTCGCTGAACCGTCCCCGCTTGCTGCTCGCGAGCGAGATCTATGGTCCGCCTCGCCTTACCTTTGCAGGGTACTCACCGCGAATCGGCGAGCACTCCCATAATTGCGTGTGATTGATTTTTTCACGAGTCGGCGAACACTGAGTTGTACACTGGGGCTTGCTTAGACAGACACGGTTTGATATGTCGAACGAGCATCAAATTTCCGCTGACGGTTAGCAGCTTCGAACAATGTTTGCACCTCGCCTTAAATTCAGTGCCGATCCGCACTTTCTCAAAGTGCTCCCAGACTGGAACTGTGTGCTTATGCTCCATAATTTCATGCGCGGTCGATGCGGAGGGCGAAGTAGAGGAGGAAGATGGCATCTCCTCACTAATTTAGAGAATGAGAGAGAAAAAGAGAAAGACGAGAGTGGAGTAGAGAGAGAGATAGGAGAGAGAGAGAGAGGATAAGAGAGAGAAGAGAATCGGCCAAATGAGGGGGTGGGGGGGTAAATAATTTTTAAAAAAATTATTTGAAAAAAAAACAAAATAGCCTAGGTGTAGGCTGCCAAAAATTGGAAGCATACACCTAGGATGCTCTTTCCTAGCAGCGGCATCTGCCAAGAATATTAATTCCTGGCAACTGCTCCTGCCAGGAAAGAGCCGTTGAACGACACTCCGCCGGGCCAGGCAATGCCCGGCCTGGTCCCAGGCCGGGCCCAAAGCCCAGTCTTTGCCCGGGCGTAGCCCGGGCTGGGTATACAACTGAAATGGGGGCCTTGTTAAGCCCCCCAAGCCCGACCCGGGCCTGGATCGGGCCTACACGGGCCCGGGCTTTACGGGATTTCACCAGGGCGGCCCGTCAGGCCCGGTCTTAATGCCTACCTCTACCTACTAGTGTGCTCCCTATCTTTATAATCATCAACTGCTGAATACTTAATATCATTAAGAGTAGGTCAATTTTATCATTACATTAATTCTCAAATACCTTGTGTCTGTTCGTTTCATAGACATTGATATTGAAGTATTAGCTTTCAATCTAATATCAATAGACACGAGAAATGATATTGAGTTTAAATCCAATTCTTTTGTTCATTTGCATGATGATTTTATGTCATAGGAATTGATATTCATTACTTTTTACTGTTCGTTTGCAGAAAGACATTCTTTCATAGGAATTGACATTGATCAATGTTGAGCTTCTAAGCTTCTTCCAGCAAATTATCATAAGCAATAACACGTTTTTTTAGCCCGACACACGTTTTTTTAGCCCAGCGCGTGACTTTTTCGCCCGGGCGCGGTTTTTTTCGACCGGGCGTGTTGTTTTTGCCCGGGCGCGATTTTTTCGCCCGGGCGCGCTTTTTTTGCCCGAGCGCGATTATTTCGCCCGGGCGCGATTATTTCGCCCGGGCGTGATTATTTCGCCTGACGAGTTTTTTCGCCCAGGCGCATTTTTTCGCCCGGGCGCGTTTTTTTTTTCGCCCGGGAGCGTTTTTTTTTTTCGCCCGGGAGCATTTTTTTCTCCCGGGCGTGATTTTTTCGCCCGGGCGCGATTTTTCGCTCGGGCGTATTTTTTTCGTTCGGGCGTGTTTTTCGCCAAGACGCGTTCTTTTCGCCCGAACGAGGTTTTTTCGCCTGGACGCGGTTTTTTCGCCCACACGCATTTTTTTAGCCTGAGCGCGCTTTTTTTTCCGGAAAAATCGCATCCGGACAGAAAAAGTTTGTTCGGGCGAAAAATTGCGTTCGGGCGAGATTTCCGCGTCCTCGCAAAAAAATCACGTATGGAGCCAAGAAATTGCGTATGTGAGAAAAAATCACGTACGGGCAAAAAATGCGCATTCGGGCAAAAAAATTTGATATCCTTTTGGAAAGTCGGAGTTGGCGATCTCAATATCCGCCCCTGGAGATAAACATTGGATCGATAGGTTTTTAGGTTAGGGTGAACATCGTCGACTTTCCACCAGAAAACCAATTCCACTCTACAATTGTTGGTACGAACATCAGAAATGACTTTCATATTCTTAAAGTCAATACTCAAATATCAATGTCTGTGAAACAAACGAACCCTAAGTTTACTTACACTAAATCTGTATATGACGAATCCGTAGTTAATGTCAACGAAGAGAAAAGATCATTATCACATTTCTCGTCCAATTAAAATTCAAATACGCTGACAACAAACATCAGCAACCTAATATTTTATGCGTTTATATTTTAACATATCTTATTTATGTAATAGGGAACATTACCACAGTTTTATCTAACATTTGATCTGATGTTGTCATATTTAAAAGAGAGTTTATATTAGCAGTCTGGAACTGGCTATTCGCAGTCCACGCTATTTGTACTCCATAAATTTTATTTGTAATCCAAAATTATATTTGCACCTCACTCTCATCCTAAATAAGTGAAACACTCTAATCCCAAAGACTCAAACAATTTAAAAACCTAACAGAAAAACAAGTTAAATGACATGCATAGAGTAATTAACTCTAAACCAAGTTAAATGGCATGCAAACCTTCCTCTACCCAGAAAATTGACTACTTTTTTGAGATTTTCGATGGATATTTTCATTCTTTTTTTAATGTGAATCTAAGAGGGGAAAGACGACGCGACCGATAGAACTGCGGTTAGGGTTTAGACAACGAGAGAGAGATGAAGAGGAGGAGGTTATTCGATGGGGTGCGATTAGCGAGAATTGGACTGCGAATATAGTTACAATTTTTACAATTTTGGGGTGCGAATAGCAAGAATTGGACTGCTAATATAAACTCTCTTGAATCTATACTATATATACAAAAAAAAAACTTAGTGTAATGGTGCAGCCGAAGTATTCAATTCCAGCCGTTCGATCGGGCTACTGAAAAAACGCCCGTCCGATTTAATCGCCGCTTAAAAAGGCAATCTTTCTGAATACCCTAATACTCGCCCTCTCCACGCCGTCCTCTACAAGCGGCTCCCTCGCACCTGCTCCCCTTTTCTCCCATTCACGCGCTCGGACGAATCCCGATTCTCGACGGTCAAAAATTGCAGGACGCCGCTCCTCCACATTTGCGGGCACGCCGCTGTCTCCTCCCGTGCCCTTCCTCTACCTCCTCTGCCACTTTCCATGCAGCGCCCAAGGAGCATTCATCGGAAGCCCATATGACGCCATTCCGACCACCTATTTTTTGTCTGTCTCCACCAACTGCGGCTCCTATTCTCCAGGTGAGTTTCCGCCTCTAATCACTTCCTCTACACGGCTCCTCTCTCCTCCCATTTTGACCTCTTCACCGCTCTTCCTCCTCCCATTTTGACCTCTTCAGTGCTCTTCTCTACTCCTATTTTCAGCCTCTGTTCCTCTTCTCTCTTCCTCTTCACAGCTCTTTTCTCCTCCCATTTTGGCATAACTCCTCGATTGGCGTAATGGTGAGGCCGAAAAAGTTGATATGAGCCATCATCGTCCTCCTCCACGACGAAACTCTAGCTCCAGAACGACACTCATCGACATCAGCGTCCTCCCCCGTCTCCAAACGATGAAACCTGCGGCGAACGACACTCCTCGACTTTCATTGCCACCCATAGAGCATGTGAAAAATCTGCTTTGGATTGAACGTTGAATTGCTTTAGGATCCAGAAAATTTGATTAATTTATATAAATGAATGTGAGAAAGTTCTGTGGTTTATGCAGCTCTTTATACTGAGTTATTATTTCTGGCACGGTGGACTGTCTTTCCCCTTGATTGAGCACGTTTAATTGGTGCATTATTGATTGATTGATTTGCTTATTATGAATTGCAGGAGGTTGAATGGTCTTCATTATTCCAACATTGGTGATATGCACGTATGGCTATGAGGAGTGTACCCTTCTAGCATTAGAGACGGTATGTATAAACCTATGCACTTAAAGTGTTTGTTGTTATGTCCAAATGGAGTCACCATATTTTTCATTATTTGAATTATTTTTTAAAATTATTGAGCATATGCACGAGGGCTCCGTGGGTCGGGAGCAACATGTGTGTTGTCGCTCCGGGGTAATTTCAAGACCGAGGTACTGTCGCGCGGGGAACGGGGAGCCCCCACGCACTCTTGGATAGATTTTTTAATGTTATCGGTATATTTGTTGCTTCGTGTAGGATTAAAGCTTCCAAACAGTTGTTTCAAACATGAGCACAAATGATTATATAAGGAATACAGTGGCATGTATGTTTTTACCTATGCACAATATAATAGTTTGGGTGACATCATTAACTCTCAATATTATCTACGATCTTTTGGTGATTGCAGATTGTAGTCCACTAATTTTATGCTATTACATTGGTATTTTGGTCTCATACAGCTATTACAAAACATTAACGTTACACGAGAGCTCCACACCATCGTCATTTTAGGGCATCTCGCGCCTCCCTGCCTTCTCATCCACCACCACGCCGCACATCGCCATCCACATCCTCCCGCCTCTCCAGACGACGACAACTGCAATTTGGTAGACAGTGAGATTATAAATATAGTTGAAATGCTTCAAAAATGCAATTTGGTACATTGAGAGCGTCAAAATTGAAATTAGTTGGAGATTTCATCAAAATCAGGTTTGATTCTTTTTAAAAGAAATTCAATCCAGTCCTTCGGTTCACAAAAATGAATTAAATACATAGGTTTGCCTTGGCAATATTTTCTCTGTATACCTTTTGTTTTTCATAAAAAACACTTAAGTTATTACTGCTCTATCTATAACTCATAAACTAATTTGGGTATTCTCTTGGTAATTTTAGTGATACTTTAAAATTACTAAATCTGTCGTTTTTTTTCATTGGAATTAAGATGGCATGCAAGTTGTATTTATTGCATGCGACCATATGCAGCCTTCCTCATAAAAATCTCGCTTTTACTTGAGAAGAAATTAGGATTCATATTTAAATTATGTTTCCAACAAGTATACTTCTTCCCTGAAGCCAGTTGTCATCACAAATATACTTTTTACTCAACTTTATGGCTTATACATCTTCTTTATGTCTTCCAAATGTAACGAACTATTTGGCTTATATATCTCCTTTATGTCTTCCAAATGTAATGTCTTACAAACTTTATGTCTATTCGAGCCGTTCGATCAACATTCTCTGTCCCTTTTTTATTTGAAGTCATGTTGTTCAAATAACCATGCACACCTTAAATCAATTACCTACATGTTTTAAGGTATCAGTGCTCTTTCAGGTATTAGTGCTCTTTCAATATCGTTTGCGCAAAAACAATAGCAAACCTCTGCATACATACCTCTCAACTGAGCTTCAACCTCTGCAAACTTGCTACAAATGCATTCCACCCGTCGCAATAGACCAAGGCAACCGCTGACTCAACAACAACGGGATGCACGGAACGCGCGAAGACGTGAACTCTACGCTCTGCAGCGTTCTGCAAATCAGAACCACCCTCCTATACCTGCCTCTGCAAACATTGTTGGTGATCTGCCTACAGTACTCAACCACCGACAACAATCACATTTGCAATCACCACCAACTCGCGGTATGGATTACTCAAATTTGTATTTCAACCTCATACATGTACGCAACTGTTAATGATTAATACAACCAATTACGCATGCACAGAACAACGCGAACGAGAGCTAAATCGAGCCAGAGTTCGTCGTTCGAGGGAGCAAATGACCACCGAACAACGTGACGCACAAAATCAAAGGAGATGAGATCGTCGACGCACCCAAACGGCTGTCCCACACCAACCAGTCCAATCTACTACGCACACATAATGCAATAACTTCAATTCTCAGACAACTCAACAAAACCAAGGCCACCGTCCGACACATCACAACCACCTCCGTCCAATCCAAGGACATGCATGTTTTTGAACCATCACAATATGCAGAGAGTATTCAAAATTAACGGACCCAACATTACTTATCCAAATATACCTAAGGACATGCATGTTTTTGAACATTGGGCAATTATTTTTAGGACATTCGCATTAGTGCAATGCTTACTCATCTATACTTTCTCTCATATTTAAATATTTTGTTTACTCGATGCGTACTCATTGACGTGCAATCTTATTTAAGTTACACTTCCATTACAATACAACTATTTTATGTGTGCTTTGAGGTCTTAATCAATTAGTAGCTAAGAAATGTATGGTGGCCTCAGTGACAAATGCTTATATGACTATTCCATAGTATTGACCAGTTGGTGGCCAATCGAGCCAGACATTATTTTTTTAATATCATTTACAAATTTTGTCTGTTTTGAGACGAGTGACAGCGCACGGGGGGCCTCCCCCCGTGTCCGCGCTATACTACCTCGGGCACCACATTACTCATGCATGATGATGCTCCCCCGCTCGCAAACCTCTGTGAGCACGACGCCCTGACAACATTGCCCGGGGTTTGCGAGCGGGGGAGCACAGTCGCGCATGGGCAATGTCGTGGATGGTGGCACTGTCGCACGGGGCACGGGGGGCCCCCCGTGCACTTTCACTCGTATTTATATTATATAAATTATCTTTAGGCCCCGTTTAGTTCGGCAGATTCCCTCCAGTGTGTGCGGAGGGAATCTGCGTTCTTATAAAACGGAGCGTTTGTTTCGGCTTTTTGTTGCAAACGCCGTTTTATAAGAAACTGCGTTCTTATAAAACGGTTCTTTAGGCCAGGTCGTTCTTCCGGTTCAGAGGCGCGGCGCGATTTCTCCCTCTCGCGAACTCCCCGTGCCGAGCGCATCTGCCCCCTCATAAGCATTTGTTCTAATGCATGTCAGGACTGAGTAGGGACCCATTCGCCTAACGCTCAAGCTTTTAGCAAGCCTCGCACGGAGCCTCACAACGCAGATTCTCACCATCACCTGCTCGCCTTCATGAAGTACCTGCACTTGCCAATGAACATCCGCATGTGATTTACAAAATTTATTATCATTATGGTTCCTTCGTCGGACTGACTCGTGACACACATGCAAACGATGAATAGACAACACAACAAACTTATGCCAATGATGACAAAACGACGCGACAGACTCATGCAAATGATGACAAAACGACTCAACAGACGCATACAAATGATGTAAATGACACATGATCGACACAACATACTCACTATGGGGCAGGCTAATAACCACTTGAAAATCTACCAAAGGAGGTGGTCTATCAGGAGGCTCTCTCGGGGGAGTGTAGAAAAACTCATCTCGTGTGAGACGCGTGCTTAGGTGACCGTGCGAAACAGCTTCGCTCAGGTGCGAACTCATGAAGAGCAACATGTAGTGCAAGGGTCGTAACACATCAGGGGGCTCGCCAGGAGGTGTGTAAGAAAAGTCATCACGAATGCGACGTCCACCTGACGGAGAATCGTGTATATCGGCTAAAAGATATGGCTCACGAGTGTGGTGCGTGTCCCTGAAAAGAAAGAGCTCGTTTGGTGGGTCAGCAGGTGGTGCGTCCCAAAACTCATCACGAGTGAGATGTGTCAAAAAGTAGGTCCTCAAAATATGAGTAAGCTCAAGTGTGCTCATGGTAGGCCCTACATACATTTTACTCCACTCACGACTCATCCTCTGGGGTAAAGCCCGCGATGATAGGGGAAGAAGGGGAAGAGACGCCAATAGCTCGAAATTCGTAGACAAACGTCTCATTTGAATCTCATCTTCACCAGGAATTGGTGGATCGTCAGGAGGTTCAACTGGGGGTTCGTCATGGAACTCGTCACTAGGCTCAAGGTCCTCAAGATGAGTACCAACATAAGGGGTAGTGTCCCCCTGAATGGATGACATGCCCACTACGAGATCAATACTAGGCGCTGGGCTCTCAGTCGCGATGTGACTCAGGGCCATGATAATGGGAGAACGACATAGATCGGTGCTCAAAAATGGGTCTGTGGGTGCGGTATCAGGACGTAAGTCCAGGGTAAGGGTGCTAACCAACCCATGACATGCCAGAGGTGGTGGGGTGGGTGAAGGGCACGACATTATAGGCTCACGATGTCGCTCTGGCTCACTCTCAATCGGGGTCACGAGGGACGGGTCAGAAGCAAGAGATAGACTACTCACTGGGCTAAGCAACTCGCTGGGGTGAGAGTAGTCTGTATCAGGTATCCCTTCTGCCATGTCTGACGGAACAATGGTAGGCAGAGTGGTGTCCTCGGTGTGGGAGGAGCTCGTACTGCAGGGGTCAAAGTGAAGATCCAACCTACCAGCTCTTGCGGATCTCAAAGACTGTTCGTAATGAAGGGCAAGCTGATACGTCTGCTCGAGGGACTTCGAGCTACGATAAACCACCTCAGTACGAATGTCTGATCGAAGGCCAGACCGAAATCTGCAAGAGGTCATGGCTGGGTCCTCTCGGATATCGCTCCTCACAACTAACTCATCAAAGCGATCCTTGTACTCAGCGACAGACATGGATCCTTGCTGAAGGGAAAATAATTGGTCGAGCAAGCGACTCCGATATGACGAAGGCAGATACCTCTGACATAATGTACGCTTCATGTCCACCCAACTAGTGACGCGATGTAGACGGTCTCGCTCGCGTGTCCTCTCAATGCTAGCCCAATATGCTCTCGCCTGATCTAAAAGTCTAAGTTTCGCAAACTTGACGCGACGCTCACCGAATACTTCAAAATGGTCAAGATAATACTCCATGTCCACGAGCCAATAACTGAAAGACTCGGGACCCGATGAGCCGTCAAAAGGAGGGGCTACAATACGAAACTGACTCTCAAGATCTCTCTCAAAGCGACGATCCTCATAATAGTCATCTCTAAGGTAACCGAGTCGAGCCGAAGGATCAACACGATCCGCTCGCGTGCAAGGATATGAACGACGACAATCATTATACTGATCGTCTCTAATGTAGTGGTCTCGTGTCGGTGGGTCAACACGATCTCTAAAAGTGGTGTGCTGCGATCGAGAATAATCATCGTAGTAACGTGAAGATCTCCCTGACGGGGCCTTGTGAGAGCGGGTGCTAGTGGACTCAAGTCCTCCAAAGTGAGGGGAGGAATAATCGTGACACCTAGACATAATGAAAAAATCCTATAGACTCTACGACTGCGTATCGAAAAGTGCGCACAACCTCGCTTTGATACCAATTGACGCAGGACGAATCTATAGGCGGCGGATAATTCGCGACCTAACCCTACATGCTCTGCAAAGCCCGACGGATTAGTCACAAATTAGATAATAAATAATAACAACATTCCACGCAGATAATTCAAGACAAGACAGAAATATTTTATTAGGGCGAAAACAAGCTTAGGCTTTTCTCCGCATGGAGGGCCAAAGCAAGAGCGTGCGGCGAATAACTCCTTCCTGCAGTTAGAGATTAATCTAGGCACAAATAACTAGAATAAACTGAACTTCCAAACAAGCATAAGATTACCACAATGCAACAATGTTTTAACACCTTTAACCAATACAAAACATATCACAAATCTGAAATAAATCTAGGGCTGCAGCGATATAAATTAAATCTGAAGTTTGGAAGAGATTTTGGTGTTCCGACTGGTGGTGGACTGATTCGGGTAAGGGAGAGTCGAGTGGGAGATGATAGGTGGCTGGATCGGGGTTGTAAGATGTTGGATCTGGACTAAAATGTCCAGATCTGGGCAGAGCTGAAGTATTCACAGAGATCTGGACAGATCTAGGCGTTGGGACTGTTGGCGGGATGGGAAAGAGACGGAGGGGGTGATGTGGGTGACTGGTGGGCAGCAGGGAGATGGGCGGCTGAGGGCTGGTGGCTGGGAGAAGTGCTGCTGTGGACTGGCGGCAAGGAGGAGGGCTGCTTGGGGAAGGCGAATGTATGTAGGGAGAGGGAGGGGGAGGCTGGCGGGGGTGCTAGGAGGAGGAGGCGGTGGCTGGATTGGGCAGCAGCTGGACAGAGGAAAAGGGGGCTGTTTGGGAGGTGTTTTAGGGTGGCCGGCGGTGGTTCAGGGAGGGAAATAACTATATGTTATGAATAGTGTATTTCATTAATGAACCGTGAAATTTTTCCTGATTTCAAATGTATTAGGATAAAAGTATAAATTGATCCTTTGTGAAGAGTCCCTTCTTGTTTGTTGTCTAGCTGTGATATTTGGGTATTTTAAAGAGGAACTGTCAGGGGATTTATGTTTCATGAAATTAGATTTATTTTTCCTCTTGCTTCATGAGAAAAGCTGTGTTATCACATGCAATTAAAATTGGAGTTTCTCTGGTACACTAGGAAATTTCTAATTTAATCTGTCTTGTTTCATTTATATAGGCGTTCCGCAATTCTTGTGCCGCAACGCAGGCCCTCATTAGCAACCCTCGCGACCCCGCATCCTCTCACCGCCCACATCGCTGCCGGTGGTGATCTTGTATTTCCTCTATTTCTCCTTTCTCGGTTTCTTCTTCGTTTTTACCAGCCGTCTACTTCGTAGCCCTAGTCTGCGCAGCATCCATTCCAAGTTGTTGCTACTGCGGTTTGTTCTTCGTTTTTCCAGTCATTTTGGGTTTTGGATGTTTGGAGAGCACTCTTCCTTTTGTTTTGACGTTCAGATGAAGTATTGCTTGCGGCCAAGCACTGGACACAAAGCACATACATATTACACTACAATAACAACAACAACACTCAAGCCTTTATCCCACCATAGTGGGTCGGCTATATGGATCCTTTGTCGCCATTGCGCCCTATCTTTAATCATAGTCTCACTAATGCCTAAGTACATCATATCTTTCCTTATAGTTTCATTCCAAGTCTTTTTTGGTCTACCTCTCCCCCGCTTAACATGTCTAGTGACTAAACTCTCACAACGCTTAACATGTGCTTCTAATGGTCTCCTATGTATATGTCCGAACCATCTTAAACGAGCTTCTCGCATCTTCTCTACAATTGGCGCCACTCCTGTCTTATCCCTGATACATTCATTCCTAATTTTATCCAGTCTCGTGTGACCACACATCCACCTAAGCACGTTCATCTCCGCAACTCCCATTTTTTGCTCATGTACACCATTCACTGCCCAACACTCAGAACTGTAGAGCATTGCTGGCCTAATTGCAGTACGGTAAAACATGCCTTTAAGTTTTAATGGTACTTTACGATCACATAAGATCCCAGACGCGCCTTTCCGCTTCAACCAACCTGCTTGGATTCTATGTATCACATCTTTATCTACACCTCCATCTTTTTGAATTATCGATCCCAGATATTTAAAGCACTCACAGCGGGAAATATCTTGGTCACCCAATTTAATGACGGAATCATCCGACCTTCTTGCACTACTAAATTTAAGCTCTATGTACTCCGTCATTGTCCTGCTCAACCTAAAACCCTTTTTTCTAAAGTGTCTCGCCAAGATTCAAGTTTCGCGTTTACACCCTCGCGCGTCTCTTGAACCAAAACAATATCATCTGCAAATAATAAACACCAAGGTATTGCTTGTTGGATATGTCCGATGAGCTCATCTAAGATAAGGGTAAAGAGATAAGGGCTTAAAGCTGACCCTTGATGCAAGCCAACAACGATAGTGAATTCCTGTGTTAATCCTCCAGATGTCCTCACCCTGGTCACTAAATTTGTATACATATTTTTGATTACGTCAATGTATGATTACATTTACACCTTTCTTTTCTAAGAATCTGATGCGGAGCATAGGCGAAGACGAGCTTTGGGCCCATTCAGGGCTGATTTGGCGACTTACCATATATGGCGTGCCCGGATCGACGATCCGACTCCGTGGATGCGTTCAGATTCGTGTTGCGAGTCGATTTCATATATAGTTTTGTAATTTTCGGTTATTATTTCATGTAGTTATGACATCGGAACCGCCGGCCAATCATAGCCGTCGATTCCGGTTGCCCTAATGTTGTTTTGTTATATATAGAGGTCTTAGGGCTGCAGGAATTTTATTGCTGAATGTGTGGAGACTCTTCTTCCTTCATTCCGGTGATCTCCGCGGTGCCGACTCCGTGTAGCCCCTTGGTGACGACTCCTTGGGTAAGTTATCTTTTTTTCTTTGTTCTCCTCTCCCTCCATCCATCCAAGCCGCCAGCCCCCCTACCAACAGCAGCCGACTGCTGTCCAGCACTTCCTACAGCAGCCAACAACCCTGAACCATAGTAAAAATTTCACTGTTCATTAATGAAATACACTATTCATAACATATAGTTATTTCCCTCCCTGAACCACCGCCGGCCACCCTAAAACCCCTCCCAAACAGCCCCCTTTTCCTCTGTCCAGCTGCTGCCCAATCCAGCCACCGCCTCCTCCTCCTAGCACCCCCGCCAGCCTCCCCCTCCCTCTCCCTACATACATTCGCCTTCCCCAAGCAGCCCTCCTCCTTGTCGCCAGTCCACAGCAGCACTTCTCCCAGCCACCAGCCCTCAGCCGCCCACCTCCCTGCTGCCCACCAGTCACCCACATCACCACTCCGTCTCTTTCCCATCCCGCCAACAGTCCCAACGCCTAGATCTGTCCAGATCTCTGTGAATACTTCAGCTCTGCCCAGATCTGGACATTTTAGTCCAGATCATTACAACCCCGATCCAGCCACCTATCATCTCCCACTCGACTCTCCCTTACCCGAATCAGTCCACCACCAGTCGGAACACCAAAATCTCTTCCAAACTTCAGATTTAATTTATATCGCTGCAGCCCTAGATTTATTTCAGATTTGTGATATGTTTTGTATTGGTTAAAGGTGTTAAAACATTGTTGCATTGTGGTAATCTTATGCTATTTGGAAGTTCAGTTTATTCTAGTTATTTGTGCCTAGATTAATCTCTAACTGCAGGAAGGAGTTATTCGCCGCACGCTCTTGCTTTGGCCCTCCATGCGGAGAAAAGCCTAAGCTTGTTTTCGCCCTAATAAAATATTCTGTCTTGTCTTGAATTATCTGCGTGGAATGTTGTTATTATTTATTATCTAATTTGTGACTAATCCGTCGGGCTTTGCATAGCATGTAGGGTTAGGTCGCGAATTATCCGCCGCCTATAGATTCGTCCTGCGTCAATTGGTATCAAAGCGAGGTTGTGCGCACTTTTCGATACGCAGTCGTAGAGTCTATAGGATTTTTTTCATTATGTCTAGGTGTCACGATTATTCCTCCCCTCACTTTGGAGGACTTGAGTCCACTAGCACCCGCTCTCACAGGGCCCCGTCAGGGAGATCTTCACGTTACTACGATGATTATTCTCGATCGCAGCACACCACTTTTAGAGATCGTGTTGACCCACCGACACGAGACCACTACACTAGAGACGATCAGTATAATGATTGTCGTCGTTCATATCCTTGCACGCGAGCGGATCGTGTTGATCCTTCGGCTCGACTCGGTTACCTTAGAGATGACTATTATGAGGATCGTCGCTTTGAGAGAGATCTTGAGAGTCAGTTTCGTATTGTTGCCCCTCCTTTTGACGGCTCATCGGGTCCCGAGTCTTTCAGTTATTGGCTCGTGGACATGGAGTATTATCTTGACCATTTTGAAGTATTCGGTGAGCGTCGCGTCAAGTTTGCGAAACTTAGACTTTTAGATCAGGCGAGAGCATATTGGGCTAGCATTGAGAGGACACGCGAGCGAGACCGTCTACATCGCGTCACTAGTTGGGTGGACATGAAGCGTACATTATGTCAGAGGTATCTTCCTTCGTCATATCGGAGTCGCTTGCTCGACCAATTATTTTCCCTTCAGCAAGGATCCATGTCTGTCGCTGAGTACAAGGATCGCTTTGATGAGTTAGTTGTGAGGAGCGATATCCGAGAGGACCCAGCCATGACCTCTTGCAGATTTCGGTCTGGCCTTCGATCAGACATTCGTACTGAGGTGGTTTATCGTAGCTCGAAGTCCCTCGAGCAGACGTATCAGCTTGCCCTTCATTACGAACAATCTTTGAGATCCGCAAGAGCTGGTAGGTTGGATCTTCACTTTGACCCCTGCAGTACGAGCTCCTCCCACACCGAGGACACCACTCTGCCTACCATTGTTCCGTCAGACATGGCAGAAGGGATACCTGATACAGACTACTCTCACCCCAGCGAGTTGCTTAGCCCAGTGAGTAGTCTATCTCTTGCTTCTGACCCGTCCCTCGTGACCCCGATTGAGAGTGAGCCAGAGCGACCTCGTGAGCCTATAGTGTCGTGCCCTTCACCCACCCCACCACCTCTGGCATGTCATGGGTTGGTTAGCACCCTTACCCTGGACTTACGTCCTGATACCGCACCCACAGACCCATTTTTGAGCACCGATCTATGTCGTTCTCCCATTATCATGGCCCTGAGTCACATCGCGACTGAGAGCCCAGCGCCTAGTATTGATCTCGTAGTGGGCATGTCATCCATTCAGGGGGACACTACCCCTTATGTTGGTACTCATCTTGAGGACCTTGAGCCTAGTGACGAGTTCCATGACGAACCCCCAGTTGAACCTCCTGACGATCCACCAATTCCTGGTGAAGATGAGATTCAGATGAGACGTTTGTCTACGAATTTCGAGCTATTGGCGTCTCTTCCCCTTCTTCCCCTATCATCGCGGGCTTTACCCCAGAGGATGAGTCGTGAGTGGAGTAAAATGTATGTAGGGCCTACCATGAGCACACTTGAGCTTACTCATATTTTGAGGACCTACTTTTTGACACATCTCACTCGTGATGAGTTTTGGGACGCACCACCTGCTGACCCACCAGACGAGCTCTTTCTTTTCAGGGACACGCACCACACTCGTGAGCCATATCTTTTAGCCGATATACACGATTCTCCGTCAGGTGGACGTCGCATTCGTGATGACTTTTCTTACACACCTCCTGGCGAGCCCCCTGATGTGTTACGACCCCTGCACTACATGTTGCTCTTCATGAGTTCGCACCTGAGCGAAGCTGTTTCGCACGGTCACCTAAGCACGCGTCTCACACGAGATGAGTTTTTCTACACTCCCCCGAGAGAGCCTCCTGATAGACCACCTCCTTTGGTAGATTTTCAAGTGGTTATTAGCCTGTCCCATAGTGAGTATGTTGTGTCGATCATGTGTCATTTACATCATTTGTATGCGTCTGTTGAGTCGTTTTGTCATCATTTGCATGAGTCTGTCGCGTCGTTTTGTCATCATTGGCATAAGTTTGTTGTGTTGTCTATTCATCGTTTGCATGTGTGTCACGAGTCAGTCCGACGAAGGAACCATAATGATAATAAATTTTGTAAATCACATGCGGATGTTCATTGGCAAGTGCAGGTACTTCATGAAGGCGAGCAGGTGATGGTGAGAATCTGCGTTGTGAGGCTCCGTGCGAGGCTTGCTAAAAGCTTGAGCGTTAGGCGAATGGGTCCCTACTCAGTCCTGAGATGCATTAGAACAAATGCTTATGAGTTGGACATCCCCGCGAGCATGAGTACCCATACTGTGCTCAATGTCGAGGACCTGACGCCATACTTTGCACTTCACGAGTATTCAGGCCCACATCTTGGCGGCCCCCCCGAGCCTTTACCACTGTTTTTACCACCCACCACTCAGTCTACCCCCGAGCCCTTGCCACCACATTCATTGCCCCGTTCTCAGCCCACCTCTGACCCTTATTTGCCCGGGATGTTGTCCCCAACGGTTTCACCATTGGCACCTCAGATTCCACTGGATCCTTCTACTTGTGTGTTGAGAGATGTGCTTGATCGATTCGCCCCGGACTTCGACTTCAGTACGACCGTCTCCACTCGTCGGGGATGGACACTATTTAGTCCGGAGGAATTGATCGACGAGGGCATTTTCAGCGATGACACTTGGACGACCTCTGGCGGCCTCTTCGAGTTGTTACCCGGCATACGACGAGAGAATTCTGACCCCAATTCATCGGGAGATGAATTCTTTCAAGCCGGGGAGATTGATGCGGAGCATAGGCGAAGACGAGCTTTGGGCCCATTCAGGGCTGATTTGGCGACTTACCATATATGACGTGCCCGGATCGACGATCCGACTCCGTGGATGCGTTCAGATTCGTGTTGCGAGTCGATTTCATATATAGTTTTGTAATTTTCGGTTATTATTTCATGTAGTTATGACATCGGAACCGCCGGCCAATCATAGCCGTCGATTCCGGTTGCCCTAATGTTGTTTTCTTATATATAGAGGTCTTAGGGCTGCAGGAATTTTATTGTTGAATGTGTGGAGACTCTTCTTCCTTCATTCCGGTGATCTCCTCCGCGGTGCCGACTCTGTGGAGTCCCTTGGTGACGACTCCTTGGGTAAGTTATCTTTTTTTCTTTGTTCTCCTCTCCCTCCATCCATCCAAGCCGCCAGCCCCCCTACCAACAGCAGCCGACTGCTGTCCAGCACTTCCTACAGCAGCCAACAGCCCTGAACCATAGTAAAAATTTCACTGTTCATTAATGAAATACACTATTCATAACCTATAGTTATTTCCCTCCCTGAACCACCGCCGGCCACCCTAAAACCCCTCCCAAACAGCCCCCTTTTCCTCTGTCCAGCTGCTGCCCAATCCAGCCACCGCCTCCTCCTCCTAGCACCCCCGCCAGCCTCCCCCTCCCTCTCCCTACATACATTCGCCTTCCCCAAGCAGCCCTCCTACTTGCCCCCAGTCCACAGCAGCACTTCTCCCAGCCACCAGCCCTCAGCCGCCCACCTCCCTGCTGCCCACCAGTCACCCACATCACCCCCTCCGTCTCTTTCCCATCCCGCCAACAGTCCCAACGCCTAGATCTATCCAGATCTCTGTGAATACTTCAGCTCTGCCCAGATCTGGACATTTTAGTCCAGATCCAACATCTTACAACCCCGATCCAGCCACCTATCATCTCCCACTCGACTCTCCCTTACCCGAATCAGTCCACCACCACTCGGAACACCAAAATCTCTTCCAAACTTCAGATTTAATTTAAATCGCTGCAGCCCTAGATTTATTTCAGATTTGTAATATGTTTTGTATTGGTTAAAGGTGTTAAAACATTGTTGCATTGTGGTAATCTTATGCTTGTTTGGAAGTTCATTTTATTCTAGTTATTTGTGCCTAGATTAATCTCTAACTGCAGGAAGGAGTTATTCGCCGCACGCTCTTGCTTTGGCCCTCCATGCGGAGAAAAGCCTAAGCTTGTTTTCGCCCTAATAAAATATTCTGTCTTGTCTTGAATTATCTGCGTGGAATGTTGTTATTATTTATTATCTAATTTGTGACTAATCCGTCGGGCTTTGCATAGCATGTAGGGTTAGGTCGCGAATTATCCGCCGCCTATAGATTCGTCCTGCGTCAGAATCTCCACAAGACCTCTCTTGGAACCCTATTATAAGCCTTCTCCAGATCGAAAAACAACATATGCAAAACTTTTTGTCTTTCCCGATAATTGTCAATGAGTCTCCTCAAGAGATGTATAACTTCCATGGTTGACCTCCCTGACATGAATCCAAATTGATTCTCTGAGATGCTAGTCTCTCGTCTAACTCTTCTCTCTACTCGTTCCAATAGTTTCATAGTATCGTTAATTTAATTCCTCTGTAATTGACACAATTTTGTAAAATTCCTTTGTTCTTTTACAAAGGTACCAAAATACTTTCTCTCCATTGGTTTGACATCCTCTTTTTCTTCATTATCTTATTGAAGAAACTTGTAAGCCATAAAATTCCTTTCCTCCCGGAGCATTTCCATACTTCAATGGGTATATCGTGTGGCCCAACCGCCTTTCAATTTTTCATCTTCTTCAGAGCGTCATCAATTTCTGATGCTTGAATTTTACGATAAAAAATTACGTTTTTATACTCCTCCAATTTACTTAACTCTTCCAAGTTCAGTTCATTGTCTTTTCCTTCATTGTATAGTTGATAAAAATATCTTTTCCATCGCTTCTTAATAGCCACATCATCCGTCAAAACCGTATCTGATTCATCTTTTATGCATTTAACTTGACTTAAATCTCTTGTCTTCCTCTCTCTAGCTCGAGCAATTTTATATATATCACGCTCTTCATCTTTGATATCTACGTTTGTAAATTTCTTTATAAACTTGACTTCTTGCTTTACTTACTGCATTTTTAGCTTCTTTTTTGGTGACTTTTTATTTTGTCAAGTTTTCATCATTCCTACAAACACATAATGTTTTGTAGCTGACCCTCTTTGCCCTCACTTTGTCTTGTACTTTCTTTTTCCACCACCAAGATTCTTTTTGTGGGGGCGCACAACCTTTTAACTCTCCAAGTACGTTCTTTTCACTTATCCTTAAATGAGAAGACATAACTTCCCATGTGACACTAGGATCAACATAAAGATCACCAACTAGTTGTTCTAAAACCGCTGCCTTGAAAGCAACCTGTTTTTTCTTCTTCAAGTTCCACCATCGTATTGTTGGCAATATTTTTATCTTTTTCTTAAAGTTACTATATTTAATTTGCACATCCAACACCATTAGCCTATGTTGCGTTGTCAAATTTTCTCCTAGTATGACTTTGCAATCCTTACAAATTTTTTTATCCATTTTGCGATTCATAAAATAGTCAATTTGTGACTTATTTTGTCTGCTCTTGAACGTGATTAAGTGTTCTTCCCTCTTCTTGTAGGACGTATTTATCACAATTAGCTCATGTACTATGACAAAGTCTAGAATGATTCTTCCTTCTTCATTTCTTTCTCTATACCCAAATCCTCCATGAACATCTGTATAATCCGTATTTTTCTTTCCTATATGTCCATTTAAGTCTCCTCCAATGAAAATTTTCTCACTTTGTGAGATTTCTCTTACCAATTCTTCTAAGTCTTCCCAAAATTGTACTTTAATAGCTTCACTTAATTCTACTTGTGGCGCATAAGCACTAATTACATTAATAGTTTCATTTCCTATGATTAATTTAAGAGCTAAGATTTTATAACCTTTTCTGCTTACCCTAACAACTTCATCTCTCCAAGTAGTATCTACAATAATACCTATTCCATTACTTGTTTTTTTCCCTGTGTACCATAATTTAAAACCTGAATTATCTAGAAATTTAGCTTTCAACCCGCCCATTTAGTCTCTTGCAGACATACAATATTTATCCTTCTCCTAATCATTGTATCCACTACTTCCATCGCTTTTCTCTTTAACTTGCCTATATTCCAACTTCCAAACCTAAGTCGATGACAAATCCTACGATCTACTTTTCTAGGACGCCTAATATGTGGATACCTAATATGTGAGGGCTCTTGCATATTTAACACTACACCCAAGTCCTCTTGGAGGTGCAGCGGTCCTTGCCAAGAAGCCGCATTCGGATCATACGACGATGACTATTGTCTATTTAACACTACACCCAAGTCCTGAAGATGTAGCTGTCCTTGCCAAGACGCCGCATTCGGGCCATACGACGCGTTCCTTATGGGGAACAACCTAGCTTTAGCACAATTTCTCAAAAGATCCATATTCAAAAGGGTGACTAAATTTTACGCTGGTCGTCTACCTAACACAACCCTCACCATTTTTCATTCGGGCTTGGGAACGACATCGACTGGTTTACATACATATTACACTGAGAAGGAAAAATGAAAATATTGTTTTCATTTAAGTAGAGTTCCTCTTTCTTCTCCTCCATTCTCATTTTGTTCTTATTTTTTGGTTTCAGCCCAAGATCGCCGGTTGGAAGTAGTTGATTCCAGCCACCCTCTCCTAATTTTTTACTGTCTTCTTCATCTAAGGTATTACTTTTTCTGCAAAAAAATTATAATGAGATTCTTACAAATTTATAATGATGTTTCTTTTTGGGTGTTAATTTTCATTTTTACCTATTATACCTATCTATTGAGTGTGATTCATATATTGAGTATGCAGATTCATATTCGGTGACATATCATGCTCTAATTTTAAATGTGGTTGGCTTTATGAACACCCCATTCACTGATATTAATTGTATTTTCAATTAATGTTGATCAAATCCTACCTGCAACCGAACATCAGAATTGTTCAATTCCAATTCTTGTTCTCCAATTCCATCATGCAACCGAACAACAGAATTGGAATTCAGCCAAACCAGAATTCCTGCAGGTTTTGGAATTGGTGAATTCCAATTCCCGCGAACCGAACGGACCCTAAAAGTTTTGGGCGACATAACAAAACCCCAGGTCTAGTTAAGGATCCATCTTTCTTCCTCCTACTCTCCCGATTTTTCGCTCCTCATGCTAGGGTTTCTTCTTGCATCGACGCTAGGGGAGCTCACCGGTCTTGGTTATTGCAAATAACCCGATTTTGTTGCTCGCCGATCTTTTAGGACTCATAGATCTCGTTATAGACCGAACACATGTATTTATTTTTAGTTTCTGTATTCACTGAAGCGTTATTCCACAATTCACGAGACTTGTAGATCTCGCCGATTCCCCCTCTTCCAAATGTCTCTCTTGCTTCTCCATTCATTTTCAAGGTTATTGATCCCAGTTGAAAGCCTCTATTATTTTTTTTAAATTTGATATTGATTTGTTGATCAATTTCACGTGTGAGCATGACTCAATTATTTTTTTGTGCCGTTTCTGTAATCACCGAAGAGTTTCCGATTTATTTATGCAGTTCTCTGATTTAGTGCAGTTCCCGTGTTCATCAATGTTTTTGTGCAATTTCGCATGTTGAAGTCTTTAATTGCAACTTTATCTTTTCCCGCAGCCACAACTATCCCAATCAGAGCCTACGTTGATCAACTTTCCTCCGAATCCTACCTTTTTCTTCATCCAGTCTTGAGATGGTAAAGAAGAAGGAGAGGGCAGTTTGTGTGTCCGGCAAGCCAAAGCATTCATTGGATGTTAACCGCAAAAATGGTGCCGCAGACAAGGGAACTAGGTCAGCCGGCACAGTGCGTCGGCTCAAGATGTACAATGTCCGTCCCAAGCGGGACCGGAAGGGGAAGATCCTCAAGCACGACCTACAGTCAAAAGAGCTCCCAAACACACGCATCGAGCCCGACCGCCGTTGGTTTGGTAAGGTTTCTTAAATTTTTTTTGCCCATTATGGTTGCTGTTTAGGTCCCGAGCTGTTGTAGTGATGTAATAATGGTCCTTTACATTGATTTGTTTGCCCTTCTGTTAAACTAAAGCTAAGATTTCTTATCGTCCAAACATGAAATTTTCGATCCATTAAATATTGCATTCATGATGTGTTCATACTTGATGGAATCAGGAAAAAGTATTTAACTGTGGCCCTTCTATTAATATAAGTTTTGTATGGCTGATTGGACAACTGTGACATAATTTGTAACAATTGAGTTAAGTGTCATATTTTTCTATAATGCAACATTCATTTGTATAAGCACAACAACTTACAAGGATATGCTATATGTAAGTTAATCTATCTTTAAGTTTCACTCTCTAAGATCATACCTAAGTAAAGCTTGAAAATAGTTTTATGTCTGGAAAGAGGCAACAATGCATGTACTTAATTTTGTGATTCTATTTTAGTTGCCACGACATTGATACATATGCTTAATATTTGGGGTTTTCAGATCATTGTGATTTGTTCTTTTAGGCAACACTCGAGTTGTAAATCAGAAGGAACTTGAATTCTTTCGTGAGGAGCTTCAGAGTCGGCTATCAAGCAACTATAATGTTATATTGAAGGAGAGGAAGCTACCACTTTCCCTTCTCAATGATCGTCAAAAGGTTTATTTTTTTCTCATACTATTTCTTATAAATCAATACTAGAATGTTTTAATTTCATATATTTGCATGTGATTTCAGTACATGCACATTACATGTCCATGCGATTCTTTTGATCCTGTTATGGGTTTGAAATAACCTTTGTTCTATTCAAGATTTTGAAGAAAGCTATCTCTGGCCAGGTTGATCTTTTACTCACTTTGTATTGACAAGTGAGAATGAGTTAAACATTGGCGCCACAGACATGCTCTAGAAATCTCTTTTGACTCTCGAGTCAGAAATTATTGTAGATTAGGAGAATTAGTTGTAGAATAAAAGGCGCTTTTGAGCATGAGCATGATTTCTTAGAATATTTTATACAATTGGTTATACCATATGTTTATTGGACCCATAATCTACTAATTAGTTTGAATTAAGTTAGATGTAGAAATAGGAAAAATATTGTTCATTCTTACATTCTGGATTTCTATACTCACAGCAAGCGAAGTCTCACCTTCTAGAGACAGAACCTTTTGGGGATGCTTTTGGACCAAAAATGAAACGAAAACGTCCAAGGCTCTTAGCTGCTGACTATGAATCATTGGTTAAGAAGGCTGATGGATCTCAAGGTACATAATGGATGCGTGTTTTTAAATAAAAACAACCCATTTGATTGAGCATCAATCATTTGGTAACAGGTGTATTTCAATTTAAACTCAACAAGCTTTAAAATTCTAAATTTAGGAAATTATATTTTCAGCTGTTTGAGTACTTTATTTGAATTAGAAAATTATCTTGGGAATTTGTTCTGTTTCAATTTAGTAAATTGCCCTAGATATTCTGTTAAGTTTGTTATATGTACATGATATAATTTGTCCAGAATTGCATTTGATCTGCTATTGCATTGTTATATCTTTATCTTCCTTAGTATGCAACAAATTGAAGAGCCCATTTTGTTGAAACAGATTGGTATTGCTTCCTTGAGCTGCTATAAATTCAATTTATACATCTAGATCTATTATTCTTTATTTATCTTTCCATATATAGATGCCTTTGAGAAGAAAATTGCTGCCAGATCATCTGGAGGAGAGACTGAAGAGGATGGTTTCAGAGATTTAGCAAGACATTCAATGTTTGAAAAGGGTCAGAGCAGACGCATTTGGGGTGAACTCTACAAAGTCGTTGATTCTTCGGACATAGTTGTCCAAGTGAGTTTCCATTTCTATTTCTATTTCCTCTAATGCTCTTTGATCAATAATCCTTGCAGCGTTTAATTTCTCCACATTTATGGCTCTTGTGTAAATCTTGAGACAACTACTTCAAGTTTTCAGAATATTTCTGCTCGTGTGTGCTCCTTTTCTTTGATTGTTTTATTTATCCATTCAAATGATCTCTCTTTCTCTCTGTCTCTTTCTATATATATTGTTTAGAATACTATTTCATGACATGCACTTGATACCTATGACATTGGCGGGTTCTTACGCCTTAATAATTATAATTGATGTGTCTTTATTAGTATGTTTTAGCAAACCTCTAATGATTTTTTTTCTTTTTTCCAAATTTATATATTCATTGGTGAATATATTGAAAATCTTGTCGGTAGTATGAAATATGCCTCATTAGGTTTTTACATCTGGAAGTTGGCTTCTATTAAAAGGGTGAGAGAGATTAGCACTCAACATTTGCATAAGACGGCAATACTTTTGTTTCCTTTGCGCCTGACGCCTTTGCAACTTCTTAAGACTTGATAAATATGAGTTTTGTATTTTAGTTGGAACCTCTTTAATTTAGATGTTTTTTTGGTGTGCTTTAGATCTTTATCAAAGCTGTTTCATGGGTTTCTAAATTTGGTTTTTCAAAAACACCCTGTTATTTTTTTAATCTAAACTGTATGGGCCTGCTTTGTTGTCTAGTTATCTTGCCAGAAAACAGAGCAAATCATAATCAGTGAGGGTCTTGATAAGTATGATTTAGTCATTCCCTAATAAATATCATGTGGTTTGTACTGTTAAACAGGTACTGGATGCACGGGATCCACTTGGCACAAGATGCCATCATTTGGAGAAGCACCTAAAGGAGAACTGTAAATATAAACACATGTTTTTTTTGCTGAACAAGGTGATTTACAAGTTCGTATTCATGAGTTTACAAATTTTAATAAATTTCTCTCCTCAGAGCCTCTTTGTAGAGATGGAATGGGATTCTTTAGTTATCTTTTGTTAGTTATTTTTGTAGTGTGACTTGATTCCTGCATGGGCTACAAAAGGATGGCTGCGGGTACTGTCCAAGGAATATCCTACTTTGGCATTTCATGCAAGCATAAACAAATCTTTTGGCAAGGTATGAGATTTTGTTCATGGATTCCTTAATTCTTGATGTTGTGCTTATTGCCTTTTTGCTGTTTTACATCAGGGATCTCTTCTTTCAGTGTTGCGGCAATTTGCTCGCTTGAAAAGTGACAAGCAGGCCATTTCTGTTGGATTTGTTGGTTATCCTAATGTTGGGAAGTCATCTGTTATCAACACATTACGTACAAAGAATGTAAGCTTATGTTTTAGTACATTGTAGTACTTACATTGTCCAAGCACAGTTTACTGAATTGGTGCAGAGTTGCATGTTTTGTGATTTTTGTGATTCAGATGGCATTCATAAATTTGAATAACAACGCTTACATGAAATTACCATGTGTATAGAAACTTATAAAGAGATGCTGATATGATTTAAAGAGAATATGCTGACAACATGGATAATGACTTATTTAAGACATTGCAATAAATTGATCAAATTGTGAGGGATTATGTGGGATGGTTTATGTATTTGTTACTTGTTAAAAGTATACCTGAAATTAGTGAGGTAAAGCAGGTTAAATGCAAGGATTTCATAAAGTCAAAATTATTTCATTGTTGTATCAGATATTGGGGAGTAAATTCGTTTTAAAAAGCAATTAGCTCTATTATTCTCATACATGTCCTTTTACTCTTGCCCTTCATAGGGTTTGCTTGGTTATTCAATACTTTTTTCTTATTAAAGCCAAGATAACTTATGTTAGCATTCCATTTACATTTTATTGCAGTGTATTGATTCCTTTAAAGAGTATCCTTGTGATATGATGGAGTCCGTATGTTGATAGTTTTGGTATGTTCGCTTATTTTGTATGCCTCAGATGAAAAATGCATGCCTTATAATCCCGATCTCTGTCCACATCACCTGAGAAACATTATGCATGCATTGTTGGACTTTTTGGGTACTTATGAAATGCAGAACCTCGGTCTTTAGTTGTGTTTGAGGATTACGAAGAGCAGCTTAATTGGATGCTTCTTTTTTGCATTTTTTTTGCTTCAACTCAACGAGTAATATACTGTTAATCATCATCATCATCATTGTTTTTTTTAATTATTCCTAGAATTCATTTTCTTCATTACGGAGCTAATGCTCATCATATTAAATTTTCTAATACAGTTTTAATTTATATTGCTTATATTTTCATGTTTATTAATTTATCTGATTCATAATATTCATGTTTCTCCGATGTTAAAGGTTTGCAAAGTGGCTCCCATTCCAGGAGAGACAAAAGTGTGGCAATACATTACACTCACCAAGAGGATCTTTTTGATCGATTGTCCTGGAGTTGTATATCATAACAATGACTCCGAAACTGATATTGTTCTCAAGGGTGTGGTATGTGTCACCTTCTAAGCATTAATTTTATTTCGTTTCATTGGCAGCATTATTATGCTATTCTTGCATCAAATCTACCAACTTTTTGTTACCGACCTGCATGCGGAGGAGCCACCGTGGAAAGTGTATTCGAGGCGGACGCGGGACGCGGGAAGGCAAACCGGGGGACCGAGCATTGGGCATACCGAACCGGGCGGTTCGGACGCTACAGAGTAGATCGCGGACGGCGGTAGCGGGCGGTATCGCCGGGCGACACCCTTATCGCCAGGCGACATCTTTATTATTGTTTTAATGTTATTTCCGGTTGTTTGCATGTAACCCTACCTATAAAGGGGATCTTTTGTTTTAGTTCTGCATCTTTGGATCGATTGACTTAAGGAGAGGGCTGCTCCCTCTTGTTCTTCTACCTTCTCCTTCTTCTCCTCTCCTATCTCTCTCTCTTCCCTCTCCCCCTTCATCTCTAGTAGGTAACATTTGGTCCGACCTGCCGCTCCGCCCGCCTACACCAAGCCGCCAGAGTCCCTCATGGCACCGAACACTCGCTTGCACGCCAACGACCCCGACGACGCCAACGAGGTCACCGCACGCCTCGCGGCCCACAGCACCCAGCTCGATCTCCACGGCAGCCAGCTCGCGGATCTGAAGTCGACGATGGACTCGCTTGTCGCGACCCAGACCGCGCTCTTCGCGCGCCTCGACACGCTGCTTCCGGCGTCCAGCACGCCGCCCCCACCGCCCACGGCGACATCCCCGACGGATCTCCAGTCCGTCCTCGGAACGCCGCCCGCCCCGTTCGCGCCGGCTCTCCGCGCGACCGCGACTGTTCCGACAGCCCCTGCGTGGCTTCCTCCCGTCGCAGGCCGACCCCCTCTCGCACTGGACATCCCTTCCTTCTCCGGGACCGACCCTATGGGCTGGATAGCCCGTGCGGAACAGTACTTTGACCTCAACGGTACCCCCCCGGCGGATCGCGTCGGCACCGCCATAGTCGGCTTGGATGGTTCGGCCCTACATTGGGCGCGATGGCTACGACAGATTCAACCTCTCATTCCATGGCACGAGTTCAAGCACGAGATGATCAGTCGCTACGACTCCCGCTACACCGGCTCAGCTATTGAGCGGCTTTGCTCAGCCCGCCAATCGACAACCGTGGATGCGTATATCGACGAGTTTGTTGCCCTCGTCACGCAAGTTCCGGGCCTCCCGCCGGACCACTACCTTGGATTTTTTCTGCAGGGCCTTCTGCCCAACATCCGCTCCCGCATCAGGACCCACCACCCCCGCACGGTATCCGAAGCTTTGGAACTGGCTCGGGCGGTGGAGGCCGACATCGGACCACGCGCGGGTACGCCTACTTTCCGTCCACCGCCGCAGCGCGATAACGGCCCTCGGCTACCTCCACCGGGCGCCGGCCGCCCTCCCCGTCCTGACATTCCGCATCGCGTCTCCAACAACGACTACAACGACCTGCGCCGCCGCGGGCTATGTTTCCGTTGCCGCCAACCCTATTCACCGCAACATGTGTGCCCGGTCAAAGAGTTTCACGCGATCATTGGCGACGGCGACGGGGGATCCGAGGACTCGGCGCTATCGGGGATACTGCCGGACACACCTCCGCCGGTCCCGGAGGAGGCCCCCCTTAACGTTCTGGAGTTACCGTTCTACTCAGTGGGCGGTCTTACCGGCCCCCGCACCATGAAGCTTGCGGCTCTGATCAACAATAGGCCGGCGATCGTGATGATCGATAGTGGGGCCAGCCACAATTTTATGTCGGCCCAACTCGCCCGCGACATTCACTTACCCCATTCCCCCTCCCCGGAATTCTCCGTCTGCCTCGGCGATGGGCGGCGCCGTCCCACTTTGGGACAATGTTTGGATGTGACTCTCTCTCTCGGACCGGTCTCGGTCACGACGGACTTCTACCTGTTTGAACTGGGCGGCCTCGACGCCATTTTGGGCGTGGCGTGGCTACAAACTTTGGGGGAGGTTAAGGTGAACTGGGCCTCTATGACTATGTCCTTCCAGCACCAGGAGCAACCGTGCCGCTTAGTGGGCGACTCCACCCTGCTCCGCTCGCCGATCTCGTTCCGCGCGATGACACGCGTCACTGACGTCGATTTCTCGGCCTGGCTATGGCCTCTCGAGTCGACCTCGCCGGCCACGGCCCCATCCATTCCAGCCGACCTTCGAGAGGTGCTGCAGGACTTCTCTGATGTCTTTGCCGCAACACCGGGCCTTCCACCTACCCGGCCGACTGATCATGCGATTGTGCTCAACCCAGGCGCGGCGGCGGTCTCTGTGCGGCCCTACCGGTATGGACATGCTCAGAAGGACGAGATAGAGCGGCTCGTCCGGGAGATGTTGTTGGGAGGCCTCATCCGGCCCAGTGCTATCCCGTTCTCCAGTCCGGTTTTATTGGTTCGCAAGAAGGACGGGAGTTGGCGATTTTGCGTCGACTACCGCGAGCTCAACAAAGCGACGGTGCCCGACAAATACCCGATCCCAGTTATCCAGGAACTCCTGGATAAGCTCCATGGCGCGGCATTCTTCACTAAGTTGGATTTTTGCGCCGGATATCACCAAATCCGCGTCCGACCCGAAGATGTTCCAAAGACGGCTTTCCGGACGCATGATGGCCATTTCGAATTCTTGGTCATGCCTTTTGGGCTCACCAACGCCCCCGCCACCTTCCAAGCAACCATGAATAACATTTTTCGGCCGGTCCTCCGTAAGCAAGTTCTTGTTTTTTTCGATGACATTCTCGTGTTTAGTAACTCTTGGCAGGACCACCTCCGCCACGTGCGGGAAACTCTCACCACCCTTCGGCACCACCAACTCACCGTCAACCAGAAGAAATGCACCTTTGGCACTACCACGGTGAGCTACTTAGGGCATACGATTTCCGCCAACGGTGTCTCCATGGACGAGGAGAAAATTCAGGCGGTCCTTCGATGGGCGACTCCCACCTCCCTTCGCGACGTGCGGGCGTTTCTCGGGCTCACCGGATATTATCGGCGCTTCATCAAGGACTACGGCGGATTGGCCCGCCCTCTCACCCAGTTGTTGAAGGCCTCGGAGGAAGGTCCCTTTGTCTGGCCGCCGGCCGCCATGGCGGCGTTCGCCTCCCTCCAGGCGGCCTTGGTGCAAGGCCCGGTGCTCGCCATGCCGGATTTCCGGCAAACGTTCATTGTGGAGTGTGATGCTTCGGGCGCAGGCGTGGGGGCCGTATTGATGCAGGCCGGCCGACCCATAGCATATTACAGTCGGGCGTTCTCCTCGGCGGTCCGCAGCCGTTCGGCGTACGAAAATGAGCTCATGGCCCTCGTTTTAGCAGTACAGCATTGGCGACCCTACCTATTGGGCCGCACCTTCATCATCCGCACCGATCACCACAGTCTCCGCTACTTGCTCCAGCAGAAGATTGCCACACCAACACAACAGCTTTGGGTGGCCAAGCTCCTCAGTTATGATTTCACGATCGAGTTCCGTCCGGGCAAGACCAACAGGGCGGCCGATGCGCTCTCTCGCCACCCTCATGCCCCGGCATTGGCGGCCATCTCGACACCGGTTTGGGAAGACGCCGTCGCCCTTCAGCAAGAGGTGGATCACGACCCTCACTTGAGAGACATTCGGGCGGCCCTGCTTGTGGATCCGGGTGCCCGTCCGCCATATGCCCTCGTCGGGGGCCGGCTCTTCCATCGGAACCGTCTGGTGCTTTCAGCAACGTCCAGTCGCATCCCACAGCTGCTCGCCGAGTTCCACTCCACACCTTCAGGGGGCCACGCCGGCGCCTTTCGGACATATCGGCGGTTAGCCGCCTCGCTGTACTGGCCCCACATGCTCCGCCAGGTGAAGGCATACGTCGCAGCCTGTTTGCCGTGTTAGAAGGCGAAGTACGAGACGATGTTCCCGAGCGGCCTCCTGCAGCCACTGCCGATTCCTGAGCGCATTTGGGAGGACATTGCGATGGATTTTATCACCCGCCTTCCTCGTTCGAACGGGTTTGACTGCATTCTGGTGGTAGTCGACCGCCTGACGAAATATGCCCACTTCGTTCCCCTCCGACATCCGTACACCGCCGCAACCGTGGCGGATAGCTTCATCGCCGAGATCGTGCGGCTTCATGGGTTTCCCCGTTCCATAGTAAGCGACCGCGACCCACTCTTCCTCAGCAGTTTCTGGACTTCCCTGTTTCGCCTCCAAGGCACGCGCCTCCGGATGAGTACGGCCTACCACCCCCAGTCAGACGGGCAATCCGAGGTGCTGAATCGGTGCTTAGAAACATATTTGCGGTGCTTCATTGGCGAGCGACCCGGCACCTGGGCCAAGTGGTTATGTTGGGCGGAATACTACTATAATACGGCGTACCACCACTCCGCAAACACTTCACCATTCGAGACGGTCTACGGCCGCCCGCCCCCTTCCGTGCTCCGATATCTTCCGGGGGAATGTCCCGTCACCAGCCTGGCCGATCATCTACATGACAGGGACGTTATTCTGGATAGTTTGAAGCATCACTTACGACGAGCACAGGCCAAAATGATCTCATTTGCCAACCGTAAGCGTCGGGACCTGTCCTTCCAAGTGGGCGAGCGAGTCTTCATCAAACTTCATCCCTACCGCCAGCTCACGGTGGCTCGCCGCTCTTGTCCCAAGTTGGCACCTCGTTTCTATGGGCCTTTTGAAATCATCAGTCGAATTGGAGCTGTGGCATACCGGCTCCGCCTTCCGGACAGCAGCCGCATCCATCCAGTTTTTCATGTCTCGCAACTTCGGCGCGTCATTGGCAACCACCCCGTCACCGACCACATCCCCGCCGACATCGACCACTCCGAGGCCGAACCCCTCTACCCGGAGGCCATCCTAGATCGACGCCACCATACGCCGGGAGATCCCACTCCGGAAGAGATCCGGGTCGCCTGGCGCAA
Organism: Dactylorhiza incarnata; assembly: GCA_033032865.1. Lineage (NCBI taxonomy): Eukaryota > Viridiplantae > Streptophyta > Magnoliopsida > Asparagales > Orchidaceae > Dactylorhiza > Dactylorhiza incarnata. The sequence continues at coordinate 466,173 of JAWHQI010000017.1, read as the reverse complement.
CCGCCCCACCTCCGCCGCGTCGTGGTTGCTGCGGGACGATTTCCGGCGCCAGTTTCCGGACTATTGCCTTGAGGACAAGGCCAATTTTCCAGATGGCGGTATTGTTACCGACCTGCATGCGGAGGAGCCACCGTGGAAAGTGTATTCGAGGCGGACGCGGGACGCGGGAAGGCAAACCGGGGGACCGAGCATTGGGCATACCGAACCGGGCGGTTCGGACGCTACGGAGTAGATCGCGGACGGCGGTAGCGGGCGGTATCGCCGGGCGACACCCTTATCGCCAGGCGACATCTTTATTATTGTTTTAATGTTATTTCCGGTTGTTTGCATGTAACCCTACCTATAAAGGGGATCTTTTATTTTAGTTCTGCATCTTTGGATCGATTGACTTAAGGAGAGGGCTGCTCCCTCTTGTTCTTCTACCTTCTCCTTCTTCTCCTCTCCTATCTCTCTCTCTTCCCTCTCCCCCTTCATCTCTAGTAGGTAACACTTTTCCATTATTGATAATTCTACTCTTATCAGTAGTGTGCTTAATCCTTCTACTTTTGATAAAAGAGAAGAGACCATACGATTTGCATATCACCTCTTTTGCCACCTAACTATTGATTACGACCAAAGAAATCAACATTAAAAAGCATAGTAGTGTACAATTAATTATACGTCATCTCATTTTATTGAAGGGAGAGGCACAAGGTTGTCTTTATTCGCTCTCCTTCGGAATTACCACTGTAAGTCACAATGCCATTGTTAAGATGATTTGATATTTAACATTTCAGTAACACTTCCTAGTTACTTTCTAATACGGGCCTTTATTAACACATTAGGTTCAAACGTATTTAATATCCAATTGAAATATGCCATGTAAATATATAATGATAAGGTATTATAATTAGGGGTGTTCACGAACAGAATCAAATCGAATAGCTCTTCAATCGAATCCAAAATTGTCATAGAATGCAGAGATTCAGATTCGTTCGACTATTTGAAATCGGATTCGTCTCAAAATCTTGCATTCGAGTTTCGATTCGAATTCGATTTCGTGCTTGGACCCGAATTCGCTTCAAATGAAGGACCAAATTGACTTTGATCAGGCGACCATGATCATCTTTATATATAATATATATTGCTATTATTCACGAATCTTGCTAATAAAGATAATATTATTCGAATTCGGACTCGAATACCACTTGAATCCGAATTTGAATTCGAGTTCGAAAAAAATGAATTTTGATCGAATCTTCACGAATTGATTCCCGAATTATTCACAAACTATTTGGTTTGCGAACAACCCTAATTGTAGTCCATGAGGATTGAGAATACAGAGGCATAAAATAACCCCAAGCCGAGTGTATATCAAGAGTTTTTGTGTTTATGCGCGCACGTGCTCAACTTGGTCCATACCAATTCTGATCACTCAAAGAGTAAGCCAATTCAAAGAAACAAGGTTGAGTTCTAATCAGGCTAGTTGGAATCATGAACGTTAATTATTTAGCATATTTTGGTTTGTCTCTAATGAGTATTATGATTATTTTTATTGATGTTGCCATATCATTAAATTCATTATGTTGCTAAAGGAACATCAGAGACTCAAGGATTACCAAGCTCGGAGGTCAGTGTCTTCACGCTCCTTTGGAACATAGACGTGATTTCTATTGTAAGTTTTTTTCGAAATAAATAAATAATGTAATAACTCAACAAATTTTGATTGATTTAGAATTTTGTTATGGGCCTAGCCCGTAATGTCGTCGGGATCTCGTCGGAGGTGACAGTCGAGGCGGAGTTTAACATCCCACCTGTATAAGTAATATAACATGAGTCCGACCGGGGCCCCACAACATATTACATACACAAGCTAAATGTTATATGATGCACGTATGTAAAACTAACCAAATAGTGCAAGCTTCAATGATAAAATCAAACATGAATGTCTATAATTACTTAAAGGAATGTTCAACAAAGAGTCGGCCTTATGGCATTATAATATATCAAATAGAGTATCAAAATAAGCATGCAAGTACAATGATCTACTTCAGCTCGCAGGCCTGAAAAGCAAAAAGGAGTAAAGAGAGTGGCTATTTTTTGTGTTGTAGCTTTGGGATTTAGGTCTGCTAAACTGCGCTGCACGCTATAACCCTGAACCAAACACAAGTTAGAGGAAAATGGGGGTCAATTATGAGTTGACCATAAACCGCGTAACGTCCCTCTCTCCGGTCATCCTAGCAGACTCCGGGGCGGGTCACCGCAACCTGCAAGTATGTTGTAACATGCATTATGTAACAAATTGAAAGTACAACTAGGCTACACAGGGTGAAGTCTCAAGCACAATCAATTTTCTAGGCTGATCATATAAACAACGAGGAACCTAGGTATGTAAGTTATGATAGTTGGGTTCACCCGATGGTTCCCCACAATCGCTTAAACAACAACGTATGAAGCTAACAAAACTATAATGTAAACATCACATGGCTCGTGGGTACTTATGACCAAACAAGTTTATGTACTCATGGCACACACAAATTCTTCGGAAGGAAGGTTTAGGTTCATCTCACTCAACGAGGATTCAGTCAAGGGGCTATAGGTTCATCTCCCTCAATAATGTCTTCGATAGGGGGTATATTTTATCACTCTCATCGAGTAACTTGACATGAGGTTTAGATTTGTCTCCCATTTATTTAGGAGGATAAGTTTCTACTCCACTTAGATATGTCTTAGAAGGTTTAAGGTGTTTCCCTTATTTTATTTTAAACTCAAGCACAACACAAAAGAGAAGAGCAAACCGAGGCCCTAAACATCAATCAGTCAAGTGATCATAAATATCATTCCAAAGGTAGGAGATCTAAGTCGTCTCCATTACGAGAAGTGGCGTAGGTCTAGTTCTTTTCCGAACACATTCTCATTCTCAAGGTCGACGGGCAGCACTTTCGTCTTATCCACTCCACACCGTGATATATCCGATTTGCCGTTCTAACGGCATCTCAAGTACGTTATCATGAATTCGCTACACGACTACGCAACGCTCATAGACATCGAACTACGATCATTATAATCATTTTCAATGCCATGGAACTCATTGAAGACCAATTCATCGACCACAAGTGGTGCTACGCTATTCTCACATTTATCGGAAAATGATTATTACGATAGTAGGTTCTGCGACGTGGTAAACCTCTAAAGGTCAAATTGGAGGCCGTTAAACCTAGGGATTTCGATAAAAATACTACGTGTTTCCAAGTCCCCAATCCCCGCATAGAATACGATGCATTTCTCGGAGTAATTTTCCGGCACGCATACTAGGTAACCTCAATGCAACGTCTTACATAGTATCATCGATCCGTGCCTACGACCACGGGTAGTCTTCACGCTCAATGCCTAAATCCGCAACAGTTGCCGAATTTTCAATGCATTTCATGCCTGAGATGCAATCCCACGCTTCGGAATTCTAGCGAACCAAAGGAGGTCATGCCCTCTACTAATTAGCGGAGAAGACTTTCTATGCAAGCAAAGCAAATGTAATGGACACGCATTGTCCTAAAACCGAGGAGAAGGATCGTTGCCCTTGGTATTTGCTTCGGCGCCATTGAAACGTTGAATGATATGGATGGAGTTGTTCACAATGAACTCCTCTCTGCGAATCCGGCCTCGACTCGAAGTTCGGTGCTCCGGAGCACCTCCATTGGCGGATTCTCCTTCTTCCTTCTCCTTTCTCTCTTTCTCAAACATAGGTGAGAGAAAATCCAAATGTAAATGAGCCTAAAATCAACTCATTCCCAACCTAATAGCATCAGGAGAAAGTCCCAACCATTCAATTTCAAAACTCCACATCGATCGACTCGATTTCGTGTTTAAAATGAGTTTACGGCCCCGATCGCATTCGCATGATCGTGCAACTTTACATGTGCACGACCGTGCACATGTAAACACCGACCAAATTCAATGACCGGAAAGCGATCATGCGGTTTGGACACGCATGACTGTCCGTGACTAAATTCACACGAGCTATAATTTTGCATGATCGTGTGGTTTGACACGTGTACGACCGTGCACGTGATATTACCAGCCCAAACCAGTGTCCTGAAAGCGATCGTGCGGTTTGGACACGCACGACCGTGCGTGACAATTCACACGACCTATTTTCATATTGCTTCCGAAACACCACCAAACAACCCCCAGTTTTTGTGGGACTTCCTTAGGCCATTTAGGACCCTAATGTACTCATTTACAATGCGTTCTTGGAGAGTTAAACTGAGATTTTGGGGTGTTATACGGAGATACAAAGGAGTCGAGCTCAACCCACGGAGAATGCGAGGAGGAAGGGGGAGTCTTGCTCAACCATAACCCTAGAATGACGATGAAGAGAAAAGAACTAGCGAGAGAGAACTAAAGAGAGGAAAGGAACTTTTCATAATTTCATTCATAACTTCATACATTCCCCAAGGGGTCTATTTATAGAGTACAACGACATGGGCATTAAAACATTAGATGCGCACAACACTAAAACATTAAGTCTCTAATGACTCAACTCGATACAATTTGACTCCAATACTTACAGACTTGTAATAAAATATGCATAGTATAACCATTAGTAGATAACTGGCGACGTGGGAACCTAACATCCCACCCGTCCTTTAAATTGAGTTTGCCCTCAAGCTCGAACGGGACTTAGACGACCTGATCATCTGGCTCTCCAGAACAACTCGCGGTAGTACGTTGTTGTAGCGGAGGCCGCATCAAGTGGTAGACCATCATCGTGCCCACAAATGTCACGAAGGGCTGCAGGGATCTAGTGTGTCGGAGGCGCTTGTTGAGGGGAGATTGTCGGACATAAAATCTAGAGGCGGGGCAAGTGTCCCCGGTGGTCGGTTGAGGAAGATGAAGGATCATGCTGTATGTGAGCTGCGGTGATCGCCAATTGGGGAACGGTCGCTGAAAGAAATAGCTCTATAAGGACCGACAGAGGATGTAGCTGGAGCGGAGGCTGCGGGATGGAGACCGCGGGGACTGATAAGTGATGGGGCTTGTTGATGTAAACCGGATCAAAGAGATTTTAATTTTATTTAATAAATATGGGATCTTTTCAAACTATGCGGCTCTAGCAAGACCATCTCGAATAACAACCTTCGATGTTCGACCGAGGGGTCGTAAGACTCATGCAAGAGTCTAGCAATTGATCGTATTTATCACAACAAGTTAATTTTTCCCCAAGCGAATGTAATACAAAAAAAAGAAAACAACGGGATTTTCAAATTAACGACAAAAAAGATATTAATGAGGATTAAGGCAAGCAAGCTCTGAATTAAGTGATCATTAAATTTTAAGCATTTAATTAGGCCAAACAAAATAGGAGCAGGAAAGAATGAGAGGTATACTGCAGGTGTTAGCACAACAACGTTTTCGCCCCTTCGTTCCACTGTAGAGAGACTGTAGAGATGAACCCACGACAGTTGAGGTGGTTCTGGGTACTGAAGGACGAGTGTCGGGGAAGGTAGGCTTTGGGACTGTGAGGTTGAGGCTTGGTCCTGGATGGAGATGGTCGGGACTTGAGGCTGGGGCTCTGGCGTCCGATTGAAGGAGGTGGTAACCGAGATCGACGGCTCGAAGGAGATCGTCGGCTCAAACCGTCGCAAGGGCGCTCGTCCCCGTCGGAGAGGAGGCGAAAATAGTGGGAAAGAAGTGCAGACGAGGTCGCCGACGTCGTGGGTGGCATCGGCCGGCGGCTAGGAGTCCGTCAGAGTTGAACTAGGGCGAGGGAGGAACCTAGCGTTGGACTGGGCCTTCCCGAAATAGAGAAACAGGTTTTTCTGTTCGAAATCTTGTCCAGCTTGTTTTTTTGGAGCAGGAAAAGTCAACTTTTAATAGAGATTGTCTTTTTAGGTATTTTGCTGATACAAGCAACAACAACAACAACAACACTCAAGCCTTTATCCCACCATATTGGGGTCGGCTATATGGATCCTTTGTCGCCATTGTGCCCTATCTTTAATCATAGCCTCATTAATACATAAGTACATCATATCTTTCCTTATAGTTTCATTCCAAGTCCTTTTTGGTCTACCCCTCCCCTGTTTAATATGTCTAGTGACTAAACTCTCACAACGCCTAGCAGGTGCCTCTATTGGTCTCCTATGTACATGTCCGAACCATCTTAAACGAGCTTCTCATATTTTTTTAGGTATTTTGCTGATACAAGCTAGGAAATAAATTTTCTTTTAAATTAAGGAACCAAATATATGATTTTCAGAAGTCTTATTTCCATCTTAGTTTAATTCCAAAATTTGATTTTGAATCTAATGTTGCCTAAATTAAAATTTGCTTAATTTTAATTGATCATTTTGAGTGCCTGCCTTAATTCTCAGTTATCAAAGGCGCAAGGCGCACCGAGGCGCAAGGCGCACCGTGGCGCAAGGCGCACCGAGGCGCAAGGCGCACCGAGGCGCAAAGGGGTCCTAGAGCCTAGGCGCAAGGCGCAGGTGTGCGCCTGATGCATGTGAGGCGCAAAAATTGAAAAAAGTCATCCCTAAGATTAACAAAAACATCAAACAAACATATACTTACTTTCTAGGTAAAAGAAGGAGGTATTTGGTCATTTAGAATACACAAGACCAAATTATATGCATTTGCACGCACATTAGCACATATGTTCATGACTTCATATGCATGTTTAAGTCTAACCATGTTATATACTTATATTATAAGGAAATTAAAGTGAATTAACTCATTAAGTGCAACTCAACGCAAAAAAAGAATATTAAATTATGCATACCTCATATATAATATGTTTCATATATGCGTCTTGATAACACTGTCATTGCCTTAACAAAAGTACTAGCTAGATCCTGCAAAATAATTAGAAATGAATTTCTGGAGATTAGACCATAGTGAAATCAAACATCATCCAAAACCATAAGAAATCAAACATCATCCAAAACCATAATGAAATCAAAACCATAATGAAATAAAAAAAGTCATGAACATCATCCAAAACCAATAAGTTATCACAATCTAACATCATCCAAAACCATAATAAAATCAAAAAAGTCACTTTTAGCATCTCTAAGAGTGAAGTTGTCACTATCTACTCCTCTTTTGAATAAATTATGTCTTCATCTTCTTCACTATAATCTTCTTCTTCTTCATTGTACTCAGCCTCGTCTTCATCGACATCATCTGTAAGGTTTATTGGAGTAGGAGCCCTCCTCCTAGATGTGCTCCCCGTTCAACTATCCTTGCACTTGTTTGGATCGCATTCTTGCCTTTGGATAAGCGTGTCGGGTAGATGACCTCTTCTACTCCAGTAGCCCTAGCAACTGCACCCCAAGTCAATAAATCATCATCATAAACCAATTCTTCATCATGCTCAGCCTCATCGTCTTCCTCCGTTCTTCCCATCAACCATTCGTTGTTGTCGTCAATATCTTTCAACGAGATTGGATCAATACGATCACGTGAATCATATCGCCGACGCAACGCTCGATTGTATTTCACAAACACCAAATCATTTAGACGTTGTTGAGCTAGTCTATTTCTTTTCTTGCTATGAACCTGCCACATCAACAAATAAACAATAAAAAAATTAATCATATTGATCTCCAAAAATAAAATTTAAGGACTTACATGTTCAAAAAAACTTCAATTACGTTCACATCCTGATGAACTACAAGTAAGACTTAGAAACTTTATAACAAATTTTGTTAGATTAGGAGTATCGGCTCCATAAGATTGTCACCATTCAGTTGCCACATATAATGAATATCTACAAATTAATAATGCATTCTTAATAAATAAATATTTGTTTGAATAATGTGTAAATTATTTACCCGGGGACTTTGTTTTCCTATGCCGAATTGCAAATTGCATTCCAAATAGCCCTTCAGCCTTTCTCTATAGACTTAATTCATCCAAAATTTTATCTTGATCGCCATGACTTGGAGTGATCCTTTGCATTGTGTCGTACAAACCTCTCAAAACTTCTCCATCTAATGCAATTTCATGGTTTGAATAAAAGAATTCTGGATTTAAGAAATGATCCGCTGCGTGCAATGGTCTATGAAGCTGATTTTCTCATCTCCTATCCACAATTTCCAAGACATCCTTGTATTTTTCCTCTTTCTCATTAAAAGACTTAATGATAGTCTCTTTTGCTCTATCCATAGTTTCATAGATATAACCCATGACAGGTCTTTTCTCACCATCTACCAATCTTAGAACTTGAACTAAAGGTCCAAAAATCTTCAAAATATACACAGTAGTACTCCAGAAAGAGACCATTAGTATAATGTCATGTACCTGCTTACCTCCTGTTTCCTTTTCCCACTTACTTGATGTCCACCCAGGTGAGATGAACATCTCTCTAAGATTGGTCCTCTGCTTGTGAATGCGCTGAAGTGTCAGGAAAGAAGTGACAAACCTCGTCACCGCAGGTCTAACAAGCTCCACTTGACCTGTAAAGCTCCCAAGCATGTTGACAAGTCCAGGGTGAACATAAATATAACTATTGATGGTCATTGCCCTCTTTATTGTTTTACTAATAGTAGGCATCTTCCCAATATCCTCCAACATTAAGTCGATGCAATGAACAACACATGACGTCCAATATAAATGCGGTCGTTTTGATTCCAATAATTTTCCTATTTAACATCAATTAAACAAACAAAGTAAAAAAACAAATAAATACTATTGTTTAAAATTAAATAAATAATGACTATTAAATTTTTTATCTGCTAGTACATTGTTGCTTGCACTATCAGTAACAACTTGAATAACATTGACCTCTCCAACACGTTCCACCACTCTATCCAACAATTCAAACATCTTTTCTCCAGTCTTTGCGTAATCAGATGCATCAACAGATTCGAGAAAAAAGGTGAATTCACCAAAAAATTTATCAAAGTTCTTTGTTTTTTATTTGTCCATCCGTCGGTCATGATAGAACATCCATACAACCTCCACTCATTCTCATAACTCTTCATCATACTTTTCACTTCAGTTACTTCATTATTCAACAAGTTCACACGAACTTCATGATAACTGGGTGGTTTCATTCCAATCCCAAACTGTCCAATGGACTCAATCATCACTGGAAAACTAGGATAATTAATAGCATTAAATGAGATAGCTGCATCATACATCCATTGAGCTATGTTCTTGTAAGCCCTCCCTTTAATTTCCTTCTTGCACGCTTCGTTCATAGTACATTGTTTCATTTGTTTTTGTTGGCCCTTTTTTGTATCTTCTTGATGTTTGGTGCCAAAAAAACATCCATTGGTCCTTTGGTCCGAGGTTTTTTAGACACACCGCTTGGTCCGCTTCCACAAATCTTCATTCCATTGTCATCCATCTCTTCATCACTTCCAAAAGTATCTATGTCTGCAAAGTCAGGGAATGCTTGCTTTTCTACGTTGCTTGCACTCATTTTCTTTTCCATAAATTCTTGTATTTCGGTGCATACATGTGATGGGCATTTGAGACAAGCTTTAATATTCCTAAATCCCCCAACCATGTGTTGTTTAGCACGATAAATGCCACCCTTTGTGACCTCACAAAAATTGCAAATTAAATCATTTTTATTGACGGTGGAAATCTGACGAACATACTTCCACCCTGGATCAATCCGTGATTGTACACTGGATGAACCAGAACCACTCGCATGAGTCGCATCCATTTAAGCCTATTAAACCATATTTACTCATAAATAATAAGTGCACATAAATAAAATAAAAATAACATAAGAATTTGACATCCACATCAAAGAGGACTGTGAACCGGAAGCAAGAGGAGCCACCTGCAATACAGTGGAATGCATCATTATTATTCTTTAACAAGCAAAACAGTGGAATGCATCAAAATATAAAGATGACTGTTAATGTTGGAAGTGTTAACTGTAAAACAAGCAAAATATTTCACTGTAAAATATAAAGACAAGCCTAACTGGGAAGATGGACGATGCGTGAAGAGGAGGCCGACGAGCTATCGAGCCAAGAGGAGCGGTCGACGAGCTATCGAGGGAAGAATGGAAGAGGAAGAGTCAAGAGAGTCGTGGAAAAGATGGACGGTGGCGTGAAGAGGAGGCCGACGAGCTATCGAGCCAGGAGGAGCGGCCGACGAGCTATCAGGAAGAATGGAAGAATGGAAGAGAGGCGAGCTATCAGGAAGAATGAAATAAAGTGTTTGAAAGCCGATCTTAAAGATAAAATCCAGCCTAAACCTAACTAAACCGGCCGACCCAAGTGACTAAACCGACGGGAATTCCAGGCGCGCCTGGACGACACGCTAGGCAAGCGCCTAGGCGCGCCTGAAGCGCGCCTGAGGCAATTCGCCCGCCTTTGCCCTTCTGGGGTGCCGTTGGTTGCGCCCGGTGCGCCTTGATATGTATGCATTATATCTAATTTGACGGATCTTTTTATTCAGGGGCTTATTGGACGATCACCCCAATAAGCCGTCACAATGAGCGCGGACGATGTGCGCGAAATAAAACAAACAAGTATATGCGAGATACAAAATAACGTGCGCTAAATAAACATAATGAAATAATGTGATGTTGTGATGCAGATTGCATCAATTCTCCCGGGGTTGAAAGTCCTCGACCCCGTCGAGAGTGTAATGTAGCGTACGACAAGGAAGTCTATCCGTTGACCCGAACGATGCTCCGCAAGGCTATGCTGCCGAATAACTAAGACCTGAACAAATTCTTCTAAGAGATATCTAAAGATTAAGCAGAGCGTGTGGAACTCTGAACTGTGGTAGATAGTGGGACAATGGACGAAACCTTTGTTGCAGCTCATGACCAGTAAGCAACCTCCTTTCCTTGAAAGATGCAGAAAACCACTCTTCTTCGAAAAACGATAACTCCCGAGGATAAAATTCGCCATGGAGTTATCATTTGCTGAAAATGCTCATAAAGTGTTAGGCATAATTTCATGCATATTATTTAATTGGTCAAAAAATTTCAGAGCATCTAAGAGACGTGTGACACAAAATGATAAGGCAATGAGAGCTAATAACCAAGGCACGACAATCAAGTTCAACAAGTGGAAGTATTAAATCACGTTGCATCGTACGATCTTTAGGTAGGCACCTACATGTGTTCACTAGACCTAGATTGAATATCTCAATGTTATCATTTGATATAGTCTGGCGAGTGCCACAAGATTTAATTTTGACCCCAAATTTATCTTTTAAAATTTTCCAGAGAAATTTTTTAAAGCGTGTGTCCCTACGAGGAGTGAAAATCCTAGGGATCATTATTGTCCTCCCAATATGAATTTTCTTAAATAGATATATAATTTGATGATAAAGTTCGCGGTGTGCGTTTAGACACATTCTCAAGGGGTCTAATAAGAGTGGGATCACCAAATACAAAGTCAATAAAAGGTGATGACTCTAGCGTCAACGACGAGTGAACGTCAAGCATAATGTCTACGGTTCAGGGGTGTGCAGAAGTAGTGGACTAGGAGAGTCGAGAAATGTGGAGATCGAATCAATATCATCTAGGATGAGTGACACGTCGCTATCAAGTTTTTCTTCATGCAACAGGGGCTCATGAGGAAACTCAGCGGATAAAGGTTGTGATATAGTGGGGGCAAGTGAAGTCATAATTTCAGTCGAAATGATAGAATGAGGACAAAAGAGCTCTCCTTCCTGAAGTTGGGGTTTAGGAATAATCTCCTCGGCCGAAGGAAGTGATGTGATGGAGATAGGTGGGGCTAAAGTGCTCATGGGGGTGGTAACACTAGGGGACTCTTTGACCATGAAAGTGGGGGCAACGACGTGATTAGAGAGAGGTCTATCAGTTGACCTAAGTTTGAACTCTACTCTACGGGCCATACTAGAAACTTCATCCAAATTGCAATAATTGTGCAATTCTAGTTGGTCCTTAATGGAGTTGTTTAACCCGTGCAGGTAACGGGCTTAGTTATTAAAGGCACAAGGCGCACCAAGACGCAAAGGGGTCTTGGAGCCTAGGCTTAAGGCGCAGGCGTGTGCCTGACGAAGGCAATGCGCAACCATATTAGGTTTAAATAATCAACATCAAACATCACTTCATCTTCTTAATCAGATTTTTCATCTATTCTACTCATTAATAATTCATTAATATCATTTATATCTCTTAAAAAATAGAATAAATGTGATCACTTCTATCATAACTAAGTCTCAACGCTCGATTATGTTTCACAAACATTAAATTTCTTTATTTTGAAAAAAAATTACAATAGAAATTTCACCTAGACGTGTCTTTTTTGCTCCAAAAGCACAAAAAAGGCGCACGAAGGCACAAACCTCTGAGCCTAGTGAGCCTTGAGCCTTAGGCGCACCTGAGGCGCGCCTTTAACAACCCAAGTAACGGGATGCAGTCATCGCATCGCCCTCTTGAATATCTAACCTAGACCAAGGGACTTGAAATTCGTGGGTGTACTCATCTACCGATAAACCCCTATGTTGTAGATTATGAAATTTACGATATGAAGTTTGGAGGTAATCGGGGGCTACATAATGTTTGCGCAACTTCATTTTAAACTCAACCCAAGTAGTTACGGGAGGCAACCAAAACTTATCTCTCATGCGTTCTAGTTGTTTCCACCAGTCTAATGCAGGTCCCTTAAGTCTACGGGTCACATACTCGATTTGCTTACTCAAAGATATTTGACTCCAACTCATAAAAGATTTCATGCTATGGCACCAATCTAAGCATTCCCCAGGTTCTAGAAGCCCATAAAAATCGCTCGGGTGTGTGTACTCTAAACGCTTATGATTAATGTTATCTTTATGCCATGAGTGCACATGAGACTGAGTGTCGCTCCTTGAGTCGTGTAACTCAATTAGACTGTGTTTTATATTGGTGGTGAGAGATGCTACCATTTCTGATAAATTCTTTATTTGAGCATTTAAATCTCTCATATTACTTTCTAAACCCACACGATTTTCCATTTTTTTATTTACTTAAAATACTTGAACTTCTAAATAATACACTTTAATTTTAAGATATTTGATTTTTTTACTCAGAAAGAATACATGATAGATAATTTTTTGTAAAGATCTTAATTGAAATATATATATATATATATATATATTTTCAAAACATTTTTTTAAAACAAAAAGAGCAAATATTTTATTATTATTTTTAAAGAAGAATATAGATCCTCATGAAATTTCTAACTTTAGAACATGAAAATAACTTTTTTTTAATAATGAAAACTTCCCAGCGAAAGTTGTCATCTTTTAAAATACCAAGATAAATATATAAAATTTATGAGCCAAATTTTTTTATTATTAAAATACTTGATACTATTCATTGGAAAAGAGTTTTTATTTTTTTATTTGGTTAAGATTTCATAATTTAAATAAATAATCAACAAAATTTAAATAAGGATCGTCTGATTCACGATAGAAGTGAATCTCGGCGCTCTGATACCAAACTGATGTAAACCGGATCAAAGAGATTTTAATTTTATTTAATAAATATGGAATCTTTTCAAACTATGCGCCGCTAGCGAGGCCACCTTGAATAACAACCTTCGATGTTCGACCGAGGGGTCGTAAGACTCATGCAAGAGTCTAGCAATTGATCGTATTTATCACCACTAGTTAATTTATCCCCAAACGAATGTAATACAAAGAAAAGAAAACAACGGACTTTTCAAATTAACGACAAAAAAGATATTAATGAGGATTAAGGCAAGCAAGCTCTGAATTAGGCGATCATTAAATTTTAAGCATTTAATTAGGCCAAACAAAATAGGAGCAAGAAAGAGGGAGAGGTATACTGTAGGTGTAAGCACAATAACGTTTACGCCCCTTCGTTCCACTGTAGAGAGACTGTAGAGATGAACCCACGACAGCTGAGGTGGTTCTGGGTACTGAAGGACGAGTGTCGGGGAAGGTAGGCTTTGGGACTGTGAGGTTGAGGCTCGGTCCTGGCCGGAGATGGTCGGGACTGGAGGCTGGGGCTCTGGCGTCAGTTTGAAGGAGGTGGTAATCGAGATCGACGGCTGGAAGGAGATCGTCGGCTCAAACCGCCGCAAGGGCGCTCGGCCCCGTTGGAGAAGAGACATAAATAGTGGGGAAGGTGAGCAGACGAGGTCGCCGACGTCGTGGGTGGCGTCGGCCGGCGGCTAGGAGTCCGTCAGAGTTGAGCTAGGGCGAGGGAAGAACCTGGCGTTGGACTGGACCTTCCCGATACAGAGAAACAGGTTTCTCTGCTCGGAATCTTGTCCAACTTGTTTTTTTGGAGAGGGAGAAGTCAACTTTTAATTGAGATTATCTTTTTAGGTATTTTGATGATACAAGCTAGGAAATGAATTTCTTTTAAATTATGGAACCAAATTTATGATTTCCAAAAGTTTTATTTCCATCTTAGTTTAATTTCAAAATTAGATTTTGATTTTGAATCTATTGTTGTCTAAATTAAAATTTACTTAATTTTAATTGATCATTTTGTGTGCTTGCCTTAATTATCATTATATCTAATTTGACAGATCTTTTTATTCAGGGACTTATTGGACGATCACCCCAATAAGCCATCACAATGAGCGTGGGCGATGTGCGCGAAATAAAACAAACAAGTATATGCGAGGTACAAAATAACGTGCGCTAAATAAACACGTGCTAAAATAAAAATACGTGTGAATAACATAAAGAAATAATGCGATGTTGTGATGCAGATTGCATCATTTGTGAGTGTACCAATAGAAGGTGAAGGCGGGGCAACATGACATGCATAAATTGGTGGGGCTTCTTCGTGCTCTTGGATCGATGGCTTCTCCGGTGGGATCGGGCCCTCGAAGTAGAGTCTGTCAATGTTGATGGTGAGTCTTGAAAGCACAACTTGATGTGACTTTGATATTTTCAATAGTATTGAACGGAGGGCGACTTGTTCTGTGGCATTGATCTTTATGCTGAAATGATTACCTAGTCAATTACTCTATTAATCAAATAATTAATAATGATGTAATAATGATGAGTGGCTGCCTTTGGAAGGAAAAGAAAAAAACGCGTGTTGCTCGAGGGAGTCGACTGTTGGACTCGATGGATGAAGGCGTGCAATGTGCGACTCGAGGAATGTAGGGCGTGGTTGATAATAGAGACTCGTGGCTGACAATTACGCACAACAAGCGCACAGAGGATTCATCGAAGCAGGCCCCGGGCTCGACAGGGGAGGATGTGCGTCTCTGCAGAGAAGTGTTGTGTTCCTGCGGAGGTCCTTCTAGAGAAGGTGTGCGGTGGTCGGGTCGTGAGCTGGCGAGACATATGAACCCTTCGATCGACGGTCCAACGACCGTGTTTTAAGATGTGCTTGATCGACTAAAGCATGGGAACGTTGTGAGGCCCGCGTTTGTTCGCGCGATGATGGGTCGAGTGCGAAGGCTATCTTCATGAACCACAGGTAGCCACTGACTGCAAACAACGACTTAGAGCGGTTTGTTCTCACCGATAGCTTGTTCTCACTGATGGCTTGCTCTATTTTGCTGTAGAATCACTTGGATGGCTTGGATACATTAAATGGGGAAGCATGGCGCTGTTTTACCGTGGAACCATATGAAATGGAGTAAGGATAGCTCTGATACCAAATTGTTATGGGCCTAGCCCGTAACATCATTCAGATCTAGTTGGAGGTGGTGGTAGAGGCGGAGATAAAGGGAGCCGAGTTCAACCCATGGAGAATGTGAGGAGGAAGAAGGGGAGCGTTGCTCTACCCTAACTCTAGAATGGAGATGAAGAGGAAAGAACTAGAAAGAGAGGAAGAGAATTAGAGAGAGGAAGAGAACTTTTCATAATTTCATTTGTAACTTCATACATGACCCTATGGGTCTATTTATAGAGTATAACGACATGAGCACTAAAACATTAGATGCACATTAAAACATTAGATACGTACAACCCTAAAATATCTAATGACTCGACTCGATACAACTCGACTTATACAACACAACTCCAATACTTAAAAATTCATAATACAATGTGTAATATAATTTCTAATAGATAATTGATGTTGTGGGACCTTAACATCCAATCTGTCCTTCAAATCGAGCTTGCCTTCAAGCTCGAACGGGACTTGGATGGTCTGATCATTTGTCTCTTTGATTTTTCGCCAAAACAGATCCCGGAAGCGCGTTGCTGTGAGGTTGCATCGAGCGGTAGACCGTCATCGTGCTCACATACGTCACGAATGGCTGCAAAAATCTAATGGGAGACTAGTTGGACTCTTGAACCTCAATTATTTATATATTTGGTGATAACATATTTTGGTTTGTCTTTAATGATTATTCTTATTGATGATGCCATATCATTAAATCTTTATGTTGTTGAAGACACACCTAAGACTCAAGGCTCACCAAACTCAGAGGTCCGCTTCTTCGCGTCCCTTTGGAACATGGCAAGATTTCTATTGTAAGTTTTTTCCAAAAGAAAGAAATAATGTAATAATTCAACAACTTTTGAATGATTTAGAATTTTTGAAACATAATCGAGCATTAAGGCCTCAATATGATGTCATTGACCTCAATATGATGTTAATGACCACATTGATCCCATATTTTACGAGATATAAATGATGATAATAATGAATGGTCGATGAATAATTATGTCAACGCAATGTAAAATAAATTGCATAAATCGATGAATAATTTCAAAGTTCAAACTAATATTATATTGAAATTTAAATGCATTATAGAAAATTGAAGATAAAAAAACAAGTCAGGGCATCAAAAAGACCAAAAAAGATGGGAAAAATATTTTATTCAGATTAAAAAAAATAAATACAGCTTCTTGCAAAAATGCATGGTAAGGTCCTACATTTAACCCTTGTGGTGGGACTGATGGGGAATCGGAACCATTCATTTTATGCGGATCGATGATTGTAGCAGTTTTTGTTCTTGTCATTTTTTTTCGAGTTGTAATTTTATGTATTTTTGAGTCGGGACGTTCGGCCAATCATAGCCGTCCGTTGCCCCCTAGGAATCTATAAATAGAGGGTGAGGGCTCTCATTTTAGGCATTGAAGAATGGAGTATTGAAGCCCATTTTTTGGTCATCTCGGTGCCGAAGCCGAACCCTGGGTGCGAAGCTCGGGTCATCTCCTCCCTCCCATCTCCCATTGGTCGGCCCTCCCCTTTGCCATACCTCCTTGGCCGGCCACTCCACCACCCCTCCTCCTCCACCATCAAGCAACAACCATCCTCCTCCAGCAGCCATCTCCTTCCCCCCATTCAACAGCCCACCATAGCTTCACCTCCCATCCTCAGCAGCCATCTCTTTCCATTTCCCCCTTGCCGTGGAACCACCATCTCCTTCATTTCCCCTCCAAAAACAGCCCCAATACCCCACAAACACATCTCCGGCGATCACCGGAGTTCGTCACCGGCCACCTACGGTGGTTCCCCTTTACCTCCCACACTTATTCCCATCATTTGACATTTTCCGGCGATCACCGGAAAACGTCTCCGGCGACCACCACTACCACCGACAATCACCTCCGGCCACCTCCAGCCATTAGCCACCTCCACCACCACTCATAACCACCATAACTACATTCTAACTTCTCACTACCCTTCCATCCCCACTTTCCTAAATTCACTCTCAGCCTTTCCTCCTCCCATAACTGAACCCCCCCTCAATATCCCCTCTCATTTTCACGTGGAGTTCTGCTGGCTGGATCCCCAATTGCTGCCCCCAACTGCAGCCAGCCTTTCCCAACTAAATCCAGCCCATCTCCCTACCTCTTCCCGTCTCGTGGAGCCACCGCCAAGTTATCCCCAATCTACCATCACCCAACAGCCCATAACTCCCCCGGAACTGCTGCCCAGCCACCCTACAGCAACCCACAACTCCTACCGAGCCTCCTCCCCTCCCATACAGCCACCCCCAACCTCCAGGCTGCTGTCCAGACTTCCAGAACAGCAAATCTCAGTTGCTTATTGCTGAAAACTACCTCCCAGCACCTTCCTAATTGCTGTCCCTATTTCTGGACAGCTCCAGTCAGCTCCAGTCAGCTCCTGAATGCTGAAATCTGCCTTGGATAGCCCTCTTGAAGCGCCTCCAGCCCTCCTCTCTTTATAGTAGTGGTAATCAAGGTTTGTGTGTTGATTTCTTTACCGTTGGATCTCGTGACCTGTTCTCTACTTGTAGGGATAGTGGTTTGTAAGTTTTGCTTCGGTCGTTTCGTCTTTGTAATTTCCTATTTAAATAGTATTTGATTTTCTGGCACTCTTGCACTTATACGACTTCACATGTTTTCATATTTGAGAGCTTTAACTCTTTGTGGCCAATCAAATTAATGTTGCTTTATAAATATTCATTGTTGCAAGTAAACCGTCGGATCTCATGTGTGGTTGCATATAGGAGTTCACACAATTATTTCACCATCACATAGGGCCGTCCTGCGTCAGGGACCCTTCCCCAGACCCTCGCTGCGCGGGAATGCTTTGTGCACCGGGCTGCCCTTTTAAAAAAATAAAATAAAACAGCCAATGTTCTGATAGTGGATATGGAGGTGACCCAAAATAATACACATGCTCGTGAATGTTTGAGAAAGCTAGACTGCCAAATAACAAAGTAGTTTCTGCCACAACTTCCTACAATAATTTCCTTGTAACTGTTTTACAATCTGATTTTATTGACAGATGCCCCCACACTTTCTCTTAACACAATGTCCACCAGGCCATACACATTGGAGTTTCCTTCCTTAAGGAATCTCTAAATTAATAACATATTATTCATTAATTTGACTAATTGCTTCAAGCTTTTTTCTTTTTTGACAAGTAAATTTGTGATTATTGTTAGAACTCGGTAAATAACATCTATGTTCGAAAATAATAAGCACCCCCTCTTATATAGTGAGGGGAGAGTACAAGGCTAAAGGCACACCAAGCAAATTAAATCTAACATAAATTCTAACACTCCCCCTCAAGTTGGGCATGTTATATTTTTCATGCCCAACTTGTCAATCAAGCCATAGTGAAGATTTGCCCCAAGACTCTTTGTAAGAATATCTGCAAGTTGGCCCTCTGAGGGAACAAAGGGAATACATATGATCTTCTTCTCAATGTGTTCCTTAATGAAATGTCTGTCCACCTCAATGTGTTTTGTGCGATCATGCTGAACAGGATTGTTGGCAATGCTAATGGCAGCCTTGTTGTCGCAGTACAACCGAATAGGAGCAGTATCACTTAACCCCAGATCACTCATGAGGGAGCGCAGCCAGAGTCCTTCACAAATGCCATGTGCCATGGCACGAAATTCAGCTTCAGCACTTGACCTGGAGACGACTTGTTGCTTCTTGCTTCTCCAAGTGACAAGATTCCCACCGATAAACGAACAATACCCAGACGTGGATCGTCTATCTTCAACACTTCCTGCCCAGTCAGCATCAGTATAAACTTCGATCTTCAGGTCAGAATTGGAGGTGAAAAGGATTCCTCTTCCAGGTGAAGTTTTCAAGTATCTCAAGATCCGATGGACAACATCAAGATGTCTGGCCCTCGGAGAGTGCATGTATTTACTCACAACTCCAACGGCATAAGCAATGTCAGGTCGAGTATGAGACAAGTAGATCAATCTCCCTACAAGTCTTTGATAACCTTTAACATCTTCTATAGGATCACCATCATTTCTTCCAAAATTGTGGTTAACCTCCATGGGAGTGTCAGCAGGTCTACACCCACTCAGACCCGTTTGTTTTAAGAGATCAAGAATGTACTTCCGTTGAGAGATGAAAATGCCGTTCTTAGATCTGGCAACTTCAATACCCAGAAAATACTTCAGTTTGCCAAGATCTTTCACCTCAAATTCTTGTGCCAGGTGTTTCTTTAAGGCTTTTACTTCATCAATGTCATCCCCTGTAATAATGATGTCATCAACATAGACTATTAAAATTGTTACCATGTTGGCCCTCTTTTTGATAAACAGAGTATGATCAGCATGACTTTGTTTGTACCCCAGGGAGACCATAGCGCTATGGAACCTTCCAAACCACGCCCTTGGGGATTGCTTCAGGCCGTAGAGAGCCTTCTTCAATTTGCAAACTTTTCCATCTGAACCCTGAGAGATAAAACCGGGTGGAAGGGACATATACACTTCTTCTTCCAAATTGCCATGAAGGAAGGCATTTTTAACATCCAATTGGATGAGATCCCAACCCTTGCATGCAGCACATGACAACAGGAAGGAGGAAGAGAGATGGAATGTGGACAAAGCACGTGCTCCCAAATACGCAAGGAGGAAGAGAGGATGTCGGAGAAACTCCTAAGGTGGTGAGAGGAGTTTGGTTACCAAGGACAGGAGAGGGTAAACGATTAATGAGATAAGCAGCGGTAAGGACAGCATCCCCCCAATAGAACTTGGGGAGATGCATAGTAAGCAAGAGGCACCTGGTAACATCCAGCAAGTGACGGTTCTTTCGCTCGGCTACCCCATTTTGTGACGGGGAATGAGCACAGGAAGTTTGATGAATAATGCCATGAGTGGTAAGGTAGTGGTCAAAGGGAGAGTTGATATACTCTCTACCATTGTCACTGCGTAAAATTTTTATGGATGCAGAAAACTGAGTAGATACCATCTTATGGAATCGTTGAAAAATAGAAAAAGCTTCACCCTTATGTTTCATGAGATAAACCCATGTCGTTCGAGAAAAACAATCAATAAAGGAAATAAACCAGTGACATCCAGAAATAGAGCCAATAGAGCAAGGCCCCCACACATCAGTATGAACAATATGAAAATGAATAGTACTAGGTAAAGAAACATGATTAACAGGGAGACGATGATGTTTTGCAACGTCACATACATCACACACAAAATTTTTAAAACAACTAGAGGGAAAAGTAGATAAAAGACGCTGCATAGTGGAAACAGAAGGATGGCCAAGACGACGATGCCAGGTGAGCAGCTGGGATGACTGGGTGGCATGAAGAGCGTGCGGAGAGGTGGACCCGGCGGAGGGGTCAAACACATACAGGCCGTCCTGCAAGCTACTAGATCCAATCGCCTTCCCCGTCTTCAGATCCTGAAAAACACAATAAGTAGGAAAAAAGGTGACTGAGCATTGAAGAGAAGTAGTCAACTGACTAACAGAAAGTAAACTGCGGGTGAAATTTGGAACATGGAGGACAGAAGATAAAGTGAGAGATGAACAAGGTATGGACCCTTTCCCAGCAATGGAGGAAAAAGATCCATCAGCAATACTCACTTTATCTCGACCAGAGAGAGGGGAATAAGACACAAAACCTGAAGCCGATCCAGTCATATGATCAGTAGCTCCGGAGTCAATAATCCAATGGGGAGAGGGGCTAGTAGTAGCAGAGTGAGCACCTGGGATACCTGAATGGGCAAGGGCAGATGAGGAAGAAGCAGCAGTAACCGGCTCAGTAAGAAGGCCCTGCATCAAGCGGCGAAGAGTCTGCATCTCATCAGCAGAAAAGGAGGACATAGTTGCAGGAGGAGGTCCAATAAGACCCGGAGAGCTGCTCTCAGGAATCTCAGTCAGATGGGCAGAATGATGTGAACGTCCAGAAGTGCGCCGACGACCTCGCCCCCCACAGGAAGAAGACCCCCCCCCCCCCCCCCCCCCCCCGAGAAGAAAATCCAGGAGGGAAGCCGTGCAGACTGTAACAGGTATCCCGGGTATGACGGGGCTTGCCACAATAATCGCACATGAGATGATCCTTATCCGTGGCACGAGGCTTGAAGTCCCGAGAGGCCCTGCTACCAGTGGTGGGAGGATGAGCAACCAAAGCTGAAGCCTCAGGAGTGGTGGTCATGTTCCAGGACTGTCTACGATCGAACTCCTGCTGAATAATGCTAAAGACCTCAGGCAAGGAGGGAATGGGAACACGGCCCAAAACCTGCACAGTAATTTGATCAAAATTGCGGTGTAGCCCCTGGAGAAATTCGAACACCCTATTGCGATCCTCACGAGCCCTTAATAGTAGGGCATCAGCATCACAGACCATTGCAAGAGACTCAAAATGGTCATATTCCTGGTAGAGTTGGGTAAACTCCAAATAGTAGGCAGAAGGAGGACGATCTCCCTGACGAAGATGAAACAACTGTCGGCGAAGATGGTAGATTTGTGCCGCATTCCCTCTGCGGGAGTAAGTAGATTCAGCCCGTTTCCAGATGTCAGCAGCAGTGTCGAGGAAGAGGTAATTCCGGGCAATGGATTCCTGCATGGAATTGATGAGCCAAGACATGACCAGCGAGTTTTCAGAGTCCCATCGGGACCAGGTAGCAGAGGTGCGAGCAGGCGCAGGAGTGTCGCCATTAACATAGCCAAAGAGACTCCGACTCTTTAAGGCCAGAGTAATAGAACGGGACCAAGATAGGTAGTTGGTGTCATCCAGACGAATCGTAGTGAGCTGAGAGAAACTGTGATCGGAGCCAACCCGGGTAGATCCAGCGGGGGGCACGGAGGCAATGGGGGGCACGGAGGCACCGGAATCAACGGTTGACATGGCACCAATAAGAACGGTCCAAAGGAAGAGAGAAAACTTAGGACATCATAGATCTGAACTTCCGGGAGTAGAAGAACGACGGTTAAAAAACGGAGAGAAAAGGTAGATCTGAATCTCCGGAAAATCGAACCGTTAAAAACCACCAAGAATCAAGTATGATAATAAGGAGAGGAAAGAGAAACTATTCCCAGAATTTCATGTCAATCGGACCATGGGAAGGTCGCCGGAAAAAAAGCATCCCGCCGGTTAATCCATAGCAAAACCGGCGGGTGCAAGCAAGAGAGAAAAGAGAGGAGGCGGGAGAGAGAGGAGAGGAGGCGGGAGGGCGCTGCTAAGGACGCAGGCGGGCGGCGGCGGACTGACGCGGGCGCAGGCGGGCGAGCGGGCGAGCGAGCGAGCGGCGGACAGGTGCGGGCGAGCGAGCGAGCGGCGGACAGGCGCGGGCGAGCGAGCTAGGTTAGCTCTGATACCATGTTAGAACTCGGTAAATAACATCTATGTTCGAAAATAATAAGCACCCCCTCTTATATAGTGAGGGGAGAGTACAAGGCTAAAGGCACACCAAGCAAATTAAATCTAACATAAATTCTAACAATTATCAATTGCATATGACTATGAGAAAGATCTGTTGATATAATACTACTTGGAGTTAGTGATTTAAATATCTGATGTTTGGAATGGGATGGACAAGACCAAATGACATTTAATTGTTGATCATTTTTTGTTGCTGTTTTTAAATCGAATCTTTAAGCAAAAGGGAAAACTGATTGTGTTTCATTTTTAACCTTTGAAAACCCTCTTTCTTTGGACATCAATATCTTAATCATTGAGATAAATGAATTCAACTTTTCAATATTATGGAAGATTCTTTTTAATTTATCTATGCTATATGGAAAGTAGATAATAGAGGTAGTACTACTGTGGACTTCGACATGACCTTGTATAAAATGAAATTTTAGAATTTAACTGATGAAAGTTTCGTGAAATCCATGGTTAGGTTCGTGTTGAAAACTTGGAAGATGCTTCGGAGCATATTGGAGAAGTTCTCAGGCGTGTTAAGAAGGAGCATCTACAACGAGCATATAAGATAGAAAACTGGTAAATTACTTTAGTTTATTATATGATCTGATGATATACTTTGGTTAATGAACATTAATTGTTTTTATGACATTTAACTAGTGGACACTTATCTTAGCTTGAGCTTTTCCAAATAAAAACAGAAAAGGCTTTAGAAAACATAATTCTGTAAGGCTTTGTTTGAGATGTGGGTGACTGCCAAAAAAGTTCTATTCTCACCGCCGCTGCTATTTTGAAGGCGTTGATTAGTAACTTATTTTAGCTTGAGGTTTTCACGTTTCTCTTCCCATGGATTGACATCCCACCCCTCTTGTTACTTATCTTACCATTGCTTTTAATTGTTATTTATAAAACTATATTAATTTGATTGGTCACAAAGAGTCAAAGCTTTCAAATATGGACACACGTGAGTGGAGTATAAGCACGAGAGTGCGCGAAAACAAATACTATTTAAATAGGAAATCACAAAGACGAAAACGACTGAAACAAAACTTACAAACCACTATCTCTACAAGTGGAGAATAATCACGAGACCCAACGCTAAAAGAAAATAACAACACAAACCTTGAATACCACGTCTATAATAAGGGGAGGGCTGGAGGCGGTTTAGGAGGGCCATTCGGTGCAGATTTCAGCAATACGCAACTCAAAACTGCTGTTCTGGTAGTCTGGAAAGCAGCCCGGGGGTTAGGGGGTGGCTGCATGGGAGGCGAGGGAGGCTTGGCCGGAGTCCAGGAATTAATTTCAGGGCTGGTTGCACCATTCTGGACAGAAAGGGAAGAAGGTGGGAGGCTGGAATAGCAGTCCAGATGATGGACCTGGACAGCAACCAGATGAAGTTGGGAGGCTGGATTTGGGGGGGGGGGGTGGTTATGTGGCTTCACTGTGATTGGGTTTGGGCGGATTAGGGACAACTTGGCAGTGGCTCCACGAGAGGGGAAGAAGCGGTGAGATGGGCTGGGTTTAATTGGAAGGGAGGGCTGCAATTGGGGGCAGTAAGAGGGGGGGGGGGGGGGGGGGGGGGCAGCCACTGAACTCCAAGTGAAAATGTGGAACAGGAAGGGAAAACTGGTCAGGCAATTAGAGGAGGTGGGATGGGAATAATAAAAATTTGTCCTCAACTTCCGTCGGCCTCAATCTCCACTCCGCGAGAATAATAAAAATATGGGTTTAAGTAATATCCTGCAAGTTGCAGGGGGCTGCTCATCTTCGTCTGTCATCTTCTATCGATCATTTTCTATATAAGAAGGTATTTGTTCTCTTGGTGATCGAGAACAACAACAGCCTCTTCCCTAGCTTTTTTTATATCCCCATATAACCACCCCATGAAAGGTGTATCCCCGTCGACTCTTCTCAAAACCTTCACAAATGGGGTGAATATATCAACAACCTGCTCGACATTTACCCAAAATCTTGCGCTCATCACTATCATTGCAACTTACCATATGCAAAATAAATAGATACTTAAATAAGAAAATACTATAAAGCGTCAGTTTCAAATAAATATTCTAAATTAAAGTGAATTAATATGCAATAGTTTTACCTGCTTTTCCCAGATACTACTGGTCAACTTTGTTGCAGCTCACTTTGCAGATGTGAATAAGCCCCTAAACTGATTCTTGTTCTCTAAGATACTCTCTAAAGATAGAAACGATGCAGCGAATCATGAGAAGAAATAACCAAAATTACTTGATTAGTTGAAAAAATCAACATCAGAAAAGCCCCCTTAATTTCATTAGATCGTTAGATCTTCAGTCATCTTTCTAATTTTTCATGCAATATTTTATTTATGCAATGACAGTTTGCATCATCAGTAGTATACAAAGTTATCATTATCATTCAAAGTAGAGAACCCAAGACATTCAAGTATCCAACATTCTATTTATCATTTAATTTCTCAAAAGGAACAAGACATCCAAGTATCCAACATTTTATTTATCAAAAGACACAAAGCAGCAGGGCAACTGGAAAAATGAAGTTGGATATACATACATTCATCATTCGCTATGGACATACATCATCGATTGCAAAATTAATTTGCATAAATAACTAAAAATTGGGGTATTTCAAATCATTTGTTGTCCAACAAAATGGATAAAATAAAATATTAAAAATGAGCAGATATATTGCAACAAGTAGCAACTAGACACAAATCAGCAAGACAACCATAAAAATAGCAAACACAACCACCAATCATGGCAACCAACAATCCACTGCCACAAAGCTACAACCACCAGTAAGGCAGCATGGCAGCAAAGCAACCAGCAAACCACGATCACCATTCTACAGCCACCAGCAGGGCAACAATGCATCAAAGCAACCAACAATCCACATCCACCATTCTACAACCACCAGAAAGGCATCAAAACAACACGACAACAAGGCAACAAAGCAACCAGCAAACCATGGTCACCATGCTACAACCACCATCAAGGCAACCAGCAAACCACGACAAATAGAAGAATGCAGAGTGAGAGAATGAGAGTGAGAGGTAGGGAGAAGAATGCAGAGTGACAGATTGAGAGGGAGCGGCAGGGAGAAGAATGCACCAACCGAGATAGTGAGAGCACCAGTGAGAGAGTCGAGAGATTGAAAGAGAACAACCAGGGAGGACGCAGATACCAGATCAAAGAGCCAGCTGAGAGAGTCGAGAGCACCAGAGACAACAACCAGCGATGATAAAGCAACCAGAGAAAAGAGCCAGCCGAGAGAGTCGAGAGAACCAGAGAGAACAACCAGCGAGGATGAAGCTACCAGAGGAAAGAGCCAACCGAGAGAGTGAGAGCACCAGCGAGAGAGTCGAGAGCCCGAAAGAGAACAACCAGCGAGCGCGAGAGAGTCGAGGGAGAGCACCGACGAAGAGCGCGAGAGAGCTAGGGCAGGAGAAAGCACTCGTAATGAAATGAATCGAGGGAGAGGGAGAGTCGAAAACTTAAAGTTTGAATATTTTAAATACATTTTAATTTTTTTTTTATAAAAACGGGTTGATTTGATATAACGCCCATTTTTTGGGGTGATATATCGGTAACGGGCGATATATCGGCCCATTTTTTTCAAAGCGTTATGCCCCAAATTAAAAAGGGAAACATGACGTTTTAGGTCTCAAACCTTTATGTCGGCCGACATGTCAGACATTTCGGCCGACATCTACAACATTACACAGTGGTGATCTAGCTTAGCTGATCTGAACTATCGAACTTGTACACCTTTATCATATGAGGTGCCATGTGCTGGGGAAAGCTGGGGCACTTGAGCTACAATATATGCATCACTCGAGCTGCCGAGGGCAGTCAGATCTACGGGTGTGAAATTGGTGGTCAAGGATTGAGGGCTTTGTTGGTGACGGGGCGGACTTAACGGAGGATCCGGAAGATCCAGTTATGTTAAATTCTACCAGCTCTATGCCCACGGAAAGATTTCCAAGTGAGCGCTCCAACTTGCCGAGACAGTCTGCCATGGCTCTTGTCAGGGGTATGTTCCACCAATTTCGTCTTTGGAGTCCCTCTCCAACTTGACAACGACGTTGATCTGGCGCGGGCCAGACTTACAATATAAAAGACTGCACTAGTAGTAAAACATAATACTCGCGCCAAGCTCCCGTGGGCTGGCTCCCCTAAAGAGCCCCCTCCAAGAGAGTCTCCTAGTGTAAACTTCCAAGATAAAATATTAAGGCTCTTCACCCCTCCTTATATTGGTGGGGAGACTACTCCTAATTACACAAGTGTGACAAATACAGCTGTTATGGGACGATGCCTTCAGTATCTATCAATTATATTATTATGCATCTTTATGTATCAAGTTGAGTCGTATTGAGTCGAGTTGTATGAGTCGAATCGAGTTGAGGCGTAGTGATGGGGAAGAAGAAGAGAAGAACTTAGAGGAAGAGAAGAGGAGACTAGAGAGAGGAGAGTTAGAGAGAGAGATTTTGATTTAATTCTTTGATTCACAAAATGAATAAAGGAAGTGCAAATGAAGAACGAAGAACCATTCTAGACTTTGTCATATCACATGAGCTAATTGTGACAAATACGTTCTACATGAAGAGGGAAGAACACTTAATTACGTTCAAGAACGGACAAAATAAGTCACAGATTGACTATTTTATTACTCGCAAAATGGATAAAAAGATTTGTAAGGATTCCAAAGTCATACCAGGAGAAAGTTTGACAACGCAATATAGACTAGTGTTGTTGGATGTGCAAATTAAATATAGTAACTTTAAGAGAAAGACAAAAGTGTTGCCGAAAATTTGGTGGTGGAATTTGAAGAAGGAAAAACAGGTTGCTTTCAAGACAACGATTTTAGAACTAGTTGATGATCCTTATGTTGATCCTAATGTCACATGAGAAATTATGTCTTCTCATTTAAAGATAAGTGGAAAGAACATATTTGGAGAGTCAAAAGGTCGTGCGCCTCCACAAAAAAGAATCTTGTTGGTGTAAAAAGGAAGTGCAAGACAAATTGGGGGCAAAGAGGGTCAGCTACAAAATATTATATGTTTGTAGAAATGATGAAAACTTGACAAAGTATATTCGCCAAAAAAGAAACTAAAAATGCAGTAAGTAAAACAAGAAGTCAAGCTTATGAAGAATTTTATAAACGACTAGATGCCAAAGATGGAGAGCGTGATATATAAAATTGCTCGAGCTAGAGAGAGGAAGACAAAGGATTTAAGCCAAGTTAAATGCATAAAAGATGAATCAGATACGATTTTGACGGATGATGTCACTATTAATGAGCGATGGAAAAGATACTTTTATCAATTATACAATGAAGGAAAAGACGATGAACTGAACTTAGAGGAGTTAAGTAAATCAGAAGAGTATAAAAACATAACTTTTTATCATAAAATTCAAGCATCCGAGATATATGACGCTATGAAGAAGATGAAAAATGGAAAGACGCTTGAGCCAGACGATATACCCATTGAAATATGGAAATGCTTAGGGAGAGAAAGAATTTTATGGCTTACCAGTTTCTTCAATAAGATACTGAAGACAAAGAAAGATGTCAGGCCAATGAAGAGAGTATTTTGGCACCTTTGTATAAGAACAAAAGATATATACAAAAATGTGTCAATTACAGGGGAATTAAATTAATAAATCATACTATGAAACTATGTGAATGAGGAGTAAAGAGAAGAGTTAGACGAGAGACTAGCATCTCAGAGAATCAATTTCGATTCATGCCAGGGAGGTCAACCATGGAAGCTATACATCTCTTGAGGAGACTCATTGACAGCTATCGGGAAAGACAAAGATTTGCATATGTTGTTTATCGATCTGGAGAAGGCTTATGATAGGGTTCCAAGAGAGGTTTTGTGGAGAGTCTTAGAAAAGAAAAGTGTAAATGTATCATACATTGACGTAATCAAAAATATGTATGCAAATTCAGTGACCAGGGTGAGGACTTCTGGAGGATTAACACAGGAGTTCCCTATCGCTGTTGGCTTACATCAAGGGTCAACTTTAAGCCCTTATCTCTTTACCCTTATCTTAGATGAGCTCGCCTGACATATCCAACTGGCAATACCTTGGTGTTTATTATTTGCAGATGATATTGTTTTGGTCGATGAGACGTGCGAGGGTGTAAATGCGAAACTTGAATCTTGGCGAGACACTTTAGAAAAGAAGGGTTTTAAGTTGAGCAGGACAAAGACGGAGTATACAGAGCTTAAATTTAATAGTGCAAAAGGTCGGATGACTCCGTCATTAAATTGGGTGACCAAGATATTTCCCGCAGTGAGTGCTTTAAATATCTGAGATCGATAATTCAAAAACATGGAGGTGTAGATAAAGATGTGATACATAGAATCCAAGCAGGTTGGTTGAAGTGGAGAGGCGCGTCTGGGATCTTATGTGATCGTAACGTACCATTAAAACTTAAAGACAAGTTTTACCGTTCTGCAATTAGGTCAGCAATGCTCCACGGTTATGAGTGTTGGGCAGTGAATGGTGTACATGAGCAAAAATTGGGAGTTGCGGAGATGAGAATGCTTAGGTGGATGTAAAAGATGCGTGAACATTAAAACACTAAGACTTTAATAACCCGTAACCTTAGTTGTTAAAGGCGCGCCTAAGGCTCCAGGCTCAACATGCTCAGAGGCTTGCGCCTTCGTGCGCCTTTTTTGCGCCTTTGGAGTATAAAATGCGCGTCTGAGAGCGATTTCTGTTGCAAACCTTTTTTTCCCATAAGAATGAAAGAAATAATGTAAGAACTCAATATTTTTTGCATGATTTAGTGTTTGTGAAACATAATCGAGTGTTAAGACTCAGATATGATGCAAACGACCACATTAACTCTATTTTTTAAGAGTTATAAATGATAGTAATGAATGATTAATGAGTAGAATAAATGAAAAATCTGATCAAGAAGATGATCTGATGTTTATTTTTTAAAATGAACGTGGTTGCGCCTTGTCTTCGTCAGGCACGCGCCTGCACCTTGAGCCTTGCGCCTAGGCTCCAAGACCCCTTTGCGCCTTGCTGCGCCTTTAATAACTAAGCCCGTAACTACGACTGAACTCGATTCGACTCATACAACTCGACTAAATACGACTTGACCAGATACATAAAGACACATAATAATATAATTGCTTGATACTGACAGCTTGGGCCCCATAACAATATCATATCCTACTAATAGTTGCCCCCAAATAGTTGGGTCCGAATCTCTTTGTTGAATTGAGAGGCAACCCTAGGGGGGAGGTGAATAAGGTTTATGAAAAAGAATTATTTCTTTCTCAAATCATTTTAATATGCAGCTGAAATAAATAATTGAGAGATGATTAAATTGAAAGTATTTCAATGATCATAACAAAGTTATTTTTATTCCTAAACAAAGAGATATAATATTGGATCTTTTCATGCAAGATCAAAGACTATGAATCATAATGTTTGATATTTTCTATACCGAATCACACCTCGAACCAGTTGGCCGTAACAAATCATCCCCCAGATTTGCCTCAAACTTGTCCTCCCCAAAGAATTCCTAGACCTGCCCCAAAGTCTATTTGCCGTCGCAGTTGTGATTTCCACTCCCTAGATTTATCAAAAACTAATCGCCACAACAACGACCAATTCAAATTCCCTCGATCTAGTCACCACAATGGCGAATTCACATGATTACAACAATCAAAGAGAGTGAAACATCAAGAGAAAAATACAAGATGAAAAGGGTAGAAAAGATATGAAATTCCCTCAAACCGATATCGTAGGAAGAAGATGAAGGCTCAGTTGAATATTCACGTCGTTCCCTTGCAAGACCTTCACTTTGGTGCTCCTTAAAGATGCTTTTTTCCTTTTGATCCTTAGGAATGAGAGGGAGTTCTTTAGTGCTCGAAGATCTGAAAACTCCCTCAAACCGATGTCGTAGGAAGAAGAAGAAGGCTTGGTTAAATATTCGCGTCGTTCCCTTACAAGACCTTCACTTTGATGATCCTTAAAGACGACTTCTTCCTTTTGATCCTTAGGAATGAGAGGGAGTTCTTCAATGCTCAAGGACGACTAAGACGATTGCTCTTTAAAGATCGTGTCTTTGGAAAGAAATCCCGTCACGTATATATAGAATCACGAAATGTTCTAGGAGCTAATGCTAGCGCTGGCTTCTACCGCCGGGCGGTAGCGTATTGATTTCAATATCCGCGCTTGTGTAACACACACTTTCCTTCTGGAGTAAGCACCAACGCCCGACGTTAGCTACTATCGCCGGGCCGTATTGTACAAACTCTCCCCTTTGATAATAACAAATTCAGATGATTAAGAAATAAATAATGCGCAAGAAATAGATTTCATAGTGACAAGTAATTAAATTAGAAGGACGTATGCGTGATTGATACAATGAGATGAATGCCCCTAAATGATTGCTCCCCCTTAAACTAAGTTCTCCTTCTAAGTATGCGATTTTTCACCAACTCAATTTTCTAACACTTTGTTTTTAACAAAAGAGGATTATCAACATATATAGAAGGTAATCATGAATTGTAGAGTAAAAAAATGCATACGATAAATCATTGAGGAGTACTAATTTCACCAAGGCATACAAGAAAAAATGAGTGTTGAAAAAGGCTTGAGCCGACCCACTATGGTCGGATAAAGGCTTGAGTGTTGTTGTTGTATGCAAGCGAAATTGAATTATGCGAGATGCGCAAGATAAGCATAGAAGTCTATGGGATTAACACACGTAAGACACATGTAATGAAAAGCATGCCATGAAATTGTATGCGTAGGATGACACAAGTAAAAAACAGCCATAAAGATAGAATAAAGTAGAGAAAAATTCTTGACGATAATTAAGAGTGTTAAACTATACACTCCTCCTTAATCATATGATGCATGAATTTCAAATTTTCAAAATGAATTACTCGTACCAATACCAGAAACAAACAAATTTTCATAACAAGTCTCTCCTTTGTGTTTATCAAAACTAGATTTTCCAAGATATAAATTGATAAGCATGATTATATATGAGGTAACACAAGATATGTAACGACTCATAAAAACTCACAAGATAGAACATAATATTATAAGATTTGTAAGATAAACACACGTACATTGAGACTATTATATCAAGTGATCTAAGATTTTAAGTAAGAGTCTATGTATTGAACATTTCGAATAACGAGAAGTGAAGAAAAATCATTGTCAATAAGTTCTATGAGAAGTGTTATATGAAACAATGTGGTGTTAGCATTTTAACAACATCAATTTGACACTATTAATATAATCAAGGTTACACGTTAAATAGCAAGATAATTTCCACATTCTACATAAAAATGCAAAGTAAAATCACTATCACCAGTTCTTTACACACAAGTACAACTACCAAGGTACTTCACACACACAATGTCTATCAGGGATATAAAGTAGCACTTGATGAATCACATATCATAAGAAATAAATTTTTTAAGCAACTTTTATAAAAAGTTTGTGATTCGGTGTACCAAAAAGAAGATAAAGTGTTAGTTATGATCCTTTGCACAAGATCAATATCATTCATACCGAGGTGCTCAATCTCACAATGCTTATGAAGCCTTGTTAGGAGGAGGAATAGTGTTTGGGGGTCGTTCTTTGTCATGCTTTATTGATAGAATTTATGATATTTTGAACAAGGACCCTGAATTAATTGAAATCTGTCCACATAGACAGATACACTTTCACTTGTGTACAAACCATTATATGACCACACTTCTCTTGAGTTCGTATTAAGAATATCCATCGATCGCATGAAGGTAATCAAATAGAGTGTGATTTATCTGTGCATTTTATGAGAGTTTCAATATATACTAAGTTACTAACATATGCAACTAATCAATATTAACACCGATAACATTAAATGATGTGAAATGTTTTGTGATAAACATTGTTTCACATAATACAATCATATATGACAAAGTGACATAATCAAGCAACCATTCACATCATCACCATAATGGTTTTCATTTATATGCATAAATATAGATAGTAATATGTTCACCGAGCACGAATAACATCACAATGTAAAATATGATCATGCAAAATTGCAAACTAATCAACCATAATAAACCATCAATGTGAACTCAAATAAGAGTTACAAGTCATGATAAAATTATTTTGTATTTTATGTTTTATTGAAACAAATGGTGAAAGCAAAAACTCTTATTGAAAATTTTTATATGTAAAAATAACAATTAACAAAAGCAAATCTTATGTAATTTTCTTTTATCAATACTAAAAATAAAAAAAAATACGAAAACAAAGATCAAAATTAAATAACCAGATAAGATTGAAGAAGTACAATATTTTTAGTTTTTTCATATTATACGAAAATCGAACAAATAAAGCATTTTTGTATTTATATTTTCTTAAAAAACAAAATACACAACCAACCAACCCAAATATAATGAATAAAAAATAGAATTCCTAGCTCCAATAAACACCAGTGGGAACACATAAGTTAAGAAGAGGCATAATAAAAGATAAAACATTATCGAAGAATTATTTCCAATAAATGCATATGCATATAAGATAATCTCCAAATCATTTTTTAGAACACATGAAATGAACATCTTATTAAAATAGTTGTTTGAATAAGGAAAAATCGATATACGACAATATGATATAAACGTAATCATTATAAAGCAAAAACATGAAAAACATACAAGTAACCAAATTGAGGTAAATATGTCTAAAATCAAAACACCACATTTTAATAAGACATCACAACAACTCCGTGTTAAGCGACGGATGGACATGAAGAGCTGCACAGATACCGTGGGTTGGGATGTTAGTCCCAAATGAGTACAAAAGAAATCACTTTACCCAACACTCCCCCTTTGTCTCGTAAGGCCCACTGGAATCCTTACCCTATGGCCCAATTATTGTGACGTATAATAAACAGTGGAATAGAAACAAACATGGTTAACTATACTGAAGGAAAAAACCAGAGTTAAAAACATGAAGAATGAGAGTCTAAAATAATGTTATAGTAAAATAATCATTTGAAAAGCTAGTAAAATGAATATCCAACAAAGAATTAATGAATGATAGTATTAAAGACGCAAGGCACACTAATGCGCAAAGGGGTCTTGGAGCCTAGGCACATGTGCGTGTCTGACGAGGGCAAGGCGCAACCACATTCATTTTAAATAATCAGCATCAAACATCAGTTCATCTTTTTGATCAGATTCTTAATCTATTCTACTCATTAATCATTCATTACTATCATTTATATATTAAAAAATAGAATTAATATGGTCACTTGCATCATATATAACTATATAAGTCTCAACGCTTGATTATGTTTCATAAACGCAATCATACAAAAAATATTGAGTTCTTACATTATTTCTTTCTTTATTTTGAAAAAAATTACAATAGAAATCACACTCAGACGTGCCTTTTATGTTCAATAGGCGCAAACCTCTGAGCCTAGTGACTGAGCCTTAGGCGCGCCTTTAAGAACATAGGATATCACAAGAACAATGAGCCTCAAATATAATGAATGATGATGCTACAACATTAAGTATAAATGTTGATATGCAATGATATGGCATACATAATCAAAATAAGTTTCAATTCATGTTTCTAAACATAATTTATAAAACATGTTTTGAGAATCGATTTTCAACACAACTAAAAAATATGATATTTAACTAACATTCAACATTAAAGATAATTAAGTAACATTTTTAGACTCATGACAAATGATAAAGACATAATATTATATAAACTAGCATTTATAAGTAGAAATAAGATAATATATCATTAAAAGGTATGATGAAGTGCATGGACAATAATACGGTATAAAGTCTAAAATGATGCAACTAGATAAAATAAATGTTTAAGATAAAAAATTTGCCAAGTCAATTATTAAAATTAAGGAGCATGAAGACACGACTTGGGAACCCATATAGATCCAAACAGCTTGGACGATGAAATTTTAGGAACCCAAAGATGATGTGGGGTGCAAGATTTAGTTTTGAGTGACCTTACAACAAGAAGATGTATGCCCAAATTTAGAACACACAAAGCATTTGATATACGGTGTGTTCACATGAGAGAATAATCTATTATGTGTGTCGGTTTATTATTAATTTAGCGACACTATTAGAGGCCTTTCATATACCACTAGATAAACTAGACATAAAAATCTATTGACAAAATAGTTTTGAAAATAATTTTAAAGAGCCTAGCTTAACATTGAGAACACTATTTTTCAGAAATCAATAATTGACTACCATCTTTTGAAATAAGCTCTTTTTTATAAACCTCATTTTCTCTTTAAACGCTTTCCAATCAAAACAAGATATACCATTATATGATGTAGAGCTAGCAAGAGCAATAGAAGACATCAGAATCAGATGTTACTTCAAGTGTAGCTTTTAAACCTTTATTGTCTAAACGTTAGCATAGAATTAACATTTCTAAGTTTGTCAGCTTTATGTTTAGCTTTATAAAGTGAACTAGATGGGCAGTTAAATTTAGATTCAAGAAGGGAGTATTTCACATTTTTTCCATCGCAATCAGACGAACACTAGTTTGTTGAATCATCTAATGCTACACTAGTTTCCCTTCTTTCTGATGTGCCTGCCATACTGCAGTCAAAGCAAGAATCTCCTTGTGTCGTTGAACGAGCGTATACACTTTCAACATCTAGTTGTGCCTCAATTTCTTGTATTCTTTTAGTACTTGCGAAATGAAAATTGTAAATATTTTCAGCAAACTTTCAAATGTCTTAAGCAGTGCTAAACGAATAAATGAGTTTAAAAAAGGTTTGTTAAGGACACAAAATATACAATTTATGGCCTTATCATTTAAAACATAATTATTTTTTTTCAAACTCATTTAAATCATTTTTAGGCTTAGGAATATAAATATTATTCTTTATAATAGATTGTGTAATAAGCTTACCCCAGAGAAACACAATACCAAGCTTGTCACTTAAAATACAAGTATTTGTACACCCACCCATATATATATTGTGTGATATTAACATCAAATCATGGCGTGTAACTAATCTATACATGAGAGAGTTCTTCT
Source organism: Dactylorhiza incarnata (assembly GCA_033032865.1). NCBI lineage: Eukaryota > Viridiplantae > Streptophyta > Magnoliopsida > Asparagales > Orchidaceae > Dactylorhiza > Dactylorhiza incarnata. Next base: position 430,140 of record JAWHQI010000017.1, on the reverse strand, counting down.
ATTAGGCCAAGAAAGTGGATCTTTACATTTGACACATAATTCTTATATATTCCTCTGCAAGTTGGAGCATACAGATTGTAGGTGCCAAACTTTGAAACGGACTGCCGTTATAGGGGAGAAGGTAAGAGGTGAGGATTTCAGATATTTACTCGGCAATTGGTATATGTCGGATATCAATTTTGCGAAGTTGAACTTTTTCCAGATTAAGTGATAATCAACTTCGATATGCTTGGTACGTTCATGTGAAATTAAATTCTCTGCGATATGGATGACATCTTGATTTTCGCAGTGGAGGATGACCGGAGAGAGGAGCTTGACATCAAGATCAGTAAGAAGACTTTTCAGCCATGTGAGTTCAGAAATGGCAGACGCCATCAAACGATACTCAGCATCTGCAGAGGAGCGTGCCACCACTGTTTGCTTCTTACTCCGCTAAGTGACCAAGTGCCCATCAAAATGTGCAATAATCACTCGTAACTGACGATCATCAAGAGAGCCAACATTAATCTACATCAGAATAGACAATTAATGATAGGGAAGTGGAGGGCTTATACAACGCTTGCCCCTGGGCATTCTTCAGATACCAGACGATTTATTCGACAACTTGGAGGTGAGATCTTTGAGGAGCATGCCTGAATCATTTGACCACATCAACAATAAATGAGATATCTGGCCGTGTGACACTCTGATAGATACATCCATAGTACTCTGGATTAGGGAGAAGCGGATCAGAGTCAGACTCGTGAGCACAAAGCTTGTGGTTGACATCCATTGGTGTGTCAGCATGCTTGCAACATGAGTAGCCTTCATCTCGAAGAAGATCGAGACAATACTTCCGTTGAGACAAAACGAGTCCATCAGGTCGACAAGCTATCTCAATACGCAATAAGTATCAGAGGTGACCCAAATCTTCGATCTGAAAGTGTGAGACCAAGTGCTACTTGATCATAAATATACCATTCAAATCATCGCCCGTGATGAGAATATCATCAACATACATAAGAAGTATCACCGTGTCTACTAGACAATGAGACTGCTTGAGGCCATAAATAGATTTTCTGAGGCGGCATACAAGAGATTTCTCTGTGATTTCATAACCAGGAGGTTGCTGCATATAGACAGTCTTCATTAAATTGTCATTAAGGAATGCTTTCTTGATATCAAGTTGATGCAACTGCCAATGATGATGAACGACCAAGGAGATCAATATTCGATCCATATTCATCTTAGCGACTTGAGAGAATGTCTCTTCGAGTCTAGGACATATTGCAGAGTGAAACCACACATCACAAGACGGGCTTTGATGCGCTCAATCGCCCCATCAGGATGATGCTTGACAGTGAAGAGCCTCAATCACACGGGATTGGCCAGGAGGAAGGGAGACAAGGTCCCATGTCTGATTGACCCAGAGAGCAGAGATTTCTTCATCCACCGCGGCGCGCCACCCCAAATGCTGGAGAGCTTCCTCCCAGAAGAGGGGGTGGAAATAAAAGATAAGGAAGCCGCAAACCTGCGAAGTTCTGGAGAACCGGCCAAAGGATACATAATGAGGGTGAGATGTAGAGGGGACTGCATCTGGGTTGGGAGTTCTAGTTGGATCAATTGCCCCTGGAATGTCATTAGTAGGGGCAACTTTTTTAGGGCATCAGATTGAGGACGACAACGAGTGTACACATGGAGAGGAGGATGAGGAGGTTGCGTTGGGTGCGCAAGAGGTGGTGTTGAGAGCATGGGGGGGGGGGGGGGGGGGGTATTATGTTGTTGATAGAGATGTTAAGATGCGGGATTGTAGGTGGGAAGTTATCTTGTGGAGTTGAGTAGAATGGTTGATCCTTGAGGAAGGTGTCATCCGCGAATGTGACCATTTTCCGATCAGTGGGAGAGTAACACTCATAGCCCTTATGCGTGCAAGAGTTCCGAACAAAAAAAATATTTTGTAGCACGAGGTGCCAATTTATCCACAGGAGAGCCAATATGATGAACAAAACAGACACACCCGAAAACACGAGAAAGTAGGGGGAAGGGAGGTGTGGAGGGGAACATGATGGACAAGGGAGTAGCAAATTTTAGGACGGCTGAAGGCATGCGATTAATTAAATAGCACGTGGTGGTAATAGGAAAGTGCCAATATTTCTTATGAACCTGCATTTGAAACATAAGCGAGCGGGCAACCTCAAGGGGGTCGTGGTTCTCCTACGCGGCACACCGTTTTATTGTGGTGTATATGTACATGACGTTTGTTGGTATTGCAAGTTTCCTAGAATTCGTGACTAGTATATTCACAAGCATTATCGGTCTGAAGAATTTTAATGGAGCTTGAAAATTGAGTGCGAGTTTCAACGATGAATGAGCGAATGCAACACAGTAATTCAGAGCGATCACACAATAAATACACTTATGTCATGCGAGAAATATCATCAATAAAAGTAAGAAAGTAATGATATCTAGATAAACTCACAGTTTTATACGGGCTTCAAATATCTGAATGAACTAAAACGAATGGAGCAGTGTTCCTAGTACAATTATGGGAGAATGTAGAACAATGTTGTTTCCCGTAGATACAAGATTCACAGGTAAACTCAATAAAGATTTGGAGGATCCTTTCGGAGTATATGAAGAGGAGCATGGCCAAGACGCCGATGCCAATCAACAAAAGTAACAAAGGATAATGCTGAGGTTAGAAGGTTCAGAGTGTAGAGCTCATTTGACAATCGGCCTTTACTAGTGATACTCCGCGTTCGTCGATACTCCACCACAAAGGAAGAAGAGGTAAAAGTGATGGAGCAACCATGATCATGAGTAAGTTGACTGATAGAGAGAAGATTAATTTGTGAGCCAAGAAAATGAAGTACAGAACGTAGAGAATTGGACGGAGTGATAAAAACTTCTCTTGATCTGCAAACAAGGGTGGTAGTGCCATTGGTAACAATGATAAATTTTGGAGAAGCGGTGTCCGTGTACCGAGAAGGTTTTTGCAGAGTAATGTGATTTGTGGCCCGGAGACTCAGGAGGACCTATGAGAAAAACAAGAAATTCCTTTCTTGGAGGAAGAGGCAACAAAGACGGGGGTTCGAGTAACCATCTCTCGCAAATGCCGAAGTTTCTCCCGCGGGGTGTCAATTTCAGTGGGTAACGTGTTGGGAGTATCCATTGCTGGAGAGGCATTGTGAGGGAGCGACTGCGGGAACCTATGTTTCCAGTAACATGTAGCTTCAATATGTTTACCCGACCACAATGGGTACACATGCGTGTGCTCTGTCCACTGGAACGAGTGCGAACATCACACCCACCGCCTCAAGACCCATTACGACCTCCACGATACCCAGTAGATGGAAGTCTAGCTTCAACAAAGTGGCGAAGCAAAGTAGGAGACAGAGTCAAGTAGACATTAGTGGGCGGAGTTACCTTTAGAATCATGGAGCAAACATCATATAGAGTGGGAATTGTGGGAGAGGATTACATGTTGGCCTAGACACTATATAGGTGTGGTGGTAGCCGTTCCATCATCAGTGCGATGCCAACGACTTCTGAGTCTATTGGGTAGCAAAATCCAAAGTTGGAGGCTGGTGTTGAATCCAAGCCTCGACGAGAGTCTTGTACTGTGTGGCGAACTAGGTCAGGTCATCGTCTGAACCTGGTTCAATAGTTTGAAGGTCTCTAAAGAGATCGACAAGTATTGAAGGTTGTCTTGTCGAAAGTAGAGAGACTTCAGTTCATCCCTCATGGCCTTTGCAGTCTCGTGCTGCATAGTCATTCGATAGAGCTCACTATCCATGGAATTTAAAATCCATGATTGTACGCGGCCATCCTCACTGAGCCATTGCTCGGTTGGCTTAACTGGTGTGTCACGAGACAAATGCAAAGAAGAACTTTGGTCTGGAAGACTCGGCAATCTCAGCGCACCCACTCAACAACGTTTTTTCTTTCCAGTGAGAGAGAGTGGTAATTTGCAGTTTGTCACAGACATCAAAGATGGGAGCTGGTACGAGTGCTGGAATGGTAGAGAAGGCAGACGCGACATTCGTCCCCATGTTATCAGCGAGAACAAGTCGTGGGCAAGCGCAAGCCACATTTTTGGTGAGTACTGAAAATAAGGAGAGCTCAAACAGCTCCTGCGTGCTCTGGAGAGAGTGAGGTTAGCGTGTGCTGCCAATCCGACCAGTGCGAGATCAAACCGTCAGAGATTAACGAGTTTTGCGTCTGAGGGATTGACGAGAGCACCAGCGGCCCAGATGAACTTAAGCCCCATATCGGGCATGTGCTGGAAGTAGGGAGAACAAAACTCAAGCGACTCCCGCGAGCGCTCATAGCAGAGGAATCAACAAGAACCAAGCTTCGTGATTCTGGAAGCAAGAGATTCAAAAGTGGCTAGTTTTGGATCTAGCGAGCTCTGGAATAATGGCAAAATCGGCGAGTCCGGGATGGCTGATCATGGTGATCTCGGGATGCAGCGAGTTCTGGATAACAGAAGAAGATGCAAGTCCTGCGAGCCATGCAGATGGAAGGATCGACGAGTCTTGCAAACGAGGAAGCAACGAGCTCGGGCGCGAGAGGCAGAGGGTCCTGCGACAGAAGGAAGCGGCGAGGCCAGTGCTGGATAAATCGGCGATCACACCAGTGGGATGGGTCAGCGAGTTCATTTTTGGAAATTGGAGAGCACTACAACTATTGATTTGCCTATAGAAGGTGGGGAGGGGGAGATAATTCCGACAGCATGGGATAGAACTGTGGCGAGCTCCCAACAAGATAACGACGAGCTTCAAAACACAGCCTGACGAGCTTCGTGGGCTCAAGCTGACAAGGGCACGTGGCAAACAGATTTCACAAAGGAATTTTGCTCAATCGGCGAGAGCATGAGCTTAATTGTCGAGAGTTTTACTTCAGGAATCATGTCGCTCTGCTTCCATGTAGAGAAACAAATTACCAAGCTTGATAATTTTATTATTCTCCACTTCACTTTAAAATACAAATATTTGTACACACATATGTATAGGAGGGAGGGAGATATTAACTCTAAACCAAGGTGCGAGACTAACCTATATTTGAGAGGGATCACCTATTGGGCCAAGAAAGTAGATCTTTACATTGGGCTTATACATGGTTCTTCTATACTAATTAATAATCATATTCCATACATTTGTACTAGTAGTGACAAGGAAAAAATTCACTAACTCTTTCCATCAACATTAATTACTGTCAGTGAATAGTGGAAGAATAAAAAAAGATCTATTGTCATTATTCAGCCGTTGACTCGGGGTTGTCATCTAAATTCTAAGATTTTAAGCTTAATAACATAATTCTGGCTCTGATACCACTTGTTGGATCGAGATGCGTCTTTAGAAGGGGGTGAATAAAGTTTATGATAAATTATTAATTCTTTCTCAAACCAATTTAATATGTAGCAGAAATAAAAAAATCCAGAGATGATTAGATTGAAAGTACTTCAATGATCATAACAAAGATAGATTTATTCATAAGCAAAGATATACAATATTGGATATTTTTCTCACAAAGATCAAAGACGTTGAATAATAATGCTTGGTGTTTTCTTTACCAACTCACACCTCGAACAGGTTGGCCATAGTAAATCCTCCTTCGAAATTGCCTTAACCCTCCCGTCTCTAGAGAATCCCGAAACCTACCTCAAAGTCTAGTCTCCGTAACACCGACGATTTCTACTCCCTAGAGGCTAGATCTATAAAAAATCTAGTCTCCACAACAACAGCGAATTCATACTCGCTAGATCTATAAAAAATCTTGTCGCCACAACAACAACGAATTCACACGATTACAACAATCAAAGCGAGTAAAACACAGACAAAATTACAAGATAATAGAATAGAAAAGATCTGAAAACTCCCTCAAACCAATGTTGTAGGAATAAGATGAAGGCTTTGTTGAATATTCGCTTCGTTCCCTTGCAGAACCTTCACTTTGATGATCCTTAAAGATGGCTTCTTCCTTTTGATCCTTAGGACTGAGTGGGAGGGAGTCTTTCAGTGCTCAAGGATGGCTACGACGAACTTGCTCTTCAAAGATCGTGTCTTTGGAAAGAAATCTCATCACGTATATATTGAATCATGAAATATTCTAGGAGCTACCGCTGGGTGGTAGCATATTAATTTCAAAATCGCGCATTTGTGCGCCGCACAATTTGCTTATGGAGCAAGCTAATGCATGGCGCTAACTACTACCGTCGAGCGATAATGTACAAACTTTCTGACTCGTCCAACTCAACTCCAAATTTTTACCACGGGGCGCTCTAGCACATACCGCAGGGCGCTAGTGTGCAAAAATTATTTTTGTCCAAGTTTTCGCAAAACCATTCAGGAAGTGCTCCAGCCCAGCTTTCTACACTACCACCCCTGGGCGATAATACTAACGCTGACGATAGTGTGTAAAATGAAAATTTTCATTCCAGGCCGTCCAGACTGCATGTAGGTTCACTGAAGGAACATTTTGTTTGCTAGTGTTGTGCGGTCGTGGCTACCGGTGACGGTATTGTGTAATTTTTGGCCAATTGATCTTCATTTCGCTTGTGCAATTCCTTATGCGTCATCACCTGTACCGGCACATATACCTGACACAGTTTGGAAACTTGCAATTTGACATTAATGGCATACACAAATTTGTTATTCTCAAATAAAGATAGCGTGGAACCATGTTCTAACACCCTACTTGTGCTGAGGGAGATCATTCACATGGAGCATATATATATATATATCGTGTTATCTTAGGCTCGCCCCTTCCACCTAATCATTCAGGCACTAAGTGCATCAGCCAATTTCAAAATTTTGTTGTAGGTGCCCAAACTACCTAAATCTATTTTCTATTATGTTATCTTTAATAGGATTCACTTATATTATTTTCTCTTATATAATTAGTCCTTAATCTATCTCGTTTTTCTATATGTTATCTCAACATTTTCATTTCATCTCTACTCAACTTAAATATCAACTTATTTTAACGGCCTAACACTTAGATCCATATGATGTCGTCGACCTAATTGTTGTTTTATAGAATTTATCTTTTAGTTTTGCATGATACTCTCAAGTCTCAACATATGCACTCTAAAGATTTTTTTTTATCTATATCTCTATTCTTATGAACAATCAATCCAAGGTACTTAAATTTATCACACCTAAGTATCTCATTATATTTTAATAATATAGATAGTTAATTTGCTACCTACTAATTCCATATCATGTTCTCGATCTTTGTTATGTTAATTCAAAGCCCTTTTATTATAAATAATATCTTCAGTATTTAAATTTTTTACATAGGCCCTCTTTGGTTTGGTGGAACCCTGATCATGGCATAACCAAACTATCACAGAGTCGAGGTTGGGTTTCATCAGATATGCATCATTGAAAATCTACAACTCCAAACATGGTCAAAGCAAACGTCTCATTAGTTAGAGTATCAGTTGTGAAAAACATGCACCGAGGCACCTTGTAGCGGGTTAAAATTCTAGCGGGTAATACCCGCTACAATCCGGCTACACAAGATTTATAATAAGATGCTGCCACATCAGAATATCTGTAAACCAATAGTACAAGGACAGTTGCAAATTACTATCACGGTTACTTGTAATAACCCTCCTTAAATAAGAGGAGTTGTATACTCTAAGTCTAAAGAGATGGAATGAATTATATTTCAGTCTTCTTTGTTAGCTGTTGCATAGAACAGAGAATAGCTAGATGATAAATGTTAGTATCTTTTCTTCCTGCACTGTCTGACTCGCCTGCGATCTCATAACGGCTTAAGAACGTCACAATGATGCTCCCGTTGAGGTTCTCATTCCTCCATCCACGGCCTTCACCAAGATTTGCAGCGCTTCGAAGGTGTCGACGCCATCAAGAAGTTTCCTCCAACACTGACTTTCTAGCCTCAATTTAAACTCAAAGCAGTAGGGAGTTCAACTTCAACAAATTCGTTTCACTACAGGAGGATATCCAATACCACATCATTTCAATCAAGAACTTCAGATGGCACAACAAGACATTAATTAAAAGTTCTCTGAAATTCAGCACGAACTCGATCGACTCAATCCCAATCCACCATAAATGCAACAAAAAAGTGTGGCCCCGGTCCAGGGCTTAGAAATGTGAGTCTGCTCCATCCTCATCGCAGCTCTGTTTCCATTGGTCACAATATGGACCCACTTGCGCACCTACGGAGGAATTTCGACCAGTTTTTCATGATCAAGATAGGCTCCACACGCATATTCCATTTCAAGATTCCCCAACACAATTTTTAGACAATCAACGAATCAACTCGCCAACATAACAACCACATAAAACCATATAAAATAATCCTTATTTTCACAAGTTGATGGACTCCGTTTCCATTCCGTCAAAGCGGTGGGCCCTATGCCATTCCGCGGAGCCATTCCGGTGGTCAAAATTGCATGTTCTTGATTTTCTTCCACCGCCCGTTCTTGATTTTCTTCCACCCCCCATTCTTTCAGTCTCCACCCTCCTAGCTATGGTGGAGGACGTCTCCAACTGTATAAATGTCTCATTTCAACTTTTCGAGTTTAAAATACATGCAAGCTTCCAAAATTTGCATGAAAAGACCGGTGCTCTCAAGAAAGAAATTTAAGAAACTCATTCAACGTCTCATCCGACTTGTAGTGCTATCCAAGTTGATTTATCTGAAGTTCTATTTGACACCGACAAGATCAAGAACGATTGCGATGGCGTTCTTGAAGAAACAAATTCTGAGGATTCTACTTCGAAATCCTTGTCGACGAAGCTTCCAACAATGTTTGTTTTGACAGATCAAGAAACATCTTGGACAATTCGTGTATTCAACCCAGGTGGACTTGATAAAGTTTTCAAATTCTTACTTGTTGGAGTTGCTCAATGGCTATTTCTTGAAAATACCTCTTTCACCGATCAGAAAATTCCTTCTACGACAACCTTTGTTTTCCATCCAGGACGATGTACAATTTTAATAAAGCCTGCACAATTTGAGCCACAATAACCAAATTTCTGTGACGCGGACAAATGATTTTGGTTATGTTATTCTAATCTGCCTTTCAATATGCATCACTTTGTTATCATGAACATTACACACATCATTTGGTTCTTTGACCCAAGAGGAATCAAACAACGAGGTCGCCGTTTAGTTGGGAAGGGTGGAAGTGTAGCGGGTCATAACTGCTACAAGCTAGCTACACAACTTTTTATAATAAGATGCTGCCACATCAGCATATCTGTAAACAAATATGACAAGGATGACCATCACGGTTACCTGATACTAATCCTCTATAATTAAGAGGAGCTCCATCATACATAATTTTTCTTTAATGTGCACCAAATTAAATCTCGTTGAACTCATTTTGTATTCCTTTTCTTGATCAATAAAATTTATATGAATCGTATTTGTTCCTCCTCCTTCATTATTTATTCTTGTTGCGGGTCACTCGACGCTCTGGTAGACCGGTCGAATTGAACCACCTTAGCTCACGTGCGAGCCGAGCTTGCAAACAGTCAATGAGAGAGGTACTAAATAACACGAACATTTTTTATCGTGGAAAACCCTAGAAGGGTGGCGACCAAATTCCACTATCTTCTGGTTCGTTACAATTGAAATCTGAGAACTCGAGCGTGACAGGCCGCTGCTCGTTGCAATGGTAAAAAGAATAAACCTCGAGAGTGACAGACCACCTCCTGAGAGACTAAGTACTTTTCTAGGAACGAAAGTGAGATTCTCGAGTCGTCTTTCGTAACTTGGAGGATTCCCAACTCGCTTAGAGAGCTATCTTCCGAGGCAAAGGGAAAATCTTCCAAGGCACGAAAGAGGCCTTCGAAGGCTCGAAGGAGATCTTCAAAGATTCGAAGGAGATCTTCGAAGACCGAAGGAGATCTTCAAGCACCGAAGGAGAATTCGAGAGAAATCTTCAAAGGAGCTCTCCCGGGCGTGGAAGACAAGGTGTCTTGAAATGAAGGCCATGAGCTCCTTTTATAGCCTTGGGCAGAGGTAGCCCGGTAACTTCGCCGTCGTAACCACCGTAACCACCTCACGAACGAATCACGCTTGTCGATTTGGAGCACATGGATCGTCACTTTTTGGATATTCACGTCTTGCACCTCGGCCAGTTCGGTCAGCTTGGGCAGTTCGGGCAGCTTCGTTGACGGCGTTGAGCGAAGTGAACTGGAACTGCAATCTAGGAAATTGGGAAAGGTTAACTGCCGCGCGCGTCACGAACGTGGAAGCATTCTGAGCGCCCAACGAACACGGGAGCGTTCTGAGCGTGCAACGAACACGGGACATGGTCAAAGTAAACGTCTCATTAGTTAGAGTATCAGTTGTGAAAAACATGCACCGAGGCACCTTGTAGCGGGTTAAAATTCTAGCGGGTAATACCCGCTACAATCCGGCTACACAAGCTTTATAATAAGATGCTGCCACATCAGAATATCTGTAAACCAATAGTACAAGGACAGTTGCAAATTACTATCACGGTTACTTGTAATAACCCTCCTTAAATAAGAGTTGTATACTCTAAGTCTAAAGAGATGGAATGAATTATATTTCAGTCTTCTTTGTTAGCTGTTGCATAGGACAGAGAATAGCTAGATGATAAATGTTAGTATCTTTTCTTCCTGCACTGGCTGACTCGCCTGCGATCTCATAACGGTTTAAGAACGTCACAATGATGCTCCCGTTGAGGTTCTCATTCCTCCATCCACGGCCTTCACCAAGATTTGCAGCGCTTCGAAGGTGTCGACGCCATCAAGAAGTTTCCTCCAACACTGTCTTTCTAGCCTCAATTTAAACTCAAAGCAGTAGGGAGTTCAACTTCAACAAATTCATTTCACTACAGGAGGATATCCAATACCACATCATTTCAATCAAGAACTTCATATGGCACAACAAGACATTAATTAAAAGTTCTCTGAAATTCAGCACGAACTCGATTGACTCAATCCGAATCCACCATAAATGCAACAAAAAAGTGTGGCCCCGGTCCAGGGCTTAGAAATGTGAGTCTGCTCCATCCTCATCGCAGCCCTGTTTCCATTGGTCACAATATGGACCCACTTGCGCACCTACGGAGGAATTTCGACCAGTTTTTCATGATCAAGATAGGCTCCACACGCATATTCCATTTCAAGATTCCCCCAACACAATTTTTAGACAATCAACGAATCAACTCGCCAACATAACAACCACATAAAACCATATACAATAATCCTTATTTTCACAAGTTGATGGACTCCGTTTCCATTCCGTCAAAGCGGTGGGCCCTATGCCATTCCGGTGGTCAAAATTGCCTGTTCTTGATTTTCTTCCACCGCCCGTTCTTGATTTTCTTCCACCCCCCATTCTTTCGGTCTCCACCCTCCTAGCTATGGTGGAGGACGTCTCCAGCTGTATAAAGGTCTCATTTCAACTTTTCGAGTTTAAAATGCATGCAAGCTTCCAAAATTTGCATGAAAAGACCGGTGCTCTCAAGAAAGAAATTTAAGAAACTCATTCAACGTTTCATCCAACTTGTAGTGCTATCCAAGTTGATTTATCTGAAGTTCTATTTGACACCGACAAGATCAAGAACGATTGCGATGGCGTTCTTGAAGAAACAAATTCTGAAGATTCTACTTCGAAATCGTTGTCGACGAAGCTTCCAACAATGTTTGTTTTGACAGATCAAGAAACATCTTGGACAATTCGTGTATTCAACCCAGGTGGACTTGATAAAGTTTTCAAATTCTTACTTGTTGGAGTTGCTCAATGGCTATTTCTTGAAGATACCTCTTTAACCGATCAGAAAATTCCTTCTACGACAACCTTTGTTTTCCATCCAGGACGATGCACAATTTTAATAAAGCCTGCACAATTTGAGCCACAATAACCAAATTTCTGTGACGCGGACAAATGATATTCAAAATACAGGGCTTATGCCTCCTTATAGTGATGAGAAGTGAATACAAAAGAAAACATTCAAAAAGGGGGAATACGAAATTACTTAAAATAAAGCACGCGAATTAAGCAACAAATAAAGCACACGAAACAAACAAGGCAGCAAATAAATAATTAATTATCTTCCGCGGGAATGGTGGGCCCATCCGATATATGCGCCCAGCGCGTGTAAACTTTCCAAGGAGGCTCGTCGTCGTGCAGTTCCGTAACAGAATTCATTTGGAATAGATTTGCAAAAATAAAAACAAATTGGTATTAAATGCCACACATTTGTTTCCTATATGATCATGTTCATTTTTTCTCACTAGGATTTTTTATTTTGAAACTCTCTTTAGAAATTTTATTATGATCCTCTATAAAAATTCTTCCTTCCATTGATTTTCTTTGTAGAAATTCTTTCTATAGGTCTTATCTTTCAGGAGTACTATCACTCAGATTCTCTTACTAAATGTTTTTTATCTAATTAAAAAAATTCTCTAAAACTTTCACTAAATTCTCTCTAAAAATTTATCTCTCAATGATTCTATTCACTAGTTTTCTCTCAATCAAAGATTTCACCTCTCTAGAAATTTTCTTTCTAAAATTTTATTCTAAAAATTCACTTGTATTTTCTATATAGAAACTTATCCCCCAGGAATTCCATCTTTTTAGGTTTCCAATCAAAGATTATTCTTCCAATTTTCCCCATTTCTGTCAATTCCTTTGTGAGAATAAAAGAATGTTTTGCAGCCAAACAATGGGATTGGAATTGAGACCTAATTTTGATCAATTGAACAAATACTTCAGGTTTTTAAATCGTTTTGTTCATTATGCTAATCCGAAATATCATTTTTCTTAATATTATTCTTGAATAACTTCTTAAGATAATATTTTACTCTTTTTAAAAAAAAATTATGATTATAATCTCTTCACTTTAATATCTAATTTGATCAAAGCTTGTAGATCTATAAATCATATTATTTATTGTAAAAATTTCAAGGCATTGTATTGCGATATAAAGGGTATGTGTATTTCAGATCTTTTGCAAGCTTGAAAGGTAGAAAATTATGTTCTCTCAACTAGCATTCTTGTAGGACAATGGCTCAAAGATAAAAATTTCCAAACAGCAGTCAGAAACAGCAGCCTGAAAAATAAATTGTAAATAAACTATTCCAAATGCACTCTATTTTTATTCTGAACAAAGAGCCAACTAGTCAATCTCTTGTAAAGTGTGAACTGCTCTTAGTTTATTTTTCTTCAACCTTATGGTATCAGTTTTAGTGCAACAGAGAAGGAATGGTTAAATAAATGCATTAATTGAATTTAGCTGAAGCTATACACGAGTCGAAATGTTACTACTGATTATTTCTTCACCTCATAGCTGTTGTAGGAGAATACTCACATCTTTTTGTGATATAAAACTCGTGTAACAAATTTGTAGTGTCTCCATTCGTAAGTGCTAAAATTTTAAGGCACAAAATGAATGCTTTCCGATTTAGCAATTTCCTTATTTTTACACAATTCTTGTATTTAAACAGGTCTGATCTAATATTACTGCATTTTAATCATTTGAGTTGAGATAACATATTTAGCAAAATGATGATGATTCATGTATACTTGCACTTTTTGGTCAGGGTTGATGAGGAAGACTTTCTTGTAAGGTTGTGCAAGTTAACAGGAAAACTTTTCAAGGTTAGCAGTATGTTTTCAAATGGTTTAGATTTCATTTTTTACCAGCATTTCATTTTGAGCATGGTCATTATTAAGCTATTAAATATTAGTAAATCTCTCACTATATGCTTAGTATGCTACACGAGGTTAAATATTAAAACATTGAAACTCCTTGAAAGCTATAATTTTGGTTGAATAGTGCGCTTTTATTAGTTTTTACAGAAATTCTTGATCTTAAAAAATCATGATTTTGATTTGGTAGAATTGGTATTTAGAAGGAATGCCAAATAATTATTCAAATTTACAAGATATAAGATTTTGAATTAAGAAAACAAGTTTGAGTGCATGATTTACAATTTTAGTCTGACATTCATAGTTATCAAACTACCTTATAAGGAGATGAAGGGATACCTAATTGTGATAGAATCAATTCATTCTGTTTTAGGATCACGCGTCTGTTTAATTAGATCTGTATTTGTCACATTAGTAACATAGGATAAATACTGAGTGGAACTGATATGTATGCGTATTATGCAGGCTTTGTTTTTGAATTTGGAATAAAATACATATTATATGATAAATTTAAATATTATTTTTATGAAAAACCATTTTGAAAATGTTAGACAGTTATTTTTTGGATGAAATGAGATTATTATACACGTATTTTCCTATTCTGATATGTATAGAGCTCTTCCGGAGTCGCGGCGACTTTTAGGAATTGTCTTATATTTCGTAATTAATTATGTAATGGTCCTTAATGTATTTTGTCATGTAGTGTCATTGTCATGTAGTGGGGCCTCCATCTAAGAAGTCCCTTTGGTGCCGCTCAATTAGGGTTTTCGACGAAACCCTAATTGGACCCCCCTCCCTTTTCCAGACGGCTGTGCCTTCCGCAAGCGTCGGCCTCGCTCATCCTCCTGTCAGCCGTTCGACCCCATTCGCGTTTGTCGTTGACCCCGACGACCAAATCGCTAGTCCCGCGCACCCTAGCACGCCTTCCGTGCCCGTCAACTGCCGACTTCTTCTCCAATGTTCCAGATTTCTTCTTCGAAGTCTTCTTCTCCGTCTTCCTCGACAGTGGTAGTCTTCGCCTCGTCCGGCATACCGCTTATCCCCGTCCGTCACGTCCAGCGCTCCCGATCGTGCCATTCCCCGTGTCTTCATCCCCGCACGCATCCGTGCTGGATCTAGCCCATGCTCTGCTGGTCGCCTCCTCTGCATAGCCCAAGCAGCCGCGCCTGTGTCGACTCCACCGCTTCGTCGTCTACCTTTTTCCCTTTTGATTTCGAGCCGTCCGTTACTCTTCTCCCACAGCCTCTCTGCACCGATTTCAAGCCTTCCACTGCTCGTCTTCCGCAACATCTTTTGAGCCTTTCGACTGCTCCTCCTCGCGTCCTCCAGTCATCGACTGTTGTCCACATCCCCGACGCAATTCCAACGCTTCATCTCCGCCCACCACTACACCCAAGCAACCGTCTTTCCTCCGCCCCGCCGTTCCATGCCCCTGACACCTTGAATGGTCATCCACGCCTC
The DNA here is from genome assembly GCA_033032865.1 of Dactylorhiza incarnata. Taxonomy (NCBI): domain Eukaryota; kingdom Viridiplantae; phylum Streptophyta; class Magnoliopsida; order Asparagales; family Orchidaceae; genus Dactylorhiza; species Dactylorhiza incarnata. The sequence goes on along the minus strand of JAWHQI010000017.1, from coordinate 415,026 downwards.
CGCCTCCTCCTCCGTGGACACTCATCGCATGGATCAATTCAAAGCACGACTTGATGATCTCACTCTCCTCTTTCGAGAGCTCGCGACCACGGTGGTAAACCTCCCACCGCCCCTCCGCCATCGTTGCAACCCCTTCAGCCCGTCCCGAACTGAGATCCCTGTGTTCGACGGCACTGACCACCTCGTTGGATCGCCCGCGGAGAACAGTTCTTCGATCTTTAGTCTACTCCACAAACATGAAGGTACCCTTGGCCACTATCTATATGGAGGGTTCAGCGCTCCATTGGGTGCGTTGGACGCGCCAGCGGGTTCCTGACCTCTCCTGGCCCACACTGAAGGTGGAACTCCTTTGCCATTATGATGCCCGCCAAGAGGGCAATGCCTACGAGCGCCTCAACTCCGTGTGCCAGTCCGACACCGTGGCCACCTACATTGATGAGTTCATCGAGGTCACCACACACGTACCCGACCTATCCCCCGACAACTACCTGGGGTATTTCCTTGGGGATTTACAACCCCACCTTCAAGTGCGCCTCCGGGTCTACAATCCAACTACTCATTCTCGCGCCATGAAGCAAGCTTGTTGCCTCGACGAGGAACTCTACATGGCCCAACCGTCTTCCTCGTCCCACCCACCCCACTAGCCGCTGTCACTGCCGTCGTTGCCGCCAAAATCTCCAACGCCTCTTCCCTGCTTGGATAACCTGCCCCTGCATGGGGCCCCCACTGCTAGGCCCGTCTCCGCCGCCGCTGGTTCCGCCGGTCCCATCTTCACTGTGACTCGACGACCCCATCGCTTATCTCACGAGCAACACCTCGAGCTTCGCCGCAAGGGCCTTTGCTTTCGCTGCCAACAACTGTACTTGCCCACCCACGTATGCGCTTTCAATGATTTGTGCGTGCTGGTGGGATCTGAAGACGACGGTCTTGACTTCAGAGATTTGGACCCCCTTGACGCTCGCGGATGACCCTTACGAACCTCGATCTTGAGAATAAGGTCGTTTTTCGGGAGGAGAGTGTTGATATGTATACGTCTTACGTGCGCGCTCGGACAGCCGTCCTCACTACATGAGAGCGCTTCTGGAGATGCGACGACCTTTATAAATTATCTTATATTTTGTAATTAATTATGTAATGGTCCTTAATGCATTTAGTCATGTAGTGTCCTTGTCTTGTAGTGGGGCCTCCATCTATATAAGGAGCCACTTAGGTGTTGAGATCTTTATCTTTTGAGTGTAGGTCATTTGGTCTCTTTTGGAGAGAGGAGTACCTTGGAGGTCCCAGCCTCCGGGTGCTTGGCGGGAGCGTGACTCATGAGTTGTATCTTTCTTTCCCATGCAATGCAAGTTCTTATTCGCGTTCTTGTTCTCGATATGACGTAGCTTGCCCTACCATATTTCCACCATTGGGAAGATACAAAAAAAATGAAGTAATTTTCAATAATTATATCATATGACAATTATCTAAAAGTGTTTCACATTTCATATGCTTGATATAAAAATCATATTAAGTCGCAAAATAAAAGTGGTAATTGATTTATTTGTTATTATACTTAATTTTAGCATATAATTACATTAGCTTATTGTTTCAGTTTATAAAAACTTTTTTCCTGGTTATCTCCAAAAGCCTTTAATAGAATTTTATTCTTTGTTTGCGTCGGCTCTTTGATTTTTCTTGGCGGATCAGTTAAGCTAACCCTTGTGGTCGGTTATCCAAAATTATATTTTGACGCTAGCAAAGTATTCCATCCGTTTATCTATGGTTTTGTTTGGGGCGGATTTTTGGTAGCCACATACCACTCTCTGACCGTATGATGGCCACTGCTGAGCGCAAATCACCTATGCTGCTGATTTTTTTTCGCAAACATGCCACCGAGGCCACTTTGCGGATGCTGTCACAAAGCTATCGGCTGCTCCGAAAAAATCCGGCCCAAGCATGGTCATAATGGTGTATTATGTCATCTTGATTGTTATTATCATGATTTTATATTCAATTATAGGGAGGTGAACCTGATCTGAATACTGCTGCAAAGATGGTCCTCCATGACTGGCAAAGAGGCAGGATACCCTTCTTCGTGCCACCGCCACAAGCTCAGCAGCAAGAAGATGAGTCCCATGGCACGCCCAATACTGAAGAACCCACCATAAGCACAGATCGAAACTCAGCAGCTTTCAGAGCTATTGCTGGGATTATCGCGTCCCAGCAACAGATGCATCTTCCTGGCCCGAAAGACTTCCTCGACAGTGCGACTGAATGCGCTGACAATGATGATAGCCGAGGCGCTCAGGAGTCGGAGAATGCAAATCTGTTGTCTCCTGCACTTACTAATGATAATGTTGGTGTTCAAGAGTGGGAGAAAGTGATTATGGTCCCCCCTGCTGCTGACGTGGCCTGAGCAAAACAAGCCCGCCGCGTGAGCCACTTTCTCGTGTCGGAAATGAAATAAGGGGATAGCTCGGAGGGAAGGGTGGTTAAGATTGGGTAAAGCTTTCTGCTTGTCGTCTTTTAGGTTCAGAGTTGTTCCAGATGGGAAATTTCGATATGTTTATTGTTATTATTTCCCCATTTATCAGTGAGGGAAAATGTTGCCCCAGCAGGTTTAGGCTTCATTTGGTATAACTATATTACTTTTTTTGGGCGCCGACAGTGTTTTACTAATTTATTCTTTTGCTTTAATTTAAGAAATTTAGGAACAAATGTTCATGTCTGCTATTATGTGGTCGGTATTATGATGGTTTCATCATTTATCTGCTTTTTCTAATTACATTCTGTTTATTTATAAATAGGAGAAATTATGCAGTAATTAAAAACTAACCATATAAGTTTGGTTTCATTTTTTTTGGAGTTGGAATTGACTTCTCTACCCAAGATTATGAAAGTCAAACTGTTCCTCCAAACTCTGATGTTCAAATCTAAGGAATCAAGTTCAATTAATTTATATTTGAAAATACTAAGAGCACAAACTAAACATAGTGTTTTGACAAAGTCAATAATCCAATACTAAGAGCACAAACTAAACCTAGATATTGTATTTTTTTTCATGCAACGTGTTTCATGTGCGGGTGTTCACGAACCGAATCGAATCGAATAGCTTTTCAATCGAATCTAAATTTGACATAGAATGTAGAGATTCAGATTCGGATTTGGATTCGTTCGAATATTCGGGGTCGGATTCGAATTCGGATTCGTTATGAAATGTTGGATTCGAATTTGGGTTCGAATTCAGATTCGAATTCGGATTCGAACATGGATTTGAATTCGAATTCGAATTTTATAATATTTAATTATATATAATATTCAAATATAATTATATTTAACATTTAATTACATATATTAATTTAATTTAAGTATATTTTCAATATTCGCGAACTATTCGTGAATCATTCGAATATGAATAACATTATGCGGATTCGGATTCGAAAACTATTCGAATTCGGATTCGAATCCGAATTCGAATTCAAAAAATACAAATTTTAATCGAATCTTCGCGAATTGAATCCCGAATTATTCACGAACTATACTACTTGTGAACAACCCTAGTAGCACCCACCTGCTGCCACTACAACAAATATGAGCATTGGCGGCATTTTTAGGAGGCGTTTTTCTACAAACGTGGCAAGGCTTTCTTGAAAACCGTCGATATATAGGGTTATAGACAATGGCGGCGTTTTTCTACAAACGTGGCAAGGCTTTGACCACGTTTTTCTACTCAAAACGTGGCAAGGCTTTGGCCACGTTTTAATCTACAAACGTGGCCAATAGTATTTCATATTAAAAAAAAATTAATTTTAATATGCTGAGACTGAACATATTGGATTTAGCCGACAACAACTACTAAAAAAATCAGCACCTAACAAATATTATTTTTTCTGGACCACAAATAAAAGATCAATTTATATAAGTTGGTAGCATCAAATTGGAAAAAAAAAAGTTCATTTTGAGAACAAAATCAATCATATCAAGAGAATACAAAGCCAATGAAAATATATATATATTTCATATTAATCTCGTTTCATTTTACATTTAAGTACATAATTTTGTCCATAGGAATACAATTTTTCCAATAAGATGTATGTTCCCGCAAATACCAAACCGATAAGATTGCGAAGCTCCAGAGAACTGAAATGCTGATTCCACCTCCCACAAGTGTTGTTATGACCATGACCATACAATTCATATTTTGGTTCGATATATCCTGCGACGACATTATTTAATCATTAGAAATATTGTATCAAAAAATAATAATGAAAGTGAATTAAAAGAGAAGAACTAACCATGCTTTTGCAGAACAAGGAGGAACACCGGTCTCATTAAAGATATCATATTGAAGCTTTATAGCATTAGCATTTAGGAGATCAATGGGCTTTGGTAGTTTGAAAAGAACTTAACAAGTGCATTCTTTTTGCCATGCATACCAGATATCGAATCCAGGTTGGGATTCATGTCTTTCAACTGAGCCTCTAGCAATTCACCATTTCTTTTACTATTTTGAGACCACAATCCTCACTTAATGAACTATCAGTCAATGCTGATTGAAGCATAACTGCTCCTCTTTGCTAAAGACAGAATTGGGTTCACATTGAATGTATTGGGTTCTCAAAGGTATTTCAGTAATTGATGAAGAAACAAGCTGAATATTATGAGATTAGGGTAAAGTGCAGGCAATGAGATAGATAAATTACAAAAATTATAAGAAGACAATTATTTAGAAATGTGTATCCAAACTAATGGGCCCACAATGCTCGGGTAAGGCCATAAAAAATGTGAAGAAATCACATAGTTGTAATCCTGAAATAAAAACATGACTCATCAGAAGTCAAGAAGAAGAGAAGAAGATTGCAAAGGATAAGAAGAATCGAATATGCAAGTTGCAGATATGCTAAACAAGATCGACTGAAGCAAATCGCAGTCGTTGACTCCTCCGCTCACCTGCACCAGCAAAAACAAAATGTGTAGTTAAAAAAAACTTGTGTAATCTAGGATAAGATTAGTTATCTTATAGTTTTGTTTTGTAGCTGGGCTGGCTTTGTATGAACTATTTTCTGGACATATTTGTTATCTTGTAGTTTTGTCTTGTAAATATGTTGTTGCTGCAACAAAACTCAAAGAAAATCAAAGCATCAAGCAATAAAAGCTGATGTTCTGTGATATTATCTGGTGTGCTTTTAGTGGTTCTTTCAAAGTTGGTATTAGAGCAACTTATTGAAGAACTCAGTAAATAAAGAGAAGTGTTTGACCCAGGTACTTTGTGTCTTTGGGAAATTGGAGGACCAATCTACAGTGATCGATAATGTATGCATTTGAGGCCACGTCCTCTGTTTGCCTGGACAAAATTTTGATTTGCATGAAAGAAATGAACACAAATTTTTACAGAGACATTGAATTAGAAAAACACTCCAATCAAATCAATGAAAACGGCGTCACATTCATTCAACAATAATATATTAATATATAAATAAAACTACATATTTATATTGTAAATTTGCTAGTCCCAAGCACAATTTTTTTGCTAGCCAACCTCCATATAAATTATATCAAGTTAATTACGTCCATCCATCCCAGCACACTTACCTTTCGAACAGAAGTTGCGTGAATGGAGGCCAACTTAGAGTTTGTATCAAAATTTGATTCTTACATTGAGTTTTTAAGCAATTAAAATAGAAAGATTAGTATAATCAGTGAACCTTAATTCTAAAAAATCTTGCTCATTGATCACCTACCTCACACAACCATAAAAAATCTTACTCATTGAACAATTTAATCCCATATATTAAACAATTACAATATATTCTCATTTATTGTGTGCAAATCAAATGTAGTTTTAAAATGTAAAGTTGTAGTTTGATTAAGACTTCCAAGCATCATAAATCAAGAGTAATGGAGATAAAACATATGTGGGATGGCCAGGGGCTTGAAGTGGAACATTAATACATGAAGAGTGCATGCCAGTAAGGAGAATGTTCTTACGTCTTCTGTGCAAGTCATAGCCGAATGTGATTTCAGCTTAAGGAGAAGAAGATCAGGGGCTTTGACTTTGAGATCTGGGTAAAGGGATGAGGGGTCCTCATCAATATCTTTGCATCAGATTAGTGAAGATAGTGGTTCCCTAAAACCTGCAGCAAAGGAGAAAGAGCATTACCTGCACCAAAAAAAATGAGAAACAACATGAGAAATCCTTGCCTGCAGTGGGCAATACTCCAGCCTTTCCTCTCTGTGGGCGGTGACCAAAAGAAGTGAAATACCTTCAAATAGGAGAGAGAAGGCTGCGGAAGTTTGGAGAGCACAAACCTGGAGATGTCGTCTCCGGCGACGGAGAAAACTCGAGATGTTGATGGGCTTCGAATAGAGGGTAGCGAAGAAGAAGAGTGAGTGAGCGGATGACCAAGCGAGAGAGTGAGTCTGGAGTGGAGAGGAGAAGATAAATCACGACTGTCCCTGTGAAGCTCTCATCGGACATTCGCCTTCTCTCCAACGCCAACCCTTCCATTTTTTGCCGTCATCGAGGGACGAAGACATGACGAAGCGCGAGTGGCTTGCTTCCTCCTTCAACCTTCGGTCCAAATTAGGGCAGGAAATAGGTGATAAGAGTGCCAGAGCCGTAACTATCCTTTATTTTATTATTAACCTATAGCGGTGTTTTTCTTGAAAACGCCGCAAATAATACTACCTACAACAACGCTTTTAAAGAAACACCGCAAAAAGTATAAAACTACAGCGACGTTTTTAAAAACGCCGCAAAAAAGCGCTGCCGTAGAACTAAAATGTTGTAGTGTGCTATTCATTAGATCTTCTACACTGACAGGAAATTGTGGCACATGCTCCTCTCGGGATAGTCCTCGCATGGTAATATGTTCTGCGTTGTTGGGAATATTACCCTCAATGTTCCCTTGATTTGAAGAGACATTACACACAATGCTAAATACATATTGTATTTGATAAACTCTATTTTACATCATGTCTAAGCAGGGTTGGTTCATTCCAAGCATTGGAATAAGGTCTGTTGTTTACTGTCAAAACTGCTGAGACGACCTCACTATCTCAACTGAACCGCTGAGATGAGGCCAGGAGCCGATGAGAAGGGGTCTGCCTCAGCTGAGCTGCATTTAGACATAATCCGCTGAGAAGACTATCTGTCTCAGTGGATCTGCTGAGACGAAGACAACTCAACTGTTGAGACTGAAGACTATCCCAGCCCAACCGCTGAGACAGATTCAAATCTCAAGACAACATTGACGGGATCTGCTTTTGGCGCAACTGGCCATAAAGCAAGATAAAAGTATTCTACCCTCATCCATATTGTGTCAGGGCCCTCCTTAAAGCCGTTGAAGGTGGAAGAGGTATAAAAGAACAAGTTAGGGTATTTCAGAACTGGTGCAAAAAAAGTAAAGAGAAAAACTGCACTGTTTCATTGACGGCTTCCACAAGTGCTCTCCTACTGCTCCCTGAACCAGCTAGCAGATATAAGGAGAGAAGATAGTTCTTCCAGATTGAATTCAAGAAGAGCAAGTTGATCTTTCCTCATCTGCTGACGAGGAAGAATAGATAGGAGCAAGGTCTGAAGTGTTACCATCCAGCTCTGCTTCAAGGCAGCACCAACTGTGCATCAACAACATAAGACAAAAGGCTGAAGGATACATCTTTGCTGTCATTTGTTGTGAGCATAACTTATAACCACTGTAAGAATAATCTTATTCTGAGTTTGTAGGGCATTTTGCCTGAGCTGTAGGGTTGTTGAACCTGAGATTATAAGGCTATTGAGCCTGAGTGTGTAGGGTTGTTTAGCCTGAGCTAGTAGAGCTGTACTCCCAGCTTGAGGTGTGTGATCTCTGTGGATTTCTGAGATAGGGCTTCTTGATAGGCCTGAGGTAGGAAATCAGAGGATTTCTGAGTTGTAAGAGTTTGAGCACTCTGAGAGGTAGGGCTGGTTGGGCCTGAGGTAGGGTTTGGAGCAAACCTGAGAGATCCTGTGGGATCTGTGTTGTAAGCTCTTGGATTTGAGTTTGGAGGAGGTTGCCTTGTCTACCACACTGTTAGAAAGGTGTAGAGGGAAAGTGGACTACCCATAGACACACTGTCTTGGGGAACCACTATAAAGGACTGTGTGATTTTTGTGGTGTGCTTGAGTTTTTGTTTATTATCTATTAACTACTAGCAGCACTTAAGAAAATCAAAGAGACCTATTCAACCCCTTTAGGTGAATTAAACTACTACCCTATAATCTATCAAGTGGTATCAGAGGGAGGTTGGTCATTAAGGACTTAACAGTCTGACCAGATCCTATATAGGTGTAGTCAAATCTGAATCCAATGGCTGCCACTGGGGGTCAGAAGGAAATGAGGTCTATGAAGTTGCCCATATGCAAAAAAGAGACTTTTGGCATATGGAAGCAAAGGGTAAGGCTATTCATGGAAGCCTCAGACCCTATGATTTATATTACTGTCAAGAAGGGTTCTTTTGTCTACACAAAGCCCTCCACTATTGATCCTACTAGACAAGTGGCCAAATCATATGCTGAAATGACTAAAGATGAAATTGCACTTGCTACAATGGATAAAAGAGAACAAAATATAATAGTAAATGCAATTGATGATTCCACCTTCCAAAATTTAGTGCACTGTGAGACAACCAAGAATATGTGGGATACACTCACTGTGTATATGGAAGGTACTGAAGAAGTGAGGGATGATAGGAAATTCCTCATTAATCAGGAGTATGAAGCCTTCAGGCAACACAGCCTGGAATGCATAGCTGATTGCTATGCGAGATTCTTCAGGGTGGTAAATGAGCCGAGGACCTATGGAAGGGTCTTCAGTCATTATGAGCTGAATGACAAATTCCTAAGATCTCTTACAAGAGATTGGGATACAAAGATATGTGCCATCAGAGAAGTGGCAAAGCTGGGTAAGACCCCTCCCCATACTTTATTTGGAAAGCTGCTCTCCTATGAGATGCAGTTGTCTGCAAGGCGGGAGGAAGACACATCCACCAGGCCTCATGCAAGGGAGGGAGATGTGGCTCTCAAAGCTGAAAGCTCTAAGAAGAGCAAGACCAGAATGCCTTCTCCACCAAGGAGGGCTGCTGACCCAGAAAATTCTGGCTCAGCACATCAGACAGCTCCTCATCTGATGAGAAATTTGCTGCCTTCTCAAGGAATTCAAGAAGCTGATGAGGAGAAATCAGTGGAAGAACAAACCTTTCTCCTCCTCACATCCCAAGAAGGATCACATCAGATCAGACAGACAGCACCTCAAGGGTGATAGGTATGATCCTAAACATGTTAAACATATTTCAAATAATGTGATATGTTATTGTTGCAGCAAGCATGTACATGTCATAGCTGACTGTCCAGTCAAAAGAAAGGAAAGAGGTGAGAAGAAACCTCATCACCAGAAGGGAAGAAAGAGTGAAAAATCCTTCCTAGCAAAGAAGGAGAAAAGCTGGTGTGAATCTGAATCATCATTCTCAGATTTAGAAGAAAAAGCCTACATTGAGCTGTTTGCAGTTGAAGAACATGAGGACTTTCTTACTACTAAAGTTGGCATCAGAGCCCCTCTTTCACACTTAGACGGTGACATGGTGGAGGATGAAGATGATAGGGAACATCATGGCTTAATGTCCATAGCAGATGATGATGAAGAAAATCAGGACAATCCTGATAAGGTATCTACTCCTTTCCCTTCTTCTGATTATGAGTCAATGCCAGATTCTGAAGCATGCTCATCAAATGATGAAGAAGGTTCAGTACATAAAGTGGATGTCAATCAATTGATAGACAAGTATGATGCTCTTTTGGAAGCTCTAAAAAGGAGCAAGAAGCAAGCTCAAGAAATTGCTTCCCTTCAGCTGGTTAAGCAAGATTGCACTGAGTCATCTACCCAGGTGGCTCAGATGAGAAGAGAGATAAGCCAACTCAAGGGAATTACAATAGTTCAATTGAGCACCATCAACCAAAAGAACCAGGTCATCAAGGATCTTGAGGAGAAGCTTCTCAAAGAGAAGAGCTTAGTAACTCAATTCTCCAAACCCAAATCCATATTGCCCATTATTGATACCTTCTCCTCCCAAACTGATAGGAGAGGGCTAGGGTTCAATAAAGCAGCAATTGGAGCTGAGAATGGAGGAAAGGGGCATGTTAAAGCTAAGCCTCATACCACCTTTCAAAAGGTGTTTCTTCCCTCCAACAGGTATGACTAGGACAACATGTATGGTCACTGGAAGAATGGGAGCTCCTATAGGAAGAAAAATACTCCTTTCTATAGCAAAAGAAAGGGCATGAGGATGAATGCTTTGAAATCTCCCTGTGAAGAAATTCAAATGGCACATTCTGGACCATTTGTATTTGGTACTTCAGCCCCTTCATTCAAGGATAAGGAAGCTGGTTCTTCTAAATCCCTCTCAGCAAAGCACATGGCTGCTGTCAAGCCTATATGCAAGTCTAACAGCTCAGTATCTGATGCCATCCACACTTGCTTGGATGCCAAGCTGAGACAAGCTGATGTCATGAAGATAAAGTTTGTTAAGACTATCCATAGACTGTCAACCAGCCAGACTATTGCTAATAGGAATAAGAAGAATATAGTTAGCTTCTTCACTAAACACAAGCACAATGATGCTCCTTCCACCTCAAAGGGTGTTCAGAAAAGAAGATACGACATTCATGAATATTGGTGCTGTGATAAAGTGGGAAACTTTGCCATAGATTGTTGGCACAATCCCAATGTGCCTAATGCAAAGAGAAGTTTTCCTGCAAAGGCTGCAGCTGGTGTGAAGATGTCTGGTTATGCTAACAAAGGTCTAGGACCCAAAATCAATTGGGCTCCTAAGGGAAAATGAATTGCTTCTTGCAGGATAGTTCAAGTACCATCCTAGGGAAAATATGGTACTTGGACAGTGTGTGCTCAAGGCACATGACAGGTACCAGAAGTCTTCTACAGGATTACAATGTTGTGAAGAATGGACCTAAAATTATCTTTGGAGGTTCTGAAAAAGGAGTCACCGAAGGATATGGTATGATCACCAATGACATAGTCTCTATCACAAGGGTAGCTTATGTTGAAGGGTTGCAATACAACCATATAAGCATAAGTCAACTATATGACTTAGGTCATGCCATTGAATTCCACAATGACAAGTGCTTGATCAAGAAGTCAATTGACTTAGAGGTCATTCTCTCAGGCACTAGGAGTGGGAATGTTTATTGCTTAGATTTCATTTGCAATAGTTCTCTTTCTCCAGTTTATCTTGTAGCTAATGAAAGTGATTCTCTTTGTGTTCAATGGCACACGAGACTTGCTCACATTAACTATAAGACAATGTATAGACTATTTTCTAAAAACCTTATTAGAAATAGTCCAAATTTGAAATGTATTAAAAGTGGTCCCTGTCATGCATGCCAAATAGGCAAGCAAACTAGGACCACCTTTAAAAGCATTGGCTCCAAAGACACTGAAAGATGTCTTTATCTATTGTGCATGGACTTGTTTGGTCATTTGCCAATTCAGAGCCTAGGTGGGAAGTTTTATACTTTGGTGATTGTTGATGATCACTCAAAATATACATGAGTATTCTTCCTTAAGAAGAAATCTGATACTTTAGATATCTTCATAAACCATGTCAAGGCAATCCAGAATGAATTACAATGTACTGTGGTCAAGACTAGAACTGACCATGGTACATAATTTTAATCTGGGGCAATGACAAGGTTTTGTCAATAATTTGGTGCCACCCAAGAATTCTCCTCCCCAAGGACTCCACAGCAAAATGGTGTGGCTGAGAAGAGGAATAGGACCTTGATATAAGCTGGGAGAACATTGCTTAGTGACTCTTCACTTCTAGAATATTTCTATGTTGAGGCAGTCAATACAGCTTGTTATGTTCTCAATAGAGCTTCCATCAATAAGGCCCTTGGAATAACCCCCTATGAGATTCTGAAAGGCAAACAACCAATAATTTCATACTTTAGAATCTTTAATTGCAAATGGTATATTTTAAACAATATAAAATCTTAATTAATAAAGTTTGCTGAAAAATGCAATGTATTCTTGTTGGATATAGCTCACATAGCAGAGCATATAGAGTATTCAACAAGAAGACTCATGTTATAGAAGAGTTTATGCATGTTGTCTTTGATGAGACCAGCCTACTATATAAGGGCTGGTCTAGTTCTTCTATTTTGACAGGTGATGAATAGAAAATGAGAAATATCTATCCAAGACATGTCCAACACTAGCAATGCTTATACAGATGCTGCTGTTCCTGAAGATGTAGATCAGCAAACTGCTGAAGACCCTGCAACTCCAGAAGAAGAGCTACAGATTGCTGACAGGTTACCTGCGGCAAACAGGCTTCTAAGGGATCATCCAAGAGACCAAATTATTGGAGATGAAAACCAAGGGGTGATCACCTGAAGCAAGACTCACAATGAAGCTCTATTCTTGAGCTTTCTATCACAGATGGAGCCCAAGAAGTTTGAAGAAGCTAATGAAGACACCTTCTGGATTCAAGCAATGCGAGAAGAGCTGCTACAATTCAAAAGATGTAAGGTTTGAAAGTTGGTGCCAAAACCTCAAGGACACAACATCATTGACACAAAATGGATCTACAGAAATAAGTTAGATGAGAATGGCATCATCATCAAGAATAAATCTAGACTGGTGGCCAAAGGATACAAACAAGAAGAAGGTATTGACTTTGATCAAACCTTTGCCCCAGTGGCAAGGTTAGAAGCAATAAGACTATTTCTTGCTTATGCTGCCCACAAGGGGTTCAAAGTTTACCAGATGGATGTCAAGTCAGCCTTCCTAAATGGAGATTTGAAGGAAGAGGTATATGTGGAGCAGCCCTTAGATTTTGTTCATCCAACTCTATCCTCTCATGTATATTTACTTAGGAAAGCATTATATGGTCTAAAGCAAGCCCGTAGGGCTTGGTATGAGACCTTGTCTAGCTTTCTCATCAAGAATAAATTCTTGAGCAAAAAGATAGATATCACATTGTTTCTTAGGGAGACAAAGGGCAAATGTCTCATAGTCCAAATTTATGTTGATAACATAATCTTTGGGTCTACTGATGACAACCTTTGCAAAATGTTTGCCAACCTTATGCATGGGGAGTTTGAGATGAGCAGTATGAGAGAGCTCAAGTACTTATTAGGCCTCCAAGTGAAATAGTCTGATGAGGAGATATTCATCTCTCAAACCAAGTACACTATGGAGCTTATCAAGAAGTTTGGGATGGAATCTACTTCCACCATGAAAACTCCCATAGGGTCCAACATTTCCATGGACAAGGATGAGAAGGGCAAACCCTTTGATGAATACATATATAGGTGCATTATTGGATCTCTATTTTATCTGACTGCTAGTAGACCAGACATTATGTATGATATATGTGTTTGTGCTAGGTACCAAACATGCCCTAAGAAATCTCACTACTCAGCTGCAAAGAGGATTTTGAGATACCTTAAAGGCAGCCAACATCTTGGCCTTTGTTATCCCAAGAACAATGACTTTGAACTGACTGGCTTTTCAGGTGCAGATTTTGCAGGTTGCAAAGAAGATAGGAAAAGTACAAGTGAGACTTGTCAATTCCTAGGTAGGAGTTTGATCTCATGGAGCAGCAAGAAGCAGGTCAGTGTGGCTATATCCACTGCTGAGTCTGAATATATAGCTGCAGGGAGCTGTTGTGCACAACACTTGTAGATACACATCAGCTAGAGGATTACAACCTCAAGGTAAGTCACTCTCCACTACATTGTGACTAGTGCTATCTCTATTGATAAGAATCCCATCTCTCATAGCAGGACTAAACATATAGAGATAAAATATCATTTTATTAGAGATCATGTTGAATGTAAGGATATCTGTCTTGAATCAGTGCCCATTAACAATCAAGTAGTTGATATCTTTACAAAGCCATTGGATGAGGCTAAATTTAATTCTTTCAAAATTGAGTTAGGAATGTTGAATTTAGAATAGGGTTCAACATTTCATTATGTCTTTCACATTTGTTGTATTATTTCCTAAGCTGTATTAGAAAATAGTTATGCCCTAAAACACTTAGTGACATGATAAGGGAGAAGGATAATCCAATTTAGGATAAGCCACTATTTGGCTATAAGGTTAGCTGAAACACTTAGTTTTTGTTCTTGTCATTTTTTTTCGAGTTGTAATTTTATGTATTTTTGAGTCGGGATGTTCGGCCAATCATAGCCGTCCGTTGCCCCCTAGGAATCTATAAATAGAGGGTGAGGGCTCTCATTTTAGGCATTGAAGAATGGAGTATTGAAGCCCATTCTTTGGTCATCTCGGTGCCGAAGCCGAACCCTGGGTGCGAAGCTCGGGTCTTCTCCTCCCTCCCATCTCCCATTGGTCGGCCCTCCCCTTTGCCATACCTCCTTGGCCGGCCACTCCACCACCCCTCCTCCTCCACCATCAAGCAACAACCATCCTCCTCCAGCAGCCATCTCCTTCCCCCCATTCAACAGCCCACCATAGCTTCACCTCCCATCCTCAGCAGCCATCTCTTTCCATTTCCCCCTTGCCGTGGAACCACCATCTCCTTCATTTCCCCTCCAAAAACAGCCCCAATACCCCACAAACACATCTCCGGCGATCATCGGAGTTCGTCACCGGCCACCTACGGTGGTTCCCCTTTACCTCCCACACTTATTCCCATCATTTGACATTTTCCGGCGATCACCGGAAAACATCTCCGACGACCACCACTACCACCGACAATCACCTCCGGCCACCTCCAGCCATTAGCCACCTCCACCACCACTCATAACCACCATAACTACATTCTACTTCTCACTACCCTTCCATCCCCACTTTCCTAAATTCACTCTCAGCCTTTCCTCCTCCCATAACTGAACCCCCCCTCAATATCCCCTCTCATTTTCACGTGGAGTTCTGCTGGCTGGATCCCCAATTGCTGCCCCCAACTGCAGCCAGCCTTTCCCAACTAAATCCAGCCCATCTCCCTACCTCTTCCCGTCTCGTGGAGCCACCGCCAAGTTATCCCCAATCTACCATCACCCAACAGCCCATAACTCCCCCGGAACTGCTGCCCAGCCACCCTACAACAACCCACAACTCCTACCGAGCCTCCTCCCCTCCCATACAGCCACCCCCAACCTCCAGGCTGCTGTCCAGACTTCCAGAACAGCAAATCTCAGTTGCTTATTGCTGAAAACTACCTCCCAGCACCTTCCTAATTGTTGTCCCTATTTCTGGACAGCTCCAGTCAGCTCCAGTCAGCTCCTGAATGCTGAAATCTGCCTTGGATAGCCCTCTTGAAGCGCCTCCAGCCCTCCTCTCTTTATAGTAGTGGTAATCAAGGTTTGTGTGTTGATTTCTTTACCGTTGGATCTCGTGACCTGTTCTCTACTTGTAGGGATAGTGGTTTGTAAGTTTTGCTTCGGTCGTTTCGTCTTTGTAATTTCCTATTTAAATAGTATTTGATTTTCTGGCACTCTTGCACTTATACGACTTCACATGTTTTCATATTTGAGAGCTTTAACTCTTTGTGGCCAATCAAATTAATGTTGCTTTATAAATATTCATTGTTGCAAGTAAACCGTCGGATCTCATGTGTGGTTGCATATAGGAGTTCACACAATTATTTCACCATCACATAGGGCCGTCCTGCGTCAGGGACCCTTCCCCAGACCCTCGCTGCGCGGGAATGCTTTGTGCACCGGGCTGCCCTTTTAAAAAAATAAAATAAAACAGCCAATGTTCTGATAGTGGATATGGAGGTGACCCAAAATAATACACATGCTCGTGAATGTTTGAGAAAGCTAGACTGCCAAATAACAAAGTAGTTTCTGCCACAACTTCCTACAATAATTTCCTTGTAACTGTTTTACAATCTGATTTTATTGACAGATGCCCCCACACTTTCTCTTAACACAATGTCCACCAGGCCATACACATTGGAGTTTCCTTCCTTAAGGAATCTCTAAATTAATAACATATTATTCATTAATTTGACTAATTGCTTCAAGCTTTTTTCTTTTTTGACAAGTAAATTTGTGATTATTGTTAGAACTCGGTAAATAACATCTATGTTCGAAAATAATAAGCACCCCCTCTTATATAGTGAGGGGAGAGTACAAGGCTAAAGGCACACCAAGCAAATTAAATCTAACATAAATTCTAACACTCCCCCTCAAGTTGGGCATGTTATATTTTTCATGCCCAACTTGTCAATCAAGCCATAGTGAAGATTTGCCCCAAGACTCTTTGTAAGAATATCTGCAAGTTGGCCCTCTGAGGGAACAAAGGGAATACATATGATCTTCTTCTCAATGTGTTCCTTAATGAAATGTCTGTCCACCTCAATGTGTTTTGTGCGATCATGCTGAACAGGATTGTTGGCAATGCTAATGGCAGCCTTGTTGTCGCAGTACAACCGAATAGGAGCAGTATCACTTAACCCCAGATCACTCATGAGGGAGCGCAGCCAGAGTCCTTCACAAATGCCATGTGCCATGGCACGAAATTCAGCTTCAGCACTTGACCTGGAGACGACTTGTTGCTTCTTGCTTCTCCAAGTGACAAGATTCCCACCGATAAACGAACAATACCCAGACGTGGATCGTCTATCTTCAACACTTCCTGCCCAGTCAGCATCAGTATAAACTTCAATCTTCAGGTCAGAATTGGAGGTGAAAAGGATTCCTCTTCCAGGTGAAGTTTTCAAGTATCTCAAGATCCGATGGACAGCATCAAGATGTCTGGCCCTCGGAGAGTGCATGTATTTACTCACAACTCCAACGGCATAAGCAATGTCAGGTCGAGTATGAGACAAGTAGATCAATCTCCCTACAAGTCTTTGATAACCTTTAACATCTTCTATAGGATCACCATCATTTCTTCCAAAATTGTGGTTAACCTCCATGGGAGTGTCAGCAGGTCTACACCCACTCAGACCCGTTTGTTTTAAGAGATCAAGAATGTACTTCCGTTGAGAGATGAAAATGTCGTTCTTAGATCTGGCAACTTCAATACCCAGAAAATACTTCAGTTTGCCAAGATCTTTCACCTCAAATTCTTGTGCCAGGTGTTTCTTTAAGGCTTTTACTTCATCAATGTCATCCCCTGTAATAATGATGTCATCAACATAGACTATTAAAATTGTTACCATGTTGGCCCTCTTTTTGATAAACAGAGTATGATCAGCATGACTTTGTTTGTACCCCAGGGAGACCATAGCGCTATGGAACCTTCCAAACCACGCCCTTGGGGATTGCTTCAGGCCGTAAAGAGCCTTCTTCAATTTGCAAACTTTTCCATCTGAACCCTGAGAGATTAAACCAGGTGGAAGGGACATATACACTTCTTCTTCCAAATTGCCATGAAGGAAGGCATTTTTAACATCCAATTGGATGAGATCCCAACCCTTGCATGCAGCACATGACAGCAGGACTCGAATAGAATTCATTTTTGCCACAGGAGCAAAGGTTTCTTGATAGTCAATGCCAAGAGTTTGAGTATACCCTCTCGCCACTAATCTTGCCTTGAAACGTTCCACTATGCCTTTGGAATTTTGTTTGACCGCAAAGACCCACTTACAACCAACTGTTTTCTTCCCATGTGGAAGGGTGGTTAAGTCCCAAGTATTTTTCTTCTCCAAAGCTGCCATTTCTTCTACCATTGCCCTTTTCCAATCAGGATGTTCAAGAGCCTCCTGCCAGGTAGATGGAATAGAGACCGAAGCAAGGGACGACACAAACCCTTTATAAGAAGGAGTCAGCGTATCATAAGAGACATACTGAGATATAGGGTGTTGAGTACTCAATCGGATACCTTCATGGAGGGAGAGATCTTCTGACAGAGTTGGCATTGGGTCTGGGAGCATGGGATTAGTCGTTGTGTTCTGACCTTTACGCCGTCGGGTGCCGGGTTTGAGGTTGAGATTGAGGTGGTGGTAGGACACATTCTTCTGACGGATGGGCCGGGTGCCGAGGTTGAGGTTGAGGTGGTGGTAGGACACATTCGCGTCGATCCCGGGCATCTCCGTTGCACTCCATGCGAAGACGTTCACGTTCTCCTGGACGCAAGTCAGGACCTTCTTTTGGTCCTCAGGGCTGAACTCCCCACTGATCTTTACTTTTTCTATCACTCCCGCCCGAGAAGTGACTTCCAGCTCCATGACCTCATCCACAGCCTCCAGTCGGGACTGCTCCCCTTGATCGTCCTCCTTCCTCTCGCCGCAAGCAGGCACTTCGGCCTCTCCTTCCTCCATCTCCTCTTCCCGGACTTCCATCAACTCCTCTGCCCTCCTGCCCGGGCCTCCTCTTCTCCTCCTCTTCTCTCCCTCTTCTTCTCTCGAACCTCCAACAACTCTTCCGCCCCTCCTGTCTGGGCCTCCTCTTCTCTCCCTCTTCTCCATCTCCCGGTCCATCCCTTCCGCCTCGGCTTGCCAGGTGGTGTTGACCGCGGTGACGTAGCACTGTCTTGCTACCTTGGGGTCACCCCTCACCCGGACCTGGATCCCTCCTACACTGAGCTTGAGGCATTGGTGGAAAGTGGAGGGGACGCACCGGAACGCGTTGATGAGGGGTAGCCCGAAGATGGCGTTGTAGCTGCTTGGCGCGTCTACAATGATGAACCGACAGTTACAGGATTGCCCCCTTAGGATGACGTGGAGCCCTACTCCTCCTTCCACCTCCTTTCTCTCCCCCGAGAAACCGAACAACGGGCCATCTGAGGCCAACACTCTTCTCGCCTCCACCTTCATCTCGTCAAACGCCTTCTTGAAGATGACATTGACCGAGCTCCCGTTATCGATGAGGATTCGGGAGATGGTGAAGTACGATGGCTGTCTGGATGACCAGCGCATCGCTGAACGGGTCCTCTTGACCCGACATGTCCTTCTGCGAGAAGGTGATCTTTTCCGCTAGGGGTGGGGCTTGAGACGTTGAACCCACGCTCCGACGATACATGACATTGAGGCTTGTCTTTTAGGTTGCCTTGATCCCCACACCCCCATGGATCACTCTGATCCCCCCTGGGTCCTCACATCGGCCTGGTCTTCGCACCTTTCTTCATCCTCCTCTCGAGGCAGGACCTCCTCAATCCTCACCAGCCGCTGCTCCCGCTGCACCGACACTCTGGCCCCCCTCATCTCCAGGAACTCCAAGCAGGTGGGCGTCGCGTGATCTTCCTCCTGGTGCAAGTCACAATATGGCAACGCCACCTCCCTTCTCTCGGCCTCCGCACCACGATTCCTTCTTCTCACTCCTGCTCCCGCTTCTGCTCCTGCTCCTCTTCCTCCTCTTCCTCCTCGCCTGATCGTCATAGCTTGCAGAGACGGGGCAGGCAACGACCTCGGACCCTGCCTCCACCCGAGCTGATGACGTCTTCCTTGACCTCCATGGAAGTTGCCTCCTCCCTGCTGCCTCCACCCCAACTCCAGGGCCCTCAGCTCTTCCCTTCTCCGGACTTCCTGCTGCTTGACCTCCGGTTCACTGAGCTTTGCTAGCCTCTTCGTGAACTCCGGGTTAGCTGCCTCGCTCTCGATCTCCTCCGCCGCCCTTTCAATCAACTCCTCGAAGGACAAGGGGGCCTTCCGCTTCAGACTCATCTTGAAGAACCCCTCCCGCAGTCCCACTGTGAAGGCGAGCTGGAGGGTGAATCCTGGTACCTCCTGGATGAGGAGGACCTTCTCCTGGAAATGGTCCACATAGTGGGCCAACGACTCCTCAGGCCCCTGCCTGATCTTGAAGAGGGCCTCAAGGTCCTTCTTCCTCTTCTTCGAGGTCGAGAAGCGAAGGAAGAAGCTGCGGCACAGGTCCTCAAAAGCATAGATCGATCCCATCGGGAGCTGGTGAAACCAGTCCCTTGCCTTCTCCTTCAACGTGATTGCGAAGAGTCGGCAATTGAAGGCGTCCGACAGGGGCCTGAGGGAGACCATATCTTTGAACCACTGCAGGTGCGGGACGGGGTCATCCTTGCCGGTGTAGTACATCATATCCGGCTCCCTGAACCCCTCTGTGAGTGGTGCCGAGAGCACCAACTAGCAGAACGGGCTTCCTCCAGTCGCTGTTCTTGCTTGCTCGCCCCGCCCCATGAGCTCCCCGACTGGACCCACACTCGCCAAAACAGTGCTCGCCGGCACAACGCTCGTCGGAACAGCACTCACCGGAGCAATGCTCGCCGAACTCGGAAACAGCTCTCGCCCCGCGAGGTCTTGCCCTGGTGCCTCACCGGCAACTTCCTTGCCAGCTCTTTGCCCCGGGGCATTCTCGCCAACCCCCGAGGGCTGGACGCCCTGAGGTGCTGGAGTCGCAAACTCACTCTGCGTCGCGGCGAAGGCCAGATTAATGGTCTCGAGCACCTCCCTACGAAGCCGCTAGCATCTCCGCTGTCACTGGCGGGCCAGGTGGTGGCGAACTGCCGAAGTCACCCTCTCGCTCACCTCGTTCGACCATGTTACCTCCACGGAAATTTCTTGTACTTGCTTCTTTCCACACTCACCGCACCAAAAATATTGGAACCAATATTTTGCCCAACGAGGAGTTCAGACCCCTGTGAAGGGGGACGCAAGTACTTACTGATCCCTCAGGGGAACCTAACCGAAGACTTAGAATGAAAGACATGACCCTTGGCAACAGTGTGGAGGTCACACCACACACCTGGAAGATCTTTTGAGCGCTTCCCCTCCCAAGCCAAGACTTTAGCCGGGCACCTTGGAGAGCTGAAGGAGCTAACCAAAGAGTTCCTGAGGAGAGGCAAATGTATGGACATCTCTCTCAAGGTGCCCCAAAGGATCTATTTATAGCCTTTCTGAATTGGTCTGCCAATAGCGGGATTCCGCCTTTTGGTCTTGTTATACACACCCCAAACTGGTCTGCTAACAGCCAAACTCCGCTGTTCTGGAGGGCTATTGGCAGCCCACCAAGGGTATCAGGGTAAATTCACATGTAGACCCCTGCTGAGTGAGTGACTCATGAAGACGCCACTCGCTAGCCTCCTTGCGAGCTGAACTCGCGAGACTTTCTCTCGCGAGTAGGAGCGAACCCCCACTCGCCTTGCCTGATTGACATTGCGAACCCTCCCTTGACTCCGCTCTGGCTAAATGCACCCCTGAGTTGTTCTCTACAACTCGCTGAACCGTCCCCGCTTGCTGCTCGCGAGCGAGATCTATGGTCCGCCTCGCCTTACCTTTGCAGGGTACTCACCGCGAATCGGCGAGCACTCCCATAATTGCGTGTGATTGATTTTTTCACGAGTCGGCGAACACTGAGTTGTACACTGGGGCTTGCTTAGACAGACACGGTTTGATATGTCGAACGAGCATCAAATTTCCGCTGACGGTTAGCAGCTTCGAACAATGTTTGCACCTCGCCTTAAATTCAGTGCCGATCCGCACTTTCTCAAAGTGCTCCCAGACTGGAACTGTGTGCTTATGCTCCATAATTTCATGCGCGGTCGATGCGGAGGGCGAAGTAGAGGAGGAAGATGGCATCTCCTCACTAATTTAGAGAATGAGAGAGAAAAAGAGAAAGACGAGAGTGGAGTAGAGAGAGAGATAGGAGAGAGAGAGAGGATAAGAGAGAGAAGAGAATCGGCCAAATGAGGGGGTGGGGGGTAAATAATTTTTAAAAAAATTATTTGAAAAAAAAACAAAATAGCCTAGGTGTAGGCTGCCAAAAATTGGAAGCATACACCTAGGATGCTCTTTCCTAGCAGCAGCATCTGCCAAGAATATTAATTCCTGGCAACTGCTCCTGCCAGGAAAGAGCCGTTGAACGACACTCCGCCGGGCCAGGCAATGCCCGGCCTGGTCCCAGGCCGGGCCCAAAGCCCAGTCTTTGCCCGGGCGTAGCCCGGGCTGGGTATACAACTGAAATGGGGGCCTTGTTAAGCCCCCCAAGCCCGACCCGGGCCTGGATCGGGCCTACACGGGCCCGGGCTTTACGGGATTTCACCAGGGCGGCCCGTCAGGCCCGGTCTTAATGCCTACCTCTACCTACTAGTATGCTCCCTATCTTTATAATCATCAACTGCTGAATACTTAATATCATTAAGAGTAGGTCAATTTTATCATTACATTAATTCTCAAATACCTTGTGTCTGTTCGTTTCATAGACATTGATATTGAAGTATTAACTTTCAATCTAATATCAATAGACACGAGAAATGATATTGAGTTTAAATCCAATTCTTTTGTTCATTTGCATGATGATTTTATGTCATAGGAATTGATATTCATTACTTTTTTACTGTTCGTTTGCAGAAAGACATTCTTTCATAGGAATTGACATTGATCAATGTTGAGCTTCTAAGCTTCTTCCAGCAAATTATCATAAGCAATAACACGTTTTTTTAGCCCGACACACGTTTTTTTAGCCCAGCGCGTGACTTTTTCGCCCGGGCGCGGTTTTTTTCGACCGGGCGTGTTGTTTTTGCCCGGGCGCAATTTTTTCGCCCGGGCGCGCTTTTTTTGCCCGAGCGCGATTATTTCGCCCGGGCGCGATTATTTCGCCCGGGCGTGATTATTTCGCCTGACGAGTTTTTTCGCCCAGGCGCATTTTTTTCGCCCGGGCGCGTTTTTTTTTCGCCCGGGAGCGTTTTTTTTTTTCGCCCGGGAGCATTTTTTTCTCCCGGGCGTGATTTTTTCGCCCGGGCGCGATTTTTCGCTCGGGCGTATTTTTTTCGTTCGGGCGTGTTTTTCGCCAAGACGCGTTCTTTTCGCCCGAACGAGGTTTTTTCGCCTGGACGCGGTTTTTTCGCCCACACGCATTTTTTTAGCCTGAGCGCGCTTTTTTTTCCGGAAAAATCGCATCCGGACAGAAAAAGTGTGTTCGGGCGAAAAATTGCGTTCGGGCGAGATTTCCGCGTCCTCGCAAAAAAATCACGTATGGAGCCAAGAAATTGCGTATGTGAGAAAAAATCACGTACGGGCAAAAAATGCGCATTCGGGCAAAAAAATTTGATATCCTTTTGGAAAGTCGGAGTTGGCGATCTCAATATCCGCCCCTGGAGATAAACATTGGATCGATGGGTTTTTAGGTTAGGGTGAACATCGTCGACTTTCCACCAGAAAACCAATTCCACTCTACAATTGTTGGTACGAACATCAGAAATGACTTTCATATTCTTAAAGTCAATACTCAAATATCAATGTCTGTGAAACAAACGAACCCTAAGTTTACTTACACTAAATCTGTATATGACGAATCCGTAGTTAATGTCAACGAAGAGAAAAGATCATTATCACATTTCTCGTCCAATTAAAATTCAAATACGCTGACAACAAACATCAGCAACCTAATATTTTATGCGTTTATATTTTAACATATCTTATTTATGTAATAGGGAACATTACCACAGTTTTATCTAACATTTGATCTGATGTTGTCATATTTAAAAGAGAGTTTATATTAGCAGTCTGGAACTGGCTATTCGCAGTCCACGCTATTTGTACTCCATAAATTTTATTTGTAATCCAAAATTATATTTGCACCTCACTCTCATCCTAAATAAGTGAAACACTCTAATCCCAAAGACTCAAACAATTTAAAAACCTAACAGAAAAACAAGTTAAATGACATGCATAGAGTAATTAACTCTAAACCAAGTTAAATGGCATGCAAACCTTCCTCTACCCAGAAAATTGACTACTTTTTTGAGATTTTCGATGGATATTTTCATTCTTTTTTTAATGTGAATCTAAGAGGGGAAAGACGACGCGACCGATAGAACTGCGGTTAGGGTTTAGACAACGAGAGAGAGATGAAGAGGAGGAGGTTATTCGATGGGGTGCGATTAGCGAGAATTGGACTGCGAATATAGTTACAATTTTTACAATTTTGGGGTGCGAATAGCAAGAATTGGACTGCTAATATAAACTCTCTTGAATCTATACTATATATACAAAAAAAAACTTAGTGCAATGGTGCAGCCGAAGTATTCAATTCCAGCCGTTCGATCGGGCTACTGAAAAAACGCCCGTCCGATTAAAACATCGCCGCTTAAAAAGGCAATCTTTCTGAATACCCTAATACTCGCCCTCTCCACGCCGTCCTCTACAAGCGGCTCCCTCGGACCTGCTCCCCTTTTCTCCCATTCACGCGCTCGGACGAATCCCGATTCTCGACGGTCAAAAATTGCAGGACGCCGCTCCTCCACATTTGCGGGCACGCCGCTGTCTCCTCCCGTGCCCTTCCTCTACCTCCTCTGCGACTTTCCATGCAGCGCCCAAGGAGCATTCATCGGAAGCCCATATGACGCCATTCCGACCACCTATTTTTTGTCTGTCTCCACCAACTGCGGCTCCTATTCTCCAGGTGAGTTTCCGCCTCTAATCACTTCCTCTACACGGCTCCTCTCTCCTCCCATTTTGACCTCTTCACCGCTCTTCCTCCTCCCATTTTGACCTCTTCAGTGCTCTTCTCTACTCCTATTTTCAGCCTCTGTTCCTCTTCTCTCTTCCTCTTCACAGCTCTTTTCTCCTCCCATTTTGGCATAACTCCTCGATTGGCGTAATGGTGAGGCCGAAAAAGTTGATATGAGCCATCATCGTCCTCCTCCACGACGAAACTCTAGCTCCAGAACGACACTCATCGACATCAGCGTCCTCCCCCGTCTCCAAACGATGAAACCTGCGGCGAACGACACTCCTTGACTTTCATTGCCACCCATAGAGCATGTGAAAAATCTGCTTTGGATTGAACGTTGAATTGCTTTAGGATCCAGAAAATTTGATTAATTTATATAAATGAATGTGAGAAAGTTCTGTGGTTTATGCAGCTCTTTATACTGAGTTATTATTTCTGGCACGGTGGACTGTCTTTCCCCTTGATTGAGCACGTTTAATTGGTGCATTATTGATTGATTGGATTACTCAAATTTGTATTTCAACCTCATACATGTACGCAACTGTTAATGATTAATACAACCAATTACGCATGCACAGAACAACGCGAACGAGAGCTAAATCGAGCCAGAGTTCGTCGTTCGAGGGAGCAAATGACCACCGAACAACGTGACGCACAAAATCAAAGGAGATGAGATCGTCGACGCACCCAAACGGCTGTCCCACACCAACCAGTCCAATCTACTACGCACACACAATGCAATAACTTCAATTCTCAGACAACTCAACAAAACCAAGGCCACCGTCCGACACATCACAACCACCTCCGTCCAATCCAAGGACATGCATGTTTTTGAACCATCACAATATGCAGAGAGTATTCAAAATTAACGGACCCAACATTACTTATCCAAATATACCTAAGGACATGCATGTTTTTGAACATTGGGCAATTATTTTTAGGACATTCGCATTAGTGCAATGCTTACTCATCTATACTTTCTCTCATATTTAAATATTTTGTTTACTCAATGCGTACTCATTGACGTGCAATCTTATTTAAGTTACACTTCCATTACAATACAACTATTTTATGTGTGCTTTGAGGTCTTAATCAATTAGTAGCTAAGAAATGTATGGTGGCCTCAGTGATAAATGCTTATATTACTATTCCATAGTATTGACCAGTTGGTGGCCAATCGAGCCAGACATAATTTTTTTAATATCATTTACAAATTTTGTCTGTTTTGAGACGAGTGACAGCGCACGGGGGGCCTCCCCCCGTGTACGCGCTATACTACCTCGGGCACCACATTACTCATGCATGATGATGCTCCCCCGCTCGCAAACCTCTGTGACCACGACGCCCTGACAACATTGCCCGGGGTTTGCGAGCGGGGGAGCACAGTCGCGCATGGGCAATGTCGTGGATGGTGGCACTGTCGCACGGGGCACGGGGGGCCCCCCGTGCACTGTCACTCGTATTTATATTATCTAAATTATCTTTAGGCCCCGTTTAGTTCGGCAGATTCCCTCCAGTGTGTGCGGAGGGAATCTGCGTTCTTATAAAACGGAGCGTTTGTTTCGGCTTTTTGTTGCAAACGCCGTTTTATAAGAAACTGCGTTCTTATAAAACGGTTCTTTAGGCCAGGTCGTTCTTCCGGTTCAGAGGCGCGGCGCGATTTCTCCCTCTCGCGAACTCCCCGTGCCGAGCGCATCTGCCCCCTCATAAGCATTTGTTCTAATGCATCTCAGGACTGAGTAGGGACCCATTCGCCTAACGCTCAAGCTTTTAGCAAGCCTCGCACGGAGCCTCACAACGCAGATTCTCACCATCACCTGCTCGCCTTCATGAAGTACCTGCACTTGCCAATGAACATCCGCATGTGATTTACAAAATTTATTATCATTATGGTTCCTTCGTCGGACTGACTCGTGACACACATGCAAACGATGAATAGACAACACAACAAACTTATGCCAATGATGACAAAACGACGCGACAGACTCATGCAAATGATGACAAAATGACTCAACAGACGCATACAAATGATGTAAATGACACATGATCGACACAACATACTCACTATGGGACAGACTAATAACCACTTGAAAATCTACCAAAGGAGGTGGTCTATCAGGAGGCTCTCTCGGGGGAGTGTAGAAAAACTCATCTCGTGTGAGACGCGTGCTTAGGTGACCGTGCGAAACAGCTTCGCTCAGGTGCGAACTCATGAAGAGCAACATGTAGTGCAAGGGTCGTAACACATCAGGGGGCTCGCCAGGAGGTGTGTAAGAAAAGTCATCACGAATGCGACGTCCACCTGACGGAGAATCGTGTATATCAGCTAAAAGATATGGCTCACGAGTGTGGTGCGTGTCCTTGAAAAGAAAGAGCTCGTCTGGTGGGTCAGCAGGTGGTGCGTCCCAAAACTCATCAGGAGTGAGATGTGTCAAAAAGTAGGTCCTCAAAATATGAGTAAGCTCAAGTGTGCTCATGGTAGGCCCTACATACATTTTACTCCACTCACGACTCATCCTCTGGGGTAAAGCCCGCGATGATAGGGGAAGAAGGGGAAGAGACGCCAATAGCTCGAAATTCGTAGACAAACGTCTCATCTGAATCTCATCTTCACCAGGAATTGGTGGATCGTCAGGAGGTTCAACTGGGGGTTCGTCATGGAACTCGTCACTAGGCTCAAGGTCCTCAAGATGAGTACCAACATAAGGGGTAGTGTCCCCCTGAATGGATGACATGCCCACTACGAGATCAATACTAGGCGCTGGGCTCTCAGTCGCGATGTGACTCAGGGCCATGATAATGGGAGAACGACATAGATCGGTGCTCAAAAATGGGTCTGTGGGTGCGGTATCAGGACGTAAGTCCAGGGTAAGGGTGCTAACCAACCCATGACATGCCAGAGGTGGTGGGGTGGGTGAAGGGCACGACACTATAGGCTCACGAGGTCGCTCTGGCTCACTCTCAATCGGGGTCACGAGGGACGGGTCAGAAGCAAGAGATAGACTACTCACTGGGCTAAGCAACTCGCTGGGGTGAGAGTAGTCTGTATCAGGTATCCCATCTGCCATGTCTGACGGAACAATGGTAGGCAGAGTGGTGTCCTCGGTGTGGGAGGAGCTCGTACTGCAGGGGTCAAAGTGAAGATCCAACCTACCAGCTCTTGCGGATCTCAAAGACTGTTCGTAATGAAGGGCAAGCTGATACGTCTGCTCGAGGGACTTCGAGCTACGATAAACCACCTCAGTACGAATGTCTGATCGAAGGCCAGGCCGAAATCTGCAAGAGGTCATGGCTGGGTCCTCTCGGATATCGCTCCTCACAACTAACTCATCAAAGCGATCCTTGTACTCAGCGACAGACATGGATCCTTGCTGAAGGGAAAATAATTGGTCGAGCAAGCGACTCCGATATGACGAAGGCAGATACCTCTGACATAATGTACGCTTCATGTCCACCCAACTAGTGACGCGATGTAGACGGTCTCGCTCGCGTGTCCTCTCAATGCTAGCCCAATATGCTCTCGCCTGATCTAAAAGTCTAAGTTTCGCAAACTTGACGCGACGCTCACCGAATACTTCAAAATGGTCAAGATAATACTCCATGTCCACGAGCCAATAACTGAAAGACTCGGGACCCGATGAGCCGTCAAAAGGAGGGGCTACAATACGAAACTGACTCTCAAGATCTCTCTCAAAGCGACGATCCTCATAATAGTCATCTCTAAGGTAACCGAGTCGAGCCGAAGGATCAACACGATCCGCTTGCGTGCAAGGATATGAACGACGACAATCATTATACTGATCGTCTCTAGTGTAGTGGTCTCGTGTCGGTGGGTCAACACGATCTCTAAAAGTGGTGTGCTGCGATCGAGAATAATCATCGTAGTAACGTGAAGATTTCCCTGACGGGGCCCTGTGAGAGCGGGTGCTAGTGGACTCAAGTCCTCCAAAGTGAGGGGAGGAATAATCGTGACACCTAAACATAATGAAAAAATCCTATAGACTCTACGACTGCGTATCGAAAAGTGCGCACAACCTCGCTTTGATACCAATTGACGCAGGACGAATCTATAGGCGGCGGATAATTCGCGACCTAACCCTACATGCTATGCAAAGCCCGACGGATTAGTCACAAATTAGATAATAAATAATAACAACATTCCACGCAGATAATTCAAGACAAGACAGAATATTTTATTAGGGCGAAAACAAGCTTAGGCTTTTCTCCGCATGGAGGGCCAAAGCAAGAGCGTGCGGCGAATAACTCCTTCCTGCAGTTAGAGATTAATCTAGGCACAAATAACTAGAATAAACTGAACTTCCAAACAAGCATAAGATTACCACAATGCAACAATGTTTTAACACCTTTAACCAATACAAAACATATCACAAATCTGAAATAAATCTAGGGCTGCATCGATATAAATTAAATCTGAAGTTTGGAAGAGATTTTGGTGTTCCGACTGGTGGTGGACTGATTCGGGTAAGGGAGAGTCGAGTGGGAGATGCTAGGTGGCTGGATCGGGGTTGTAAGATGTTGGATCTGGACTAAAATGTCCAGATCTGGGCAGAGCTGAAGTATTCACAGAGATCTGGACAGATCTAGGCGTTGGGACTGTTGGCGGGATGGGAAAGAGACGGAGGGGGTGATGTGGGTGACTGGTGGGCAGCAGGGAGGTGGGCGGCTGAGGGCTGGTGGCTGGGAGAAGTGCTGCTGTGGACTGGCGGCAAGGAGGAGGGCTGCTTGGGGAAGGCGAATGTATGTAGGGAGAGGGAGGGGGAGGCTGGCGGGGGTGCTAGGAGGAGGAGGCGGTGGCTGGATTGGGCAGCAGCTGGACAGAGGAAAAGGGGGCTGTTTGGGAGGGGTTTTAGGGTGGCCGGCGGTGGTTCAGGGAGGGAAATAACTATATGTTATGAATAGTGTATTTCATTAATGAACAGTGAAATTTTTACTATGGTTCAGGGTTGTTGGCTGCTGTAGGAAGTGCTGGACAGCAGTCGGCTGCTGTTGGTAGGGGGCTGGCGGCTTGGATGGATGGAGGGAGAGGAGAACAAAGAAAAAAAGATAACTTACCCAAGGAGTCGTCACCAAGGGGCTACACGGAGTCGGCACCGCGGAGGAGATCACCGGAATAAAGGAAGAAGAGTCTCCACACATTCAGCAATAAAATTCCTGCAGCCCTAAGACCTCTATATATAAGAAAACAACATTAGGGCAACCGGAATCGACGGCTATGATTGGCCGGCGGTTCCGATGTCATAACTACATGAAATAATGACCGAAAATTACAAAACTATATATGAAATCGACTCGCAACACGGATCTGAACGCATCCACGGAGTCAGATCGTCGATCCGGGCACGCCATATATGGTAAGTCGCCAAATCAGCCCTGAATGGGCCCAAAGCTCGTCTTCGCCTATGCTCCGCATCAGATTCTTAGAAAAGAAAGGTGTAAATGTAATCATACATTGACGTAATCAAAAATATGTATACAAATTTAGTGACCAGGGTGAGGACATCTGGAGGATTAACACAGGAATTCCCTATCGTTGTTGGCTTACATCAAGGGTCAGCTTTAAGCCCTTATCTCTTTACCCTTATCTTAGATGAGCTCACCGGACATATCCAACAAGCAATACCTTGGTGTTTATTATTTGCAGATGATATTGTTTTGGTTCAAGAGACGCGCGAGGGTGTAAACGCGAAACTTGAATCTTGGCGAGACACTTTAGAAAAAAGGGTTTTAGGTTGAGCAGGACAATGACGGAGTACATAGAGCTTAAATTTAGTAGTGCAAGAAGGTCGGATGATTCCGTCATTAAATTGGGTGACCAAGATATTTCCCGCTGTGAGTGCTTTAAATATCTGGGATCGATAATTCAAAAAGATGGAGGTGTAGATAAAGATGTGATACATAGAATCCAAGCAGGTTGGTTGAAGCGGAAAGGCGCGTCTGGGATCTTATGTGATCGTAAAGTACCATTAAAACTTAAAGGCATGTTTTACCGTACTGCAATTAGGCCAGCAATGCTCTACAGTTCTGAGTGTTGGGCAGTGAATGGTGTACATGAGCAAAAAATGGGAGTTGCGGAGATGAACATGCTTAGGTGGATGTGTGGTCACACGAGACTGGATAAAATTAGGAATGAATGTATCAGGGATAAGACAGGAGTGGCGCCAATTGTAGAGAAGATGCGAGAAGCTCGTTTAAGATGGTTCGGACATATACATAGGAGACCATTAGAAGCACATGTTAAGCGTTGTGAGAGTTTAGTCACTAGACATGTTAAGCGGGGGAGAGGTAGACCAAAAAAGACTTGGAATGAAACTATAAGGAAAGATATGATGTACTTAGGCATTAGTGAGACTATGATTAAAGATAGGGCGCAATGGCGACAAAGGATCCATATAGCCGACCCACTATGGTGGGATAAAGGCTTGAGTGTTGTTGTTGTTATTGTAGTGTAATATGTATGTGCTTTGTGTCCAGTGCTTGGCCGCAAGCAATACTTCATCTGAACGTCGAAACAAAAGGAAGAGTGCTCTCCAAACATCCAAAACCCAAAATGACTGGAAAAACGAAGAACAAACCGCAGTAGCCACAACTTGGAATGGATGCTGCGCAGACTAGGGCTACGAAGTAGACGGCCGGTAAAAACGAAGAAGAAACCGAGAAAGGAGAAATAGAGGAAATACAAGATCACCACCGGCTGCGATGTGGGCGGTGAGAGGACGCGGGGTCGCGAGGGTTGCTAATGAGGGCCTGCGTTGCGGCACAAGAATTGCGGAACGCCTATATAAATGAAACAAGACAGATTAAATCAGAAATTTCCTAGTGTACCAGAGAAACTCCAATTTTAATTGCATGTGATAACACAGCTTTTCTCATGAAGCAAGAGGAAAAATAAATCTAATTTCATGAAACATAAATCCCCTGACAGTTCCTCTTTAAAATACCCAAATATCACAGCTAGACAACAAACAAGAAGGGACTCTTCACAAAGGATCAATTTATACTTTTATCCTAATACATTTGAAATCAGGAAAAGAACAGTAAGACCAACATTCACCATATATATTTCAAATAGCCGTACAGAGAAATAAAATAAATCATCAGGATAGTATTCTCACAAAAAAATCATTACAGTAAGTACTCAATATATGTGGCCACAAAATCAAATCTACTGAAAATGATATCAGTAAACAACCAACTGAACAAATAAATCGGTAAGCGCCCAAATTTTCAGGAAAACAGAAGGTACTAACAGAATACAGAAACTGCGGGATTCCTCTCCTTCGGCGAAGAACAGGAGGAGCGAGGTTTCTGGATCGGGATTGAGGGGGCAGATGCGCTCGGCACGGGGAGTTCGCGAGAGGGAGAAATCGCGCCGCGCCTCTGAACCGGAAGAACGACCTGGCCTAAAGAACCGTTTTATAAGAACGCAGTTTCTTATAAAACGGCGTTTGCAACAAAAAGCCGAAACAAACGCTCCGTTTTATAAGAACGCAGATTCCCTCCGCACACACTGGAGGGAATCTGCCGAACTAATTTATAAATGACGGAGGGAATCTGCCGAACTAAACGGGGCCTAAACGCAATGTATGATTACGTCAATGTATGATTACATTTACACCTTTCTTTTCTAAGAATCTGATGCGGAGCATAGGCGAAGACGAGCTTTGGGCCCATTCAGGGCTGATTTGGCGACTTACCATATATGGCGTGCCCGGATCGACGATCCGACTCCGTGGATGCGTTCAGATTCGTGTTGCGAGTCGATTTCATATATAGTTTTGTAATTTTCGGTTATTATTTCATGTAGTTATGACATCGGAACCGCCGACCAATCATAGCCGTCGATTCCGGTTGCCCTAATGTTGTTTTGTTATATATAGAGGTCTTAGGGCTGCAGGAATTTTATTGCTGAATGTGTGGAGACTCTTCTTCCTTCATTCCGGTGATCTCCTCCGCGGTGCCGACTCCGTGTAGCCCCTTGGTGACGACTCCTTGGGTAAGTTATCTTTTTTTCTTTGTTCTCCTCTCCCTCCATCCATCCAAGCCGCCAGCCCCCCTACCAACAGCAGCCGACTGCTGTCCAGCACTTCCTACAGCAACCAACAACCCTGAACCATAGTAAAAATTTCACTGTTCATTAATGAAATACACTATTCATAACATATAGTTATTTCCCTCCCTGAACCACCGCCGGCCACCCTAAAACCCCTCCCAAACAGCCCCCTTTTCCTCTGTCCAGCTGCTGCCCAATCCAGCCACCGCCTCCTCCTCCTAGCACCCCCGCCAGCCTCCCCCTCCCTCTCCCTACATACATTCGCCTTCCCCAAGCAGCCCTCCTCCTTGCCGCCAGTCCACAGCAGCACTTCTCCCAGCCACCAGCCCTCAGCCGCCCACCTCCCTGCTGCCCACCAGTCACCCACATCACCCCCTCCGTCTCTTTCCCATCCCGCCAACAGTCCCAACGCCTAGATCTGTCCAGATCTCTGTGAATACTTCAGCTCTGCCCAGATCTGGACATTTTAGTCCAGATCCAACATCTTACAACCCCGATCCAGCCACCTATCATCTCCCACTCGACTCTCCCTTACCCGAATCAGTCCACCACCAGTCGGAACACCAAAATCTCTTCCAAACTTCAGATTTAATTTATATCGATGCAGCCCTAGATTTATTTCAGATTTGTGATATGTTTTGTATTGGTTAAAGGTGTTAAAACATTGTTGCATTGTGGTAATCTTATGCTTGTTTGGAAGTTCAGTTTATTCTAGTTATTTGTGCCTAGATTAATCTCTAACTGCAGGAAGGAGTTATTCGCCGCACGCTCTTGCTTTGGCCCTCCATGCGGAGAAAAGCCTAAGCTTGTTTTCGCCCTAATAAAATATTCTGTCTTGTCTTGAATTATCTGCGTGGAATGTTGTTATTATTTATTATCTAATTTGTGACTAATCCGTCGGGCTTTGCATAGCATGTAGGGTTAGGTCGCGAATTATCCGCCGCCTATAGATTCGTCCTGCGTCAATTGGTATCAAAGCGAGGTTGTGCGCACTTTTCGATACGCAGTCGTAGAGTCTATAGGATTTTTTCATTATGTCTAGGTGTCACGATTATTCCTCCCCTCACTTTGGAGGACTTGAGTCCACTAGCACCCGCTCTCACAGGGCCCCGTCAGGGAGATCTTCACGTTACTACGATGATTATTCTCGATCGCAGCACACCACTTTTAGAGATCGTGTTGACCCACCGACACGAGACCACTACACTAGAGACGATCAGTATAATGATTGTCGTCGTTCATATCCTTGCACGCGAGCGGATCGTGTTGATCCTTCGGCTCGACTCGGTTACCTTAGAGATGACTATTATGAGGATCGTCGCTTTGAGAGAGATCTTGAGAGTCAGTTTCGTATTGTAGCCCCTCCTTTTGACGGCTCATCGGGTCCCGAGTCTTTCGGTTATTGGCTCGTGGACATGGAGTATTATCTTGACCATTTTGAAGTATTCGGTGAGCGTCGCGTCAAGTTTGCGAAACTTAGACTTTTAGATCAGGCGAGAGCATATTGGGCTAGCATTGAAAGGACACGCGAGCGAGACCGTCTACATCGCGTCACTAGTTGGGTGGACATGAAGCGTACATTATGTCAGAGGTATCTGCCTTCGTCATATCGGAGTCGCTTGCTCGACCAATTATTTTCCCTTCAGCAAGGATCCATGTCTGTCGCTGAGTACAAGGATCGCTTTGATGAGTTAGTTGTGAGGAGCGATATCCGAGAGGACCCAACCATGACCTCTTGCAGATTTCGGTCTGGCCTTCGATCAGACATTCGTACTGAGGTGGTTTATCGTAGCTCGAAGTCCCTCGAGCAGACGTATCAGCTTGCCCTTCATTACGAACAGTCTTTGAGATCCGCAAGAGCTGGTAGGTTGGATCTTCACTTTGACCCCTGCAGTACGAGCTCCTCCCACACCGAGGACACCACTCTGCCTACCATTGTTCCGTCAGACATGGCAGAAGGGATACCTGATACAGACTACTCTCACCCCAGCGAGTTGCTTAGCCCAGTGAGTAGTCTATCTCTTGCTTCTGACCCGTCCCTCGTGACCCCGATTGAGAGTGAGCCAGAGCGACCTCGTGAGCCTATAGTGTCGTGCCCTTCACCCACCCCACCACCTCTGGCATGTCATGGGTTGGTTAGCACCCTTACCCTGGACTTACGTCCTGATACCGCACCCACAGACCCATTTTTGAGCACCGATCTATGTCGTTCTCCCATTATCATGGCCCTGAGTCACATCGCGACTGAGAGCCCAGCGCCTAGTATTGATCTCGTAGTGGGCATGTCATCCATTCAGGGGGACACTACCCCTTATGTTGGTACTCATCTTGAGGACCTTGAGCCTAGTGACGAGTTCCATGACGAACCCCCAGTTGAACCTCCTGACGATCCACCAATTCCTGGTGAAGATGAGATTCAGATGAGACGTTTGTCTACGAATTTCGAGCTATTGGCGTCTCTTCCCCTTCTTCCTCTATCATCGCGGGCTTTACCCCAGAGGATGAGTCGTGAGTGGAGTAAAATGTATGTAGGGCCTACCATGAGCACACTTGAGCTTACTCATATTTTGAGGACCTACTTTTTGACACATCTCACTCGTGATGAGTTTTGGGACGCACCACCTGCTGACCCACCAAACGAGCTCTTTCTTTTCAGGGACACGCACCACACTCGTGAGCCATATCTTTTAGCCGATATACACGATTCTCCGTCAGGTGGACGTCGCATTCGTGATGACTTTTCTTACACACCTCCTGGCGAGCCCCCTGATGTGTTACGACCCCTGCACTACATGTTGCTCTTCATGAGTTCGCACCTGAGCGAAGCTGTTTCGCACGGTCACCTAAGCACGCGTCTCACACGAGATGAGTTTTTCTACACTCCCCCGAGAGAGCCTCCTGATAGACCACCTCCTTTGGTAGATTTTCAAGTGGTTATTAGCCTGTCCCATAGTGAGTATGTTGTGTCGATCATGTGTCATTTACATCATTTGTATGCGTCTGTTGAGTCGTTTTGTCATCGTTTGCATGAGTCTGTCGCGTCGTTTTGTCATCATTGGCATAAGTTTGTTGTGTTGTCTATT
This sequence comes from Dactylorhiza incarnata, assembly GCA_033032865.1. NCBI lineage: Eukaryota > Viridiplantae > Streptophyta > Magnoliopsida > Asparagales > Orchidaceae > Dactylorhiza > Dactylorhiza incarnata. The sequence continues at coordinate 379,520 of JAWHQI010000017.1, read as the reverse complement.
CATCGTTTGCATGTGTGTCACGAGTCAGTCCGACGAAGGAACCATAATGATAATAAATTTTGTAAATCACATGCGGATGTTCATTGGCAAGTGCATGTACTTCATGAAGGCGAGCAGGTGATGGTGAGAATCTGCGTTGTGAGGCTCCGTGCGAGGCTTGCTAAAAGCTTGAGCATTAGGCGAATGGGTCCCTACTCAGTCCTGAGATGCATTAGAACAAATGCTTATGAGTTGGATATCCCCGCGAGCATGAGTACCCATACTGTGCTCAATGTCGAGGACCTGACGCCATACTTTGCACTTCACGAGTATTCAGGCCCACATCTTGGCGGCCCCCCCGAGCCTTTACCCCTGTTTTTACCACCCACCACTCAGTCTACCCCCGAGCCCTTGCCACCACATTCATTGCCCCGTTCTCAGCCCACCTCTGACCCTTATTTGCCCGGGATGTTGTCCCCAACGGTTTCACCATTGGCACCTCAGATTCCACCGGATCCTTCTACTTGTGTGTTGAGAGATGTGCTTGATCGATTCGCCCCGGACTTCGACTTCAGTACGACCGTCTCCACTCGTCGGGGATGGACACTATTTTGTCCGGAGGAATTGATCGGCGAGGGCATTTTCAGCGACGACACTTGGACGACCTCTGGCGGCCTCTTCGAGTTGTTACCCGGCATACGGCGAGAGAATTCTGACCCCAATTCATCGGGAGATGAATTCTTTCAAGCCGGGGAGATTGATGCGGAGCATAGACGAAGACGAGCTTTGGGCCCATTCAGGGCTGATTTGGCGACTTACTATATATGGCGTGCCCGGATCGACGATCCGACTCCGTGGATGCGTTCAGATTCGTGTTGCGAGTCGATTTCATATATAGTTTTGTAATTTTCGGTTATTATTTCATGTAGTTATGACATCGGAACCGCCGGCCAATCATAGCCGTCGATTCCGGTTGCCCTAATGTTGTTTTCTTATATATTGAGGTCTTAGGGCTGCAGGAATTTTATTGTTGAATGTGTGGAGACTCTTCTTCCTTCATTCCGGTGATTTCCTCCGCGGTGCCGACTCCGTGGAGCCCCTTGGTGACGACTCCTTGGGTAAGTTATCTTTTTTTCTTTGTTCTCCTCTCCCTCCATCCATCCAAGCCGCCAGCCCCCCTACCAACAGCAGCCGACTGCTGTCCAGCACTTCCTACAGCAACCAACAGCCCTGAACCATAGTAAAAATTTCACTGTTCATTAATGAAATACACTATTCATAACCTATAGTTATTTCCCTCCCTGAACCACCGCCGGCCACCCTAAAACCCCTCCCAAACAGCCCCCTTTTCCTCTGTCCAGCTGCTGCCCAATCCAGCCACCGCCTCCTCCTCCTAGCACCCCCGCCAGCCTCCCCCTTCCTCTCCCTACATACATTCGCCTTCCCCAAGCAGCCCTCCTCCTTGCCGCCAGTCCACAGCAGCACTTCTCCCAGCCACCAGCCCTCAGCCGCCCACCTCCCTGCTGCCCACCAGTCACCCACATCACCCCCTCCGTCTCTTTCCCATCCCGCCAACAGTCCCAACGCCTAGATCTATCCAGATCTCTGTGAATACTTCAGCTCTGCCCAGATCTGGACATTTTAGTCCAGATCCAACATCTTACAACCCCGATCCAGCCACCTATCATCTCCCACTCGACTCTCCCTTACCCGAATCAGTCCACCACCACTCGGAACACCAAAATCTCTTCCAAACTTCAGATTTAATTTAAATCGCTGCAGCCCTAGATTTATTTCAGATTTGTAATATGTTTTGTATTGGTTAAAGGTGTTAAAACATTGTTGCATTGTGGTAATCTTATGCTTGTTTGGAAGTTCATTTTATTCTAGTTATTTGTGCCTAGATTAATCTCTAACTGCAGGAAGGAGTTATTCGCCGCACGCTCTTGCTTTGGCCCTCCATGCGGAGAAAAGCCTAAGCTTGTTTTCGCCCTAATAAAATATTCTGTCTTGTCTTGAATTATCTGCGTGGAATGTTGTTATTATTTATTATCTAATTTGTGACTAATCCGTCGGGCTTTGCATAGCATGTAGGGTTAGGTCGCGAATTATCTGCCGCCTATAGATTCGTCCTGCGTCAGAATCTCCACAAGACCTCTCTTGGAACCCTATTATAAGCCTTCTCCAGATCGATAAACAACATATGCAAATCTTTTTGTCTTTCCCGATAATTGTCAATGAGTCTCCTCAAGAGATGTATAACTTCCATGGTTGACCTCCCTGACATGAATCCAAATTGATTCTCTGAGATGCTAGTCTCTCGTCTAACTCTTCTCTCTACTCGTTCCAATAGTTTCATAGTATCGTTAATTTAATTCCTCTGTAATTGACACAATTTTGTATAATTCCTTTGTTCTTTTACAAAGGTACCAAAATACTTTCTCTCCATTGGTTTGACATCCTCTTTTTCTTCATTATCTTATTGAAGAAACTTGTAAGCCATAAAATTCCTTTCCTCCCGGAGCATTTCCATACTTCAATGGGTATATCGTGTGGCCCAACCGCCTTTCAATTTTTCATCTTCTTCAGAGCGTCATCAATTTCTGATGCTTGAATTTTACGATAAAAAATTACGTTTTTATACTCCTCCAATTTACTTAACTCTTCCAAGTTCAGTTCATTGTCTTTTCCTTCATTGTATAGTTGATAAAAATATCTTTTCCATCGCTTCTTAATAGCCACATCATCCGTCAAAACCGTATCTGATTCATCTTTTATGCATTTAACTTGACTTAAATCTCTTGTCTTCCTCTCTCTAGCTCGAGCAATTTTATATATATCACGCTCTTCATCTTTGATATCTACGTTTGTAAATTTCTTTATAAACTTGACTTCTTGCTTTACTTACTGCATTTTTAGCTTCTTTTTTGGTGACTTTTTATTTTGTCAAGTTTTCATCATTTCTACAAACACATAATGTTTTGTAGCTGACCCTCTTTGCCCTCACTTTGTCTTGTACTTTCTTTTTCCACCACCAAGATTCTTTTTGTGGGGGCGCACAACCTTTTAACTCTCCAAGTACGTTCTTTTCACTTATCCTTAAATGAGAAGACATAACTTCCCATGTGACACTAGGATCAACATAAAGATCACCAACTAGTTGTTCTAAAACCGCTGCCTTGAAAGCAACCTGTTTTTTCTTCTTCAAGTTCCACCATCGTATTGTTGGCAATATTTTTATCTTTTTCTTAAAGTTACTATATTTAATTTGCACATCCAACACCATTAGCCTATGTTGCGTTGTCAAAATTTCTCCTAGTATGACTTTGCAATCCTTACAAATTTTTTTATCCATTTTGCGATTCATAAAATAGTTAATTTGTGACTTATTTTGTCTGCTCTTGAACGTGATTAAGTGTTCTTCCCTCTTCTTGTAGGACGTATTTATCACAATTAGCTCATGTACTATGACAAAGTCTAGAATGGTTCTTCCTTCTTCATTTCTTTCTCTATACCCAAATCCTCCATGAACATCTGTATAATCCGTATTTTTCTTTCCTATATGTCCATTTAAGTCTCCTCCAATGAAAATTTTCTCACTTTGTGAGATTTCTCTTACCAATTCTTCTAAGTCTTCCCAAAATTGTACTTTAATAGCTTCACTTAATTCTACTTGTGGCGCATAAGCACTAATTACATTAATAGTTTCATTTCCTATGATTAATTTAAGAGCTAAGATTTTATAACCTTTTCTGCTTACCCTAACAACTTCATCTCTCCAAGTAGTATCTACAATAATACCTATTCCATTACTTGTTTTTTTCCCTGTGTACCATAATTTAAAACCTGAATTATCTAGAAATTTAGCTTTCAACCCGCCCATTTAGTCTCTTGCAGACATACAATATTTATCCTTCTCCTAATCATTGTATCCACTACTTCCATCGCTTTTCTCTTTAACTTGCCTATATTCCAATTTCCAAACCTAAGTCGATGACAAATCCTACGATCTATTTTTCTAGGACGCCTAATATGTGGATACCTAATATGTGAGGGCTCTTGCATATTTAACACTACACCCAAGTTCTCTTGGAGGTGCAGCGGTCCTTGCCAAGAAGCCGCATTCGGATCATACGACGATGACTATTGTCTATTTAACACTACACCCAAGTCCTGAAGATGTAGCTGTCCTTGCCAAGACGCCGCATTCGGGCCATACGACACGTTCCTTATGGGGAACAACCTAGCTTTAGCACAATTTCTCAAAAGATCCATATTCAAAAGGGTGACTAAATTTTACGCTGGTCGTCTACCTAACACAACCCTCACCATTTTTCATTCGGGCTTGGGAATGACATCGACTGGTTTACATACATATTACACTGAGAAGGAAAAATGAAAATATTGTTTTCATTTAAGTAGAGTTCCTCTTTCTTCTCCTCCATTCTCATTTTGTTCTTATTTTTTGGTTTCAGCCCAAGATCGCCGGTTGGAAGTAGTTGATTCCAGCCACCCTCTCCTAATTTTTTACTGTCTTCTTCATCTAAGGTATTACTTTTTCTGCAAAAAAATTATAATGAGATTCTTACAAATTTATAATGATGTTTCTTTTTGGGTGTTAATTTTCATTTTTACCTATTATACCTATCTATTGAGTGTGATTCATATATTGAGTATGCAGATTCATATTCGGTGACATATCATGCTCTAATTTTAAATGTGGTTGGCTTTATGAACACCCCATTCACTGATATTAATTGTATTTTCAATTAATGTTGATCAAATCCTACTTGCAACCGAACATCAGAATTGTTCAATTTCAATTCTTGTTCTCCAATTCCATCATGCAACCGAACAACAGAATTGGAATTCAGCCAAACCAGAATTCCTGCAGGTTTTGGAATTGGTGAATTCCAATTCCCGCGAACCGAACGGACCCTAAAAGTTTTGGGCGACATAACAAAACCCCAGGTCTAGTTAAGGATCCATCTTTCTTCCTCCTACTCTCCCGATTTTTCGCTCCTCATGCTAGGGTTTCTTCTTGCATCGACGCTAGGGGAGCTCACCGGTCTTGGTTATTGCAAATAACCCGATTTTGTTGCTCGCCGATCTTTTAGGACTCATAGATCTCGTTATAGACCGAACACATGTATTTATTTTTAGTTTCTGTATTCACTGAAGCGTTATTCCACAATTCACGAGACTTGTAGATCTCGCCGATTCCCCCTCTTCCAAATGTCTCTCTTGCTTCTCCATTCATTTTCAAGGTTATTGATCCCAGTTGAAAGCCTCTATTATTTTTTTTAAATTTGATATTGATTTGTTGATCAATTTCACGTGTGAGCATGACTCAATTATTTTTTTGTGCCGTTTCTGTAATCACCGAAGAGTTTCCGATTTATTTATGCAGTTCTCTGATTTAGTGCAGTTCCCGTGTTCATCAATGTTTTTGTGCAATTTCGCATGTTGAAGTCTTTAATTGCAACTTTATCTTTTCCCGCAGCCACAACTATCCCAATCAGAGCCTACGTTGATCAACTTTCCTCCGAATCCTACCTTTTTCTTCATCCAGTCTTGAGATGGTAAAGAAGAAGGAGAGGGCAGTTTGTGTGTCCGGCAAGCCAAAGCATTCATTGGATGTTAACCGCAAAAATGGTGCCGCAGACAAGGGAACTAGGTCAGCCGGCACAGTGCGTCGGCTCAAGATGTACAATGTCCGTCCCAAGCGGGACCGGAAGGGGAAGATCCTCAAGCACGACCTACAGTCAAAAGAGCTCCCAAACACACGCATCGAGCCCGACCGCCGTTGGTTTGGTAAGGTTTCTTAAATTTTTTTGCCCATTATGGTTGCTGTTTAGGTCCCGAGCTGTTGTAGTGATGTAATAATGGTCCTTTACATTGATTTGTTTGCCCTTCTGTTAAACTAAAGCTAAGATTTCTTATCGTCCAAACATGAAATTTTCGATCCATTAAATATTGCATTCATGATGTGTTCATACTTGATGGAATCAGGAAAAAGTATTTAACTGTGGCCCTTCTATTAATATTAGTTTTGTATGGCTGATTGGACAACTGTGACATAATTTGTAACAATTGAGTTAAGTGTCATATTTTTCTATAATGCAACATTCATTTGTATAAGCACAACAACTTACAAGGATATGCTATATGTAAGTTAATCTATCTTTAAGTTTCACTCTCTAAGATCATACCTAAGTAAAGCTTGAAAATAGTTTTATGTCTGGAAACAGGCAACAATGCATGTACTTAATTTTGTGATTCTATTTTAGTTGCCACGACATTGATACATATGCTTAATATTTGGGGTTTTCAGATCATTGTGATTTGTTCTTTTAGGCAACACTCGAGTTGTAAATCAGAAGGAACTTGAATTCTTTCGTGAGGAGCTTCAGAGTCGGCTATCAAGCAACTATAATGTTATATTGAAGGAGAGGAAGCTACCACTTTCCCTTCTCAATGATCGTCAAAAGGTTTATTTTTTTCTCATACTATTTCTTATAAATCAATACTAGAATGTTTTAATTTCATATATTTGCATGTGATTTCAGTACATGCACATTACATGTCCATGCGATTCTTTTGATCCTGTTATGGGTTTGAAATAACCTTTGTTCTATTCAAGATTTTGAAGAAAGCTATCTCTGGCCAGGTTGATCTTTTACTCACTTTGTATTGACAAGTGAGAATGAGTTAAACATTGGCGCCACAGACATGCTCTAGAAATCTCTTTTGACTCTCGAGTCAGAAATTATTGTAGATTAGGAGAATTAGTTGTAGAATAAAAGGCGCTTTTGAGCATGAGCATGATTTCTTAGAATATTTTATCCAATTGGTTATACCATATGTTTATTGGACCCATAATCTACTAATTAGTTTGAATTAAGTTAGATGTAGAAATAGGAAAAATATTGTTCATTCTTACATTCTGGATTTCTATACTCACAGCAAGCGAAGTCTCACCTTCTAGAGACAGAACCTTTTGGGGATGCTTTTGGACCAAAAATGAAACGAAAACGTCCAAGGCTCTTAGCTGCTGACTATGAATCATTGGTTAAGAAGGCTGATGGATCTCAAGGTACATAATGGATGCGTGTTTTTAAATAAAAACAACCCATTTGATTGAGCATCAATCATTTGGTAACAGGTGTATTTCAATTTAAACTCAACAAGCTTTAAAATTCTAAATTTAGGAAATTATATTTTCAGCTGTTTGAGTACTTTATTTGAATTAGAAAATTATCTTGGGAATTTGTTCTGTTTCAATTTAGTAAATTGCCCTAGATATTCTGTTAAGTTTGTTATATGTACATGATATAATTTGTCCAGAATTGCATTTGATCTGCTATTGCATTGTTATATCTTTATCTTCCTTAGTATGCAACAAATTGAAGAGCCCATTTTGTTGAAACAGATTGGTATTGCTTCCTTGAGCTGCTATAAATTCAATTTATACATCTAGATCTATTATTCTTTATTTATCTTTCCATATATAGATGCCTTTGAGAAGAAAATTGCTGCCAGATCATCTGGAGGAGAGACTGAAGAGGATGGTTTCAGAGATTTAGCAAGACATTCAATGTTTGAAAAGGGTCAGAGCAGACGCATTTGGGGTGAACTCTACAAAGTCGTTGATTCTTCGGACATAGTTGTCCAAGTGAGTTTCCATTTCTATTTCAATTTCCTCTAATGCTCTTTGATCAATAATCCTTGCAGCGTTTAATTTCTCCACATTTATGGCTCTTGTGTAAATCTTGAGACAACTACTTCAAGTTTTCAGAATATTTCTGCTCGTGTGTGCTCCTTTTCTTTGATTGTTTTATTTATCCATTCAAATGATCTCTCTTTCTCTCTGTCTCTTTCTATATATATTGTTTAGAATACTATTTCATGACATGCACTTGATACCTATGACATTGGCGGGTTCTTACGCCTTAATAATTATAATTGATGTGTCTTTATTAGTATGTTTTAGCAAACCTCTAATGATTTTTTTTCTTTTTTCCAAATTTATATATTCATTGGTGAATATATTGAAAATCTTGTCGGTAGTATGAAATATGCCTCATTAGGTTTTTACATCTGGAAGTTGGCTTCTATTAAAAGGGTGAGAGAGATTAGCACTCAACATTTGCATAAGACGGCAATACTTTTGTTTCCTTTGCGCCTGACGCCTTTGCAACTTCTTAAGACTTGATAAATATGAGTTTTGTATTTTAGTTGGAACCTCTTTAATTTAGATGTTTTTTTGGTGTGCTTTAGATCTTTATCAAAGCTGTTTCATGGGTTTCTAAATTTGGTTTTTCAAAAACACCCTGTTATTTTTTTAATCTAAACTGTATGGGCCTGCTTTGTTGTCTAGTTATCTTGCCAGAAAACAGAGCAAATCATAATCAGTGAGGGTCTTGATAAGTATGATTTAGTCATTCCCTAATAAATATCATGTGGTTTGTACTGTTAAACAGGTACTGGATGCACGGGATCCACTTGGCACAAGATGCCATCATTTGGAGAAGCACCTAAAGGAGAACTGTAAATATAAACACATGGTTTTTTTGCTGAACAAGGTGATTTACAAGTTCGTATTCATGAGTTTACAAATTTTAATAAATTTCTCTCCTCAGAGCCTCTTTGTAGAGATGGAATGGGATTCTTTAGTTATCTTTTGTTAGTTATTTTTGTAGTGTGACTTGATTCCTGCATGGGCTACAAAAGGATGGCTGCGGGTACTGTCCAAGGAATATCCTACTTTGGCATTTCATGCAAGCATAAACAAATCTTTTGGCAAGGTATGAGATTTTGTTCATGGATTCCTTAATTCTTGATGTTGTGCTTATTGCCTTTTTGCTGTTTTACATCAGGGATCTCTTCTTTCAGTGTTGCGGCAATTTGCTCGCTTGAAAAGTGACAAGCAGGCCATTTCTGTTGGATTTGTTGGTTATCCTAATGTTGGGAAGTCATCTGTTATCAACACATTACGTACAAAGAATGTAAGCTTATGTTTTAGTACATTGTAGTACTTACATTGTCCAAGCACAGTTTACTGAATTGGTGCAGAGTTGCATGTTTTGTGATTTTTGTGATTCAGATGGCATTCATAAATTTGAATAACAACGCTTACATGAAATTACCATGTGTATAGAAACTTATAAAGAGATGCTGATATGATTTAAAGAGAATATGCTGACAACATGGATAATGACTTATTTAAGACATTGCAATAAATTGATCAAATTGTGAGGGATTATGTGGGATGGTTTATGTATTTGTTACTTGTTAAAAGTATACCTGAAATTAGTGAGGTAAAGCAGGTTAAATGCAAGGATTTCATAAAGTCAAAATTATTTCATTGTTGTATCAGATATTGGGGAGTAAATTCGTTTTAAAAAGCAATTAGCTCTATTATTCTCATACATGTCCTTTTACTCTTGCCCTTCATAGGGTTTGCTTGGTTATTCAATACTTTTTTCTTATTAAAGCCAAGATAACTTATGTTAGCATTCCATTTACATTTTATTGCAGTGTATTGATTCCTTTAAAGAGTATCCTTGTGATATGATGGAGTCCGTATGTTGATAGTTTTGGCATGTTCGCTTATTTTGTATGCCTCAGATGAAAAATGCATGCCTTATAATCCCGATCTCTGTCCACATCACCTGAGAAACATTATGCATGCATTGTTGGACTTTTTGGGTACTTATGAAATGCAGAACCTCGGTCTTTAGTTGAGTGTTTGAGGTTTACGAAGAGCAGCTTAATTGGATGCTTCTTTTTTGCATTTTTTTTGCTTCAACTCAACGAGTAATATACTGTTAATCATCATCATCATCATTGTTTTTTTTAATTATTCCTAGAATTCATTTTCTTCATTACGGAGCTAATGCTCATCATATTAAATTTTCTAATACAGTTTTAATTTATATTGCTTATATTTTCATGTTTATTAATTTATCTGATTCATAATATTCATGTTTCTCCGATGTTAAAGGTTTGCAAAGTGGCTCCCATTCCAGGAGAGACAAAAGTGTGGCAATACATTACACTCACCAAGAGGATCTTTTTGATCGATTGTCCTGGAGTTGTATATCATAACAATGACTCCGAAACTGATATTGTTCTCAAGGGTGTGGTATGTGTCACCTTCTAAGCATTAATTTTATTTCGTTTCATTGGCAGCATTATTATGCTATTCTTGCATCAAATCTACCAACTTTTTGTTACCGACCTGCATGCGGAGGAGCCACCGTGGAAAGTGTATTCGAGGCGGACGCGGGACGCGGGAAGGCAAACCGGGGGACCGAGCATTGGGCATACCGAACCGGGCGGTTCGGACGCTACAGAGTAGATCGCGGACGGCGGTAGCGGGCGGTATCGCCGGGCGACACCCTTATCGCCAGGCGACATCTTTATTATTGTTTTAATGTTATTTCCGGTTGTTTGCATGTAACCCTACCTATAAAGGGGATCTTTTGTTTTAGTTCTGCATCTTTGGATCGATTGACTTAACGAGAGGGCTGCTCCCTCTTATTCTTCTACCTTCTCCTTCTTCTCCTCTCCTATCTCTCTCTCTTCCCTCTCCCCCTTCATCTCTAGTAGGTAACATTTGGTCCGACCTGTCGCTCCGCCCGCCTACACCAAGCCGCCAGAGTCCCTCATGGCACCGAACACTCGCTTGCACGCCAACGACCCCGACGACGCCAACGAGGTCACCGCACGCCTCGCGGCCCACAACACCCAGCTCGATCTCCACGGCAGCCAGCTCGCGGATCTGAAGTCGACGGTGGACTCGCTTGTCGCGACCCAGACCGCGCTCTTCGCGCGCCTCGACACGCTGCTTCCGGCGTCCAGCACGCCGCCCCCACCGCCCACGGCGACATCCCCGGCGGATCTCCAGTCCGTCCTCGGAACGCCGCCCGCCCCGTTCGCGCCTCGACACGCTGCTTCCGGCGTGGCTTCCTCCCGTCGCAGGCCGACCCCCTCTCGCACAGGACATCCCTTCCTTCTCCGGGACCGACCCTATGGGCTGGATAGCCCGTGCGGAACAGTACTTTGACCTCAACGGTACCCCCCCGGCGGATCGCGTCGGCACCGCCATAGTCGGCTTGGATGGTTCGGCCCTACATTGGGCGCGATGGCTACGACAGATTCAACCTCTCATTCCATGGCACGAGTTCAAGCACGAGATGATCAGTCGCTACGACTCCCGCTACACCGGCTCAGCTATTGAGCGGCTTTGCTCAGCCCGCCAATCGACAACCGTGGATGCGTATATCGACGAGTTTGTTGCCCTCGTCACGCAAGTTCCGGGCCTCCCGCCGGACCACTACCTTGGATTTTTTCTGCAGGGCCTTCTGCCCAACATCCGCTCCCGCATCAGGACCCACCACCCCCGCACGGTATTCGAAGCTTTGGAACTGGCTCGGGCGGTGGAGGCCGACATCGGACCACGCGCGGGTACGCCTACTTTCCGTCCACCGCCGCAGCGCGATAACGGCCCTCGGCTACCTCCACCGGGCGCCGGCCGCCCTCCCCGTCCTGACATTCCGCATCGCGTCTCCAACAACGACTACAACGACCTGCGCCGCCGCGGGCTATGTTTCCGTTGCCGCCAACCCTATTCACCGCAACATGTGTGCCCGGTCAAAGAGTTTCACGCGATCATTGGCGACGGCGACGGGGGATCCGAGGACTCGGCGCTATCGGGGATACTGCCGGACACCTCCGCCGGTCCCGGAGGAGGCCCCCCTTAACGTTCTGGAGTTACCGTTCTACTCAGTGGGCGGTCTTACCGGCCCCCGCACCATGAAGCTTGCGGCTCTGATCAACAATAGGCCGACGATCGTGATGATCGATAGTGGGGCCAGCCACAATTTTATGTCGGCCCAACTCGCCCGCGACATTCACTTACCCCATTCCCCCTCCCCGGAATTCTCCGTCTGCCTCGGCGATGGGCGGCGCCGTCCCACTTTGGGACAATGTTTGGATGTGACTCTCTCTCTCGGACCTGTCTCGGTCACGGCGGACTTCTACCTGTTTGAACTGGGCGGCCTCGACGCCATTTTGGGCGTGGCGTGGCTACAAACTTTGGGGGAGGTTAAGGTGAACTGGGCCTCTATGACTATGTCCTTCCAGCACCAGGAGCAACCGTGCCGCTTAGTGGGCGACTCCACCCTGCTCCGCTCGCCGATCTCGTTCCGCGCGATGACACGCGTCACTGACGTCGATTTCTCGGCCTGGCTATGGCCTCTCGAGTCGACCTCGCCGGCCATGGCCCCATCCATTCCAGCCGACCTTCGAGAGGTGCTGCAGGACTTCTCTGATGTCTTTGCCGCAACACCGGACCTTCCACCTACCCGGCCGACTGATCATGCGATTGTGCTCAACCCAGGCGCGGCGGCGGTCTCTGTGCGGCCCTACCGGTATGGACATGCTCAGAAGGACGAGATAGAGCGGCTCGTCCGGGAGATGTTGTTGGGAGGCGTCATCCGGCCCAGTGCTAGCCCGTTCTCCAGTCCGGTTTTATTGGTTCGCAAGAAGGACGGGAGTTGGCGATTTTGCGTCGACTACCGCGAGCTCAACAAAGCGACGGTGCCCGACAAATACCCGATCCCAGTTATCCAGGAACTCCTGGATGAGCTCCATGGCGCGGCATTCTTCACTAAGTTGGATCTTCGCGCCGGATATCACCAAATCCGCGTCCGACCCGAAGATGTTCCAAAGACGGCTTTCCGGACGCATGATGGCCATTTCGAATTCTTGGTCATACCTTTTGGGCTCACCAACGCCCCCGCCACCTTCCAAGCAACCATGAATAACATTTTTCGGCCGGTCCTCCGTAAGCAAGTTCTTGTTTTTTTCGATGACATTCTCGTGTTTAGTAACTCTTGGCAGGACCACCTCCGCCACGTGCGGGAAACTCTCACCACCCTTCGGCACCACCAACTCACCGTCAACCAGAAGAAATGCACCTTTGGCACTACCACGGTGAGCTACTTAGGGCATACGATTTCCGCCAACGGTGTCTCCATGGACGAGGAGAAAATTCAGGCGGTCCTTCGATGGCCGACTCCCACCTCCCTTCGCGACGTGCGGGCGTTTCTCGGGCTCACCGGATATTATCGGCGCTTCATCAAGGACTACGACGGATTGGCCCGCCCTCTCACCCAGTTGTTGAAGGCCTCGGAGGAAGGTCCCTTTGTCTGGCCGCCGGCCGCCATGGCGGTGTTCGCCTCCCTCCAGGCGGCCTTGGTGCAAGGCCCGGTGCTCGCCATGCCGGATTTCCGGCAAACGTTCATTGTGGAGTGTGATGCTTCGGGCGCAGGCGTGGGGGCCGTATTGATGCAGGCCGGCCGACCCATAGCATATTACAGTCGGGCGTTCTCCTCGGCGGTCCGCAGCCGTTCGGCGTACGAAAATGAGCTCATGGCCCTCGTTTTAGCAGTACAGCATTGGCGACCCTACCTATTGGGCCGCACCTTCATCATCTGCACCGATCACCACAGTCTCCGCTACTTGCTCCAGCAGAAGATTGCCACACCAACACAACAGCTTTGGGTGGCCAAGCTCCTCGGTTATGATTTCACGATCGAGTTCCGTCCGGGCAAGACCAACAGGGCGGCCGATGCGCTCTCTCGCCACCCTCATGCCCCGGCATTGGCGGCCATCTCGAGACCGGTTTGGGAAGACGCCGTCGCCCTTCAGCAAGAGGTGGATCACGACCCTCACTTGAGAGACATTCGGGCGGCCCTGCTTGTGGATCCGGGTGCCCGTCCGCCATATGCCCTCGTCGGGGGCCGGCTCTTCCATCGGAACCGTCTGGTGCTTTCAGCAACGTCCAGTCGCATCCCACAGCTGCTCGCCGAGTTCCACTCCACACCTTCAGGGGGCCACGCCGGCGCCTTTCGGACATATCGGCGGTTAGCCGCCTCGCTGTACTGGCCCCACATGCTCCGCCAGGTGAAGGCATACGTCGCAGCCTGTTTGCCGTGTTAGAAGGCGAAGTACGAGACGATGTTCCCGAGCGGCCTCCTGCAGCCACTGCCGATTCCTGAGCGCATTTGGGAGGACATTGCGATGGATTTTATCACCCGCCTTCCTCGTTCGAACGGGTTTGACTGCATTCTGGTGGTAGTCGACCGCCTGACGAAATATGCCCACTTCGTTCCCCTCCGACATCCGTACACCGCCGCAACCGTGGCGGATAGCTTCATCGCCGAGATCGTGCGGCTTCATGGGTTTCCCCGTTCCATAGTAAGCGACCGCGACCCACTCTTCCTCAGCAGTTTCTGGACTTCCCTGTTTCGCCTCCAAGGCACGCGCCTCCGGATGAGTACGGCCTACCACCCCCAGTCAGACGGGCAATCCGAGGTGCTGAATCGGTGCTTAGAAACATATTTGCGGTGCTTCATTGGCGAGCGACCCGGCACCTGGGCCAAGTGGTTATGTTGGGCGGAATACTACTATAATACGGCGTACCACCACTCCGCAAACACTTCACCATTCGAGACGGTCTACGGCCGCCCGCCCCCTTCCGTGCTCCGATATCTTCCGGGGGAATGTCCCGTCACCAGCCTGGCCGATCATCTACATGACAGGGACGTTATTCTGGATAGTTTGAAGCATCACTTACGGCGAGCACAGGCCAAAATGATCTCATTTGCCAACCGTAAGCGTCGGGACCTGTCCTTCCAAGTGGGCGAGCGAGTCTTCATCAAACTTCATCCCTACCGCCAGCTCACGGTGGCTCGCCGCTCTTGTCCCAAGTTGGCACCTCGTTTCTATGGGCCTTTTGAAATCATCAGTCGAATTGGAGCTGTGGCATACCGGCTCCGCCTTCCGGACAGCAGCCGCATCCATCCAGTTTTTCATGTCTCGCAACTTCGGCGCGTCATTGGCAACCACCCCGTCACCGACCACATCCCCGCCGACATCGACCACTCCGAGGCCGAACCCCTCTACCCGGAGGCCATCCTAGATCGACGCCACCATACGCCGGGAGATCCCACTCCGGAAGAGATCCGGGTCGCCTGGCGCAACCGCCCCACCTCCGCCGCGTCGTGGTTGCTGCGGGACGATTTCCGGCGCCAGTTTCCGGACTATTGCCTTGAGGACAAGGCCAATTTTCCAGATGGCGGTATTGTTACCGACCTGCATGCGGAGGAGCCACCGTGGAAAGTGTATTCGAGGCGGACGCGGGACGCGGGAAGGCAAACCGGGGGACCGAGCATTGGGCATACCGAACCGGGCGGTTCGGACGCTACGGAGTAGATCGCGGACGGCGGTAGCGGGCGGTATCGCCGGGCGACACCCTTATCGCCAGGCGACATCTTTATTATTGTTTTAATGTTATTTCCGGTTGTTTGCATGTAACCCTACCTATAAAGGGGATCTTTTATTTTAGTTCTGCATCTTTGGATCGATTGACTTAAGGAGAGGGCTGCTCCCTCTTGTTCTTCTACCTTCTCCTTCTTCTCCTCTCCTATCTCTCTCTCTTCCCTCTCCCCCTTCATCTCTAGTAGGTAACACTTTTCCATTATTGATAATTCTACTCTTATCAGTAGTGTGCTTAATCCTTCTACTTTTGATAAAAGAGAAGAGACCATACGATTTGCATATCACCTCTTTTGCCACCTAACTATTGATTACGACCAAAGAAATCAACATTAAAAAGCATAGTAGTGTACAATTAATTATACGTCATCTCATTTTATTGAAGGGAGAGGCACAAGGTTGTCTTTATTCGCTCTCCTTCGGAATTACCACTGTAAGTCACAATGCCATTGTTAAGATGATTTGATATTTAACATTTCAGTAACACTTCCTAGTTACTTTCTAATACGGGCCTTTATTAACACATTAGGTTCAAACGTATTTAATATCCAATTGAAATATGCCATATAAATATATAATGATAAGGTATTATAATTAGGGGTGTTCACGAACAGAATCAAATCGAATAGCTCTTCAATCGAATCCAAAATTGTCATAGAATGCAGAGATTCAGATTCGTTCGACTATTTGAAATCGGATTCGTCTCAAAATCTTGCATTCGAGTTTCGATTCGAATTCGATTTCGTGCTTGGACCCGAATTCGCTTCAAATGAAGGACCAAATTGACTTTGATCAGGCGACCATGATCATCTTTATATATAATATATATTGCTATTATTCACGAATCTTGCTAATAAAGATAATATTATTCGAATTCGGACTCGAATACCACTTGAATCCGAATTTGAATTCGAGTTCGAAAAAAATGAATTTTGATCGAATCTTCACGAATTGATTCCCGAATTATTCACAAACTATTTGGTTTGCGAACAACCCTAATTGTAGTCCATGAGGATTGAGAATACAGAGGCATAAAATAACCCCAAGCCGAGTGTATATCAAGAGTTTTTGTGTTTATGCGCGCACGTGCTCAACTTGGTCCATACCAATTCTGATCACTCAAAGAGTAAGCCAATTCAAAGAAACAAGGTTGAGTTCTAATCAGGCTAGTTGGAATCATGAACGTTAATTATTTAGCATATTTTGGTTTGTCTCTAATGAGTATTATGATTATTTTTATTGATGTTGCCATATCATTAAATTCATTATGTTGCTAAAGGAACATCAGAGACTCAAGGATTACCAAGCTCGGAGGTCAGTGTCTTCACGCTCCTTTGGAACATAGACGTGATTTCTATTGTAAGTTTTTTTCGAAATAAATAAATAATGTAATAACTCAACAAATTTTGATTGATTTAGAATTTTGTTATGGGCCTAGCCCGTAATGTCGTCGGGATCTCGTCGGAGGTGACAGTCGAGGCGGAGTTTAACATCCCACCTGTATAAGTAATATAACATGAGTCCGACCGGGGCCCCACAACATATTACATACACAAGCTAGATGCACGTATGTAAAACTAACCAAATAGTGCAAGCACTAGCAAAAGCTTCAATGATAAAATCGAACATGAATGTCTATAATTACTTAAAGGAATGTTCAACAAAGAGTCGGCCTTATGGCATTATAATATATCAAATAGAGTATCAAAATAAGCATGCAAGTACAATGATCTACTTCAGCTCGCAGGCCTGAAAAGCAAAAAGGAGTAAAGAGAGTGGCTATTTTTTGTGTTGTAGCTTTGGGCTTTAGGTCTGCTAAACTGCGCTGCACGCTATAACCCTGAACCAAACACAAGTTAGAGGAAAATGGGGGTCAATTATGAGTTGACCATAAACCGCGTAACGTCCCTCTCTCCGGTCATCCTAGCAGACTCCGGGGCGGGTCACCGCAACCTGCAAGTATGTTGTAACATGCATTATGTAACAAATTGAAAGTACAACTAGGCTACACAGGGTGAAGTCTCAAGCACAATCAATTTTCTAGGCTGATCATATAAACAACGAGGAACCTAGGTATGTAAGTTATGATAGTTGGGTTCACCCGATGGTTCCCCACAATCGCTTAAACAACAACGTATGAAGCTAACAAAACTATAATGTAAACATCACATGGCTCGTGGGTACTTATGACCAAACAAGTTTATGTACTCATGGCACACACAAATTCTTCGGTAGGAAGGTTTAGGTTCATCTCACTCAACGAGGATTCAGTCAAGGGGCTATAGGTTCATCTCCCTCAATAATGTCTTCGATAGGGGGTATATTTTATCACTCTCATCGAGTAACTTGACATGAGGTTTAGATTTGTCTCCCATTTATTTAGGAGGATAAGTTTCTACTCCACTTAGATATGTCTTAGAAGGTTTAAGGTGTTTCCCTGATTTTATTTTAAACTCAAGCACAACACAAAAGAGAAGAGCAAACCGAGGCCCTAAACATCAATCAGTCAAGTGATCATAAATATCATTCCAAAGGTAGGAGATCTAAGTCGTCTCCATTACGAGAAGTGGCGTAGGTCTAGTTCTTTTCCGAACACATTCTCATTCTCAAGGTCGACGGGCAGCACTTTCGTCTTATCCACTCCACACCGTGATATATCCGATTTGCCGTTCTAACGGCATCTCAAGTACGTTATCATGAATTCGCTACACGACTACGCAACGCTCATAGACATCGAACTACGATCATTATAATCATTTTCAATGCCATGGAACTCATTGAAGACCAATTCATCGACCACAAGTGGTGCTACGCTATTCTCACATTTATCGGAAAATGATTATTACGATAGTAGGTTCTGCGACGTGGTAAACCTCTAAAGGTCAAATTGGAGGCCGTTAAACCTAGGGATTTCGATAAAAATACTACGTGTTTCCAAGTCCCCAATCCCCGCATAGAATACGATGCATTTCTCGGAGTAATTTTCCGGCACGCATGCTAGGTAACCTCAATGCAACGTCTTACATAGTATCATCGATCCGTGCCTACGACCACGGGTAGTCTTCACGCTCAATGCCTAAATCCGCAACAGTTGCCGAATTTCCAATGCATTTCATGCCTGAGATGCAATCCCACGCTTCGGAATTCTAGCGAACCAAAGGAGGTCATGCCCTCTACTAATTAGCGGAGAAGACTTTCTATGCAAGCAAAGCAAATGTAATGGACACGCATTGTCCTAAAACCGAGGAGAAGGATCGTTGCCCTTGGTATTTGCTTCGGCGCCATTGAAACGTTGAATGATATGGATGGAGTTGTTCACAATGAACTCCTCTCTGCGAATCCGGCCTCGACTCGAAGTTCGGTGCTCCGGAGCACCTCCATTGGCGGATTCTCCTTCTTCCTTCTCCTTTCTCTCTTTCTCAAACATAGGTGAGAGAAAATCCAAATGTAAATGAGCCTAAAATCAACTCATTCCCAACCTAATAGCATCGGGAGAAAGTCCCAACCATTCAATTTCAAAACTCCACATCGATCGACTCGATTTCGTGTTTAAAATGAGTTTACGGCCCCGATCGCATTCGCATGATCGTGCAACTTTACATGTGCACGACCGTGCACATGTAAACACCGACCAAATTCAATGACCGGAAAGCGATCATGCGGTTTGGACACGCATGACTGTCCGTGACTAAATTCACACGAGCTATAATTTTGCATGATCGTGTGGTTTGACACGTGTACGACCGTGCACGTGATATTACCAGCCCAAACCAGTGTCCTGAAAGCGATCGTGCGGTTTGGACACGCACGACCGTGCGTGACAATTCACACGACCTATTTTCATATTGCTTCCGAAACACCACCAAACAACCCCCAGTTTTTGTGGGACTTCCTTAGGCCATTTAGGACCCTAATGTACTCATTTACAATGCGTTCTTGGAGAGTTAAACTGAGATTTTGGGGTGTTATACGGAGATACAAAGGAGTCGAGCTCAACCCACGGAGAATGCGAGGAGGAAGGGGGAGTCTTGCTCAACCATAACCCTAGAATGACGATGAAGAGAAAAGAACTAGCGAGAGAGAACTAAAGAGAGGAAAGGAACTTTTCATAATTTCATTCATAACTTCATACATTCCCCAAGGGGTCTATTTATAGAGTACAACGACATGGGCATTAAAACATTAGATGCGCACAACACTAAAACATTAAGTCTCTAATGACTCAACTCGATACAATTTGACTCCAATACTTACAGACTTGTAATAAAATATGCATAGTATAACCATTAGTAGATAACTGGCGACGTGGGAACCTAACATCCCACCCGTCCTTTAAATTGAGTTTGCCCTCAAGCTCGAAAGGGACTTAGACGACCTGATCATTTGGCTCTCCAGAACAACTCGCGGTAGTACGTTGTTGTAGCGGAGGCCGCATCAAGTGGTAGACCATCATCGTGCCCACAAATGTCACGAAGGGCTGCAGGGATCTAGTGTGGCGGAGGCGCTTGTTGAGGGGAGATTGTCGAACATAAAATCTAGAGGCGGGGCAAGTGTCCCCGGTGGTCGGTTGAGGAAGATGAAGGATCATGCTGTATGTGAGCTGCGGTGATCGCCAATTGGGGAACGGTCGCTGAAAGAAATAGCTCTATAAGGACCGACAGAGGATGTAGCTGGCGCGGAGGCTGCGGGATGGAGACCGCGGGGACTGATAAGTGATGGGGCTTGTTGATGTAAACCAGATCAAAGAGATTTTAATTTTATTTAATAAATATGGGATCTTTTCAAACTATGCGGCTCTAGCAAGACCATCTCGAATAACAACCTTCGATGTTCGACCGAGGGGTCGTAAGACTCATGCAAGAGTCTAGCAATTGATCATATTTATCACAACAAGTTAATTTTTCCCCAAGCGAATGTAATACAAAGAAAAGAAAACAACGAGATTTTCAAATTAACGACAAAAAAGATATTAATGAGGATTAAGGCAAGCAAGCTCTGAATTAGGTGATCATTAAATTTTAAGCATTTAATTAGGCCAAACAAAATAGGAGCAGGAAAGAATGAGAGGTATACTGCAGGTGTTAACACAACAACGTTTTCGCCCCTTCGTTCCACTGTAGAGAGACTGTAGAGATGAACCCACGACAGTTGAGGTGGTTCTGGGTACTGAAGGACGAGTGTCGGGGAAGGTAGGCTTTGGGACTGTGAGGTTGAGGCTTGGTCCTGGATGGAGATGGTCGGGACTTGAGGCTGGGGCTCTGGCGTCCGATTGAAGGAGGTGGTAACCGAGATCGACGGCTCGAAGGAGATCGTCGGCTCAAACCGTCGCAAGGGCGCTCGTCCCCGTCGGAGAGGAGGCGAAAATAGTGGGAAAGAAGTGCAAACGAGGTCGCCGACGTCGTGGGTGGCATCGGCCGGCGGCTAGGAGTCCGTCAGAGTTGAACTAGGGCGAGGGAGGAACCTAGCGTTGGACTGGGCCTTCCCGAAACAGAGAAACAGGTTTTTCTGTTCGAAATCTTGTCCAGCTTGTTTTTTTGGAGCAGGAAAAGTCAACTTTTAATAGAGATTGTCTTTTTAGGTATTTTGCTGATACAAGCAACAACAACAACAACACTCAAGCCTTTATCCCACCATATTGGGGTCGGCTATATGGATCCTTTGTCGCCATTGTGCCCTATCTTTAATCATAGCCTCATTAATACATAAGTACATCATATCTTTCCTTATAGTTTCATTCCAAGTCCTTTTTGGTCTACCCCTCCCCTGTTTAATATGTCTAGTGACTAAACTCTCACAACGCCTAGCAGGTGCCTCTATTGGTCTCCTATGTACATGTCCGAACCATCTTAAACGAGCTTCTCATATCTTTTTAGGTATTTTGCTGATACAAGCTAGGAAATAAATTTTCTTTTAAATTAAGAAACCAAATATATGATTTTCAGAAGTCTTATTTCCATCTTAGTTTAATTCCAAAATTTGATTTTGAATCTAATGTTGCCTAAATTAAAATTTGCTTAATTTTAATTGATCATTTTGAGTGCCTGCCTTAATTCTCAGTTATCAAAGGCGCAAGGCGCACCGAGGCGCAAGGCGCACCGTGGCGCAAGGCGCACCGAGGCGCAAGGCGCACCGAGGCGCAAAGGGGTCCTAGAGCCTAGGTGCAAGGCGCAGGTGTGCGCCTGATGCATGTGAGGCGCAAAAATTGAAAAAAGTCATCCCTAAGATTAACAAAAACATCAAACAAACATATACTTACTTTCTAGGTAAAAGAAGGAGGTATTTGGTCATTTAGAATACACAAGACCAAATTATATGCATTTGCACGCACATTAGCACATATGTTCATGACTTCATATGCATGTTTAAGTCTAACCATGTTATATACTTATATTATAAGGAAATTAAAGTGAATTAACTCATTAAGTGCAACTCAACGCAAAAAAAGAATATTAAATTATGCATACCTCATATATAATATGTTTCATATATGCGTCTTGATAACACTGTCATTGCCTTAACAAAAGTACTAGCTAGATCCTGCAAAATAATTAGAAATGAATTACTGGAGATTAGACCATAGTGAAATCAAACATCATCCAAAACCATAAGAAATCAAACATCATCCAAAACCATAAGAAATCAAACATCATCCAAAACCATAATGAAATCAAAACCATAATGAAATAAAAAAAGTCATGAACATCATCCAAAACCAATAAGTTATCACAATCTAACATCATCCAAAACCATAATAAAATCAAAAAAGTCACTTTTAGCATCTCTAAGAGTGAAGTTGTCACTATCTACTCCTCTTCTGAATAAATTATGTCTTCATCTTCTTCACTATAATCTTCTTCTTCTTCATTGTACTCAGCCTCGTCTTCATCGACATCATCTGTAAGGTTTATTGGAGTAGGAGCCCTCCTCCTAGATGTGCTCCCCTTTTCAACTATCCTTGCACTTGTTTGGATCGCATTCTTGCCTTTGGATAAGCGTGTCGGGTAGATGACCTCTTCTACTCCAGTGGCCCTAGCAACTGCACCCCAAGTCAATAAATCATCATCATAAACCAATTCTTCATCATGCTCAGCCTCATCGTCTTCCTCCGTTCTTCCCATCAACCATTCGTTGTTGTCGTCAATATCTTTCAACGAGATTGGATCAATACGATCACGTGAATCATATCGCCGACGCAACGCTCGATTGTATTTCACAAACACCAAATCATTTAGACGTTGTTGAGCTAGTCTATTTCTTTTCTTGCTATGAACCTGCCACATCAACAAATAAACAATAAAAAAATTAATCATATTGATCTCCAAAAATAAAATTTAAGGACTTACATGTTCAAAAAAACTTCAATTACGTTCACATCCTGATGAACTACAAGTAAGACTTAGAAGCTTTATAACAAATTTTGTTAGATTAGGAGTATCGGCTCCATAAGATTGTCACCATTCAGCTGCCACATATAATGAATATCTACAAATTAATAATGCATTCTTAATAAATAAATATTTGTTTGAATAATGTGTAAATTATTTACCCGGGGACTTTGTTTTCCTATGCCGAATTGCAAATTGCATTCCAAATAGCCCTTCTGCCTTTCTCTATAGACTTAATTCATCCAAAATTTTATCTTGATCGCCATGACTTGGAGTGATCCTTTGCATTGTGTCGTACAAACCTCTCAAAACTTCTCCATCTAATGCAATTTCATGGTTTGAATAAACGAATTCTGGATTTAAGAATTGATCCGCTGCGTGCAATGGTCTATGAAGCTGATTTTCTCATCTCCTATCCACAATTTCCAAGACATCCTTGTATTTTTCCTCTTTCTCATTAAAAGACTTAATGATAGTCTCTTTTGCTCTATCCATAGTTTCATAGATATAACCCATGACAGGTCTTTTCTCACCATCTACCAATCTTAGAACTTGAACTAAAGGTCCAAAAATCTTCAAAATATACACAGTAGTACTCCAGAAAGAGACCATTAGTATAATGTCATGTACCTGCTTACCTCCTGTTTCCTTTTCCCACTTACTTGATGTCCACCCAGGTGAGATGAACATCTCTCTAAGATTGGTCCTCTGCTTGTGAATGCGCTGAAGTGTCAGGAAAGAAGTGACAAACCTCGTCACCGCAGGTCTAACAAGCTCCACTTGACCTGTAAAGCTCCCAAGCATGTTGACAAGTCCAGGGCGAACATAAATATAACTATTGATGGTCATTGCCCTCTTTATTGTTCTACTAATAGTAGGCATCTTCCCAATATCCTCCAACATTAAGTCGATGCAATGAACAACACATGACGTCCAATATAAATGCGGTCGTTTTGATTCCAATAATTTTCCTATTTAACATCAATTAAACAAACAAAGTAAAAAAACAAATAAATACTATTGTTTAAAATTAAATAAATAATGACTATTAAATTTTTTATCTGCTAGTACATTGTTGCTTGCACTATCAGTAACAACTTGAATAACATTGACCTCTCCAACACGTTCCACCACTCTATCCAACAATTCAAACGTCTTTTCTCCAGTCTTTGCGTAATCAGATGCATCAACAGATTCGAGAAAAAAGGTGAATTCACCAAAAAATTTATCAAAGTTCTTTGTTTTTTATTTGTCCATCCGTCGGTCATGATAGAACATCCATACAACCTCCACTCATTCTCATAACTCTTCATCATACTTTTCACTTCAGTTACTTCATTATTCAACAAGTTCACACGAACTTCATGATAACTGGGTGGTTTCATTCCAATCCCAAACTGTCCAATGGACTCAATCATCACTGGAAAACTAGGATAATTAATAGCATTAAATGAGATAGCTGCATCATACATCCATTGAGCTATGTTCTTGTAAGCCCTCCCTTTAATTTCCTTCTTGCACGCTTCGTTCATAGTACATTGTTTCATTTGTTTTTGTTGGCCCTTTTTTGTATCTTCTTGATGTTTGGTGCCAAAAAAACATCCATTGGTCCTTTGGTCCGAGGTTTTTTAGACACACCGCTTGGTCCGCTTCCACAAATCTTCATTCCATTGTCATCCATCTCTTCATCACTTCCAAAAGTATCTATGTCTGCAAAGTCAGAGAATGCTTGCTTTTCTACGTTGCTTGCGCTCATTTTCTTTTCCATAAATTCTTGTATTTCGGTGCATACATGTGATGGGCATTTGAGACAAGCTTTAATATTCCTAAATCCCCCAACCATGTGTTGTTTAGCACGATAAATGCCACCCTTTGTGACCTCACAAAAATTGCAAATTAAATCATTTTTATTGACGGTGGAAATCTGACGAACATACTTCCACCCTGGATCAATCCGTGATTGTACACTGGATGAACCAGAACCACTCGCATGAGTCGCATCCATTTAAGCCTATTAAACCATATTTACTCATAAATAATAAGTGCACATAAATAAAATAAAAATAACATAAGAATTTGACATCCACATCAAAGAGGACTGTGAACCGGAAGCAAGAGGAGCCACCTGCAATACAGTGGAATGCATCATTATTATTCTTTAACAAGCAAAACAGTGGAATGCATCAAAATATAAAGATGACTGTTAATGTTGGAAGTGTTAACTGTAAAACAAGCAAAATATTTCACTGTAAAATATAAAGACAAGCCTAACTGGGAAGATGGACGTGCGTGAAGAGGAGGCCGACGAGCTATCGAGCCAAGAGGAGCGGTCGACGAGCTATCGAGGGAAGAATGGAAGAGGAAGAGTCAAGAGAGTCGTGGAAAAGATGGACGGTGGCGTGAAGAGGAGGCCGACGAGCTATCGAGCCAGGAGGAGCGGCCGACGAGCTATCAGGAAGAATGGAAGAATGGAAGAGAGGCGAGCTATCAGGAAGAATGAAATAAAGTGTTTGAAAGCCGATCTTAAAGATAAAATCCAGCCTAAACCTAACTAAACCGGCCGACCCAAGTGACTAAACCGACAAGCTATCGAGCCAGGAGGAGCGGCCGACGAGCTATCAGGAAGAATGGAAGAATGGAAGAGAGGCGAGCTATCAGGAAGAATGAAATAAAGTGTTTGAAAGCCGATCTTAAAGATAAAATCCAGCCTAAACCTAACTAAACCGGCCGACCCAAGTGACTAAACCGACGGGAATTCCAGGCGCGCCTGTTGCGCGTCTGGACGACACGCTAGGCAAGCGCCTAGGCGCGCCTGAAGCGCGCCTGAGGCAATTCGCCCGCCTTTGCCCTTCTGGGGTGCCGTTGGTTGCGCCCGGTGCGCCTTGATATGTATGCATTATATCTAATTTGACGGATCTTTTTATTCAGGGGCTTATTGGACGATCACCCCAATAAGCCGTCACAATGAGCGCGGACGATGTGCGCGAAATAAAACAAACAAGTATATGCGAGATACAAAATAACGTGCGCTAAATAAACATAATGAAATAATGTGATGTTGTGATGCAGATTGCATCAATTCTCCCGGGGTTGAAAGTCCTCGACCCCGTCGAGAGTGTAATGTAGCGTACGACAAGGAAGTCTATCCGTTGACCCGAACGATGCTCCGCAAGGCTATGCTGCCGAATAACTAAGACCTGAACAAATTCTTCTAAGAGATATCTAAAGATTAAGCAGAGCGTGTGGAACTCTGAACTGTGGTAGATAGTGGGACAATGGACGAAACCTTTGTTGCAGCTCATGACCAGTAAGCAACCTCCTTTCCTTGAAAGATGCAGAAAACCACTCTTCTTCGAAAAACGATAACTCCCGAGGATAAAATTCGCCATGGAGTTATCATTTGCTGAAAATGCTCATAAAGTGTTAGACATAATTTCATGCATATTATTTAATTGGTCAAAAAATTTCAGAGCATCTAAGAGACGTGTGACACAAAATGATAAGGCAATGAGAGCTAATAACCAAGGCACGGCAATCAAGTTCGACAAGTGGAAGTATTAAATCACGTTGCATCGTACGATCTTTTGGTAGGCACCTACATGTGTTCACTAGACCTAGATTGAATATCTCAATGTTATCATTTGATATAGTCTGGCGAGTGCCACAAGATTTAATTTTGACCCCAAATTTATCTTTTAAAATTTTCCAGAGAAATTTTTTAAAGCGTGTGTCCCTACGAGGAGTGAAAATCCTAGGGATCATTATTGTCCTCCCAATATGAATTTTCTTAAATAGATATATAATTTGATGATAAAGTTCGCGGTGTGCGTTTAGACACATTCTCAAGGGGTCTAATAAGAGTGGGATCACCAAATACAAAGTCAATAAAAGGTGATGACTTTAGCGTCAACGACGAGTGAACGTCAAGCATAATGTCTACGGGTTCAGGGGTGTGCAGAAGTAGTGGACTAGGAGTCTCGAGAAATGTGGAGATCGAATCAATATCATCTAGGATGAGTGACACGTCGCTATCAAGTTTTTCTTCATGCAACAGGGGCTCATGAGGAAACTCAGCGGATAAAGGTTGTGATATAGTGGGGGCAAGTGAAGTCATAATTTCAGTCGAAATGATAGAATGAGGACAAAAGAGCTCTCCTTCCTGAAGTTGGGGTTTAGGAATAATCTCCTCGGCCGAAGGAAGTGATGTGATGGAGATAGGTGGGGCTAAAGTGCTCATGGGGGTGGTAACACTAGGGGACTCTTTGACCATGAAAGTGGGGGCAACGACGTGATTAGAGAGAGGTCTATCAGTTGACCTAAGTTTGAACTCTACTCTACGGGCCATACTAGAAACTTCATCCAAATTGCGATAATTGTGCAATTCTAGTTGGTCCTTAATGGAGTTGTTTAACCCGTGCAGGTAACGGGCTTAGTTATTAAAGGCACAAGGCGCACCAAGACGCAAAGGGGTCTTGGAGCCTAGGCTTAAGGCGCAGGCGCGTTTTGACGAAGGCAATGCGCAACCATATTAGGTTTAAATAATCAACATCAAACATCACTTCATCTTCTTAATCAGATTTTTCATCTATTCTACTCATTAATAATTCATTAATATCATTTATATCTCTTAAAAAATAGAATAAATGTGATCACTTCCATCATAACTAAGTCTCAACGCTCGATTATGTTTCACAAACATTAAATTTCTTTATTTTGAAAAAAAATTACAATAGAAATTTCACCTAGACGTGTCTTTTTTGCTCCAAAAGCACAAAAAAGACGCACGAAGGCACAAACCTCTGAGCCTAGTGAGCCTTGAGCCTTAGGCGCACCTGAGGCGCGCCTTTAACAACCCAAGTAACGGGATGCAGTCATCGCATCGCCCTCTTGAATATCTAACCTAGACCAAGGGACTTGAAATTCGTGGGTGTACTCATCTACCGATAAACCCCTATGTTGTAGATTATGAAATTTACGATATGAAGTTTGGAGGTAATCGGGGGCTACATAATGTTTGCGCAACTTCATTTTAAACTCAACCCAAGTAGTTACGGGAGGCAACCAAAACTTATCTCTCATGCGGTCTAGTTGTTTCCACCAGTCTAATGCAGGTCCCTTAAGTCTACGGGTCACATACTCGATTTGCTTAGTCAAAGATATTTGACTCCAACTCATAAAAGATTTCATGCTATGGCACCAATCTAAGCATTCCCCAGGTTCTAGAAGCCCATAAAAATCGCTCGGGTGTGTGTACTCTAAACGCTTATGATTAATGTTATCTTTATGCCATGAGTGCACATGAGACTGAGTGTCGCTCCTTGAGTCGTGGAACTCAATTAGACTGTGTTTTATATTGGTGGTGAGAGATGCTACCATTTCTGATAAATTCTTTATTTGAGCATTTAAATCTCTCATATTACTTTCTAAACCCACACGATTTTCCATTTTTTTATTTACTTAAAATACTTGAACTTCTAAATAATACACTTTAATTTTAAGATATTTGATTTTTTTACTCAGAAAGAATACATGATAGATAATTTTTTGTAAAGATCTTAATTGAAATATATATATATATATATATATTTTCAAAACATTTTTTTAAAACAAAAAGAGCAAATATTTTATTATTATTTTTAAAGAAGAATATAGATCCTCATGAAATTTCTAACTTTAGAACATGAAAATAACTTTTTTTTAATAATGAACACTTCCCAGCAAAAGTTGTCATCTTTTAAAATACCAAGATAAATATATAAAATTTATGAGCCAATTTTTTATTATTATTATAATACTTGATACTATTCATTGGAAAAGAGTTTTTATTTTTTTATTTGGTTAAGATTTCATAATTTAAATAAATAATCAACAAAATTTAAATAAGGATCGTCTGATTCACGATAGAAGTGAATCACGGCGCTCTGATACCAAACTGATGTAAACCGGATCAAAGAGATTTTAATTTTATTTAATAAATATGGAATCTTTTCAAACTATGCGCCGCTAGCGAGGCCACCTTGAATAACAACCTTCGATGTTCGACCGAGGGGTCGTAAGACTCATGCAAGAGTCTAGCAATTGATCGTATTTATCACCACTAGTTAATTTATCCCCAAGCGAATGTAATACAAAGAAAAGAAAACAACGGACTTTTCAAATTAACGACAAAAAAGATATTAATGAGGATTAAGGCAAGCAAGCTCTGAATTAGGCGATCATTAAATTTTAAGCATTTAATTAGGCCAAACAAAATAGGAGCAAGAAAGAGGGAGAGGTATACTGTAGGTGTAAGCGCAATAACGTTTACGCCCCTTCGTTCCACTGTAGAGAGACTGTAGAGATGAACCCACGACAGCTGAGGTGGTTCTGGGTACTGAAGGACGAGTGTCGGGGAAGGTAGGCTTTGGGACTGTGAGGTTGAGGCTCGGTCCTGGCCGGAGATGGTCGGGACTGGAGGCTGGGGCTCTGGCGTCAGTTTGAAGGAGGTGGTAATCGAGATCGACGGCTGGAAGGAGATCGTCGGCTCAAACCGCCGCAAGGGCGCTCGGCCCCGTTGGAGAAGAGACATAAATAGTGGGGAAGGTGAGCAGACGAGGTCGCCGACGTCGTGGGTGGCGTCGGCCGGCGGCTAGGAGTCCGTCAGAGTTGAGCTAGGGCGAGGGAAGAACCTGGCGTTGGACTGGACCTTCCCGATACAGAGAAACAGGTTTCTCTGCTCGGAATCTTGTCCAACTTGTTTTTTTGGAGAGGGAGAAGTCAACTTTTAATTGAGATTATCTTTTTAGGTATTTTGATGATACAAGCTAGGAAATGAATTTCTTTTAAATTATGGAACCAAATTTATGATTTCCAAAAGTTTTATTTCCATCTTAGTTTAATTTCAAAATTAGATTTTGATTTTGAATCTATTGTTGTCTAAATTAAAATTTACTTAATTTTAATTGATCATTTTGTGTGCTTGCCTTAATTATCATTATATCTAATTTGACAGATCTTTTTATTCAGGGACTTATTGGACGATCACCCCAATAAGCCATCACAATGAGCGTGGGCGATGTGCGCGAAATAAAACAAACAAGTATATGCGAGGTACAAAATAACGTGCGCTAAATAAACACGTGCTAAAATACAAATACGTGTGAATAACATAAAGAAATAATGCGATGTTGTGATGCAGATTGCATCATTTGTGAGTGTACCAATAGAAGGTGAAGGCGGGGCAACATGACATGCATAAATTGGTGGGGCTTCTTCGTGCTCTTGGATCGATGGCTTCTCCGGTGGGATCGGGCCCTCGAAGTAGAGTCTGTCAATGTTGATGGTGAGTCTTGAAAGCACAACTTGATGTGACTTTGATATTTTCAATAGTATTGAACGGAGGACGACTTGTTCTGTGGCATTGATCTTTATGCTGAAATGATTACCTAGTCAATTACTCTATTAATCAAATAATTAATAATGATGTAATAATGATGAGTGGCTGCCTTTGGAAGGAAAAGAAAAAAACGCGTGTTGCTCGAGGGAGTCGACTGTTGGACTCGATGGATGAAGGCGTGCAATGTGCGACTCGAGGAATGTAGGGCGTGGTTGATAATAGAGACTCGTGGCTGACAATTACGCACAACAAGCGCACAGAGGATTCATCGAAGCAGGCCCCGGGCTCGACAGGGGAGGATGTGCGTCTCTGCAGAGAAGTGTTGTGTTCCTGCGGAGGTCCTTCTAGAGAAGGTGTGCGGTGGTCGGGTCGTGAGCTGGCGAGACATATGAACCCTTCGATCGACGGTCCAACGACCGTGTTTTAAGATGTGCTTGATCGACTAAAGCATGGGAACGTTGTGAGGCCCGCGTTTGTTCGCGCGATGATGGGTCGAGTGCGAAGGCTATCTTCATGAACCACAGGTAGCCACTGACTGCAAACAACGACTTAGAGCGGTTTGTTCTCACCGATAGCTTGTTCTCACTGATGGCTTGCTCTATTTTGCTGTAGAATCACTTGGATGGCTTGGATACATTAAATGGGGAAGCATGGCGCTGTTTTACCGTGGAACCATATGAAATGGAGTAAGGATAGCTCTGATACCAAATTGTTATGGGCCTAGCCCGTAACATCATTCAGATCTAGTTGGAGGTGGTGGTAGAGGCGGAGATAAAGGGAGCCGAGTTCAACCCATGGAGAATGTGAGGAGGAAGAAGGGGAGCGTTGCTCTACCCTAACTCTAGAATGGAGATGAAGAGGAAAGAACTAGAAAGAGAGGAAGAGAATTAGAGAGAGGAAGAGAACTTTTCATAATTTCATTTGTAACTTCATACATGACCCTATGGGTCTATTTATAGAGTATAACGACATGAGCACTAAAACATTAGATGCACATTAAAACATTAGATACGTACAACCCTAAAATATCTAATGACTCGACTCGATACAACTCGACTTATACAACACAACTCCAATACTTAAAAATTCATAATACAATGTGTAATATAATTTCTAATAGATAATTGATGTTGTGGGACCTTAACATCCAATCTGTCCTTCAAATCGAGCTTGCCTTCAAGCTCGAACGGGACTTGGATGGTCTGATCATTTGTCTCTTTGATTTTTCGCCAAAACAGATCCCGGAAGCGCGTTGCTGTGAGGTTGCATCGAGCGGTAGACCGTCATCGTGCTCACATACGTCACGAATGGCTGCAAAAATCTAATGGGAGACTAGTTGGACTCTTGAACCTCAATTATTTATATATTTGGTGATAACATATTTTGGTTTGTCTTTAATGATTATTCTTATTGATGATGCCATATCATTAAATCTTTATGTTGTTGAAGACACACCTAAGACTCAAGGCTCACCAAACTCAGAGGTCCGCTTCTTCGCGTCCCTTTGGAACATGGCAAGATTTCTATTGTAAGTTTTTTCCAAAAGAAAGAAATAATGTAATAATTCAACAACTTTTGAATGATTTAGAATTTTTGAAACATAATCGAGCATTAAGGCCTCAATATGATGTCATTGACCTCAATATGATGTTAATGACCACATTGATCCCATATTTTACGAGATATAAATGATGATAATAATGAATGTCAACGCAATGTAAAATAAATTGCATAAATCGATGAATAATTTCAAAGTTCAAACTAATATTATATTGAAATTTAAATGCATTATAGAAAATTGAAGATAAAAAAACAAGTCAGGGCATCAAAAAGACCAAAAAAGATGGGAAAAATATTTTATTCAGATTAAAAAAAATAAATACAGCTTCTTGCAAAAATGCATGGTAAGGTCCTACATTTAACCCTTGTGGTGGGACTGATGGGGAATCGGAACCATTCATTTTATGCGGATTGATGATTGTAGCAGTTTTTGTTCTTGTCATTTTTTTTCGAGTTGTAATTTTATGTATTTTTGAGTCGGGACGTTCGGCCAATCATAGCCGTCCGTTGCCCCCTAGGAATCTATAAATAGAGGGTGAGGGCTCTCATTTTAGGCATTGAAGAATGGAGTATTGAAGCCCATTTTTTGGTCATCTCGGTGCCGAAGCCGAACCCTGGGTGCGAAGCTCGGGTCATCTCCTCCCTCCCATCTCCCATTGGTCGGCCCTCCCCTTTGCCATACCTCCTTGGCCGGCCACTCCACCACCCCTCCTCCTCCACCATCAAGCAACAACCATCCTCCTCCAGCAGCCATCTCCTTCCCCCCATTCAACAGCCCACCATAGCTTCACCTCCCATCCTCAGCAGCCATCTCTTTCCATTTCCCCCTTGCCGTGGAACCACCATCTCCTTCATTTCCCCTCCAAAAACAGCCCCAATACCCCACAAACACATCTCCGGCGATCACCGGAGTTCGTCACCGGCCACCTACGGTGGTTCCCCTTTACCTCCCACACTTATTCCCATCATTTGACATTTTCCGGCGATCACCGGAAAACGTCTCCGGCGACCACCACTACCACCGACAATCACCTCCGGCCACCTCCAGCCATTAGCCACCTCCACCACCACTCATAACCACCATAACTACATTCTAACTTCTCACTACCCTTCCATCCCCACTTTCCTAAATTCACTCTCAGCCTTTCCTCCTCCCATAACTGAACCCCCCCTCAATATCCCCTCTCATTTTCACGTGGAGTTCTGCTGGCTGGATCCCCAATTGCTGCCCCCAACTGCAGCCAGCCTTTCCCAACTAAATCCAGCCCATCTCCCTACCTCTTCCCGTCTCGTGGAGCCACCGCCAAGTTATCCCCAATCTACCATCACCCAACAGCCCATAACTCCCCCGGAACTGCTGCCCAGCCACCCTACAGCAACCCACAACTCCTACCGAGCCTCCTCCCCTCCCATACAGCCACCCCCAACCTCCAGGCTGCTGTCCAGACTTCCAGAACAGCAAATCTCAGTTGCTTATTGCTGAAAACTACCTCCCAGCACCTTCCTAATTGCTGTCCCTATTTCTGGACAGCTCCAGTCAGCTCCAGTCAGCTCCTGAATGCTGAAATCTGCCTTGGATAGCCCTCTTGAAGCGCCTCCAGCCCTCCTCTCTTTATAGTAGTGGTAATCAAGGTTTGTGTGTTGATTTCTTTACCGTTGGATCTCGTGACCTGTTCTCTACTTGTAGGGATAGTGGTTTGTAAGTTTTGCTTCGGTCGTTTCGTCTTTGTAATTTCCTATTTAAATAGTATTTGATTTTCTGGCACTCTTGCACTTATACGACTTCACATGTTTTCATATTTGAGAGCTTTAACTCTTTGTGGCCAATCAAATTAATGTTGCTTTATAAATATTCATTGTTGCAAGTAAACCGTCGGATCTCATGTGTGGTTGCATATAGGAGTTCACACAATTATTTCACCATCACATAGGGCCGTCCTGCGTCAGGGACCCTTCCCCAGACCCTCGCTGCGCGGGAATGCTTTGTGCACCGGGCTGCCCTTTTAAAAAAATAAAATAAAACAGCCAATGTTCTGATAGTGGATATGGAGGTGACCCAAAATAATACACATGCTCGTGAATGTTTGAGAAAGCTAGACTGCCAAATAACAAAGTAGTTTCTGCCACAACTTCCTACAATAATTTCCTTGTAACTGTTTTACAATCTGATTTTATTGACAGATGCCCCCACACTTTCTCTTAACACAATGTCCACCAGGCCATACACATTGGAGTTTCCTTCCTTAAGGAATCTCTAAATTAATAACATATTATTCATTAATTTGACTAATTGCTTCAAGCTTTTTTCTTTTTTGACAAGTAAATTTGTGATTATTGTTAGAACTCGGTAAATAACATCTATGTTCGAAAATAATAAGCACCCCCTCTTATATAGTGAGGGGAGAGTACAAGGCTAAAGGCACACCAAGCAAATTAAATCTAACATAAATTCTAACACTCCCCCTCAAGTTGGGCATGTTATATTTTTCATGCCCAACTTGTCAATCAAGCCATAGTGAAGATTTGCCCCAAGACTCTTTGTAAGAATATCTGCAAGTTGGCCCTCTGAGGGAACAAAGGGAATACATATGATCTTCTTCTCAATGTGTTCCTTAATGAAATGTCTGTCCACCTCAATGTGTTTTGTGCGATCATGCTGAACAGGATTGTTGGCAATGCTAATGGCAGCCTTGTTGTCGCAGTACAACCGAATAGGAGCAGTATCACTCAACCCCAGATCACTCATGAGGGAGCGCAGCCAGAGTCCTTCACAAATGCCATGTGCCATGGCACGAAATTCAGCTTCAGCACTTGACCTGGAGACGACTTGTTGCTTCTTGCTTCTCCAAGTGACAAGATTCCCACCGATAAACGAACAATACCCAGACGTGGATCGTCTATCTTCAACACTTCCTGCCCAGTCAGCATCAGTATAAACTTCGATCTTCAGGTCAGAATTGGAGGTGAAAAGGATTCCTCTTCCAGGTGAAGTTTTCAAGTATCTCAAGATCCGATGGACAACATCAAGATGTCTGGCCCTCGGAGAGTGCATGTATTTACTCACAACTCCAACGGCATAAGCAATGTCAGGTCGAGTATGAGACAAGTAGATCAATCTCCCTACAAGTCTTTGATAACCTTTAACATCTTCTATAGGATCACCATCATTTCTTCCAAAATTGTGGTTAACCTCCATGGGAGTGTCAGCAGGTCTACACCCACTCAGACCCGTTTGTTTTAAGAGATCAAGAATGTACTTCCGTTGAGAGATGAAAATGCCGTTCTTAGATCTGGCAACTTCAATACCCAGAAAATACTTCAGTTTGCCAAGATCTTTCACCTCAAATTCTTGTGCCAGGTGTTTCTTTAAGGCTTTTACTTCATCAATGTCATCCCCTGTAATAATGATGTCATCAACATAGACTATTAAAATTGTTACCATGTTGGCCCTCTTTTTGATAAACAGAGTATGATCAGCATGACTTTGTTTGTACCCCAGGGAGACCATAGCGCTATGGAACCTTCCAAACCACGCCCTTGGGGATTGCTTCAGGCCGTAGAGAGCCTTCTTCAATTTGCAAACTTTTCCATCTGAACCCTGAGAGATAAAACCGGGTGGAAGGGACATATACACTTCTTCTTCCAAATTGCCATGAAGGAAGGCATTTTTAACATCCAATTGGATGAGATCCCAACCCTTGCATGCAGCACATGACAACAGGACTCGAATAGAATTCATTTTTGCCACAGGAGCAAAGGTTTCTTGATAGTCAATGCCAAGAGTTTGAGTATACCCTCTCGCCACTAATCTTGCCTTGAAACGTTCCACTATGCCTTTGGAATTTTGTTTGACCGCAAAGACCCACTTACAACCAACTGTTTTCTTCCCATGTGGAAGGGTGGTTAAGTCCCAAGTATTTTTCTTCTCCAAAGCTGCCATTTCTTCTACCATTGCCCTTTTCCAATCAGGATGTTCAAGAGCCTCCTGCCAGGTAGATGGAATAGAGACCGAAGCAAGGGACGACACAAACCCTTTATAAGAAGGAGTCAGCGTATCATAAGAGACATACTGAGATATAGGGTGTTGAGTACTCAATCGGATACCTTCATGGAGGGAGAGATCTTCTGACAGAGTTGGCATTGGGTCTGGGAGCATGGGATTAGCCGTTGTGTTCTGACCTTTACGCCGTCGGGTGTAAACCTGTAAGGGACGAGTAAGCGGAGGAGAAGAGATAACAGGAGGAGCAACGGGAGAAACAGTTGGATGATCAACCGGTATGATATTCTCGCTAGAAGGAGGAATTGGAAGGGAGAAGGTAGGAGAACTCACTTCAACAGCGGGCTCCCCCTGAAGTGAGGTAGCATAATAAGGAGTAGAATCACGAAAAGTAACGTCAGCAGATACAAGTGTCCGACGAGTAGGAGGGTGATAACATTTATACCCCTTTTGAGTAGGGGAATAACCAATGAAGACACACTTGAGGGCGCGGGGGTCGAGTTTAGACCTCCCAGGAGATGAAATGTGGACAAAGCACGTGCTCCCAAATACGCAAGGAGGAAGAGAGGATGTCGGAGAAACTCCTAAGGTGGTGAGAGGAGTTTGGTTACCAAGGACAGGAGAGGGTAAACGATTAATGAGATAAGCAGCGGTAAGGACATCATCCCCCCAATAGAACTTGGGGAGATGCATAGTAAGCAAGAGGCACCTGGTAACATCCAGCAAGTGACGGTTCTTTCGCTCGGCTACCCCATTCTGTGACGGGGAATGAGCACAGGAAGTTTGATGAATAATGCCATGAGTGGTAAGGTAGTGGTCAAAGGGAGAGTTGATATACTCTCTACCATTGTCACTGCGTAAAATTTTTATGGATGCAGAAAACTGAGTAGATACCATCTTATGGAATCGTTGAAAAATAGAAAAAGCTTCACCCTTATGTTTCATGAGATAAACCCATGTCGTTCGAGAAAAACAATCAATAAAGGAAATAAACCAGTGACATCCAGAAATAGAGCCAATAGAGCAAGGCCCCCACACATCAGTATGAACAATATGAAAAGGAATAGTACTAGGTAAAGAAACATGATTAACAGGGAGACGATGATGTTTTGCAACGTCACATACATCACACACAAAATTTTTAAAACAACTAGAG
Organism: Dactylorhiza incarnata; assembly: GCA_033032865.1. NCBI lineage: Eukaryota > Viridiplantae > Streptophyta > Magnoliopsida > Asparagales > Orchidaceae > Dactylorhiza > Dactylorhiza incarnata. Next base: position 342,720 of record JAWHQI010000017.1, on the reverse strand, counting down.
GGAAAAGTAGATAAAAGACTCTGCATAGTGGAAACAGAAGGATGGCCAAGACGACGATGCCAGGTGAGCAGCTGGGATGACTGGGTGGCATGAAGAGCGTGCGGAGAGGTGGACCCGGCGGAGGGGTCAAACACATACAGGCCGTCCTGCAAGCTACCAGATCCAATCGCCTTCCCCGTCTTCAGATCCTGAAAAACACAATAAGTAGGAAAAAAGGTGACTGAGCATTGAAGAGAAGTAGTCAACTGACTAACAGAAAGTAAACTGCGGGTGAAATTTGGAACATGGAGGACAGAAGATAAAGTGAGAGATGAACAAGGTATGGACCCTTTCCCAGCAATGGAGGAAAAAGATCCATCAGCAATACTCACTTTATCTCGACCAGAGAGAGGGGAATAAGACACAAAACCTGAAGCCGATCCAGTCATATGATCAGTAGCTCCGGAGTCAATAATTCAATGGGGAGAGGGGCCAGTAGTAGCAGAGTGAGCACCTGGGATACCTGAATGGGCAAGGGCAGATGAGGAAGAAGCAGCAGTAACCGGCTCAGTAAAAAGGCCCTGCATCAAGCGGCGAAGAGTCTGCATCTCATCAACAGAAAAGGAGGACATAGTTGCAGGAGGAGGTCCATTAAGACCCGGAGAGCTGCTCTCAGGAATCTCAGTCAGATGGGCTGAATGATGTGAACGGCCCCCCCCCCCCCCCCGAGAAGAAAATCCAGGAGGGAAGCCGTGCAGACTGTAACAGGTATCCCGGGTATGACGGGGCTTGCCACAATAATCGCACATGAGATGATCCTTATCCGTGGCACGAGGCTTGAAGTCCCGAGAGGCCCTGCTACCAGTGGTGGGAGGATGAGCAACCAAAGCTGAAGCCTCAGGAGTGGTGGTCATATTCCAGGACTGTCTACGATCGAACTCCTGCTGAATAATGCTAAAGACCTCAGGAAAGGAGGGAATGGGAACACGACCCAAAACCTGCACAGTAATTTGATCAAAATTGCGGTGTAGCCCCTGGAGAAATTCGAACACCCTATTGCGATCCTCACGAGCCCTTAATAGTAGGGCATCAGCATCACAGACCATTGCAAGAGACTCAAAATGGTCATATTCCTGGTAGAGTTGGGTAAACTCCAAATAGTAGGCAGAAGGAGGACGATCTCCCTGACGAAGATGAAACAACTGTCGGCGATAGATTTGTGCCGCATTCCCTCTGCGGGAGTAAGTAGATTCAGCCCGTTTCCAGATGTCAGCAGCAGTGTCGAGGAAGAGGTAATTCCGGGCAATGGATTCCTGCATGGAATTGATGAGCCAAGACATGACCAGCGAGTTTTCAGAGTCCCATCGGGACCAGGTAGCAGAGGTGCGAGCAGGCGCAGGGGTGTCGCCATTAACATAGCCAAAGAGACTCCGACTCTTTAAGGCCAGAGTAATAGAACGGGACCAAGATAGGTAGTTGGTGTCATCCAGACGAATCGTAGTGAGCTGAGAGAAACTGTGATCGGAGCCAACCCGGGTAGATCCAGCGGGGGGCACGGAGGCAATGGGGGGCACGGAGGCACCGGAATCAACGGTTGACATGGCACCAAGAAGAAGAACGGTCCAAAGGAAGAGAGAAAACTTAGGACATCATAGATCTGAACTTCCGGGAGTAGAAGAACGACGGTTAAAAAACGGAGAGAAAAGGTAGATCTGAATCTCCGGAAAATCGAACCGTTAAAAACCACCAAGAATCAAGTATGATAATAAGGAGAGGAAAACGAAACTATTCCCAGAATTTCATGTCAATCGGACCATGGGAAGGTCGCCGGAAAAAAAGCATCCCGCCGGTTAATCCATAGCAAAACCGGCGGGTGCAAGCAAGAGAGAAAAGAGAGGAGGCGGGAGAGAGAGGAGAGGAGGCGGGAGGGCGCTGCTAAGGACGCAGGCGGGCGGCGGCGGACTGACGCGGGCGCAGGCGGGCGAGCGGGCGAGCGAGCGAGCGGCGGACAGGCGCGGGCGAGCGAGCTAGGTTAGCTCTGATACCATGTTAGAACTCGGTAAATAACATCTATGTTCGAAAATAATAAGCACCCCCTCTTATATAGTGAGGGGAGAGTACAAGGCTAAAGGCACACCAAGCAAATTAAATCTAACATAAATTCTAACAATTATCAATTGCATATGACTATGAGAAAGATCTGTTGATATAATACTACTTGGAGTTAGTGATTTAAATATCTGATGTTTGGAATGGGATGGACAAGACCAAATGACATTTAATTGTTGATCATTTTTTGTTGCTGTTTTTAAATCGAATCTTTAAGCAAAAGGGAAAACTGATTGTGTTTCATTTTTAACCTTTGAAAACCCTCTTTCTTTGGACATCAATATCTTAATCATTGAGATAAATGAATTCAACTTTTCAATATTATGGAAGATTCTTTTTAATTTATCTATGCTATATGGAAAGTAGATAATAGAGGTAGTACTACTGTGGACTTCGACATGACCTTGTATAAAATGAAATTTTAGAATTTAACTGATGAAAGTTTCGTGAAATCCATGGTTAGGTTCGTGTTGAAAACTTGGAAGATGCTTCGGAGCATATTGGAGAAGTTCTCAGGCGTGTTAAGAAGGAGCATCTACAACGAGCATATAAGATAGAAAACTGGTAAATTACTTTAGTTTATTATATGATCTGATGATATACTTTGGTTAATGAACATTAATTGTTTTTATGACATTTAACTAGTGGACACTTATTTTAGCTTGAGCTTTTCCAAATAAAAACAGAAAAGGCTTTAGAAAACATAATTCTGTAAGGCTTTGTTTGAGATGTGGGTGACTGCCAAAAAAGTTCTATTCTCACCGCCGCTGCTATTTTGAAGGCGTTGATTAGTAACTTATTTTAGCTTGAGGTTTTCACGTTTCTCTTCCCATGGATTGACATCCCACCCCTCTTGTTACTTATCTTACCATTGCTTTTAATTGTTATTTATAAAACTATAATAATTTGATTGGTCACAAAGAGTCAAAGCTTTCAAATATGGACACACGTGAGTGGAGTATAAGCACGAGAGTGCGCGAAAACAAATACTATTTAAATAGGAAATCACAAAGACGAAAACGACTGAAACAAAACTTACAAACCACTATCTCTACAAGTGGAGAATAATCACGAGACCCAACGCTAAAAGAAAATAACAACACAAACCTTGAATACCACGTCTATAATGAGGGGAGGGCTGGAGGCGGTTTAGGAGGGCCATTCGGTGCAGATTTCAGCAATACGCAACTCAAAACTGCTGTTCTGGTAGTCTGGAAAGCAGCCCGGGGGTTAGGGGGTGGCTGCATGGGAGGCGAGGGAGGCTTGGCCGGAGTCCAGGAATTAATTTCAGGGCTGGTTGCACCATTCTGGACAGAAAGGGAAGAAGGTGGGAGGCTGGAATAGCAGTCCAGATGATGGACCTGGACAGCAACCAGATGAAGTTGGGAGGCTGGATTGCCAGTCCAGATTTCTGATGGATCTGGACAGCAACAAGATGTTGGGGGGCTGGATTTGGGGGGGGGGGGGGGGGGGGGTTATGTGGCTTCACTGTGATTGGGTTTGGGCGGATTAGGGACAACTTGGCAGTGGCTCCACGAGAGGGGAAGAAGCGGTGAGATGGGCTGGGTTTAATTGGAAGGGAGGGCTGCAATTGGGGGCAGTAAGAGGGGGGGGGGGGGGGGGGGGGCAGCCACTGAACTCCAAGTGAAAATGTGGAACAGGAAGGGAAAACTGGTCAGGCAATTAGAGGAGGTGGGGTGGGAATAATAAAAATTTGTCCTCAACTTCCGTCGGCCTCAATCTCCACTCCGCGAGAATAATAAAAATATGGGTTTAAGTAATATCCTGCAAGTTGCAGGGGGCTGCTCATCTTCGTCTGTCATCTTCTATCGATCATTTTCTATATAAGAAGGTATTTGTTCTCTTGGTGATCGAGAACAACAACAGCCTCTTCCCTAGCTTTTTTTATATCCCCATATAACCACCCCATGAAAGGTGTATCCCCGTCGACTCTTCTCAAAATCTTCACAAATGGGGTGAATATATCAACAACCTGCTCGACATTTACCCAAAATCTTGCGCTCATCACTATCATTGCAACCTACCATATGCAAAATAAATAGATACTTAAATAAGAAAATACTATAAAGCGTCAGTTTCAAATAAATATTCTAAATTAAAGTGAATTAATATGCAATAGTTTTACCTGCTTTTCCCAGATACTACTGGTCAACTTTGTTGCAGCTCACTTTGCAGATGTGAATAAGCCCCTAAACTGATTCTTGTTCTCTAAGATACTCTCTAAAGATAGAAACGATGCAGCGAATCATGAGAAGAAATAACCAAAATTACTTGATTAGTTGAAAAAATCAACATCAGAAAAGCCCCCTTAATTTCATTAGATCGTTAGATCTTCAGTCATCTTTCTAATTTTTCATGCAATATTTTATTTATGCAATGACAGTTTGCATCATCAGTAGTATACAAAGTTATCATTATCATTCAAAGTAGAGAACCCAAGACATTCAAGTATCCAACATTCTATTTATCATTTAATTTCTCAAAAAGAACAAGACATCCAAGTATCCAACATTTTATTTATCAAAAGACACAAAGCAGCAGGGCAACTGGAAAAATGAAGTTGGATATACATACATTCATCATTCGCTATGGACATACATCATCGATTGCAAAATTAATTTGCATAAATAACTAAAAATTGGGGTATTTCAAATCATTTGTTGTCCAACAAAATGGATAAAATAAAATATTAAAAATGAGCAGATATATTGCAACAAGTAGCAACTAGACACAAATCAGCAAGACAACCATAAAAATAGCAAACACAACCACCAATCATGGCAACCAACAATCCACTGCCACAAAGCTACAACCACCAGTAAGGCAGCATGGCAGCAAAGCAACCAGCAAACCACGATCACCATTCTACAGCCACCAGCAGGGCAACAATGCATCAAAGCAACCAACAATCCACATCCACCATTCTACAACCACCAGAAAGGCATCAAAACAACACGACAACAAGGCAGCAAAGCAACCAGCAAACCATGGTCACCATGCTACAACCACCATCAAGGCAACCAGCAAACCACGACAAATAGAAGAATGCAGAGTGAGAGAATGAGAGTGAGAGGTAGGGAGAAGAATGCAGAGTGAGAGATTGAGAGGGAGCGGCAAGGAGAAGAATGCACCAACCGAGATAGTGAGAGCACCAGTGAGAGAGTCGAGAGATTGAAAGAGAACAACCAGGGAGGACGCAGATACCAGATCAAAGAGCCAGCTGAGAGAGTCGAGAGCACCAGAGAGAACAACCAGCGATGATAAAGCAACCAGAGAAAAGAGCCAGCCGAGAGAGTCGAGAGAACCAGAGAGAACAACCAGCGAGGATGAAGCTACCAGAGGAAAGAGCCAACCGAGAGAGTGAGAGCACCAGCGAGAGAGTCGAGAGCCCGAAAGAGAACAACCAGCGAGCGCGAGAGAGTCGAGGGAGAGCACCGACGGAGAGCGCGAGAGAGCTAGGGCAGGAGAAAGCACTCGTAATGAAATGAATCGAGGGAGAGGGAGAGTCGAAAACTTAAAGTTTGAATATTTTAAATACATTTTAAATTTTTTTTTATAAAAACGGGTTGATTTGATATAACGCCCATTTTTTGGGGTGATATATCGGTAACGGGCGATATATCGGCCCATTTTTTTCAAAGCGTTATGCCCCAAATTAAAAAGGGAAACATGACGTTTTAGGTCTCAAACCTTTATGTCGGCCGACATGTCAGACATTTCGGCCGACATCTACAACATTACACAGTGGTGATCTAGCTTAGCTGATTTGAACTATCGAACTTGTACACCTTTATCATATGAGGTGCCATGTGCTGGGGAAAGCTGGGGCACTTGAGCTACAATATATGCATCACTCGAGCTGCCGAGGGCAGTCATATCTACGGGTGTGAAATTGGTGGTCAAGGATTGAGGGCTTTGTTGGTGACGGGGCGGACTTAACGGAGGATCCGGAAGATCCAGTTATGTTAAATTCTACCAGCTCTATGCCCACGGAAAGATTTCCAAGTGAGCGCTCCAACTTGCCGAGACAGTCTGCCATGGCTCTTGTCAGGGGTATGTTCCACCAATTTCGTCTTTGGAGTCCCTCTCCAACTTGACAACGACGTTGATCTGGCGCGGGCCAGACTTACAATATAAAAGACTGCACTAGTAGTAAAACATAATACTCGCGCCAAGCTCCCGTGGGCTGGCTCCCCTAAAGAGCCCCCTCCAAGAGAGTCTCCTAGTGTAAACTTCCAAGATAAAATATTAAGGCTCTTCACCCCTCCTTATATTGGTGGGGAGACTACTCCTAATTACACAAGTGTGACAAATACAGCTGTTATGGGACGATGCCTTCAGTATCTATCAATTATATTATTATGCATCTTTATGTATCAAGTTGAGTCGTATTGAGTCGAGTTGTATGAGTCGAATCGAGTTGAGGCGTAGTGATGGGGAAGAAGAAGAGAAGAACTTAGAGGAAGAGAAGAGGAGACTAGAGAGAGGAGAGTTAGAGAGAGAGATTTTGATTTAATTCTTTGATTCACAAAATGGATAAAGGAAGTGCAAATGAAGAACGAAGAACCATTCTAGACTTTGTCATATCACATGAGCTAATTGTGACAAATACGTTCTACATGAAGAGGGAAGAACACTTAATTACGTTCAAGAACGGACAAAATAAGTCACAGATTGACTATTTTATGACTCGCAAAATGGATAAAAAGATTTGTAAGGATTCCAAAGTCATACCAGGAGAAAGTTTGACAACGCAATATAGACTAGTGTTGTTGGATGTGCAAATTAAATATAGTAACTTTAAGAGAAAGACAAAAGTGTTGCCGAAAATTTGGTGGTGGAATTTGAAGAAGGAAAAACAGGTTGCTTTCAAGACAACGATTTTAGAACTAGTTGATGATCCTTATGTTGATCCTAATGTCACATGAGAAATTATGTCTTCTCATTTAAAGATAAGTGGAAAGAACATATTTGGAGAGTCAAAAGGTCGTGCGCCTCCACAAAAAAGAATCTTGTTGGTGTAAAAAGGAAGTGCAAGACAAATTGGGGGCAAAGAGGGTCAGCTACAAAATATTATATGTTTGTAGAAATGATGAAAACTTGACAAAGTATATTCGCCAAAAAAGAAACTAAAAATGCAGTAAGTAAAACAAGAAGTCAAGCTTATGAAGAATTTTATAAACGACTAGATGCCAAAGATGGAGAGCGTGATATATAAAATTGCTCGAGCTAGAGAGAGGAAGACAAAGGATTTAAGCCAAGTTAAATGCATAAAAGATGAATCAGATACGATTTTGACGGATGATGTCACTATTAATGAGCGATGGAAAAGATACTTTTATCAATTATACAATGAAGGAAAAGACGATGAACTGAACTTAGAGGAGTTAAGTAAATCAGAAGAGTATAAAAACATAACTTTTTATCATAAAATTCAAGCATCCGAGATATATGACGCTATGAAGAAGATGAAAAATGGAAAGACGCTTGAGCCAGACGATATACCCATTGAAATATGGAAATGCTTAGGGAGAGAAAGAATTTTATGGCTTACCAGTTTCTTCAATAAGATACTGAAGACAAAGAAGATGTCAGGCCAATGAAGAGAGTATTTTGGCACCTTTGTATAAGAACAAAAGATATATACAAAAATGTGTCAATTACAGGGGAATTAAATTAATAAATCATACTATGAAACTATGTGAATGAGGAATAAAGAGAAGAGTTAGACGAGAGACTACATCTCAGAGAATCAATTTCGATTCATGCCAGGGAGGTCAACCATGGAAGCTATACATCTCTTGAGGAGACTCATTGACAGCTATCGGGAAAGACAAAGATTTGCATATGTTGTTTATCGATCTGGAGAAGGCTTATGATAGGGTTCCAAGAGAGGTTTTGTGGAGTCTTAGAAAAGAAAAGTGTAAATGTATCATACATTGACGTAATCAAAAATATGTATGCAAATTCAGTGACCAGGGTGAGGACTTCTGGAGGATTAACACAGGAGTTCCCTATCGCTGTTGGCTTACATCAAGGGTCAACTTTAAGCCCTTATCTCTTTACCCTTATCTTAGATGAGCTCGCCTGACATATCCAACAGGCAATACCTTGGTGTTTATTATTTGCAGATGATATTGTTTTGGTCGATGAGACGTGCGAGGGTGTAAATGCGAAACTTGAATCTTGGCGAGACACTTTAGAAAAGAAGGGTTTTAAGTTGAGCAGGACAAAGACGGAGTATACAGAGCTTAAATTTAGTAGTGCAAAAGGTCGGATGACTCCGTCATTAAATTGGGTGACCAAGATATTTCCCGCAGTGAGTGCTTTAAATATCTGAGATCGATAATTCAAAAACATGGAGGTGTAGATAAAGATGTGATACATAGAATCCAAGCAGGTTGGTTGAAGTGGAGAGGCGCGTCTGGGATCTTATGTGATCGTAACGTACCAAAGACAAGTTTTACCGTTCTGCAATTAGGTCAGCAATGCTCCACGGTTATGAGTGTTGGGCAGTGAATGGTGTACATGAGCAAAAATTGGGAGTTGCGGAGATGAGAATGCTTAGGTGGATGTAAAAGATGCGTGAACATTAAAACACTAAGACTTTAATAACCCGTAACCTTAGTTGTTAAAGGCGCGCCTAAGGCTCCAGGCTCAACATGCTCAGAGGCTTGCGCCTTCGTGCGCCTTTTTTGCGCCTTTGGAGTATAAAATGCGCGTCTGAGAGCGATTTCTGTTGCAAACCTTTTTTTCCCATAAGAATGAAAGAAATAATGTAAGAACTCAATATTTTTTGCATGATTTAGTGTTTGTGAAACATAATCGAGTGTTAAGACTCAGATATGATGCAAACGACCACATTAACTCTATTTTTTAAGAGTTATAAATGATAGTAATGAATGATTAATGAGTAGAATAAATGAAAAATCTGATCAAGAAGATGATCTGATGTTTATTTTTTAAAATGAACGTGGTTGCGCCTTGTCTTCGTCAGGCACGCGCCTGCACCTTGAGCCTTGCGCCTAGGCTCCAAGACCCCTTTGCGCCTTGCTGCGCCTTTAATAACTAAGCCCGTAACTACGACTGAACTCGATTCGACTCATACAACTCGACTAAATACGACTTGACCAGATACATAAAGACACATAATAATATAATTGCTTGATACTGACAGCTTGGGCCCCATAACAATATCATATCCTACTAATAGTTGCCCCCAAATAGTTGGGTCCGAATCTCTTTGTTGAATTGAGAGGCAACCCTAGGGGGGAGGTGAATAAGGTTTATGAAAAAGAATTATTTCTTTCTCAAATCATTTTAATATGCAGCTGAAATAAATAATTGAGAGATGATTAAATTGAAAGTATTTCAATGATCATAACAAAGTTATTTTTATTCCTAAACAAAGAGATATAATATTGGATCTTTTCATGCAAAGATCAAAGACTATGAATCATAATGTTTGATATTTTCTATACCGAATCACACCTCGAACCAGTTGGCCGTAACAAATCATCCCCCAGATTTGCCTCAAACTTGTCCTCCCCAAAGAATTCCTAGACCTGCCCCAAAGTCTATTTGCCGTCGCAGTTGTGATTTCCACTCCCTAGATTTATCAAAAACTAATCGCCACAACAACGACCAATTCAAATTCCCTCGATCTAGTCACCACAATGGCGAATTCACATGATTACAACAATCAAAGAGAGTGAAACATCAAGAGAAAAATACAAGATGAAAAGGGTAGAAAAGATATGAAATTCCCTCAAACCGATATCGTAGGAAGAAGATGAAGGCTCAGTTGAATATTCACGTCGTTCCCTTGCAAGACCTTCACTTTGGTGCTCCTTAAAGATGCTTTTTTCCTTTTGATCCTTAGGAATGAGAGGGAGTTCTTTAGTGCTCGAAGATCTGAAAACTCCCTCAAACCGATGTCGTAGGAAGAAGAAGAAGGCTTGGTTAAATATTCGCGTCGTTCCCTTACAAGACCTTCACTTTGATGATCCTTAAAGACGACTTCTTCCTTTTGATCCTTAGGAATGAGAGGGAGTTCTTCAATGCTCAAGGACGACTAAGACGATTGCTCTTTAAAGATCGTGTCTTTGGAAAGAAATCCCGTCACGTATATATAGAATCACGAAATGTTCTAGGAGCTAATGCTAGCGCTGGCTTCTACCGCCGGGCGGTAGCGTATTGATTTCAATATCCGCGCTTGTGTAACACACACTTTCCTTCTGGAGTAAGCACCAACGCCCGACGTTAGCTACTATCGCCGGGCCGTATTGTACAAACTCTCCCCTTTGATAATAACAAATTCAGATGATTAAGAAATAAATAATGCGCAAGAAATAGATTTCATAGTGACAAGTAATTAAATTAGAAGGACGTATGCGTGATTGATACAATGAGATGAATGCCCCCTAAATGATTGCTCCCCCTTAAACTAAGTTCTCCTTCTAAGTATGCGATTTTTCACCAACTCAATTTTCTAACACTTTGTTTTTAACAAAAGAGGATTATCAACATATATAGAAGGTAATCATGAATTGTAGAGTAAAAAATGCATACGATAAATCATTGAGGAGTACTAATTTCACCAAGGCATACAAGAAAAAATGAGTGTTGAAAAAGGCTTGAGCCGACCCACTATGGTCGGATAAAGGCTTGAGTGTTGTTGTTGTATGCAAGCGAAATTGAATTATGCGAGATGCGCAAGATAAGCATAGAAGTCTATGGGATTAACACACGTAAGACACATGTAATGAAAAGCATGCCATGAAATTGTATGCGTAGGATGACACAAGTAAAAAACAGCCATAAAGATAGAATAAAGTAGAGAAAAATTCTTGACGATAATCAAGAGTGTTAAACTATACACTCCTCCTTAATCATATGATGCATGAATTTCAAATTTTCAAAATGAATTACTCGTACCAATACCAGAAACAAACAAATTTTCATAACAAGTCTCTCCTTTGTGTTTATCAAAACTAGATTTTCCAAGATATAAATTGATAAGCATGATTATATATGAGGTAACACAAGATATGTAACGACTCATAAAAACTCACAAGATAGAACATAATATTATAAGATTTGTAAGATAAACACACGTACATTGAGACTATTATATCAAGTGATCTAAGATTTTAAGTAAGAGTCTATGTATTGAACATTTCGAATAACGAGAAGTGAAGAAAAATCATTGTCAATAAGTTCTATGAGAAGTGTTATATGAAACAATGTGGTGTTAGCATTTTAACAACATCAATTTGACACTATTAATATAATCAAGGTTACACGTTAAATAGCAAGATAATTTCCACATTCTACATAAAAATACAAAGTAAAATCACTATCACCAGTTCTTTACACACAAGTACAACTACCAAGGTACTTCACACACACAATGTCTATCAGGGATATAAAGTAGCACTTGATGAATCACATATCATAAGAAATAAATTTTTTAAGCAACTTTTATAAAAAGTTTGTGATTCGGTGTACCAAAAAGAAGATAAAGTGTTAGTTATGATCCTTTGCACAAGATCAATATCATTCATACCGAGGTGCTCAATCTCACAATGCTTATGAAGCCTTGTTAGGAGGAGGAATAGTGTTTGGGGGTCGTTCTTTGTCATGCTTTATTGATAGAATTTATGATATTTTGAACAAGGACCCTGAATTAATTGAAATCTGTCCACATAGACAGATACACTTTCACTTGTGTACAAACCATTATATGACCACACTTCTCTTGAGTTCGTATTAAGAATATCCATCGATCGCATGAAGGTAATCAAATAGAGTGTGATTTATCTGTGCATTTTATGAGAGTTTCAATATATACTAAGTTACTAACATATGCAACTAATCAATATTAACACCGATAACATTAAATGATGTGAAATGTTTTGTGATAAACATTGTTTCACATAATACAATCATATATGACAAAGTGACATAATCAAGCAACCATTCACATCATCACCATAATGGTTTTCATTTATATGCATAAATATAGATAGTAATATGTTCACCGAGCACGAATAACATCACAATGTAAAATATGATCATGCAAAATTGCAAACTAATCAACCATAATAAACCATCAATGTGAACTCAAATAAGAGTTACAAGTCATGATAAAATTATTTTGTATTTTATGTTTTATTGAAACAAATGGTGAAAGCAAAAACTCTTATTGAAAATTTTTATATGTAAAAATAACAATTAACAAAAGCAAATCTTATGTAATTTTCTTTTATCAATACTAAAAATAAAAAAAAATACGAAAACAAAGATCAAAATTAAATAACCAGATAAGATTGAAGAAGTACAATATTTTAGTTTTTTCATATTATACGAAAATCGAACAAATAAAGCATTTTTGTATTTATATTTTCTTAAAAAACAAAATACACAACCAACCAACCCAAATATAATGAATAAAAAATAGAATTCCTAGCTCCAATAAACACCAGTGGGAACACATAAGTTAAGAAGAGGCATAATAAAAGATAAAACATTATCGAAGAATTATTTCCAATAAATGCATATGCATATAAGATAATCTCCAAATCATTTTTTAGAACACATGAAATGAACATCTTATTAAAATAGTTGTTTGAATAAGGAAAAATCGATATACGACAATATGATATAAACGTAATCATTATAAAGCAAAAACATGAAAAACATACAAGTAACCAAATTGAGGTAAATATGTCTAAAATCAAAACACCACATTTTAATAAGACATCACAACAACTCCGTGTTAAGCGACGGATGGACATGAAGAGCTGCACAGATACCGTGGGTTGGGATGTTAGTTCCAAATGAGTACAAAAGAAATCACTTTACCCAACACTCCCCCTTTGTCTCGTAAGGACCCACTGGAATCCTTACCCTATGGCCCAATTATTGTGACGTATAATAAACAGTGGAATAGAAACAAACATGGTTAACTATACTGAAGGAAAAAACCAGAGTTAAAAACATGAAGAATGAGAGTCTAAAATAATGTTATAGTAAAATAATCATTTGAAAAGCTAGTAAAATGAATATCCAACAAAGAATTAATGAATGATAGTATTAAAGACGCAAGGCACACTAATGCGCAAAGGGGTCTTGGAGCCTAGGCACATGTGCGTGTCTGACGAGGGCAAGGCGCAACCACATTCATTTTAAATAATCAGCATCAAACATCAGTTCATCTTTTTGATCAGATTCTTAATCTATTCTACTCATTAATCATTCATTACTATCATTTATATATTAAAAAATAGAATTAATATGGTCACTTGCATCATATATAACTATATAAGTCTCAACGCTTGATTATGTTTCATAAACGCAATCATACAAAAAATATTGAGTTCTTACATTATTTCTTTCTTTATTTTGAAAAAAATTACAATAGAAATCACACTCAGACGTGCCTTTTATGTTCAATAGGCGCAAACCTCTGAGCCTAGTGACTGAGCCTTAGGCGCGCCTTTAAGAACATAGGATATCACAAGAACAATGAGCCTCAAATATAATGAATGATGATGCTACAACATTAAGTATAAATGTTGATATGCAATGATATGGCATACATAATCAAAATAAGTTTCAATTCATGTTTCTAAACATAATTTATAAAACATGTTTTGAGAATCGATTTTCAACACAACTAAAAAATATGATATTTAACTAACATTCAACATTAAAGATAATTAAGTAACATTCTTAGACTCATGACAAATGATAAAGACATAATATTATATAAACTAGCATTTATAAGTAGAAATAAGATAATATATCATTAAAAGGTATGATGAAGTGCATGGACAATAATACGGTATAAAGTCTAAAATGATGCAACTAGATAAAATAAATGTTTAAGATAAAAAATTTGCCAAGTCAATTATTAAAATTAAGGAGCATGAAGACACGACTTGGGAACCCATATAGATCCAAACAGCTTGGACGATGAAATTTTAGGAACCCAAAGATGATGTGGGGTGCAAGATTTAGTTTTGAGTGACCTTACAACAAGAAGATGTATGCCCAAATTTAGAACACACAAAGCATTTGATATACGGTGTGTTCACATGAGAGAATAATCTATTATGTGTGTCGGTTTATTATTAATTTAGCGACACTAGTAGAGGCCTTTCATATACCACTAGATAAACTAGACATAAAAATCTATTGACAAAATAGTTTTGAAAATAATTTTAAAGAGCCTAGCTTAACATTGAGAACACTATTTTTCAGAAATCAATAATTGACTACCATCTTTTGAAATAAGCTCTTTTTTATAAACCTCATTTTCTCTTTAAACGCTTTCCAATCAAAACAAGATATACCATTATATGATGTAGAGCTAGCAAGAGCAATAGAAGACATCAGAATCAGATGTTACTTCAAGTGTAGCTTTTAAACTTTTATTGTCTAAACGTTAGCATAGAATTAACATTTCTAAGTTTGTCAGCTTTATGTTTAGCTTTATAAAGTGAACTAGATGGGCAGTTAAATTTAGATTCAAGAAGGGAGTATTTCACATTATTTCCATCGCAATCAGACGAACACTAGTTTGTTGAATCATCTAATGCTACACTAGTTTCCCTTCTTTCTGATGTGCCTGCCATACTGCAGTCAAAGCAAGAATCTCCTTGTGTCGTTGAACGAGCGTATACACTTTCAACATCTAGTTGTGCCTCAATTTCTTGTATTCTTTTAGTACTTGCGAAATGAAAATTGTAAATATTTTCAGCAAACTTTCAAATGTCTTAAGCAGTGCTAAACGAATAAATGAGTTTAAAAAAGGTTTGTTAAGGACACAAAATATACAATTTATGGCCTTATCATTTAAAACATAATTATTTTTTTTCAAACTCATTTAAATCATTTTTAGGCTTAGGAATATAAATATTATTCTTTATAATAGATTGTGTAATAAGCTTACCCCAGAGAAACACAATACCAAGCTTGTCACTTAAAATACAAGTATTTGTACACCCACCCACCCATATATATATTGTGTGATATTAACATCAAATCATGGCGTGTAACTAATCTATACATGAGAGAGTTCTTCTATTAGGCCAAGAAAGTGGATCTTTACATTTGACACATATAATTCTTATATATTCCTCTGCAAGTTGGAGCATACAGATTGTAGGTGCCAAACTTTGAAACGGACTGCCGTTATAGGGGAGAAGGTAAGAGGTGAGGATTTCAGATATTTACTCGGCAATTGGTATATGTCGGATATCAATTTTGCGAAGTTGAACTTTTTCCAGATTAAGTGATAATCAACTTCGATATGCTTGGTACGTTCATGTGAAATTAAATTCTCTGCGATATGGATGACATCTTGATTTTCGCAGTGGAGGATGACCGGAGAGAGGAGCTTGACATCAAGATCAGTAAGAAGACTTTTCAGCCATGTGAGTTCAGAAATGGCAGACGCCATCAAACGATACTCAGCATCTGCAGAGGAGCGTGCCACCACTGTTTGCTTCTTACTCCGCTAAGTGACCAAGTGCCCATCAAAATGTGCAATAATCACTCGTAACTGACGATCATCAAGAGAGCCAACATTAGTCTACATCAGAATAGACAATTAATGATAGGGAAGTGGAGGGCTTATACAACGCTTGCCCCTGGGCATTCTTCAGATACCAGACGATTTATTCGACAACTTGGAGGTGAGATCTTTGAGGAGCATGCCTGAATCATTTGACCACATCAACAATAAATGAGATATCTGGCCGTGTGACACTCTGATAGATACATCCATAGTACTCTGGATTAGGGAGAAGCGGATCAGAGTCAGACTCGTGAGCACAAAGCTTGTGGTTGACATCCATTGGTGTGTCAGCATGCTTGCAACATGAGTAGCCTTCATCTCGAAGAAGATCGAGACAATACTTCCGTTGAGACAAAACGAGTCCATCAGGTCGACAAGCTATCTCAATACGCAATAAGTATCAGAGGTGACCCAAATCTTCGATCTGAAAGTGTGAGACCAAGTGCTACTTGATCATAAATATACCATTCAAATCATCGCCCGTGATGAGAATATCATCAACATACATAAGAAGTATCACCGTGTCTACTAGACAATGAGACTGCTTGAGGCCATAAATAGATTTTCTGAGGCGGCATACAAGAGATTTCTCTGTGGTTTCATAACCAGGAGGTTGCTGCATATAGACAGTCTTCATTAAATTGCCATTAAGGAATGCTTTCTTGATATCAAGTTGATGCAACTGCCAATGATGATGAACGACCAAGGAGATCAATATTCGATCCATATTCATCTTAGCGACTTGAGAGAATGTCTCTTCGAGTCTAGGACATATTGCAGAGTGAAACCACACATCACAAGACGGGCTTTGATGCGCTCAATCGCCCCATCAGGATGATGCTTGACAGTGAAGAGCCTCAATCACACGGGATTGGCCAGGAGGAAGGGAGACAAGGTCCCATGTCTGCTGAACCAGAGAGCAGAGATTTCTTCATCCACCGCGGCGCGCCACCCCAAATGCTGGAGAGCTTCCTCCCAGAAGAGGGGGTGGAAATAAAAGATAAGGAAGCCGCAAACCTGCGAAGTTCTGGAGAACCGGCCAAAGGATACATAATGAGGGTGAGATGTAGAGGGGACTGCATCTGGGTTGGGAGTTCTAGTTGGATCAATTGCCCCTGGAACGTCATTAGTAGGGGCAACTTTTTTAGGGCATCAGATTGAGGACGACAACGAGTGTACACATGGAGAGGAGGATGAGGAGGTTGCGTTGGGTGCGCAAGAGGTGGTGTTGAGAGCATGGGGGGGGGGGAGTATTATGTTGTTGATAGAGATGTTAAGATGCGGGATTGTAGGTGGGAAGTTATCTTGTGGAGTTGAGTAGAATGGTTGATCCTTGAGGAAGGTGTCATCCGCGAATGTGACCATTTTCCGATCAGTGGGAGAGTAACACTCATAGCCCTTATGCGTGCAAGAGTTCCGAACAAAAAAAATATTTTGTAGCACGAGGTTCCAATTTATCCACAGGAGAGCCAATATGATGAACAAAACAGACACACCCGAAAACACGAGAAAGTAGGGGGAAGGGAGGTGTGGAGGGGAACATGATGGACAAGGGAGTAGCAAATTTTAGGACGGTCGAAGGCATGCGATTAATTAAATAGCACGTGGTGGTAATAGGAAAGTGCCAATATTTCTTATGAACCTGCATTTGAAACATAAGCGAGCGGGCAACCTCAAGGGGGTCGTGGTTCTCCTACGCGGCACACCGTTTTATTGTGGTGTATATGTACATGACGTTTGTTGGTATTGCAAGTTTCCTGGAATTCGTGACTAGTATATTCACAAGCATTATCGGTCTGAAGAATTTTAATGGAGCTTGAAAATTGAGTGCGAGTTTCAACGATGAATGAGCGAATGCAACACAGTAATTCAGAGCGATCACACAATAAATACACTTATGTCATGCGAGAAATATCATCAATAAAAGTAAGAAAGTAATGATATCTAGATAAACTCACAGTTTTATACGGGCTTCAAATATCTGAATGAACTAAAACGAATGGAGCAGTGTTCCTAGTACAATTATGGGAGAATGTAGAACAATGTTGTTTCCCGTAGATACAAGATTCACAGGTAAACTCAATAAAGATTTGGAGGATCCTTTCGGAGTATATGAAGAGGAGCATGGCCAAGACGCCGATGCCAATCAACAAAAGTAACAAAGGATAATGCTGAGATTAGAAGGTTCAGAGTGTAGAGCTCATTTGACAATCGGCCTTTACTAGTGATACTCCGCGTTCGTCGATACTCCACCACAAAGGAAGAAGAGGTAAAAGTGATGGAGCAACCATGATCATGAGTAAGTTGACTGATAGAGAGAAGATTAATTTGTGAGCCAAGAAAATGAAGTACAGAACGTAGAGAATTGGACGGAGTGATAAAAACTTCTCTTGATCTGCAAACAAGGGTGGTAGTGCCATTGGTAACAATGATAAATTTTGGAGAAGCGGTGTCCGTGTACCGAGAAGGTTTTTGCAGAGTAATGTGATTTGTGGCCCGGAGACTCAGGAGGACCTATGAGAAAAACAAGAAATTCCTTTCTTGGAGGAAGAGGCAACAAAGACGGGGGTTCGAGTAACCATCTCTCGCAAATGCCGAAGTTTCTCCCGCGGGGTGTCAATTTCAGTGGGTAACGTGTTGGGAGTATCCATTGCTGGAGAGGCATTGTGAGGGAGCGACTGCGGGAACCTATGTTTCCAGTAACATGTAGCTTCAATATGTTTACCCGACCACAATGGGTACACATGCGTGTGCTCTGTCCACTGGAACGAGTGCGAACATCACACCCACCGCCTCAAGACCCATTACGACCTCCACGATACCCAGTAGATGGAAGTCTAGCTTCAACAAAGTGGCGAAGCAAAGTAGGAGACAGAGTCAAGTAGACATTAGTGGGCGGAGTTACCTTTAGAATCATGGAGCAAACATCATATAGAGTGGGAATTGTGGGAGAGGATTACATGTTGGCCTAGACACTATATAGGTGTGGTGGTAGCCGTTCCATCATCAGTGCGATGCCAACGACTTCTGAGTCTATTGGGTAGCAAAATCCAAAGTTGGAGGCTGGTGTTGAATCCAAGCCTCGACGAGAGTCTTGTACTGTGTGGCGAACTAGGTCAGGTCATCGTCTGAACCTGGTTCAATAGTTTGAAGGTCTCTAAAGAGATCGACAAGTATTGAAGGTTGTCTTGTCGAAAGTAGAGAGACTTCAGTTCATCCCTCATGGCCTTTGCAGTCTCGTGCTGCATAGTCATTCGATAGAGCTCACTATCCATGGAATTTAAAATCCATGATTGTACGCGGCCATCCTCACTGAGCCATTGCTCGGTTGGCTTAACTGGTGTGTCACGAGTCAAATGCAAAGAAGAACTTTGGTCTGGAAGACTCGGCAATCTCAGCGCACCCACTCAACAACGTTTTTTCTTTCCAGTGAGAGAGAGTGGTAATTTGCAGTTTGTCACAGACATCAAAGATGGGAGCTGGTACGAGTGTTGGAATGGTAGAGAAGGCAGACGCGACATTCGTCCCCATGTTATCAGCGAGAACAAGTCGTGGGCAAGCGCAAGCCACATTTTTGGTGAGTACTGAAAATAAGGAGAGCTCAAACAGCTCCTGCGTGCTCTGGAGAGAGTGAGGTTAGCGTGTGCTGCCAATCCGACCAGTGCGAGATCAAACCGTCAGAGATTAACGAGTTTTGCGTCTGAGGGATTGACGAGAGCACCAGCGGCCCAGATGAACTTAAGCCCCATATCGGGCATGTGCTGGAAGTAGGGAGAACAAAACTCAAGCGACTCCCGCGAGCGCTCATAGCAGAGGAATCAACAAAAACCAAGCTTCGTGATTCTGGAAGCAAGAGATTCAAAAGTGGCTAGTTTTGGATCTAGCGAGCTCTGGAATAATGGCAAAATCGGCGAGTCCGGGATGGCTGATCATGGTGATCTCGGGATGCAGCGAGTTCTGGATAACAGAAGAAGATGCAAGTCCTGCGAGCCATGCAGATGGAAGGATCGACGAGTCTTGCAAACGAGGAAGCAACGAGCTCGGGCGCGAGAGGCAGAGGGTCCTGCGACAGAAGGAAGCGGCGAGGCCAGTGCTGGATAAATCGGCGATCACACCAGTGGGATGGGTCAGCGAGTTCATTTTTGGAAATTGGAGAGCACTACAACTATTGATTTGCCTATAGAAGGTGGGGAGGGGGAGATAATTCCGACAGCATGGGATAGAACTGTGGCGAGCTCCCAACAAGATAACGACGAGCTTCAAAACACAGCCTGACGAGCTTCGTGGGCTCAAGCTGACAAGGGCACGTGGCAAACAGATTTCACAAAGGAATTTTGCTCAATCGGCGAGAGCATGAGCTTAATTGTCGAGAGTTTTACTTCAGGAATCATGTCGCTCTGCTTCCATGTAGAGAAACAAATTACCAAGCTTGATAATTTTATTATTCTCCACTTCACTTTAAAATACAAATATTTGTACACACATATGTATAGGAGGGAGTGAGATATTAACTCTAAACCAAGGTGCGAGACTAACCTATATTTGAGAGGGATCACCTATTGGGCCAAGAAAGTAGATCTTTACATTGGGCTTATACATGGTTCTTCTATACTAATTAATAATCATATTCCATACATTTGTACTAGTAGTGACAAGGAAAAAATTCACTAACTCTTTCCATCAACATTAATTACTGTCAGTGAATAGTGGAAGAATAAAAAAAGATCTATTGTCATTATTCAGCCGTTGACTCGGGGTTGTCATCTAAATTCTAAGATTTTAAGCTTAATAACATAATTCTGGCTCTGATACCACTTGTTGGATCGAGATGCGTCTTTAGAAGGGGGTGAATAAAGTTTATGATAAATTATTAATTCTTTCTCAAACCAATTTAATATGTAGCAGAAATAAAAAAATCCAGAGATGATTAGATTGAAAGTACTTCAATGATCATAACAAAGATAGATTTATTCATAAGCAAAGATATACAATATTGGATATTTTTCTCACAAAGATCAAAGACGTTGAATAATAATGCTTGGTGTTTTCTTTACCAACTCACACCTCGAACAGGTTGGCCATAGTAAATCCTCCTTCGAAATTGCCTTGACCCTCCCGTCTCTAGAGAATCCCGAAACCTACCTCAAAGTCTAGTCTCCGTAACACCGACGATTTCTACTCCCTAGAGGCTAGATCTATAAAAAATCTAGTCTCCACAACAACAACGAATTCATACTCGCTAGATCTATAAAAAATCTTATCGCCACAACAACAACGAATTCACACGATTACAACAATCAAAGCGAGTAAAACACCGACAAAATTACAAGATAATAGAATAGAAAAGATCTGAAAACTCCCTCAAACCAATGTTGTAGGAATAAGATGAAGGCTTTGTTGAATATTCGCTTCGTTCCCTTGCAGAACCTTCACTTTGATGATCCTTAAAGATGGCTTCTTCCTTTTGATCCTTAGGACTGAGTGGGAGGGAGTCTTTCAGTGCTCAAGGATGGCTACGACGAACTTGCTCTTCAAAGATCGTGTCTTTGGAAAGAAATCTCATCACGTATATATTGAATCATGAAATATTCTAGGAGCTACCGCTGGGTGGTAGCATATTAATTTCAAAATCGCGCATTTGTGCGCCGCACAATTTGCTTATGGAGCAAGCTAATGCATGGCGCTAACTACTACCGTCGAGCGATAATGTACAAACTTTCTGACTCGTCCAACTCAACTCCAAATTTTTACCACGGGGCGCACTAGCACATACCGCAGGGCGCTAGTGTGCAAAAATTATTTTTGTCCAAGTTTTCGCAAAACCATTCAGGAAGTGCTCCAGCCCAGCTTTCTACACTACCACCCCTGGGCGATAATACTAACGCTGACGATAGTGTGTAAAATGAAAATTTTCATTCCAGGCCGTCCAGACTGCATGTAGGTTCACTGAAGGAACATTTTGTTTGCTAGTGCTGTGCGGTCGTGGCTACCGGTGACGGTATTGTGTAATTTTTGGCCAATTGATCTTCATTTCGCTTGTGCAATTCCTTATGCGTCATCACCTGTACCGGCACATATACCTGGCACAGTTTGGAAACTTGCAATTTGACATTAATGGCATACACAAATTTGTTATTCTCAAATAAAGATAGCGTGGAACCATGTTCTAACACCCTACTTGTGCTGAGGGAGATCATTCACATGGAGCATATATATATCGTGTTATCTTAGGCTCGCCCCTTCCACCTAATCATTCAGGCACTAAGTGCATCAGCCAATTTCAAAATTTTGTTGTAGGTGCCCAAACTACCTAAATCTATTTTCTATTATGTTATCTTTAATAGGATTCACTTATATTATTTTCTCTTATATAATTAGTCCTTAATCTATCTCGTTTTTCTATATGTTATCTCAACATTTTCATTTCATCTCTACTCAACTTAAATATCAACTTATTTTAACGGCCTAACACTTAGATCCATATGATGTCGTCGACCTAATTGTTGTTTTATAGAATTTATCTTTTAGTTTTGCATGATACTCTCAAGTCTCAACATATGTACTCTAAAGATTTTTTTTGATCTATATCTCTATTCTTATGAACAATCAATCCAAGGTACTTAAATTTATCACACCTAAGTATCTCATTATATTTTAATAATATAGATAGTTAATTTGCTACCTACTAATTCCATATCATGTTCTCGATCTTTGTTATGTTAATTCAAAGCCCTTTTATTATAAATAATATCTTCAGTATTTAAATTTTTTACATAGGCCCTCTTTGGTTTGGTGGAACCCTGATCATGGCGTAACCAAACTATCACAGAGTCGAGGTTGGGTTTCATCAGATATGCATCATTGAAAATCTACAACTCCAAACATGGTCAAAGCAAACGTCTCATTAGTTAGAGTATCAGTTGTGAAAAACATGCACCGAGGCACCTTGTAGCGGGTTAAAATTCTAGCGGGTAATACCCGCTACAATCCGGCTACACAAGATTTATAATAAGATGCTGCCACATCAGAATATCTGTAAACCAATAGTACAAGGACAGTTGCAAATTACTATCACGGTTACTTGTAATAACCCTCCTTAAATAAGAGGAGTTGTATACTCTAAGTCTAAAGAGATGGAATGAATTATATTTCAGTCTTCTTTGTTAGCTGTTGCATAGAACAGAGAATAGCTAGATGATAAATGTTAGTATCTTTTCTTCCTGCACTGTCTGACTCGCCTGCGATCTCATAACGGCTTAAGAACGTCACAATGATGCTCCCGTTGAGGTTCTCATTCCTCCATCCACGTCCTTCACCAAGATTTGCAGCGCTTCGAAGGTGTCGACGCCATCAAGAAGTTTCCTCCAACACTGACTTTCTAGCCTCAATTTAAACTCAAAGCAGTAGGGAGTTCAACTTCAACAAATTCGTTTCACTACAGGAGGATATCCAATACCACATCATTTCAATCAAGAACTTCAGATGGCACAACAAGACATTAATTAAAAGTTCTCTGAAATTCAGCACGAACTCGATCGACTCAATCCCAATCCACCATAAATGCAACAAAAAAGTGTGGCCCCGGTCCAGGGCTTAGAAATGTGAGTCTGCTCCATCCTCATCGCAGCTCTGTTTCCATTGGTCACAATATGGACCCACTTGCGCACCTACGGAGGAATTTCGACCAGTTTTTCATGATCAAGATAGGCTCCACACGCATATTCCATTTCAAGATTCCCCAACACAATTTTTAGACAATCAACGAATCAACTCGCCAACATAACAACCACATAAAACCATATACAATAATCCTTATTTTCACAAGTTGATGGACTCCGTTTCCATTCCGTCAAAGCGGTGGGCCCTATGCCATTCCGGTGGTCAAAATTGCCTGTTCTTGATTTTCTTCCACCGCCCGTTCTTGATTTTCTTCCACCCCCCATTCTTTCGGTCTCCACCCTCCTAGCTATGGTGGAGGACGTCTCCAGCTGTATAAAGGTCTCATTTCAACTTTTCGAGTTTAAAATGCATGCAAGCTTCCAAAATTTGCATGAAAAGACCGGTGCTCTCAAGAAAGAAATTTAAGAAACTCATTCAACGTTTCTTCCAACTTGTAGTGCTATCCAAGTTGATTTATCTGAAGTTCTATTTGACACCGACAAGATCAAGAACGATTGCGATGGCGTTCTTGAAGAAACAAATTCTGAAGATTCTACTTCGAAATCGTTGTCGACGAAGCTTCCAACAATGTTTGTTTTGACAGATCAAGAAACATCTTGGACAATTCGTGTATTCAACCCAGGTGGACTTGATAAAGTTTTCAAATTCTTACTTGTTGGAGTTGCTCAATGGCTATTTCTTGAAGATACCTCTTTCACCGATCAGAAAATTCCTTCTACGACAACCTTTGTTTTCCATCCAGGACGATGCACAATTTTAATAAAGCCTGCACAATTTGAGCCACAATAACCAAATTTCTGTGACGCGGACAAATGATTTTGGTTATATTATTCTAATCTGCCTTTCAGTATGCATCACTTTGTTATCATGAACATTACACACATCATTTGGTTCTTTGTCCCAAGAGGAATCAAACAACGAGGTCGCCGTTTAGTTACGAAGGGTGGAAGTGTAGTGGGTCATAACTGATACAAGCTAGCTACACAACTTTTTATAATAAGATGCTGCCACATCAGCATATCTGTAAACAAATATGACAAGGATATTCACGTCTTGCACCACGGCCAGTTCGGTCAGCTTGGGCAGTTCGGGCAGCTTCGTTGACAGCGTTGAGCGAAGTGAACTGGAACTGCAATCTAGGAAATTGGGAAAGGTTAAATGCCACGCGCGTCACGAACGTGGAAGCATTCTGAGCGCGCAACGAACACGGGAGCGTTCTGAGCGTGCAACGAACACGGGAGCGTTCTGAGCGCTCAACGAACACGGGAGCGTTCTGAGCGCGCAACGAACACGGGAGCGTTCTGAGCGCGCAACGAACACGGGAGCGTTCTGAGCTCGCTTAGCTCGCTTTGCGGGTGGAAGGCCAAAAATGCAATCGTACGCGCCTACTTAAGCCCGCGCCTCCAAGGCGAGTACGTGCGCCCTCCTGAAAAGGAGGGGTGCCTTGTCGCACCCCGAGAGGGGCACGACGCCAGCCGCGCCCCAAAGGAGGCGTACAACTTTCGCTCTCGGTGTGTTGTGTCGCGTGGGACTATGTCGCGTGGGACTGTGTCGTGTGGGACCGCCCTTCGTGCGGATTATCCCCGACGGATTATCCCCAGTTGCCCGTTTGTTGATTTGCTCCACATCTTTCATTCTCTTTCACATGTGTGTGTTGGTGATGTTGGTTGACCGGTTTCTAGCGAGTCCATGTCGTGTGTGGATCCTGCATCGTGTGTGGGTCTGCGTCGTGTGTGGATCCTGCGTCGTGTGTGGATCCTGCGTCGTGTGTTGATGCTGTGTCGTGTGTGGGTCTGCGTCGTGTGTGGTTATGTCCCCGACTTGATTCCCTGGTTTGGATTTTTCCCCGGTGGCTCATCTAATGTTTTGTCCCACATTGCTTACCTCCATTGCTGTTATTATAATGTCCAAACTGAAGGTTTCACCTCCAACTTGAGGGGGAGTGTTGAAGTAAATTTTTATTAGTGTCTATGTGTTTAGTCCCACACCGGCTATCAGTGTTTCAAGTAATTTTATTCTATTTCTTCCAACATGAAGAATTTGATTTGTATGATTCTACTGTTCAGATCCATGAATGAATTTCTTAGGAGTCGGGAAATTAGGGTTAAGAGGGAGAGAGATGGGAGAGGGAAAGAGATTAGAGTTAGAGAGGAGGAGAGCGAAAACACAATTTCATTCCAGGATAATCAAAATACATTCAAAAAGGGGAAATACGAAATTACTTAAAATAAAGCACGCGAATTAAGCATCAAATAAAGCACATGAAGCAAACAAAGAGCAAATAAATAATTAATTATCTTCCGCGGGAATGGTGGGCCCATCCGATATACGCGCCCGACGCGTGTAAACTTTCCAAGGAGTCTCGTCGTCGTGCAGTTCCGTAACAATGCCGCCGTCTGGAAAATGTGCCTTGTCCTCAAGGCAGAAATCGGCAAACTGGCGACGGAAATCATCCCGGGGAAGCCACGTTGCTTCCGTGTCGGGCCGCCCGGTCCAAGTCACGAGAACGTCTTCCGATGTAGTGTCCCCCGTGGTGCGGTGCCTGCGGTCGAGGATCGAGGCAGGGTAGTAGGGCGCTTCCCCGACGAGGTCGAGGATCGAGGCGGGGTAGTAGGGCGCTTCCCCGGCGAGATCGAGGTCATCCGGGATGTGGTCCGTAGTGGTGTGTTCCCCCACCACGCGCCGAAGCTGTGAGACATGGAAGACCGGATGAATGCGGCTCCCGGTTGGGAGGCGTAGGCGGTAAGCGACCGCCCCTATGCGGGCGATGATCTCGAAGGGCCCGAAGAACCGTGGCGCCAATTTGGGACATGGTCGGCGTGCCACTGAAAGCTGGCGGTAGGGATGGAGCTTGATGAAAACCTTCTCTCCCACTTCAAAGGAGAGGTCCCAACGTTTCTTGTTGGCGAAGGAAACCATCTTCTGTTGGGCCCGCCGTAGGTGGTGCTTCAGATGATCCAGAATGGTGTCCCTATCGCATAGAGCGGTGGCCAGGCTCTCCACCTGGCATTCCCCTGGGAGGTGGCGGACAGTAGATGGTGGAGGGCGGCCATAGACGACCTCAAAAGGAGTAGTGTCGGTCGCCTGGTGGTGGGTGGTGTTGTAAGAGTACTCAGCCCATCCGTGCCACTTGGCCCAACTACGAGGTTGCTCCCCCACGAAGCAGCGAAGGTACGTTTCCAGGCACCGGTTGAGGACCTCTGACTGGCCATCGGTCTGTGGGTGGTATGCCATGCTCATGCGAAGACGGGTACCCTGTAAACGGAACAGTGTAGTCCAAAAAGTACTCAGGAATAACGGGTCGTGGTTGCTCACGATTGACCGGGGAAATCCGTGGAGGCGCACGATCCCCTGGATGAAGCTGTCGGCGACTGTGGCGACGGTGTATGGATGATGGAGGGGAATGAAATGTGCATACTTCGAGAGCCGGTCCACCACGACCAGGATGTAATTGTGTGATGAAATCCATGGCGATGTCGTCCCACACGCGGTTGGGGATCGAAAGGGGCCGAAGTAGACCACCCGAAAATACTGCTTCGTACTTGGCTTTTTGGCTGATGAGGCAGTCGGCCACGAAGGCCTTGACCTGTCGGAACATGTGAGGCCAATAAAGAGAGGCTGCCAACCGTCGGTATGTCTGGTAAGCACCAACATGTCCTTCCGTTGGGGATGTATGAAACTCTGCCATTAACAGGGGGATGCTTGGGGAGGAGGGCGCGAGTACGAGGCGGCCTTTGAAGAGAAGGCGGTCGTCCACCAAGGAGTACAGTGGGTGGGCTGTGGCGTCCGTGCTGAGTGCTGTCTGAATCCTGTTGAGTGTCGGGTCGGCTTCTACTTCCCATTGGAGGGCCTCCGTACCCTCCCAGACGGGGCGGGAGATGGCTTCCAGTATGGGGTTGCGGGAGAGGGCGTCAGCTACGCGATTCGCCTTGCCAGGCCGAAACTCGATCCTGAAGTCGTAGCCCAGTAACTTGGCCACCCACACCTGTTGGGCGGGCGTAGCGATCTTCTGCTGCAGGAGGTATCGAAGGCTATGGTGGTCGGTGCGGACCACGAAATGTCGGACCAGTAGATAGGGCCGCCAGTGCTGGATTGCGAGAACGAGGCCCATGAGCTCATTCTCGTAAGCGGAGCGGCTGCGGATAGTGTCGGAGTAGGCGCGGCTAAAGTAGGCCACAGGGCGGCCGGCCTGCATAAGGACGTCTCCCACGCCGATGCCTGAAGCGTCGCACTCCACGAGGAAGGGCTGAGTAAAGTCTGGCAAGGGCCTGCTGAAGAGCGACGAAAGCGGCGGAGGCCGCCGCTGACCACTCGAAGGTGCCTTCGGCTGACTTCTTCAGAAGCTGGGTGAGGGGACGGGCCAGAGTGCAATACCCCTGTATGAACCTGCGGTAGTATCCTGTTAGGCCAAGGAACCCGCGAACATCACAGATAGAAGATGGTGTTGGCCACTGGAGGGCCGCCTCGATCTTGTCGCTATCCATTGCGACCCCTGTGGCGGAGATGGTGTGTCCCAGGTAGCGCACCTCCGGAACCCCAAACGAGCACTTGGTTGGGTGGAGCTTGAGGTGGTGGTGTCGCAGCGTGGCAAGCGTCTGGCGGACGTGCTCCTGCCAAGAAGAACTGTAGACCAAGATGTCATAAAAAAACAAGTACATGCTGGCGAATTACCGGTCGAAAGATGTCGTTCATCGTGGCCTGAAAGGTGGCCGACGCGTTAGTCAGGCCGAATGGCATGACCAGGAACTCGTAGTGGCTGTCATGGGTCCAGAAGGCCGTCTTGGCGACGTCGGCCGGACGAATGCGGATCTGGTGGTAGCCAGCACGGAGGTCCATCTTGGTGAAGATGGTCGCGCCGTGGAGTTCATCTAGAAGCTCCTGAATCACGGGAATTGGGTACTTGTCCGGGACGGTGGCTTTGTTGAGCTCCCGTTAGTCTACGCAAAAGCGCCAGCTGTCGTCCTTCTTTCTGACCAAGAGGACCGGGCTAGAGAAGGGGCTCACACTGGGGCGGATGAGGCCCCCCATCAGCATGTCGCGTACTAGCCTCTCGATTTCATCCTTTTGTACGTGTCCATAACGGTATGGTCGGACCGAGACTGCGGTCATGCCGGGCTGTAGAGGGATGGCATGATCGTGCGCTCGGGAGGGTGGCAAATCAGATGGTGCTGAGTAGAGGTACGTAAACTCGGATAGAAGGGCCGGAGGTGGAGATGGGGCTGGTGGTGCCGTGTCCGTGAGCCATGCTGAGAAATCAACGTCTGAAGCCCTCTGAATAGTGCGAAAGGAGATGGGGGAGTGAAGTAGGGCGTCATCTCCCATAAGGCAGTGCTCTCGTCCGTCTTGTAGGAACCACATCGTCATAGATCTCCAATTTACTCGCACGTCACCTAGCGTGCACAACCATGCCACACCCAGGATGGCGTCGATCCCGCCAAGGCCGAAGACGTAGAAGTCTGTCGTCACGGAGTAAGGGCCCACGGAAAGCGAGATGCCCGGAAAATGCCCCTGGATCGAGCTGCGGCGGCCATCGCCCAAGCTAACTGAGAAGTCTGAAGATGGCTCCATCGGAAGGCGTAGCTGCTTAGCCAGTTGATCTGAGAGAAAATTATGACTAGCCCCGCTTTCCACCATGATGATAATGCGGAGATCGCCTAACTTGCCCGCCAACTTCATGGTTTGGGGGCCGGAGATGCCGCCCAACGAAAAACATGGGAGTTCCAGACGGTGAAGGTCGGCTTCGGTGGCGATCCCGATGGTGTCCTCTGCTGCGATCTCGAGGTCCTCAAAGTCCTGCAAGGTGATCTCTGGTTCAAAGTCGCCGATGATGGCGTGAAATTCTTTGACCGCGCATACGTGGGTAGGGGAGTAGGGTTGACGACAGCGGAAACAAAGCCCCTTGCGACGGAGGTCGTCGAACTCGCGGTTGGAGATTCGTTGCGGGGGTCCTGGGCGGCCCGACCGGCTGGAGGTGGCCGAGGGGCCGGTGGTTCCGGGGCAGCGGTCCTCCATGGTCGGCCGCCCAACGGAGGCCCGCCCGGAGTCGGTGGGGGTCACAGAGACAGATCCGCCTCCACGTGGCGTGCCATGTCGAGGGCCTCGGAAACCGTCCTGGGGTGATGGGTGCGGAGTCGGGACCGGATGTTGGGCTTGAGGCTCTGCATGAAGAAGCTGAGGTAATGATCCGGTGGTAGGCCCGGAACATGGGTGACGAGGGCCACAAACTCATCGATGTAGTCATCCACTGTGCCGATCTGGCGCACCCCACACAGTCGTTTGATGGCAAATCCGGAATAGCGGCTGTTGTAGCGGCGGATCATTTCCTGTTTGATCTCTGGCCAGGAGATAGCTGGGTTGGTTTGGCGGAGCCACCGGGCCCAATGAAGGGCGGAGCCGTCGAGTCCTACGACGGCGGTAGAGACCTTGTCCTGCTCGGGCATATGGTGAAGATCGAAGTATTGTTCCGCCTTGGCAATCCACCCGATTGGGTCCACACCGGCAAAGGTGGGAAGATCCAAGGTGAGGGTTGGACGGCCTGGAGGCAACAGTGCCGTGGGATCTCCGTGTTGCGGAAGTGGTGCCGCGCCGAAGATGGATGCGTCGGTGGATGGGCACGCCGATCCGTTGGCGGAGGAGGTGGCGGTGGGTTGGAGGGCATCGAACTTTGCGTGAAGTGCGGCAAGGGAGGCATGCATGGCGGTCACGAGGGATTCCTGAATTTCCTGTGCGTCGACACGACGGAGGAGTGCCTCATGGGAGTCCGCCGCGGGAGTTTCGGCCGAAGAACGGGTGTTTTGGGCCATCCCCCCGAGCGGTAAGGTGGACGGGGCTGCGACGCGGAAGGTTTGCAGCGGCGGGCGCGGGCGGCGTGGGCGGCGCAGACGACGGTGTGGGCGGCGGTGGGTGCGGCCAGCAGGCGCGGAAGGCGCGGTGGCGAGGGCGGTGACTGGTGCTGGCGGCGCGGACGAAAACGTGGCGGTGCTGCGTGGGCTGGTGTTATTGCAGACGGTGGTGGGGCTGGTTCTCCGGCGGCTGATTGCGGGCGGAGATGGCAGGTCAGACCAATTGTTAGGAGTCGAGAAATTAGGGTAAAGAGGGAGAGAGGGGAGAGGGAAGGAGATTAGAGTTAGAGAGGAGGAGAGGAAAAACACAATTTCATTCCAGGATAATCAAAATACAGGGCTTATGTCTCCTTATAGTGATGAGAAGTGAATACAAAAGAAAACATTCAAAAAGGGGGAATACGAAATTACTTAAAATAAAGCACGCGAATTAAGCAACAAATAAAGCACACGAAACAAACAAGGCAGCAAATAAATAATTAATTATCTTCCGCGGGAATGGTGGGCCCATCCGATATATGCGCCCAGCGCGTGTAAACTTTCCAAGGAGGCTCGTCGTCGTGCAGTTCCGTAACAGAATTCATTTGGAATAGATTTGCAAAAATAAAAACAAATTGGTATTAAATGCCACACATTTGTTTCCTATATGATCATGTTCATTTTTTCTCACTAGGATTTTTTATTTTGAAACTCTCTTTAGAAATTTTATTATGATCCTCTATAAAAATTCTTCCTTCCATTGATTTTCTTTGTAGAAATTCTTTCTATAGGTCTTATCTTTCAGGAGTACTATCACTCAGATTCTCTTACTAAATGTTTTTTATCTAATTAAAAAAATTCTCTAAAACTTTCACTAAATTCTCTCTAAAAATTTATCTCTCAATGATTCTATTCACTAGTTTTCTCTCAATCAAAGATTTCACCTCTCTAGAAATTTTCTTTCTAAAATTTTATTCTAAAAATTCACTTGTATTTTCTATATAGAAACTTATCCCCCAGGAATTCCATCTTTTTAGGTTTCCAATCAAAGATTATTCTTCCAATTTTCCCCATTTCTGTCAATTCCTTTGTGAGAATAAAAGAATGTTTTGCAGCCAAACAATGGGATTGGAATTGAGACCTAATTTTGATCAATTGAACAAATACTTCAGGTTTTTAAATCGTTTTGTTCATTATGCTAATCCGAAATATCATTTTTCTTAATATTATTCTTGAATAACTTCTTAAGATAATATTTTACTCTTTTTAAAAAAAAATTATGATTATAATCTCTTCACTTTAATATCTAATTTGATCAAAGCTTGTAGATCTATAAATCATATTATTTATTGTAAAAATTTCAAGGCATTGTATTGCGATATAAAGGGTATGTGTATTTCAGATCTTTTGCAAGCTTGAAAGGTAGAAAATTATGTTCTCTCAACTAGCATTCTTGTAGGACAATGGCTCAAAGATAAAAATTTCCAAACAGCAGTCAGAAACAGCAGCCTGAAAAATAAATTGTAAATAAACTATTCCAAATGCACTCTATTTTTATTCTGAACAAAGAGCCAACTAGTCAATCTCTTGTAAAGTGTGAACTGCTCTTAGTTTATTTTTCTTCAACCTTATGGTATCAGTTTTAGTGCAACAGAGAAGGAATGGTTAAATAAATGCATTAATTGAATTTAGCTGAAGCTATACACGAGTCGAAATGTTACTACTGATTATTTCTTCACCTCATAGCTGTTGTAGGAGAATACTCACATCTTTTTGTGATATAAAACTCGTGTAACAAATTTGTAGTGTCTCCATTCGTAAGTGCTAAAATTTTAAGGCACAAAATGAATGCTTTCCGATTTAGCAATTTCCTTATTTTTACACAATTCTTGTATTTAAACAGGTCTGATCTAATATTACTGCATTTTAATCATTTGAGTTGAGATAACATATTTAGCAAAATGATGATGATTCATGTATACTTGCACTTTTTGGTCAGGGTTGATGAGGAAGACTTTCTTGTAAGGTTGTGCAAGTTAACAGGAAAACTTTTCAAGGTTAGCAGTATGTTTTCAAATGGTTTAGATTTCATTTTTTACCAGCATTTCATTTTGAGCATGGTCATTATTAAGCTATTAAATATTAGTAAATCTCTCACTATATGCTTAGTATGCTACACGAGGTTAAATATTAAAACATTGAAACTCCTTGAAAGCTATAATTTTGGTTGAATAGTGCGCTTTTATTAGTTTTTACAGAAATTCTTGATCTTAAAAAATCATGATTTTGATTTGGTAGAATTGGTATTTAGAAGGAATGCCAAATAATTATTCAAATTTACAAGATATAAGATTTTGAATTAAGAAAACAAGTTTGAGTGCATGATTTACAATTTTAGTCTGACATTCATAGTTATCAAACTACCTTATAAGGAGATGAAGGGATACCTAATTGTGATAGAATCAATTCATTCTGTTTTAGGATCACGCGTCTGTTTAATTAGATCTGTATTTGTCACATTAGTAACATAGGATAAATACTGAGTGGAACTGATATGTATGCGTATTATGCAGGCTTTGTTTTTGAATTTGGAATAAAATACATATTATATGATAAATTTAAATATTATTTTTATGAAAAACCATTTTGAAAATGTTAGACAGTTATTTTTTGGATGAAATGAGATTATTATACACGTATTTTCCTATTCTGATATGTATAGAGCTCTTCCGGAGTCGCGGCGACTTTTAGGAATTGTCTTATATTTCGTAATTAATTATGTAATGGTCCTTAATGTATTTTGTCATGTAGTGTCATTGTCATGTAGTGGGGCCTCCATCTAAGAAGTCCCTTTGGTGCCGCTCAATTAGGGTTTTCGACGAAACCCTAATTGGACCCCCCTCCCTTTTCCAGACGGCTGTGCCTTCCGCAAGCGTCGGCCTCGCTCATCCTCCTGTCAGCCGTTCGACCCCATTCGCGTTTGTCGTTGACCCCGACGACCAAATCGCTAGTCCCGCGCACCCTAGCACGCCTTCCGTGCCCGTCAACTGCCGACTTCTTCTCCAATGTTCCAGATTTCTTCTTCGAAGTCTTCTTCTCCGTCTTCCTCGACAGTGGTAGTCTTCGCCTCGTCCGGCATACCGCTTATCCCCGTCCGTCACGTCCAGCGCTCCCGATCGTGCCATTCCCCGTGTCTTCATCCCCGCACGCATCCGTGCTGGATCTAGCCCATGCTCTGCTGGTCGCCTCCTCTGCATAGCCCAAGCAGCCGCGCCTGTGTCGACTCCACCGCTTCGTCGTCTACCTTTTTCCCTTTTGATTTCGAGCCGTCCGTTACTCTTCTCCCACAGCCTCTCTGCACCGATTTCAAGCCTTCCACTGCTCGTCTTCCGCAACATCTTTTGAGCCTTTCGACTGCTCCTCCTCGCGTCCTCCAGTCATCGACTGTTGTCCACATCCCCGACGCAATTCCAACGCTTCATCTCCGCCCACCACTACACCCAAGCAACCGTCTTTCCTCCGCCCCGCCGTTCCATGCCCCTGACACCTTGAATGGTCATCCACGCCTCCGCCTCCTCCTCCGTGGACACTCATCGCATGGATCAATTCAAAGCACGACTTGATGATCTCACTCTCCTCTTTCGAGAGCTCGCGACCACGGTGGTAAACCTCCCACCGCCCCTCCGCCATCGTTGCAACCCCTTCAGCCCGTCCCGAACTGAGATCCCTGTGTTCGACGGCACTGACCACCTCGTTGGATCGCCCGCGGAGAACAGTTCTTCGATCTTTAGTCTACTCCACAAACATGAAGGTACCCTTGGCCACTATCTATATGGAGGGTTCAGCGCTCCATTGGGTGCGTTGGACGCGCCAGCGGGTTCCTGACCTCTCCTGGCCCACACTGAAGGTGGAACTCCTTTGCCATTATGATGCCCGCCAAGAGGGCAATGCCTACGAGCGCCTCAACTCCGTGTGCCAGTCCGACACCGTGGCCACCTACATTGATGAGTTCATCGAGGTCACCACACACGTACCCGACCTATCCCCCGACAACTACCTGGGGTATTTCCTTGGGGATTTACAACCCCACCTTCAAGTGCGCCTCCGGGTCTACAATCCAACTACTCATTCTCGCGCCATGAAGCAAGCTTGTTGCCTCGACGAGGAACTCTACATGGCCCAACCGTCTTCCTCGTCCCACCCACCCCACTAGCCGCTGTCACTGCCGTCGTTGCCGCCAAAATCTCCAACGCCTCTTCCCTGCTTGGATAACCTGCCCCTGCATGGGGCCCCCACTGCTAGGCCCGTCTCCGCCGCCGCTGGTTCCGCCGGTCCCATCTTCACTGTGACTCGACGACCCCATCGCTTATCTCACGAGCAACACCTCGAGCTTCGCCGCAAGGGCCTTTGCTTTCGCTGCCAACAACTGTACTTGCCCACCCACGTATGCGCTTTCAATGATTTGTGCGTGCTGGTGGGATCTGAAGACGACGGTCTTGACTTCAGAGATTTGGACCCCCTTGACGCTCGCGGATGACCCTTACGAACCTCGATCTTGAGAATAAGGTCGTTTTTCGGGAGGAGAGTGTTGATATGTATACGTCTTACGTGCGCGCTCGGACAGCCGTCCTCACTACATGAGAGCGCTTCTGGAGATGCGACGACCTTTATAAATTATCTTATATTTTGTAATTAATTATGTAATGGTCCTTAATGCATTTAGTCATGTAGTGTCCTTGTCTTGTAGTGGGGCCTCCATCTATATAAGGAGCCACTTAGGTGTTGAGATCTTTATCTTTTGAGTGTAGGTCATTTGGTCTCTTTTGGAGAGAGGAGTACCTTGGAGGTCCCAGCCTCCGGGTGCTTGGCGGGAGCGTGACTCATGAGTTGTATCTTTCTTTCCCATGCAATGCAAGTTCTTATTCGCGTTCTTGTTCTCGATATGACGTAGCTTGCCCTACCATATTTCCACCATTGGGAAGATACAAAAAAAATGAAGTAATTTTCAATAATTATATCATATGACAATTATCTAAAAGTGTTTCACATTTCATATGCTTGATATAAAAATCATATTAAGTCGCAAAATAAAAGTGGTAATTGATTTATTTGTTATTATACTTAATTTTAGCATATAATTACATTAGCTTATTGTTTCAGTTTATAAAAACTTTTTTCCTGGTTATCTCCAAAAGCCTTTAATAGAATTTTATTCTTTGTTTGCGTCGGCTCTTTGATTTTTCTTGGCGGATCAGTTAAGCTAACCCTTGTGGTCGGTTATCCAAAATTATATTTTGACGCTAGCAAAGTATTCCATCCGTTTATCTATGGTTTTGTTTGGGGCGGATTTTTGGTAGCCACATACCACTCTCTGACCGTATGATGGCCACTGCTGAGCGCAAATCACCTATGCTGCTGATTTTTTTTCGCAAACATGCCACCGAGGCCACTTTGCGGATGCTGTCACAAAGCTATCGGCTGCTCCGAAAAAATCCGGCCCAAGCATGGTCATAATGGTGTATTATGTCATCTTGATTGTTATTATCATGATTTTATATTCAATTATAGGGAGGTGAACCTGATCTGAATACTGCTGCAAAGATGGTCCTCCATGACTGGCAAAGAGGCAGGATACCCTTCTTCGTGCCACCGCCACAAGCTCAGCAGCAAGAAGATGAGTCCCATGGCACGCCCAATACTGAAGAACCCACCATAAGCACAGATCGAAACTCAGCAGCTTTCAGAGCTATTGCTGGGATTATCGCGTCCCAGCAACAGATGCATCTTCCTGGCCCGAAAGACTTCCTCGACAGTGCGACTGAATGCGCTGACAATGATGATAGCCGAGGCGCTCAGGAGTCGGAGAATGCAAATCTGTTGTCTCCTGCACTTACTAATGATAATGTTGGTGTTCAAGAGTGGGAGAAAGTGATTATGGTGCCCCCTGCTGCTGACGTGGCCTGAGCAAAACAAGCCCGCCGCGTGAGCCACTTTCTCGTGTCGGAAATGAAATAAGGGGATAGCTCGGAGGGAAGGGTGGTTAAGATTGGGTAAAGCTTTCTGCTTGTCGTCTTTTAGGTTCAGAGTTGTTCCAGATGGGAAATTTCGATATGTTTATTGTTATTATTTCCCCATTTATCAGTGAGGGAAAATGTTGCCCCAGCAGGTTTAGGCTTCATTTGGTATAACTATATTACTTTTTTTGGGCGCCGACAGTGTTTTACTAATTTATTCTTTTGCTTTAATTTAAGAAATTTAGGAACAAATGTTCATGTCTGCTATTATGTGGTCGGTATTATGATGGTTTCATCATTTATCTGCTTTTTCTAATTACATTCTGTTTATTTATAAATAGGAGAAATTATGCAGTAATTAAAAACTAACCATATAAGTTTGGTTTCATTTTTTTTGGAGTTGGAATTGACTTCTCTACCCAAGATTATGAAAGTCAAACTGTTCCTCCAAACTCTGATGTTCAAATCTAAGGAATCAAGTTCAATTAATTTATATTTGAAAATACTAAGAGCACAAACTAAACATAGTGTTTTGACAAAGTCAATAATCCAATACTAAGAGCACAAACTAAACCTAGATATTGTATTTTTTTTCATGCAATGTGTTTCATGTGCGGGTGTTTACGAACCGAATCGAATCGAATAGCTCTTCAATCGAATCTAAATTTGACATAGAATGTAGAGATTCAGATTCGGATTTGGATTCGTTCGAATATTCGGGGTCGGATTCGAATTCGGATTCGTTATGAAATGTTGGATTCGAATTTGGGTTCGAATTCAGATTCGAATTCGGATTCGAACATGGATTTGAATTCGAATTCGAATTTTGTAATATTTAATTATATATAATATTCAAATATAATTATATTTAACATTTAATTACATATATTAATTTAATTTAAGTATATTTTCAATATTCGCGAACTATTCGTGAATCATTCGAATATGAATAACATTATGCGGGTTCGGATTCGAAAACTATTCGAATTCGGATTCGAATCCGAATTCGAATTCAAAAAATACAAATTTTAATCGAATCTTCGCGAATTGAATCCCGAATTATTCACGAACTATACTACTTGTGAACAACCCTAGTAGCACCCACCTGCTGCCACTACAACAAATATGAGCATTGGCGGCATTTTTAGGAGGCATTTTTCTACAAACGTGGCAAGGCTTTCTTGAAAACCGTCGATATATAGGGTAATAGAAAATGGCGGCGTTTTTCTACAAACGTGGCAAGGCTTTGACCACGTTTTTCTACTCAAAACGTGGCAAGGCTTTGGCCACGTTTTAATCTACAAACGTGGCCAATAGTATTTCATATTAAAAAAAAAATTAATTTTAATATGCTGAGACTGAACATATTGGATTTAGCCGACAACAACTACTAAAAAAATCAGCACCTAACAAATATTATTTTTTCTGGACCACAAATAAAAGATCAATTTATATAAGTTGGTAGCATCAAATTGGAAAAAAAAAAGTTCATTTTGAGAACAAAATCAATCATATCAAGAGAATACAAAGCCAATGAAAATATATATATATTTCATATTAATCTCGTTTCATTTTACATTTAAGTACATAATTTTGTCCATAGGAATACAATTTTTCCAATAAGATGTATGTTCCCGCAAATACCAAACCGATAAGATTGCGAAGCTCCAGAGAACTGAAATGCTGATTCCACCTCCCACAAGTGTTGTTATGACCATGACCATACAATTCATATTTTGGTTCGATATATCCTGCGACGACATTATTTAATCATTAGAAATATTGTATCAAAAAATAATAATGAAAGTGAATTAAAAGAGAAGAACTAACCATGCTTTTGCAGAACAAGGAGGAACACCGGTCTCATTAAAGATATCATATTGAAGCTTTATAGCATTAGCATTTAGGAGATCAATGGGCTTTGGTAGTTTGAAAAGAACTTAACAAGTGCATCCTTTTTGCCATGCATACCAGATATCGAATCCAGGTTGGGATTCATGTCTTTCAACTGAGCCTCTAGCAATTCACCATTTCTTTTATTATTTTGAGACCACAATCCTCACTTAATGAACTATCAGTCAATGCTGATTGAAGCATAACTGCTCCTCTTTGCTAAAGACAGAATTGGGTTCACATTGAATGTATTGGGTTCTCAAAGGTATTTCAATAATTGATGAAGAAACAAGCTGAATATTATGAGATTAGGGTAAAGTGCAGACAATGAGATAGATAAATTACAAAAATTATAAGAAGACAATTATTTAGAAATGTGTATCCAAACTAATGGGCCCACAATGCTCGGGTAAGGCCATAAAAAATGTGAAGAAATCACATAGTTGTAATCCTGAAATAAAAACATGACTCATCAGAAGTCAAGAAGAAGAGAAGAAGATTGCAAAGGATAAGAAGAATCGAATATGCAAGTTGCAGATATGCTAAACAAGATCGACTGAAGCAAATCGCAGTCGTTGACTCCTCCGCCACCTGCACCAGCAAAAACAAAATGTGTAGTTAAAAAAAACTTGTGTAATCTAGGATAAGATTAGTTATCTTATAGTTTTGTTTTGTAGCTGGGCTGGCTTTGTATGAACTATTTTCTGGACATATTTGTTATCTTGTAGTTTTGTCTTGTAAATATGTTGTTGCTGCAACAAAACTCAAAGAAAATCAAAGCATCAAGCAATAAAAGCTGATGTTCTGTGATATTATCTGGTTTGCTTTTAGTGGTTCTTTCAAAGTTGGTATTAGAGCAACTTATTAAAGAACTCAGTAAATAAAGAGAAGTGTTTGACCCAGGTACTTTGTGTCTTTGGGAAATTGGAGGACCAATCTACAGTGATCGATAATGTATGCATTTGAGGCCACGCCCTCTGTTTGCCTGGACAAAATTTTGATTTGCATGAAAGAAATGAACACAAATTTTTACAGAGACATTGAATTAGAAAAACACTCCAATCAAATCAATGAAAACGGCGTCACATTCATTCAACAATAATATATTAATATATAAATAAAACTACATATTTATATTGTAAATTTGCTAGTCCCAAGCACAATTTTTTTGCTAGCCAACCTCCATATAAATTATATCAAGTTAATTACGTCCATCCATCCCAGCACACTTACCTTTCGAACGGAAGTTGCG
Source organism: Dactylorhiza incarnata (assembly GCA_033032865.1). Taxonomy (NCBI): domain Eukaryota; kingdom Viridiplantae; phylum Streptophyta; class Magnoliopsida; order Asparagales; family Orchidaceae; genus Dactylorhiza; species Dactylorhiza incarnata. The sequence continues at coordinate 303,366 of JAWHQI010000017.1, read as the reverse complement.
TGAATGGAGGCCAACTTAGAGTTTGTATCAAAATTTGATTCTTACATTGAGTTTTTAAGCAATTAAAATAGAAAGATTAGTATAATCAGTGAACCTTAATTCTAAAAAATCTTGCTCATTGATCACCTACCTCACACAACCATAAAAAATCTTACTCATTGAACAATTTAATCCCATATATTAAACAATTACAATATATTCTCATTTATTGTGTGCAAATCAAATGTAGTTTTAAAATGTAAAGTTGTAGTTTGATTAAGACTTCCAAGCATCATAAATCAAGAGTAATGGAGATAAAACATATGTGGGATGGCCAGGGGCTTGAAGTGGAACATTAATACATGAAGAGTGCATGCCAGTAAGGAGAATGTTCTTACGTCTTCTGTGCAAGTCATAGCCGAATGTGATTTCAGCTTAAGGAGAAGAAGATCAGGGGCTTTGACTTTGAGATCTGGGTAAAGGGATGAGGGGTCCTCATCAATATCTTTGCATCAGATTAGTGAAGATGGTGGTTCCCTAAAACCTGCAGCAAAGGAGAAAGAGCATTACCTGCACCAAAAAAAAAAAGAGAAACAACATGAGAAATCCATGCCTGTAGTGGGCAATACTCCAGCCTTTCCTCTCTGTGGGCGGTGACCAGAAGAAGTGAAATACCTTAAAATAGGAGAGAGAAGGCTGCGGAAGTTTGGAGAGCACAAACCTGGAGATGTCGTCTCCGGCGACGGAGAAAACTCGAGATGTTGATGGGCTTCGAATAAAGGGTAGCGAAGAAGAAGAGTGAGTGAGCGGATGACCAAGCGAGAGAGTGAGTCTGGAGTGGAGAGGAGAAGATAAATCACGACTGTCCCTTTGAAGCTCTCATCGGACATTCGCCTTCTCTCCAACGCCAACCCTTCCATTTTTTGCCGTCATCGAGGGACGAAGACATGACGAAGCGCGAGTGGCTTGCTTCCTCCTTCAACCTTCGGTCCAAATTAGGGCAGGAAATAGGTGATAAGAGTGCCAGAGCCGTAACTATCCTTTATTTTATTATTAACCTATAGCGGTGTTTTTCTTGAAAACGCCGCAAATAATACTACCTACAACAACGCTTTTAAAGAAACACCGCAAAAAGTATAAAACTAAAGCGACGTTTTTAAAAACGCCGCAAAAAAGCGTTGCCGTAGAACTAAAATGTTGTAGTGTGCTATTCATTAGATCTTCTACACTGACAGGAAATTGTGGCACATGCTCCTCTCGGGATATTCCTCGCATGGTAATATGTTCTGCGTTGTTGGGAATATTACCCTCAATGTTCCCTTGATTTGAAGAGACATTACACACAATACTAAATACATATTGTATTTGATAAACTCTATTTTACATCATGTCTAAGCAGGGTTGATTCATTCCAAGCATTGGAATAAGGTCTGTTGTTTACTGTCAAAACTGCTGAGACGACCTCACTATCTCAACTGAACCGCTGAGATGAGGCCAGGAGCCGATGAGAAGGGGTCTGCCTCAGCTGAGCTGCATTTAGACATAATCCGCTGAGAAGACTATCTGTCTCAGTGGATCTGCTGAGACGAAGACAACTCAACTGTTGAGACTGAAGACTGTCCCAGCCCAACCGCTGAGACAGATTCAAATCTCAAGACAACATTGACGGGATCTGCTTTTGGCGCAACTGGCCATAAAGCAAGATAAAAGTATTCTACCCTCATCCATATTGTGTCAGGGCCCTCCTTAAAGCCATTGAAGGTGGAAGAGGTATAAAAGAACAAGTTAGGGTATTTCAGAACTGGTGCAAAAAAAGTAAAGAGAAAAACTGCACTGTTTCATTGACGGCTTCCACAAGTGCTCTCCTACTGCTCCCTGAACCAGCTAGCAGATATAAGGAGAGAAGATAGTTCTTCCAGATTGAATTCAAGAAGAGCAAGTTGATCTTTCCTCATCTGCTGACGAGGAAGAATAGATAGGAGCAAGGTCTGAAGTGTTACCATCCAGCTCTGCTTCAAGGCAGCACCAACTGTGCATCAACAACATAAGACAAAAGGCTGAAGGATACATCTTTGCTGTCATCTGTTGTGAGCATAACTTATAACCACTATAAGAATAATCTTATTCTGAGTTTGTAGGGCATTTTGCCTGAGCTGTAGGGTTGTTGAACCTGAGATTATAAGGCTATTGAGCCTGAGTGTGTAGGGTTGTTTAGCTTGAGCTAGTAGAGCTGTACTCCCAGCTTGAGGTGTGTGATCTCTGTGGAGGTCTGAGATAGGGCTTCTTGATAGGCCTGAGGTAGGAAATCAGAGGATTTCTGAGTTGTAAGAGTTGGAGCACTCTGAGAGGTAGGGCTGGTTGGGCCTGAGGTAGGGTTTGGAGCAAACCTGAGAGATCCTGTGGGATCTGTGTTGTAAGCTCTTGGATTTGAGTTTGGAGGAGGTTGCCTTGTCTACCACACTGTTAGAAAGGTGTAGAGGGAAAGTGGACTACCCATAGACACACTGTCTTGGGGAACCACTATAAAGGACTGTGTGATTTTTGTGGTGTGCTTGAGTTTTTGTTTATTATCTATTAACTACTAGCAGCACTTAAGAAAATCAAAGAGACCTATTCAACCCCTTTAGGTGAATTAAACTACTACCCTATAATCTATCAAGTGGTATCAGAGGGAGGTTGGTCATTAAGGACTTAACAGTCTGACCAGATCCTATATAGGTGTAGTCAAATCTGAATCCAATGGCTGCCACTGGAGGTCAGAAGGAAATGAGGTCTATGAAGTTGCCCATATGCAAAAAGAGACTTTTGGCATATGGAAGCAAAGGGTAAGGCTATTCATGGAAGCCTCAGACCCTATGATTTATATTACTGTCAAGAAGGGTCCTTTTGTCTACACAAAGCCGTCCACTATTGATCCTACTAGACAAGTGGCCAAATCATATGCTGAAATGACTAAAGATGAAATTGCACTTGCTACAATGGATAAAAGAGCACAAAATATAATAGTAAATGCAATTGATGATTCCACCTTCCAAAATTTAGTGCACTGTGAGACAACCAAGAATATGTGGGATACACTTATTGTGTATATGGAAGGTACTGAAGAAGTGAGGGATGATAGGAAATTCCTCATTAAGCAGGAGTATGAAGCCTTCAGGCAACACAGCCTGGAATGCATAGCTGATTGCTATGCGAGATTCTTCAGGGTGGTAAATGAGCCGATGACCTATGGAAGGGTCTTCAGTCATTATGAGCTGAATGACAAATTCCTAAGATCTCTTATAAGAGATTGGGATACAAAGATATGTGCCATCAGAGAAGTGGCAAAGCTGGGTAAGACCCCTCCCCATACTTTATTTGGAAAGCTGCTCTCCTATGAGATGCAGCTGTCTGCAAGGCGGGAGGAAGACACATCCACCAGGCCTCATGCAAGGGAGAGAGCTGTGGCTCTCAAAGCTGAAAGCTCTAAGAAGAGCAAGACCAGAATGCCTTCTCCACCAAGGAGGGCTGCTGACCCAGAAAATTCTAGCTCAGCACATCAGACAGCTCCTCATCTGATGAGAAATTTGCTGCCTTCTCAAGGAATTCAAGAAGCTGATGAGGAGAAATCAGTGGAAGAACAAACCTTTCTCCTCCTCACATCCCAAGAAGGATCACATCAGATCAGACAGACAACACCTCAAGGGTGATAGGTATGATCCTAAGCATGTTAAACATATTTCAAATAATGTGATATGTTATTGTTGCAGCAAGCATGTACATGTCATAGCTGACTGTCCAGTCAAAAGAAAGGAAAGAGGTGAGAAGAAACCTCATCACCAGAAGGGAAGAAAGAGTGAAAAATCCTTCCTAGCAAAGAAGGAGAAAAGCTGGTGTGAATCTGAATCATCATTCTCAGATTTAGAAGAAAAAGCCTACATTGAGTTGTTTGCAGTTGAAGAACATGAGGACTTTCTTACTACTAAAGCTGGCATCAGAGCCCCTCTTTCACACTTAGACGGTGACATGGTGGAGGATGAAGATGATAGGGAACATCATGGCTTAATGTCCATAGCAGATGATGATGAAGAAAATCAGGACAATCCTGATAAGGTATCTACTCCTTTCCCTTCTTCTGATTATGAGTCAATGCCAGATTCTGAAGCATGCTCATCAAATGATGAAGATGGTTCAGTACATAAAGTGGATGTCAATCAATTGATAGACAAGTATGATGCTCTTTTGGAAGCTCTGAAAAGGAGCAAGAAGCAAGCTCAAGAAATTGCTTCCCTTCAGCTGGTTAAGCAAGATTGCACTGAGTCATCTACCCAGGTGGCTCAGATGAGAAGAGAGATAAGCCAACTCAAGGGAATTACAATAGTTCAATTGAGCACCATCAACCAAAAGAACCAGGTCATCAAGGACCTTGAGGAGAAGCTTCTCAAAGAGAAGAGCTTAGTAACTCAATTCTCCAAACCCAAATCCATATTGCCCATTATTGATACCTTCTCCTCCCAAACTGATAGGAGAGGGCTAGGGTTCAATAAAGCAGCAATTGGAGCTGAGAATGGAGGAAAGGGGCATGTTAAAGCTAAGCCTCATACCACCTTTCAAAAGGTGTTTCTTCCCTCCAACAGGTATGACTAGGACAACATGTATGGTCACTGGAAGAATGGGAGCTCCTATAGGAAGAAAAATAGTCCTTTCTATAGCAAAAGAAAGGGCATGAGGATGAATGCTTTGAAATCTCCCCGTGAAGAAATTCAAATGGCACATTCTGGACCATTTGTATTTGGTACTTCAGCCCCTTCATTCAAGGATAAGGAAGCTGGTTCTTCTAAATCCCTCTCAGCAAAGCACATGGCTGCTGTCAAGCCTATATGCAAGTCTAACAGCTCAGTATCTGATGCCATCCACACTTGCTTGGATGCCAAGCTGAGACAAGCTGATGTCATGAAGATAAAGTTTGTTAAGACTATCCATAGACTGTCAACCAGCCAGACTATTGCTAATAGGAATAAGAAGAATGTAGTTAGCTTCTTCACTAAACACAAGCACAATGATGCTCCTTCCACCTCAAAGGGTGTTCAGAAAAGAAGATACGACATTCATGAATATTGGTGCTGTGATAAAGTGGGAAACTTTGCCATAGATTGTTGGCACAATCCCAATGTGCCTAATGCAAAGAGAAGTTTTCCTGCAAAGGCTGCAGCTGGTGTGAAGATGTCTGGTTATGCTAACAAAGGTCTAGGACCCAAAATCAATTGGGCTCCTAAGGGAAAATGAATTGCTTCTTGCAGGATAGTTCAAGTACCATCCTAGGGAAAATATGGTACTTGGACAGTGTGTGCTCAAGGCACATGACAGGTACCAGAAGTCTTCTACAGGATTACAATGTTGTGAAGAATGGACCTAAAGTTATCTTTGGAGGTTCTGAAAAAGGAGTCACCGAAGGATATGGTATGATCACCAATGGCATAGTCTCTATCACAAGGGTAGCTTATGTTGAAGGGTTGCAATACAACCATATAAGCATAAGTCAACTATATGACTTAGGCCATGCCATTGAATTCCACAATGACAAGTGCTTGATCAAGAAGTCAATTGACTTAGAGGTCATTCTCTCAGGCACTAGGAGTGGGAATGTTTATTGCTTAGATTTCATTTGCAATAGTTCTCTTTCTCCAGTTTATCTTGTAGCTAATGAAAGTGATTCTCTTTGTGTTCAATGGCACACGAGACTTGCTCACATTAACTATAAGACAATGTATAGACTATTTTCTAAAAACCTTATTAGAAATAGTCCAAATTTGAAATATATTAAAAGTGGTCCCTGTCATGCATGCCAAATAGGCAAGCAAACTAGGACCACCTTTAAAAGCATTGGCTCCAAAGACACTGAAAGATGTCTTTATCTATTGTGCATGGACTTGTTTGGTCATTTGCCAATTCAGAGCCTAGGTGGGAAGTCTTATACTTTGGTGATTGTTGATGATCACTCAAAATATACATGAGTATTCTTCCTTAAGAAGAAATCTGATACTTTAGATATCTTCATAAACCATGTCAAGGCAATCCAGAATGAATTACAATGTACTGTGGTCAAGACTAGAACTGACCATGGTACATAATTTTAATCTGGGGCAATGACAAGGTTTTGTCAATAATTTGGTGTCACCCAAGAATTCTCCTCCCCAAGGACTCCACAGCAAAATGGTGTGGCTGAGAAGAGGAATAGGACCTTGATATAAGCTGGGAGAACATTGCTTAGTGACTCCTCACTTCTAGAATATTTCTATGTTGAGGCAGTCAATACAGCTTGTTATGTTCTCAATAGAGCTTCCATCAATAAGGCCCTTGGAATAACCCCCTATGAGATTCTGAAAGGCAAACAACCAATAATTTCATACTTTAGAATCTTTAATTGCAAATGGTATATTTTAAACAATATTAAATCTTAATTAACAAAGTTTGCTGAAAAATGCAATGTATTCTTGTTGGATATAGCTCACATAGCAGAGCATATAGAGTATTCAACAAGAAGACTCATGTTATAGAAGAGTTTATGCATGTTGTCTTTGATGAGACCAGCCTACTATATAAGGGCTGGTCTAGTTCTTCTATTTTGACAGGTGATGAATAGAAAATGAGAAATATCTATCCAAGACATGTCCAGCACTAGCAATGCTTATACAGATGCTGCTGTTCCTGAAGATGTAGATCAACAAACTGCTGAAGACCCTGCAACTCCAGAAGAAGAGCTGCAGATTGCTGACAGGTTACCTGCGGCAAACATGCTTCTAAGGGATCATCCAAGAGACCAAATTATTGGAGATGAAAACCAAGGGGTGATCACCTGAAGCAAGACTCACAATGAAGCTCTATTCTTGAGCTTTCTATCACAGATGGAGCCCAAGAAGTTTGAAGAAGCTAATGAAGACACCTTCTGGATTCAAGCAATGCGAGAAGAGCTGCTACAATTCAAAAGATGTAAGGTTTGAAAGTTGGTGCCAAAACCTCAAGGACACAACATCATTGACACAAAATGGATCTACAGAAATAAGTTAGATGAGAATGGCATCATCATCAAGAATAAATCTAGACTGGTGGCCAAAGGATACAAACAAGAAGAAGGTATTGACTTTGATCAAACCTTTGCCCCAGTGGCAAGGTTAGAAGCAATAAGACTATTTCTTGCTTATGCTGCCCACAAGGGGTTCAAAGTTTACCAGATGGATGTCAAGTCAGCCTTCCTAAATGGAGATTTTAAAGGAAGAGGTATATGTGGAGCAGCCCTTAGATTTTGTTCATCCAACTCTATCCTCTCATGTATATTTACTTAGGAAAGCACTATATGGTCTAAAGCAAGCCCGTAGGGCTTGGTATGAGACCTTGTCTAGATTTCTCATCAAGAATAAATTCTTGAGCAAAAAGATAGATATCACATTGTTTCTTAGGGAGACAAAGGGCAAATGTTTCATAGTCCAAATTTATGTTGATAACATAATCTTTGGGTCTACTGATGACAACCTTTGCAAAATGTTTGCCAACCTTATGCATGGGGAGTTTGAGATGAGCAGTATGAGAGAGCTCAAGTACTTATTAGGCCTCCAAGTGAAACAGTCTGACGAGGGGATATTCATCTCTCAAACTAAGTACACTATGGAGCTTATCAAGAAGTTTGAGATGGAATCTACTTCCACCATGAAAACTCCCATAGGGTCCAACATTTCCCTGGACAAGGATGAGAAGGGCAAACCCTTTGATGAATACATATATAGGTGCATTATTGGATCTCTATTTTATCTGACTGCTAGTAGACCAGACATTATGTATGATATATGTGTTTGTGCTAGGTACCAAACATGCCCTAAGAAATCTCACTACTCAGCTGCAAAGAGGATTTTGAGATACCTTAAAGGCAGCCAACATCTTGGCCTTTGTTATCCTAAGAACAATGACTTTGAACTGACTGGCTTTTCAGGTGCAGATTTTGCAGGTTGCAAAGAAGATAGGAAAAGTACAAGTGAGACTTGTCAATTCCTAGGTAGGAGTTTGATCTCATGGAGCAGCAAGAAGCAGGTCAGTGTGGCTATATCCACTGCTGAGTCTGAATATATAGCTGCAGGGAGCTGTTGTGCACAACACTTGTAGATACACATCAGCTAGAGGATTACAACCTCAAGGTAAGTCACTCTCCACTGCATTGTGACTAATGCTATCTCTATTGATAAGAATCCCGTCTCTCATAGCAGGACTAAACATATAGAGATAAAATATCATTTTATTAGAGATCATGTTGAATGTAAGGATATCTGTCTTGAATCAGTGCCCATTAACAATCAAGTAGTTGATATCTTTACAAAGCCATTGGATGAGGCTAAATTTAATTCTTTCAAAATTGAGTTAGGAATGTTGAATTTAGAATAGGGTTCAACATTTCATTATGTCTTTCACATTTGTTGTATTATTTCCTAAGCTGTATTAGAAAATAGTTATGCCCTAGAACACTTAGTGACATGATAAGGGAGAAGGATAATCCAATTTAGGATAAGCCACTATTTGGCTATAAGGTTAGCTGAAACAACTGAGAAGGTTTTAGCTGAACCGCTGAGACTACTGAGAAAGTTTCAGTTGAACTGCTGAGACGGATAAAATAGTCTCAGCGGTTGACATTACCATGTCCCTCGGGTTGTAACTCCATCTCAGCGGTTCCGTTGAGACGGTCTGGTTCAATTAAATTAGGTCTTAATTGAATATACAGTAAAGTAACATCAATTAAAATGATTGGTCTAATCAACATCTATCATTATGGCAAATCTAAACCAAAGACCAGCCTCTATAAATAGGAAAATGTTGATTAAATAAATTACAATCATTTTCACCCTAGCCGACGAGACGAACCCTCTTCCCTCCAGTCTCAGCGACTCGTTCTTAAGAAGATGTGGCGCCAAAAATGTCTAAGGATCTTCAAGAAGGATATGAAATCGTTAGCAATGGATTCCAACATGCCCAAGTAGAGATTAAAGAAGTGATTCAACTTCTAGATAATCAAGGATTGGAATATATTCTATCAGAGCCATATGTGATTCTCAGAACTGAAGTTCTGGAATTTTACAACAATGCCAAGCTATCATCCTCCAAGTCTTCAGTAAAATCAAAGATTGGAAGCATAAAGATAAAGATATCTCCAAGGAAGATGGAGAAGGCCCTTCAACTTCCCTCATGCAGCCAAGATGAGGAAGATGAAGTGTCTGAGAAAGACAAGGAAAAGGCCCTCAAGTGGTGTGATTACAGTGATGCCAAAACTTGCTCACTGTAGAGGATATTCTTCAATCAAAGAGGCAAGTTGCTTTCTAATATTGTTGGCAAGGCATTGCTGTGCAAGCCTGGGTCACACGACACAATATCAAAGCACAGGGTTGAACTAATGTCAAGAGTTATTTTGAAGAAAAAAGACATCATGGGCAGCTGTCATTTTCCAGAGAAGTAAAGAATGTCTGCATGCACCCAACCAAGGCAGAATTCTTTCCATATACCTTCTGAACACATACCCAAAAGAGTTTGATAAGTCCAAAGGATCTAATCTTCATTACTTGAAAAGAATGAACATCAAAACTTTGGACAGGTTCTCAAGGGTGCTCCCAATGAGCCAGCCCTCTGAGCTGAAGGAAAAGAAGAAGACAATAGCCAAGGGTCTGAGGAAAGCAAGAATGATCTGCTCTAATTATGGGTCAGAGGCAGAAGAAAATGTCCCTCCCCCCCTGAGGACACTCAAGTTCCTGCCAGCAGTCCACCCAAAGATGATCAAGGAGGAGACCATGACACTGAAGGTCATGAAGGTCATGCTGTTACTGAAGAACATGAGAAGGATAAAGATGCTGCTGCTGATGAAGAGCATGAGAAAAGTGAGGAGGCTGATCATGTTGAAGCCAAGTCAAATGAACAAGAAGGTGATCACACTGAAAGTGATGCTACTAAGTCTCTTACTGCTGATGACACTGTGCTACATGTGCCCTCAGATTCAGAAGATCATGAAGAGGGACATATAGACACTGCTGCTGATTTACAAAGTAAGATTGATCTATTTTTATTAAATCTAGAAAGAAGAATTAAACTAATCCCTCATAAACCCACAAACTACTGAGGAGATGATCAAGAAGGATTGAGTGCCCCATCTGAGGGGGAGCAAGAAATGCATGCCGTAGATGATAAGGTTGCTGCCAAGCCTAGTGATCAAGTTGAGGGGGAGCACATCCCTGCTCAAGTTGAGGGGGAGCATGAAGTACATGCAGTGGAAGCATTCAGAGTAGCACCTGAAGTCCCTCCCACCTCATCTGCAGTTTCAAATAAACTTCTCCTAAGTTCCATCAGTGCAATTATTGAAGGTCATATGTGTAAGATCCCTTTTCTCAAAACCCGTTCGGGTACATGAAAACTCGAACCTCTCCCGCATCGTACGGTTGAGGTGGATCTTCGCCCAGAATCGCTGCCTTGTAGTGTCACCAACACTCGGGTTGGCTAACACCGCTCAGCACCGACTCTGCCGGCTATACGATCATAAGTAAATATATGCCAAAAGTAAGTACAGAGGTAAAGGCATGTCCACATGTCACAACATCATATAGATATATAATGAAACAGAAATGTCCAAAAAGAGACAGTACAAACAAAAAGGGCTTAAGCCCGATACATATCCAAAATGAGTACTCTTTCTCTCTCTACAACATGCGGAAACTACAAACTCTCAAAGCTAAAATCTAACTATCTAGTCATCAACCTGTGGAGTCGTGGTAGTGCGCTGCATCCGCTGCTCAGGTCCTGCCATCTCGTCCAGCTGCGCGCGGGACAACTCCGTCTCCTCGGACTCCTGTTACGGCCACATCCGACCGTTAGTCATAAAGACTAAGTTGTTTTTTCCTCGCCTCCCTCCACGACTCCTAGGTACCGAGCGGGAGGAAGAAGCGGAGGACAACAAGGGGTAAACAAGGAAAGAGGTGACATGGCACTATTCAAGCAAGTATAGGTAAAGCGGTAAAACTAGCTAGCAGTATAGTGCAAATAAATGACAGTAAAGTAGAGCATGAAGTAGACCAGTAATAAAAAATGCGGTGCAGTAAGTAAACTAATCTACCATCATAGATTCATACCTTAACTTATATGAACGCCCATACAACATATAAGCTAAGATGTCCAGGTAACCCATCATATAAAAGAGCCCATACTAATTTATATGATGGGGGTATGCTAATTTGTATGTTATGATATGCTAAGCTTATGATGATTTAATGTGTTTATGCAATGTGACTCACCCATACGACTCTATGCACACAGACCTTTATAGTTCTCACTTTGTTAGAAAGGAAGCCAACCTTTCGGGTACCGACCATCGTGGCTCACGGTGGTAGTGGATCAGGCACTCCACATCCTAGGCGGGTATGCTCACTACCAAGCCTAGACCTCACGTACGGCTCAACGCTAAGAACACAACAACGGAGCCCCTGCGTACTCTTGCTGGAATCCACCAGACTTTAAGGTCGGGGTGGGTTATTAGGGATTATCCTCCTGACCGCGGTACTCAATCTTACTGGCCCTCTAAACCTCACCCTCACCTGAGTCAACGTACTATCGTCGGTGACATGACTAGCCTAGTACCGAAGACTCGCCACTAATTGCATAAGTAACAGGTGTTATCAAGTCCACCCGAGCCTCCGGCTCAGGGACTAACACACAAGTTGTTCCAACCCATCTCCTTCCCGAAGGAGATCCATACTAGTTTGCTGACCTAATTAGGCTACTCTTGCCTACAATTAAGTTAGTATTATATTTAGGGTGAATCTTGGACTTCCCGCGGTATATCCCGTAAAGGGGCCCCCAACGGTACTAAGGATTCAATGGGCTCAACCCCACCATCCTCTTTCTCAAGACAATTACTTTAGTTGGTGATTAACATTTAGTTCACCCCTCATTATTTCATATAATTAAAGTGACTTAGCTCAACACCCGTCCCACCCAATTGGGTTGGACGTACCTCCACACCTCATACACTAACCCTAGCACAATCTCAATGTTAACCCTAGGTTTGACCCTCCTTGAATCATTGTGAGCTATAACTCAAATACTGAATGGACATAACTTCTAAACACTACTTAGGGGTCTGAATTGTCTAAAAATCAAAATTCTGTTTTTACTAAACGCAGACCATTAAGTTGAACTAACCTCAAACCCCATAAGGGGATCCTTCTAAAAACTCATCACCAGTGTCTGGTATAATTATACTAGGCTCCCACTGACCTTAATCAGGTATGTTCTAATTTCCATAGTTTTCCATATTAATTTGGTATTTATTATTAATTAAAGTAGTTAAGGCCTTAAGTCAAATTACACAAGATCTATCCTCAAAATGCTTCTACATGCTACCTGAAAAGTATCAGTAAGGTAATATTCCATAACAAGGTGGTTCACTGAGTTTCATGACCCTAGGATGTCATGTGGCCTACTAAATCATCATAGTTGTATAATTACCAAAATGCCACTATAATTAGGAAAATAATATTTCACATCTGAAAATTCTATAAAAATTTACCAAGAGTGCAAATGGGGGTCTAGAGTCCTCTGCCAAATATTTATATCATTACCATATGATTTGTCTAATTAAAATGATTTAACATCCAAGTGTAGTAAATACCAATTTCTACATGATGTACATGAAATACAAATCCACAGGCTTCCAAATAATTATCATGGGCATATATCAACATAAAATGACAGATAACCAAGTTTCATAATTTTGTCCAGTAATTTGACATTTTTCATAATTAAATTCCTCTAAGCTAGTAAGCACTTAAAAATTCCTCCACAAGGAATAACACTTCAACAAATCATAATAAAATTACCATAGCCTATTTTCATCCCAATTCAGCCACCGTTAAAATTTCGGAACCAGACAAGGTCATCTGACCATGCATTTTATTTATTTTAGGAAATTGTGGCAATTTCATTTAATAAGAGTAAAATACATAAATGACTCTAAATATTTCCATTAAATTATCTAAGCCTTTGCATGCTCCTAAAAACATGTCTACCAAGTTCTGAGCCAAGGCAAGGACATTTGGTCATATGTCCTTCACAAACCCTAATTTGACCCTTAAGGGCCCCCATTAGGGTTTCCCATTTTCCAGATCAAATCAACTCCAAATGGAGTGAAAATTTAGGTAGACACTACTCATGAACTAAAGAGCATGCCACCAAAATTTGGTGTCATTTGGACTTCATATGCTCCAAAAATCAACAATATTGAATTATCTTAATTACCACAAAAACTATAGGCAAAAGTGCCCATCAAATACTGATCTTTGGGCAGAGGGTACCCCTAGGTATACCTAACCATGGTTAAAATCTCAGCTTCCAAGCTTGAGAGATCTAGGCTAAATAAATGTTTTAGTGGGCTTTCCTAGTGTAGGACCAGTCCTAGAAAAACAGCCCCCCCAGGGAGCTGTGGGTCACCAAATGACCTGAACTCAAGCCCAAATGAAAGCTAAGGTCAAGGCCTACAACTTTCATGTTGGGCACTTTTGCTGATTCAGTCATTAAGTACCTCTAATTAATTATAGAAGGAGGCTGAACAATAGAGGGGTAATGATTCCAAAATATTAAATTAACTTATATAATAAAGGCGCGCACGAATCTTGACGCAGATCCCGCGGCCAGGGAGTCATCTTCCTCCCCCAGCCAATGGCTGAGATCGAGCCATGCTGGGCGATGTCGCGACCGTGATTGCCGGCGATCCAGCCACCACCACCGCCGGCCAACACCACCGACACCTTCGTGGTGGTCGGGGCTACCATTTACCGGCGACTGGCGGCCGGAAGCGTCGGTTCTCGGCGATCCCAGGCTTCCCATTTTGAGCGAAAAAACTCGGTTTTAAGGAATGGATTCGGGCTCAATTGAGCCCGATCCTTCTTCATTTTGTTATAGAAAGCTAGCGTGGGGGGAGAGGAGGAGAAATGAAAAGTGATAGGGGCGTGGCGGCGGCTCCGGCGGCGGTTCACCATGGTTTAGCATTGCTCCGGCAACCCTGCTCCCGAATTCGATTCTCCGGCTATGGCCTTGCTCCAGGTGTCGTTCCCGACTGCTCTCTCCCTTCTGAAGCTGAGGGTGTGGCTGGAATGAGGTGGGGAGGCTTCTATTGCTGGTTTTGAATACAAGCCTTCTCGGATTGCTCCTCGCTACCACCCTCCTGCACCCCTGTCCTTGCTGGGCCTTCTGGTCTCTTTCTGAGGCTTAGTAATCAAGGGTGGAGTGTCCAACACTGATTGGAGATGGAGTGTTAGAGGGGTTTGCTTTAACCTTTATCTTTTGCCTTTTTAATTACTTTTGTTCCCCCTCTCATTTGGTTAATCAAACCCATGGTTTGGGCTCAGTCCAAGGCTGATAAGGGCGTGTCCTAAGTCCATAAATAATTGATTAATTGATGGGTGTTGGGTTCCATTCAAATTAGGCTTAGAATTCACCTTAATGAGCTATGTTGAACATGGTTGACTTTGGTCAACAAGGTGAGTGGGTTGACCCCACATGGGGGTCATGGGTCCCTTGACATCACCCAACATTGGTTGGTCCATGGTGGGGCCCCAATTGGTTCAATTTAATCAAAGGGTGTAGATTAGACCAAAATTAGATAAAGTTTGACTTTGGTCAATTTCATGAAATTGGGTCCCACCCAAGTGCAATTTCCATCCTATTGGTCGCCCTTAGTGGTTAGGGCAACATATGTGAGGTCAATTTGGACAATTGAGGGTCAATTGACCTAGTTGAGGGGCTTAGGGCTAGGTTGGTTTTTGAGCTTTGGTGTGCACTTAGCCATTTCTACCCTAGCCTAAGGCCCGTGTGGCCACTCATCTCACCACTATGCCCTAACATGTCCAATGGGTCTAGTAGGATTGGGGATGTTACAAATCCTAATAAACAAAAAAATATTTCGTCCCCGAAATTTAAGATCGGGTCTACGGGTTCTACGCAATATAAGGTAAAAAGAAATTTGCAAGGAGGTTTAGGTTGTACCTGAAGTGAAGAGTTCCGGGTAGCGTTGTTGCATGAGGTCCATGGGCTCCCATGTGTGCTCCTCTCGCCCGTGGTTGGACCACAACACCTTCACCAACGGTACACTCTTCCGCCGCAGGACTCAGACCTCCGTATCGTCGATCCGGATGGGCTCTAGTAGGACTGACCGATCAGGCGCCACCGGGCCTGATGTAGATGTAACATGCTGCTCAGGACGAAGAAGGGCTCTCCGAAGCGAAGAGACGTGGAAGACGTCATGCAGGTTCTCCAACTCTGGCGGTAGCTCCAGCCTGTACGCCAAAGGACCGATCCGCTCCAGGATCAAATAAGGCCCCACGTATCGAGGACTGAGCTTCTTGTGCCCCCGCACTCGAGAAACCCCGTGCATAGGCCGAATCTTCAAGAACACTTGCTCTCCCACCTGGAACTCCACCATACAATGCCTCGCATCATAGTACTTCGCCTGTCTGCTCTGGGCCTCCAGCATCTGCTCCCTGATCAGCCTCACCTGCGCATCCGTCTCCTCAATGTAATCTGAACCTAATGACCTCGGGTCCTCGTTCTGGATCCAGGAAAGTGGTGTGCGACACTTCCTCCCATACAATGTGGCATAAGGTGCCATCCCAATGCTAGCCTGGTGACTGTTGTTACAGGAAAACTCTATCAAGGGCAACAGTCTCTCCCAGGGCTTGCCGGTATCTAAAATGCACAAACGCAGTAGGTCCTCCATAGTCCGGTTGGTGCGCTCAGTCTGACCGTCAGTTTGTGGATGAAACGCCATGCTGAATGTCAACCGGGATTCCAAGTAAGCCTGAACTGCCTTCCACTCCCTCGAAGTGAAGCGTCCGTCTCTATCTGAAACTATCGTCTTGGGCACCCCGTGATATCTGACCACCTGCTCCACAAACACCCTTACAAGGTCACCGACCGGCCCCTCCTTCCGTACCAGAATAAACTGAGCTACCTTCGTCAGCCTGTCCACTATCACCCATATTGAGTCATTCTCAGAGCGGGAGCGAGGTAGACCATGCACGAAGTCCATCGATATGTCCTCAAACTTCCACTCAGGCACTGGTAATGGCTGTAACATTCCTCCCGGGCACCTGCACTCCGCCTTCACACGCTGGCAGCCCTCGCAGTGCATCACATACTGGATAATATCCCTCTTCATCCCCGGCCAAAACACGACCTTCCGAAGGTCTGCTGCCATCTTCGTGATCCCTGGATGCACTGAATACTGGGAGCAATGAGCCTCCCTAAGCACCTCCTCTCTAATACCTCCTCCAGCTGGGATGTAGACTCGGTCTCGATGGTGAATAAGATCCTCCCTCAATGAATAGTCCCCTGCCACACCGTCCACCAACGATCTGAATACTGGCTCCAAGGCAGGGTCCTACAACTGTGCCTCCCGAATGCGGTCCCGAATATCACAGACAATATTCAAGGACGCTAGATACTCCGTGTATGTCTCGGGGTCGGCCCTGGATACAACTGAAATGTGCATGTCCTCCAATGCCTGAGTCAGCTCCATAGCCATCACACGTCTCTCTACTCCTGGTGTACCTCCTCTCCTGCTCAAAGCATCCGCTACGGTGTTGGCCTTGCCTGGATGGTAATGCAATGTGTAACTGTAGTCACACAAGAACTCTAACCACCTCCGCTGAAGTAGGTTCAAGTCCTTCTGCGTATCAATATACTTGAGGTTCTTATGGTCTGAGAAGATCTCACAATGAACCCCATATAGGTAGTGCCTCCAGGTCTTCAAGGCGAAGATGACCGCTCCGAGCTCGAGGTCATGCACTGGGTAGTTCCTCTCATGTACCTTCAACTGACGGAAAGCGTATGCGACCACGTGACCATGCTGCATCAACACTGCTCCCAACCCCTGAAATGATGCGTCTGTGTAAACCTGAAATCCTTCCTTCCCAAATGGAAGGGCAAGGATGGGGGAAGAGGTGAGTCGTCCCTTCATCTCGAAGTAGGCCGCCTAACACTGCGGAGACCAGACGAATGGGGCGTCCTTCTTGGTCAAAGAAGTGAGCGGAAGGGCAATCTTGGAGAACCCTTCCACAAACTTCCGGTAATAGCCCGCCAATCCCAGAAAGCTCCGCACATCTGAAGCTGACTGCAGTCGAGGCCACTCCTGAACGGCCCGCACCTTGGCCGGATCCACTGCCAGTCCTTCTCCACTGATGATGTATCGCGGAAAAGCCACCTCCCGTAGCCAAAACGGACACTTGGTGAACTTCACATACATCTGGTGCTCTCTCAGCTTCCTTAATACTAGGGCCAGATGCCCAGCATGCTCCTCCTCCGTCCTGGAATATACTAGGATGTCATCGATGAACACGATAACGAAGATGTCGAGAAAGGCCTCGAACACCCTGTTCATCATGCTCATGAATGCCGAGGGGGCATTAGTGAGCCCGAAGGGCATCACTGTGAACTCATGCAATCCATACCTGGAACTGAAAGCTGTCTTCGGTATGTCCTCCTCTCGAATCCGTAGCTGATAGTATCCTGATCTCAAGTCGAGCTTGGAGAACCAGTGAGTTCCTTGCAACTGATCGAAGAGCTCATCAATCCTCAGTAACGGATAGGTGTTCCGTACCGTCAACCTATTGAGCTCCCGATAATCTATACATAATCTGAGCGTTCCATCCTTCTTCTTCACAAATAATACCGGCGCTCCCCTAGGTGAAGAGCTCGGCCTGACGAAACCTGCATCTACCAGCTCCTTCAACTGCACCCTAAACTCTGCCAGTTACTTGGGTGCCATGCGGTACGGTGCCCGAGACACGGGTCTCGCTCCTGGCACCATCTGAATCTGAAAATCTACCTCTCGATGCGGTGGCAGTTCGGGAAACTTCTCTGGGAATACGTCGGAGAAGTCCCGTACTATGGGAATGTCTGATAAGGAGGCCTCCACCTCCGCCATCTTGAAGCATACAAGATATATGTCGTCGCCCTGCTCGTGGGCCTTGACTACCTGAACATATGATAAAGAAGAGCGGGAGATCGGTCGAATACCTTCGAACGTCGCGAAGGTGGTATCATACCGCAACACCACTCTCTTTGCTTGGCAGTCTATCTGGCCGTTGATGGTCAGCTTCAAGGTGCACTTGGTCGTCTCCTCGATCTCTGATCCATTGGGGAGGCGCACCCTCCTGGTGGGTCCCGTGTAATAATGGATTTTGTCCAAGCCCTTAACAAAGTCTTCGGAAACAAAGTTATGCGAGGCACCAGTATCGAATAGGGTATGGGCGGGCTTGCCACACACCACTATAATGCCTGGGGAAGGTGGATTGTTTGTTTAATTTCTAATCTAGAAGGTTGAAAATGAAGGTAAATTTAAGCAGTAATAAATTAAAGTACTAAAAGCATTAAATTACCTGCTATAACCTCCTCCGGGTTCCTCGGCTATGCAAGATCCAAGGCGTAAACCTGCTCCTGCTGCCTACCTCTGCCGTGATACCCCCTGCGTCGACCCCATCCTCGGCCTCGGCGCCGTTGTGCTGGAGGGGCTGCCGGAGGTGCTGCTGGTGGTGGAGGAGGAGGTGGAGGGAATCGTCGAGGGCAATGGGCCCTGATGTGACCTGGCTGGTTGCACTCGAAGCACACCGCTGGAGCGCGTCCCCGATCATCAAATCTCTGGGGTCCCCAAGTACGTAGGGGCTGTGGGTCTAGTAAGGGCTGGGGCTGCTGTACTGGTGCAATCTGAGGACGAGGACGTCCCCCACCCCTCCGGTGCCTCATAAGTCTGCCCCGCTGCGAGCCTCTGCTGATCTCCCCCTGGTACATGGCCTCAGCTGGCCTCTTCCTTCCGCCCTGCACTTTGATCTGATCTGCCTCCATCTTCTTCGCCGTCTAGATAATCTGAGTTAGGCTGCCCTCAGAAACAAACAAGAGTGCCTGCCTCAACAGGTCTCGAAGCCCCTTATAGAATTTCTTCGCAAGAGTGCGATCATCTGCGGCATGAGACCTCGCAAATCTGGCTAAATGGGAGAAGTCCCTCTGGTACTCAATCACTAAGCGTGTCCCCTGAGTGAGGTGTAGAAACCTCTCTTCCAGCTCATCTCTGTCCGTGCTGGATATGAAGTGCTCCAGGAAAGTGGCACTAAACTCATCCGTAGAAATATCTGAGTACTCCCTATCTCTGTAAGTGGTCTCCAACAACGACTTCCACCACCTCCTGGCATGTGCATCAAGAGCTGACACTACCAAAAATACTGCCTTGCCGACCGGGCAACCGATGCCGGCCAGCATCTCCTGAATGGTGTCCAACCACTCCTCAGTCTTCACTGCATCCTCTGACCCTCGGTAGGTCGGTGGGGAAAGACCTCTAAAGGTGCTCAACCAGTTCGCTCCCGGGTTTGGCAGTGGTGTCGGGATGGACTGGGCCCTGAAGGTCTCTAAAATGGCTACTAACTGTTGGATCTTACGGCGCCCTTAGAGGGGGGGGGGGGTGAATAAGGGAATAAAAATTCTTTTTATAATTTTTGAGAAAATTACTAAGTTGTTTAGATTAATAGGAAATAATGATGACAACTTAGAAGTAAATAATTTAGATTTAGAATTGAAAACTTAGACACACAAAATAATAAAGATTACGCCAAATGATAGAAATCAAAGTAAACACAAAAGAGACATGATTATATTATGTGAAAAAGTGTTTACATAAAATTTGATTTCTATAACGCTAGAAATCGGAGGCGTACATAAATGATTTTCTTTTCCTTTTCTATACCGACTCGTATCCCCACGAACCGGTTGACTTTAGCCAATCCTTCCCCGGATATGGCCTCAAGCCGCTCTAGCCAATCCTTCCCCGGATATGGCCTTGAGCACCCCCTAGATCTAATCCCTAAGACCTAGTCGCCAACTCATGCGGTGAATTCCCCCTAAGCCGCGCAAGGACCTAGTCGCCAAAAACAAGGCGAATTCACTACAACGGATACAAAAAGTGTGGAATGAAAATAATAAATAACAAGCAAAACTCCCTCTTGAGATTTCTGGAGATGAGGATGAAGGATCGCTGAAGCACAAGCGAGGTCGAAGCGATCGTTCTTCAGATGCAGCGTGATGGCTTCCTTCTCCAGAATTTCTTCTTTAGCTTTGAGTGGGAGATGACCTTTTGGCAGAGTAGTAGCACGAGAGTATGGGCACAAGGAGTCTCACTGGAAGGTCTGACCA
Organism: Dactylorhiza incarnata; assembly: GCA_033032865.1. Classification (NCBI taxonomy): domain Eukaryota; kingdom Viridiplantae; phylum Streptophyta; class Magnoliopsida; order Asparagales; family Orchidaceae; genus Dactylorhiza; species Dactylorhiza incarnata. The sequence continues at coordinate 283,155 of JAWHQI010000017.1, read as the reverse complement.
AAACGAGAGAGAACACTTCAATTAATAGACCTTGGAGCTAGCGCCTGCGGTAGTGGATAGCGCCGGCGGTATCGTTCGTGTAGAGCGGTTGCGCAATCGTCGGCGGCGTGGCATTCTGCACGAATTCGAGATAGCGCCTGCGGTAGCGATAGCGCCTGGCGGTAGCCCTAATGAAACCGCTGAAACGAGACTAACGGATGAGCTAGCGCCTGGCGTTAGCGTTCGCGCTATCGGTAGCGCTGGCGGTAGCGCTAGCGCTGGCGGTAGCGCTCCTCCTTTCAAAAGGTTGTTCCAAGCTGCTTTCTACCAGTGGAGTATTGCACCTATAGTTCCTGCACACTATAAACACACTACAAGCAATATCAAATACAATATGGGATTTGTTATTCTCAAACAAAGGGATGTGACATACATGTCCAACAATCTCCCCCTTTTGATAATAACAAATCCTCTAAGCAAGAAATCAACAATAGTGTTTATAGATAAGATAAGCAAGATAAAAGTGCAACTATAGTATATGATATGCATGAGAATGTGCATACTCCCCCTATCTTAATGCTCCCCCTACATAAATGTAATTTATGTGTTACTCCCCCTAAATGATAGATTTCATGAATATATTCTTCCCTTAAACTTCTATATTTTTTCTATATAGATTTCTTCAATTAATCTCCCCCTTTTGGTATTATCAAAAGAAGGTGGGGTGAGGGTTGAAAGGAGGCATTAATATATCTTGATCGAGCTTTTTGAAATATAAGTAATGATAAAGAGTATAAACATTGTATTATAAGAGATTTAAAAAAAAGTTGTAAGCAAGCGGAATATTATAGAAAACTTCTTTGAGTAAGCATGAAGATCATGATTATAAATATGAGTTAAGTTCAAAATGTAAAGATGTTGTAACCTTTTTGAAATCTCAAAATTTATATAAAGATACCAAGCATGAAATGATCATATCAAAGAGAGATTATACTACAATGTTACTTAATTTTAAATTCAAGAAATACCAAAATATTGTAGATATCATGCTAGGTTATCTAGTGCATTTTTACATAAAGAGTAGTATAGAATCAAGCATTAGAATCCAATACTCATGAGAAGAAGTGTTATGAAAGATAATGATGTGCACATAAGTGTATTTTGGGCAATGTTAACATTTGATTTAAATCATCAAAATACAAGACATATGTAGAGTAAAGTGCACAATAAAACACAAGTAAATTACTTTCACACACTTTTAATGCACATAATTTTTTTTAACAAAGTGGTGTAATAACTAAGGTTTGCACAAACCACTTTACTATTCTTTCCAAGGTGCTCAACCTCATAATGCTTATGAAGGCTTATCAGGAGGTTCAAGTAGTGCTTGGTGGAGTTATATGTGTCTACATATATAATTTTTGTTTAACATTTGTGAGACAACATTCTCCGAATACACTTGTTTTGCAAACAAAAATTTTTAACTAAACCACTTTTCTAAATTTCATAAGTGCAATTCAAATGTAGTGTAGGCAATAAACTTATGCAAGTTTTAATTCATTGTACAAATACAATACACAAGCAAGCATTTTTAGATTTAGACACACATGTTGATTACCAAAATAAGTGAGTGAAATGTATCATTATCAATCATAAAACATTTACTCATACTTAGAGGCATGCTAAGCTTGGTTCTACACATTTTTCAATATAATTGATGCACTTTAAATAGATATATCAAAGCATGATAAGCAAAAAAATGTTCATAGTAATTTGAAGGAATAAGTTTTAACATTGTAAATAATTCTAAATAATAGAATTCATACATGTTTGATATTGGCAATAAAGATCATACAGTTTTTTTTGTTTTATCATTTTTTAAATCAAATAAAAACAGAAAAATCACAAAAACATTTTTTTGTAAGTTTTGAATTTTGAATTTTTGTAGTAAATTTTTCATAATATGAAGAAAAACATAAATAACAAAAACATATTTTTGTATATTTTTTTAATTTTGATCTTTTGTAGTTGATTTTTCATAACAAAAATAACAAAAGTCAGAAACACAACAAATAAGTAGAAAATATGAACCAACATATTTTTATGGATTTTTTAAAATTTTAAAAATCAGAAAAATCACATACTCACGCTAGCGCCGGCGCTAGCGCTAGCGCCGGAAACAGTACACGATTTTTCAAGAATTTTAAATTTTTGATTTTTGATATTGGTTAGGGGTCTTAAGAGTAGTCTTATGCAGAAGTTTTGTAATTATCAGAGATGTATTGATTGCTCAAATTGCATAAAACATTAGCATTTTATATGTTTTTCATCCTAAGATGTCTAAGACTCCTAATTCCAACCTTAACATTTGAAACCTTGCATCGGGAAGAGGTTTAGTGAATATATCAGCAAGTTGAGAGTCCGTGCCAATGAAACTAATCTTTACATTTTTCTTTTTAATGTGATCTCTTATGAAATGATGACGCACATCTATATGTTTGGATCTAGAGTGGTGTACCAGATTATTTGTGAGATCAATGGCACTCTTGTTGTCACATTTTAATTCAATAAGTTTTAGATGAAAACCAAAATCCTCTAAAGTTTGGCTCATCCATAGAGCTTGTGCACAACAACTCCCTAATGCAATGTATTCGGCCTCCGTGGTGGAGAGTGCAACCGAATTTTGTTTCCTACTAGACCATGCAACTAATGAAGGTCCTAGAAAATGACAAGTACCACTAGTGCTTTTTCTATCAAGTGAACAACCGGCATAATCCGAATCGGAATAGCCATGCAATATAAATGAATCATTATGTGGGTACCATAGTCCTAATCTAGATGACCCAATTAGATATCTAAAAATTCGTTTTACCGCTTTTAAATGAGATTCTTTTGGATTGGCTTGAAATCGAGCACATAAGCATACGGCAAACATAATATCGGGTCTAGTTGCACTAAGATAAAGTAGAGATCCTATCATACCTCTATATAAAGTTTGATCTATAGAAACTCCTGATTCATCATTTTCTAATTTTAGTGATGCACTCATTGGTGTAGAAGCATGTTTAAGGTTTTCAAATCCAAAACGTTTAAGCATATCATGGACATATTTAGTTTGACATACAAAGATACCGTCAATTCTTTGTGATATTTGAAAACCAAGGAAATAAGAAAGTTCTCCTACAAGACTCATTTCAAACTCATTTTTCATCACTAAAATAACTTCTTTACACATCTCTTCATTAGTAGATCCAAAAATAATATCATCAACATATATTTGTAAAATAATTATATCATCATTATTGTGCTTAATGAAGAGAGTATTATCCGCACTTCCCATAATATAACCGTGCTTTAATAAAAATGATGTAAGTCTTTCATACCATGCACGGGGCGCTTGTTTTAAACCATAAAGCGCTTTTTCTAGTTTATAAACATGATTTGGAAATTTTTCATTAATAAAACCGGGGGGTTGTTCAACATAAACTTCTTCTTTTACAAACCCGTTTAGAAAAGCACTTTTCACATCCATTTGAAATAGTTTTATTCTTTTAAAGCTTGCAAATGCTAGAAAAATTCTTATAGACTCCAATCTAGCAACGGGTGCAAAAGATTCATCAAAATCTATCCCCTCGATTTGAGAATATCCTTGTGCTACTAAGCGTGCTTTATTTCTAGATATTCTAGACTCACCATCTAACTTATTTTTAAAAATCCATTTTACACCTACAACCGGGTGATTAGATGGTCTTTCTACTAATTTCCAAACATTATGTCGCTCAAATTGTTCTAACTCTTCATTCATAGCCAAAAACCAAAATTCATCATTTAAAGCGGTTGTAACATTTTTTGGTTCAATTTCGGAAACAAAGCAAATATTTGAATAAGATTCATGAAGAGAAGAGCGAGTTCTTACCCCGATGGATGGTTCACCAATTATCAATTCCCGTGGATGATCCTTTGTGAATTTTAAAACACTTGGAGGTACATATTCATCTTTCTTGCCCTCCTCTTCTTCTTCTTTGGAAGGTTCTTCATCACCATGCTCCAAAGGAGGTAATAGATCATCCTCTTTACCTGCGGAAAGTCTTTCTATACAAGGAACAAGTTCATCAAATTTCACATTAATTGACTCTTCAACTTTTCTAGTTCTTTTATTATAAACTCTATAAGCTCTACTAGTTGAAGAGTATCCAAGAAATGTTCCTTCATCACATTTTTCATCAAACTTTCCCAAGCTATCTTTTGTATTTAAGATAAAGCATTTACAACCAAAAACTTTGAAGTAAGACACATTAGGCTTCTTTTGAAAATAGAGTTCATATGGTGTTAGATTTAAAGATGGGCGAAGCATGATTCTATTTATAACATAACATGATGTGTTTACGGCTTCTGCCCAAAAGGACTTAGGTAATTTATATTCACATAACATAGTGCGTGTAAGCTCTTGAAGTGTCCTATTCTTTCTTTCTACAACACCATTTTGTTGTGGTGTGCGTGGTGCGGAGAACTCATATTTTATGCCTAACATATCACAATAAGAAGTAAATTTTTCATTTTCAAATTCTCCTCCATGATCCGAACGAATGCATTTAATTGTTAAATCACTTTCATTTTGAATACGAGTACATAATTTTGAAAATTCACAAAACGCTTCGGATTTGGATGAGAGAAATATTGTCCAACAATATCTAGAAAAATCATCTATTAAAACATATGTATACAATCTACCACCAAGACTTGCGGTGCTAACGGGACCAAAGAGATCCATATGAATTAATTGCAAAGGTCTTGTAGTAGAAAAAACATTTTTACTTTTGAAAGAGGATCTAGTAATTTTACCTTTTTGACATGGTGAGCAAAGTGAAGATAAATTTCCATTTAATCTAGGTAATCCTCTAATTAAATCTCTTTTGGCAAGTTTTACAATAAGCTTTGTGCTAGCATGTCCTAGCCTTCTATGCCAAAGATCAAGTTCATCATTTTTGGTAATAAAACATTTTAAAGATGATTTTGAAAGATCATGAAATGAAACAATATAAACATTATGAATTCTTGGTGCAGTTAGTAAAATATTGTTTGTAGTGGGATTAGATATTTTGCATAGATTAGTAGAAGATTCAAATAAAACATCTAATCCTTTATCACATAATTGGCTAATTGAAATAAGATTATGCTTTAGCCCTTTTACATAAAGAACATTCGATATAGTGAAGGATTCGTTACCAACTGTACCAATTCCCATGATTCTTCTTTTTCCGTTGTCGCCAAAAGTCACAATCCCTCCCTTCTTCCTTTCTAGGCTAAGGAACTTTGATTTATTGCCCGTCATGTGCTTGGAGCATCCTGAATCCAAGTACCACACGTCTTCATTGTCCTTAGCCTTCCTGCACATCTAGAATGAAGATGAGAGTAAAGATCCGGATACCCAAGTGGAAACCTCCCATAGAATAAGTGGAAGCCTTAGGTACCCAGATTTGCTTTAAAGCATTTTGTTTTACTTTCCTGCAAGAACTAGTTGTGTGACCCAACCTATAACAGTTTGCACACGAAATAAAGGGGGTTGAGACCCTTTTCTGTAAAATTTTCTTGCTAGAATAATTTTGACTTACAGGAAGAAAGCATTTTGAAAAAGAAATTTTATCTTTCTGGTATGAGGTACTAGCGCCGTGCGGTAGCCCTCACCTCGATATCCGAGCCCAAACTTTCCAGATCCATGGCACTGGTACCCTAGAATCATTTCCAGTGATTTTTGGCCTATACCAAATTTTTTAATGGCCATGGTGAGATCATGAACTTGTGCTTTAAGTGAAGAGTTTTCTTTCACAAGCATGACACACCTATTTTCAAAACTTTTCTTATTATTTTTGATTTGTGAAAGAGAGGCTTCCAATTTCCTTTCTAATTCCCCCTTCTCTTTTGTAAGAGTTTTGGCATGAGAGAGGGCTTTAGAAAGTGACTCTTCTATATCTTTTGCCAATTTTGTGGAGTGATCACATTCTTGGCAAGAAACCTTTCTCTTTTCTAAAATAATTACCTTTTTGGAAAGCTTTTGATTTTCTTTAATAAGAGATTCATTTTCACGATTTAATAAAATACTATCTTTCATATTTTTATCAAAAGCTTTGCAAGTTTCTAGAAATTCATTAAAGAGTTCATCATAAGTGGGAGGAGTTACCTCAGTGTTGCTATGAACACTGGTGTCATCGCCGTCGTTTCCATGTCCCATGAGGCACATGTTTGCTTCCTCATCTTCGCTTGATGAAGACCCACTTGATTCTTCGGAGGAGGAGGAGGAAGAGTCATCCCATGTTCTAGCTTTTAGTACTTTCTTCTTCTCCTTCCCTTTGTGCCGTTTTTCCTTCTTCTCCTTCAAGAACTTTGGGCACTGGCTCCGAATGTGCCCGGTCCTCCTACAATGATAGCATTCCGGTGGAGGTCTCTCTTCTTCATTGTCGCTCTCTTTTTCCTTCTTTGAAGATGACCCTTTCCATTTTTCACCCTTTTGGAAATATTTTCGAAAGGTGTTTCTCCTTTCCGGATTGCGCATGAACTTTCGGAAGTTCTTTACCAAAAGACTCTCTTCATCTTCATCCTCATCCTCTTGGCACTCCTTTGATTTTAATGCCAACGCCTTCTTCTTTGGCTCCTTGTTGTATTCATCATGTTGGATTTTGAGTTCTACCTCATGGGTTTTGAGATTCCCAATGAGGCTCTCAACTTGGAGCGTCCTTAAGTTGTGCGACTCCGAAATAGCCGTCACCTTCGGGTTGAATTTTGGAGGAAGAGAACGAAGGATCTTACGAACCAAGTCGCCATTTGAGAAGGTTTTTCCAAGAGCTTTTGAGGCATTGACGATCTTGGTGAAGCGCGTGTACATACCATCAACATCTTCGCTTTCATCCATTCAGAATTTTTCATATTTCGACTCCAATTGGAAAAGCTTGGAATCTTTAACCTGCGATGTACCTTCATGAGTAACTTCCAAATGATTCCAAATTTCATATGCAGTAATACAAGCAGAAATTCTATTAAATTCATTTCTATCTAACGCACAAAATAGAGCATTCATGGCTTTTGCGTTATTTTTACATTTGAGTTTATCCCGATCATCCCATTTATCTTTAGGTTTTTCTAACATAACCTCTCCAACTACAAATGTAGGAGGAGTGTATTCTTCTTCTACCATGTTCCAAACCTCAATATCTAGGGTCATTAGAAAACAACGCATCCTATTTTTCCAATAATTATAATCCGACCCAGTAAATAGTGGAGGTCTACTAATTCCCTGACCCTCGGAAAAAGCGAGATCATAAGACGCCATTATTCCTGGTTTTTAAACCGTTTGGAATAACCTGGCTTTGATACCACTTGTTGGATCTTACGGCGCCCTTAGAGGGGGGGTGAATAAGGGAATAAAAATTCTTTTTATAATTTTTGAGAAAATTACTAAATTGTTTAGATTAATAGGAAATAATGATGACAAATTAGAAGTAAATAATTTAGATTTAGAATTGAAAACTTAGACACACAAAATAATAAAGATTACGCCAAATGATAGAAATCAAAGTAAACACAAAAGAGACATGATTATATTATGTGAAAAAGTGTTTACATAAAATTTGATTTCTATAACGCTAGAAATCGGAGGCGTACATAAATGATTTTCTTTTCCTTTTCTATACCGACTCGTATCCCCATGAACCGGTTGGCTTTAGCCAATCCTTCCCCGGATATGGCCTCAAGCCGCTCTAGCCAATCCTTCCTCGGATATGGCCTTGAGCACCCCCTAAATCTAATCCCCATGACCTAGTCGCCAACTCACGCGGCGAATTCCCCCTAAGCCGCGCAAGGACCTAGTCGCCAAAAACAAGGCGAATTCACTACAACGGATACAAAAAGTGTGGAATGAAAATAATAAATAACAAGCAAAACTCCCTCTTGAGATTTCTGGAGATGAGGATGAAGGATCGCTGAAGCACAAGCGAGGTCGAAGCGATCGTTCTTCGGATGCAGCGTGATGGCTTCCTTCTCCAGAATTTCTTCTTTAGCTTTGAGTGGGAGATGACCTTTTGGCAGAGTAGCAGCACGAGAGTATGGGCACAAGGAGTCTCACTGGAAGGTCTGACCAAAACGAGAGAGAACACTTCAATTTATAGACCTTGGAGCTAGCGCCTGCGGTAGTGGATAGCGCCGGCGGTATCGTTCGTGTAGAGCGGTTGCGCAACCGTCGGCGGCGTGGCGTTCTGCACGAATTCGAGATAGCGCCTGGCGGTAGCCCTAATGAAACCGCTGAAACGAGACTAACGGATGAGCTAGCGCCTGGCGTTAGCGTTCACGCTATCGGTAGCGTTGGCGGCAGCGCTAGCGCTGGCGGTAGCCCTCCTCCTTTCAAAAGGTTGTTCCAAGCTGCTTTCTACCAGTGGAGTATTGCACCTATATTTCCTGCACACTATAAACACACTACAAGCAATATCAAATACAATATGAGATTTGTTATTCTCAAACAAAGGGATGTGACATATATGTCCAACACTAACGTCTGTCCCAACTCCGACTGCTGAAAAGTAGTGGTAGTCGGAGGGGGAGGGATACTGACCTGAGGCTCCCTGCTCACTGGGGCCTACAAAAGATAGGGATTTAGTTAAAATTTTTGGTCTTACTTATTGATTATTGGACTGTTTTATGTGATTCCATACATGGGCACACCATAGCTTCCGCTGCCTAGTTTGTCCGCAAACTAAGCTCGAGCGGGGTGACCCTGTATGTTGTGGACCGTTCTTTTATGATCGTTCGTTCAGTGATACCATTTGTAAGATCCCTTTTCTCAAAACCCGTTCGGGTGCATGAAAACTCGAACCTCTCCCGCATCGTACGGTTGAGGTGGATCTTCGCCCAGAATCGCTGCCTTGCGGTGTCACCAACACTCGGGTTGGCTAACACCGCTTAGCACCGACTCTGCCGGCTATACGATCATAAGTAAATATATGCCAAAAGTAAGTACAGAGGTAAAGGCATGTCCACATGTCACAACATCATATAGATATATAATGAAACAGAAATGTCCAAAAATAGACAGTACAAGCAAAAAGGGCTTAAGCCCGATACATATCCAAAATGAGTACTCTCTCTCTACAACATATGGAAACTACAAACTCTCAAAGCTGAAATCTAACTATCTAGTCATCAACCTGTGGCGTCGTGGTAGTGCGCTGCATCCGCTGCTCAGGTCCTGCCATCTCGTCCAGCTGCGCGCGGGACAACTCCGTCTCCTCGGACTCCTGTTACGGCCACATCCGACCGTTAGTCATAAAGACTAAGTCATTTTGTCCTCGCCTCCCTCCACGACTCCTAGGTACCGAGCAGGAGGAAGAAGCGGAGGACAATAAGGGGTAAACAAGGAAAGAGGTGACATAGCACTATTCAAGCAAGTGTAGGTAAAGCGGTAAAACTAGCTAGCAGTATAGTGCAAATAAATGACAGTAAAGTAGAGAATGAAGTAGACTAGTAATAAAAAATGTGGTGCAGTAAGTAAAACTAATCTACCATCACAGATTCGTAACTTAACTTATATGAACGCCCATACGACATATAAGTTAAGATGTCCAGGTAGCCCATCAAATAAAAGAACCCATACTAATTTATATGATGGGGGTATGCTAATGTGTATGTTATGCTATGATATGCTTATGATGATTTAATGTGTTTATGCAATGTGACTCACCCACACGCCTCTATGCGCACAGACCTTTATAGTTCCCACTTTGTTAGAAAGGAAGCCAACTTTTCGGTACCGACCGTCGTGGCTCACGGTGGAAGTGGATCCGACACTCCACATCCTAGGCGGGTATGCTCACTACCAAGCCTAGACCTCACGTACGCCTCATTGCTAAGAACACAACAGCGGAGCCCCTGTGTACTCTTGCTGGAATCCACCAGACTTTAAGGTCGGGGTGGGTTATTTGTGATTGTCCTCCAGACCGCGGTACTCAATCTTATCGGGCCTCTAAACCTCACCCTCACCTGAGTCAACATACTATTGTCGGTGACACGACTAGCCTAGTACCGAAGACTCGCCACTAATTGCATAAGTAACAGGTGTTATCAAGTCCACCCGAGCCTCCGGCTCAGGGACTAACACACAAGTTGTTCCAACCCATCTCCTTCCCGAAGGAGATCCATACTAGTTCGCCGACCTAATTAGGATACTCTTGCCTACAATTAAGTTAATATTATATATAGGATGAATCTTGGACTTCCCGCGGTATATCCCGTAAAGGGGCCCCCAACAGTACTAAGGATTCAATGGGCTCAACCCCACCATCCTCTTTCTCAAGACAATTACTTTAGTTGGTGATTAACATTTAGTTCACCCCTCATTATTTCATATAATTAAAGTGACTTAGCTCAACACCCGTCCCACCCAATTGGGTTGGACGTACCTCCACACCTCATACACTAACCCTAGCACAATCTCAATGTTAACCCTAGGTTTGACCCTCCTTAAATCATTGTGAGCTATAACTGAAATACTGAATGGACATAACTTCTAAACACTACTTAGGGGTCTGAATTGTCTAAAAATCAAAATTCTGTTTTTACTGAACGCAGACAACTAAGTTGAACTAACCTCAAACCCCATAAGGGGATCCTTCTAAAAACTCATCACCAGGGTCTGGTATAATTATACTAGGCTCCCACTGACCTTAATAAGGTATGTTCTAATTTCCATAGTTTTCCATATTAATTTGGTATTTATTATTAATTAAAGTAGTTATGGCCTTAGGTCAAATTACACAAGATCTATCCTCAAAATGCCTACCTGAAAATTATCAGTAAGGTAATATTCCATAACAAGGTAGTTTACTGAGTTTCATGACCCTAGGATGTCATGTGGCGTACTAAATCATCATAGTTGTATAATTACGAAAATGCCACTATAATTAGGAAAATAATATTTCACATCTGAAAATTCTATAAAAATTACCAAGAGTGCAAATGGGGGTCTAGAGTCCTCTGCCAAATATTTATATCATTACCATATGATTTGACTAATTAAAATGATTTAACATCCAAGTGTAGTAAATACCAATTTCTACATGATGTACATGAAATACAAATCCACAGGCTTCCAAATAATTATCATGGGCATATATCAACATAAAATGACAGATAACCAAGTTTCATAATTTTGCCCAGTGATTTGACATTTTTCATAATTAAATTCCTCTAAGCTAGTAAGCACTTAAAAATTCCTCCATAAGGAATAACACTTCAACAAATCATAATAAAATTACCATAGCCTATTTTCATCCCAATTCAGCCACCGTTAAATTTTCAGAACCAGACATCTGACCATGTGAAAGTGGAGTGTTTTAGTTCTTATTCTTCTTATTAAAAGATCTTGTTTAATTTTTACTCCCAAAATAATGATATATAGATATATAAGAGTGCTGCTTGCTGTAGGAGTAATATACACAAACAGTTGAAGTGCATAAATAATAAACAGCAAGAGAAATAAAGCAAGAAGCACAATCCAGATGACACAAGATATATAGTAGTTCCCCTCAACTGGGTACATCTACTCTTCCACCCACTGGTAGGAATCCACTATGAGGTTGTTGATAAGGTGCCCTCACACCAGGTGAGCTGTTGATAAGGTGCTCTAACCAAACTGCAGGTTTTTGCTAAGGTGCCCTATCACCGGTAGTTAACTTTTGAAGGGAGTTATAACCCTGTACAGGATGGGATAAAGGAAGTAAAAAGAAAAGCAGAAATTATATTGTTCTTCTCTGTATAAGAAGACTCTTGAAGATCCTGGTTTGAAGTTGAATGGATCTGGATGTGATGTTGAAGAAGGCTCCCCCTGTCTAATTAGAGTTGATGACAGCTTGTGGATATAGCTTCTCCTTTTTAACTGCTTCTTCCTTCTTTTGCAGTGATGATCTCTATATGTTTTCTTTCTTCTGTATCTTATCCTTTATAATCTGAGGACCCTTTCTCTCAATTTGAATTCTTCTCTTGGGAAGAAGGAAAGTGCTTAGGTCTTCATCAATGATTTGACTCCTCGAGAAGATATGCTGCCGTTTCTGTTCATTAAAGTTGATTTGCAACGGCTATAGTATTTATTGATCTGCAACGGCTAAGTTAAATATTATAAAGAAAGATAGCAGAGTAAAACAATATTAGTCGAGCTCTGGCTAGAATTTGTCGAGCACTGAACGGCATTTGTCGAGCGCCTTTCTGAAGATTTGTCGAGCGCCTTTCTGAAGATTTGTCGAGCGCCTTTCTGAAGATTTGTCGAGCGCCTTTCTGAAGATTTGTCGAGCGCCTTTCTGAAGTGCTGAGCAATTGTCTTCACTTGTCGACTGCTGAGATTGGCTGGATTGAGTTTGTCGAGCGCCGTTCGCTATTTGTCGAACGTCGTTCCAAAGAATATTTGTCGAGCGCTGTCTGGCTATTTGTCGGGCGCCGTTCGACATTCGTCGAACGTAGATAACTTATATTATTTGCTTAAGTATACTCTCCGATTCGATCGCATCATATTTAATTTGTGTTAATTTAGATTGATCTAAATTATTAGATTTAACAAAAGGATGGATCCTAACTCAAATCAAAAGCTATGGTTCCAACAATCTCCCCCTATTTGAGTTGGGATCCTAAAACAAACTAAAACTAGTGGCCTGGTAATCTTAAAATGGCTTTTAGAATTCTCAGTTGCAGCAACTCATTTCTTGAAGTTTTAAAATTTTTAATTGCAGCAACCTTTATACAGATTTAAGTCTTGTTTGAGATTTGTGTTTCTCATTTTCTCTCTCACTTGGTTTTAGTTTTTAATTTTCTTCTGTAGATTCTTAAATTATTTTCCCTACAGGTTTATTTAAACAACTTATTTGGTTTGGATTTATGTTTATCTTGCAAGATTCATGGTTGTATTCTTTCCCTTAATTAATTTTCTTTAGAAGAGCATTGCCTGATATCTTCATTCTATAGAATCTCTTAAATCAGAGGAGACTCACACTCAGCCATATGATCATTTCTAATCAGTATGACTACAGTAGAATGCTCATCATAATTTTAGGGAAATCTGATAGAATGTGAAGTTATCTGACAACCTTTTTCTAATTTAGTTTATTAAGGAATAGAGTTTAATGGTGAGAAACTTATTAATAATTAATTAGGAAGTTTCTTTTAAATTTTACTAGAGTTGAAAGGTTTAGCATTTGAAGTATATTAGCCTTTTTATTTCATTGAAATATAAGTTTGAAAATTTTTCTTGAATCTGTTGAACATAATTAATTTCTTTTTCTTTAAAAATATGTTCAAATTTATTTTTCAAGAAAATTTCTTTTGATATTTTTAAACTTTCTTTTAATTTATTAATTTCAGGAGTTAAATGATTTATATTTGTTGACTCCTTGATTTCTATGTCATATTTTATTAAATCTGTAAGGGTTAATTTAAAATCAGATTTAACTTGAATAGAGGTAAAATTATAAGTTGAAGTTACCTTAGTTAACTCAAGCTTTTCCGATTCGATTTCTGCATCTGTTTTGTCGTTTGACCCATATATGGCTAACATGCAGAAATCCCTAGCTTTCTGTTCTTCTTCTTGTTCTTCTTCACTTAGATTTGTTGATGGTTCTGCATCAAAAATATAGTTAGTTGAAGAGATGGGAGAAGGTTTATTTACCATCCTGGAGAGGGAGGTCCAGATTCCTCTTGCAGAGGTGCAGTCTTCAAGCTTTTGAAGAATGTCTTTTGATACTGACTGAGCTAAGATCTGCATGGCTTTGGCATCTGCTTCTGAGGATGGAGAAAGTTCTGTAGATGGGGAAGGTTCTTTATGTTTATCAGTCCGCCCATCATCAGTACCAGCTTTGAATTTATCTGACTTCATTTTGCAAACACGGGCAGTGGCATCAGTTTCTCTGTTGCCACGTTTTATTTCGGTAGTTTTCTTTGAAGAAGATATATCAATGCCAACATAAACAGGCCCTGTCAAGATAGATTTGTAAATTTCTTCATCTATGGCATTCATATATAACTTAATTCTAACTTGCCATAAAGAAAAATTATCCAAATTAAGTATAGGTGGATCTGAAAACAGAAATTTTACTTGTATCATTAAATAAAAACTTTTTAGAGCAAATTTAAGAACTAAGTGATCTTTGTGATTTCAGGTGTTAACCTGTGTGACAAATCAACTTCTCTAATACTAATTAAAACAGAAGTTTTTAATTTTGAAAGTATTAGATGCTAGAAATTGAAATGGTAAAACCAACACCCTCTGATACCAATTGAAAGTGGAGTGTTTTAGTTCTTATTCTTCTTATTAAAAGATCTTGTTTAAGTTTTACTTCCAAAATAATGATATATAGATATATAAGAGTGCTGATTGCTGTAGGAGTAATATACACAAACAGTTGAAGTGCATAAATAATAAACAGCAAGAGAAATAAAGTAAGAAGCACAATCCAGATGACACAAGATATATAGTAGTTCCCCTCAACTGGGTACATCTACTCTTCCACCCACTGGTAGGAATCCACTATGAGGTTGTTGATAAGGTGCCCTCACACCAGGTGAGCTGTTGATAAGGTGCTCTAACCAAACTGCAGGTTTTTGCTAAGGTGCCCTGTCACCGGGAGTTAACTTTTGAAGGGAGTTATAACCCTGTACAGGATGGGATAAAGGAAGTAAAAAGAAAAGCAGAAATTATATTGTTCTTCTCTGTATAAGAAGACTCTTGAAGATCCTGGTTTGAAGTTGAATGGATCTGGATGTGATGTTGAAGAAGGCTCCCCCTATCTAATTAGAGTTGATGACAGCTTGTGGATAGAGCTTCTCCTTTTTAACTGCTTCTTCCTTCTTTTGCAGTGATGATCTCTATATGTTTTCTTTCTTCTGTATCTTCTCCTTTATAATCTGAGGACCCTTGCTCTCAATTTGAATTCTTCTCTTGGGAAGAAGGAAAGAGCTTAGGTCTCCATCAATGATTTGACTCCTCGAGAAGATATCCTGCCGTTTCTGTTCATTAAAGTTGATCTGCAACGGCTATAGTATTTATTGATCTGCAACGGCTAAGTTAAATATTATAAAGAAAGATAGCAGAGTAAAACAATATTAGTCGAGCTCTGGCTAGAATTTGTCGAGCACTGAACGACATTTGTCGAGCGCCTTTCTGAAGATTTGTCGAGCGCCTTTCTGAAGATTTGTCGAGCGCCTTTCTGAAGTGCTGAACAATTGTCTTCACTTGTCGACTGCTGAGATTGGCTGGATTGAGTTTGTCGAGCGCCGTTCGCTATTTGTCGAACGCCGTTCCGAAGAATATTTGTCGAGCGCTGTCTGGCTATTTGTCGGGCGCTGTTCGACATTCGTCGAACGTAGAGAACTTATATTATTTGCTTAAGTATACTCTCCGATTCGATCGCATCATATTTAATTTGTGTTAATTTAGATTGATCTAAATTATTAGATTTAACAAAAGGATGGATCCTAACTCAAATCAAAAGCTATGGTTCCAACACCATGCATTTTATTTATTTAAGGAAATAGTGGCAATTTCATTTAATAAGAGTAAAATACATAAATGACTCTAAATATTCCCATTAAATTATCTAAGCCTTTGCATGCTCCTAAAAACATGTCTACCAAGTTCTGAGCCAAGGCAAGGACATTTGGTCCTATGTCCTTCACAAACCCTAATTTGACCCTTAAGGGCCCCCATTAGGGTTTCCCATCTTCCATATCAAATCAACTCCAAATGGAGTGAAAATTTAGGCAGACACTACTCATGAACTAAAGAGCATGCCACCAAAATTTGGTGTCATTTGGACTTGATATGCTCCAAAAATCAACAATATTGAATTATCTTAATTACCACAAAAACTATAGGCAAAATTGCCCAAAAAATACTGATCTTTGGGCAGAGGGTACCCCTAGGGTATACCTAACCATGGTTAAAATTTCAGCTTCCAAGCTTGAGAGATCTAGGCTAAATAAATGTTTTAGTGGGCTCTCCTAGTGTAGGACCAGTCCAAGAAAAACAGCCCCCCCAGGGAGCTGTGGGTCACCAAATGACCTGAACTCAAGCCCAAATGAAAGCTAAGGTCAAGGCCTACAACTTTCATGTTGGGCACTTTTGCTGATTCAGTCATTAAATACCTCTAATTAATTATAGAAGGAGGCTGAACAATAGAGGGGTAATGATTCCAAAATATTAAATTAACTTATATAATAAAGGCGCACACGAATCTTGACGCAGATCCCGCGGCCAGGGAGTCATCTTCCTCCTCCAGCCAATGACTGAGATCGAGCCGTGCTGGGCGATGTTGCGACCGTGATTGCCAGCGATCTAGCCACCACCACCGCCGGCCAACACCAACGACACCTTCGTGGTGGTTGGGGCTACCATTTACCAGCGACTGGCGGCCGGAGGCGGCGGTTCTCGGCGATCCCAGGCTTCCCGTTTCGAGCGGAAAAACTCGGTTTTAAGGAATGGATTCGGGCTCAATTGAGCCCGATCCTTCTTCGCTTTGCTCCGGCAACCCTGCTCCCAAATTAGATTCTCCGGATATGGCCTTGCTCCAGGTGTCGTTCCCGACTGCTCTCTCCCTTCTGAAGCTGAGGGTGTGGCTGGAATGAGGTGGGGAGGCTTCTATTGCTGATTTTGAATACAAGCCTTCTCGGATTGATCCTCGCTGCCACCCACCTGCACCCATGTCCTTGTTGGGCCTTCTGGTCTCCTTCTGAGGCTTAGTAATCAAGGGTGGAGTGTCCAACACTGATTGGAGATGGAGTGTTAGAGGGGGTTTGCTTTAACCTTTATCTTTTGCCTTTTTAATTACTTTTGGCCCCCCTCTCATTTGGTTTATCAAACCCATGGTTTGGGCTCAGTCCAAGGCTGATAAGGGCGTGTCCTAAGTCCATAAATAATTGATTAATTGATGGGTGTTGGGTTCCATTCAAATTAGGCTTAGAATTCACCTTAATGAGCTATGTTGACCATGGTTGACTTTGGTCAACAAGGTGAGTGGGTTGACCCCACTTGGGGGTCATGGGTCCCTTGACATCACCCAACATTGGTTGGTCCATGGTGGGGCCCCAATTGGTTCAATTTAATCAAAGGGTGTAGATTTGACCAAAATTAGGTAAAGTTTGACTTCGATCAATTTCATGCAATTGGGTCCCACCCAAGTGCAATTTCCATCCTATTGGTCTACCTTAGTGGTTAGGGCAACATATGTGAGGTCAATTTGGACAATTGACGGTCAATTGGGGGCTTAGGGCTAGGTTGGTTTTTGAGCTTTGGTGTACACTTAGCCATTTCTACCCTAGCCTAAGGCCCGTGTGGCCACTCATCTCACCACTATGCCCTAACATTTCCAATGGGTCTAATAGGATTGGGGATGTTACAAATCCTAATAAACAAAAAAAATATTTCGTCCCAGAAATTTAAGATCGGGTCTACGGGTTCTACTCAATATAAGGTAAAAAGAAATTTGCAAGGAGGTTTAGGTTGTACCTGAAGTGAAGAGTTCCGGGTAGCGTTGTTGCATGAGGTCCATGGGCTCCCATGTGTGCTCCTCTCTCTTGTGGTTGGACCACAACACCTTCACCAATGGTACACTCTTCCGCCACAGGACTCGGACCTCTGTATCGTCGATCCGGATGAGCTCTAGTAGGACTGACCGATCGGGCGCCACCGGGCCTGATGTAGATGTAACACGCTGCTCAGGACGAAGCAGGGCTCTCCGAAGCGAAGAGACGTGGAAGACGTCATGCAGGTTCTCCAACTCTAGCGGTAGCTCCAGCCTGTACGCCAAAGGACCGATCCGCTCCAGGATCAAATAAGGCCCCACGTACCAAGGACTGAGCTTCTTGTGCCCCCGCACTCGAGAAACCCCATGCATAGGCCGAATCTTCAAGAACACTCGCTCTCCCACCTGGAACTCCACCATACGATGCCTCGCATCATAGTACTTCGCCTGTCTGCTCTGGGCCTCCAGCATCCGCTCCCTGATCAGCCTCACCCGCGCATCCGTCTCCTCAATGTAATCTGAACCTAACGACCTTGGGTCCTCGTTTTGGATCTAGGAAAGTGGTGTTCGACACTTCCTCCCATACAATGCGGCATAAGGTGCCATCCCAATGCTAGCCTGGTGACTGTTGTTATAGGAAAACTCTATCAAGGGCAACAGTCTCTCCCAGGGCTTGCCGGTATCTAAAATGCACAAACGCAGTAGGTCCTCCATAGTCTGGTTGGTGCGCTCAGTCTGTGGATGCAACGTCGTGCTGAATGTCAACCGGGATCCCAAGTAAGCCTGAACCGCTTTCCACTCCCTCGAAGTGAAGCGTCCGACTCTATCTGAAACTATCGTCTTGAGCACCCCGTGATATCTGACCACCTGCTCCACAAACACCCTTACAAGGTCACCGACCGGCCCCTCCTTCTGTACCAGAATAAACCGAGCTACCTTCATCAGCTTGTCCACTATCACCCATATCGAGTCATTCCCAGAGCGGGAGCGAGGTAGACCATGCACGAAGTCCATCGATATGTCCTCAGACTACCACTTAGGCACTGGTAATGGTTGTAACATTCCTCCCGGGATCCTACACTCCGCCTTCACGTGCTGGCAGCCCTCACAGTGCGTCACATACTGGATAATATCCCTCTTCATCCCCAGCCAAAACACAACCTTCTGAAGGTCTGCTTCCATCTTTGTGATCCCTGGATTCACTGAATACTGGGAGCAATGAGCCTCCCTAAGCACCTCCTCTCTAATACCTCCTCCAGCTGGGATGTAGACTCGGTCTCGATGGTGAATAAGATCCTCCCTCAATGAATAGTCCCATGCCACGCCGTACACCAATGATCTGAATACTGGCTCCAAGGCAGGGTCTTGCAACTGTGCCTCCCGAATGTGGTCCCGAATATCGCATATAATATTCAAGGATGCTAGATACTCCGTATATGTCTCGGGGTTGGCCCTGGATACAACTGAAATGTGCATGTCCTCCAATGCCTGAGTCAGCTCTGTAGCCATCACACGGCTCTCTGCTCCTGGTGTACCTCCTCTCCTGCTCAAAGCATCCGCTACGGTGTTGGCCTTGCCTGGATGGTAATGCAATGTGTAACTGTAGTCGCACAAGAACTCTAACCACCTCCGCTGACGTAGGTTCAAGTCCTTCTGCGTATCAATATACTTGAGGTTCTTGTGGTCTGAGAAGATCTCACAATGAACCCCATATAGGTAGTGCCTCCAGGTCTTCAAGGCGAAGATGACCGCTCCGAGCTCGAGGTCATGCACTGGGTAGTTCCTCTCATGAACCTTCAACTGACGGGAAGCATATGCGACCACGTGACCATGCTGCATCAACACTGCTCCCAACCCATGAAATGATGCGTCTATGTAAACCTGAAATCCTTCCTTCCCAGATGGAAGGGAAAGGATGGGGGAAGAGGTGAGTCGACCCTTCAGCTCCAAGTAGGCCGCCTCACACTGCGGAGACCAGACGAATGGGGCGTCCTTCTTGGTCAAAGAAGTGAGCGGAAGGGCAATCTTGGAGAACCCTTCCACAAACTTCCGGTAATAGCCCGCCAATCCTAGAAAGCTCCGCACATCTGAAGCTGACTGCAGTCGAGGCCACTCCTGAACGGCCCGCACCTTGGTCGGATCCACTACCAGTCCTTCTCCACTGATGATGTGTCCCAGAAAAGCCACCTCCCGTAGCCAAAACTGACACTTGGAGAACTTCGCATACATCTGGTGCTCCCTCAGCTTCCTCAATACTAGGGCCAGATGCCCAACATGCTCCTCCTCCGTCCTGGAATATACTAGGATGTCATCGATGAACACGATAACGAAGATGTCGAGAAAGGCCTCGAACACCCTGTTCATCATGCTCATGAATGCCGAGGGGGCATTAGTGAGCCCGAAGGGCATCACTGTGAACTCATGCAATCCATACCTGGAACTGAAAGCTGTCTTCGGTATGTCCTCCTCTCGAATCCGTAGCTGATAGTATCCTGATCTCAAGTTGAGCTTGGAGAACCAGTGAGTTCCCTGCAACTGATCGAAGAGCTCGTCAATCCTCAGTAATGGATAGGTGTTCCGTACCGTCAACCTATTGAGCTCCCGGTAATCTATACATTATCTGAGCGTTCCATCCTTCTTCTTCACAAATAATACCGGCGCTCCCCAAGGTGAAGAGCTCGTCCAGACGAAACCCGCATCTACCAGCTCCTTCAACTGCACCCTAAACTCTGCCAATTCC
Source organism: Dactylorhiza incarnata (assembly GCA_033032865.1). Lineage (NCBI taxonomy): Eukaryota > Viridiplantae > Streptophyta > Magnoliopsida > Asparagales > Orchidaceae > Dactylorhiza > Dactylorhiza incarnata. The sequence goes on along the minus strand of JAWHQI010000017.1, from coordinate 262,893 downwards.
TTGGGTGCCATGCGGTACGGTACCCGAGACACGGGTCTCGCTCCTAGCACCAGCTGAATCTGAAAATCTACCTCTCGATGCGGTGGCAGTCCGGGCAACTTCTCCGGGAATACGTCGGAGAAGTCCCGTACTATGGGAATGTCTGATAAGGAGGCCTCCACCTCCGCCATCTCGAAGCATACAAGATATACCTCGTCGCCCTGCTCGTGGGCCTTGACTACCTGAACAGATGATAAAGAAGAGCGGGAGATCGGTCCAATACCTTCGAACGTCGCGAAGGTGGTATCGTACCGCAACACCACTCTCTTTGCTTGGCAGTCTATCTGGGCGTGGTTCCAAGCGAGCCACGTCATGCCCAAGATAAGGTCGAAGTCGGCGAGCTTCAGCACCGAAGATGGAGCATCGAGCGTTAGGCCGTCGATGGTCACCTTCAAGGTGCACTTGGCCATCGCCTCGATCTCTGATCCATTGGGGAGGCGCACCCTCCTGGTGGGTCCCGTGTAATAATGGATTTTGTCCAAGCCCTTAACAAAGTCTTCAGAAACAAAGTTATGCGAGGCACCAGTATCGAATAGGGTGTGGGCGGGCTTGCCACACACCACTATAATGCCTGGGGAAGGTGGATTGTTTGTTTAATTTCTAATCTAGAAGGTTGAAAATGCAGGTAAATTTAAGCAGTAATAAATTAAAGTACTGAAAGCATTAAATTACCTGCTATAACCTCCTCCGGGTTCCTCGGCTGTGCAAGATCCAAGGCGTAAACCTGCTCCTGCTGCCTACCTCTGCCGTGACACTCCCTGCCTCGACCCCATCCTCGGCCTTGGCCCCGCTGTGCTGGAGGGGCTGCCGGAGGTGCTGCTGGTGGTGGAGGAGGAGGTGGAGGGAATCGTCGAGGGCAATGGGCCCTGATGTGACTTGGCTGGTTGCACTCGAAGCACACCGTTGGAGCGCGTCCCCGGTCATCAAATCTCTGGGGCCCCTAGGTACGTAGGGGCTGTGGGGCTTGTAAGGGCTGGGGCTGCTGTACTGGTGCAATCTGAGGACGAAGATGTCCCCCACCCCTCCGGTGCCTCAAAAGTCTGCCTCGCTGCGAGCCTCTGCTGCTCTCCCCCTGGTACATGGCCTTAGCTGGCCTCTTCCTTTCGCCCTGCACTTTGATCTGATCTGCCTCCAGCTTCTTCGCCATCTCGATAATCTGAGTTAGGCTGCCCTCAGAAACAAACAAGAGTGCCTGCCTCAACGGGTCTCGAAGCCCCTTGTAGAATTTCTTCGCAAGAGTGCGATCATCTGCGACATGAGACCTCACAATTCTGGCGAAATGGGAGAACTCCCTCTGGTACTCAATCACTAAGCCTGTACCCTGAGTGAGGTGTAGAAACCTCTCTTCCAGCTCATCTCTGTCTGTGCTGGATATGAAGTGCTCCAGGAAAGTGGCACTAAACTCGTCCCAAGAAATATCTGAGTACTCCCTATCTCTGTAAGTGGTCTCCAGTAGCGACTTCCACCACCTCTTGGCATGTGCATCAAGAGCTGAAACTGCCAAAAATACTGCCTTGCCGACCGGGCAACCGATGCCGGCCAGCATCTCCTGAATGGAGTCCAACCACTCCTCAGTCTTCACTACATCCTCTGACCCTCGGTAGGTCGGTGGGGAAAGACCTCTAAAGGTGCTCAACCAGTTCGCTCCCGGGTTTGGCAGTGGTGCCGGGATGGACTGGGCCCTGAAGGTCTCTAAAATGGCTACTAACGTCTGTCTCAACTCCGACTGCTAAAAAGTAGTGGTAGTCGGAGGGGGAGGGATACTGACTTGAGGCTCCCTGCTCACTGGGGCGTACAAAAGATAGGGATTTAGTTAAAATTTTTGGTCTTACTTATTGATTATTGGACTGTTTTATGTGATTCCATACATGAGCACACCATTGCTTCCGCTGCCTAGTTTGTCCGCAAACTAAGCTCGAGCGGGGTGACCCAGTATGTTGTGGACTGTTCTCTTATGATCGTTCGTTCAGTGATACCATTTGTAAGATCCCTTTTCTCAAAACCCGTTCGAGTACATGAAAACTCGAACCTCTCCTGCATCGTACGGTTGAGGTGGATCTTCGCCCAGAATCGCTGCCTTACGGTGTCACCAACACTCGGGTTGGCTAACACCGCTCAGCACCGACTCTGCCGGCAATACGATCATAAGTAAATATATGTCAAAAGTAAGTACAGAGGTAAAGACATGTCCACATGTCACAACATCATATAGATATATAATGAAACAGAAATGTCCAAAAACGGACAGTATAAGCAAAAAGGGCTTAAGCCAGATATATATCCAAAATGAGTACTCTCTCTACAACATGCGGAAACTACAAACTCTCAAAGCTGAAATCTAACTATCTAGTCATCAACCTGTGGCGTCGTGGTAGTGCGCTGCATCCGCTGCTCAGGTCCTGCCATCTCATCTAGCTGCGCGCGGGACAATTCCATCTCCTCGGACTCCTGTTATGGCCACATCCGATCGTTAGTCATAAAGACTAAGTCGTTTTGTCCTCGCCTCCCTCCACGACTCCTAGGTACCGAGCGGGAGGAAGAAGCGGAGGACAACAAGGGGTAAACAAGGAAAGAGGTGACATGGCACTATTAAGCAAGTATAGGTAAAGCGGTAAAACTAGCTAGCAGTATAGTGCAAATAAATGACAGTAAAGTAGAGCATGAAGTAGACCAGTAATAAAAAATGCGGTGCAGTAAGTAAAACTAATCTACCATCACAGATTCATACCTTAACTTATATGAACGCCCATACAACATATAAGTTAAGATGTCCAGGTAACCCATCATATAAAACAGCCCATACTAATTTATATGATGGGGGTATGCTAATGTGTATGTTATTCTATGCTATGCTTATGATGATTTAATGTGTTTATGCAATGTGACTCACCCACATGACTCTATGCGCACAGACCTTTATAGTTCCCACTTTGTTAGAAAGGAAGCCAACCTTTCGGGTACCGACCGTCGTGGCTCACGGTGGCAGTGAATCAGGCACTCCACATCCTAGGCGGGTATGCTCACTACCAAGCCTAGACCTCACGTATGCCTCAACGCTAAGAACACAACAGCGGAGCCCCTGCGTACTCTTGCTGGAATCCACCAGACTTTAAGGTCGGGGTGGGTTATTAGGGATTGTCCTCCAGACCGCGGTACTCAATCTTACCGGCCCTCTAAACCTCACCCTCACCTGAGTCAACGTACTATCATCGGTGACACGACTAGCCTAGTACCGAAGACTCGCCACTAATTGCATAAGTAACAGGTGTTATCAAGTCCATCAGAGCCTCCGGCTCAGGGACTCCACACAAGTTGTTCCAACCCATATCCTTCCCGAAGGAGATCCATACTAGTTCGCTGACCTAATTAGGCTACTCTTGCCTATAATTAAGTTAGTATTATATTTAGGGTGAATCTTGGACTTCCCGCGGTATATCCCGTAAAGGGGCTCCCAACGGTACTAAGGATTCAATGGGCTCAACCCCACCATCCTCTTTCTCAAGACAATTACTTTAGTTGGTGATTAACATTTAGTTCACTCCTCATTATTTCATATAATTAAAGTGACTTAGCTCAACACCCGTCCCACCCAATTGGGTTGGACGTACCTCCACACCTCATACACTAATCCTAGCACAATCTCAATGTTAACCCTAGGTTTGACCCTCCTTGAATCATTGTGAGATATAACTCAAATACTGAATGGACATAACTTCTAAACACTACTTAGGGGTCTGAATTGTCTAAAAATCAAAATTTTGTTTTTACTAAACGCAAACCACTAAGTTGAACTAACCTCAAACCCCATAAGGGGATCCTTCTAAAAACTCATCACCAGGGTCTGGTATAATTATACTAGGCTCCCACTGACCTTAATAAGGTATGTTCTAATTTCCATAGTTTTCCATATTAATTTGGTATTTATTATTAATTAAAGTAGTTAAGGCCTTAATTCAAATTACACAAGATCTATCCTCAAAATGCTTCTACATGCTACCTGAAAATTATCAGTAAGGTAATATTCCATAACAAGGTGGTTCACTGAGTTTCATGACCCTAGGATGTCATGTGGCCTACTAAATCATCATAGTTGTATAATTACCAAAATGCCACTATAATTAGGAAAATAATATTTCACATCTGAAAATTCTATAAAAAATTACCAAGAGTGCAAATGGGGGTCTAGAGTCCTCTGCCAAATATTTATATCATTACCATATGATTTCACTAATTAAAATGATTTAACATCCAAGTGTAGTAAATACCAATTTCTACATGACTACATGAAATACAAATCCACATGCTTCCAAATAATTATCATGGGCATATATCAACATAAAATGACAGATAACCAAGTTTCATAATTTTTCCCAGTGATTTGACATTTTTCATAATTAAATTCCTCTAAGCTATTAAGCACTTAAAAATTCCTCCACAAGGAATAAAAATTTAACAAATCATAATAAAATTACCATAGCCCATTTTCATCCCAATTCAGCCACCGTTAAAATTTCGGAACCAGACAAGGTCATCTGACTATGCATTTTATTTATTTAAGGAAATAGTGGCAATTTCATTTAATAAGAGTAAAATACATAAATGACTCTAAATATTCCCATTAAATTATCCAAATGGAGTGAAAATTTAGGCAGGCACTACTCATGAACTAAAGAGCGTGCCACCAAAATTTGGTGTCATTTGGACTTTATATGCTCCAAAAATCAACAATATTGAATTATCTTAATTACCACAAAAACTATAGGCAAAAGTGCCCATCAAATACTGATCTTTGGGCAGAGCGTACCCCTAGGGTATACCTAACCATGGTTAAAATTTCATCTTCCAAGCTTGAGAGATCTAGGCTAAATAAATGTTTTAGTGGGCTCTCCTAGTCTAGGACCAGTCCTAGAAAAACAGCCCCCCAGGGAGCTGTGGGTCACCAAATGACCTGAACTTAAGCCCAAATGAAAGCTAAGGTCAAGGCCTACAACTTTCATGTTGGGCACTTTTGCTGATTCAATCATTAAGTACCTCTAATTAATTAAAGAAGGAGGCTGAACAATAGAGGGGTAATGATTCCAAAATATTAAATTAACTTATATAATAAAGGCGAGCACGAATCTTGACGCAGATCCCACGGCCAGGGAGTCATCTTCCTCCTCCAGCCAATGGCTGAGATCGAGCCGTGCTGGGCGATGTCGCGACCGTGATTGCCGGCTATCCAGCCACCACCACCGCCGGCCAACACCCCCGACACCTTCGTGGTGGTCGGGGCTACCATTTACGGGCGACTGGCGACCGGAGGCAGCAGTTCCCGGCGATCCCAGGCTTCCCATTTTGAGCGAAAAAACTCGGTTTTAAGGAATGGATTCGGGCTCAATTGAGCCCGATCCTTCTTCGTTTTGTTATAGAAAGCTAGCATGGGGGGAAAGGAGGAGAAACGAACAGGGATAGGGGCGTGGCGGCGGCTCCGGCGGCAGTTCACCATGGTTTAGCTTTGCTCCGACAACCCTGCTCCCGAATTTGATTCTCCGGCTATGGCCTTGCTCCATGTGTCGTTCCCGACTGCTCTCTCCCTTCTGAAGCTGAGGGTGTGGCTGGAATGAGGTGGGGAGGCTTCTATTGCTGGTTTTGAATACAAGCCTTCTCGGATTGCTCCATGCTGCCACCCTCTTGCACCCCTGTCCTTGCTGGGCCTTCTGAGGCTTAGTAATCAAGGGTGGAGTGTCCAACACTGATTGGAGATGGAGTGTTAGAGGGGGTTTGCTTTAACCTTTATCTTTTGCCTTTTTAATTACTTTTGGTCTCCCTCTCATTTGGTTAATCAAACCCATGGTTTGGGCTCAGTCCAAGGCTGATAAGGGCGTGTCCTAAGTCCATAAATAATTGATTAATTGATGGGTGTTGGGTTCCATTCAAATTAGGCTTAGAATTCACCTTAATGAGATATGTTGACCATGGTTGACTTTGGTCAACAAGGTGAGTGAGTTGACCCGACTTGTGGTTCTTGGGTCCCTTGACATCACCCAACATTGGTTGGTCCATGGTGGGGCCCCAATTGGTTCAATTTAATCAAAGGGTGTAGATTTGACCAAAATTAGGTAAAGTTTGACTTTGGTAAATTTCATGCAATTGGGTCCCACCCAAGTGCAATTTCCATCCTATTGGTCTCCCTTAGTGGTTTGGGCAACATATGTGAGGTCAATTTGGACAATTGAGGGTCAATTGACCTAGTTGAGGGGCTTAGGGCTAGGTTGGTTTTTGAGCTTTGGTGTGCACTTAGCCATTTCTACCCTAGCCTAAGGCCCTTGTGGCCACTCATCTCACCACTATGCCCTAACATTTCCAATGTGTCTAGTAGGATTGGGGATGTTACAATATGACCTCAATTAAGGATTACATTGATAAATCTGTATCCAGAGTGAATATTGAAGTTATGACTGAAATTCAGGGTCTTAAGGAAGAAACCTCTTACCTTAACAAGCACATGACGAAATGGTTTGACCTTGCAGAGAAATCAGTCATTGCTCAGAATACCATACTGAGATCAATGGACAAGCAACTCCAATTATCTGAGCAAGACATAAGATATGTCAAGAATTATGTAAGTAAGACTGATGAGGTCATAGAGAAGGCCTCCAATCATATTGAAGAATATGTATAGTCTACTGCCACAACCATGATTGGAGAAACAGAAAAGATGAAGGATGAACTCAAGTCAGATCTGGAAAATGCCTTCCAAACCATATCTGGATCTGTTGTTGCTGCCTCCCAGATCTTGGAACAAAAGGTGGTTGAAGAAGCCAGAAAGGGGGAGGTGGACAATGCTGAAATAAATTCTGAGTTGGCCCTCAAAGTTCTACTTGGAACAAGAGTAGCTCTGAATCTCTCTCTGCTAGACAACTTCAGAAAGGAAGACTTTGACTTTGAACATCAAGCAAAGATAACTCAAGATGCTCAGCTTGCAGCTAGGAGAAAAAGAGAGGAAGTAATGCTTGCAGAAGAGTTCATGGCAAAGACCAGAAAGAGCAGGACAATGACCCTGACTATGAGCATTGGAGTGATGACTCCAAAAGCATCATTCTGAATGCATGGCTGCACCATGGCCAGGTCTGCAAGGATATTGACAAAATCTTTCATGCAGAAGAGTGGATAAGGCACCTTGAGAGAAACTCAAAAAGAGAGAATCTTCAAAGAGAATCTTGTGAGGAAGCACAACCCAAGGAGGATGCCTTCAAGATATATTCCAAAGCCATATCTTTACTTCAAGAGGCAAGAGAACAAGAGGAAGATATCTGAGATAAAAGCTTCTGATGCAGGAAAGGAGGGTGCTGCTGATGAGGCTGAATGCTCAAGTTCAGCAAAGAAAAAGAAAATTTGATCTAATGTGGTTAATTCATCATACGAAGCAAATGTAAACTGAACAATGTATCAACATATTGTCATTAATGAATTTGATATCTATGTTGAATTGATAGCTTGTGTTATTAGGCCAACATTAGTCAAGCTTAATATTGATCTATATTAATGCTTTATATATTCAGTGGTGCATATATGTGTTGAACACTGTTATTGTTATATTGTTATGTTGTCATGATCATCATTCATAAATTGTCATGATATTTTATGATGCCCATTTACTGTTAACATTTCTTTGCTATGATATCATGGTTCATACATTATCATGATAAAGTTCTTTTTGTGATTATGTATCTTAGCATTGATGTATGTTCTGCCTTCTCAAATAAGGGTAGATTGTTGGGATTATTGCCCTCAATGTTTCCTTGATTTGAAGAGGCATCACACACAATGCTAAGTATATATTGTATTTGATAAACCCTATTTTATATCATGTCTAAGCAGGGTTAGTTCATTCCAAGCATTGGAATAAGGTCTGTGGTTTACTGTCAAAACCGCTGAGACGACCTCACTGTCTCAGCTGAACCGCTGAGACGAGGCCAGGAGCCGCTGAGAAGGGGTCTGCCTCAGCTGAGGTGCATTTAGATAGAATCTGCTGAGAAGATTATCTGTCTCAGCGGATCCGCTGAGACGAAGACAGCTCAACTGCTGAGACTGAAGAATGTCCCAGCCCAACCGCTGAGACAGATTCAAATCTGAAGACAACATTGGCGGGATCTGCTTTTGGCACAACTGGCCATAAATCAAGATAAAGTATTCTATCCTCATCCATACTGTGTCAGGGCCCTCCTTAGAGTCGTTGAAGATGGAAGAGGTGTAAACGAACACGTTAGGGCATTTTAGAACAGGTGCAAAAAAAGTAAAGAGAAAAATTGCATTGTTTCATTAACGGCTTCCATAAGTGCTCTCCTCCTGCTCCCTGAACCAGCTAGCAGATATAAGGAGAGAAGATAGTTCTTCCATATTGAATTCAAGAAGAGCAAGTTGATCTTTCCTCATCTGCCGAAGAGGAAGAACAAATAGGAGCAAAGGTCTGAAGTTTTACCATTCAGCCCTGCTTCAAGGCAATACCAACTGTGCATCAACAACAGAAGACAAAAGGCTGAAGGATACATCTTTGTTGTCATCTATTGTAAGCATAACTTATAAGCACTGTAAGAACAATCTTGTCCTGAGTTTATATGACATTTTGCCTGAGCTGTAGGGTTGTTGAACCTGAGATTGTAAGGTGCTGAGCCTGAGTGTGTAGGGAGGTTTAGCTTGAGCTAGTAGAGTTGTACTCCTAGCCTGAGGTGTAGGATCTCGGTGGAGGCCTGAGATAGTGCTTCTTGATAGGCCTGAGGTAGGAAATTAGAGGATTTCTGAGTTGTAAGAGTTGGAGCACTCTGAGAGGTAGGGCTGGTTGGGCCTGAGGTAGGGTTTAGAGTAAACCTGAGAGATCCTGTGGGATCTATGTTGTATGCTCTTGGAGCTGAGTTTGGAGGAGGTTGCCTTGTCTAACACACTGTTAGAAAGATGTAGAGGGGAAGTGGAATACCCATAGACACACTGTCTTGGGGAACCACTATAAAGGATTGTGTGCTTTCTGTGGTGTGTTTGAGGTTTTGTTTATTATCTATTAACTATTAGCATCACTTAAGAAAATCAAAGAGACCTATTCAACCCCCTATAGGTGAATTAGACTACTACCCAATAATTTATCATGCGTTGTAATGATTTTTCACGCATGTCCTCGCTCGCACAAAGGGCTCTTGCAAGAAGATTCCTCTCTCGGCCTTCCCCCTTGATAGGTAGTCCTTGTTCACGTAGTGAATTCCTTGTCATACACAATTCTCGTTTGGTAACCACTTGTTATGAGTAGTTTTCTCTTATATAACATCGTCCTCACTGTGCTATGCTGTCTACCCCTCCCAACCAATATTCTCATAGTAATAAAACAGTTGGCTCGCGAAAGCAGTCATTGCATAAATACTATTGTTGGTGCAAAATTTGTCACTCAATTTTCTACACTCAACGACCGACTCGGGGAGTTCGGTGAAGAGATCGGAGACCGCAGTCAACCGGTTACAGACCCTTAATGTCTTGGAGAACAGAGCAGATAAGCGAGAGTGTCGCAAGCAGTGGCAGACACTAGATTTACCCGCAACAGTGAATACCATTTGCTGCGGGCAATGCTATTGCACAAAGATCTATTATAGGCTATTACAAATGTATGCCATGGAAATAGAAGGCAAGTGAGAGGCATAACTTATAACCGCACCTATAGCATGGTAGATTCTATCCCAAGTTCCCCGTCCCCATCGAACACCCATAACCCTCTATTTATACTTGAGGGTAGGATGCCCAACCGATTGGGAGCATTTAAAGCTATATTAAATGCTCCGCAATCTGTGGGATCCTAAGCGTCAGTTGCAGAAGAAAGGAGGCACGCAAGTAGGACATGTCGTAACCACGAACACTACTAGCTGAGAGAGGAACTCAGGTGGGTCCTGGAGAACGTGCACTGCGACCTCCCTAGGAAGTTGCCAGCACTCTGGAGGAAAGCGCGAGTGCATGATGAGTAACTGCGCGACATTGCTGAGGAGAGGGCGCGCCCATCTGGAAGGTGCCCGCGGGCACTGCTCTATGTATGCCCGGGACCTCTGTGACCGGCATGAGGAGCATTGGCCGCAGTCACAGGATTTCAGTTAACAACTGCAATATGCCTTTAGGGCCCATGCGCTAGCCTTCGCTGAGATTGTGCAGTGAACATAACTGTAACTCCACTAATTCTTGAGTCCCATAGAATGTGCATTTACAATCCCACATGACATGTCATTATCATTGCCCTGATGGGTCTTTGTTACGGGTCAATAATACCTTTGATGAGTTTTACACGTTAAAATCACCTTCAAGCCAAGCGAACTATTTATACCCCCGCAGAAGAAATAGGAAGTGTTCACAAATTTTGGAGGGTGTTAGGAGGATCTCTAAGATTCCTTGGTCTGTGGTGAGTTCTCTATACACCTCTTAGTTGTTATTTTTGCTCTTCTGCTAAACACCTCCAAAGATCAATCAGGGTTAATCAACCTAAAAAGTGTAGTGAGTTTGGAAGTAGAGGAAAACTCAAATCCGACAACCTTGTAGAACAATTGTGATCCAAAAACCTCTGAGAATGCTGAGTTCGTGACTAGGTATAAGCTTACCGACATTCAACAAACCATGGGAGGCCTTGTCCAGGAGGTCTTATCTCTTGACAACTTTAAATGAGATATGTGGATGATCCGACATAGGTTTGTTTCTGCTTTGTCACATTTCTGTTTCTTTGTACTACAAGCCTCACTATAGGGGAGGAAAAAATTGAGGTTAGATGGAAAGAAGTACAAAGATCAAAGCGGTGAGTTGTAAATCTGGAGGAAGCAGTTCCTGAGAGCGAAAGAGGTCCAACTGAGAAACTTTGGTGTTCTAGGCGGTTTCACAAGTAAGGAGGTTCCTTGCATGCATACAAAACTCTAGCACGATGCAAGTGCTTGATTATTTTCTCAGCATATTTGTCATAAACATGTTTTTTATCCTTTTTTGCTAATGGCTAACAATACAACAATATGAAAATGTCTCGGTCAAATCAAGCCCTAACACTAGTTGGGGAACTCTCATAAATCTCACTTCAAAATTTGGATGATGGAAATAAGAGGAAACCTTCTCTTTTTATAGGCCCCCATTCACTTTGCCTACAAACCCAAGAATAATCTATACTTCTCCACATGAGCATTAGGCTAGAACCTTCTACACAATGATACACTTCTCTATACCTCCTCTTGATCTGCATCTTTCACATTCTTCTAAAGAAATTTTCATACATTCTAGAAAGTATTATACATGTCTAACTCTTATTAAACTTCTCTCCCACATTTTGGACAATCTAAAAGCTTCTACAAAAAATGCATGACAAAATAAGACATCTCGTGGAATTAGCCACAGAGAATGAGTGGAGCTCAAGACTGTGATATTCCTAAGAGATGTTGCAGAGTGAAAAATATCAAAATGGGTCTTTTCTTGCATATTCTCTTTTGTCCTATCATCGAGTATTTTTAGATTATTCTACTTTATTGTATATCACGTATACATCTTTATATCTAATGAAAGCACACAAAATATTCATAATTGATCTTCTTATTCAATATCGTGAGCAGGTTGGGTCCAATAACACAAAAAATCTTGAAAATATGCTCATTGAAAAATCATGTAACCTTATGCATTTAATACAAATCATAGTGCCAATGCCCAAGGGAGTGCCACAAAAAAACTTTACACACTTAATATAGATCACAACGCCGAGGCACTCAAAAGCATTGATTTAATCTTATATTAAAACAACTAATGTACCTTTTGCACTCAATATAGATTATGGTGCATAAACACTTTTGATTATGGCTTTGATTGGGTCGACACAAAAAATCTGAAAATATGCTCATCAAAAACTCATGTAACCTTGTGCATGTATAGATCATGGTGCCGATTCCCAAGGGAACGACACAAAAAAACTTTGCACTATATAGATCACGGTGCTAAGACACTCGAAAACATTGATTTAGTATTATATTAAGAGCATTGTTAATATCACACCTCATCTCGCTATTAACATACTTAATAATAAGAATTAAACCTCCACATTACAAGTATAGTCGCATCCCCTCCTTTATTTCCCATGAAAGAAAAACCCTCTAGGTCTTTGGCTTTTCCAGCATTTGTGTATCTCCGATCTGCGCTTCTTCTTCCCCATTTCGCTTGAGCTCGTTTCGTCTCCTAGTTCCGCACAACGCTCTCCTCTCTGTTGTTTCACTAGGTCTTTCTTCTTCTTTCGCTTGGTCTCCTTTCTCCTTCCTTGCGTTTTCTTCGTTGAGTTCCTGAACCAGAGAACACATTCCACCATTGATGCATCTCCTTCTTTTAGTATGTTTCTTTTGGTATTTCTTCCTGTTTTTTGCATTGCTTGCTATTGAATACCTTGAGTAGTTTATTTCCCTAATTTCAGCTCAATTAATCTCTGATTTTTGTTGCCCTAATTTCAGTTTTATTGCAATTTCACCATTTTTTGGACTCCAAAATTCTGACAGTATCTGGATCTTGTCCGATTCTACTCCATTTGGCTTCCTAAGATATGCAAGCTTGGTTATTTTGCTTGTGTTTGTTCATTATAATGGCAAGTTGTAGTTTTTTTAGTATAGCTGTTTTATTTGTGTTTTATCATAGGTATTCTGATCTGAAATGTTGGAATCTCCCAAGTTGCTCACTATGGATGAGTAACCTAAAATGGTCCAATTAGACGTGTCAGATCATTTTGTAATGGATTTGTTATTTCCAAGTATGGATGACCACAAACTTTGTAGCAGATCATTCATTTACATTTCTTCCTTTGCATTCCGAACGCATTGATGACCACAAGATTGTTTTCATTGGGTTTGTTGATGGGAATAATTTCATTCGCTTACTTATGCGTGAGGATTGTCCGCTTTCCACTGTTTTTTCTGTATGAACAAGATATCATATTGCTATAGCCGAGACATGAGACTTGTCATATATCTCACGTATTAGAATTCTCGCTTCCAAGAATGATATGAAGCAAATTATCAATGTATCTGATCCATGATCTAAGGTAAACAATTATTTTACTACGTTAGCACAAGCTTACATTTCACATTCATTGTCTAACTATTGTTTTTCAAAGGATCAATTCATAATATGTTAAGTCTCATAATGAAAGGAGCACAACAAGCAATTACTGAAAAATGGTATACTTGTTTAATTTCCATTTAACTTTGATTTACTAGCATACATAATATGTTTGGAGAGGCAAATAGTACACTTATTTGTTTGTAGGTTGCTTCAACATGGATTTTTGATGATTTTTGTGGAGTTTTTATCTAGACTTTTGATCCAATTGTAGGAGATATAGTATGATTTAACTTTTCTCCATACTATATAATAAGTGAATCTGTTTTTTGTGATTTGAAATGTATGTCAATTTTTTTTTCCATTTTTGGGTGGTGGTGTGCTAATAGCTAGCCAGCAGATGTGAAATAGAATTTTGTGAGGTGCTACTATCGCATGGTTGCTATTAGCGAGATGAGGTGTGAAATTGGATTGAGACATAATGCTCTATATTAAAAAAAACTAATATAGTCTTTTGAACTTATTATAGATTATGGTGGGGAGACACTTATGATTAGGGCTTTGGTTTGGTCCAGTGACACAAATAACTCTTGAAAATATACTTATCGAAATATCATGTAACCTTGTGCAATTAATGTAGATCAAGGTGTCGATGCCCAAGAGATTGCCACATAAAATAACTTTGCACACTTAATATAGATCACGACGATGAGACACTCAGAAGCACTAATGCAGTCTTTTGCACTTAATATAGATTATGGTTTGGGGGCGCATATGATTAGGACTTTGATTGGGTCCAGTGACACAAAAAACTCTTGAAAGTATGCTCATACAAAAAACATGTAACCTCGTGCATTTAGTATAAATCACAGTGCTGATGACCAAGGGAGTGCCACATAAAAAAAACTTTGCACACTTAATATAGATAACGGCGCTACGGCACTCAAAGGTATTGTTTTAATCTTAGAGTGAAAACTAACGTAGTTTTTACACTTAATTAGATTATGGTGTGGAGAAACTTATGATTAAGGCTTTTTAACACGAAATAAATTCAAATATAATGGAAAATTGTGCATTAAGCGTCACTTTCTTAAAATTGTTGATCTTTTCATCAAAATTTCCATCATAACTACTTCGAGAAAATATCATGAACATTTGAGCCTATGCAATGACATTTAACTATTGTAAATTGTCTTCTTCAACCAAATACCTCTGAATTGTAGTCAAGTTAGTCGAACTTACCCCCTCAATGTTGGAACTCTCCTCTTTAAAATGGAGGTCGACTACAACTCGAGTACATTGAATCTAAATAATTACCTAAATTTATAAGTCTAATCATATAAAAATTACAAAGTAAATTAATTACAAATTCTCGATCAAATAGTTTAATGTCCATTACATTGTTCTCAATATGGTGAACACTCTACATGGCTCAATTTGATTTCAAGCATGCTCAAAACCCTATGATTTCGAGTTAGTGTCAATTTTGCGTCATGCTAAACTCGAAATATTTCATTTCGAGCCGAGCCTTGCAAGCTACTAGCTCGAACTCCTTCGAGTTCTATGGTAGGAATCAGCCCATGTAAAGGCTATTCATGGTTGGCGGGCAGAAATAGATAGATGCTCAAGAGAGCAAGATAAGCAAACAGAGCAAATACGCCCTCTCTTTGGATATTTGTACCTCATCTATTTTTAAAAGCAAGATATTATTAGAGCCTCTAAAACCCCTCTTCCTTCTCGCTCACGCCCGAAACCCACCCCCTCTCAATTTCACAAACAGGAAGCCGTCGCCCGACCTCCCCCCTCACGCCGCTTCCTTCCTTATTTCCGGCCGGCAAGTCCCCTTTTTTCGCCCGTTTCGATGATGCAGGCTCTCTCCTTGCCATCCAGTGAGTTCTCTTTACATATTTCTCTCCTTGCCCTCCTTAACCTGTTTCGACGACGTAGGCTATATGCATTTCAATGTTTTTTAGGAACAACTTTATTTTGGGGGGAAGACGTTTCAACATATATGTCTAGTTCAATCTATAAAAATAATTTTAAAAAGTTTCATTTTTGGGTACGAATAGCGATGTGAGATACAATTATAATTCTATGGTGTACGAATATTCGGTAGGTTACAAATAGCCAAAAAGGGTGTATAATTATCAATCACCTATATTCACTACAAAAATATCATAAGTAACCATTTTTAAAAACTATCCAAATATATCCAAGCTACATAATTTTCAACAAATACAATAAACCAAATAATTTTATATATGTTTAGGCCGTTATTATTAGCACAATAATTTCTTGGGCTAGAGAGCACGCAAGCCCGACTAGAGCACCCACAAATTAGTTCGAGCAAGTACCTACACGACCGCTTATCGGTATACCGATACACAACACAACACAAAATAACAACAATAAATGTGACACACAGATTTAACGTGGAAGCTCAATAGATTGAAAACCACGGGACGATTAGGGTCCAACCCAAAAACCCGTCACTAAGTATGTATAAAACAAATAGGCAATTACAAGACTTTCTCTCTTCGATCCACACACGATCTTCACCAACTTCACATTGCACAATATTACATAATAAACAGTAACAGAAAAATTGCAAGTTACCGACAGTGGCGAACGAGTCAGATTACACAAATCCTCTCCAAGCCTCTTCGAATCATTGCCCAAATCTGCTTCAGATCCAATCCTTGTAGACGAAGTATTTCTCGTCAACATCGCAGAACGACGTCTGAAAGCTCTCCCAAACTAAGACGATTACCACAACTCTCTGGGAAATCTTTCAATGCATGAGATTGGAGAGAAGTGAATGTCTTCCCCATCCTCATCATGGTTATTTATAGGGCCAAATCCATGAAGATGGTGGTGGTAGATGACATGAGGTGGATGAGGATGAAGTTTCCCTTGGCCTCTTTCCTGGAAGCTTCCCTCAGTCAAAAACACGTGTCATGGTCAAAGACGGCTAGCCCTTTTCTTACTTGGCATGAAACACATGCTTGAAAAACATGGTCAAAAGTGGCTAGTCTCTTTCACACATAGGATAAATCTCATCAAATCTCTTTCTTTTCGACTAAGTGAAGAAACATGTCATTCTAACAATCTTCCTTCAAATCTCCAGTTTGCCTCTCACTAGGTACTACATCAACATATTACCACCTTCGGTTAGTACATTCAGCGCCACCAAATTCGAGTTAGTAAGACTCGAAACCAACAGTTTTTTTCCACAAAGGACGAGAGTTGTGCCCAACAATTTATTCCCCTTTACTCATATCTGGAAGAGATCGCCAGGCCGGCAACCCTCACACAGTGTTTGAACTTCCCCCTTGACACGGGCTTCGTAAGCATATCTGCTCCATTGTCATCCATGTACATCTTCTGCAAATCCAACTCTCTATGCTCCAAAGTATCACATATCCAATGATACTGAATGCCAATGTGCTTCGACCTCGAGTGGAATGTAGGGTTCTTCCCCAAATGAATTGCGCTTTGACTGTCGCATAAGAGTGTGTTGCACACATGAGTTAAACCCAAATCCTTGATGAAACGCTTAATCTAAAGAAGCTCTTTTCCCGCCTCATTGACTATAATAAATTCTGCCTCCATAGTCGATAATGCAACACACATATGTAGTCTCGGCTATCACGATACAGCTCCCCCAGCAAACAAGATTAGGTACCCTAAGGTCGATCTTCTGGAGTACAAATCTCCAGCCATATCAGCATCAGTGTAGCCCAATCACTCTAGCTCATTATCTCCAAACTTTAATATCAAATTTGATGCCCCATGTAAGTACCTCAGAATCCACTTTACATTGCTCTAATATTCTCTCCCATGATTGGAGAGAAACCTACTAACAGTTCCAATGATGGGCGCTATGTCACGATGAGTGCAAACCATGACATACATAGGACTGTCAACAACAGAAGCATGTGGAATCTTTTGCCTCTCCTCTTTCTCCTCAGGCATGTTGAGACACTAGTCAGCAGTAAGTCTGAAGTGAGCCGCAAGAAGCGTGTTCTCCATCTTCGCTGATCCATATTGAATCTCTGTAGCATATTCTTGATATATATATCTCATGTGATAGCCAAAGTCACTTGAAGCCTCTATCTCTCAGAGTATGCATCCCTAGGATGATTTTCGTCGCTCCCAAGTTCTTCATCGCAAATATGAAGCTCAACTGCTGCTTTAGCTCAAGAATGCGTGTAGTGCTCTTCCTGACTATCAACATGTCATCTACATACAAGAGTAAGATGATGAAATCCTCTGTAACATAGTGTTTTACAAACACACAGTGATCAATGGTGGTCTTTCTGAAGTCAATCTCCGCCATAAAAGCATCAAACTTCTTATACCACTATCGCGGGGTCTACTTCAGGCCATACAAACTCTTCTTCAGGCGACATACTAGACTCTCCTTCCTTTTCACCTAAAAACATCAGGCTACTCCAAACATAACTCCTCAAGATCGTCATGAAAAAAGGCGATCTTGACATCCATCTGCTCAATCTCTAGGTTTAGCCTCGCAACAAGATCAAGAATAACCCAGATAGACAACATCTCCACAATTGGAGAGAAGATCTCATCAAAATCAACTCCTTATTTTTGATTGAAACCCTTCACCACTAATCTTGTCTTGTATCTGAGTGGTGTCGAGGGATCTCCCTTCTTTACTCTGAATATCCACCAATTCTTCAGAGCATTCTTGCCTATAGGCAATCTCACAAAATAATAAGTATGGTTTTCCTACAGAGACTGCATCTCCTTTTGCATGCCAACCATCCACCCTTTCTTCTTTGGGCTCTACCCTGCCTCATCAAAACACTTGGGCTCCCCCGTATCAATCAACAAAATATACTCGATAGTGGAGTAACTCGAAGATGGGTGTTTGCCTCTACCAGACCTTCGTGGAACGAGCTCGGCTGATGGTGTAGGCACGTCATCAATGATATCTTCAACAAATCTAGGCTCACTGTCAGTAATGTTCTCATGATCTGGAAGTGGCTCGGTGCCATGTATCGACTCGGGCTCTACGAACTCCTCAGTATCATCACCTCCAATCATAAAAGATTCCGCATTAGTGCAAGAGTCAGCCTCGACAGTCTTCTCAGGATCAACCATACACTTATCCTCAGAAAATACGATGCCACGATTGTGTACAAGATTTTCTCAACTAGATCAAAAAACATGTAGCCAAACTCGTCACTACGCCCATATCCCCAAAAGATGCACTGTCAGGTCTTAGAATGCAATTTCAATCTTTCATCTCGAGGGACGTGCACAAAATCATTGCGCCCAAAGACCCTTAAGTGACTATATGAAGGGTCCTTCCCGTGCCAGAACCTATCAGGAACATTCGCTTATAATGCATAACTGGGAGAGATGTTGATGATATATGCAACTGTGTATAAAGCCTCACCACAAAATATGTTAGGTAGCTTTGACTCAAGCATCATGCACGTCACCCTCTCTATCAAGGTTCTATTCATTATTTCAGCAACGCCATTCAATTGTGGCATCTTAGGTGGAGTCTTTTCATGTCTGATTCCTTGCTCTATGCAGTACTCATCAAAGGGGCCAATATAATTTCCCTCATTGTCGGACCTGATGCTCTTTAGCTTCTTCCTATACTGCCTCTCCACCTCAGCGTGGGATTTTTGAAACGTGATAAGGATCTCATCTTTGGTCTTAATAATATAGACCCACTTTTTTCTCGAATAATCATCAATGAACATCACGAAGTAATATGCTCCACCTCTTGTCTGGAACTTCATAGGCCCGCAAATATCAGTGCATGTGAGCTCCAGCTGCTCAGATCTTCTGGTGGAAGTGTGGATATGGAATGATACTTTATTTTGCTTCCCAGTCATACAATAATCGCATCTCTCTAACTGATCTACAGATTATTCAATGATCATCTTCTTTCGGGAGATACATTCCAAACCCTTCTGGCTAATGTGACTCAGTATTCTGTGTCATATGAATATGGATGCCCATCTCTAATGGTGTTGGCATGAGTAGCTTCAGGTCTCCCCTCCATGTACTATATACTAGTCTCTCTATAACCCCTAACCACTACTAGCAACCCTTTGATTAGCTTCCAAAAATCTCTACCAAAGACACTAAAGTGTCCCTCATCACCTAGCTTTCCCAATGAAACTAGGTTGAATGGGATGTTAGGTATATGTCGCTCCTCTAGTGTTATTCTTTAGGTGCATGTCTCCTCTACCAATGAATTTAGAAGTGTCACCATTTCCCATCCTAAGCACCCCACAATCATGAGTAGTGTAAGTGGAAAATACTCCCTGTCATGGGAGACATGCGTAGAAGCACCCAAATCAACAATCTAGCTTCAATCATCACAAGAGAGTGCAACTGTGTTGTCATCTCAAACAATGATGATCTCATCCTCCTCTATAGAAATAGTAGCTGCAGTGTGACTCTCCTTTCTATCATCAGTAGCCACTCCTTTCTTCCTCTCGTCATTCTTTAGTGAATAATAAAACTTTTGAATATGCCCTTCTTATGACAATAATAACATTCCACATTTTGATAACGTGTCTTAAACTTTCCCCCTATTTTGGCTCCTCTCGCTCTTCCTTTCTTCCTCTGCTCTTGCTCTTGTCTCTCCCCTAGGCTCAGTGTAGAGGACATCAACTCGTGAATAAGATCCTGGATGAACTTGAGACTTTCTTCTTACCTCCTCATTCAGGATGCCACTCTTGGCAATCTACATAGTAATAATGGCCTTGGGAGAGGAGTTGATTAGAGAAACTCTAACCATCTCCCAAGAGTCTGGAAGGGACTTCAATAACCATAATGCGTTGACTTCTTCCTCGAAGATCACCTTCATAGTAGTAATTTGATCAATAATACCTTGAAACTCATTCACACGATTCAAGATAGGTGAGCCATCTCTATACTTGAACCCTCCAAGCTTTTACAATAGATATAGTTTGTTGATGTCAGTGCTCTTGGTATACAGCGTCTCCAAGGTCTTCCAAAGAATATTCACATCAATGATACTTGCAACCTAATTATAGACGTTCGGCTCTATGAACCGTATGATGAATCTGCATAGATTTCGGTTCTCTACCATCCACTTGTTTAGATCCATATCTTTAGGAATCTCCTCAAATATAGGAGCATGTCATCCCTTGACATAAATGAGATCTTTCATCAGTAAGTGTCACTGATGGCAATTTCCGTCGTTTAATTTTACCGTTTGCTCAGAACCTAAACCTGAAGTAGACTCCATTGTGCTCTGTCAATTGACCGGACTGACCTTAGTTCTTTGAGCCGACTATTTCCAAGAAGTAAATCAAAGAGGATAGGGAGCAGACCAATAGTCATCACCTACTGCACCCGATTACCAACCCGAAATATTTGATTGGCTCATCTCAAATCTCAAACATTTTAGCCTGATAACTACTCTAATAATGAACATAGCTCTGATACCACTTATTGGGCTAGAGAGCATGCAAGCCCGACTAGAGTACCTGCCAATTAGTTCGAGCAAGTACCTACATGACCGATTAGTGGTATGTCGATACACAACACACCACAAAATAACAATATAAAAGTGACACGCAGATTTACCTTTGAAACCCAATAGGGTGAAAACCACGAGACGATCGAAGTCCAGCCCGGAAAGCTTCCACTAAGTATGTATACAACAAATAGGCAATTGCAAGGCTTTCCCTCCTCAATCAACATAAGATCTTCACCAACTTCACACTACACAATATTACACAATAAACAGTAACAGAAAATTGCAAGTTACTGACAGTGGCGGATGAGACGGATTTCATAAATCCTCTCCAAGATGCATCTTCGAATCTTTGCCCAAATCTGCCCTAGATCCAATTCATGTAGGCAAAGTATTCCTTGTCAACATCGTAGAATGAAGTTAGAAATCTCTCCCAAACTAAGACGATTGTCGTAAAGGCCTCTTTAGAAAATCTTTTAATGCTTGAGATTGGAGTGAAGTGGATGCTTTCCCCATCCTCATCATGACTATTTATAGGGCCAAATCCATGGAGGTAATAATGGTAGATGGCATGATGTGGATGGAGAGGAAGTTTCCCTTGGCCTCTTTCTTAGAAGCTTCCCTCGGTCAAAAACACATGTCATATTTCATGGTCAAAGCCGTCTATCCCTTTTCCCACTTGGAATGAAACACATGCTTGAAAAGCATAGTCAAAAGTGGGTAGCCTCTTGCACACTTAGGAGAAAAATATCTCATCACAATTTTGGTTATCCACAAAAATTTGATTACTGCAAACCACTATTTTCAAAAAAGGATATTCACAAACAAACTTATTATCCACAAACTTTGCCATCCTCCCATCTCTATGGCCATTTCCAGCATGCCCTTTGGATGATAGACCACTCTCCGGCATGATGACAATATCTTCAAATCCAATAGCTTCAACACTCCATGAAAACTCCATAGAAGGGTGAACTGCTACATTATTTGATCTTCTATTGGCTCCGTTTGTTTGACAGGAAATGAGATGAAGGAATAAAGATTGACCCAATTTTGATTCCGGCAGAAATTGGAAATGAAGTCAATTCTAATTATGTGGTTTGGTTGAATGCATGAATTCTGTCACATGAATTGAAATTAGTAATTCAACTGCTCAGTTAGAATTCTGTGAATGAAATTGAAATTTTAAATTTAAAACAGTGACAAAATTGAGATGTCTGATGATTTTGAGCTAAGACACAAAAAATACACCAACTGACTCTCTAACTGAAATATTATGTGTATCTTTTAATAAATCACACACACACACACATAAATAAAGTCCATGGAATAAAACATAAATTCACATATAATAAATCGAGTATGTTCATTTTTTATGGTGTTTATTGATGGGTACATAGGAAAACATGCCTAAATTCTCTAATGACCGTCAAATTAGTAGGGATAGAACACAATTTCTCAAAAGGCTCAAGAATGTTGTTAAAATCTCTCAAAGATAGAGTATTAGATGAACAAAAGAGCTTAATATTATCTCATAATGGCATTCAATATTTTTGAATGTGTTTGCATTAACTAAGGAGATGGCAAAATGAAATGTTCCCGACTATCGCTGCTGCAGTGCCACTGTATGATTGTTTAAATCCTCTGAATTATCTAAATTAGCGCAGTTTTCCCATAGACATGACAAGAAGCTGCAAATATAAAGTTTGATCGCATCGAAAAGGAGTTGAGCAACAATTAAAAAAGAATTAATGCAGTTTCAAGTGCAGTTTCTGAATGTAGTGAATCAAATGGTACGGAGAATGCCTTACGAGCAATCTATCCATGAAATCAGTATTCGAAGACAGCCAATTTGTGATCTCCTTCGAATTAATGTTCGCATCAGGCCATCACTTTCTTCATTGTCAATGTTGCAGTGCTTTGAATTCGACATGCACTTTTTCTCCTTCTTCGCTTTCTTGGATCTGGACTTGGACCTCTAACTTTTCGACTCCCTCTCATCCTCACCATCCCCGCTCGAGGATTCCAAAGAATCACAAGAGCTTAAAATGAGCAATTTTGTCCAATCCTATAGAACGAGAGGGAGGTTGACGACGAGAGGAGAATGTTGACAGAGAGGAGAATGTCGATGAGTGGACATTCCTAGTATCTCAACAACAGGATAAGGATGTTGATGAACACGCTGCAAGGGCTCGACATCTTCGCTCATGTTGCTGGATAAGAATGTGTCAGCTCGACGCGGGTGCGAGAACAGAATTGGGTAAGAATACCTCATTATGTAAGAATTGGGGGGGGGGGGGGAGAAAGTTTAAGCAAAAATGAATTTCTATGAAATTCAGCCGAATTCTAATTTCGCCGAAAAAATGCACGGCGAATAACAAAATTGGAATTGACAATTCCAATTCCAATTCTTTTCCCCAATTTCGCCCAAACGACTGGGGCTGCGGAGATCCATATTACAGATTATTATTAAGTGCATTTATAGAGATCTCATTTTGGATCAAACCAAGCATTGGAGGGGGCATGATTCAGCAATCATGGCGTCAGTAGAAACATCTGGTATTTTTGTCATATGAAGATGGGGATAAGAGAATCCTCTCCTATCACCAATATAATCAATGGAATAACCCATTGGAACTGTTCTTCCTTCATCTAACGACAAAGAATTTTGAAGAACAGAGCTGCGAAGATACGAAGCACCACTATTACTTAACAACAAAGTGTAGGGGTCGGCCGTCAAAACATCGGCAGGAGCTAAATGTATCTTAGTTTGGTTTTTTTTTGAATATGCAATAGAGATGTTGCGGATTACTCGACGCTCTTATGGTTCCGTCGAATTGAACCATCATAGCTCGAGAGTGGGCCAAGTGAGCAATTAGTCAAAGAAAGAACCAACAGTTGATAACAAGACTTTTTACATGGAAAAACTCGAAAAGGGAAAAAATAACGGAGTCAAATCAGTGCCGACCAATATCCATTATCTGTTAGGGGGTTAAAAATAGTTGCTTCTCAAGGGTGACATGACACCGCTCATTACAATGAGATTTCAGGGAGCACTAAGGTTGTTGAAAGTAGAGTGCAGAGAAGCTCGCTTTGAATCCGTTGAGAAGAAGAACGCAACAAGCGGGTGTGAGGGCTCGGAGATTGAAGCCAAGTGAGATCCTCGAGTCACTTTCGACAGGATCTTCGAAGTGGGAAGAAGATCTTCGAGTCCTGAATGAGATCTTCAAGTCCTGAAGGTGATCTTTGAAGCGATCTTTGAACACTAAAGGAGAACTCTAAAGGGTCTTCGAAGGAACTCTCTCTAGTGTGGAATTCATCGTGTCTTCAAATGGGAGCTCAAGGCCCCTTTTATAGTCTTCTAGAGGGGCATATTGGTAATTGTGCCACCATAACCATTGGGCGGGCGAATAGAAACTCTCGATCGGGAGCACGTGGATTGCTGTTTTTGCGAATATGACGACCTTGCCCCTGGGCAATTCAGGCAGCTCGGATAGTTCGGGAAGGACCGACGATGATGGTGTTGATGGTAGAGAGCCCTGCAAGATCCTGCAATGATTGTGGAGAGAAGGCGGAAAAGAAGAAGAAGCGCGCGTGAGAGGGCCATGCACACTCATGTGCATGGGAAGGATCCTTCGCACCCTCCCACGCATAGGAGAGATCCTAGCACGCGGCTTGCGTGCGACATGGTTGGGGCATGAGCGACCTTGCTGCTGCGATATTGGTTGGTTTCATCTCCTCCCGCTAAGGCCACTTCCCATAATGGGGAAAGTGCGGCTATTCACACACCCATTATGGTGGAGATGCTGATATGCGCATCCCATTTCTTTTTATTTATTTAAGGCAGACCCTATCATTTTTCCTCCAAATTCCTGGAGTCCATGACCTGTGCATGTGGAGTACGGGAATTTTTTATTTCCCTGTCTCAACTCGATGTTGTTCGAGCGGAAGCTGCGGAGGCGAGATGAACACCAGAGCCACCATGTCAGAGGTAAGGAACTTGGAGTGCGCAAGAGATACAGACACGCGGGAGTGCAAACTTCCGGTCAGTGGTGGAGAGACCGATCGGCTCGGTGCCGTCGAGCAGCTGAGAGGTCGCGTGGCCGCACAGCTTGGCACGGCCGAACGACTGTGGGGTCTTGTGACCTGGCGTGGCCGAGTGTCCATGTTAGCTCAGACGATCATGTGTCCCTATGCGACCGTGCAGCAATGCGCTCTTGGCTTTGCTGTCATGCGGCCTTGCATGTTCATGCAGTCCTACGCAATCATTTTGCATGATTCACTATTATTTTTTATTTTTCTAACCAGCGGTCTTCTGGTTTTTCAGCTAGCAAGATAAGGTGCTCAAGGGAGACCGATGAGACTGTGCCCTACTCTTAATAGTGAGAGGGTTGATATATGGAGGAAGCATTTTGGATTACTTGCGAGTCGACGAAAATTCCACGTCCGAATGAGCGTGCCAAGAATCCTCCTACCAGCTTCATTACCCTTTCTGAGGGCAGCTTGAAAGCGGGGTTTCACTTTTCCCCGTCATAGAGGCTACTAAGATCTTTCAATTTTGCAGAGTACCGATATCCAAGTTTACTCCATCTGGGATCACGTGAGCTGAAAGTCCTCTGACATCAGATGAATCCTCTGATACCAATTGAAAGTGAGGTTAGATCTTAAAGTCACTCTAGAGGGGGGGGGGGGGGGGGGGGGTGAATAGAGTATTAAAAAGTTTTTCACTTATTTTTATAGCGTAATTAAAATAGTGATATTTATATGTGTATAACAGAGTGAGTTATAAAAATAAAATAAAAACAAAGCACAACACAGTACAGAAAATCACACAAACACAGAGGACACAAGGATTTATAGTAGTTCCCCAATAAACCTGAGTACATCTACTCTTCTACCACCCTTGGTAGGATTCCACTAGGTTTTTGATCAGGTGCCCTATCACCAATGGGGTTTTGATCAGGTGCCCAAAAAACCAACTAAGATTTTGATCAGGTGCTCTAACCAAACTACAGGTTTTTGTTTAGGTGCCCTGCCACCAAGGGGTTAACTTTTGAAGGGAGTTATAACCCTGTACAAGAGGGGATAAAGAGGGTTATGAAGTTCTTCTCTATCAATAATCTGAGAGAAGACTAGTGGAATGTGTTGATGTAAAGCTCCCCCTGTCTGATAGAAATGGTTGACAGTTGAGGATGAAGCTTTCTCTTGAATGTAAATCTTCCTGATAGCTGATGAATCTGAGAGACAAAGGTTTCTCAGATCGTTTGTTGCTCTTGAAGATTAGAACTTGCAGCAGAAAAACTGAGAGAAGATTTTTGTTGTTGTTCTCTGAGAATGAGATGCTCCTTGAGGAAGATGAAGATCTGTAAGCTTTTTCTTTCTTCCTTCTGTGTTTTTCTCTCGACAGTATTCTTCTCTTTTTCTCTATCTTGTTGTACTGCTGTAATGTAATAGTACTATATATCTTCTTCTTCTTTATTCCTTTGATAATATATCTCTGATTTGAAATTCAAATCCTCTGAATAAGGAATAGAATAATCTGGAGGATTATTTCTGGGAAATGCAAGCCAAGACTTTAATTCCTTTTCCTTTTTAATTAATGTATCCTTTTTCGCCAAACGGCTATTTTCTCGGGAAGAGAATGGAAAGAAATAAAATAAAAAGGAAAGATAATATCCTTGACTTATCTGGTAGGAATAGATCCATTGTTGATGATCTGAGTTCGGAGAATAGAATAAAAATGATCTGTCTGAAATAATGAACTGAGGAGAAATTTCGTCGACCTGAAAACTGAATTTGTCGAACAGAATGTTGAGTTCGTCGACCTGAATGATAAAAACTGAATCTGGCTAGAAGAATTGAATTAGTCGATCTGAGAAGAACTTTCGTCGATCTGAATCAATTCGTCAACCGCTGAGACTTGGTCGAACGCTGAGACTTAGTCAACCGCTGAGACTGAAGTTCATCAACCGCTGAGACTGAAGTTCATCGACCGCTGAGATGATGCAAGATCGTCGAACACTGAAGCAATACGTTCGTCGAACGCAGAAAGCATTTCGTCGAACGCAGGATGGAGTTCGTCGAACGCAGAAACTAAACTTTTCCTTAAGTTCTAACAGCCTAAAACCTTGACCCTTGGACTATACAATTGGGTCAACTTAGTCCTAGTCAACAGATAGTGATCCTAGCCCAATTCAATAATAGGGTTGTTCCAACAATCTCCCCCTATTCGGGTTAGGATACTATTTGACAAAAATTGAATAATAAAACAAACAACAAAACAACAGAGCATATATACCTGACAGATTTTAAACATTTCAGCAGATATAAAATATGATACTCTGAGTTTTGAAATTATTCATTTAAAATAGAAATGATAAAAACAAATAATCAGAACCTTTTGCTTTCTGAATTCTGACATTGCCTTCAGCTTTCTGAATTTGATTATCTGAGCTGTAACAATAGTTTTGAATCTGCATTTGCATCTTTTGCTTTGCTTAGAAATCCTTGCCTTCAACATTTTTCTTTGTTTATCTGAACTGAATCTTGCTTTCTGAAAATTTTTGGAACTTAAGTTGGAGGTGACTTCACCAAATCAACTTGAACTGGAACTTGAACTGGAACTGAAAAGCTTTATAATCGGAATCTACATTTTTCAGCTTTAGCTTTTGTTGATCTGAACTGTAGCAATAACTGAATCTGCTTTGCTACCAATCTGCATTTTTCAGCTTTAGCTTTTGTTGATCTGAACTGTAGCAATAACTAAATCTGATTTGCTACCAATCTGCATTTGAATCTGTCATATCTGAATTTCTGAATCAAAACTGCTGTGAGCTTCTTCATCAAGAACTAATTTTTCTTTTTCATACAACATCTCCCCTTGAAACTTGAGCATCTTCATAAAACATCTCCACCTATCATAAAGAAGCTTCTTCAAAACATCTCCCTCTATCAAAAGGAGATTCTTCATGAAACTTCTCCCCCTGCCTAGTTTCAGGAAGGCCTAAAGCTAGGCCCCTAGATGGAGGGATAGATGAGGAGGTAGGGAAGGATGCAATCTTTTTGAAGAAATATTGCTATTGTTCCTGCAAAATTAAATAGAGACCAAGTGCAAAGGAACTGGAAGGAGAAGCAATTTCTATAGGCATACAGTTAAAATGAAATAAAAGATTTGATTATAAGGAAAGATTCAGAAATATAGGCTTCATCAAAACTGCGTTCGACAAAAAATAAATTTTTGTTGATCTCAGTTCGACGATCGAGATGACTTCGTCGATCTCCGTTTGATGAACGACTAGATTTCGTCGATCTCAGTTCGATGAAGTGATGGGATAAGTAGAAAATTTAATTTTTTTCAATTGATTGAATCTTCATCTATCATTCCTAGCTGATTTATAAAGAAGATATATTTCTTTTCATCCAAGGGTTTGGTGAAAATATCAGCCCTTTGCAAATCAGTAGAAATGAATTGTAGGCAAACTTTATTTTTATCCACATTATCTCTGATAAAGTGGTGTCTAATTTCTATGTGTTTAGTCCTACTATGGAGTACTGGATTTTTTGCTATAGATATTGCACTAGTATTGTCACAAAATATAATTGAATTATTTAAGTTGATACCATAGTCTAGAAGTTGATTTTGTATCCACAGTATCTGTGAGCAGAAACTACCTGCAGCAATATATTCTGCTTCAGCTGTTGATGTAGACACAAATGTCTGTTTCTTACAAAACCAAGACACAAGCCTATCACCAAGAAACTGGCAAGTTCCTGATGTGCTTTTCCTGTCTACTCTGCATCCAGCATAATCAGAATCTGAGAATCCAGTTAATTCAAATTCTGAAGTTATTGGATACCAGAGTCCTAGATTTGGACAACCCTTTATATATCTCAAAAATTCTTTTTAACAAAATTAGGTGAGATTCTTTGGGGTTAACTTGGAACCTAGCACAAATACATGTAGCAAACATTATTTCAGGCCTACTAGCTATTAAGTAAAGTAAAGAGCCAACAATTGCTCTATACACTTTATGATCAACAGGTTTTCCTGATTCATCAGTGTCAACAACAGCATTTGAGGGCATGGGTGTTTCATAATGGAAGCATCAGACATACCAAATCTTTTCACTAATTCCTTAGCATACTTGGATTGTGATATGAATATGCCATTTGGAGTTTGCTTCACTTGAAGACCAAGGAAGTAAGATAACTCACCCATACTACTCATTTCAAATTTAGATTGCATTAGGTTAGAGAATCTTTTGCATAGATTTGAATCAGTAGAGCTAAATATGATATCATCTACATATATTTGAACTAGTGAAGTTTGATTTTTATGTATCCTGAAAATAGGGTTTTATCAACAATGCCTCTACAGAATTTGTTCTCCAAAAGAAAATTAGCTAAGGTCTCATACCATGCTCTGGGAGCTTGTTTGAGACCATAGAGAGCTTTATTAAGCTTAAATACATAAGAAGAGTGAGTTGGAGAGATGAAACCTGGTGGTTGTTCCACATAGACTTCTTATTTGATATCTCCATTAAGAAAAGCACTCTTCACATCCATCTGATATACCTTGAACTTCTTGATGGCAGCAAAGGCAAGAAAATCCTTATAGCTTCAAGTCTAGCAACAGGAGCAAAGGTTTGATCATAGTCAATTCCTTCTTCCTGAGAGTATCCTCGGGCTACCAATCTTGCTTTATTTCTGATGATTATGCATTGATCATCTAGCTTGTTCCTGAAGACCCACTTGGTGCCAATGACTGGATGGCTTTTTGGTCTTGGAACCAAATCCCAAACCTTGTTCCTTTCAAATTGGTTGAGCTCCTCTTGCATTGTAAGAATCCAGTTTGGATCTTGTTCTGCATCTTTTATGGTTTGAGGTTCAACTTGTGATAGGAAACAAGTATGCATCTAATTTTGGTGTAGTTGATGCCTTGTTTGAACTCCTGCTGAAATATCTCCAATGATTTGGGATTTTGGATGATCTCTAACTGTGACGTGATCAACAGTTGGAGTTGGTTCAGCAATAGTTTCTTCTTGGGGGACTTGTTCAGCTGTCACTTGATTTGAGTTGTTAGCAAGATCTGGATTATCCTCTTCTTCACTGTCTTCAATAATTTCAGTTGATAGAAGTGGAGAATCTTCATTCTGTAGATTTAGTCCATTTAGTTCTTCACATAGGACTGGTACCTGCAAAGTATCTTTGGTAGAGGTGGTATTCCTCTCCTCAATTAACATGTTAGTTTCATCAAAAGATACATGAATGGACTCTTCTATCTTAAGAGTAGATTTGTTGTAAACACTATATGCTTTACTAGAAAGAGAATATCCAAGGAATATACCTTCAGCAGATTTTGCTTCAAATTTCCTGAGATACTTCTTATCATTATTATGCACATAGAATTTACATCCAAATATCTTAAAATAGTTAACCTTGGGCTTTTTTATTCTTAAGTAATTCATAGGAAGTTTTACCCTTAAGCTTATGTATCAGGCTTCTGTTCAACACATAATTAGCTGTGTTCACTGCCTCTGCCCAAAAAGAGATTGGCAAGTGAGCATCAGCAAGCAATGTAGTTGCTGATTCAATAAGTGTTCTATTTTTCCTTTCAGCTACCCCATTTTTTTGAGGAGTTCTAGGAGCAGAGAAACATTGCCTGATCCCTTCTTTTCCACAGAATTCTCTCATCAGAAGATATTCAAACTCAGTGCCATGATCACTTCTGATCAATACAACTAGAGTAGAGTACTCAATCTTGATGGACCTGAGAAAGTCTGTCAGAACACTGAAGGTGTCAGACTTGTTCCTAAGAAAGAACGCCCAAGTGAATCTTGAGAAGTCATCTATAATAACTAGAGAATAATGCTTCCCTCCTAGACTTTGTATTGTAGTGGGTCCAAAGAGATCCAAATGCAGTAAGTACAAAATCCTAGGTGAGTCACTCTTGGATAAAGATTTAAAACTACTCTTAGTCTGCTTACCTAATTGACAAGCCCTGCAGAGTCCTTCCTTTTTGTATGAACTAGAAGGCAATCCTCTAACAAGATTATCCTTAGAAAGCTTAGATACAGTTCTAAGGTTAATATGTCCAAGCATTTTATGTCATAATTCATTTGTTTTACTTATAGAATTAAATAAACAAATATCTGAATTGGCAAAGTCAAAATTGACTAAATAAATATTTCCATGTCTAATACCAGATAATACATTTATGTTTTTATTATTGGTAATAAGACATAAGGAGTTGTTAAAAGTTACCTGATAACCTTCATCACATAACTGCTTATGTTGATGAGGTTATGCTTCAGACCCTTAACATAAGCTACCTCTTTGAAGGTGACTGCTCCAACTTTGATCTGTCCATAGCCTTTGGTTTGTTCACAGTTGGAGTCTCCAAAGATCACTTTGGGTCCAAGCCTTGCCTTGTAGGTTCTTAGGTTGGCCTTATTTCCTGTCATATGCTTTGAGCATTCACTATCCAAGTACCACTGTTCTTTTATTTTTGGATAGCCCTGTACCTGTAAAACAGAAAACATTCTAGTTGTTCTTGACCCAGATTACCTTGGGTCCTTTTGTTTTTCCACAAAATTCTGAAATAAAAGACATCTCAGGCTGATCCTTATAACCTTGTGGATGATATCTCCTTGGAGGAATTATCCACTCAGTAAAAGGATTCTTAGTATGTGAAGAATAAAAATTCTTTAGATTTTCAGTATGTTTTTCGTTCGATGAATTTGGATGAATTCGTCGATCGTCGTTCGACGAAGTAAAGTGCTTTCGTCGAGCGCCATTTGAATAATAACTATACTGAAGGTCTGTCTTTAGAGTTCGTCGATCTCCGTTCGACGAATTCATGTAATTTTGTCGAGCTCCGTTCGACGAATTCTGTTGAATTCCTTTATTCTTAATATTCTTGCTTGAAATATTTTTATCTACTTCTACTACCTCTTTGTTCTTAGCAGAAATGAATTTTACTGGTGTAGATAAGATGTTTTTCTTAATCAGCTGTGGCTCACTTGATGATGCACCCAAGCCCAGTTTGCCACTAAGTCTGGCATTCACTGTGCTTGTGAGGTCCATCAGTTTGATACTTCTCCCATTGAGGGATTCTTCAAACTTCTTAGCTTCAGACAACTTGTTCTCAACGAGAACAATGTGTTCTCTGGAGGCAGCCATATCTTTCTTAAGATTGACATTATCTTCACTTAGTTGGTTCATTTCAGCCAACTTACTTCTGAGAGAGATTACTTCCTTCTCAGATTTAATTAAGTCTAAACAAAGAGTTTTGAATTCATCTTTGAATTTAATTGAATTAAAATCAAAGTTAGATATTACCTGATCACTGTCAGCTTCAGATTCTGATTCTTCAGAGTTGTTTCCTGAGGCATTGATAGCCATCATGCAGAAATTTCTTTCATCTTCATCATCACTGGAACTGGATAATGATGCATATTCTGAATCATTGCATGAGTCATAAACAACCATCAAGCATTGATCCTTTTTATTTGCATCATTTTCATCTTCAGATGAGCTGGATGAAGACTCTGACTCTTCTGCAGAACCTTCAACCATGTTGTTGAGGGAATTCCAGATATCCTTGGCTGAGGTGCAGTCCACAACCTTCTGGAATATGTCATTAGATATTGTCTGTGCCAATATATTCATTGCCTTAGCATCTGCACTTCTCTGCTTCTTTTGAGCATCTATCCACTCAGGTGGTGGAACATCATTATTGTTAGTTGGTACTTCAACACTTGTTGTTGTTGTTGTAAGTGCAAACTTATTTAGATTGCATATAGGAGGTCTTATGCTTGAGTATTCTTTATTCTATGCCGTAGATTTTTAGCAAAAATATACTCTAGAAAAAATTTAAGATCTAATTGATCTTTTGATTCAGGTGTTAGCCTGTAAAGAATCAACCAAGCTCTGATACCAATTGAAAGTCCTCTGATATCAGTTGAAAGTAATCTCTGATATCAAAGGAAAGGGAGTTAGATCTTAAAGTCACTCTAGAGGGGGGGGGGGGGGGGTGAATAGAGTATTAAAAAGTTTTTTACTTATTTTTATAGCGGAATTAAAATAGTGATATTTATATGTGTATAACAGAGTGAGTTATAAAAACAAAATAAAAACAAAGCACAACACAGTATAGAAAATCACACAAACACAGAGGACACAAGGATTTATAGTAGTTCTCCAATAAACCTGGGTACATCTACTCTTCTACCACCCTTGGTAGGATTCCACTAGGTTTTTGATCAGGTGCCCTATCACCAATAGAGTTTTGATCAGGTGCCCAAAACACCAACTGAGATTTTGATCAGGTGCTCTAACCAAACTACAGGTTTTTGTTCAGGTGCCCTGCCACCAAGGGGTTAACTTTTGAAGGGAGTTATAGCCCTGTACAAGAGAGGATAAAGAGGGTTATGAAGTTCTTCTCTGTCAATAATCTGAGAGAAGACTAGTGGAATGTGTTGATGTAAAGCTCCCCCTGTCTGATAGAAATAGTTGACAGTTGAGGATGAAGCTTTCTCTTGAATGTAAATCTTCCTGATAGCTGATGAATCTGAGAGACAAAGGTTTCTCAGATTGTTTGTTGCTCTTGAAGATTAGAACTTGCAGCAGAAAAACTGAGAGAAGATTTTTGTTGTTGTTATCTGAGAATGAGATGTGCTGTTTGAGGAAGATGAAGATCTGTAAGCTTTTTCTTTCTTCCTTCTATGTTTTTCTCTCGACAATATTCTTCTCTTTTTCTCCATCTTGTTGTACTGCTGTAATGTAATAATACTGTATATCTTCTTCTTCTTTATTCCTTTGATAATATATCTCTGATTTGAAATTCAAATCCTCTGAATAAGGAATAGAATAATCTGGAGGATTATTTCTTGGAACTGCAAGCCAAGACTTTAATTCTTTTTCCTTTTTAATTAATGTATCCTTTTCTGCCAAACAGCTATTTTCTCGGGAAGAGAATGGAAAGGAATAAAATAAAAAGGAAAGATAATATCCTTGACTTATCTGGTAGGAATAGATCCATTGCTGATGATCTGAGTTCGGAGAATAGAATAAAAATGATCTGTCTGAAATAATGAACTGAGGAGAAATTTCGTCGACCTGAAAACTAAATTCGTCGAACAGAATGTTGAGTTCATCGACCTGAATGATAAACAACTAAATCTGGCTGGAAGAATTGAATTAGTTGATCTGAGAAGAACTTTCGTCGATCTGAATCAATTCGTCGACCGCTGAGAATTGGTCGAACGCTGAGACTTAGTCAACCACTGAGACTGAAGTTCATCAACCGCTAAGACTGAATTCCGTCGACCGCTGAGACGCTGCAAGATCGTCGAACACTGAAGCAATATGTTCGTCGAATGCAGAAAGCATTTCGTCAAACGCAGGATGGAGTTCATCGAACGTAGAAAATGAACTTTTCCTTAAGTTCTAACAGCCTAAAACCTTGACCCTTGGACTATACAATTGGGACAACTTAGTCCTAGTCAACAGATAGTGATCCTAGCCCAAATCAGTAATAGGGTTGTTCCAACATGAGCTATGAGCCTGATTTTCTCCTTTTGTGAGCATGACTCACGACTTTTGTTGGAGGTGTTCAATGAGTATTGTATGGTTTTTACTGAGCCATGTTGCATGATTGAGGTTTGCAACAATATGAGATGGTTCTGTTTTGAGGAGAAGACCAACTACTACCATGAGAATACCATCTACGAATATATTAGGAATCCCGGGGAGATACCTAAGTTGTGGAGGGCGCTTCCTAGTCATTTTCTCCGACATGTGGGGGCAGTAGAGCGATTTCTCTCCTAACCTTAACTTTATGGACCAAGGCGGACTGGCGAAGGCACTATTTAGCACTGCCAGTTGAGTGGAGGAGAAGAGATTACTACTGATCGGGCTTTTTGTAGACACTGGGCATGACGTTGTCTATTCCTTTAGCTCGTGATAAGAAGATGATGTTCATCTTCAAGTGTGGGGGATCCAGAGCTGCGCAAACCCTCCCCCGATATGTTGGTTATGTAGATGAAGCGGGTCCCAGTGACCTGACGGTGGCGATCATTCCTGCTGACTCTGAGGTCGAGGAGATTTTGACCACTCCTGTTGTTGAGCGACCTTCTCGAGATGACCACACTCCCCCTTCTACAAGGGTGATGATACGAGTTTCTTCTTCCATGCAGGCGACGACATTGAAGGTAAGTACAACTGCTATATTATGTGCTCTAATTGTTTGAGTTTTCATGAGTTTTGATCCTCCTTTTTCTTTGTCGTAGACCAGGGAACTATGCATCATTTCCCATACTTGGAATGTGTTGGGAATTGGGTCCACAATTACCTTGATTTGAAGAAGTCCCCTTTAAACTAAGTTGAATTGAATTTGTATTTGATATTGCTTTCTAGTATGGTGCTTGCAGGTTTTCAAATGAGTAAGTACAAACCAGTGTCAGGTTTCAATGGGTCACCAAACACAGACCCATGCAATGTAATTCCTCATTGTATGGTTCAAAGTGTTGACTCATGTGAAATCTCTCTATTGGGATGTACTTTTGATTCAAGCACTAAGGAAGAGCTAGGAGGAAGCTGATGCTGTTGGATGAGTTGAAGAAAAGAATTTTTCCAAGTGTTCTAGGAATTTTTCGAGAGCCTAAGTCCTTTTCTCGAGAAGTCAACTTCAGTTCTCGAGAGCTATGAAGTTTGTCTCGAGAGGTCCAAGTTCTCTCTCGAGAGGTTAAGTCAGTTTCTCGAGAACTTCCTTCTATATCTCGAGAAATCCATTTGATTTTCTCTTATCTCCAAGACTTTCTGTTCTAAGTCTTTGTCTCGGAAACTCTTTGTCTCGGAAAATCAATCTCTCGAGAAGTCACCTTTTCTCGAGAAGTCATTTCTCGAGAAATGATTATTTCTCGAGAAGTCTCTCTGCTATTTCAGAAATCTCTTTTCTCGGTTGTTCCAGATCATTTCTCGAGAAGAGTCATTTATCTTGAGAAGTGCTATGTTTGTCTGAATTTCATTGCTCGAGATGTCATCTTCTATTTCTCGAGAAATCGGTTTTATTCTGATTTTTCCGTTAACTATTCTGACGGGTCGCTTTTTTCGTTTGACGACTTGGTTCGATTCTTTTAAGGTTATTCTTGTCTTTTCATGGGCGTTTAACCTCTTCCTATATAAGGCCCTGCTCCTAATGATTAATGGGACTGATCATCTTTCTAATCGCGATCAAACCTAATCGTTGCTTCAAGAATCGTGATTTTTTGCCGTGCCGCCTCCTGCAAGTGTCGAAGATCAATTTTGGTGTTCGTAATCGTTCATCTCCGACTAAGTTGAAGGATCGATTGATCAATATCTTCTCGTCAACAAGTTCTATTGGATCATACGATCAAAGGAAGGTCAGATCTGATATCTTTTCGTTCTTCCTCAATTTTCTCAAGGCAAGGTTCTTCAAATATCAAGAAGGAAGAAGGTTTCATGGAAGTCAATCAGATCTGAAGTTTTGTTGTTATTTTGTATCTTTATCTTATTATTTTGAATAGTAGGAGAAGGCTTTCTCCGAGTTGTAGGAGAGTTTGTTCTCCGAGGTGTAAGAGAGGTTTTCTCTCCGAGATTGTAGGAGATTTGTCTCCAAGATTGTAGGAGTTTTGACTCCGAGGTTGTAGGGTCTTTCTTGATCCGAGATTTAGTGAAGTAGTCAAGTCTAGCTGTGGTGCTAGATTGGCGAGGCCGGCAAGTGGAGTACCCAAGAACGGGGAACCACTATAAATCTTTGTGCCATCTGTGTTTATGATTTGCATGCTGTGTGCTTATTTCGTTACAGTAATTTTTATTCCGCAAAAGACGCAGTTATCACCTATTCACCCCCCTCTAGGTGATTTAGGTTAGCAACTAGATACTTCAATTGGTATCAGAGGTAGGTTGTTCGTATCTAGGTTAACACCTTGAACAGGATCTATCCATTCTGGTTGCCTGCAAATCATGGAAAAGTGCAAGGAATCGTCTTCGTTGAAATTGCCAATATGCACTAAGGCTAATTTTCCTATGTGGAAAGAAAGAGTCAGATTTTATATGGAAGCCGCAGACCCGAGAATCTTCCAAGTCGTGGAAGAAGGACCTCATGTGCCAATGACTGCCTCAACAATCAATCCCACAGTTCAAGTGCCAAAGAAAATGATGGATTTAACAAAGGATGAGATCGCTCTCGTTTCTTTAGACAAAAAGGCAAAGAACATAATTGCAAGTGCAGTGGATGATTCGATGCTGCAAAATTTAATTCACTGTAATTCTGCCAAAGAAATGTGGACGTCTTTAATAGTTCTTATGGAAGGTACTGAAGAAGTAAGAGATGATAGAAGATCTCTTTTGAATCAAGAGTATGAGGCTTTCAAGCAGAATAAAAAGGAGTGCATTGCCGATGCCTATGAAAGATTCTTCAAAATTGTAAACGGCCTAAGAAACTATGGTCGGGAATTCTCAAATGGTGAACTGAATGACAAATTCCTGCGTTCCCTAACGAAAGATTGGGATAGCAAGATTGTTGCAATCAGAGAATTTGGGAAGTTACCAAATCTAGACCCTCAGAATCTGTTTGGGAAACTATTATCCCATGAGCTACAAATGAACATTCGGAAAATAGAAGAAGATGGGAATAGAGCTTCAAGCAAGGAAAGAACCTTGGCTATGAAGGCTGAGAGTTCTAGAAAAGGCAGAACCTTGTCTCCAATAAGAATACAAGAATCTACTGATGAAGAAGAATCTAAGGCCGGCTCCTCCAGCTCAGAAATGTCTGATGGGGAATTCTCTCTTATCTCCCGTCAGTTTAAGAAACTGCTAAACAAAAGAAGACACATGAAGAATAAGTTTTCCTCTGAAAATAGACATTCTCGACGTGATGGTGATCATCACAAAAAGAGCTCTAGCAATCATGAAAGGTATAAATCTAAAACTGGTAAACATATTTCTTCTGACATAGTTTGCTATTGCTGCAATAAGCCAGGGCACATGATTGCTGAATGCCCTTATAAAAAGAAAGAGGGTGAAAGAAAAGAAGAAAAGAAATCCACTCACGGGAAAAGGAAGACTGAAAAGAGTCTAGTCGCTAAAAAGAACAAAACTTTAAGCGACAGTGACTCGGAGAAATCAAGTAGTGAAGAAGAAGCCTACTTCGGGCTAATGGCTATGACTGATGACGAAGAAGAACCTCCATATACTGGGAAGGTAAATTCTCACACCGCCTTATCTGATTCTGATCAAGCTCCAGATGAGCAAAAGGATTATCTCTCAGATGATGATTCTGATCTCATGACCCAATACACTGAAATGCTTAAAAGTTTTGACAAATGCCGAAAGGTAGTCAAAATACAGGCCAAGGAGATCATGTCTCTCAAAGAAGTGGAATCTAATTTGAGAAAGGAAGTTGAACAACTTTCTTCCTTCAAAGAGGAAAACCAAGTCTTGAAAGACAAGATCAAAAGTTCAGATGAGCTCCTTGATCGGAGAGAGAACTCTATCAAAGTTCTGGAAGAACAGCTAGCCGCTGAAAAGAAGCTAGTTGAAAAGTTTTCACAACCAAAAACAATTCTTCCAATCATTGATACTTTCTACGCTAAAGCAAGTGGAATAGGTCATGTGGCTGGACCTAGTGATTCTTCTAAGGGCATCCATGCCAAGAAGAATAACAAGGTTGCTATGAAAGCCACCGCCGAAGAGAAAGGGAAAGACGATCAAGATCAAGTGGCATTTAGGAAAGTTATCTTTCCTACAAATGCTTATGATCTGGAAAGCTCCTATGGTCATTTGACAAGACCAGTTAACTTTGGATCTGTCATTGACTACAAGGGCTGGACTCGTCCTAGAAACTTTAGCGCAAGTGCATTCAAAGCACCTTATGAAGAGATCAATCTGAAAGATTATGGTCCTTATGTTCATGGTCCAAGTGCTAAGAGAGCACCAATAGTGAAAACTGTTGCACCTAATCCTAAGGAGACATTCACACCTTGTGTGTGTTGTACCCATGAAGCATCCTCTTCCAAGAGTAATGCTCCTGCCAAAGCTATCATTCAAAAAGTAAAGCAGGAAAACACAAAACTAAGGTACAACCGATTTAACTGTTGGTGTTGCGGCAAAATAGGTCACTTTGCCGTAGATTGTTGGTTCAATTCTACATATTCCAAGAGACCACAAATTAACAATGCAAGAAAGACCGCTCGCAATGTTAATGCTCTTCGTGGTGCTCAACTAACGAGGGACCAAGGACCCAAATTAGTTTGGGCTCCTAAGGCAAAATAATTTGTTTTTGCAGGAATGTCCAAAGGCCAACAAAAATCCTATCTGGTATTTAGACAGTGGATGCTCTCGGCATATGACCGGGACGAGAAGCCTTTTACAAAATTTCATTCCAGTTGTAAACGGACCAAAAGTTATTTTTGGCGGATCCAACAGAGGAATTACAAAAGGCTACGATATGATATCTAATGGTAATGTATCCTTTTCGGATGTTGCTTATGTGGAAGGATTAGAACATAATCTGATAAGCATAAGTCAGCTTTGTGATAAAGGGTACATAGTTGATTTTCGTAAAGACAAGTGTTTGATAAAGTCGGCAGAAAATTCCGAAACAATTTTATCAGGCACTCGGTATAGGAATATTTTCTGTTTAAATTTTATTTGTTTATCATCTTCTACTCCGGTGTGTCTTTTAGCAAAAGATAGTGCATCTCTTGCTGACCAATGGCATAAGAGATTAGCACATATAAATTTCAAAACTATAAATAAGTTGTTTTCACAAAACTTAGTACGTGATGCACCAAATATTAAGTGCATTAAAGATAGACCTTGTCATGCTTGTGTAAAAGGCAAGCAAACAAGAGCTACCTTTAAAAGCATTATAGGCAAAGATTCAACTAGGTGCTTATACCTACTTCATATGGACTTGTTTGGTCCTTTACAAATTAGGAGTTTAGGAGGTAAGTCTTTCACGTTAGTTATTGTAGATGATTACTCACGTTTTGCATGGGTATTCTTTCTTAAACACAAGTCAGATACGTTTGACATTTTCACTAAGTTTGTCAAGCAAATCCAGAACGAATTTGAATGCTCCGTGGTCAAAATCAGAAGTGACCATGGAACAGAATTTGAATCTGGGGCCATGACAGATTTTTGTGAAAGTCTAGGTATCTTTCATGAGTTTTCCTCACCTCGAACTCCACAACAGAATGGGGTAGCTGAGAGAAGGAATAGAACACTCATTGAGGCTTGCAGAACAATGTTGAGTGACACTTCTTTACCCGAATATCTTTGGGCTGAAGCTGTCAACACTGCATGCCACGTGCAAAACAGAGCACTCATAAACAAAAACCATGAAAAGACTCCTTATGAACTACTAAAAGGCAAGAGACCAACCATCTCTTATTTTAGAATCTTTGGTAGTAAATGTTTTGTACTTAATAATGGAAAGCATTACAAAACCAAGTTTAGTGAAAAGAGCTTTGAAGGTATTTTCGTAGGCTACAGTAGCCATAGTAGAGCCTACAGAGTTCTTAATAAGAAAACCCGGATTGTAGAGGAATCTATAAATGTAGTATTTGATGAAACAAGCATGCTAAATAGCAGCTCCTCTAGTACTTCTGTTGAAGAGACAGGTTCAAGACTCCAAGAATTGGATTTGGAGAAGCCAGTTGAAGAAGATGTACAGACCTTCGTCAAGATTCCTCTCCCAACCTTAACTGAAGAAGAAAATCTTGATGAAGAACAAACCCAAGTGGAAGAAGACATTCCAGTTATAGAAGAAGCCCCTGATGCACCCATCAATACTAGGAATCTTGGACTCAGACAATTGAGAGATCATCCTATTGATCAAATCATAGGAGATCCTCATGAAGGAATAAGAACGAGAAGAGGTACTACCAATGAAAATTTGTACCTAAGCTTTCTCTCGCAGGTTAAACCAAAGAAATTCCAAGAGGCAAATGAAGATCCCCATTGGATAATTGCAATGGAAGAAGAACTTAATCAATTCAAGCATTGCAAGGTGTGGACACTTGTTCCAAAACCCAAGGACAAGAACATTATTGGAACAAAGTGGGTCTACAGAAACAAGTTGGATGAAGATGGAACGATAATAAAGAACAAAGCCAGACTTGTAGCAAAAGGGTACAGACAAGAAGAAGGAATCGACTTCGATCAAACTTATGCTCCGGTAGCAAGACTCGAAGCGATCAGGCTATTTTTGGCATTTGCTGCATTCAAAGGTTTCACCGTATACCAAATGGACGTCAAGTCAGCTTTTCTTAACGGTAATATAAAAGAAGAAGTATACGTTGAACAACCTCCAGGTTTTGTAGATTCTGAACTCCCTAATCATGTCTACTTACTGCAAAAAGCTTTATATGGTTTAAAATAAGCTCCTCGAGCTTGGTATGAGACATTGTCTAACTTTCTTCTTGAGAACAAGTTCACAAGAGGAAAGATAGATAAGGCATTATTTCTTAGGGAAGTTAAAGGCAAGATTTTGCTAGTGCAAATCTATGTCGATGACATTATTTTTGGATCCACTGATGACAACCTTTGCAAGAAGTTTTCGAAACTTATGCAAGGGAAGTTTGAAATGAGCAGTATGGGCGAGCTGAAATATTTCCTAGGACTTCAAGTGAAACAATCTGAAGATGGAATTTTCATCTCACAGACGAAGTTCACTAAAGAGTTAATTAAGAAATTTGGAATGGAGAGTGCAACCTCTATGAGGACTCCAATGAGCTCAGCTATGTCTCTGGACAAGGATGAGAGAGGGAAACCTTTCGATGAAGCCAAGTACAGAAGCATAATTGGTTCTTTGCTCTACCTTACTGCTAGTAGACCTGATATAATGTTTTCTACATGTGTATGTGCTAGATATCAGGTGAACTCTAAGGAATCTCATTATACCGCTGCAAAGCGAATTTTGAGATATCTTAAAGGTACATCAAATCTTGGCTTATGGTACCCAAGGAGTAATGATAGCGAATTAATAGGTTTTTCAGATGCTGACTTTGCAGGTAGCAAAGACGACAGGAAAAGCACTTCCGGGACGTGTCAGTTCCTAGGAAGAAGACTAATTTCTTGGAGCAGCAAGAAACAGAATTGTGTAGCAATATCAACTGCGGAATCGGAGTATATCTCCGCAGGCAGTTGTTGTGCACAATTGCTGTGGATAAAGAATCAGCTAGAAGATTACAACCTTAAATTCAAAGAAATTCCGATGTTTTGCGACTCCTCCAGTGCTATTGCTATTGCTAATAATCCAGTTTCGCACAGCCGGACAAAGCATATCGAATTACGATATCATTTCATCCGGGGGCATGTGGAGAATAGGGACATCAACCTCAGTTATGTTCCAACGGATAAGCAAATAGCGGATATTTTCACAAAACCGCTGGATGAGACCAAGTTCTCTTTCTTCAAGACAGAACTGGGTATGCTAAATATGGAGTAAGAATCTAGTCAGAAATAAAGTCATGAAGAGAAGAAGAATTCAACTACAGATGTTAAAGGAGGCAAACACATTTCTAAGTCATAATAGATGAAGGCTTGAAGAAATGAAGAATTCAGAAAAATTTTCTAAGTCAGAATACCACTTCTCAGGAAATCAGACTGAACTTTACTTCTCGAGAAATGGGAAATCCCTCGAGAAATCAGAAGAACTTATCGAAAAATTGAAGTTCTTGGCGAGTCATCAGACTTCTCGAGAAATCGAGGACCTCTCGAGAAATCAAGAACTTCTCGAAAAGTTGGTCTGTCTTCTTAAATTTCTTAAAATTCCTTCTTCGAGCAGTCGAACCGCCAGGTACTCATTTTACTGTTATTTCTTTTAATAAAATCGAAAAACTATATATATCAGTCTCGAGGATGACTTAAAATCCACGCGAAAACCCTCCTCCCTCTCGAAACCCCTTCTCACTGTTCATCTCCCTCTCGCGACCTTTGTCACTCGCACGACAGCTCACGCGATTTCGTCCGTCAGTTCTCGCAATCTCGTCAAGCACAGGAGTAATCGCATTCACCTCTAGCTGTCGCAGCTCGATTCTACAAAGCATCAATGGCTCCTTGACCTAGAGCCAAGATCGGCATTGGCTGTGAAGTCGAAAGGTCTGAGTTAATTGAGATTTCAGATGATGTTCAGAATATGTTTTACTTACTAGATGCCGCAGGGTTGTCATTCCTTCTTGAGCACCCTTGTAGAATTTTGTTCAAGGAAGTGGAAGAACTATTTATAAATGTCAAGGCTATCAAGGAAGGGAGGGTGCTCGCCTCGTTTGTGGAAAATGTGAAGGTAAAGATTTCTCCTAAATCTTTAACCAAGTTCCTTAGACTTCC
The DNA here is from genome assembly GCA_033032865.1 of Dactylorhiza incarnata. NCBI lineage: Eukaryota > Viridiplantae > Streptophyta > Magnoliopsida > Asparagales > Orchidaceae > Dactylorhiza > Dactylorhiza incarnata. The sequence continues at coordinate 219,929 of JAWHQI010000017.1, read as the reverse complement.
AGTGATTGATTCTGAGGATGAATTAGAAGATGTGGACTGGGACAGAGCAAAGGTATTCTGTGGTTTGGAAAAGGGTGGCCGTGCTATCAGAAGGCAGAAAATGAACTTAGTTGGGAAATTACTTGTAGACATTGTGTCTAAGGTAATTCTGTGCAAGACAGGCAGTCAAGGCCATGTGTCTGAGGATATCTTCTGTTTGATCACCTCAATAGTCTGTGGAAAGAAGTGTGATTGGGCAAATCGACTCTTCTTGTCCATCAAAGCTAGTATTATTGCTCCCAACTATGCAAGGATATTGTCTTTATTTCTGAATCAGCTGAACCCTCAAGTTTTTGTCATGTCTAACGGAGCTGTGCTTCATCATTTGAAGAAGCTTAATGTTGTCACAATTCAGAGATGGAATATCAGAATTGTGAAGCCAGGTCAGGAAAGTTCAAGTGGCCAAGGGGAGCCTCAACTTCATGCTGATGTGCACTCCAGGGTTGTTCCCTCTCCAAGAAGGACTTCACCTCCAGCTCCTCCCTCTGATGCACACCCTCAAGATGATGTTGTTGCACCTCCTCCTCCTCCAGTTAGCTCAGTTCCTCCAGTTGCTTCAGTTCCTCCAGGTGATGCCATTCCATCTCCTCCTTCTTCTCCTGTTGATCCAGCCACTCAAGCAGATTCTATTCCTTCTTCCAAGAGATTTTATACAAGAAGACCCCAGTCAAAATCCTCAAAATGTGAAATTCCATCTCCTCCTCCTTCAGCAAGTTCCCCTCATCAAGAGGATGTAGTTCCTCCTCCTCCTTCTGAAGATGTTAACAAGGCAATTGATGATGTCCTCACTGATTTACAGCATCAAGATGGTGAAAGACTCAGCCCTAGTGGGCAAGGAGGTGAGTCTGGAGCAGATTTTGACTTCTGCAATGAAGAAGATGACATCTCTGTTCATGGTTCATCTCCTTCCCCTGCAAACATTGAGGGGGAGCAAGGCTTAACGGACACTGACAAGGATGCTCAACCGGAGCTAGTTGGTGATATTCATATTCAGCCTCAAGTATTTTCTACTGTGAAGGTAAGTTCTGTCATTCTTGAAGAACTTCCTGAGGAACCTCAGCCTCCTCCTCCTCCTCAGTATTCAGATGACACTTTTCTGGGAAAGATTGAAAGATTAATTTTTCAGCAGAGTGCTAAGATAGATTATTCCTTCAGGGAAGTTCATGCCAGAATAACTGATGTTGAAAAGGCCGTCAACAGAAAGTTTGCTGAGCTTAAGTCAAATTCTGATAAGCTCAGAGAAGAGATGATTCAGGGTGGAAAGGCAATGGAACACACCATTAAGGGTGTAGTTACTGTTTTGGATGAAGTAGTTCAAGTTAGAAAGAAGCAGGCTGCTCAGGATGAAAAAGCTGAAGAGATTGCTTTCAAAATCATTGATGAAGTTGGTCAGTTTAAAGAATCTGTCATCCAAACCCTATCTGTAGAAGTCAGAAAGGGGGAGGATAAAGTGACAGAGCTTTTGGATTCTCAAGCTTATCAGCTTTAAAAGGCAGTTGGTGATCAGCTTGAACAGTTAAATGACTGTGTTCAAAGGCAGATTGCAGATGTGAATTCTTACACTTTCAAGACTACAGTATGGCTGCATCATGAGATCTTACCAGGAATAGACCTTGAAGATAATCAGCCTCCTTCTCAGTCTCCTTCTCAGTTTCCTTCTCAGTTTCCTCCTCAATTTTCTCTAAGGCCAGATGACCAGCTTCAACATGCTTTTGATCATTCAGAAGGTCCCTCTGCACAGAAGACTTCCAGGAAGAGGAAGTATGGAGAGGGTCCCTCGGCTAGAAGATCCACTCCAGCATCCAGCTCTGCTGCTTCTGGCAAAGCTGTTATAGAAGAAGTACTTCCTGAGTTGTGGAGTCCAACTTCTAAGGTTATTATTCTTGACTCCCTCAAACTTGTTGAAGATGGTGGTGTGCCAGTGTCTGAGATTTACAGTGCAACTGAGTGGAAGAAATATGTGACTAGTTGTACCAAGAGAAGGATTCATTTCAGGACCCATGGTATTAACAATCCATCAGCCCCAGAAGCTCCTCTTAAGTATCACCCAAAGCTTTATGCCTATTTCACTAGACAAGAGCAGAAGAAAAGAGACAATTTATGAAGCAAGTTTTTTTTTTGATTCATCTTATTTTGATAACTCAGATTGTATGGATATTAAGTCATCCTTGAACAATATAAATCTTAATATAGTTTTTGATTTTATTGCTCATTTTGTTTCTCTTCTCTTTCTTTTATATGTTGTAGCATATCTGGTTTATCTTGTTACAATTCATCTTAGTCTTTAGGGTTCTGACTTCTACAAATAGGGGGAGATTGTTGGGAATTGGGTCCACAATTACCTTGATTTGAAGAAGTCCCCTTTAAACTAAGTTGAATTGAGTTTGTATTTGATATTGCTTTCTAGTATGGTGCTTGCAGGTTTTCAAATGAGTAAGTACAAACCAGTGTCAGGTTTCAATGGGTCACCAAACACAGACCCATGCAATGTAATTCCTCATTGTATGGTTCAAAGTGTTGACTCATGTGAAATCTCTCTATTGGGATGTACTTTTGATTCAAGCACTAAGGAAGAGCTAGGAGGAAGCTGATGCTGTTGGATGAGTTGAAGAAAAGAATTTTTCCAAGTGTTCTAGGAATTTTTCGAGAGCCTAAGTCCTTTTCTCGAGAAGTCAACTTCAGTTCTCGAGAGCTATGAAGTTTGTCTCGAGAGGTCCAAGTTCTCTCTCGAGAGGTTAAGTCAGTTTCTCGAGAACTTCCTTCTATATCTCGAGAAATCCATTTGATTTTCTCTTATCTCCAAGACTTTCTGTTCTAAGTCTTTGTTTCGGAAACTCTTTGTCTCGGAAAATCAATCTCTCGAGAAGTCACCTTTTCTCGAGAAGTCATTTCTCGAGAAATGATTATTTCTCGAGAAGTCTCTCTGCTATTTCAGAAATCTCTTTTCTCGGTTGTTCCAGATCATTTCTCGAGAAGAGTCATTTATCTCGAGAAGTGCTATGTTTGTCTGAATTTCATTGCTCGAGATGTCATCTTCTATTTCTCGAGAAATCGGTTTTATTCTGATTTTTCCGTTAACTATTCTGACGGGTCGCTGTTTCCTTTTGATGACTTGGTTCGATTCTTTTAAGGTTATTCTTGTCTTTTCATGGGCGTTTAACCTCTTCCTATATAAGGCCCTGCTCCTAATGATTAATGGGACTGATCATCTTTCTAATCGCGATCAAACCTAATCGTTGCTTCAAGAATCGTGATTTTTGCCGTGCCGCCTCCTGCAAGTGTCGAAGATCAATTTTGGTGTTCGTAATCGTTCATCTCCGACTAAGTTGAAGGATCGATTGATCAATATCTTCTCGTCAACAAGTTCTATTGGATCATACGATCAAAGGAAGGTCAGATCTGATATCTTTTCGTTCTTCCTCAATTTTCTCAAGGCAAGGTTCTTCAAATATCAAGAAGGAAGAAGGTTTCATGGAAGTCAATCAGATCTGAAGTTTTGTTGTTATTTTGTATCTTTATCTTATTATTTTGAATAGTAGGAGAAGGCTTTCTCCGAGTTGTAGGAGAGTTTGTTCTCCGAGGTGTAAGAGAGGTTTTCTCTCTGAGATTGTAGGAGTTTTGACTCCGAGGTTGTAGGGTCTTTCTTGATGATCCGAGCTTTAGTGAAGTAGTCAAGTCTAGCTGTGGTGCTAGATTGGCGAGGCCGGCAAGTGGAGTACCCAAGAACGGGGAACCACTATAAATCTTTGTGCCATCTATGTTTATGATTTGCATGCTGTGTGCTTATTTCGTTACAGTAATTTTTATTCCGCAAAAGACGCAGTTATCACCTATTCACCCCCCTCTAGGTGATTTAGGTTAGCAACTAGATACTTCAGAATGGTTACTAGGTTGGCCTGAAGGACAATTACCTTTCTCTTTAGCAGGAGGTGCAGGTATAAAGGATACTCTGTCTATTTCTAATAAGAAGAGAGTGTGTGATTCCTATAGTATTCAGCAGCAGGAGTCCGATCTTGCTTTTCCCTAGGCTGAGCTTGAAAAACTGCGGGAGGAGCATTGCACGGACAAGGCGAATGCTCAGGATGCCCTCTGCCAGCTGGTAGATGTCCATGGAGATATGTTCCATCAAGATGGAAAGTTGGGGTTCCTGAGAAGCGAGGTGGAGAGGCTTTCTTCTTTAGATCAAGGTGTTGAGGAGACCAAGGATGTGGGAGTTGCTGAGTACAAGGATTCCATAGCCCTTATGGAGAAGCGTTCCTGAATCTCGGAGGAGCTCCGTGCTAAGAATATGACTACGAAGGTGAAGCCACTATTGAAGGATGAGTGCGAGATTTCTTTTCAGAAGGGCATCAAGAAAACTCTATGTATGATGGATAGGAAGTTTGGATGCAACACTAACGATCTCGGTGTAGGAGACCTATTCGGGGATGATTGTTCTGATGCAGAAATCAAGAGTTGATTTTCGCCCACATATGTATCTTTGCTTGTATTTTGCTTTTCCATTTTGGATCTTGTAGTTTCTTTCTTTGATGCATAGTGTTTGTATTCTGATGTATGTGTAGCTGTATTCTGTTTTCAACATTTGCTTTAATGGATTACCTTATTCCTTTGCACAACTTGTGTGTTCGCTCGTTGTTGCTTTTGTTTAACTTGATTTATTAGTGCCGGCCGCGAGGGGGCATGCCATGGCGATAGAAATGCATCAACTTGATGTGCCGATGGATGGAATCTCCCCTGTCGCACCGGTAGCGAGACCTTACCCGTTAATGATTTGTTGGCACCAACTGAGAGGGGGGCATGCCCTAGCGATGGCAGGGCGCATGATTGTTGTGCCGATGGAGGGTCTTTCCCCTGCCACACCATGAGCGCGGACTTACCCGTTAATGATTAGTTGGCACCGACAGTGAGGGGGTAGGCCCCGACGATGGCAGGACGTATGCTTGTTGTGTCGATAGAGGGTCTTTCTCATATTTTCACTGGGAGCGCATCCTTACCCATTAATAATTTGTTGGCGTCGACCGCGAGAGGTGCGTGCCCTGATGATGACAGGGTGTAGGCTTGTTATGTCGATGGAGGATCTTTTCCCCGTCGCACTAGGAGATTGGCTTTACCCGTTAATGATTCATTTCATGAGACAAGATGATTGGAATCAAAAGAAGATGATGATAATTAAAAGATAGTTGAGCGAGATGTAGTTCGCAACTTGTTACACAGTTAAATACATGAAATCATTAATAAAAGTGGTGCAAGTTCTGCACGTTCTAAATTCGGGGGAGAGTTTTTCCTTCCGCCGATCTGAGCTTGAACGTTCTGAGCTTCACGACCATGGCGATGACGTAGGGCCCTTCCCATATCGGCAAGAAATTGTCCTTCTGAGATCCCTTTCCGGCTGCTTCGATGCTTCATAGGACAAGGTCACTGATGTTGATCATCCTGGCTTCACCCATCTGCTCTAGAGTCGTGCTACAAGACTTTGGTAGACAAAGATGCACTGAGCGGCTCTATTCCTAACTTCTGAGACCAAGTCGAGGTTCTCCCAAAGCAGCTTGTCATTCTTTTCATAGTCGAAGGTCAGCATGCGGGGACTTTGGACGCCGATGTCAACGGGGATGACGACCTTAGTGTCGTAGAAGAGATTTTATGGCGTTTCACCCACCAGAGTCATCTCTGTGGTGCGATATGCCCATAGTACATTTGGGAGTTTGTCCACCCGCTTCCCTCCTGCCTCCTACATGCACATTTTTAGCCCCTTGATGATGGTACGATTCATCACTTCTACATGGCCATTGGTTTGCAGATGTGCTAAAACCGTGTGATGGAGATTGATCTTCAAGTCTTCACACATCTTGGTGAATGCCTTCCTGGTAAAATACATGTCGTTGTCGGCGACGATCACCGTCGGAATGCCGAAGGGTAGATAATATTCTTCTAAATGAACTATTTGACATTCTCTTTAGTAATTTTGGCGAGGGGCTCAACTTCTACCCACGTGGTGAAATAGTCGATTGCCAGGATGACAAACTTTCTTTGCCCGAAGACCTGAGGAATGGGACTGGGGAGATCGATTCCCCCATTATGTGAATGGCCAGGCACTCTGAAGCGTTGTGAGGTCGACAGGCAACTGATATGGAATGTTGGCATAAAGTTGATAACTTTTGCATCTTTGGATGAACTCGACTGAAAGATAAGGGTTGTTGTCTAATAAGCTAGAGGGGGGGGGGGGGGGGGGGGGGGGGGTGAATAGGTGTTGTAAGATTTTTATGCTTTCTTTTTAAGTATCTACTTTTATGCACACCCAGGCAATAAAAAAATTTATCCACAACACAGTACACCAATATGTATAGTGGTTCCCCAATTATGGGTACATCCACTTTCCCTATTCACCTATCTAGAAGGGTGCTAGCTTAGGCCAACTTCTCAAACTTTCTCAAATCAAATGATCTTACACTCAGAGTCCTTGACTCCTATAACTCAAGAACAACAGTCCCTTACCTCATACCTTTAACACAAGGTCCTACAACTCAGATCTCAAAACACCAGATCCTACACTCTGGCCAAAAATAACCATACCTTAATCTCTCCAACAAGAGATCTACACTCAAATCTTTTCAAAGATCCAACCTCGGATCACAATGATCCCATAACTCAGATTCCACTGGAATCCTACAACAAACTCAGATCCAAAAATTATCCTACAATTACAAAGAGTTTATAGATATTCTGACTCAACCAACAAAACTTGAGTCTTCAATAGAAGTACCGTGAAAGCTTCTTCTTCCTTAATCAGCCTTTGAATGTATCAGTTTGAAATGGATTTGGCTGGATCAAGAAAACTTACTCAAGAGAGGGATGTTCTTCAGTAAAAGAATAGATCTGTTGAGCCATGGAAGAAATCTTTCAGGATTTGAGTGGATTGTTCTTCATTAAGCCTTAGGTCTACCACAATCGAATGTAATGAAATTATTTCCAAATCTATAGAACTTTATCTCCAAACTTCTAATTTTTGGACAGCATGTGTATTGTACTAAATGTGTATGTACGGTGTAAAATTCAGATCATAAGTCAAATGATGGGGGCACACAAATTTAGGTCTAGGGTTCACTTTATATACCCGGCACCATAGCAGGTGCTCATTGAGTTATATTGCAGACCTTTTTATGTTTCTAAAACAACCTAAGTTAACATCATAGTGATCAAATAAACGAAGAAACAAGATTAGCCTCCCGTAAATCTTGTGCTGAGTTTCTTATATCCAAAAATTTGGACATTTCACGTATGTACATAATCCTTATGAGTATACAGTCCTTGAAATTTGTGTATATGGTAAGGTTCTCTGCCCTCAAAATGCCATGTATCGCAACTTTTCCAAGGATCATGTGCTTATTAAGTGGTCTTCTCTAAGTTGGAATTCTCATTCCAAATTTGACATCCTTTCTTTGTGATGATTTTCCGAGGGTGGAAGTGTGGAGTATTAGCTTCTAAGCACATAAATTAAACCTTACGAGTCTCATACTAATCCGATAGTTCAATCACAAGCACCAAATCCACTTAAGATTGTCCTATTTGTTTGTGTGAGGGGTGTTAATATCACTTAGGAAGTGATGTGGGTATATCAGAGGGTAATCCCCGAACACTTACACACGCTTTCAACTCCTTCTTTTAGTCACTTTGGGGGTATCCTACTACTTGGTCAAAATATACTCGAGGTTGATGTCGGACTAGGATACCTTATGAGATGTCTTGCTAAGTCAAACCAATACAGTGTACTAGTCAGGTTGGCCTAATCTCATCGTTAAGTGAACAAGATTTTGTGATTTCCTGTATGAGCACACCATTGCTTCCAGTGCTAGTTTGTCCTCAAACTAAGCTCGAGTGGGTGGCCCAGGGTTTATGGACTTCTTTTACTTGGATCGAAAGTCGGCTAAGCTGATACCAGTTTGTAAGACCCTCTTTTTTTGCATTCTTTCCCGGGTCTTACCGCCCAGAACCACCGTCTTGCGGCAACACCATTACTCTAAATGGTCGCCGCCACAATACGCCGATCATGCCGGCTATTCATCATCATCTAGGCCAACCATTATCACAGAAATATTGAAGTAATAAACGAAACAAGTTCACAAAATCACATTATATAATTATCATATTACAAATGTCCACGATGAGAAAGAACTAAAAGAATAAGGGCTTATGCCCAGTACATCAACATCCTTACTACAAAAGTTTCGCGTCTCTACATCTATGCGGAAGCTATCAAACTCTGTCTTCACTCGTCTGTATTTGCTGCTGCAACGACGGGTAGTGGTTGCTCTACTTTACCCCATCCTCCTGACCTGTCTCCAGAACGGGGTCCTGCTGTTCTGACACACCATCCCTAAAAATGAGGTTCACCGACCGTCAGTCTATAAGACTCAGCATAATCCTCACCGCCTCCACCCGCGACTCCTAGGCACCGTGCGGGAGGAGGAAGCGGAGGACATCAAGGGGTAATGAATCAAGTAGGTGACAAGTGGTTAGACTAGCAGGGTATATAAATACTAAACAAGTAAGGATAATAATTCTATACTAGCAGAGTATGGTATGACAGCAATAAGTAAAAGACAATATAAGTAAGAGAGCATGTAAAATAAATAACATCAGCTACGAATGCAACCTTAACTAATATGCACACACAAAAACACATAAGCTAAGGGATCTGACACTAAAGTAAACTCATCGTATAAAAGAACTCATACTAATTTATACAATGAGGTCTCTATTTTATGCAAGAATGTTATGTTATGATATGCAATGCAATGGTGCAACTCACGCACACGACTCTGTACATACAGACCTTTAGTTCCCACTTTTCGGAGGTAGCTAACCTCTCGGGCACCTCCCGTCATGGTCAAACGGTGGTAGAGGAGCGGGCGTCTCTCACCTAGGTGGGTATGTCACACTACCAGGCCTAGGCCCTATCGTACGTTGTGATACCGGTAACAGGTACTTATGAGCTCCTGCATACTCTATTAGATTTGGCCAGACAGGGTTTAGGGAATCCATCCCGTCGGACGTGCAATAAAACAACCTGGCCCAAATCAAACCACTAACACTGCCGAGTCAACGAACTGCTGTCGGTTTGACGACTAAGCCAGAACCGAAGACCCACCACATCTTATCCACATGCAAATATGTAATATCTCTTACCACCGAGCCTTCAGCTCGTAATTCTAAACCAACATTATAAAAATCGAGTCAACCACTCGCAGGACTATCCTAGTCCTTTCCTTATAATTTGAGCCTACCGCTCGCAGGACTATGCCAGTCCTTCCTTATATCTCGAGCCTACCGCTCACAGAACTATCATAGTCCTTATTTCATTCCTTCCCAAATTTGGGAGGGAGATTATGTTTCAAGTTCTCCTACTTTACTACTCTTGTCTATTGTTAGTTGATCTTAGAAGCTTGAGGTGAATCCTGGACTTCCCGTGGATTACTCGGTGAAGGGCTCGCAACGGTACTAGGGAATGTGATGGTGACTGAAGCCCAAATCCTCTTTCCAGGATATTTTTTTTATTTAGTGGCTACCCATTCTTGTATGCCCATTTGCTCTCCAATTGCTCTAAAATCCTAGGGTGGATTACCATTTGACTCGGGAAGACATGTGTCGGTGTTCAATTGAACATCGAAACTCTACCTCTCCTAGTGGCCGACTACCTCATCGTGTTATCTCACAATTACAACTGATGGTCTCAATCCTTATACCATCACCCCTTACTTGTCATGACTCCGTTTCCCCTCCTCATATCGTTGTATACCCAAATCGATGAATCACTAAACGCACCCCAACTCTGCATTATGTGTTATCACAAATTGGAATGATCACTAATCACCCTCTATAATGCACCCAATGTTCTATGTAATAATACTTGAGTGTGTGGGGATCAATAAGGGTTCTAAATCAAATACTTCAATTTTTACTATCCGCAGACCAAGAGGGGATTGAACTACGTTTGGTTCCTATAATGTAATCTTGGCCCTATCATGTCCAAATGAGTTCCAAATTTTACCATAGGTTCGTGATGAGTAAATTAGGGGTTGACTAGAGTTTTGACATATTTCTATTAGATTTGGCTTCTTTTTAAGATTAATTACCCAATCTCTATTAGTAAGTTGAATCTATCTGATAAAGTTTCTACAACACCATAATGATCTAAAAAACCTCAAATCCTAGTTTTCATAATTTCCCACAATTAAATCTCCCCATAAATAAATAAAATGCCCATGGATGACATTTCATATTTTGTGAAGGATCTATCATAAATTTTCATCCCAATAACATGAGATTGATTCTACTAACTCAACATAAAACTACAATTTCCAGAGAATCGCAGTTTCTATATTTAAATTTCTCAATAAACAATTAAAATCTCCAAGGAAGACATTTCATATTTTGTGAAGGATTTATCCTAAATTTTCATCACAACAATATGATATTTATTCTACTGATGTAACTCAACATAAAACTACAATTTCCAGATAATCACAATTTTCTATATTTAAATTTCTCAATTAACAATTAAAATACATAGGGAAGACATTTCATATTTTGTGAAGGATCTATCCTAAATTTTCATCCAAACAACATGAGATTAATTCCAGAGGATCATAAATTTGCAACAATTATTTTCACCATAATTAAATTAAATTCCATTTAGGGTTTTTCCAAGGTTTGTGAAGGACCTACCCTAAATTTTCATCAAAAAAATTTGAGATAATTACTACTGGTGTGTCACGCTATAAAACTACCAAATCCAGAAAATCAATATTTTATGAACTATATTCCTCTATTTTTAGAATTAAATAACAACAAGGGTTTACACTTGATTTGTAAAGTGACTACTGTATAAAATCATCAACATGATTTGAATTAATTACCAGAGATCCATGACATGAGGATATCACTGTAGCCAGAGATTTGGAATTTTACAAACTATTTAACCCCCTTAAATTAATTAATTACAAAAAGGGGGTTTTCCTCAATAAATTGATATCTACTGCAAAGATTCATTTAAAAATCATGGGAAAATTTACAGAGCTATAAGATCACCAAGGGAATCAACTAGAATAATTTCATAATTTTCCAAATGCATATGAGACCCAAATATTATACTTGAATAAATTTGACCTAACCAAATAAATCAATTTCAGAGAAATATATGTGATCTAAAATTCCAACAAAATTCCTAAATATGCCTTTCAAATCAAAGACCCATTTCCCAAAGTTTTGGATTTATCCCTAAAGTTTTGGTTCAAATCATTTCATTAATTTAAACGTGTGACAATTTTTGTTTATTCAAAAACTTTAGGAAAATGATTTCCAAAAATTATGAAACTCATATCTATAGTGTATAACCTCATGACATACAAAAACCCCAAGGTTTCATAGGCATGCATGGAGAATTTCTCCATCAATTTCACAAAATTGATCATTGCATTTAAAGGGTCACTATTCACCATAACTAGAGATCTTGCATGTGAGATATCTCAATATGCATGTGTCCAAATGACCTCAAATTTTGGTCATGGACTATCCTTGATCTAATCTACCATCCACCAGATATTTGAGTGGGTTTGACCTTGTATAACCCTATATCTAGGTGTCACATGGAAAAGTAAATTTTTACCAAAACCATGGGACATTTTTGTCCTAAAATTCTGAAATTCCTACTGTACATACCTCTACATGTATCTCAACCATGCACAAAATTTCAGGCCTTGATGAAGTCCCAATCAATGGGAATTAATAAAAATGTGGTTGGTTCACTATTTGGACCAGTCTCACTAAATCTGACCTACAAGGGGCTACAAGTCACCATTTGGTCTGATTTTAATTTCTAAATAAAGTAGACTCAAGGATCTACAAGTTGTGTCTCTGGACATTTATCATTTTCAGCCTCTAAGGGTCTCAAAATCAGCTTGTAAAAATTGGGTATTAGTGTGACAAAATCATTTAAATGGATTTAACTAAATGTTTTGGGGTGCGAATAAGGGATCACGCGCGATCCAACGGCTCCCCGTCGTCATCCCCACTAGATCAAGGGTCGTGATTAACTGCACCTGGGCCATCTTGAGGGCCATTTTCTGGCGGCTACCGGCAGTTTCCGGTGAAATCCTCAAGCCACCACCTCCGGTCGAGGGTTGGTCGTCAACTGGCGGTGAGAGCTCGGTCGGAGGTGGTCGGAGATGCTTTGAGGCTATTTTCATTTTTGAGCTTGGAACACCAAAATGGAAATGGTGATACACCATTTCTTCTGCGATTTTGAAGAGGGAAGAAGAAGAAGACGAAGACTAGCACACGAGGAGGGGGAGAGGAATCCTTGCCTTATTGGATGTTGGGGGTCATGTAACTCGCCAGAAAAACGTTTGCCATGCTCCTCCCCGATTCCACGCCAATCATCCTCCTCTGAGCTCGAATCTTCCAATCGACTGAGGGGTTTTACTCCTTGGGAGGTCCTGAAGATGTTAGTGAGCTTAGATGGGGTCGGGGGTGGCTTATTCCAAGGTTGCCATTAATGGTTAGGCCGTCCACCTCCCATGGCTGCCCAATTCAGCCAGTGCATGGCTGGGCTGAGTGCCCAAAGCTGGGGAAATCAATTCCCCAGCTCAGGGCTACAGAATGAGGAGGGAATTGGGTATCATGTGGCACCCATTCCATCTTTTCCTCCTCTTTCCCATTCTTGTCCCCTTAAACCCATTAATCGTCTAATTAAAATTCCCATTTAAATTTAATTCTGCTATTCCAGAATTTTGGGGGGTCTCATGGACCCCCAAGACTGGCCTTGACCTTGGGTCAAACTCATTTGATTTGGGTTTGAGCCAATCTAAGCTGGTTTGCCCAATTTAGGGCTTTGGGCTGTAGGCTTAACCCAAGCCTGATCTACCCAATGTGACTGACCCACATTGTTGTCTTGGACCTTATGAACCTATTTCAAGAGGAATTGAGTCATGGTGGGGTCATATGGGGCTTAATTGCACCCAATGGCTTATAAGGGCAATTTGGGTATTTTAGTGATTTAGCCCTAATCCTCAAAACTTGAACGTGCACCTTGGCTCATTTAGGTCTCATGTACTCCCCTTGGTATTTTAGGAAGGGTTATGCTAAGTCAATTTGGCCAATTGAACCATAAAGAGCATAAATTGTAATTTGGGGCAATTTGGTAATTTTGCCTAGTTTCCCAAAATTGGCTTGCACCATGGGTCCAATGTGGACCCATTAGACTCCCTAAATGATCTTGGGGTGTTAAGGATGATCAATTTGATCACACTGAGTCAATTGAAGGTCAATTGAAGGGGATTAGTTCAATTTGGCCAAATTGGAGTTTTTTGTAATTGACCCAAATTTCCCAAAATTGGTCAATTCCAATTGGTCCATTTTGTCTCATTAGTCTATTCTAGTTTTTAGGAAGGGTGTGGTGTGGTCAATTTATCATTTAGAATCTAGATATCAAGTCTTAAGCCTTGGGCTCAATTTGGCTTTTTGCACACCAAAGTGATTTTTACCTATTCATCTTGGTTCTTAAGGCCATTTTGGTCTCTTAGAGAAATGTCATGACCTTATCATGACAAAATGTATCTCAGAAGTCTAGTTGTTCCAGGGATGTTACATGCGGGGCGTTAGCTCTCTTTCCATAGAATCGTCCCCATTCAGCATACTACTCATATGGATGTGTAACTATAGTTCCTGTACAACCTATACACTATAAACACAAAATACAAGATCAAATACAACACGGTATTTGTTATTCTCAAACAAAGAGATGAAGAATATAGGCTCTAACATTTCCGACGCAACCTTGGAGTTATAAAGATCGATGAAGCCCTAGATTAAGGAGGGAAATGTCAGATTTATTTAGTCCAATTAATACGTTATGAAAATAATCGAATTATTTTGTCTAATCTAGAATCTTCATCCATCATCCAACTAATCCCATTAATGTTTTTTCTAGAACTATCCATTGAAGGATATAGATACATGTATCCGGTCTAATTAAAATATAGAAAATCATTACATTTTTACCTTCTCTCTATCTCCTCTTTCTCTCAATTCTACATCTTCTTCTTGTCATTAGCGCTCTGGAGCGGAAGAACATCTTCTCTGAAGCGCTAATGGCAAGAAGGAGATGCAAAGACGTGAGGAAGAAGCACATGATAGAGCGCTATTGGCAAGCCTGAGCTGAGTGTTAATGGCAAATCCGAGCTGAGCGAGCAAAAACCCTACTGAGCGAGGGAATTCCGCAAGTGAGAAGGGGGTGGGGGGTCTTTTTCGAAAAGGGGGAAGGGCGAGGTGGGCCCAAACAATTTTTTTCTATTTATCTGCGCACCGGAGAACAGTGCGTCCAACACACCAAAAAATTTGCACTCTGCGGAACACTAGAATCTCCCGTATTAGAGTAGGATCCACATCCTCTCCATTTATGACAAAATGGATAGTATCCATTTGTCCATCTGATGGACAAGACCATCCTGAAATAAAGCTAATGGTGTAAACTTTTTTATTAAAAGAAAAATATAAAAGGATAGGATTATTGAACCCGTCAGATCATCCTGAAATACATCTAGACCGTGAAATGGATATTATGCATTTCGTCAGAAATGGAGAGGATCCTAAAGTATTAGACTACTTGATCTATATTTACACAATATTTATTAATAATTGTACAACCCCGATATTCGCCAGGCAAGGGGGAGGGGGCGCTTCGAGAGGTTACCATTGTGAAGAAAGTAGTGAGGGGGACAAGCCAGAGAAGTCCTCGCAAGAGTCGGGCGAGCGAGACAAGCCCTCGCCGACTATTCGCTGGTAGGCTGGCGAGACGAGTACTCGTCGTGCACCCGCGAGAAGGGTTGGCAGGCCAACCACTCGCGGGCCGCTTACAACAATTTTCTGGGTTCGACGAAGGGCGTTTGACGAAATGGGTTCTGCGATCGACGAAATCAAGCGCGTTCGACGAAATGGGTTCTGCGATCGACGAAATCAAGCGCCTTCGATGACATGTGTTCTGTGATCGACGAAATCAAGCGCGTCCGATCGACGAAACCAATAAATGGTCTCTATGGAGCTCGGGGCGCTTGATTTCGTCGATCGCGCTTGATTTCGTCGATCGCAGAACACATGTCGTCGAACGCGCTTGATTTCGTCGATCGCAGAACCCATTTCGTCGAACGCGCTTGATTTTGTCAATCGCAGAACCCATTTCGTCGAACGCCCTTCGTCGAACCCAGAAAACTGTTGTAAGCGGCCCGCGAGTGGTTGGCCTGCCAACCCTTCTCGCGGGTGCACGGCGAGTACTCGTCTCGCCAGCCTACCAGCGAACAGTCGGCGATGGCTTGTCTCGCTCGCCCGACTCCTGCGAGGACTTCTCTGGCTTGTCCCCCTCACTACTTTCTTCACAATGTTAACCTCTCGAAGCGCCCTCTCCCCCTTGCCTGGCGAATATTGGGGTTGTACAATAATAATTCTATGTGGCAAGCTCTAAACTAACTTACCCATTTTAAATTAAATCTTAAACATTTGATAAACAAAGACATAATTCATTCTTAAAACCTAAGAGAGTGCTCCATTTGATTTTTTTTTTCATTTTTGACATTGTTTTGTATACTATAATGGTAAAAGAAAATAATTTATGTGGACAATATATAGTCAAGGGAAAGTATGTAGCTTTCTTAAAATTGATTAAAAATGTTATTTATGCAACTTCTAATTATACAATCGGCTATACAAAGGAAGTATGTTCTCCTTCACGAGTATTTTTGCAGGTCATTCGGCACTCTCACGGATCGGTCGAAACAGATCATCTTAACTTGAGAGTTAGTCGAACGCGCAAACAGTCAAAAATGAGAACTAACAGTAGACGACAATTTTTATGTGAAAAATCAGAAAATGAAAAAACACTGGGTCAGGCCCAACTCAAACAAAATCCACTAGTTTCAGTTGAGTACATATATCAGCTTCTCACATTTACAAAATATTTCTAAGTGATTAGCGTTTGACGAAGCTAAGCGTGTTCTAGAACAGTGCACAGAGGCGCACACTGGAGTGGTCTTGAAAATGGAGCGGGCATGCAGAGAGCATGTGTTGCACGGGGCACGGAGGTGGGTGCTGGAGCAGACTTGATATCATAGGAGAAATGAGGGAAACACTTGCTGAGCGGAGCGCGGAGGCACGTACTATATTTGACTTGATGTCAGAGTGGGGACATGGGAAACACGTGGTGAGCGAGAGGATGAGTGAAGCACAGAGGCATGCACTGTATAGCTGACTTGATGCCAGAGCGGACAAGCGGGATGCTCATGCTGAGCGGAGCATGGAGGAGCGCATTGGGGTAGAATTGATGTCAGAGCAGACACGTGGGAAGCGCGAGCTGAGCTTAGTGGAGCGCGGAGGCGGGCACTGTAGCTGACTTTATGTCGGAGCAGACACACTAGAAGCACGTGCTGAGTGGAGCGCGGAGGAGTGCACTACATTTGACTTGATGTTGGAGCGGGCACACGAGAAACACGTGGTGAGCGGGAGAATGAGAGCCGAGAAAAATCTTCCCGTCTCTGAGTTGAACTTTATATGCGACTCTACGTCGAAAAACTTTAGAGCTTTGTCTCCATCCCTTTTTCCTGTCCCCCCAAATGAATGTTTGATCCCTCTTTTATAGTTTTTCTGGGGGCGTGCAGGTAACTGCACTCTCCTAGATATTGAACTGGCAAATTGGTACGCCATATTCTTGTCCCTCGGATCACCAAGTTTAAGGATATGACAATCTTGCCCCCGGGCACCCCATGTAACTTGGGCAGTCCGGTCAATTTCGCCGGGGGTGGCGGTGAGCGGAGGTTGCACCTTGCACGACAGCGGGGGTATGAGTGTGTCGCGCGAGGACAAGCGCGGGCGATCGCGCAGTAGCGCGCATACATAGGCGTGTTTGTAGTGCACGCTTGCACCCTTTTGGCGCGTGCGCGCTTGCGGCTATCCGGACTAGGTGAGACCCCGCACATTGGGGTGAACCGGCAAGCCACTTTGGGGAAGCTTATCTTTTGCCCCCAAATTTTGGGAGATCATTTCTTAAAGAGAAATATGAAATTTTTTCATGCTTGCGGTATCTTTTTGTGTGAATCGGAAGTCGTAATGCAATTTTCATGTGCGCGCTTCACGAATTATTGCGCCGTATTTGAATCTCGTATTATTTTATCAAATGATGAGATAATATTTTTTGTCTTATTTTCAGAATATATGTTGTCATTAATATTTGGTGGTAAATGTCTGTAGGCTTTCTTCCTGCTTTTGTTAAGCTTTCCAATGTACATCTCATGGACTCTCCAATAAGAGAAATACTTAGGTGCGTTCTCCCACCTAGTTTTAGGTGGGGAGAAAATGTTGTGTACATTTAGCGTACCACTTAATGGTCCTTAAATAAATAGCGTGGGGCCCGCTTTATTTTTCTCTCCCTTTCCCCCTTCTTCGGCGTTTCGCTGCCCGCTTTATTTTTCTCTCCGTTTCCCCCTTCTTCAGCGTTTCGCTACCCGCTGCAGCTGGAGTCGGATTTCGCTCCTGCATACTTCGACACACCGGTAGGCCGGCGTTTCCAGGTGTAACGACCTTGTCGTTTCGCTCCTCCACCGACCTTGGCGTTTCGCTTCTCGACCGAAAACCTAGCCTGCAGCGGCGCTGGATCATCGCCGGAAATCGAAACAAAACGCCAAGGTCGGTAGCTTATTTATCATCTAATGACTGTACACTCTGACCTTTTCCGGTGACATTAATCATCACCTACATTATCTCCTATTGCAGGTCCAACTCCGTGCGGAACTCAAGCTTGTTTCTCTGCCAGGCCTAATCACCTCTTCCGGCTGATCGAACCTCCTATATAAATATTTCTTACACTTTCCTAGCCTCTGCTAGCATTCATCTACAATTCATTTTTCATGATTGCAGTTCCAAGATGTCCAGCCGTCAATTGTAAGTTCTCTCCTCCAGTCAATGTTCCAGTTGTAAGTTCACCTTCCAGCTGCATTAAATGTTGTTTAAAGCTCATTTTTGTACCATATTTGTAGTTCTAATTAGGTTAGTGTGACTGTGAAACAAAATTTTAGCTAGTTTTTTTATAGCAACTCAATTAAACGTTCCAGTTGTAACTTATCTGTTTGTTATGGTTCATTTTCATGTAATGTTATTACTTGTAATTCATTGAATGTAAATGTTTGTGTTTGGTCATTTATATATGCTTACATTTAGAATTACAGTTGGATTAGTTTAGAATTACAGTTGTAAATGTTTGTGTTTGGGCTTACATTTAGAATTGCAGTTGGATTACATTTAGAATTACAGTTGAATTACATTTAGAATTAGAGTTGGAATTTAATTTGTTGAGAAATTAATTGATCAACTTAAGTGATGAACTTAACAGTTGGAATGTATAAAGTTAAGTTCATTAGTTCATCAGTAAACAAATACAGGTGGATTAAAATGCCCTTAACAAAATTACAGTTCATAACACCCTTATAATTACAGTTGTACTTACAGTTGGACTGTAATTTCTGACTTTGTTAAATGATGAACTGTACTGATGAATTACAGTTGGATTCAGATGCTCTAATTACAGTACAAAATACACTTATAATTATTGTTGGACTTGCAGTTCAATACTTATAAATGTTTGTGTTTGGTCATTTATATATGCTTAGATTTACAATTACAGTTGGACTTACAGTTGAACAATTATAATTACAGTTCGACTTACAGTTCTACTTACAGTTGGACTGTAAGTGCTTAATTTGTTAAATGATGAACTATACTGATGAATTACAGTTGATTGTTTATCCTTTGTTATCATTTGTAAGTCATTTAATGTACATATTTTTGTTTGCTTTTTTGTATATGCTGACTGTTGTGTATTTAGGTATAATTTCATTTGGATTTAAATTAGTTAGTACTAGTGAAAATATGTTTTTAATTATAACCAGAATTTAAGGTTTAATTACAGTTGTAATTACATTTTTGTTTGCACTTGAAATTACAACTTATATTTTTTAACTTTTATGTTTAGTGTGGTTCATTGTTTGGTAATGTTATCATTTGTTTCTTATGGTTATCTGATTCTTAGGGTTGTATTTAGGTAAAACATTTTGCCAATAGGTGACATCACAGCCAATAGTTTTTTTTATAGCAACTCAATTAAACGTTCCAGTTGTAACTTATCTGTTTGTTATGGTTCATTTTCAAGTAATGTTATTACTTGTAATTCATTGAATGTAAATGTTTGTGTTTGGTCATTTATATATGCTTACATTTAGAATTACAGTTGGATTAGTTTAGAATTACAGTTGTAAATGTTTGTGTTTGGGCTTACATTTAGAATTGCAGTTGGATTACATTTAGAATTACAGTTGAATTACATTTAGAATTAGAGTTGGAATTTAATTTGTTGAGAAATTAACTGATCTACTTAAGTGATGAACTTAACAGTTGGAATGTATAAAGTTAAGTTCATAACACCCTTATAATTACAGTTGGATTAAAATGCCCTTAACAAAATTACAGTTCATAATACCCTTATAATTACAATTGTACTTACAGTTTGACTGTAATTTCTTATTTTGTTAAATGATGAACTGTACTGATGAATTACAACGGGATTCAGATGCTCTAATTACAGTACAAAATACACTTATAATTATTGTTGGACTTGCAGTTCAATACTTATAAATGTTTGTGTTTGGTCATTTATATATGCTTAGATTTATAATTACAGTTGGACTTACAGTTGAACAATTATAATTACAGTTCGACTTACAGTTCTACGTACAGTTGGACTGTAAGTGCTTAATTTATTAAATGATGAACTATACTGATGAATTACAGTTGATTGTTTATCCTTTGTTATCATTTGTAAGTCATTTAATGTACATATTTTTGGTTGCTTTTTTGTATATGCTGACTGTTGTGTATTTAGGTATAATTTCAGTTGGATTTAAATTAGTTAGTACTAGTGAAAATATGTTTTTAATTACAACCAGAATTTTACGTTTAATTACAGTTGTAATTACATTTTTGTTTGCACTTGAAATTACAACTTATATTTTTTAACTTTTATGTTTAGTGTGGTTCATTGTTTGGTAATGTTATCATTTGTTTCTTATGGTTATCTGATTCTTAGGGTTGTATTTAGGTAAAACATTTTGCCAATAGGTGACATCACAGCCAATAGTTTTTTTTATAGCAACTCAATTAAACGTTCTAGTTGTAACTTATCTGTTTGTTATGGTTCATTTTCAAGTAATGTTATTACTTGTAATTCATTGAATGTAAATGTTTGTGTTTGGTCATTTATATATGCTTACATTTAGAATTACAGTTGGATTAGTTTAGAATTACAGTTGTAAATGTTTGTGTTTGGGCTTACATTTAGAATTGCAGTTGGATTACATTTAGAATTATAGTTGAATTACATTTAGAATTAGAGTTGGAATTTAATTTGTTGAGAAATTAACTGATCTACTTAAGTGATGAACTTAACAGTTGGAATGTATAAAGTTAAGTTCATAACACCCTTATAATTACAGTTGGATTAAAATGCCCTTAACAAAATTACAGTTCATAATACCCTTATAATTACAATTGTACTTACAGTTGGACTGTAATTTCTTACTTTGTTAAATGATGAACTGTACTGATGAATTACAACGGGATTCAGATGCTCTAATTACAGTACAAAATACACTTATAATTATTGTTGGACTTGCAGTTCAATACTTATAAATATTTGTGTTTGGTCATTTATATATGCTTAGATTTACAATTACAGTTGGACTTACAGTTGAACAATTATAATTATAGTTCGACTTACAGTTCTACTTACAGTTGGACTGTAAGTGCTTAATTTGTTAAATGATGAACTATACTGATGAATTACAGTTGATTGTTTATCCTTGTTTATCATTTGTAAGTCATTTAATGTACATATTTTTGTTTGCGTTTTTGTATATGCTGACTGTTGTGTATTTAGGTATAATTTCAGTTGGATTTAAATTAGTTAGTACTAGTGAAAATATGTTTTTAATTACAACCAAAATTTTAGGTTTAATTACAGTTGTAATTACATTTTTGTTTGCACTTGAAATTACAACTTATATTTTTTAACTTTTATGTTTAGTGTGGTTCATTGTTTGGTAATGTTATCATTTGTTTCTTATGGTTATCTGATTCTTACGGTTGTATTTAGGTAAAACATTTTGCCAATAGGTGACATCACAGCTAAGGTTATAAATATTCCAAGTTGTTCTTTGCTCCAAGGACGAAAAGTAAGTTTAATTACACATTGTATGTGGTTTTATTTGGATTTATATATGCTAATTCTTAAATTTTGTTGTAGTGCCTGGGAGCAACTATTGGAACTCTAGATGTGCAGTTTCCACTTTCAAAATTAATGCCCGTCAATTGTTGGAAGTTTTGTAGGAGGATTCTAAGAATATTTTGAGGGAAGTAGGTGTTCTCCCAATATTTGAAATGCCTAGTTTGCCTCAAAACATTCCCTTGCTTTATGTTCTAGTAAGGGCTTTCAATAGGGACAGACAATCCTTTACGATAGGAAATTACTCTTTGAACTTCACAGTTAACGAGATGGCCTTGATTTTGGGTCTACCAAATTGTGGATTAGACATTACTTTTTATAGACTACCCTGCACAGATTTAACACATAAAGATTTAATAGAGGAGATGAATAATATCGCAATTGATGATTGGTCTCCGACGTTGGAGAGTAGGAGAGTGGATTCTTTGATAAGGTATCTGATGAATGTTTTCTTTTTTCCGCTGAAAGGGATGAAGATCCCAGCTTCATTGTACAGAATTCATGGTTTATCGGACTTCCAAAAGTACAACTAGCCGAAGGCAATACACAGCTTTTTACTATCATAGGTTGATTCTTTAAATCAAGCTAGTGTAGTCAAAAAGGTGGGTGTAAATCTGGGATACTTAGAGGGTTGTGCAACTGTCTTATTGGTAAGCAGGATGAAAGTAAATGCATTTTTCTTTTTTTTTTATGATTTTGTATTAATGCCCTTTTTGGTTGTAGGTGTGGCTATATGAGCACACTAACGTTCAGATAGTTGTGAATGATTTGGCGAGACCTAGGATATGTAGGTGATCAGATAAAAAAAGTTACATAGCGGAATTTTGTTTCAATCTACTTAGTCAACTAAAGAAAACAAATGAGGTTATTACAAATGTAAATCCCTTGTAATAGTAATATGATTTGTTATTTTGTATTGTAAACATATGTTGTTGTTGTGATGTAGGTTAAACGAAAATTTGAGAAGATTATGAAAAATGAGGAATGTTTACTTGCGGAATCAGAGGACGATTCTGATTTCGAAACAGTGAAGAAGAAGAAGAAGGGTGGGGTAGACAATGGTAAAGATAATTTGGAGTTAAAAGCGGAGATGGAAGATTATATTTTTACTACTGAAGAACAAAGACTTACCGCTAAAACACAAAACCAAATGTTGAGGAAAGCTAGGAGAGAATTGACCAAGAGGAAGGTCAAGAAGGAAGAGATGAGGAAAGCTGAGAACTCATTATTTGAGCAGGGTTGGGGCAGACTAGAGGTCCGGCTCCAATCATTTATTAAAGCGGAAGTACAGAGGGGTATAGATTCAATAAAAGATTATTGTGAATCATGGTTTAAAAGATTGGAAGCAAATTCCTATGGTGGACCACAACCACAACAACCTCCAACAACCTCCAACACCCATTTCTTCTTCGAAAGAAGTTAAATCTATAGTCAAAATAGAATCTGAGAATGATAAGGATGATATTCTTATTAGTAGTTTGGTAAGAAATGTAAAGACCAGAGGTTCTAGAAAGAAAAAACTATCCAATAGCCCTATGAAAGGGAAAGTTAAGGTCAAAGATGAGGTAAGAGAGGAGGATAGTTACCCGGGCAAAGCATATATATCGGCTTCGTCGCGTGGCGTTATAGATATTATGATGAAAACATTCCCAGAAAGGTAATATCGCTCTTCTATTTTGTAAGGTAACATTTTTATAGGATGGTGCACGGATTGTATTTGTAGGGCAAAATACATTGCTTTTTAAATTATAAATTACAGAATAATTTCTTTCTTTAACTTTTATGATCATTTTAAGATGAACTTCTTGAGAAGTGATTTTTTTAATACACTTACAGTTGTAAAGTACATATGTTTTTACGACTGTAAATAAAACTATGAGTACATTTACAGTCTCTATTTCAACTAAAAAATACTGTCCCGTACTACTATCCAGTAGGAACATTACACATTCGCAATATTCTCTAAAAATGCCATTTTTGCATACTAATGTTTTTTGTTTGCTATTTTCAGTAGCGACACTGTGTTGAAGTGTGGAAATATCGTGATAACTCGAGAAGCAATGGATGACCTACTGAAAGGTCGGTGGCTACACAATACACATTTGAATGCGTATGCATTGCAGCTAATATCCAGAATCAAACTGTCAAAGGGGAGTGTCAAAAAATTTCTCTATGTATCGTCGGACTACGCTGTAAGTCAACCATTTGACAATTAGAACTTTTATTACAATTTGCATTTTAGTTTTCTAACATTGAAAACAGTATTATAGGAGAATCAATACGCAAAACACTAAGTGCTTAATCAACCATTTAACAACAACAAGTGTTAAAAGCCATGAACTCATTATCATGCCATGCCACCTAACCAATCATTGGGCTTTGCTGGTGTGTCGCTTAAAGGAATGTAAGGGGGAGATTTATGACTCCATGAAAAGTAAGCGTCACCTAACAGGCCTATCATCATTGGTAAGCTTTTTACAGTTTAACATTGAATAGATTTTAATATTAGTAGTTTTTTTAATTAAATTCAGAGTTGTGTTGCAGGTACAAATACTCCATGAAGACGCAAAGACAGCACTCCCAGCCGGCATTACAAATTGGTCAATTGTAGAAGTTCCTGGCTTGCCTCAACAGGCAAATGGTGATGACTGCGGAGTATTTGTTGTGAAATATATGGAGGCAATTGTATCAACACAAGAAACGTCATGGGAGGAATGCAATGATTAGCCAACTCAGACCTCAATATTTCGTGCAGAAATTGCTGTTGATTTAATTAAAACATTTGTTTAAATTTCTTGACGTGTAAAAGTATTTGAACATGGTGCATGCTCTTATCTTGGAGAAAATGTTGTGTATGTATAGCGTACCACTTAATGGTCCTAGAGACAATTTTTGCTATAATTATTTACTGTTTAAGTAAAATATTTGTGTGTACTACATACAATGTGGTATTATTTGTCACTTTACTAAGTCTTACACAATTATTTCTGAACTTATTTGTGTGTACTACATACCATGTAGAAGTTTAGCTAAATTATTGTACAAAAAACTTTTAAAGTCCAACAAACAGGTACATTTTTTTTGAAATATAATTTCAGTTGAAAATACCTTTTCAATTACAGTTATAACTTACAGTCTAGAATTACAAGTAAATTACAGTTCAAAAATTAACATGTTTTCTTCATCTCTTGCCATTTTACTGTGTATCTCTAACTCCCTTAGTTTGCAGTTTATTTGATTGCAAGAATTTCTAAAGTTACTTGATTAGTAAAAGTATATTGCTGCACTCCCGCATTCGACGAACGCGGGCCGCTATTCGACGAACGCGGGCTACCGGCTTGGCAAACTGTAAAGAGCAAATAACTTTATATTTATAGTATCATTTACAGTTGTATTTAAACATGTAATGTAGAACTGTAACTGTAATCAGCAAACCTTCACGTCACTTCTTTTCTTCGTACCTTTATTTGCTAAATTATTGTACAAAATACTTTTAAAGTCCAGGTAAAAAATAACAGATTATAATTTAAGTTGTAAATACCGTTTCAATTACAGTTATAACTTACAGTCTAGAATTACAAGTAAATGACAGTTCAAAAATTAACATGTTTCTCTTCAGCTCTTGCTATTTATTTTCTGTGTATCTGTAACTCCATTAGTACATTGCAGTTTATTTGATTGCAACAATTGCTAAAGTTAGTTGATTAGTGAAAGTATTTGAAATTGATGCACTCACGCGTTCGACGAACGCGGGTCGGTGTTCGACGAACGCGGGCCGCCGGCTTGGCAAACTGTAATGAACAAATAACTTTATATTTATAGTATCATTTACAGTTGTAATTAAACATGTAATGTAGAACTGTAACTTTAATCAGCAAACCTTCATGTCACTTCTTCAGTTTTTTTGGTATGATATCATGGTATGTTTTAGGATGGGAGACATCACAAATCCCCAATACTGATTTAAGAGAGATAATAACATAAAGACAATTTGTTTTTTCAGAATGTGAAGTTCGCCCCGAAATCCATTGCAAAACTCCTTGCTCCTGCAGAATTCAACTAAAAAAAGAAGCTAATGTAGTAGGATTGGTGAGGTAGTCATCCTGTATTTGCAAATAATTGGACCCTCCAGGTGGCGTTGATGGTCTGTTGTAACTGCAATCTGCCATAAAGTTCAACTCAGTCCTCGTTCCAGGCTCTTTCCCAACAATGATATCCCTTTTTCGCCCATAAGTTTTTTTCCCTGCAACATGTCGAAAATCATTTAGATAAATGAACCTTATAAATCATCTTGTAAAAATGATTTATAATAATAAATGCTTTTATCTTTAGAATGAAAGTTATAAATATTAATTGTACTCTTTGTCCGTTGTTCCCAATGGTCTTTATGACGTGCATTGCTTGCACCTTTTCGCCTCTTGGTAGGTGGATCTCGAAGAGTTGGTGTCTTCTTAGAATTTTGCTCTTCTACAAGTCCTTTCTTTTGCCTTTCATCTTTATCCACCATCTCATCAGTGTACTTGAACAACTCATTCATAACATGAATTTTGGCCGCTTTGCAGTTCTCAATGCGAGTTGCTAAATTGTAACTAGAACGCATAAGGTGGTTCCTGAATATATGGTTCGAATCATTATCTGTAATAGATGGTATATTTGGAAGGTACGTGCCCTTTTTTGCATCAACCGTGATTCGTTTTAGCACATATTTCATTGGAATTTGTTTTACATTCCTTAAATTGAATACTCTTAAAATATGTTCACATAGAAGACCTCTTGTTTCAAATCCTCGACAAGAACAATCTGAATCAAATGTTATTGAGTTGAAATTTACAAACCATCTTTTCTCATCCGCCGAATCACCATGGCCTTTTATTACAAACACCGTATGCTCATCATCATATCGTGTTTCATCTACAATGCATAATCCAAGGGCCCCATCCGTGTATGCTTTCTCGAATATTCCGTACATTTTTCTAGTGTATATTTTTGAAGCGTGCTTTAGCAAGACACATGTGTTGTGCTTCAAGGTAACCGCACCATGTTTGCTTTTGAAATCCTCTTCATGCTCCCCCCGGCGCCATGATGCAACAAGGCTATCTAAACCAACAAAACATTCAACTAAAGAACTAGTACCCTTTGAAGAACCATGCAAGGAATTATTAGCTGATTCACTCCTTTGGGTAGATAAAATCCCAAGGTCCAACAAATCCTTGTTAAAAGCAGTCGACCACTTCCTCTTAGCAATGTACAAATCCTTCAACCATCGATTTTCTTGTAAATTGCCTCTAGTGATCACCTCATACCAATTTCTGTAAAACTCAATTTCCCATCGCACTTTGACATACATTGATAAAAAAATGCACGAATAGTACTGTCATTGTTAAAGCTAGGAACTTTAGAAGGCGCCTTTTTTGAGATGTGCCATTGACACAACCGATGTCTGGTCTTAGTAAACACTCGATCAATTGCAGCGGCCATAGCTTGATCCTGATCAGTAAATATTGATATTGGTTCATTTTTATCAACGCACTTCAATAATGACTCAAAAACCCAAATAAATGACTCAGTTGTTTCTTCAGCAATGAAAGCTCCGCCTACAAATATATTCTGCCAATGATGATTCACGGCAATGAAAGGCGCACATGCAAGATTGTACTTATTCAATCGATATGTTGTATCGAAAATCAAAACATCACCAAAACAGTCATAATCTAATTTGCTATTTCCATCCATCCAGATGAATCCAGTTAACCTGTTCAGCTCATCTGTTCGAACATGATATGAAAACATGTTATCCTTTGATTGCTTATCCTGCAATATCTCTAGCAAGGCAGTAGCGTCACCGCTTTCAATTAATGTTGCTCTTTCACGCTGAATGTAATTAAAAGCATTTGTCTTTGTAAAACCAATATTTTCTTCACCTCCAGCTTCGTCTACCATAAAGTTGTATGCCGCAACAGGTTTAATACCTGCGCCCGTCATGTTTTTCAGTAGATTACCCTGCATTTCAGATATCGAACGACTAGATCTCAATAAATGTCTCTCTTTCTCTGTTGCGAGAGGGTGATTGTGTTCCTCAATAAACTTTGTTACTATCCAATTTCTGCCATCTGCATCTGCATGGAAGTGAATACAAGCAAGACAACCAGTGCGTGTATCTAATTTGCGGAACTTCTTCGGAGAAGGATTTATTCGCTTATTTCTGGCATTTGAACAACTATACTCTCTAGTTTTGATTGTTCTCGTATGCGTCCAATACATTATGTGTTATTTGCGCACACTAAAACCAATCCGGTGTGCATAATCACAATACATTTTATAAGCTTCATCCTCCGAATGCACGATGGGGAACACAACGGGATCCTTTTAAAGAAATAAAGCAAATTAAATAAAAACTACACCGAATTAAGTGGTACAGCAATAATTAAGTTAAAGTTCTAATATGCATAATAGTTACACAAATTACAGTTGGTGTTATAGTTAAAATATGAATTATAGTTACAGTTGAACCTACAGGTAAATTATGAATTATAGTTAAAGTTACAGTTGGACTTACAGTTGTATTTACAGTTCTACTTACACTTATAATTACAGTTTTGCTTACATTTAAGGACATTGCAGTTGGAATTTGGTAATTTGTTAACTGATCAAATTAACTGAAGTTGGAATGTATGAAGATAATTTCATCACTCATCAGTTCATCAGTAAACAAATTACAGTTGCCTTAAAATTTCCTTAACAAAATTACAGTACAAAACACAGGTATAATTACAGTTGGACTTACAGTTGAACATTTATAATTACAATTTGACTTACAGTTCTTAACATAATCACAATTACACTTGGACTTACAGTTGGACTTACAGTTGTACTAACAGTTGAATACTTATAATTACAATTTGACTTACATGTCTAAACATAATCACAATTACAATTAGAATTACACTTAGACTTACAGTTGTACTTACAGTTTGACTTACAGTTGTACTTACAGTTGTCCTTACAGTTGGACTGTAATTTCTTACTTTGTTAAATGATGAACTGTACGGTTGAATTTTAGTTGGTTTCACATGCCCTAATTACTGTGCAAAAGACACTTATAATTACAGTCGACTTGCAGTTCAAGACATATAATTACAGTTGGTGTTACCGGTGGGCTCACATTTGGACTTACAGTTTCAGAACTGATGAAGTAATGGCTTAAATAATGAATTACAGTTCAAAAATACTTACAGTTCTTTCTGAATCCATTAGGAATAGAAGGTGTAAAGTGCAAAACGACGGCGACTATCCCTACACCCAAAGAAGCTGCACAATTGTAGGAGATAATTATTGAGACCGGAATCGGCAGGAAGCGACCGCCATTAGACAATAAGAAAGCTTCCCGTCGACCGATGAAGGTGAGGCCGGCTAGGTTTTCCGGTGGAGCGAAATGCCGGCGAAACTGGGTAGCGAAATGCCGTTTTCGAGCTCAGCTGCACAATTGTAGGAGATAAGAATCGGCAGGAAGCGACCGCCACTTCCCGTCGACCGATGAAGGTGAGGCCGGCTAGGTTTTCCGGTGGAGCGAAATGCCGGCGATGCTGGGTAGCGAAATGCCGGCGAAAATAGTGCTCAGCTGCCGCGGGTAGCGAAACGCCGAAGTTCGAAGTAAGCAACTAGCGGGAAAGGGAGAGAAAAATAAAGCGAGCCCCACTCTATTTATTTAAGGACGTTCCTATTGTACGTTAAGCGTACACAACATTTTCTCTTAGGTGGGAGATTAAATACAGCCGTATGATATGACAATGTATGGTGGATCTGTTTCCATGGAATACTAACAATATTTTTAATTGAGAAATACGTCAGTATTTCGATCAATCACGGAGAACCAACGGCTTGATGCGTGCGAGCACCATGATCTTAGGTGAAAGAAACACACCTAACATTTTTTCCTCCAATAAATTCTGTTGGGATATAATGCGGAAACTATGCCCTAGGCACAACCAAATTTAATACAGGGTATGCAAGAACTGAAACCGAACAAGAAACGCAGCATAAATAAATCATATAACTGCAAACAAATAACAAGAAATGTACCGACGTCCGTTACAGAATACACAGCGGAGAGCCGGACTCGCTCGATCTGCGGGAGAGATAATAATATGAACTGCAATCCGCTAGCACAGCGGACGCACAAGGTTCACCGAACCTTCACCGTCGACGTCCGACGTTCAACCGCACCACCATCGGAGAAGCACCGTCGAGGCCAACTGCACCCGCGCACGCCATCGACGCCAAGCCGCACCACCGGAGAGAAACACCATCAAGGCCACTGCACTCCCGCATGCCTCCGCCGCCACATCCGCACCGTCGGAGAGAAACTCCGTCAAGGCCACTGCACCACCGCAAGCTTTCGCCGCCACGCCCGCACCACATCATCTCCTCCAAGACTGGAAAACACCCTCTCCTCCAAGGCCGGCGGCTATCATCTCCAAATCCGGGGATACGTCGAGGATTCCGCATGGGAGGAAGAAATATAGCGAGATCGGCACCACTAACGCCGATGCCACCGCACGGGGTCACACCACCGGCAACCACCAGCGGCGGCGGCGGCGGCCCTTCAACCCGAGCGCGGTCTTCTCTCTACACGGTGACTTCTCTTTCGTCTGAATGCTACAGGCGGTTGTTTTCTTCCTTCTCCACGTGAACAAGAGGCGGCTGTTTTCCCTCTTCCCAGCGGTTTCACTTTGCGAGCTTGACTTCTCCAGCATCCAATCATAACAGGAGGCAGTTTATATATAGCAAAAAGTTAAACGTGGCTGGCATAATTTAGGCAAGAGAGAGAGACTATCTCTCTCTCTAATTAATTCCGTTAATAGGGCCGGTTTTCCTATTCTTTTATTCCCAAAAAAGTTTGGCTCCTATAAATGCAATCCTGCCATTATTATTATTCCATATTTGGATTCGGATCTGAACCAAAAAATAACAATCACCTCCTTTGTTCGGGATCCGGATCCACCACCTGCACGAAGCATCAACTGCACCAAGCAACTCGGCACGTAGCACCACCTCAGCCCGAGGCATCAACCGACCAAAACTCATCTCTGCTCTGGCTCAACCTGTGAACGTCGTCACAACCTGATCGTAGAAACTGACTCGTAAACCCCGAGTCCCAGAAGGACGATCCTCTGCACCACCACGACAATCCACCATGTCGTCCGCAGAAATCATGGGTGCACCACCACATATCATGATCCCCATCAGCCGGTACAAACTACCGCACTGGACAACTCTCCTGAGCATGGTACGCCCTCACTCCACCATCAGGACTCCACCTCGGGCCACCCAACTATAGCCACCTGAATCCAATCCGCTCAGTAATGTAAAATATCTAGCTGTCAGAGTCGCACAGACTGTCAGTGATGGTGAGGACCTCATCACTCTGCACCCTGACCCAGCTATCACCCAGTTCGCACCCTAGTCTCGAGACCCTTTTGCACGCTGCGAACTCACTCTCCTGTGTGACTGTACTGTCTGCAATGGTAAAAATATCATACCATTCTTCGGCCTGGATCGAGATCGTGCTCCACTCAATCCATTGCCAAACTGTCTCACCTTACCCATCCGTTGCTGCCAAGATGTGACCGCCCTCAGGAGTAGGGCCCACTAACATCTGTCTGGATAGCACTGCGATTGTGACCTCCACCAGCTCCACCGTATCCTTCTCATACAAGAGCGTCGTCACTAAGGCCGGGTAAAAAATATGTGAGCGAGGTAAGAAGTGAAAACGAGTCTTCACTTCCTCCTCCGTCTCTGCACCAGCTGCCTATAACTGACACAGAAAACCTTTTGAACACGCCTTGTGTTCCCACAGATAATCACCTCCCTGTAACAAATCTGCGGTTATCATGATCATCTCATGCAGTACCACATGTCAAAGGTCAAACCCGCCACTGTCGCACTTCTTCAAATAAACACTGTCCAGATTCACGTTCTTCACTGTCATGGTTGTCCTACGACACGACCAGGAGATCTGATTAATTCAAAGGTCAGATTTGAAAAGATAGGGAGCGGACCTAGTCGTCACCCACCGCAGTCAAACTATTCCTCGAATGTCCAATCAGTCGCCTATGAACCTCGCTCTGATACCACTTGTTGG
Source organism: Dactylorhiza incarnata (assembly GCA_033032865.1). Classification (NCBI taxonomy): domain Eukaryota; kingdom Viridiplantae; phylum Streptophyta; class Magnoliopsida; order Asparagales; family Orchidaceae; genus Dactylorhiza; species Dactylorhiza incarnata. The sequence continues at coordinate 188,379 of JAWHQI010000017.1, read as the reverse complement.
GATATAATGCGGAAACTATCCCCTAGGCACAACCAAATTTAATACAGGGTATGCAAGAACTGAAACCGAACAAGAAACGCAGCATAAATAAATCATATAACTGCAAACAAATAACAAGAAATGTACCGACGTTCGTTACAGAATACACCGCGGAGAGCCGGACTTGCTCGATCCGCGGGAGAGATAATAATTTGGACTGCAATCCGCTAGCACAGCGGACGCACAAGGTTCACCGAACCTTCAACATCGACGTCCGACGTTCAACCGCACCACCACCGGAGAAGCACCGTCGAGGCCAACTGCACCCGCGCATGCCATCGACACCAAGCCGCACCACCGGAGAGAAACACCATCAATGCCACTGCACTCCCGCATGCCTCCGCCGCCACATCCGCACCGTCGGAGAGAAACTCCGTCAAGGCCACTGCACCACCGCAAGCCTTCGCCGTCACGCCCGCAAAACATCATCTCCTCCAAGACCGGAAAACACCCTCTCCTCCAAGGCCGGCGGCTATCATCTCCAAATCCGGGGGATACGTCGAGGATTCCGCATGGGAGGAAGAAATATAGCGAGATCGGCACCACCAACGCCGATGCCACCGCACGGGGTCACACCACCGGCAACCACCGGCGGCGGCGGCGGCCCTTCAACCCGAGCGCGGCCTTCTCTCTACACGGTGGCTTCTCTTTCGTCTGAATGCTACAGGCGATTGTTTTCTTCCTTCTCCACGTGAACAAGAGGCGGTTGTTTTCCTCTTCCCAGCGGTTTTACTTTGCGGGCTTGACTTCTCCAGCATCCAATCATAACAGGAGGCAGTTTATATATAGCAAAAAGTAAAACGTGGCTGGCATAATTTAGGCAAGAGAGAGAGACTCTCTCTCAGAGTCTCTCTCTCTCTAATTTAATCCATTAATAGAGCCGGTTTTCCTATTGTTTTATTCCCAAAAAAGTTTGACGCCTATTAATGCACTCCTGCAATTATTATTATTCCATATTTGGATTCGGATCTGAACCAAAAAATAACAAATTCCGCAAGATTATTTCATTTTTTGTATTAAGATTGTTGCAGGATTTTTGAGAGAGAGAGATGAATAAAGTCGGCGCCTCGTGAAAATATCTTCCACCATGTCTTTGGCGAACGATGGAAGTTGTTATTGCTTTTTAGGAGGTTGGAAATAACGCACACGGTAACGCGAGTTGAGTAGTACGGCAGTTGCCACATGCTGACGGTCGGGTGACATCGCTCCGGGGAGGGTGACGAGCGGCGGTGTGCGTGGGGCGTGGTGAGGGGTGCAACGGGCGTAGTGCGGCGCGCACCGGACGCGCACCCGTGCGCTGGGCACAATGCGGCGTGCGGTGCTGCGTGCGGAGTGAGTGTGCGACGTGCATGCCTATGCGGTGCGAGCAAGCTTGCACATGAGTTTTGCGCTCCGTAGGTAGGATTGATCGCGACGGCGTGCGCGACACTTGATTTTTCCCATTTTTTATTTTTATAATCACCAAGCGAGCTCCTCAGTCAAACTCCATGCGATTACGTTCGACCTTATCTGACGAATGGATTGGCGAGTGGCGGAAGCGGTTCGGGATTCCTGCGAGCTTAACGGTGAAGATTCCTCTCCCAGAGGAGCATGCCCAGGTTCCCCCGACAGGCTACGCAACGATCTCAGAGGGGTGCCTGTGTAAGACCCTCCCCCCCCAAAAAAAATGACCCCCCCCCCCCCCCCCCCCCCCCCCCAAAAAAAAAAAAAAAAACGACCGGGTCACGGGCTCTTATGCCCAAGGAGATGACCCTGCACTTTCTAGTCTGGTAAACGCGCCCGAAATTCAAGCACAGGAAGATCGTCTTGTAAGGCAACAAACATCTTTACATCCGGATATATTCATTTCCGAGAGCAACTCAAAAAAACCATACATATATATAACAAAAGTCCATAATCATTGTTTATACATAAGAGCCCATCGAGCTAAAACAAAAGTGGTACAACAACACTCTCTGGCACTATATGTTAACTCTCAAATCTCTAAAATTTGGCGGTGCGGTGTTTGCATCTACTCCTGCTGGCTCTATAGTGGGTGCTCCCTCAATGGTCTCGAGCCGGGGCGACTCTTAAAAATGGTGGAAACAACAACATTAATCATAATGACTAGTGGATTCTCACACCTCCTCAAAATGTCTAAAGTTTGGGGACGAGAGTGAGCCTCTGGAGCATAAGTGATAGCCAAAGCAACAAGTAAGTAAATAAATTAGAAGTTATATAAATATATATGAACAAGGAATGAAAGCAGTGCTATAAACAACAATTTTTTAGACTGCCGGAAGTAAAACATCAATTAAAATGAACTGTTAATGCGACATTTAAAACATTTGAATTATAATTGTGCATTAGATACTTACAATCAAACAGGTGTTCACGATCTGTAATAATACCATATGTCGACATCAAGGTGTACTCGTGGATGTGTGCGACATTCGGCTACAATGAAAATCCAGCTAATTAGTGGAGAGACCCGGCGGGACATTTATTAAATAAGAGATAAGCTCCCGGGGTTTGTGCACTCACTAGTGTTAAGAGCCGTCAACACTCTCATGCTGGTACGAATGGCTAATAGGCATGACCGACCCTCCACTACAAGTGCAATTCAATTTATGAGTATTTTATAAAAGAAACAAGCATGCACCCTCTAGGTCTAGCAGTCGCTTGCCCTACTCAACATAGAACAATTCAGACATGTGATTATTACACGAGGTTTGATCGCACCGCTCATGCTTAATTATAAAGCGTGGCAATCAAGAGCACATATTAATTAGGGTTACACTTGGAGGAATGCTCAATCTCCAAGTTAACCCTAAATAATGCTCATATTAAGCAAATAGCTTAATAAGGCTAGACCCTTAATGAAGAAGGTGCGAAAATAAATGCACTAATAAATTGCAGAAAATAAAATGGTGTAAATGAAGTGCGATAAGTAAAATGTCAAAATAAAGCACAATAAATAAGATACTGAAATAAAGAGCGGTAAACAAAATGCAGTATTAAGAAGAGCAATAAATAAGAAGCAATTAAAATTCATGTATTTGCAACTCCATCTCCGTTCCATGGAGGCATCTCCGTTCCATGGAGGCATCTCCGTTTCAAGGAGACATCTCCGTTCCAAGAAAGCATCTCTGTTTCAAGTAGGCATCTCTGTTACAAGGAGACAGCTCCGTTCAAAGGAGGCATGAATACCACGTCGGATTTTAAGTATTATTTAAATTTCAGGGTCTGGGGGGTTTCAAGTCGCCCAAACCCGATGATTATTCAAATTGCCTTTTATTAGATTGAATTATCATATAAAATCCCGGATGATTAAAATTTATTTGAGAGCGCCGAAAAAGCTTTCCAGGGTGCGGTAGAATTCGGCGGGCGCGTTCGAGGCGTCTCACGAGTACTCCTACTTCGAGGAACTAACCATTATCCTACTTATCGAGATGATAGAAGTAATAGTCTTTCCTTCTTTCGGAATATCGACGACCACGCCGCGGCGGCGGCGCCGAATTCAATTAATTTTATATAGAAATGGAGAGTTTTTGCGAAGTTTTTGTATCGTTATTATCCAAACTAATCATTCGAAAAGGCAAGTATACCTTATCGCGTATAGTATAGGATAAATTTTTAGAAAATATCAAGTTCGTATTTTTCCAAGGTCGTGTCGATTATTGTTACTTTAGAAATACGCTATTATTTTATCGAAAAGATCGATTGATTTTTACGTTTGCAATAATTTAGAAAGCAAAAATGACGATAATTGCGGGCTTGGTGTGCATGTAGCAAAAACCAAGAAAAGCGATAGCAAAGAAAAGAACACACTAAATGAAAAACTCACGCACTCTACGAAAATTTAAATGACTTAATTGAAATAAAGCAGAAAAGCTATCTCATGTACGCACGCACTCTATGGAAATTAAAGAAAGCAATAAAGCTAAGCTATGAAAGCTTTAAAATCTAATTATGAAAGCATTAAAATCTAAGTTATGAAAGCATTAAAATTAAAGCATTAAATCTAAATTATGAAAGCAATAAAATTAAAGCATTAAATCTAAATTATGAAAGCAATAAAATTAAAGCATTAAATCTAAATTATGAAAGCAATAAAATTAATCTCATACACACACACACACACACTTTCATAAATAAATAAATAAAACTAAAATAAAAACAAAAACATTAAAATTTACACTCATACACTCACACACTCAACATGAACAAAAGAAGAACAAGAAGAACAAGAAGAACAAGAAGAACAAGAAGAACAAGAAGAACAAGAAGAACAAAAAGAACAAAAAGAACAATATATTTATTATATATATAACAATTTTTTGCAAGAAAGTCTAAACTTAGAGGACAAGAAGAGCCCAAACTAGGGCTTAGAAAACACACAAACACTCAAACAAAACTCACAGAACAATAAAAAAAAGAAAACTTACTTAGGTTCTAAAATATATGAACCTTTAAAACAAGGGAAAGCCCACCTTATTTATAGGCAAAAATGGGTTGCAATTAGCAAAACAAATAGATATTTAGGACCAGTGGGAAGTAGCTGGCTGCTTCTAGAAGGGAAGAGGCGTGTTTGACTTGAGCGCTGGTGGTGTGCGAATAGCAGCTGGAAGCTGGCGGGTTCTGGATTGAGATTCGTCGAGCGCAGGGAAGATTCGTCGAATTGGGAGGGAATCGTCGAACGACAGGCTCGTCTCAGCGGTTTGGGCTGAGTCTCAGCGGGCTGGGAGCGCTTTCGTCGAACGCAGGGAAGATTCGTCGAACGCCTGCAGAGAAAGTTGTTTATATAATATTGTATATATATAATAATAATAATAATGAGATTGTCGAACGCCTGGCGTTGCGCGTTCGTCGAATGCAGGGCGTTTAGCGTTCGTCGAACGCAGGGCGCTGCATGTTCGTCGAACGCAGGGTGCTGCGCGTTCGTCGAACGCAGAGCGCTGAGCGTTCGTCGACGCAGGGCAGCGTTCGACGAATTCCAGCAGCCATATAAATATATATTTATTTATATGTATTATTAATACTATATATATATATATATAATTTTTACCGATCGTCGAACGCAGAGAGGTTCGAGTTCGTCGAACGCATTATATATATAGCACAGATTTTTTATATTTTTTATATTATTATTTTTAATTTAATTTCCTTTTTATTTATGATTATATTTAATATATTTATACTGTTATTACTTATTATATATATTATTATTATTTTACATTTACTATACATATATATATATATATATATATTTCATTATATTTATATTATTTACATTATTATTACAATATTAATATTATATATATATGTATTATTATATTTTTAAAAATCATATTTACATATAAATATATCATTATTTATTATACTTATTATATTTACATATATTTACAAGTTGTTTCATACTTACTTAATGATAGTGCATTATTTTTAGTTATTTTTATATAGTATTTTAGTAGTAATTAATTAGTTTTTATATAATTTTAGTTTAATATATATCTAATTCGCTTTATTTTGTGTTTTCAGGTAATCTGGGGCTGCTAATAGCAAATTCAAGCTCACAGCCATGTTCAGGGGAAAGAATGGAACAAGTCTGCAAAAATCTTCAGTACACGCCCTCGGTCACGGCCATGACCAAGGGCGTGACTTCAAGTCACGGCCATGACTCAACCCAGCCATCTTCCAGCTGCCTGATCACGCCGCCAGCCCAATTTAGTATTACACGCCCTCGGTCACGGCCATGACCAAGGGCGTGACATCAAGTCACGGCCATGACTCAACCCAGCCATCTTCCAGCTACCAGAACACGCCGCCACAACATTTCCAGCCTACACGCCCCAGGTCACGAGCATGACTCCATGTCACGGCCATGACCTAGGGGGTGACGCATCGCGCAACTGCCAGAATAACTCCAGATCGCGCCGTTTCCAGACTCGGTCATGTCACGCCCTCTGTCACGGGCGTGACTACATGTCACGGCCATGACCTAGGGGGTGACCATTCCCGCAACTTCCAGAATAACTCCAGATCGCGCCGTTTCCCGCCGTTTCCAGATTCGGTCAAGTCACGCCCTAGGTCACGGGGGTGACCGAGGCCGTGACCCGTCGAGATGATTAATTTTGGTGGTTTTTCTTCCCCAACGTTCCCGGGCTTTCAAGACGCAATTACGCAGCTTACACGCCCTTGGTCACGGGCGTGATCAAGGGTGTGACTCAGCAATTTTCTGCCTATAAAAGCCAGCTGCTGCCAAAGTGATGAGAATTCGATCCTAGCTTAGATTGGGTCATTTTTAGATTAGTTTTTCAGCATTTTCTTATTGTATTTTCTTTATGCAAATTTACTTCATGTTTTGTAATTTCAATTCATAGTTTAGATTTCCAATTCCTGCAATTGTAATTCCATTTTCTTAGTTATTAAATTGTTTTTACTTAATTATGTTTAGCTAATTTTCATAGCATTTGATCGGATGATTTCTTAAGCTTTTGTATTTCGTAATCTTTTATTCATAGTTTAGTTTTGAAAAACTATGATTTACCATTGATTTGCAATTATTGGTTTCATATTTCTAGGGTATGATAATCAAGTTTGATCCGTATTTTAGTGTATCGAGAGATCCGTAAATACGGGTAGATCGCTCATCGATAAAAAGAATTATTTGCACTCCTCGAGAGAGGGTGACGCAATTCTTCCGGATTGGAGTCAAATCCAATAGTGGGGCTCACCGCATAAAGCAAGCTTAGGAGTTTCGACTGGCCGAGGGGTCTTAATCGATCAACCTAAGGTTAGGTGGTAGTTCTCTCAAGAGAGGCTCTTATCATATTTTGGGAACCTCCACGGTCAAGTTTGTCTAATTCAATTTCTTTCGAATTCTAGATTTACGAAATATTTTACTTAAGAAGGATTCCCGATCAAATGTTTCTCTTCTTTTAATTATTTACAAAACTCTATTTTATTACCGATAAAATAATATTAATTTACGTGAGTAGAAGTAATCAACAGACCCGTGGAATACGACACTTGATATTTATTTATAAATATCCTATGCTATGAACGATATGTGCTCTTGCCTATAGTTCGTAGAATTTGGAGAATAATTTATATCCTAAATTTTACGTATCAAATTTTTGGCGCCGTTGTCGGGAACGAACCCGGGTCACCCGCGTGACAGGCGGGAATACTCACCACTATACTACAACCACAGGTACACTTGCCTTATCGAATTATACGTGGATAATATTTTAATTTTGCGCAGCGCAAATTTATCTCATCAAGTTTTTGGCGCCGTTGCCGGGAAATATTTTTGTTGATATTTTGAAAGCGTGAATTTTATTACTTTTATCATTCTCTTTCTCCACCCCCATTTCTCTTTTTGCTTTTTCTTTTAAAATTCACTTCTATTAGGTAACGGTTGTTTAATTTTATTTTTTCAAAAAATATGATGTTATCGCAGTTGGCCGCAAAAGTTGCCGAGCTTCAAAATACAGTCATTCTTTTGGAAGCCGCACGAATGCGCCAAATTATTTGTCCTTTTTGTGGGGGTCATCATTCTAGTGAGGAATGCTATTTTTCATTTCAACATTTTTCTAATGAAAATCAAATTAATTTTTCTAATGAAAATTATAGTTTTTATAATGAAAATTATAATTTTTATGATGAAAATAATTTTTCTTTAAATAATGATTTGAGTGAATCTCCTTCTTACTCTGATGTTGATTATTCATGGTGGCAAGGTCACCCGGATAGTTTTCAGTGCGAAGAAAGAAATTCCTTCAATTATGATTTGATTTCCTCGCCTTTTCCACAGATTTGTTCTTCTTCTGATCTTGAAATTTTTCCGAATGTTATTTCTCCCACTTTAAATGTTTATTCTCAAGATCAAGAAGAACAATTGTACCAAGAATTTCGCAAAGTCATGGAGACACTGGACGAATTAGAAAATGAAAATTTTTCTTCTTCTCCTTCGCCCGCCCTGTCTTCTCTTTTTCATGAAATTATTATTCATGAAGAAATTGTGTCTCATGAATTTTCTCCACTTGGTATTGATTTTTCTGATAATTCGTTTATTTTTTAAAATAAACAACCGGCGCTTAATCATGTATTTTCACAAGAAACTCCTCCTTGTGAAAATTTTTCTGACTCGCTTAATCTTGATTCTTTTTATACTAATAATTTTCTTGTAGATGATGAGCCGTTGCAACCAAATGTCTTCACCGATCCATTTGCCGATCATCTCCAGCAATCCAAATTACCTACGGTATGTATAGGTAATTTGGATTCACAATTTCGCTCTAACGAAGAACAAACGAATCAGGATTATAGCGGAGGAGTCGCCGGGCAACAGTTTTCGGCATTTTCACCTCAGCGTGAATTAAGGGAGTTGCCTGTGCATTTTCAATTTGAATATCCTTTTAGCTAATCCTTAATGTCTAGCTAAAAGACGTTAAACAAAGCGCTCTTGGGAGGCACCCCTTGCTTATCTTTATATTTTTGCAGTTTTTCCATTTTCTTTTCCTGTTTTTGCCTTTTCATCCTTGTTTATAAACATTGGGGACAATGTTTATCTTTAAGTATGGGGGGTGTTCTCTTTTGTTTATTTTTATTTAAAAAAAAATTCAAAAAAAAAATTGCGAAAAATGTTAAAAATCATAAAAAAAATGTTTCTTTGTTTTCTTTTTCAATTTTGTTTTAAGAATATGAAAAATACAAAAAAAATTTAAACTATTAATCTAATAAAATAAATTTTGTATTATTAAATTTCTCCAAACTTAATTTATGCAAAATTAATTTTAATTATGAGTTGTCTTTATAGGCTTTTTAAGGAGTTTTCTTTTTATGAATTTTTAAATCATATATTTCTCTTCAAAATATGTTAGATTTAAATTTTAGATGAATTTGATTTAATGAGTTTTTCATTATTTTGATTTGTTTAGAATACTTCTTAGTTTTACTTTCTCTCTTTAAAATATCATAATTCAATTTTGTAGTAATTGTGTTAAATATCTCTAGATTTTACTTATATTAACTTGAACTCATAGTTTCTTGTAGATTGCTCAAATTATTTTCTATGCTCTTAAAATGTATCTTTGGAATTTATTTAGCCTTTAAACCCTAGCCCTTCCCCTACCTTTTTGTTAAACCCATTGTTTGGCATAAATTTTTTTTGAAAAGATCATATGTCATGGAATGAGAGGATAAAATTCATCATTCCTAAACATATGCACCCAAATCAGTAAAAGATTATATGGCATGGAGATGAGAGAATAAAATTCATCACTCCTAAACATATACATTTGGGATATAAAAAGAAGAAGAAATTTAAAAAAGATGGAAATGAGAGGATAAAATTCATCATTTCCCATATTCAAAGTAACTTCTTCAATGCCAATTTTACCCCCATTTAGCCAAGTTCACTTGTTTATCCAAGATATTATTGAGAGAGCATAGTTAATATTTTATAGTTTTCTAACAGTTTCTAATGATGTTTAAAGTTTCTATAATTTTAATCTTGGTTATTTTACTTAATACAATGCAATTTTGTTTATGAAGATTTAGTTAGAGAATTTTGAAACTAATACTTATTCTACTCATCTCAATTTATGAATTATAAATTTCTTATAAATCTGAATTTTAATTTCTTAACTTATTTTGACATGAGTTTTATAAGATTTGGAGTACATAATTAGAAGTAAATCTTTTTGGAAATGTCCTATAAATTCTTCTCATATTTATAAATTAGTTTTTGCTCTGGAATAGCAAAAGCTTAAGTATGGGGGTATTTGATAGTGCATTATTTATAGTTATTTTTATATAGTATTTTAGTAGTAATTAATTAGTTTTTATATAATTTTAGTTTAATATATATTTAATTCGCTTTATTTTGTGTTTTCAGGTAATCTGAGGCTGCTAATAGCAAATTCAAGATCACAGCCATGTTCAGGGGAAAGAATGGAACAAGTCTGCAAAAATCTTCAGTACACGCCCTCGGTCACGGCCATGACCAAGGGCGTGACTTCAAGTCACGGCCATGACTCAACCCAGCCATCTTCCAGCTGCCTGATCATGCCGCCAGCCCAATTTAGTATTACACGCCCTCTATCACGGCCATGACCAAGGGCGTGACATCAAGTCACGGCCATGACTCAACCCAGCCATCTTCCAGCTACCAGAACACGCCGCCACAACATTTCCAGCCTACACGCCCCATGTCACGGGCATGACTCCATGTCACGGCCATGACCTAAGGGGTGACGCATCGCGCAACTGCCAAAATAACTCCAGATCGCGCCGTTTCCAGACTCGGTCATGTCACGCCCTCTGTCACGGGCGTGACTACATGTCACGACCATGACCTAGGGGGTGACCATTCCCGCAACTGCCAGAATAACTCCAGATCGCGCCGTTTCCCGCTGTTTCCAGTTTCGGTCAAGTCACGCCCTAGGTCACGGGGGTGACCGAGGCCGTGACCCGTCGAGATGATTAATTTTGGCAGTTTTTCTTCCCCAACATTCCCGGGCTTTCAAGACGCAATTACGCAGCTTACACGCCCTTGGTCACGGGCGTGACCAAAGGCGTGACTCAGCAATTTTCTGCCTATAAATGCCAGCTGCTGCCAAAGTGATGAGAATTCGATCCTAGCTTAGATTGGGTCATTTTTAGATTAGCTTTTCAGCATTTTCTTATTGTATTTTCTTTATGCAAATTTACTTCATGTTTTGTAATTTCAATTCATAGTTTAGATTTCCAATTCCTGCAATTATAATTCCATTTTCTTAGTTATAAAATTGTTTTTACTTAATTATGTTTAGCTAATTTTCATAGCATTTGATCGGATGATTTCTTAAGCTTTTGTATTTCGTAATCTTTTATTCATAGTTTAGTTTTGAAAAACTATGATTTACCATTGATTTGCAATTATTGGTTTCATATTTCTAGGGTATGATAATCAAGTTTGATCCGTATTTTAGTGTATCGAGAGATCCGTAAATACGGGTAGATCGCTCATCGATAAAAAGAATTATTTGCACTCCTCGAGAGAGGGTGACGCAATTCTTCCGGATTGGAGTCAAATCCAATAGTGGGGCTCACCGCATAAAGCAAGCTTAGGAGTTTCGACTGGCCGAGGGGTCTTAATCGATCAACCTAAGGTTAGGTGGTAGTTCTCTCAAGAGAGGCTCTTATCATATTTTGAGAACCTCCACGGTCAAGTTTGTCTAATTCAATTTCTTTCGAATTCTAGATTTACGAAATATTTTACTTAAGAAGGATTCCCGATCAAATGTTTCTCTTCTTTTAATTATTTACAAAACTCTATTTTATTACCGATAAAATAATATTAATTTACGTGAGTAGAAGTAATCAACAGACCCGTGGAATACGACACTTGATATTTATTTATAAATATCCTATGCTATGAACGATATGTGCTCTTGCCTATAGTTCGTAGAATTTGGAGAATAATTTATATCCTAAATTTTACGTATCACTTAACTCAAGTTTTTTTCAAAAAGATGTATAGCTATATCTATACTATTTTAAAAAGAAATAATGCGGTCTGTGAATAGCCTGAAATAATAATTCATCCAAAAAATCTGAACCCTAAATTATGGTTCAGTAATTAGGAGCCGTCCGATATGATTAAGCATGATTATTTATATAATACCCCAAACGAAACCTCTGCCCTAACTACTCTGCCCTAACTAAAAGCCGCGCCTCACGATCTCTCCCTCCCACGCCTTCGCAGCACTTTTCCCTCACCCTCGCTCCCTCTCCAGATTACCTGTGAGAAACCATCTCGCACCAGAACGCAAGCCACGCCGCACGATCACTCCCTCCCACGCCTTCGCACCATTTTCCCCTCTCCGTCGCTCCATCTCCAGAACGCCTCTGAGAAGCCGTCTCGCGCCAGAACGCCGGTGAGAAATTTCCTCCTTCCACATCTCTTACCTTTTCCCACTCGATCTCCTCTTTCTTCTCTAGATCTATGTGTAACAATGACGGGTTTGACTATCTTTTTTCAAACTGATTTCATTTTTTTTGGATTTCCTTCTGCATTTCGTAACAGGTTTCATACCACTCTCGCCGCTCCTGCTCACGCACCCTCACGCAGTTCAAGACATCAACACTCTGCCCTCTGCCGACGACGACATCAACGCGCCCTATGATCTGAAACTGCTTCTCCTTCAGGTAAAAAAATCCATTCCGATTCATCTACTCCATTCCCTCATCTATTCCTTTCTTCAAATGTCCAAATACTCACACACAACCTGTTCGATGAAATGCCTAACAAAACTTTTTTCTGATGTTAAATGCTTGAATTTATTATTGATTATAGATTTCTGTTGTGATGATAGATTACAGATTATTGATTGTAGATTCCTGTGGATTATTGATTATTGATTATTGATTATTTGTATTACCTGACATTAGTTTTGAAGCTTTGATTTATAATTTTTGAATTTGTGATTCATACTATTGAACTGGGGAATATTCAATCTGCTGGCATTTGATCCAGATGTACGTATGCAAGCTGCCCGATTGTTTTATAAAGTCAGACCAATATCTCCATCCTGTTCAGGTGAGTTTAATCCCATTATGAATAATGCTATCTTTTGTTAATAGTTTCTATTGTTCTTAAATGCAGCAGTCCTTTGGCTTTGCATAAAGGAAACCAGAGCAGGTTTCGTCCAGGTTCCCATTTTGTGTTCTTCCTCGATCAAATCAAGGTACCACCGGCTACTAGGTCTCCTTCTCATTTCTAATGTCCATTTGGTCATTTTCAATGATGGACAGTCAGCTGGGCTCCATTTTTAGTTCAAAAATTAAGAATAAATCACTACTAGAAAATTGACTTTTAGCCACGCTCGTATTGCCCACGGCCATTTTCCGTGGCAAACAGTCAAATTATCGTGGCTAAAAGTCTAAAATCGTGGCTAAAAGTCATAGAAAAAGGGTATTTGCCACAGAAAGAGCATGGCAAATACTTTTTTGCCACGCTCGTATTGGCCACGCCCATTTGCCACGGCAGTTCGTGGCTAAAAGTCTTTTGCCACGATTTTGGACTTTAAGCCACGGTAATTTACCCTGGCTAAAAGTCAATTTTCTAGTAGTGAATGAGGAGATATGGCAAGTCAATTTCATCCTAATGGTAGTTAACAGGAATGAATGCTGGCTATAGCTATAGTTTATGTGATTTGTATAGCTATGTGATGAATGTCGATATGTGATTTGTATAGCTATAGCTATAGTTTATGTGATTTTTTTATTTCCAGGAAAAATAAAATGGAGCGAACACAGTTAGAGTTAGACTGTCACAAGTTACACATATGATCTCTCTCTTTCATGAAGTTTTTGGGAAACCATCTGCGCCTCTCTGATTTGAAATATTTGAATATTTGGAAATCATCTATCATTTCATTGATCTCTCCCTACTTTCAATATATATATGAGAATTATTACCAAAATTTCCCTGGGAAGTTATCATAATTACAGGTTACAGCTCTCTTACTTTTGAAATTACAAAAAAAACCTCCCCTTTAAGTTTACAGGTGCCATAACTATGTAGTTTATTATCTGATTTCATATCTGATTTCATTTTCTTCTTTAGGTACCACTGAGGTGTTCGTGATTCCACAGCCATCAACTCCTCCCGCCGTTTCTGTGTAGCCCTCTCTTGATTCATTCTCAAAGGTACCTATTCTCTCCATCAGCTCCTCATGCCATTTTCCATCTTATAAATTGTGTAGTGCTTAGCTAAAAGTGTGTTATAGTTTAACAGCATTATATTGTATTATGCTTTTGAACTTTGTTATCGATATGATTAGAAGGCAAACAATTTTTTCATTGAAAAACATCTTTCTCAATATTTTGTTGATGTTTAATGCTACTAACAATACTAAATATAAAAATATTTAAATATTTGTAGATGCGATAAAAAAAAGCGGAAGTCAAGTGATAGAAAGCCACGACAATGACGTCGGAGCAGTTAGTAATGTTTAAAAGTTGTTCTACTTGCTTGCTTATTTTCATAGAATGTATTTAGGGTAAACTTGAAGTAGTGCTAAAAATTTGTTCTCAAATTAAATAAAAAACACAATATATTATTTACGACTAAAATTCCATGAATCTAAGTCTTACAAACCATGCATGATACGAATAAGGGTTTTGGCAAATCAAAAATAATGAAAAATGCTTATAAATAAACTCAAACTAATTTTGAGAAATACAAAGCTAAGTAGGGGTTTTTATTATATTTTTGGGATTTTATTTTTTTTTTAGATTTTTTTGGATTTTTCTAAGCTATTTAAGATATGAAACAAATTATATTATTAATAAATTTTTGGTTTCGGGGTTTTAAATTTTTTTTTTTTTAATAATTATGTACAAAATAATTAGATTTTTTGGGTTTTTAAATTTTTTTGGATTTTTGATGTATTTGAAAATAGGGAAATGGGGAAAATACCCCTATACTTAAAATCCAACATTGTCCTCAGTGTTGTATTTTAAGTATGTGGAAGCGAAAATCAAAATGCGAAAGAGCTTCCTCGGGTCATTTATTTTTTTTAAAAATGTTTTTAATTTAAAAAAAAATTGTTATTATATATTTTTTTGGTTTTTGATTTTTGGATGAAAGTATAAATAAGAGGAAGAAAAAGAAATAGATTTTTTTTTGGGATTTTGGGGTTTTAGATTTATTTTATTTTTTTTTGGATTTTTTAAGTTTTTTAAGTTTATAAAAGAAATTGTATTATTATGAACAAAATAAACTAAGTATTCAGCTCATCAATTTTTTTTAAGTTATTTATTTTGTTAATTTTTTGGATTTTGTGTTTTTAGAATTTTTTTGGTTTTTCTTTAAATAAGGAAAAACACAAAGAAGAGAAAAGAAATACAAGATAAAATAAATTTGTGTATTTTTTCTTAGTTATTTATTTGCAATATAAATTTTTTTTAGAATTTTTTTTGGTTCTTGGATGTTTACTTAAGCCCGGGTAATGGATTAGATTTAAGCGGACGTTTTCGAGGCGTCCCGCGAGTAATTCTACTTCGAAGAACTAACCATTATCCTACCTATCGAGATGATAGAAGTAATAGTTTTTCCTTCTTTCGAATTATCGGGAGAAGCGCCCGGGCGACGCTGCCTAAATCTTTTTTAGATAAAAAAATGGGCTTTTTGTTTTTTCTAAGTTATTACAAAGTAAAATTTATATTATATTTTGGAGTTTTATTTTTCTTTTTTTAAATTTTATTAAATAAACTATATCATTATGTACAAAAATAAAGTAATTTTTTTTTTTCATTTTAAGATTTTAGAAATTTATTGGATTTTATAAAATTTTAAAATTATGAAAATGTTATTTACAAAATAAGGTAAAATGTTTTTTCATTTTGGGGGTTATTATATTTTTTTGGATTTTGTAAATTTTTTTTGTTATGAAAAAGTTATATACAAAATAGGATAGAAATTTTTTTGTATTTTTAGGAGTTTTTAAATTGTTTTTTTTTCTTTTGGATGTTTTTAAGAAAAAAACGGACCTTGTTTTCTTTCTTTTTTTTGATTTTATAGAAAATTTTTTTCTAAGAAAAAGAAATAAAAATGATAAAATTAATAGCGATTTCTTTTCGAAATAACGACATGTCCCCGACAACGGCGCCAAAAACTTGATAATTAAAATTTATTTGAGAGCGCCGCAAAAGCTTTCCGGGGTGCGGGTAGAATTCGGCGGGCGCGTTCGAGGCGTCTCGCGAGTACTCCTACTTCGAGGAACTAACCATTATCCTACCTATCAAGATGATAAGAGTAAAAGTCTTTCCTTCTTTCGGAATATCGACGACCACGCCGCGGCGGCAACGCCGAATTCAATTAATTTTATATAGAAATGGAGAGTTTTTGCGAAGTTTTCGTATCGTTATTATCCAAACTAATCATTCGAAAAGGCAAGTATACCTTATCGCGTATAGTATAGGATAAATTTTTAGAAAATATCAAGGTCGTATTTTTCCAAGGTCGTGTCGATTATTGTTACTTTAGAAATACGCTATTATTTTATCGAAAAGATCGATTGATTTTTACGTTTGCAATAATTTAGAAAGCAAAAATGTCGATAATTGCGGGCTTGGTGTGCATGTAGCAAAAACCAAGAAAAGCGATAGCAAAGAAAAGAACACACTAAATGAAAAACTCACGCACTCTACGGAAATTTAAATGACTTAATTAAAATAAAGCAGAAAAGCTATCTCATATACGCACGCACTCTACGGAAATTAAAGAAAGCAATAAAGCTAAGCTATGAAAGCTTTAAAATCTAATTATGAAAGCATTAAAATCTAAGTTATGAAAACATTAAAATTAAAGCATTAAATCTAAATTATGAAAGCAATAAAATTAAAGCATTAAATCTAAATTATGAAAGCAATAAAATTAAAGCATTAAATTTAAATTATGAAAGCAATAAAATTAATCTCATACACACACACGCACTTTCATAAATAAATAAATAAAACAAAAATAAAAATAAAAACATTAAAATTTACACTCATACACTCATACACTCAACATGAACAAAAGAAGAACAAGAAGAACAAGAAAAACAAGAAGAACAAGAAGAACAATATATTTATTATATATATATATATATATATATAACAACTTTTTGCAAGAAAATCTAAACTTAGAGGACAAAAAGAGCTCAAACTAGGGCTTAGAAAACACACAAACACTCAAACAAAACTCACAGAACACTCAAAAAAAGAAAACTTACTTAGGTTCTAAAATATATGAACCTTTAAAACAAGGGAAAGCCCACCTTATTTATAGGCAAAAAATGGGCTGCAATTAGTAAAAAAATAGATATTTAGGACCTAGTGGGAAGCAGTTGGCTGCTTCTAGAAGGGAAGAGGCGTGTTTGACTTGAGCGCTGGTGGGGTGCGAATAGCAGCTGGAAGCTGGCGGGTTCTGGATTGAGATTCGTCGAGCGCAGGGAAGATTCGTCGAACTGGGAGGGAATCGTCGAACGACAGGCTCGTCTCAGCGGTTTGGGCTGAGTCTCAGCGGGCTGGGAGCTCTTTCGTCGAATGCAGGGAAGATTCGTCGAACGCCTGCAGAGAAAGTTGTTTATATAATATTGTATATATATATAATAATGAGATCGTCGAACGCCTGGCGCTGCGCGTTCGTCAAACGCAGGGCGCTGAGCGTTCGTCGAACGCAGGGCGCTGCACGTTCGTCGAACGCAGGGCGTTGCGCATTCGTCGAACGCAGAGCGCTGAGCGTTCGTCGAACGCAAGACAGCGTTCGACGAATTCCAGCAGCCATATATATATTTATTTATATGTATTATTAATACTATATATATATGAGTGACAGGCACGGGCCTCCGGCCCTATGCAAGGCGACATTCGTCGTGGTGGCGACATTCATCATGGGGGAGACATTCGTCGGGGCGGCAACATTCATCGTGGCGGCGACATTCGTCGTGCGGGGGCATTCGTCGTGGGGGCGTCATTCGTCGTGGGGGCGACATTCTTCGTGGGGGTGGCATTCTTCGTTGGGGCGACATTCGTCGTGGGGGCGGCATTCGTCGTGGCGGCAACATTTGTCGTGGCGGCATCATTCGTCGTGGCGGCGACATTCGTCGTGCGGGGGCATTCGTCGTGGGGGCGTCATTCGTCGTG
The DNA here is from genome assembly GCA_033032865.1 of Dactylorhiza incarnata. Lineage (NCBI taxonomy): Eukaryota > Viridiplantae > Streptophyta > Magnoliopsida > Asparagales > Orchidaceae > Dactylorhiza > Dactylorhiza incarnata. The sequence goes on along the minus strand of JAWHQI010000017.1, from coordinate 170,676 downwards.
GGGGCGACATTCTTCGTGGGGGTGGCATTCTTCGTTGGGGCGACATTCATCGTGGGGGCGGGGACATTTGTCGTGGGGGCGTCATTCATCGTGGGGGCGACATTCTTAGTGGGGGAGGCATTCTTCATTGGGGCGACATTCGTTGGCGGGGCAAATTTGTCGCGGGAGCAATATTCGTCGTGGTTGCAACATTCATCGTAGTTACAACATTCACCCTGGGTGCAACATTCGTCATGAGAGCATCATTCGTCGTAATAACATCATTCATCGTGGGGCCAAAATTCATCATGGGCACAAAATTTGTCTATCGTGTTTTGCTTAGACAATACTTAACTAATAACTCCAAGCACACCTATAATAGAACTTAATAAGAATTAAAATATGAATTGAATACATTTAAAAATGGGCACCGAGAGAAAATATGAAATATTATCATGTATAATTCCAAATTGAAAGAACCTAAATAACACAAAACCAGGCTTATATTCAAGTCCTTACTTTTCAAAAGTAATGCATACGATAACAAAGTTCCAGACCGTAGTATTTACCAAAAAATACATTCTATGAAAATAAGCAAGCAAGTAGAACAACTTTTAAACATTACTAACTGCTCCGACGTCATTGTCGTGGCTTTCTATCACTTGACTTCCACTTTTTTTATCGCATCTACAAATATTTAAATATTTTTATATTTAGTATTGATAGTAGATCAACAAAATATTGAGAAAGATGTTTTTCAATGAAAAAATTGTTTACCTTCTGATCATATCGATAACAAAGTTCAAAAAGCATAATACAATACAATGTCGTTAAACTATAACACACTTTTAGCTAAGCACTCCACAATTTATAAGATGGAAAATGGCAGGAGGAGCTGATGGAGAGAATAGGTACCTTTGAGAATGAATCAAGAGAGGGCTACACAGAAACGGTGGGAGGAGTTGATGGCTGTGGAATCACGAACACCTCAGTGGTACCTGAAGAGGAAAATGAAATCAGATATGAAATCAGATAATAAACTACATAGTTATGGCACCTGTAAACTTAAAGGGGAGGTTTTTTTGTAATTTCAAAAGTAAGAGAGCTGCAACCTTTAATTATGATAACTTCCCAGGGAAATTTTGGTAATAATTCTCATATATATATTGAAAGTAGGGAGAGATCAATGAAATGATAGATGATTTCCAAATACTTCAAATATTTCAAATCAAGAGAGGCGCGGATGGTTTCCAAAAAACTTCATGAAAGAGAGAGATCATATGTGTAACTTGTGACAGTCTAACTCTAACTGTGTTCGCTCCATTTTATTTTTCCTGGAAATAAAAAAATCACATAAACTATAGCTATAGCTATACAAATCACAAATCGACATTCATCACATAGCTATACAAATCACATAAACTATAGCTATAGCCAACATTCATTCATGTTAACTACCATTAGGATGAAATTGACCTGCCATATCTCCTCATTTATTCTTAATTTTTGAACTAAAAATGGAGCCCAGCTGACTGTCCATCATTGAAAATGACCAAATGGACATTAGAAATGAGAAGGAGACCTGGTAGCCGGTGGTAACTTGATTTGATCGAGGAAGAACACAAAATGGGAACCTGGACGAAACCTGCTCTGGTTTCCTTTATGCAAAGCCAAAGGACTGCTGCATTTAAGAACAATAGAAACTATTAACAAAAGATAGCAGTATTCATAATGGGATTAAACTCACCTGAACAGGATGGAGATATTGGTCTGACTTTATAAAACAATCGGGCAGCTTGCATACGTACATCTGGATCAAATGGCAGCAGATTGAATATTCCCAAGTTCAATAGTATGAATCACAAATTCAAAAATTATAAATCAAAGCTTCAAAACTAATGTCAGCCAATACAAATAATCAATAATCAATAATCCACAGGAATCTATAATCAATAATCTGTAATCTATCATCACAACAGAAATCTATAATCAATAATAAATTCAAGCATTTAACATCAGAAAAAAAAGTTTTGTTAGACATTTCATCGAACAGGTTGTGTGTGAGTATTTGGACATTTGAAGAAAGGAATAGATGAGGGAACGGAGTAGATGAATCAGAATGGATTTTTTTACCTGAAGGAGAATCAGTTTCAGATCATAGGCCGCGTTGATGTCGTCTTCGGCAGAGGGCGGAGTGTTGATGTCTTGAACTGCGGGAGGGTGCGTGAGCAGGAGCGGCGAGAGTGGTATGAAACCTGTTACGAAATGCAAAAGGAAATCCAAAAAAAATGAAATTAGTTTGAAAGAAGATAGTCAAACCCGTCATTGTTACACATAGATCTAGAGAAGAAAGAGGAGATCGAGTGGGAAGAGGTAAGAGATGTGGAAGGAGGAAGTTTCTCACCGGCGTTCTGGCGCGAGACGGCTTCTCAGAGGCGTTCTGGAGATGGAGCGACGGAGAGGGGAAAATGGTGCGAAGGCGTGGGAGGGAGCGATCGTGCGGCGTGGCTTGCGTTCTGGTGCGAGATGGTTTCTCACAGGTAATCTGGAGAGGGAGCGAGGGTGAGGGAAAAGTGCTGCGAAGGCGTGGGAGGGAGAGATCGTGAGGCGCGGATTTTAGTTAGGGCAGAGTAGTTAGGGCAGAGGTTTCGTTTGGGGTATTATATAAAGAATCATGCTTAATCGGACGGCTCCTAATTACTGAACCATAATTAAGGGTTCAGATTTTTTGGATGAATTATTATTTCAGGCTATTCGCAGACCGCACTATTTCTTTTTAAAATTGTATAGATATATATTTTTTACCGATCGTCGAACGCAGAGAGGTTTGAGTTCGTCGAACGCATTATATATATATAGCACAGATTTTTTATATTTTTTATATTATTTTTTTTAATTTAATTTTCTTTTTATTTATGATTATATTTAATATATTTATACTGTTATTATTTATTATATATATATTATTTTACATTTATTATACATATATATATATATATATATTTCATTATATTTTTATTATATACATTATTATTACAATATTATTATTATACTATACTACTATATTATATATATGTATTATTATATTTTAAAAATCATATTTACATATAAATATATCATTATTTATTATACTTATTATATTTACATATATTTACAAGTTGTTTCATACTTAAATAACTCAAGTTTTTTTCAAAAAGATGTATAGCTATATACATATATAAAATAAGAGATTATTTCAAGAATTTATATGCAATATGAACAAAATTACCCAAAATTAGGCTAAAAATTATACTAAAAATATGTAATATTTTCTAATCATCAATCCCTTTTGGGTTTGACGATTTGTTCGAACTTTTATTTCACCTTCTTATTAAACACGAGGCTTGCCGTTAATAATTCCAATAAATACCAGATTTGATCGAAAAAATCACAAATCTTAATTGGAAGTCCAATATGGGAATGTTAGCTTCTATTATTTTCATCATAACATTCTGTATTCAAAATCAACACATGATAAAATTTCTATCAATATTTAGCCCTCTTTTAAAATTATTAAAATAACAAATTTGATTAGAAAATTATAAAATTAGAACCAAATGTTAGGGTTTCCCTAACCTATACCCATAATATTCTTAAGTCATCTTGAGGTCTCCTTTAGCTTCCAGCGGCCGGAGGCCGCATGCAGCTCGCTGGTTGATCGAGCTAGGGGTAAGGGGAGGAGGAAACCAACTCTTGGAATGCCCACCAGGAGCTCTCGGGTTAGTTTGCCATAAGGGTGGTGGGGGGCTCGAGTCTCCTTCTCCGACGTCGGTAGAGCTCCGACAGGGGGTTGGTGTGCTCTTTTGAGCTCGACAAGAAAGGGGTTTCCATCTGAGAGGGGTAGGGGCTCTTAAATAGATGGAGAGGAGAGCCTCTCCCTCTCTTCCTTCTAGACCAAGCTAACCGATAGAGGTTAGGGTTATCCTAACACTAGTTGGGTTAAGGGGTGAGTTGGCAGCTGTTCGGGAGGGTGGATGTCCTTACTCTGGTTAGAGGCACTCCGTAGGCGTTGTATGCGTCTTCCAATCCAAAATGGCAGAAATCTTTGCTCGGTCTACAAAAATTCCGTCTTTGTTTACCACATGACCCAAGAAAGATACTTGTGAAAGCCAAAATTCGCATTTACTCAGTTTCGCATACAACTTGTGCTCTCTTAGAGTAGACAATACTAAGCGCAAATGCGTAGCATGCTCCTCAGCACTTCTTGAATACACCAACACATCATCGATGAAAACTACTATAAAATGATCTAGGAAGTCTTTGAACACTCGATTCATCATATCCATAAACGCAGATGGTGCATTTGTCAAACCAAATGATATCACCAGAAATTCAAAATGACCATAACGGGAACGAAAGGCAGTCCGAGGGACGTCCGACTCACGGATCCTCAACTGATGGTAACCTGAACGAAGATCAATCTTTGAAAACACCAAACTACCACGCAACTGATCAAACAAATCATCGATTCGCGACAACGAATATCTGTTCTTTATGGTTACCTTATTCTACTCCCTATAGTATATGCACAACCTCATAGAAGCATCCTTCTTTTTCCCGAACAACACTAGAGCACCCCAGGGCGAAGAACTTGGCCTAATGAATCCACACTGCAACAATTCATCTAACTGGGTACGCAACTCTTCCATCTCACGCGGGGCCATACCGTACGGTGTCTTAGCAATAGGACGAGTACCAGGCTCAAGATCAATAACAAACTCCACATCTCTCTTAGGCGGAAGACTAAGAAGATTAACATGGAAAACATCAGGAAACTATCGCACCACAGAAACATTCTCGATACATGGCAAACCACTAACAGTTTCTAACATAGAAACAAGGTAAGCAAAACAACCGAAATCTAAAAGTTTTTGAGCACATACCGTGGAAATAATCGGGGAATCCTGGAACGGAAAGCCATACACACTCATGGGTTGACCGTTGTCCATCTTGAAGTCCAAACGTTTAACCTTGCATTGGATAACCGCATCATATCTGGACAACTAGACCATGCCTAAAATCACATCGAAGTCTTCCAGGTCTAGCACCTTTAAATCAGCAATGCTAAGAAATCACCTAAGTGGATAGGACAATTTTGGATACCCTGGTTTGACGCCACGGAGTCGCCAGAAGGACACTTAACACGAAACGCATCGCCAGACTGATCGAGGGTCAAACGGTGACGCTCTACAAAAGTCCTAGCCACGAACGAATGGGTAGCACCAGAATCGAAAAGAACGCACGCCCAAGGTTCTTTACCTTAAATTATCTTATGAAAATCAGATACATAACTAGCCGAATGGAACTAAAAATACTAGCGATAAGAGCTGAGGGTTAGATTAGGGCCTAACCTGAAATAACTTGGGTGGAATTATGTGTTTCTTCCCTAGTCATCACATTCAGCTTTTCATTCCCTCCATCCAGATACTACGGCTGCGGCGGTGGCAAAGCCTGAAGTGGAACTGGCTGTAGAGTAGGCTGGAAATATAGGCATTTAGTCTTAACGTTCCCCTTCTGTCAGCACTGAAAACACACCTTATCTTTAGACCAGCAATGGGCAATATCATGCCCCTTTAGCTTACAGAAGGCACATGCTAGATCTTCTCTGGGAGCACTCTGAATTGTTGACAATTGCTGCTGCTTCTTAGATCCCAACCTTTTGAAACATTTCTCGAACGGATGGCCCGAGCGACCACAGAAGCTACAAACTTCGCCACTACTTTTCTTTGGAGCATGCTAGATACCTTGGGGCCTTCCCCCTCTTCGACTTTTCTCTTGTCCTTTCTCATCAACGCACCTCTATTCTTGGCGTTGTCGATGGACTCGACTTTTAGTGTGGCTTCTACCACTTCAATATAGCTTTCAGATCTATATGCGCTAGCCAATTGCTGAACGTCACTACGAAGTCCTCCGAGAAATCGCTTCACTCTTCCTACCTCAGAAGCCACTAAATCTGGAGCAAACCTGCTCAACTTACTGAATTCAATCTCATACTCACTAACCGTGAGTTGCCTTTGCTTCAGGTGTAGAAAATTATTCATCAGACGGTCTTGCTCGACCGACAGCAGGAACTTCTTCAGCAACATCGCCTTAAACGACTCCCACGAACATCCGTCTGCGAGGCTCTCTCTCTCCCTGATCCACCAGCTCTTAGCATGTCCTTTTAGCTGGTAAGCGGCAACCATCACCCTTTGACTCGCAGAGATTCCCGAGTATGAAAACATCTACTCAATGGTGACTAGTCAGTCATCCAACGCCATGAAATTGGCTCTTCCGCCATACGTAGGAGGTCCTAATCACTGGAAATGCGATATAAAGTTCATCTCTGGTGGCAGCAGAACTGGAGGCACCAAAGGGGTGGGAGGAACAGGTACAGTCTAACCCACTGCAGGGTCCTGCACCATAGGATGCTGCCCAGCGGTGGCAGTCAACAACATCTGAATCTGCGATTGCATCGCAACCAACTGCCTTGACAGAGCCTCATTACTCTATCGCAGACTCTCGATCACGGCTTCACTCTGCGCACCGAAGACTCACCCTCTGATTGGGGAGTCAACCTCGTCGCAACACGCCTCGGCGGCATATCTAAAAATATGAACAAATGGCTCTTCAAAATCCTAGCTTGGAACTAGAACTACTCAACTCAGCTCGAACCAAACAGGAAAAGACACTTGCTCTAGATATTACATTGCTCTGAGATTTTATACAAATGATGTTATGCTTTAACTTAGGATGATATACTATCATCCTTTGACTCTTGTGCATATCACATGAATGCATGAATGCTTAAATTTTCTTTTCAAATTATGTGTGTACGAGTGTCATCATATAAATCTTTAGCTTGGCACGGGTGTTTTATGCGATGTTATGATGTGCATGTTGTGCTATGCATTCTAAGAAAAGCCTTAATGCATGTTATGAGCGGTGTACGCATGAAATATTATGCACCCCATAATACATAATATCGCATGCAACGAAAAATAAAAATTGAGCTAATGGACATTCATGGGACCGGTGTTATGCATCCCATACTACATAACGGTCACATGTTGTCACCTATGAGGATCCATATACAAACACATAATATGCCTCGTATACTTCTTATCATGCCATGAGTGTAGTGTTCATGCTTCAGCCAAGACGTACGGATAACACTTCAGTGTGTGTATGCAATGAGACAAGATGATTAACACCTGATCAGAAAAAGTCATTTGACCAATTTGTCAAACAAACCTACCTCTGATACCAACTGTCACAACCCGCATTTTCTCCGTATTTAAATAATACGTTAGAGTAAGAGAAAATATGCGTCATGATGCCACGTCATGCAGGGGACAACTGCAGACGCTCAGGCAACTCTACCTTCACACTTTTCTTTAGAAAGTCATGAACTTTATGTTTAAAAGATAATTTAAGTTTACAGTTTTCAAACACCGTGTCCCTCGGTTTAGGGGATCAACTAGTCCATAAATAAGAAAGTATAGAATTACGCAGCGAAAAATACATAATTTACTTTAATTTATCCTACATGAGCATAATGAACTAACCAGCATTCTAATGGTATGCAGCTTCTAGATTTAGTATAGGTAAAAAGGTTTCTTTTACGAGCTTCAAAATATAAGGATGATAGTTTGAAAGGTATGTTATGTATGAAGAACTATGCAGTTTTGTATATAAAATAGCTACCATGCATCCTAACATAAAACCTTCCCAGAGAACAATTGCATAAATAGCAAGACTTCGGTAGTAACATATATAGCAAGAATATGTCTAACACAAAAAGAACTCAGGCTATGGGCATCAACAAACTGACACGAACCTATATCCTTAACAAGTTTTGGAAAAATAAAACAACAGTACGTCTACCTCTCAAAGTGAAAGTAAGGAAACAACTACTGCAAATCTGAAGAAAACAGAACTCGGTCAGCTCCACCTGCTACTGATCTGAACCTGAGTCATTCAAAAGAAAAGAATGCATCTGCGCAAATGCATGAAAAGACATCATAATCAAAGAGTAAAAGAAAACTCAACGAAAGAGGGTTACCAACCCACCAAGAATAGCTGTAAAACATCAGCAAGTCAAATAAATGAGTATTAGCATCCAATTGCAAGGAAAGACTGACATAAAGTGCGGTCGAAGTTGCATTGCAACAACATCCAAGAGGAAAGGGGTAATAAGCTGCCCCAGAAATGAATCACTATCCCCCCCAAACAAAATAGCAGTGAGGCGGAGACATTCTTTCCAACCAACCATCAGAGCAAAATATCTATGGAACAAAAGCACTGTGGCGGCGGTTACAACCCTCACAACCAACAGTCTACATGTCCACGGAAGGGAAAAATAGGCACTGCGGTAGTGGTCTCATTGTCCAACTACACTAACAGTCCAAAATCAATCGACTGGGGATAGAGGTTCACATTATCTTGATTAAAACTGACACCGCAGAAAAACCCAGAACATTTCAAAGTACAACCCTTACGACAACTGTCTCGATGAATTCTAACTTGTACTCGATGACAACACTGATCAATCGACGAATTTCGTCGAAATTACCCGACGAAACCACTCACTCAACGAATTACTATCCCTCGACGAATCTAATTATCACTTGACGAATTTAATTATCACTCGACAAAATTACACATATCTATGCGGCGAATTTATACTCGATGAATTAACTTAACTTCTGGACGAATTATACTTTAGCCAAATCGACGTACTCTACGATACTACTACAGAAATTTTGTTCGAATAACTGAAGACTTTACATATCAGTTCTCTACGAGGAAAATAAACGGTAAAGGGGAAAAAGAACGCGCAAGAGGAGTTTAGTCCACCACTTGCCTAGTTTTCACCGAAAATGTTCTCCGAACAACTCCTCGTCGCAGATCGGACACTAGCTAGAAAACCTCGAGGAAGAATCTCTGAAACTTTTGGAACGAAAAGGAGGGTTAGGGCTACCGGCTCTAACCTCAAAAATCTACGAAACTCAAAATACTTACCGCGCACGCGAAGAGCTCAGCGAGAGCTTTCCAGATTTATGCTCCGGCGAAGATTTCGTGCAACGGAGCTCCGGTGGCGGCGATCGGAAGGCTCACGAACGGACACTCCATTTTTGTGTTTCGCACATGTCGGAAAGAGAGAAATATGGCTTTGGTTCTCACTGGAGGAAGAAGAGATTAACGTGTGTGTGTGTGTGTATATCTTATACTATTCTATAAGGGAAAAACACCCTTTGGTGTAACATTGGGTGTTCCCAAAATACCCTTGCACCAAAGTGTGTTTTACCCTTATGCCATCGGAAAGACGGCTGGGCCGGGCGGGCTCCGGGCGGGCTTTGCGGGCCGCAGTTACTGCTTTGCGTAGCCTGTGCGGAGGCGGCCGAAGGACGCCGTCGCGGCGGCCGCAGGCCGCCTTCGGGGAGCAGCGAAACACGGGCGAAGCCCGTGCGGAGCTGTTAGTATATATATATAATATTAATATTAATTAGCCCTGTGCAAAAATATCCGAAGAACCGAGAACCGGACCGAAACCGACCCGAACCGGACGGTTCGGGTCGGTTCTCACATAGGTCGGTTCGGTTCCGGTTCTTGAAAAAAAAAAGAACCAGCGGTTCGGTTCGGTTCTCGGGTCTCGTGGTTGGGTACCCGAGAACCGATCCGAACCGTAAAAAGAACCGTATATTTGGACGGTCTAGTTAAGTTTTAATGTTTTATACTTTTATAATTTAATTATCAGATTCTCGTTCTCCCGTGACCCATCCATCCCCGTCCGTCTACATGCCTTAGCGCCGCTCGCCCGCTCTCGCTCCCAATCCCCGTCTTCAGCCCTAGCGTGGTAGCGCCGCTCGCCCGCTCTCGCTCCCAATCCCCATCTCCAGCCCTAGCGCCGCTCGCCCGCTCCCCATCCCCGACTCCAGCCCTAGTGCACCAGCGTCGATTACAACGTCCCTTCTCCTCCCACCGGCGTCGATTACAACGTTCCTGCTCCTCCACCGGCTGTGCACTGTAAGCCTTCTTCCTGCAGCAAAATACCACTTCTCCCTTTCAGGTTTCTCCATTTCCAAGCTAACATCAAGAGAGATCTACCATAAATTGTAGAGGCTTTCATGGTCTAAGATAGAGTTAGTTTTTGTCAAAATTAGTGCCATAAATTGTGAGAAAGAGAGCAAGAGAGATCTACCAGAACACCCATTATCCTACTAAAGTCTTCCCTAGCTACTCTGTTGTTTCCTTCGTTGGCGCTGCACCCTGAGTGTTAGGTTGCTTTGGATTAGCTGGCTTATTCAAAGTCGAGTTTACCTGAACTTTGCCTGCACAATGCAGTGTTTGTTCCAATATTGCTGCAATTATTTGTGTGTTAATATTGTAGTTAAATGTGTACACATGCCACAATAATTATGTCAATTTTATTGTCCTGAACTTTGCCTGCACAAGCACATTTTGTTCCTTTAGAACTTGTAAAATCTCAGCGTGTTGAAATATCACGCTGGTTCCATTTCAGTCAACACAGTCTTTGTTGATTATATATGAATTTGTATGCACAAAATTTTCCTTGAGATTGCTAGAACCGAGAACCGAACCAGAACCGAACCGACAATTTCGTTTCGGTTCCGGTTCTACAAATTAGAACCGTGGGTTGGTTCCGGTTTCAAAATTTTGGAACCGAACCTATACGGATCGGTTCTTGGTTCTGAGTGTAACCGAACCGAACCATTCCGAGTTGCAGGGCAAATATTAATAATAATATATGGTGGAAAGAAAAGGATTCGTGGAATGCATATGCATTCAACTAAAAAAACCATTCAATGAATAAAACCATTCAAGGAATCGAGATCTCACTCGACAAAATTTATATATAAATGCATATTTACACAACGAATTCATTCAACTAATTTTACTCATCTTATCTTTCACGTTAATATTAATAGTATTAATAATAATATTATTATTATATTATATAATTACCAAAATTAAACGAACGTCGAAGCCGCCGAAAATCGCCCCAAGGGCGAACGCCGGCGCTACGAATCCAACGGCGAAGCCGAAATCAGAATCCAACATACCGTTTTCGAGATATAAATTTCCGAAGTTTTACGGCGAACGATAAATATACCAATCTTTGAAAATTCACCGAGACTTTAATTTTGCTCGGAACGCCACGAAACTTTATCAACCTTTCTAAAATTAAATGATCTAATTTCCTAACGTAAAATTTTCCAATTCCGGGTAGTCTCAAAACTAGGTCAATTTGACCAGTCGGACACAAAAACACGCAAACGACGGCGCATCGCTAACTCCGCACTAACGTAACGTCCTTACGTCATTATGACATCATCAATATATTTTCAAATAATAGCCAAAAATTCAGGGCGTTACAATCATCGAGACCATCACAACGATATTGTGAATATCGTCAGTGGTCACAACGATATGGCCGACTGTGAACCTTTAAATGTATCGTTGAAATGCTGTGCGATATCATCGAGATCGTCTCGACGATATTTTAGTTATCATGACAAAATCGTCGAGATCACCTCGACGAAATAGGTCATCACGATGATATCGTCGTGTCGTCACGACGATATAGATCTTCACGTCGATATCGTTGAGATCGTCTCAACGATATTTAGTGATCACGATGGTGCTAACTGAATACTCCTATTAAAGACTCGGGTCTGCGGATATCTAATTTTATGCTCTGGATATAAATAGAGAAGCGATTAGGTTTTCCCTAAGAGATTATCTTTTGCGAGATTCAGACGGAAGTGTTCTGCAAGATCTCCGCGAGACCCAGTCCACCGTTGCTGCCTCTCCCTTGGACGGATCTAGCAATCCGTAGAAATATGCTGAGGGTACTCCTTCTCCGACCCAGATCTTGTTGGGTAATGTTGGGAAAAACCCTTTGATATAACTTAACAAATTCAATAAAAGTGATTTTATCTCTTAGAATTGAATTACCCAGTGTATAGTGAGGGTAATCTGGTCATTAGATGTCTTAGGATATCACACTCAAACTAGGGTGTCAAGTCCAAGTCAAGAGAAGCAGAATTTGGGCAAAGTTAACATTTGCGTCGACTAGAATTCGACGCAGCGTCAAGTTATTGTCGACGTTACTCTGACTAGAAGTCCAAGTAGTTCACCCTTTTGTCGAAGTAACTCAAGTGGACGTTACATCGAATAATTATCGACGTAGAGGCCATGGACCTGTCGAAGTACTTTGAGAAGTCGACGCAGCTTCTACTTCAACTCGGAGCAGAAGGAAGTATCTGTCGAAGTAATCTAAAGTCGACGCAACGTCGACTTCATCTCGATGCAGACAATGAAGCTCAGAATCATATCTTCAACTCGACGGTTACGTCGAGAGGATATCGATGCAACGTCGACTAGCAGAGTTCAGTCAGAGCAAGGATGAATTCGAAGCTGCTCCTACAAGAACTCGAAGGTGCGTCGATAAGATAAGAAGAGAACTTGATGCTACGTCGAATACAGTCTGAAAAGGGAAACCTTTTCAGCTGTCATTTTTGACCATCTCTCATGGCCCACCTCTCTCAAGGCCATTCTCTAACGGCTCATTAATTGCCTCAAATAGACAGAAGAACTACAAGAAGACAAAAAGCTTTCTTTGAAACATGTCTAAGGTTGGTGAACGGGTCGGGAATTAAAGAAAGGAAAGAGAGAGATTGTCAAGGGCAGAATACCTTTTCAGAGCTTACCATAAAGGGAAATGAAATTCAAAATTGAAGGCAGACAATATAAGGGCAGAGAAGAAGGAGACAAACTACAGCATTCATCACAATCGGCTGACATCTTCTCTCCAGGCTTCTGCTCTTCTTCTTCCTCTCTCAGGAACCCTAACTGAGAAGATATAGAGAAGATAAGAACAACCACTCATCATCACAATCAGATAGCAGGCTGATCTTAATCAGAAGAAAAATACAAAGGATCTAAAAGCTGTTCTTCATCACCATCTCATAACAGCCAAATCTCAAGCAAGCAGAAGCACAAAGGATCTGACATTCAAAGCTCCTGCAAAATATCACTATTATAAGCAGGAGCTAATCAAGAGCAGATCCAGTGATAGATACAAGAAGCTGTGTATCATACAGCCTTCATAAGAATTCTGAGAACAGAATTCCTACACCATTTCTCTTCCTCCTTCTCCTTCTAATTCCCTTCTGTAAAAGAGTTTTGTTAATCCCTCTTCAAAGGATTCAGTGGTTCAAGATCTCCTTATCAAAAGATCTGGTGGTTCAAGATCTCCTTATCAAAAGATCTGGTGGTTCATGATCTCCTTGTCAAAAGATTAGTGGTTCTAAGATTCTCCTTACCAAAAGACTCAGGCACAGTGGTGCATCCCTACCAGGTGGTAGAAGAGGGGAGTACCCACATTTTGGGGAACCTCTATAAAAAATTTGTGTGTCTTCTGGTTGCTAATTTTCTGTGATGTCCCTATAGCTAGTTTACATTACTGTTTTCTGCTTTATATTTCATCACTATTTTATTCTGCCTGAGATCTTGATTGAGCATAAATCTTTAGATTATTTTATTGTACTCACAGTTAGAATAGGAATAATTTTTAATCTCTAGTCACCCCCCCCCCTCTAGATGATTCTTGCTTAAGTAATGTTGGGAGGTATGGCATGTGGCGCTATGGTACAACAATGCCCCCAATGTTAGGAGGGACAACGCGTGCGCTATGACCCACACTAGTCGAACAGAAGGGTGTGTCCCCTGGGCCTAACTAGCCACTCTGTGGATCCTTCCTAGGGTAGCCAACTCTATAATGGAGTGATAGCGGCTTCCCTAAATAGTCTGGGCTTTCGGGAGAGTTGGTAGCATCGAGCCCCTACAAGAGGTATCCGAGGAAGGTTATGGGTTCGAAACCTCAGGGTCTTTTGTGGGATGGGGGATTATTGGGAGGTACAATGTGTGACACTATGGTTCAGCAATTTCCCCGGTGATGGGAGGTACGACGCGGGCGCTAAGGCCTACACTAGTCGAACAGAGGGTGTGTCCCCTGGGACTAACTGGCCACCTCATGGATCCTTCCTAGGGTATCCAGCTCTATAAAGGAGCGGTAGCGCCTTTCACAAATAGTCCGGGCTTTTGGGAGAGTTGGTAGCACCGCGTCCCTACAAGTGGTGGTGATGCGGGGTACATTCTTGATAGGAAAAGAACCTCAGGAACTTGTCAATTCTTGGGTACTAGACTGATATCTTGGTTTAGCAAAATGCAAACCTCAGTCTCCACTTCTACTACTGAAGCTGAGTATATAGCTGCAGGAAGCAGCTGCTCACAAATATTGTGGATGCAAAATCAGTTGTTGGTGAAAGTGCACAGTGATACCTCTGAGTATTCTATAGAATGGGGGTGAATAGAGTTTAAAACTTTTCTTCAAATATAATGCACACACAATAGAAATATTTCTAATTCCTATGTGTTGGGAATCTTGCCCACATGATTCCTGATTTGAAGAAGTCATCATTTCAAGAGTACTTCACTTTATATTTGATCGTACATCTAGTTCATAATCTCAGGAAAATATAAGTACACATCGTCGAGAAGAACAGGCGATATTATCGACAATGCGTGCTTGTCGTCGTAATGATGGGCAGAGCAGCAGCCGCTGAGAAGAACAGGCGATATTGTCGACAATGCGTGCTTGTCGTCGTAATGACGGGCAGAGCAGTAGCCGCTGAGAAGCAAAGTATTCGTCGACCGCTGAGACATGGCAAAATCATCGAACGAAGAATGCTGATCGTCGAACGACTGAGACATGGCAAGATCGTCGAACGAAGAATGCCGATCGTCGAACGCTGAGACATGGCGAGATCATCGAACGAAGAATGCTGATCGTCGAACGCTGAGACGTGGAGAGATCGTCGAACGCAGAGAAGAAACAAAGATATCGAAGGAAGGATTATCGTCGAGTAAACAACATGATTACGACGACATATTGCAAGAAAGAGAATCTCAACGACACAGTCAGAAACGGCATATCGTCGTATTTGAAGAATCGCCAGGATGTTTCGTATTGTTGTGATGCCAGCATCAGAGGCAGAAGAAAGAAGACATGAAGGTCTACCAAAGTTCATGACATCGACAAAGGGCTGTCGTCGAGATATTATCCATGTCGTCATAACAATGGAAATATCGTCGAGACAGATTCAAATCGTGCAGACGTACTATCAGCAGTTAATGCCGCCGCCTGATTGTCCAATCAGCGCGTGCACTTAATGAATCGAGGCATTAGCTCGTACTCCAAAAAGAAAAAGATATCAGTGCGTGCTAAAAGGGAATGGAGGTCTGACACATAAAAAAACTTCTTAGAAGACCGTTGGGGGACATCGCAGTCTTATAAAAGGATATATGAGGCTGCCCTAAAAAGTTAATCATCAAGAAAGAACTTGCGGACATAGTAAATCGAAAAACACAAGCGCCGCAAGAAAGAAAGAGTAAAGGAAGGAGCAGTCATCTTCATCGACTGCTAAGAAGCCAATCCTCATCTGGCTAAGAAAAGATTTGAAGAAGAACCGTGCGCTCAAGATCTGATTCAGAACAATCTTCTTCAATCTAAAGGAGCCGATCTTCAACAGGCTAAAGGTGCCGATCTTCATCCGGCAGGAGAAACATTTTATTATTGTATTTTCTTGTAAGGCTTGCGGGCCAAATTTGTCTAGCTTGAGGGCTGGAGAGCTGTGAGGCTTGATAGCCAGGGCAGTGGACTTGCGGGTCCGACATTGTCTAACTTGAGGGCTGGAGAGCTGCGAGGCTTGAGGGCAAGGGTAGTGCGCTTGCGGGTGCGATCTGTCGAGCTTACAGGCTCGGGAGGGCAGTAGGGCTTGCGGGCCTAGGATGTTCGGACTTGCGGGTCCGTGTTGTAGGGCTTGAGGGCCTGAGTGTCTAGCTTGCGGGCTCGGGGGCAGTAGGGGCTTGCGGGCCTAGGCTGTTGGGACTTGCGGGTCCGAGGTGTAAGGCTTGAGGGCCTGAAGTTTTTGGCGGCATTTGCCGAGCCTAGCACACTGCTGGGTAGGCGGAGATGGAAAGAGGACTACTCAAGACACCCCGTCTTGAGGAACCTCTATAGATCTCGTGTCGTCTGGTTTGACTTATTTGTGTGTTAACTTTGTGCAATGCTTGAATATCGATAACTCACACTAATAGATCAAAAAGTACCAAGATCACCTAACACCCCCCCCCCCCCCCTCTAGGTGAACGTTCCATCTCTAACAAGTGGTATCAAAGCGAGGTTGATCAAAAGGAGACTTAACAGTCCGGTCTAGATCAGGAATGACTCACCATGGTCGGTGGAGATCTGAATCGCGAAATGAGAGCCATGAAGCTTCCCATCTGCACAAAAGAGAATTTCCCTATTTGGAAGGAAAGAGTAAGACTCTTCATGGAGGCAGTTGACCCAAGAATCTACCTGACAATCAAGAAGGGTCCCTTCATCCCTACCGCTTCCTCCACTATTGATCCAACCAGGCAGGTGATACAGAAATATGAAGACATGACCAAGGACGAGCTGGCCTTGGCAGGTCTAGACAAGAGGGCACAAAACGTCATCGTAAGTGCCATAGATGACTCAACCCTCCAAAATCTAATTCACTGCAAAACGGCCAAGGAGATGTGGGACTCCTTGATCGTATACATGGAGGGTACTGAAGAGGTAAGGGATGACAGGAAATCTCTCCTCAACCAGAAATATGAAGCCTTCAAACAAGGCAAGAATGAAACAATCTCCAACTACTATGAGAGATTTTTCAAGATCGTGAATGGACTGAGAAACTACGACAGAGAGTTCACAAACTCGGATCTAAATGACAAATTTCTCAGATCCCTCACAAAGGAATGGGACATCAAGATATGTGCCATCAGAGAGATGGGCCAACTGGGCAACATGGAGCCCAAGAACCTATATGGGAAGCTGCTGTCTCATGAACTTCAGCTTAATACAAGGAAAGCTGAAGAAGAAGAAAGCTCAAAGGTGAGCTCAAGAGAAAGATCGGTGGCTCTAAAGGCAGAGAGCACCAGAAGATTCAAGGGCAAGACCTCTGCTTCTCAAAATAGAACTGAGAACAGTGAGGAATCAGAAGCTAGCTCCTCTGACTCTGATGATACTGATAGAGAGGTGGCCCTCCTCTCAAAACAATTCAGAAAACTGCTACACAGAAGGAGGAGGTACAACAGCAGAAGCTCCTCCTCAAGCTCCAGAAGATCTGACCATCGGGACAGATCCAGGGCTCCCAGGGAGGACAGGTATAAATCCAACTCCAGTAAACATGATTTAAATAATACTGTTTGCTATTCTTGCAGCAAAACAGGTCACATAGCTGCAGACTGCCCCTCCAAGAAAAAGGAGTCAAGGAACCACGAAGAGAGAAGAAGCTCTAGGAGTTAGAGAACCTCTGAAAAGGGGTTCGTGGCAAAGAAGACCAAAACATTGAGTGACTCTGAGTCGAGCTCCTCTGGGACTGAGGATGAAGCACTTATTGGACTGATGGCCATCAATGAAGGTAACCAGGAAGACAACTCTCCTGGAAAGGTAAAACACAAAACTTCTCTATCTGCCTCTGATTCTTGATCAGTGGCAGATTCTTTGCATGATGATGAGGAGGTGTCTGCTGCCAACAGCACAGCCCCAAGATCTCAGTATGAAGTTGAATCTGAACTAATAAGGCAATATAAAGCCTTATGGAAAGCCTTTAAAAACAGTAAGAAACTCCTCAAGGTGCAAACCAAGGAGTTAGAATCCTTGAAGCCTGTCCAATCCAAGCTCCGGGAGACAGCTAGGAAGCTAACTTGTTTGAGCAAAGAAGTGGACAAGCTTCAGGAAGCCATAAGGCTTAAGAATGCTGAGTTAGGACAGAAAAACAAGGTCATTAGGGACCTTGAGGAAATGTTGTTGGCTGAGAAGAAACTTGCTTCCAGCATCTCAATGCCCAAAACAATCCTGCCAGCAACTAACACCTTCTCTGGACAGTTCAGAGCTGGTATCAGTTTGAATCAGGAGCCATTCATGGGCAAAAATTCTGAAGCTGGACCCTCTTACAAGAAGGTGCTGTTAGCAAGTCCTTCATCCCACAGACCTGCAGCAACAGTAGACAAGAGAATGGGAAAGGCTGTTCCTACAAAGCCTGCTCCCAAGAAGGTGAACCAAAGAGTGGTGAATCCAATTCCTCCCCCGGCACACACACATGAGGTTCACCCTAGATCTGTTTGACAAGAAGCCTTCCTCCTGCTCATCAGCACTGTCATCCTACTCAGATGATGAAGCAGAAGAGAAGATATAATAGATATGAATGTTGGTGTTGCGGGAAAGTAGACCACTTTGCATTGGACTGTTGGTTCAACCCAACTAGGCTCAATGCAAGGCGAGTGCAGAATCCTCCGAGGTTTGCGATTCCATTCAATCACCCCAACAAAAACCAAGGACCCAATCCCTATTGGGTACCTGAGGGGAAGTGATTTGTTTTGCAGGTAGATCCAAATGCCAACCGATCTCCAATTTGGTATTTGGACAGTGGCTGCTCCAGGCATATGACTGGAGTCAGAAAGTATTTGAAAGAATTCATCCCTGTGGAGAATGGACCGAATGTTATCTTTGGAGGTTCAGAAAAGGGAGTGACCAGGGGCTACGACAGCATAACTAATGGGTTAGTTACCATCACAAAGGTAGCTTATGTGGAGGGGTTGAGACACAACCTCATAAGCATAAGTCAGCTTTGTGATCTAGGCTTCGTTATTATTTTCCACAAGGATAAGTGTGTAATTAAGAAGTCCTCAGATTCTAAGACTACCTTAACTGGCACTCGGAGTGGGAACATTTATTGCTTAAATTTCCTTAATATAAATTCTTCCATGCCCATATGTCTTATAGCCGATGGCAAAGAGGCTCTATGTGTACAATGGCACAAGAGACTTGCACACATCAACTATAAGACAATAGGCAAGCTTTTCTCACAAAACCTGGTCAGAAATGGACCTGACATTAAGTGCATCAAAGATGGTCCTTGTCAAGCCTGCCAACTTGGAAAGCAGACTAGGACTAGCTTTAAAAGCATCTCTAATAAAGAGTCCACAAGGTGCTTATTTTTACTGCACATGGATTTATTTGGTCCTATGTCAGTTCATAGCTTAGGAGGGAAGGCATACACCCTTGTAGTTGTTGATGACTACTCAAGGTTCACTTGGGTATTCTTCCTCAAAAAGAAATCAGATACCCTCGATATCTTGAAGAATTTTGTCAGGCAGATCCAGAATGAGATGAGCTGTACTGTGGTCAAATTCAGAAGTGACCATGGGACAGAATTTCAGTCAGGGGCCATGACAGAATTCTGCCAAGACCTGGGTATCTCCCAAGAATTCTCCTCCCCCAGAACTCCTCAACAGAATGGGGTTGCTGAAAGGAAGAACAGAACCTTGATAGAGGCTAGCAGGACAATGCTAAGTGACTCCTCATTAACAGAATACTTTTGGGCAGAGGCTGTCAACACTGCTTGTCACGTGATAAACAGGGCCTCTATCATAAAAAACCACAAGAAAACTCCCTATGAGCTAATGAAGGGCGGAAAACCAACTCTATCCTACTTTAGGATCTTTGGTAGCAAATGCTATGTCCTTAATAATGGGAAATCCAAACTAACTAAGTTTGCTGAGAAAAGCTGTGAAGGTATATTTGTTGGATACAGCTCCTACAGCAGGGCATACAGAGTATACAACCTCAATACCCAAACAGTGGAAGAATCTGTTCATGTTGTATTTGATGAGACTAGCCTTATCCATAAGGGCTGCTCTAGTTCTCTAGTGAATGCAAGTACAATGGAAAGATTAGAGAAGCTATCCATTGAAGACAATGTTGACACCTCATTCAACAACAAGAATCAGCCAGTGATGGTTGAAATAGAGGTAGAACCTGCAAAAGATACAAAAACGATAGAAGAATTGCGGCCTGCAGAAGTAGCTCCTGCAGAAATACCCAGACCACTTCCAACTGCCTTAAGACAAGTAAGAGATCATCCCCAAGAGCAGATAATAGGAAATGTCAACCAAGGGGTACTGACAAGGAGTAGAGCTGCAAATCAAGCATTGTACCTGAGTTTTCTCTCTCAAATTAAACCCAAGAAATTTGAGGAAGCAAATCAGGATCCATTTTGGATTGCTGCAATGCAGGACGAACTAAATCAATTTAAGAGATGCAAAGTGTGGAAATTGGTTCCAAGACCCCAAGGACACAACATCATAGGAACCAAATGGGTCTATAGGAACAAATTGGATGAAAATGGAATCATCACCAAGAATAAAGCAAGACTTGTGACAAAAGGCTACAGACAAGAGGAGGGGATAGATTTTGATCAGACATTCGCTCTAGTAGCCAGATTGGAAGAAATAAGACTGTTCCTCGCCTATGCAGCATACAAAGGTTTCAAGGTCTACCAAATGGATGTGAAGTCAGCCTTCCTAAATGGTGACCTCAAAGAGGAAGTATATGTAGAGCAGCCTTCAGGTTTTGTTGACTCCACTCATCCTGATTATGTTTACTTTCTTAGAAAATCACTTTATGGCTTAAAGCAGGCACCTAGGGCCTGGTATGAGACTCTGTCAAGCTTTCTAATTGAGAACAAGTTCTCAAGGGGAAAGATTGATAAGACATTGTTCCTAAGGGAAGTGAAGGGCAAGATCTTGCTAGTACAGATCTATATAGATGACATCATCTTTGGCTCTACATATAACAATCTCTGCAAAAAGTTTGCCAACTTGATGCAGGGAAAGTTTGAGATGAGCAGTATGGGTGAGCTCAAATACTTCCTAGGTCTCCAAGTGAAACAATCTGAAGATGGGATTTTCATCTCTCAGACCAAATTCACTAGGGAGCTAGTCAAGAAATTTGGATTGGAGAGTGCTTCTTCAATGAAAACTCCAATGGGAACCAATGTGTTTCTGGACAGGATGAGAAGGGCATACCCTTTGATGAAACCAAGTATAGATGCATGATTGGATCCTTGCTCTATCTAACCGCAAGTAGGCCTGACATAATGTTTGCTACACGTGTCTGTGCTAGATATCAGGTGAATCCTAAGGAATCTCACTATGTCTCTGTCAAGAGAATCTTAAGATACCTAAAGGGTACATCAAATCTTGGCTTATGGTACCCTAGGAACAATGAGTGTGAACTGACTGGTTATTCAGATGCAGATTATGCAGGGTGCAAGGAAGATAGAAAGAGTACCTCAGGGACATGCCAATTCCTTGGAGGAAGACTGATTTCCTAGAGCAGTAAGAAGCAGGCCAGTGTGGCAATCTCGATAGCAGAATCAGAGTATATCTCTGCTGGGAGCTGTTGTGCCCAACTGCTATGGATTCAACATCAACTTGAAGAATACAATCTAAAGATGACTAAAACACCCCTGTTTTGTGACTCTTCAAGTGCCATCTCAATTGCTAAGAACCATGTATCTCACAGCAGGACTAAGCATATTGAGATCAGGTATCACTTCATCAGGTAGCATGTGAAAAATGAAGATATCACCCTTGAATTTGTCCCAACAGACAAACAAGTGGCTGATATATTCATAAAGCCCCTAGATGAAGCTAAGTTTAACTTCTTCAAATTCCAATTGGGAATGTTAAACTTAGAGTAACCCTCAACTTTACTATTTACTAATGCCTTTCTAGATGAGTGGTCAGAAAATCTCACAGGACCTTGAAGAATCATGCCTGAGCAAGGGGAGCTTGTCCTACTCCTTGGTTAGAAAAGCAGAAGGCAAGAAGTCAGAAAGGGGGAGAAATGGTGCTCAAGTAGTGCTCAAGAAGACCTTAAAGGCAGGGGGAGCAAGGACGAGACATCAAATCAAGGGGGAGCTACAAACTTGATGTACTTCCAAGAGTTCTGCAAAAGATAAGTTGAATCTTTAAACAGCTTCATCTAAGATTATGATATTTAATGTCAAGTGAAAGTAGGCTTGAATTGAGATTCTGACTTCTTTAAATAGGGGGAGATTGTTGGGAATTTTGCCCACATGATTCCTGATTTGAAGAAGTCATCATTTCAAGAGTACTTCACTTTGTATTTGATCTTACATCTAGTTCATAATCTCAGGAAAATATAAGTACACATTGTCGAGAAGAACAGGCGATATCGTCGACAATACGTGCTTGTCGTCGTAATGATGGGCAGAGCAGCAGCCGCTGAGAAGCAAAGTATTCGTCGACCGCTGAGTCATGGCGAAATCGTCGAATGAAGAATGCTGATCGTCGAACGACTGAGACATGGCAAGATCCTCGAACGAAGAATGTCGATCGTCAAACGCTGAGACATGGCAAGATCATCGAACAAAGAATGTTGATCGTCCAACGCTGAGACGTGGAGAGATCGTCGAACGCAGAGAAGAATCAAAGATATCGAAGGAAGGATTATCGTCGAGTAAACAACATGATTACGACGACATATTGCAAGAAAGAGAATCTCAACGACACAGTCAGAAATGACATATCATCGTATGTGAAGAATCGCCAGGATGTCTCGTATTGTTGTGATGCCAGCATCAGAGGCAGAAGAAAGAAGACATGAAGGTCTACCAGAGTTCATGGCATCGACAAAGGGCTGTCGTCGAGATATTATCCATGTCGTCATAACAATGGAAATATCGTCGAGATAGATTCAAATCATGCTGACGTACTATCAGCAGTTAATGCCGCCGCCTGATTGTCCAATCAGCGCATGCACTTAATGAATCGAGGCATTAGCTCGTACTCCAAAAAGAAAAAGATATCAGCGCGTGCTAAAAGGGAATGGAGGTCTGACACATAAAGAAACTTCTTAGAAGACCGTTGGGGGACATCGCAGACTTATAAAAGGATATATGAGGCTGCCCTAAAAAGTTAATCATCAAGAAAGAACTTGCGCACATAGTAAATCGAAAAACACAAGCGCCGCAAGAAAGAAGAGTAAAGGAAGGAGCAGTCATCTTCATCGACTGCTAAGAAGCTAATCCTCATCTGGCTAAGAAAAGATTTGAAGAAGAACCGTGCGCTCAAGATCTGATTCAGAACAATCTTCTTCAATCTAAAGGAGCCGATCTTCAACGGGCTAAAGGTGCCCATCTTCATCCGACAGGAGAAACATTTTATTATTGTATTTTCTTGTAAGACTTGCGGGCCAAATTTGTCTAGCTTGAGGGCTGGAGAGCTGTGAGGCTTGAGGGCCATGGCAGTGAACTTGCGGGTCCGACATTGTCTAGCTTGAGGGCTGGAGAGCTGCGAGGCTTGAGGGCCAGGGCAGTGCGCTTGCGGGTGCGATCTGTCGAGCTTGCGGGCTCGGGGGCAGTAGGGGCTTGCGGGCCTAGGCTGTTCGGACTTGCGGGTCTGTGTTGTAGGGCTTGAGGGCCTGAGTGTCGAGCTTGCGGGCTCGGGGGCAGTAGGGGCTTGCAGGCCTAGGCTGTTGGGACTTGCGGGTCCAAGGTGTAAGGCTTGAGGGCCTGAAGTTTTTGGCGGCGTTTGCCAAGCCTAGCACACTGCTGGGTAGGCGGAGAGGGAAAGAGGACTACTCAAGACACCCCGTCTTGAGGAACCTCTATAGATCTCGTGTCGTCTGGTTTGACTTATTTGTGTGTTAACTTTGTGCATTGCTTGAATATCGATAACTCACACTAATAGATCAAAAAGTACCAAGATCACCTAACACCCCCCCCCCCCCCTCTAGGTGAATGTTCCATCTCTAACACTATGCATTCAGTTGATCAATCCAGAATAAAGTAATCACAGAGTGCAGAAATAAAACAAGTGGACTGCACAGAAAATTCACAGCACAAAGATAAGAGCTATAGTGGTTCCCCAAAACTTATGGGTACATCCACTCTTCTACCACCTTGGTAAGAATACACTAATCAGTGCCTGAGTCTTTTGATAAGGAGACTCTTAGAATCACCGCATCTTTTGATAAGGAGACTCTTAGAACCAACTTCTAAGTCTTTTGACAAGGAGACTCTTAGAACCAACTACTGTGATAAGGAGACTCTTAGAACCATACTAGATCTATTGGTAAGAAGATCATCAAACCAACAGAATCCTTTGTAGAGGGATTCTTAGGACTCTTTACTCAAGTTACAATTAAGAAGTAAACAGAGTAAGAAAGAAAAGAGGTATTGAAGAAAGTTCTTCTGAATGAATCCTCCTTCAGCAATTACTGAGGATTCAAGGCACTTGGTGTTCTGTAGATGGATCCTTATTGTAGTATATGAGTCCTTGCAAGAAGAGAAGAGCTGCAAGGACTGTGTAAGCTTGATCCACTGAATCTCTGTAATCTGTAGGCTTCTTGCTGTGTTGCAGATGAAGAAGACGAAGAAGATGAAGAAACCTTTTCTGTTGATGTATTCTGTACAGATATTTTTGATTATCTATGTCTTTCTGAGAGTAGAGGAGAAGAAACTTCAAACTGAAAGAAAAATAACTGATTGAATTCCTCAATGCTTATTGTCTCAATCTTTCTGAGTATGTTTATTCCTTTGTCGAATAGAATTCGAATTTATTTTCTCTTCTGTTGTGTCCCTAATAAGATAGTCCATAGGATAATTCGTTTACTTTCTAATTTGATGACCTGTCAAATCCTTTTTGAATATCTTCTAGAAATAATTTTATTGACTCTCTATAGTCCTTCTTTCCATTCTTGGATATAATCGACCCGTTAGAGATCAAACAAATCCATGCATAACCTCTGAATTAACTTTAGAAAAGAGTAAATGAGAATTATTAATTCTATATGTATTCGACATAATGTCGAATATATTTGAATTCTTATCAACGCACCTCTGAATTTTACTAAAAGCTGCGTCCAAACCCTCCTCAAATTTGAAATGAACTTTGTAGTCGACATTGCGTCGAATAGTTATCAGCGTACCCGTTGAGTTGAAATCCATAAATCAGAGCACTTTCTTCTGCGTCGATTATAAGTCCAAGCTGCATCAAATTCTAGTACTACTTTGACTGACTCTGTCTTCTGCGTCGAGTACATCTTGACGTTGTGTTGACTTAGACTTCAGTCTGAGTTAATGTTACTTCTATTCGAAGTTACTTCGACTTGAAGTCGAAGCTGCGTCAACTTCTTTTCGACGTAGGTTTCACTCAACTGAATTTCTGACTCATCTTGGACAGATCTTTGACACTCTAATGAGAGTGTGACATCCTAAGAATACAACATGGGTAATACATCCTAGAAAAATGAAATCACTTGTATATAATTTGTAAGATATATCAAAAGGTATTTTTCCCAACAATCTCCCCTTATTTATCTTAACAAATTTTACAAATTATTTAAGTGATTTCAAATTAACTTACTGAAACATAACAATTGAATACCAACAAAGATACAAAGAACTATAATGACATAAATTAATAGAATCACAGACCATATAATAAACTTCCCAGCAATCAGATTACTTTCAAATTGTATCTTGTTGATGATCCAAGTGCAAGGAGGTAGCTGAAGTTCTAAGGGAATGCGAAGAAGTGGACGATGTTGGCTCTCTAGGCAACATTGGATATCCAAGTGAATGTATAGATGCAACTGACGAAGGTACTTTAGGTAAGCTCTTTTGCATTCATGGAGGTGCAGGACTCGAATCTTCCAGGAAAGCTAGCCTCGTAAGAGTCTATCAATCTGAGGTTGCAGCTACCTCCTCCTCAGGTCCAATTCGGGGAACGGTCATCTTCGGGCAAGAATACCTTTCTCTGACAGCCAACCCTTTCAACGACGCAGTCGTTATCAAGACAGTAATAAAAAACTATACCGTGGATAAGATCCTGGTAGATACCGGAAGTTCGGTGAATGTCCTCTTCAAACATGCTTTCGAGGCGCTAAAGACCAGGAAAGATCTTCTCTCTACTGAAAGGCCGCTCTATGGGTTCTTAGGGGAGAAAAAGGAGGAGGAAGGAGTTGTTACCCTCTCAGTGACGTTAGCCAGAATTGTAAAATTGGTAAAATTCATAGTCGTTGAAGCTCCGAGCAGCTACAACGCAATTTTTAGGAGGCCAATCCTGAACTAGTACTAAACAATAATTTCAACCTATCATCAGGCCGTGAAGTTTGCTTTGAATGGTAAACAATACCGGATTAGGAGCGATCCGAGGAAGGCTAGAGAATGTTACGTCAGGACGGTAAATGTGATCGAATCATCTCCTCTCCAGGTAATTGATATCTCCTCAACACCTCAAATTTTTGATCAAGTCAAAGCAGCAGAAGAGATAGAAGAAGAAGATACAAGGGACGAGGCTCGCTTTGAACCTTCCCAAGCGATTCAATCTGTGCCAATCAACAAAGAAGATAAAAGCAAGAAGCTTTCGATCAACGTTGAATTGCCCGAAGCTGGTAAGGATCAACTTATCTCTTGTCTCCTAAAGAACTTGAATGTCTTCGCCTGGTCAGCAGATGACATGCCAGGAGTTGATCCAGATGTTGCCTGCCACCACCTCAACATCGATCCTAATTTCATCCTAATCAAGCAAAAGAAAAGAGCAGTGGCAGAGACTCTCGCTCAGCCGATCTGGGGGGAGGTGGAGAAATTGTTAAAGGCTAAATTTGTTCAGGAGATTCAATACCCTGAGTGGGTATCAAATGTTGTGATGGTTAAAAAAAGCTGGTGGAAAGTGGAAGCTGTATGTAGACTTCACCAAACTTAATAAAGTTTGCCCTAAAGATTGCTACCCCTTGCCTCAGATAGATTCTTTAGTAGACTCTGTGGTGGGATTTTCTTGCATGAGCTTTTTAGATGCATTCTCTGGCTATCATCAAATTAGAATGCACAACCCCGACATTCTACACACCTCATTCATCACGAATGATGAATGTTTCTGTTATCTCGTAATGTCTTTTGGGCCCAGCCGGTGCAACTTATCAGAAAATGATGAACACTATTTTTAAAACCCAGAAAGGGAGAAATCTAGAAGTTTATGTCGATGATCTCTTAATCGAAAACAAGCTTTTCTCAACTCACCTTAACGACCTAAATGAAATATTTGCAACCCTCCAAACTTTCAATATGAGATTGAATCCATTGAAATGCATTTTTGGAGCTAGCAAAGGAAAGTTTCTTGGCTATCTCCTTACTCCGGAAGGGCTGGAGCCAAATCCCGATAAGGTGAAGGCTATCTTAGAAATGTCATCTACCAAGACCCCTAAGTAAATTCAGCAGATGGGTGGGAGGATGGCAGGTTTGAGCCGTTTCATCTCCCGCTCTGGAGATAAGAGTGCTCCTTTCTTCAAAACTCTCCGTGGATGGGCCAAGTTTGAGTGGACAAAAGAGTGTGATGATGCTTTCAATCAGCTCAAGAAGAAATTGACATCAACTCCCATGCTCCAGAGCCCCAGAGAGGGAGAAGACCTCTTTCTCTACCTCGGAGTCGACTCCGATGCCATCAGTTCAGTTTTAGTCAGGGAAGAGAAGAAGAAGCAGTTTCCAGTTTATTACGTAAGCAAAATTTTGAAGAGTGTGGAAACCAGGTACCCAATCCTTGAGAAGTTGGCCCTGATGCTTGTAACTTCAGCGCAAAGGTTGAGACCTTATTTCCAAGCCCATTCAATTCAAGTTGTCACCGATCTTCCGCTAAAGTGTGTCTTAGAGAAGCCGAAGCATTCAGGTAGATTGGCAAAGTGGGCAATAGAGCTAAGCGAATTTTACATCTGTTATATTCCTAGAGTAGCAATCAAAGCTCAGGTATTAGTAGATTTTATGATCGATGCAAAGGAGGCTAGTTCAGAGAAGGAGCTCGGAGCTCCTCTTGCATGGACAATTTTCGTTGATGGAGCTTCGGGAAAAAATTCTCCCGGAGCTGGAGTTATTTTGATCAATCCAAATGGAGTTAGACTAGATCAAGTCTTGAAGTTTTATTTCCCAACAACAAACAACCAAGTCTCCGGTCTCAAATTCGCAAGTGAATTGGGAATTGAATATGTTCAAGTCAAAACAGATTCTCTGGTAATGGCGTCTCAAGTAAATGAAAACTTTAAGACCAGAGATCACATTTTGAAGCAATATCAAGGCCTAGTACAAATAGAGATAAGCAAGTTCAAGAGCTTTACAATCCAGCATATCCCAAGAGAAGAATAAGGAGGCGGATGAGCTAGCAAAATTTGGTCTTCTTTCAGGAGGAACAACCTCGGAGTTATTTCGTCCAGCTATCGAGGAGGGATAAGTTATGCAGATAGATCACTGTCCTCCTTGGATGGATCCTTTCATACTCTACCTCTCGACTGGAGAATTTCAATCCATGGTAAAAGATAGAAAAAGGTTTAAGCTTAAAGCAGCCCATTATTATCTTGTTGCAGGGATTCTTTACAGGAAAACTTTTCTTTCGTCGATGGCACGATGTGTTTCCGAAGAAGAAATTCCAACTATCCTTCAAGAGGTTCATTCGGGAGAATGCGGTAGTCATTCGGGAGCTAGAACCTTGGAAAAGAGGATTCTGAGACAAGGATATTTCTAGCCCCAAATGAGGAAAGATGCAGAAAAATTCGCAAACAAATGTGTTCAGTGCCAGAAGTTTTCCCCCCTTCAGCATCAGCCAGCTCAACAGCTTAGGTCAATAGCCACCCCATGGCCGTTTGCGGTGTGGGGGATGGATTTGATTGGACCTTTTCCCTTAGCAAGTGGTCAGCGCAGATTCATTTTAGTAATGATTGATTATTTCAGTAAATGGATTGAAGCAAAGGTGTTAGCTAAGACCAGTACTCAGATAGTGAGGAATTTCATCTGGGGGGAGAGTTTGTAGACACGGAATTCCCATCGCAATCATTACAGATAACGGACCACAATTCAACAACTCAAGTCTTATAAATTTCTGTGATTAGATTGACACTGAGTTGCGACTTGCCTCTGTACATCACCCTCGGAGCAATGGTCACGTAGAAGCTGCCAATAAACTCATAATCAACCTCTTGAAGAAGAAAGTGGAAAATCTTAGAGGTAATTTGGCAGAACAACTATCTTCAGTATTATGGGCTTTAAGGATGACTCCAACTTCAACCACTGGAGAGACCCCTTTCAAATTGTCTCATGGTTCAGAAGCTCTCATTCCCGTTGAATTTGAAGTTAAGAGTCCAAGAGTATTACTATCTCAGCAGCATCAAGATAGCTGGATGGAAGAAAACGATGAAGAATTTAAATGCAGCCTTGATCTCATTGAAGAACTAAGGGATACAACAACTATCAGGGAAGAAGAAGTAAAAGGAGGATGGCCAAATTTTTCGACAAAAATGTTAGAGTTAAAGAATTTGCTTTTGGAGACCTGGTCCTCAAGAAAGTTGACACGGCAGCAAGATCTGGCTCGGTTGGGAAGCTTAATCCAATCTGGACAGGGCCATTCATTGTTAAGGAAGCACTCAAGAATGGAGCTTATCGTCTCCAATCTTATGAAGGAGAAGATTTATCTCACACTTGGAGTGGAGATGACCTCAAGCGTTTATTTTCTTAAAACTTGTATTTTTTTTCTGTCTCTTTCTGTCTTTCTTTTTCCAAGTGTTATGATAATGTGGATGCAAACTCTTGCTTCATGCATATTAGAAAGTCCGCACACATCCTCCACTTACCGTCTCCCTTTTTACCATTACTACGTTGGAGACCCAGCCTGGGTACTAGATCTCCGATACAAATCCTTCCTTGAGGAGCTTGCTCACTTCCTCCTGGATGGGCGCCTCCAGCTTGTCCGTGATGGACCTCTTCTTCTGGCGGATGGGGCGAGTACCGGGGGTCGAGATTGAGGCGATGACACGCCACATCTGCATCGATCCCAGGCATCTCCTCCGCACTCCAGGCGAAGACATCCATGTTCTCTTGGATGCAAGCCAAGATCTTCCTCCGGTCCTCGGGGTCGAGCTCCCCACTGATCTTTACCTCCTCGATCGCCCCTGCCATGGTGATGACCTCTAGCTCTACCACCTCATCCACGACCTCCATCCTTGACTGCTCTACCTAGTCATTCTCCTTCCTCTCGCCGAAAGAAAGCGCTTCGGCTCCTCCTTCTTCCATCTCCTCCCCCTTGATCACCATCAGCTCCTCCGCCCCTTCCTCATGGGATTCACCTTCTCCTCCTCCTCCCTATTTCCTTCCTTCTTCTCCTGCCTCTTATGCCATCGCCGGCTCACCCATATCCCTATCGCACTCCTCAGCTTTTGCCATCTAGGTGATGGTGTTCACGACAGTCACATAGCACTGCCTTGCCACCTTAGGGTCTCCCCTTACCCGGACCTAGACTCCTCCTGAGTTGAACTTGAGGCATTGGTGAATAGTGGAGGAAATGCATCGGAACGCGCTTATGAGGGGCCATCCAAAGATGGCACTATAGCTGCTGGGGGCATCCACTATAACAAAGCGGCAGTTCCGGGACTCCCCCCCCCCCCCCCCCCCAAGACCACATGGAGTCCCACTCCCCCTTCCACCTCCTTTCTCTCCCCCGAGAACCCAAACAACGGGCCATCCAAGGCCAACAACCTCCTGGCATCCACCTTCATCTCGTCGAACGCCTTCTTGAAGATGACGTTGACTGAGCTCCCATTATCCACGAGGATCCGAGGCCAGTGTGGTCACCGTCGTGTGACCTTCCTCCTGGTGGAAGTCACAATAGGGCAACGACACCCCCTCTCCTCGGCATCCGCCCCTCTATTCCTCCTCCTGAGCTCAGCTTCCTCCGGCTCCCGCTCCTCTTCCTCCTCCAGTTCTTCTTCTCCCGACCGCCATCGCCTGCTAAGGCGGGGGAGGAGGTGGCCTCGGGCCCTGCCTCCACCATAGCTAATGTGGTCTTCCTTGTCCTCCTTGGAAGTTGCCCCCTCCCTGGTGGAAACCCCTTCCTGGACCTTGCACCCCTCCTCCTTGCTGCCTCCACCCCAACTCCGGGGTTCTTGCCTCTTCTCTTCTTCTCGCCTCTGGTTGCCTAACCTCCGACTCGCTCAGCCGTGCCAGCCTCTTCGAGAACTCGGGGTTGGCAGCCTCCCCCTCTATCTCCTCCGTCGCTCTCTCCATCAACTCCTCAAAAGACAAGGGAGCCCTCCTCTTGAGGTCCATCATAAAAAACCCCTCTCGCATCCCTACTATAAAGGCAAGCTGAAGGGTGAACCCCGACACCTCCTGGATGAGGAGGACCTCCTCCTGGAACCGATCCACATAGCGGGCTAGTGATTCCACCGGCCTCTGCTTGATGTTGAAGAGCGCCTCGGGGTCCTTCTTCCTCTTCTTCGAGGTTGAGAAGCGCGGCAGGAAGCCAGACACAGATCCTCGAAAGGGTAGATCGACCCCGAGGGTAACTGGTGGAACCAATCCCTTGCCTTTTCCTTCAGGGTGGTGGCGAATAGTGGGCACTTGAAGGCGTCCGACATAGGTCTGATAGAGGTCATGTCCTCGAACCACTGCAGGTGTTAAATGGGTCATCCTTGCCGGTATACAACATCATGGCCGACTCCCTAAACCCCTCGGGGAGTGGTGCTGAGAGCACCAACTCACAGAATGGGCTTCCCCTCTTCACCCCCTGACCTGCTCCACTCGCCCCACGAGCTCCCCGGGCAACCTGGCTCCTACCAATCTCGCACTCGCCGAGGGGACACTCGACGGGACCACACTGGCCGAGATCCCGCCTGCCGGGATGGCACTCGCTAGGACCCCACTCGCACTCATTGGGCTGGGAAAAGCTCTCGTCCTACGAGATCTCGCTCTGGCGCCTGGAATGCCGCCTCCTTTCCTGCCCTCTATCCTGGGGCATTCTCACCAACTCCAGCTAGAGGGGCCACCTGGGGCGCAGGGGTTGTGATACCCCCAAGTGTCATGGCGAGAGCGCACTGAAAAGCCCCGAGCAGGTCCCTCCTGAGGTCTGTCAGCATCTCTACCATCGCTGGCACGCTGGGTGGTGGTGAACCGCCAAAGCCTGCTTCTCGCTCGTCCTCTCCCGCCATGTCTCTTCCTTGGAACTTTCTTGTACTATCTTCTCTCCATGCTCACCGCACCAAAAATGTTGAAACCAAGACTTGGCCCAACGAGGAGATCGGACCCCTTAGAGGGGGCAGGTAGCACCTACTGATCCTGCGGAAGCAACAAATCGGAGACTAAGAGCTTAACACAGACCCTGGGCTACAACACGGAGGTCCCACCACACACCCGAAAGATCTTATAGCGCTTCCCCTCCCAAGCCAAAGCTGAAGCTGGGCAGCTTGGAGAGCTGGAGGAGAAAACCAAAGAACTCTTGAGGAGAAGCAAAGATCTAGAATGTCCTCTCAAGGTGCCCCAAAGGGTCTATTTATAGCTTTTTTAGTCTGGTCTGCCAATCGCGAGATTCCGCCATTTGGTTTTACTAAACGCACCCCAAATTGGTCTGCTAACAACCAAACTCCGCTGTTCTGGAGGGCTATTGGAAGCCCTCCAGGGGTACTAGGATAAATTCACCTGCACCCCCTAATGGGCGAGTGGCCCATGAAGGCGCCACTTGCCAGTCACTTTACAAGCTGGGCTCGCGAGATCCCCTCCTGCGAGTGGAGGGGAGCCCCCTCTCGCCTCGCCAGCCTATCACTGCGAGACCTTATCCGACTCGCCCTGGCTAAATGCACTCATGCTATCGCCTTTCGCTACTCGCGAGTAGGATCCCTGACTCGCCTCGCCCTGCCCTGGCAAGGTACTCGCCGCAAGTCTACGAGTACTCCCTGAATTACCTGTTATTGATTCCTCCGCGAGTCGGTGAACACTGGGTTGTATAGAGCCGACCTCCGCCAATCTCCTGGGGCTTATTGTTGGGAACACTTCACGAGCCACCCCAACATGGGTGGAGAAGCGGGGGACCAAGAGGGCGAGGCGGGTGTCCATTGAAGAGGGAACCACTTTGGTCAAGCTTCCCTCGCAACCGGGTTCAGCTTGGGCCTCGAGGTCTCAGAACAGGTGAGGTTATCCTTTAATGCATTTCCTCGCGATAGACTCTGCAAGGTCATGTCGTTACTGAAACATAAAATCCGCAGGTCAACGAGGCGATGGGAGGTGGCGCGAGTGGTCGACAGATTGGCGAGCAGTAGGAGGTGAGTGGTCAGGTCAACCCTGACGTCCCCTCCATTGTTGGTAAGTGGATGTTGTTCTTTATTGCTCCCAGTTAACATTGTATAGGTATACAAACCACTTTCAATTTTGCAGCATCTGATTTCATCGAGCTCACACTTTCTTCTTCGAGACAGAAGTTGCCGACCTGGGACCTGTCAGAGGAGTTTGCCAGTACTACCTTAGTCCTTGCGGGCACTACTGTTGGTGTCGGTGAGCCCTCTGAGGTGTGGGGTCTTGGCAGGACTCTCCTGCGAGCGCGATCTGGGAAGTCCCTGGTGCTTCCCTCTCCTGCCCCTTCGGCGGGAAGCCCAACCTCCCCTCTAATCGGGACCACGATCCCACCTCGTAGCGCATGGGAAAAGCTGTCAAGGACTCACTCGGTAGGGAATTCCTCTCGCTCCTTCTCTCTTTCAATTCGGCGCTAACATTGAAGAACTTCCTTTCTTCAGACGATACACAAAGGGATGATGAATCTGATGAGTGAGTGCTCTACTCGGCACCGCCTTCTCCGGACACTATCGGCGAGTATCTCGTCGATCCCTCCAATGTTGCCGAGATTAAGAATCGGCTGGTGAGCATCATGCGAATGCACGGGTACATGCTCCACGAGATCTTAGAGGAGAGGGCTTCTGCGGACGTTGATCCATTCCCTCGCATCCTCTCCCTGGAGCGGCAAATGGAGGCTCTTGAAGGGGACATCACTCTACTTGCAGAAGAGGTGCAGAGGCTCTCAGGAGGTGGTCCGATGTCACTAGAGGAACACTTCAGGCGAATCAACAAATGCGCATTCACCCTACAATGGGAGATCGCCGCTGCTCGCGAGCACGCCTTTGCGAAGCGAGGCTCGAGGGGACAAATGAGCTGTCGGGGTCCCCGGAGATGAAGTTGACCATGTTTTCAGCCTGCTCAGCTTTGAATGTTTCTTTTTTCTTTATGCTCCGGTCACGTTTTTCTGAAAACATTATGCTTTGATGTGTAACCCCGTTTCACAGGGGTCTATGCTTTTTTTCCTGATGTGGCTCGCATGTTGTGTTGCTCATTTTTTCTTTATCGCAATATGATGATGGGATTCACTAGAATAGAGTGCTCGCTCATACTCACCGTCGTAAGACTTGTTAGCACTCACATGGGGTAGGGGAGAGGGGTGAGTGAGTTATGCGGCTAATCGCGACCCCCCCCCCCCCCCCCCCCCCCCGACCCCTCTTTTTCTATAAATACCTTCCCCCTCCCTTTCCATTTCGGAACTCACCTATCACATCGATTGCATCCATGCCCTAGTTTTCCTATTCGACTCACACGCTTCACTCGCCCGCTTCTCAAAAATGACTAAATCTGACCCTACGGACGGGCGAGGAAACTGCGTGCCCAACTTTGCCGACCACTGCTTCCCTGAGGGGAGAGTGTCGGAGGAGGCCGGCTCGCTTTCGCTGTGGCATTTCTCCCCGAGGGATACACTGGTCGCTGCCCTAGGGATCGTGAAGCCATCAACTCCTTTTGCGATGATGAGCTCACCTTCCCCCTCTCGCACTTTGAGATGGGTCTCTGCATCCCCCTATGGCCCGAAGTGAAACAGTTCCTGAAGTACTTCGGGACAGTGCCCTCACAGCTCAATACCAAGGCGGTTTCCATGCTCATGGCATTCACGTGCTATTTGTGCGAGGAATGGATCGAGTTCAGCCTCACTGCCTTTTGCAAGTTATTCACCTACCAGGCGACTATAGATGGGGTCGCTTTCCTGACCAGCTCGCAGGTCAAGGTCTGCGAGGCCTCCAACAAGGTGCATCACTGGAATGACCGATTCCTCTTCGTCAAGGGGAACTTCTGCTACATTCCCTACATGCCGATTCAACGAAGCGAGTCGATTTATTGTGCTCCTCGCATGGAGGGGGACATGGCGGACTTATGCAAGTTCTTCTTCGAGAAGAACTTTGAGGTCGCCTATCTGCGGCGATGTCTCGACTCGCTCCCTCTTGTTCTTTAGGGGGAAGGTATGCTTCTTATCATATGTTTCATCTCTCTTTTCTTCTACTCTCGTCCCACATCTTAACATGTTTCTTTTTTGCAGGGGAATGCCTGATCCCGGTGAACCCGCCATACGCGGGTGACGCGAAGCAGACCTCTCCGCTTGGCCTAGCGAAAGCGGCTGCGGAAGCTTGCGCTAGTGACTTGGTCAAGCTCAAGTCTGGCGATGGCAAAGGGAATAGGGCAGTGGTTGACCTCGACTCCCCGCCCCTTCCGACTCGCGGAAGAAGCTAAAGAATCGCTGGCATCCAGGAAGACCCCGACGAGCCGCCAAGATCCCGCTGCCCATGCCGACGCTGGGACGAGTGGGGTGGATATGTCGGACTTGCACCCGCACTTTGGCCTCGGGGAGAAGTCCCTGGAGAGCACGGGCGTCCCTCTGCTAGCTTGGGAGGTGGCTGGGGAGAAGGCCTCCCTTTCTACTCGCCTCCCCTCCTGGGTCGAGCGAGGCAAGGTTGGTGATCATGCCTACACCCTTGCTTGCGGGCTGTATGGGAGGGAGGAGGTCGCTGCCTTCGAGAAGTTCTCCATGCGGGAGCTTGCCTATGAGAGCTTGCGAGCCTAGATGCGCACTACTGACCTCTCGCATATGGCGTCTCGCCGCAGCCTCTTCTTCAAGAAGCGGTTCTACAAAGCTGAAGCCGCTTGAGAGCTCGTGGAGGAGAAGGATGGAGACCTCGAAACGCGACTTGAGGTTGCCAAGAAGCTCCTAGGGAAGGCTTCAAAGGAGGAGGTAGATCTCGCACCCCTACTCCCACCCCCCCCCCCCCCCCCTCTTTTTTTCTTTTCTTGTTCTCATTTCTCTTAACACAGAATATTGAGGTTGCGGCTCGAATGTCGACCCAGATCAGTGAGCTGGAGGTCAAAGTGAAGGCCCTCAAGGCATAGCCCGCCCAAGCCACCATGGGGTTGCCTTCGGCGGAGCGCGAGGGGGGTGCAGCTGGTCACCCGTGTCGAGATGGAGGCGACGCGAAGGCTCATGGTGATCAAGGTCACCGAGATCACACTTGCCATGCTGCGAGATATCAACGCATTCGGGGCGAGTTGGGAGAACATCATTGCGGAAGAGTTAATTCCAACGCTCTTCCTTCCCGACCCCCCGGTGGGCTCATCCTCTGACTCGCATGCCTACTCATCGGGCGACAGAAGCGATGATGAGTGAAGATCAACTACCGACAGCCCTTTCTCTTTCCTCTCTATTTGCTATGTAAAGGGGCGAGTCCCCAATCATTTTTGTTGTGTATGTAAGGGGCGAGACCCCAAATTTTTGTAATATATGAATGAAATTTTCCAAGTTATTTTTCCTATTGCTTTTTTCTCTTTTGTTCGTATATAGGACTCGCCTTAATTTCTAGGACTCGGCAAGTGCCTCATCTTAGGGACCCATACTGACTCTCTTGTGAATCTTGTGAGAGCTAGGGACTTAGAGATTTAGAGACTTGTAACTTAAATATTCGCGAGCCCTGGGGACTTGCGAGATCTAGGCTATGTCGTCCCCGTTTGCTCGCCTTTCTTCGACATGGGTGATGAGCAAAACTATATCCGCAAACGACAACGACAAGTGTACCATATCGAATGTAGTATAGGTTATTAAAACAAGGTCATATTAGACTCGGGGCGGTTGAGTACTCTTACTTCAAGAAAGTCTCTATTATTTTATCAATTAAAACTTGAGGGTTGGTTTTGCAAAAAGGAAATAAAAATAAGATTAATAAGAAGAGTAAAAAGGGTAGCATTCGATCTTTGAATCACCGCGGAATAAAGAATAAGAAGAAGAAATAAAATCGCAATCTCTTACTAAAATAACTTTGACCGTGGGGATTCCCGAATTATGAACGTACCTTTGGTCGAGGATATTCCCAACTAAGATTAGGAATATCAACTGAATTCTCATTCAATAATCGATAACCTAATACTTGCTTTACGAGATGAATCCCGTTATTGGATTTGACTCCAATCCGGGAGATTTATGTCATCCTCATTCGAGGGTTGCATGCAACTCTCTTTATCCTTGAAGAATCGATTCATCTTACGAGCTTGTTCGGCTTACTTAAGAATGAAAACAAGAACGAGAATTATATATCGAAAATATAATCTCATTTCGTTAGAATCAAGGATAAATCTTAAACGTTTTTAGAAAAGAGAAAGAGCAAGACTAAATTACTTCAAAACCAATATTATTCCTTGGATCATCTCGATCGAGTACTAATAATAATTTAGCTACTCATGGAGATTGAGGAATCAAAAGAAATAAAAGAATACATGAATAAAGGAGAAGAAAATGAGAGAAATAAAACTAATTTATTAATTGATTCAAAGAGAATTACAAACTAAGAAAAGGAAATTACAACTATTGAATTGAAAGGTACAAAATTGCAAGTAGTAAAAGGATTATAAGAACTACTAAAAACATGAAAATAAAGATATGAAATGAAAAGTCTAAGTCCTAAAAATTCCTCCCTGAAGTTCTGGAGAAGCTCCCTTTAAATAGGCAGAAATTTGATGTTACACGCCCTTGGTCACGCCCGTGACCAAGGGCATGTAAGAAGCGTGATCGATGCTGGTGCGAAGAGGGCGCGTTCTGGCTTCAATGCAGGCATTACGGACGCGTCACGCCCTAGGTCACGCCCGTGACCTGGGGCGTGTAATATTTAAATGTGCTGCTGGCGGGAAATCTTTGGCGGGAAGGCGCGCGGGGCGAGTCATGCCCATGACTGGATGTTACGCCCCCTGGTCACGCCCGTGACCTGAGGCGTATAACTTTAATTTACGTGGCAGGCGTGATGGCAGCTGGTGGTGGGTCCCAACCGTGACTTGGATGTCACGCCCTTGGTCACGCCCGTGACCTGGGGCGTGTACTTGACAATTTTGAACATTCGTCGAACTCTCGCCTGTTCGTCGATCTCCGCGGTTCGTGGCCATGACATTGGCTCACGCCCTTGGTCACGTCCGTGACCTAGGGGCGTGTACTTGGCGAATTCTTCACGGAACGACTCCCGGGTGGCGGCTGCAGGTCTGGAACACATCTTTGGCTCTCACGCCCTTGGTCACGCCCGTGACCTTGGGCGTGTACTTGACAATTTTGCTCAAAATGTCTAGAAAACCTGAAAAACATAAACTAAGCTTAAATTAGTGGCAAAAATAAAAAAAGGAATGAATTAGATAAGATAATACATATAATTTATATAAATTCATATTAAAATTAAACTAAAATATGAGTACAAAAAGTACTCATCAAACACCCCCATACTTGAGCTTTTGCTATTCCAGAGCAAAAGAGTGAGGAAAGAATTACAAGACATCGATATTATTTCTAATTGACTAAAATTTTATTAAACCATGAATAAGTTAAAAGCAAATTTTAGGAATTCAAGAATTAAGTCATAAATTATGTTGATAATTTAAAAAGAGAAATTTGTTTAGCTAACTACTTCTCAAGATAACTATTTAGCAATCAAAATTATAGATATTTTCAAACAAAATTAGATTGAAATTATAGACACTCTAACATAGAAGAAACCTAAGGAAAAGACACCTACCAAAATATTGCTCTCTTAATAATTTAGTTTAAGACTAGAAATAATGAAATTGGCTAGGGATGGGTTTGAACGAAATGGCAAAATGAAGAGTTCTTGAATAGAGGTGATGAATTTTATCCTCTCACCTCATTTGAATACGAAAATGTATATGTTTAGGAAAATAATGAATTTTATCCTCTTATTTTCCATGCCATATAATCTTTTAACAATTCTCTTCAATCAAAAACCCAAAATGTATATGTTTTAGATGTAATGAATTTTATCCTCTTACATCATGACATATAATCTTTTAAATGATTTTGGGTGCATATGTTTTAGGGAATAATGAATTTTATCCTCTTATTTCTATGACATATGATCTTTTTCTACATTTTTTTTATTTGCCAACAAAGGGTGAGGGGGAAGAAATACTTCTAGTTTATAAATTAAACTATTTTGAGAGCAAATTTTTAGTGGAATGAAATTTCCTAAGATCTTAAAGTTAAAAGAGAATATAATAGAAATCTAGAGATGTTTAGCCAATTTACCACAAAGTGAAGCTATTTAAAATTAAACGGAGAAGTAGTGCTAAATAAATTCTCTAATTAAATTAAAAACATAAAATATTTCTTAAAACTAAATTACATCAAATTTAAGTTTAACAAATTCTGATAAAATAAAATATTAGCTAAATTAAAAATGTAAGAATACTTATAATCAAACCTCAAACTAAATTTCTAGAAAAATAAAAACAACAAGGCTAGACGTATTTATTATTATTTTTTATAAATATTATTTCTTGGACTTCTCGAGGGCTACCCGGTGAAGGGTTCGCAAGGTACTAGGAGCTATGATGGGAGTTCAAGCCCAAAGCGCCCTTTCCAAGAATTTTTTTTTATAATTTTATTTTCAAATAAAAATACTATGAACGCAAAGCAACACCTCCATACTTAAAATTAAACATTGTCCCCGATGTTTAAAACTAAGTATGAAGAACACTTGAAAGAAAAGAAACTTTAAGAAAAATACATAAAATTAAAGATAAGCAAGGGGTGCCTCCCAAGAGCGCTTTTTTCCCGTCTTTAAGCTAGACGGTTATTATTAGAAAAACGGAAATTTAAAAGAGAAGTGAACAGGCAACTCCCCTAATTCACGCATAGGTGAATGTGCCGACGTCAGTCGCCCGGCTACTCCTCTGCTTAACGTGTAATTCTCCGTTTGTCCTTGGATTTGAATAAGCAAATTCAAATCACCTATACATACCTGAGGTGATTTAAATTTGCTAAGATGAGGGGCATATGGATCTTCAATTAATTGGGGTAGTAACGGCTCATCTTCAACCTGAAAATTATTAGTGTTTAAAGAATCACAAATAAACGATTCAGATAATTTTTCGCAAGGAGGAGGCGCTTGCGAAAATATAAATTTAAGCTCCGGTTGTTCCTTTTCTAAAATAAAATTTTCATTAGGAAAATCTAGTGCATTACCAAGCGGAATAAAATTTTCGGGCACAAAATTTTCATGAATTTTTGGTTGGATAGAAGAAATTCGCGAATATTCATGACAAAGAAAATAAAATATGGGTGAAATAGGGGAAGAAACTTGTTCTTCTTCTATTTCATCCGGGATGCCCATAACTTTAAGAAATTCTTGGTAAAGTAATTTTTCTTCATCTTTGGTAAAATAAGTTATGGGATTACATGAAACCACATGTTCCTCCATAACTAAATTATCCAAAGATGGAGAAAAAAATACTAGAAGAAATAAAATTTTCCTCTAAATTTTGGGGGGAAGTATCTATTTGAATCGGCGGACATTCCCCAAAATTAGAGTATGAAGGTTGCGGCGCAAAAGAATATGAACAAGAATTCGGATCGAAAGATTTATCTTCATCGCTCCGAAAGCTATCCGGGTGACTTTGCCACCAAGAATAATCTACTTCGGGGCTAGAAGAAAAATTTTTAGAAGACGAAAAATTATTCTCGTGAAAATTAAAAAAAAACACTACACGAGATAATATTTTCCTCTAAATTTTAGGGGGAAGTATCTATTTGAATTGGCGAAATTTCCCCAAAATTAGAGAACGAAAATTACGGTGTACAAGAAGAAAAACAAAAATTCAGATCTAAGGATTTATCTTCATTGCTCCGAGAACTATCCGGGTGAGCTTGCCACGAGGAATAATCTACTTCAGAGCTAGAAGAACAATTATTAAATGCCAAAAAATTATTCTCATTAAAATTAAAAAAATTATTTTCATCAAAGTTTGAAAAATTATTTTCATTAAAAGATGAAAAATTATGATCATAATTATTATCAAAATTATTTGCATAATATTGAGGATAATTATTTTCATAATAATTATTTTGAGAATATGAATGTAAATAACATTCCTCACTTTGATGAGGCGCACCACAATAATGACAACAAAATTGGCGTTCTCGTGCGGCTTGTAAGAGATAAAGTTGGTTTCGAAGCTCGGCAACCTTAACGGCCAATTCAGATAATTTCATAATAAAAAAAATAAAAAAGAAACAACTTTCACTTAAATGAATGGAATTTTAAAAATATTTTTATTATATATTTTTTTTTCAAAAAGTGGGTTAAATTAGTCCCGGACTTCCCAAGGTCAACCCCGTGAAGAGCTCGCAAGGTACTAGAGGTTATGATGGGAACTCAAGCCCAAAGCATCCTTTCCGAGAATTTAGATTGCGCTTTTTAAGCTTTTTTTTTTAAATTTTAGGAGGCGAGGGAGAAAGAAAAAGAATGATAAAATTAATAAATATTTCTTTTTTCAAAATATCAACCGTGTCCCCGGCAACTGCGCCAAAAACTTGATGAGCAAAACTATATCCGCAAACGACAACGACAAGTGTACCGTATCGAATGTAGTATAGGTTATTAAAACAAGGTCGTATTAGACTCGGGGCGGTTGAGTACTCTTACTTCAAGAAAGTCTCTATTATTTTATCAATTAAAACTTGAGGGTTGGTTTTGCAAAAAGGAAATAAAAATAAGATTAATAAGAAGAGTAAAAAGGGTAGCACTCGATCTTTGAATCACCGCGGAATAAAGAATAATAAGAAGAAATAAAATCGCAATCTCTTACTAAAATAACTTTGACCGTGGGGATTCCCGAATTATGAATGTACCTTGGGTCGAGGATACGCCCAACTAAGATTAGGAATATCAACTGAATTCTCATTCAATAATCGATAACCTAATACTTGCTATACGTAAGATGAATCCCGCTATTGGATTTGACTCCAATCCGGGAGATTTTGTTAAAATTTTTGATTTGAATCGTTTAGGAGTAAGCAGGAGTTGCATCAACTGAGTTATAGCCAAACAACCACAATGTCACACAGCAACACAAGAAACTTTATTGAATCACAAACTTCATTTACAGTGCGAGGTATACATGGCGAGACATGATTCATAAGAATCACGAAGGAGAGAAGAACAAACACCAAAAAGCAAAACTGGCGGCTTGACAAAGCAGAGACCGCTCAGACCGCACAACTCTAGAGATCGACCGGCTAGACCTGAGACCGCGCGAACAGAAACCGGACAGACCACTAGCACTGCAAGACCGCACCTCAGACCACACAAACTAGAGCTTTATTGAACGAAGAACTGAAGCTGTCGCCAGACCGCAACTCAGATCGCCTAACCGCTGAAGGTCGTCTGATCGCTAAGTTCACTGCGAATAACACAAGAACAAAGATAAACCAGTTCGCAGATAGACCGCTGCTGAACTGTTTATTCAAGTTGCTGGGAATCACCAAGGAAGGAGACCGCAACCTGCTGACCGCAAACCTGCGAACACAGCAAACAGTAAACTCGCTTCCGAGACCGCCCGACCTCAAAGTTGAGACCACACAAATTAACTCAGGCTCTAGTTCTTACAGTTCTCGTTCTGAATGACGGTCCATGCACCCCTATTTATAGGCGGGTAGACAGATGTCGCCACCGCACAGGAGGGATACAATCACCACCCGATAGATCACCGGCGGTCTCACAAGGGCAGACCGTGTGAAATTTTCCGAATCTTTATGGAGTGAGCAGGAATTGTACAACTTAGAGTTCAAGCCAAACAACCAGAAGCACATGAAGCAAACACGATCTTTATTGATAAGCAAAATTCTTCATTACAGGGCAAGGTATACATGGCGAGACATGATTTCGCCAGTACACAAAAAACAGAAGAGAAAAGCAGCTAAAAGGAAAACCAGCGGTCTGCCAACTTGAGACCGCCTAACCGCCCAACTTGACAGTCCGCCCGTCTAGAAACCAGATCGCCCGAACTGCCGACCTGCGACTTGAGCCACACCAACTGAGAACCACGCAAACTCCCGAAATCCACTGATCCTCCCGAACTCCAGCAACCCGCACTGCAAGCAGCGAGACCGCCCAAACACCTTCAGAAGAGGAGGTGACCGCTGCTGCCCGCACAATCCGCAGAAGCTGCACAAGACAAGTTCGATCAGCTAACCGGCCGGTTACAAAACACAAACCGCAAGAACAGGTCGCGAGCTCAGCTTACACTTGGTGCTATATATTTGCTGCTACAGTGGCTCCTATTTATAGGCAGGCAACCTGATCCAGTCACCACCCTATGAGATAGGATCACCACCCCTTGATCGCACGACCAGACCGGTCAACCCGCGCGACTAGCAAAAGAACCTCGTGCTAGTGAGCTCGCCGACTTCAACAGAAGCAGCGCGAACATGAAAACTCATCCGGTCATGTCGCTCACCACCTGTGTTCGCCACCCGACCTCCTCTAGAGACCGCGAACACACCAGACCGACTAGGGCACAACCCGCCAAGTCGATCAAACACATGTGATGGCATATGCCAGCTAATCGCCGAAGGACCAGCCATGCAAACAAAACCCGAAGACCGCGCGACTAAGACGACCTTAGTCCGCGCGCACCACAAAGAACCCGGACAGCCTTCAGACCGGCTGCCCGCACCACGCGGTCACGAGCACCAGACCGCGCGCCTTCCTTACCAGGTAGAAACCTGCTCCGCAACGCGGTCAGACAACCAGACCGCGCAGCCTTACCTCGGCACCCTTGGACAGAAGACTGGCGATCACACTGAGTAGCCCGCGGATAGACCAAAGAGGTCAAACCGCTAGAGGAGACCGCAAGACCGTGCGGTTAGACCAAACCGCGCGGTCTCCCCCCAGACCGCCAACTTCACAAAAACTCCCACTTCAACAATTTCAACACTCCCCCTTGAAGTGGGAAGTTGAAAACAATCCAAGTAAACTCCTTAGCCGAGTAAACGGCCCCTTCGCCAGCGCCTTTGTGAAGATGTCAGCAATGTTGTCCTGACTCCGAACATGCTCGACCGAAAGAGACCCCTCCAGCACCTTCTCACGAATGAAATGATGCTCGATCTCGATATGCTTGGTCCTCGCATGACAAACTGGATTATTAACCAGTTTGAGAGCACTCTCGTTGTCACCGCGGAGCAGAGACGGACCCCGAACCTCCTTATGGACGTCTCCAACCAACCTCCTAAGCTAGATGGCTTCTTGAGCTGCCAAGGCCGAAGCCTTGTATTCCGCTTCCGT
This sequence comes from Dactylorhiza incarnata, assembly GCA_033032865.1. NCBI lineage: Eukaryota > Viridiplantae > Streptophyta > Magnoliopsida > Asparagales > Orchidaceae > Dactylorhiza > Dactylorhiza incarnata. Next base: position 126,473 of record JAWHQI010000017.1, on the reverse strand, counting down.
GGTTGAGACCGATACGGAGTCCTGCTTCTTGCTGCACCATGATATAGCTGTGGGGCCCGCCATGAAGACGTATGCAGACGTCGACTTCCGATCATCCGAATCTCCCCTGTAATCAGCGTCCATGTACCCATGCACCTCGAAGCCCGCATCCCTCCTGTAAAGGAGACCCATATCTGAAGTCGCCTTGACATACTTCAATATACTCTTGGCCGCTAGAAGATGAGGCATCCGTGGTTCCGCCATATAATGGCTCACCCTGCCAACTGCATTTGTAATATCCATCCTGGTAATCGTCAAATAGATCAAGCTCCCAACCAGAGCCCGGAACACCAGCGGATCTCCCAAAATCCTCCCCCCCCATCCTTGCGAAGTTTCATGGCCTTCTCCAGAGGTGTGGAAGTGCACTTCCCTTCCTTCATGCCGAACCGCTCCACGATCCACTCCGCATATCCAGCCTGGGACACCAACACTCCACTCTCCTTCCTCTGCACCTCGAGTCCAAGGAAATGGTGAAGCTCCCCCAGATCCTTCATCTCAAACCTGATGGATAGCTCTGCCCGAAGCTGCGCTACTTCCTCCTTCGAATTCCCGGTCACGATCATATCGTCGACGTATAGCAGCACGATGTCTTGAAGCTCCCCGCTCTTCTTGACGAACAAGCTTGAGTCTAAGTCTGAAGCACCAAACCTGCAGAATAAGAGATACTCTGCTATCTTTCCATACCACGCCCTCGGCGCTTGCTTCAACCCATACAGGGCCTTCTTCAACTTGCAGACATGCTCCGGAAAATCTTCAGATACGAAGCCTGGCGGCTGGACCATGAAGATGCCCTTGTCAATCTCGTCGTACAAGAACACATTCTTTACGTCGAGCTGCCAGATCTTCCACCCCCAACAAGCCGCCAAGGCAATCACAACCCGAACTGAAGTCATTTTTGCCACCGGACTGAATGTCTCTTCATAGTCTTCACCGTATTGCTGCGAGAATCTTCGAGCCACAAGGCGAGCCTTGTACCGCTCGATACTGCCGTCAGCCTTCTTCTTAAGCTTGTAGACCAACTTGCATGTCACAGGGGTGATGCCCTTGGGCTTGGGCACTAGAGACCAAGTCTCATTCTTCTCAAGAGCGCTCATCTCTTCCTGCATAGCCGAATCCCACTGTTCCATGCCTTTGGCCTTTTCAAAGCTCGATGGCTCCCTCTCATCCAAGGGACCAGCAAAGAAACATGAGACAAAGCTCACCATGTTTCCTCCTGTATAGCGATCAGGGGCAATGATAGTTCGCTTCGATCTCCGCAACGCCTTCCCCTGACTCGTAGTGTTCTCAATTGCTTCTTCCCAAGCTCCCCTTCCAGACGTACTCAGAGCATCGCTCCCCCTGCTTCCTGATCCAGAAGCCTCCGCCTCAGAACTAGAAATTGATGGACCACCTGGTGAGACAAGTAGCTCCACCTGAAGATTTTCCACAGCTTTCTCTGGCTCCTCCACCCTGCTTTCTGGTAGCTCAACACCAGAGCCCCCCTTGTACGACGTCACCTCATCAAACATGACATTGCGAGATACAACAAATCTCTGCGTCTCCGGGTCCATGCACTTCCATCTCTTCTTCCAGTCATCATACCCCACAAAGACTAGCTTCCTTGCTTTCGCATCTAGCTTCGTCCAAAGCGCATCTGGAACGTGCACATAGAAGGTGGAACCAAACTCCCGAAGGTGTGCCACGCTTGGCTTTTCTTTGAACATCAATTCATGCGGGGTCTTCATATTGATGGGACTGAGAGGCATCCTGTTGATAACGTAGGCAGCACAAGACATTCCCTCCGCCCAGAAGGACTTTGGGATACTCTTGGCATGCAGCCAACACTTGCAGGTCTCCGTCAGATGACGGATCTTCCGCTCTGCAACTCCGTTTTGCGGTGTAGTATGCGCACAAGTAAGCTCCCTCCAGATGCCCGCCTTCCTGCAAAAAGTAGAGAACTCACCAGAGGTGAACTCCCCTCCGTTGTCAGTCCTCAGCTTCTTAACCTGCAGTCCAAGTCGACCCTCCACAAGCTCCTTGAACTCTACAAACTTGGCAAACGCCTCCGTCTTCTCCTTCAAGAAATATACCCAGACATATCTGGTGTAATCATCGATCAACACCAGCATATATCTGCTGCCTCTGAGGCTTGGGGTAGCAGTCGGTCCCATCAAGTCACCGTGGATGCACTCCAACGACACACTACACCTTGTCTGTGACTTGTCAAACGATAGTCGATGAGACTTGCCAAGCTGACATCCCGCGCACACATGACCGTCTCCGTAGGAAGATAGACTAGGCAGGCCCTTGACCAGACCTTTCAGCGTCATAGCTTTCAGCTTATCCATCCCTACGTGCCCCAACCTCTCGTGCCATATCACAGCACTGTCATTTGTCCTCATCTTGTCAACATAAGAACTTGTGGATAAAACGAACAAGTCTTTAGATCTCCTCCCCACATGAACTACCTCAGCCTTCACTGCCTCCACATTCCGAAGAAACCTCGCTTCTGTTGGGCCAAACAGAACGTGATACCCAGCGTCTACAGCATTGTTCACGGAGAAGAGGTTTTTCCTCATTCCGGGCACATGATAGACACTCTTCAAGGTTAGTGGCCCTCTATCACTGCCCAAGGAAACAACCCCCACCTTCTCTACAGCATGCATGGTATTATCAGCAGTAATAATGGCATCATTACCTGAATAAGGCTGCGCTGAAGAAAGCTTCGACTCGTCCCCGGTGAGGTGATGACCACACCCCGAGTCCACGATCCAGTCCACTTGATAGTTGAGAGGAGCCTCAGCTCCAACAGAAGCCGAGAAGGCTCCTCCCCATCCTCCATCAACCTGCCTGGCATCAGCTTCCCCCTTTCCTGTAGCAGCATGCCCTAGCTGAAGATTCACCCGGCACTCCTTCCTGATGTGACCAACCTTTCCGCACCTGAAGCACTTGGGACCTTCCCCCTTCTTCTTCCCTTCATCCTTAGGGGCATAGCCCCTCTCCTGCTGTCCAAAAGTTGAAGGCCCATTGCCTCCTCCAGCGGTCTTCTTCTTATCCCACTTCTTCTTCCTCCCTGTGAAGAGAACTTCACCATCTCCCCCAGACACTGACACCCCCGCCATCTGCCTTGCCAGACTCTCCTGCGAAGCAAGCAGATTTTCCAGCTCCAGCAGAGACGGCTGATTTGCCCAACCCTGCACCGACGTCACAAAGGCAACATATTCCTTCCGCAGGCCATGGATGATGTGCGTCTTCAGCTTCGCCTCAGAAATTGGCTCATCAGGATCCAACGCTGAAATCTCAGCGCACAAGTTCTTCATCTTCAAGAAGAACGTAGAGATAGAAAGGTCACCTTGAGCCGATCTGGCCAGCTCATTCTCTAGGAATTGAAGTCTTGCCACATTCTTTTTGTTAAACAGCCCATCCAGGGCTCTCCAGATCTCTGCAGCTGATGCACACCCCAAGATGTGATCAAACAGATCAGGTGATATTTCCCTCTTCAGGGCGAACTCTGCTTTGGCATTAATCCGCCTCCAGTTCCTCACCTCATGATGGTTATCTCCAACCAGAAAAACTTCCTCCGTGCTCTCTCCTCCAACTACCTCCCAGAGGTCCTCACCCAGAAGATAGCTCTGCATACAAGACCTCCACTTCTTAAAGTTGGTCGAGTTGAGTATCTCAATTCCAAGACCCCTTGCTTCCATGGCTCTACCACTAGTTCCTTCTTCACAAAGGCGATGACTACTCTAAGTTGTTCACTGCTCTATCCACTCCAACCTCCCTCTGATACCATGTGTAATTTTCCGAAACTTTATGGAGTGAGCAGGAATTGTACAACTTAGAGTTCATGCCAAACAACCAGAAGCACATGAAGCAAACACGATCTTTATTGATAAGCAAATTTCTTCATTACAGGGCAAGGTATACATGGCGAGACATGATTTCGCCAGTACACAAAAAACAGAAGAGAAAAGCAGCTAAAAGGAAAACCAGCGGTCTGCCAACTTGAGACCGCCTAACCGCCCGACTTGACAGTCCGCCCGGCAAGAAACCAGATCGCCCAAACTGCCGACCTGTGACTTGAGCCACACCAAATGAGAACCACGCGAACTCCCGAACTCCACTTATCCTCCTGAACTCCAGTAACCCGCACTGCAAGCCGTGAGACCGCCCAAACACCTTCAGAAGAGGAGGTGACCGATGCTGCCCTCATAATCCGCAGAAGCTGCACAAGACAAGTTTGATCAGCTAATCGGCCGGTTACAAAACACAAATCGCAGGAACAGGTCGCGAGCTCAGCTTACACTTGGTGCTATATATTTGCTGCTACAGTGGCTCCTATTTATAGGCAGGCGACCTGATCCAGTCACCACCCTATGAGATAGGATCACCACCCCCTTGATCACATGACCAGCAAAAGGACCTCCTGCTAGTGAGCTCGCCGACTTCAACAGAAGCCGCGCGAACATGACAACTCGCCTGGTCATGTCGCTCACCACCTGTGTTCGCCACCCGACCTCCTCCATAGACCGCGAACACACCAGACCGACTAGGGCACAGCCCGCCAAGTCGATAAAATACATGTGACCGCATATGCCAGCTAATCGCGGAAGGACCATCCATGCGAACACAACCCGGAGACCGCGCGGCTAAGATGACCTTTGTCCGCGCGCACCACAAAGAACCCGGACAGCCTTCAGACCGGCTGCCCGCACCACACGGTCACGAGCACCAGACCGTGCGCCTTCTTTACCAGGTAGAAACCTGCTCTGCCACGCGGTCAGACAACCAGACCGCGCGGCCTCACCTCAGCACCCTTGGACAGAAGACTGGCGATCACACTGAGTAGCCTGCGGCTAGACCAAAGAGGTCAAACTGCCAGAGGAGACCGCAAGACCGTGCGGTTAGACCAAACCACGTGGTCTCCCCCCAGACCGCCAACTTCACTAAAACTCCCACTTCAACGATTTCAACAGACCGTGCGATCACACAACTTGGACAACCTTCCGTCCAAGACTGCAGATCAGCAGGCAGATCGCGCACAAGTCGCGCGAACACGAGACCGCGCACAAACCGCGCGGGCACAAGATCGCTCCTTCCTTAGAACACCAGGAGCAAATCAAGAACCATCTGGCCGACTTCGAACAAGCCGCCAGATCGCCAAGCACAAACCGCCCGATCACAGCGGTTACAAGAAAACAGACCACCCGGTCTTCTGCAAAGGAGATAAACAATCCAAGCAGAACAACCCGGGATGAGACCGCAATAACCAGGAACAAACCGGTCAACCAGCAGACCGCCAGAACCAGACCGGCAGAACAGACTGACAGAGCACAAGCGCAGACCGCGCGGTCTCTGCGGTCACCCAAAAATAGACTGCCCGGTCACCTCCGCTTCACTTCAATAATTTCAGCACTCCCCCTTGAAGTGGGAAGTGGAAACTAGCCCGAGTAAACTCCGCAACCGGGTAAACGGTCCCTTCGCCAGCGGCTTTGTGAAGATGTCTGCAACATTGTCCGCACTCCGAACATGCTCGACCATAACAGATCCTCCCAACACCTTTTCACGAATGAAATGGTGTTTGTTAGGGAAATGATTTATCTTAACCCCTAAAAATGAGTAGAATATAAATTTTAAGAATGAAAAATTAGTCTAAGTAAATATGCGTCGAATAGTATTCGACGCAACGTCGAAGTGTAGTCGACGTTCCTCTCAGAATGTGTCGAAGGAGCTCTAGACAGAATTCGACGTAACCTATGTCGACGTAACTCTGACTTCTAGTCGATGTATCTAGTGAAGTCGACGTATCTTAGTCGACGCACCTTCCATATTCTCCTCTCGACGTCCAGCCAGTCTGAAATCGACGCTTCCGTCGAATAGTAATCGACATACGTCGATTTCTATGTCAAATTCAAAACACGCCAGATTTCTTTCCTTCTATCTGTAGATCTGAAATTTATGGAATGATATTATTCTTTTCTAGCCGTTTTGAATAAGTATTTCCTTCTAAATGATTCTTGGCTAAATTGATTAAGTTTATTATGGATATTATTTGAAATCAGAATAATCTCTTTTCTTCTACAGAAATATTGATTATGGAATCTTTTCTCTCTTACCATTTCTCTAACTGCTAATTGATTATTCTCCTATAGTATTCTTTGAATAAACAGAGCTATAAATAAGAGGAAAGTCGGCAGAGAAGAATGAGAAGTGATCCACTCCATACATTTGAAATAGAGGAAAAGCTCCCAAGAGAGAAGGAGAGAAAATTGAGAGAAGTGATAGTGTGCTGAAGTCAACAATAAGCCTTCTTCTTCTTCTCTTTCTGAAGCCATACTGCTGCAATCTCTGATAGCTCTCATTGAAAGAGAAAAATACCTACAATCTCCTTCTCACTATAGAAGAGAGATTTCATTCACTATTTCTTGTGCTTCTAATCTTCTTGCTAGGAAGAAGATTCTTTCTTATTTAAAATTACTTCTTCTACTTCTTCTTCTTACTCTCATTTCATTTTCAAACTGTGTAAAAGAGTTTTAGAATCTCTCTTCAAAAAATTCAGTTGTACTGGTTCTAAGAGTCTCCTTATCAAAAGATTCAGGCTGGTTCTAAGAGTCTCCTTATCAAAAGACTCAGTACAAGATAGTGAATTCCTACCAAGGGGGTAGAAGAGTGGACTACCCAAAGTTTGGGGAACCACTATATTTCTTTGTGTTGTGCTGTGATTTTTATTTTGCTATTTCTTTCTTTATTTACTTAATTCTTGTTAGTGTGTCTGGGAAGCTTAAATCTGAGATTATTACACATATATATATTTGTTAACTTTGCACAAAGTACTTTTAAATCTCTATTCACCCCCCCCCCCCCCCCCTCTAGAGAATTCTAGTGAGGTTAACTGTGCACTTTCAATTGGTATCAAAGCGAGATTGATCTAAAAAGGGTAACTCCTTGATCAAAAAGATCCTACCTCATATATATATATATATATATTCTAAAAACTATTTTTCACATGGCACAAATCAAAGATTATGCTTCCACCAGACCACCAATTTGCAACCTTGAAAAGTTTGCACTTTGGAAAACAAAAATTAGGATCTATATGAATTCTATTGATGAAGATTTGTTCAATGTTATTTTGACAGGTCCTCCTAAGCCCTATAGAAAGGACTCAAGTGGAAAGTGACTCAAACACTTGTCCCAAGGGCTGAGTGGACAGTTGAAGAAAAGAAGGCAGGAACAAGTGATGCAAAAGCTGTGAACATTCTTGTCTCAACCCTCTCAGATGAAATCTTTCAAAAGGTTGTTGACTGTGAATCAGCCAAAGAAATCTAGGAGGCTCTTACAAAGTTAGTAGAAGGAAGTGCTGATGAAAGGAAAGATAGAAAGGCTTTATTGATCTCCCAATATGAGAACTTTCAAAAGAAGCATGAAGAAAGCATATCTGAGATGTATGACAGATTTAGTCTGATCATCAATCAATTAAAGAGCTTGGATAGAGATCTCTCTCTCACAAAGATCAATGACAAACTGTTAATGAGTCTCCCAAGTTCATGGGACTCGAATATGGGCAATAAGAGATACAAGAGGACAGAAGGAAATCTCAACAGATGCTCTCTTAGGAAAACTCAAATCCTATGAGCAACTACTGAAAACCAGAGAAGAGAAGGAAAGAAGGGAAAACACTCCAACCTCTTCAAAAGATAGAAATATTGCATTAAAAGCAACAGAAGAAGAAATCTCTGTGACTGAAGAAGAACTATTCAGCCTCCTGGCCAGAAGATTCAAGAAATGGGTCAAGCCAGATGGGTCTAGAAGGAGAGAGTCAAAACCAAGGTATGATAAGAATCCTACCAAAGATATTGTTTGTTATTCCTGCAGGAAAACTGGACATATTGCTCCAGAATGTCCAGAGAATGCTGAGAAGAAGAAAGATCTAAAAAAGAAAGATCTCAAGAAAAGGGGAAGAAGAAAGAAAGAGGCTTCATTGCAGAAGCTTGGAGTGAGACAGATTCTGAAGACAGCACTTCATCTAAAAGTGACAATGAAGAGTCTAAGCAAGAAGACATATGCTTAATGGCTTTTGGAAGCACAGAAGAAGAATGTGTTGCTGAATCATGGAGTGAAACAGGATCAGAAGGAAGCATCTCTTCAACAACAAAAGCAAATAGCCTTATTCTCATAGAGGAATCTGAGGATAAGGATGAGGTAAGCATTTTTGATGAAATAGATTTTCTATGTGATGATTTTAAAAATAATTTTGAAAGACTCTGTTTAGATCAACTAAAAGCTAAACAAGAAATTAAGGATCTAATAGAACAAATCAATATGAGAAAAATGGAGGATACATGTTCAAAAAATTATGAACTAAGGTGTAAATTCTATAAAACAGAAAAAGAAATTGATAGTGCTAAAATAGAAAATCAACTCCTTAAGAAGAAGGTATCCCAGGCAAAAGCTTTTGAAGAATCTATAAAAGTCAGAAGCCAAACACTTAAAGAAATCACTGAAAAACAAATAATCAGACATAAGAATCTGGGATTAGGAGTTGATCCTTCAACTAGTTCAATACCATCTACCAAACCTGCTTGGATGAGCCCTGTTAAATTCACTAAACCCATCAAATCAACAAACTTAGAAGAAGACTCACAAAATACAGAAGTCCTCACCTTCAAAGAGATAAACCACCTTAATGAATCATCATCATACCATTCAGAAGAAGACTCTCAAACTACCTCTGAGAAAGCAACTATGCCAAAAGAAACAAGTTATAAAGAAACAAAACTCCAATCAGAAAAAGGGAAAAATAAAATCTGTGAAGATAAAGTTGCGTCGACTTCATATCGACGCATGAATGATAGTACATCGAATTCTACTCGACGCAATCACTTAGATGCTTCTACCTCAAATCGACGCATGAATAAAAGTACGTCGACTTACAATCGACGCAACTACTTCTATGCATCGATTCCAGATCAACGCAATCTAGAGAAAATGCCGAATACATTTCGACGCAACTCTCAACATACGTCGAATAGATATCGACGCATAAAACCTCAGAGCAACTTAAATACAGGACATAGGCATTCTTCAAAAACTCTCTATCTTAACCCCCATTCAGGACCCTTTTATCCTGATCAAAACTTCTATCCTAATCAACACCTTTTTCATAATCAAAATTACTATCCTGATCAAAACTTTTATCCTGATCAACAACTCTATCCTAATCACCATCTCCATCCCTCTCTAAACTCAAATTTCCATAATCAAAAGACAATTAGATGTTATATCTGTAATAAAATTGGTCACACTGCCAAACAATATTGGCACAATCAATCCAACTGTTTATAAAATTAGTCCAAGGGTGACTTAGAAAACCTTAGGATTAGGAAGAAATAACCCCTCAAGAAAAACCTGAAATTTTCAGACAAAGTAAAAATCAAGTTGATTCCTTAATCGACGCATCGTCGATAACTAAAAATGATTAGTAAACTCGACGTATGCGTCGACTCATATCAACGCATACGTTGATAGGAAACCCTATCAGACTATACCGACGCATACATCGACTTCCACTCGACGCAACGTCGACTTCATGAAAAAGAGCGGCAATACTAAAATGTTTTCAATCACATCTACTGTTGTACCGAATAAACCTCGAGTTGTGTCTCGTGTCGACGTTTCACCTGACTTAAATAGACTCTTCAGTTAAAATTCAGCACGCTCCTTGCATCTCTCATTTCTCAGTCCAGCTATCTCTTCCTCTCTCTCACTGACCTAAAGGGCTCCTAATATCAACTCTGGTTTCGACATTAATCTTGAATCCTTCCAAGCCGCCGCCGAAAACTATAAGAGCATCATAGCTCTCCTCACTGAAGCTGGTTTAGACAAACTCATTTCCACAAGATGTAGAATCCTAGAGACAGAACTCACTGAGTTAATGAATCATGTTCAGATATCTGAGCAAGGAGAAATCACAGGAACACTCTATGAGACACCTGTCTCAATCTCAGCAGAACACCTTAGGGACACTTTTGATCTTCCATCAGGTACACTATCCTTTTTCAAATCAAAAAGGGGAAGCAAATTATTTTCTAAGAATAACTAAATAAATCTCTATCATCATCCCTTACCAGGTGATGAATCTGTGGAACTCACCCCTGAGGAAATCAAAAGTCTGTTAATCACCATGAAGTTCTCCAAAGATAGACCAATCCACCTGAAGAAAATAGATTTTTCTGATGAATATAGGCTATTGGCAGACATAGTAGGAAAAGTTCTACTATGAAAAATATCTGCCCATGATGCAGTGCCCAAGCAACAACTGAACATCATGGGGGCCCTTGTGCTGAAAAAGAAGGTTGACTGGGCCAGCTGCTTGCTAAAAATGATAGGCTACAAATATTCTCACAAAGAGAATGCCTATATGAGGATCATGAGTCAGGTACTCCTCCACTCCTTCCCTGAACTATGTAGGTCAAAAGGAATCCCCATTCCCCCTGGAAAAAGGATGTCCATAGCCCTCTTCTCAAAATGGACCAGGCAAATTCCCAAGCCTGGTGCCATTCCTGACAGGACTCCCTCTCCTCCTAACTCTCATAGCCATCCATCCTCACCTCCTCCTCTTCATACAGACACCTCTTCTCTACCAACATCATCCACACCTATAGCTTCTACTACCATCACACCTCCTATCTTACCCACACCTTCACAACTACCAATTCAATCACCTGCTCAACCCTCCTCTATTCCTCCACCTCCTCCATCAAACACACTTCATCACAATGATACAACCCTCTCTCCACCTTCATCACCTCCACTCCCACCATTATCTCCTACTCCAACACACCTTGAACCATCTTCAACTCTCATCACCCAGTGTATCCAGTCAGCAGCTCAAAAATTTCAAGAAATGCTGGATGGACACTGCTCCCAACTTCATTCCTCCATCATGCACATGCAAACCCAAATAGATGGGGTCAATGCCTCTGTGCAAAGCTTGAAGTCCTCTGTCTCTTCCTCTAAAGTGACCAAGTCTTTCTTAACCTCCTTGGCTAAGAAGGTCAAGAAGGGGGAGAAACTAGATGAAGAGCAGCTCTCAAGTCTCAAATCTCTCTCACACAAGTCCCTTCCTACTTCAAAATTTGGGAATGAATTAGTACCAGAGCTACATACTGAGGACCAGATAACAGATGTACTCTCTATAGCAAGAGAAGCTACACAACAAGTAGTTCTCTTTCAAGAGGAGGCTAGCAGAGCAGAAAGAGAAGTTGAAAAGGAAACTGATGCTGAAGTTGAGAAAGAAAAAGAAGCTAAAGCTCAGGGGGAGCCAAATGAAGCTGGAGCTGGAGCTGAGAAAGAAAAGGAAGTTTCATCTCAGGGTGAGCAAACTGCTGTGACTCAGGGGGAGCTGACTGAACCACCTATTATTGAGAAGGAGCAACTCTCTTCCTTAAAAACTTTAGTATTCTCTAGGAAAAGAAAAACTCCTCTTACCCCTCCTGAGTGATGTGTTAAACAATGTTGATAGACTCTATATTTTTTTCCTCCATGCTTAAATACTGTTTATAAAGTCTGTGTATATGATTCTACTTTCTTCTGAGTACTTAACATATTTCTTTCCTATATAAATGCCTTGCTGTGTTGATTAAAAGCTGGTACAATTTCTCCCTGAATAGGGTTAAGACAAATAGGGGGAGATTGTTGGGAAAATGATTTATCTTAACCCCTAAAAATGAGTAGAATATAAATTCTAAGAATGAAAAATTAGTCTAAGTAAATATGCGTCGAATAGTATTCGACGCAACGTCGAAGTGTAGTCGACGTTCCTCTCAGAATGTGTTGAAGTAGCTTTAAACAGAATTCGACGTAACCTATGTCGATGTAACTCTGACTTCTAGTCGACGTATCTGAAAGAAATCGTTGTCTACCTAAATCACCTAGAGGGGGGTGAATAGGTGATCTCTACTGCGATTACAGAATAAAATTTTTGCACATACACAACAAAAAAACACAGCACAGGGACACAAGATTTATAGAGGTTCCCCAAGGTGGGTACTCCTCTCTCCCGCTCTGCCTATCTAGCACTTCGGGCTAGCGTCGGCAACTTCACCAAAACTCAGATTTATCAACAAATCCTACACTCGGAGACAACGGCTCCTACAAACTTGGAGAACAACCTCTCCTACAAACTCAGAGTAAACAACTCCTACAACTCGGAGTAAACAACTCCTACAAAATAACTCGGAGTAAAAACTCCTACAGGAATTAAATAAAGTTTGAAACGAAACTTCTCTTGAATCTCAATAGAGATTAACTTCTGATCTGGAGAGACTGAATCTCTTCTTCCTTTAGAGTGAAAGCTTGGATCTTCAAGGATTAGGAAGAATAAAGAATCGGCAAACCTGATCTGAGTAGGCCCTTTGATTAATTTGAAAAGATCTTCAATATAAAGAACAACAACTAGATCAAAGGCCTTCTTATCTGAGAAATCTCTAGCAACACTGAAGAACGAATCTTGAGCGGCGCACTTTAGATCTCAGAAACTTGTTCAGCAAGCGAGAGAAAGAAAACGGCTGCTTCTTCTTTTTCAATCGGGTGATTTTTTTCTTCTTCTTGGTTTGCCCTAAAAATAAAAGATTATTTATAGGGAGACCTCCAACGGCTCGGGCGACAAACAAGGAGGGATCACCACGTGTACTGTACATGGCGGCCAACCCTAAATTTCAAAAACGAAACGTAAATTTGAAATTCATCTGTCCATCATTCGTCGAGACTTTACGTGAACATTCGACGAATTGACTTAGCTATTGAAAAATACTGACCAAGGCTTGAAAACTGTCTTCTGTTTTCATTCGTCAGAATTCGTCGGGAGTTCTCGAGAACATTCGACGAATTGACTTAGCCGCACATTTTCCTTCATAAGTCTGCCTTTTAGACTTCTGTCTGCGTTCGTCGATATTCGTCGGGAGTTCATGAGAACATTCGACGAATAGACTTAGCCGCAGAAATTTCTTCTTTAAATTAGAAATTTGGCTACTGTCTGGATTCGTCGAGATTCATCGGAACTTCACGAGACATCTCGACGAATTGACTTGGCAAAAATTTCTTTTCTCCTGAAAACCTGCTCCACTCCTCAAACTTGAAAACCTTCAGTTATGAGTATATGAAGTACACCCCAATAGAGAGATTACACATGGACCAACACTTTGTTCTACACAATGAGGGATTACATTGTCTAGAACTGTGTTTGGTGATCCATTGCAACCTGACTTTGGTGTGCACTTAGCATTAAGACATGTCATTTCTAAACAGAAATCATCAAATATATCCTCAATTCAATTTAGTTCACTAGGGGACATCTTCAAATCCAGGTAATTGTGGATACAATACCCAACAATCTCCCCCTATTTGAAGATGTCATAACCCTATGCACTAAGTTGAATTGTGCCGAAAATATAATGAATAAGAAAAGCACTAATCAGGCAGTAATATTTAAAGAAAAACTCAATGTTTATCTTAACACAAAATTATATATATATATAAACAAAGAAAACAGCATGATTCCAGAACAGCTCAGCTCATGCTTGATCCTTGCCTTTCTGCTTTCCAAAAATTCTTTCCACTGCTTCAGCTCTCTTTTTCTATTCATATTCCATTCTTTCAAAAAATGCCTTTGGCTTAGGCCAATATTTATCAGGAGCAGTTTCTTTAGATCCACCTGTCTTGAAATGAATTCTCCTTTCAGTTGTTCTCTTTTTGAACTTGTCCCATTCATCCTGATTGTAATGATCACTGACACTTTCATGGTGTTTACTGACTAGATTGAAGGTTGTGAGAACAATACCTTTGGAGGTAGGACTCCAGCTTTCTTGGAAATTTCTTGGAGGAGGCCTATCATAAAATTCACTGATCTTCTTATGAGGATTGGACCTTTTAGCAGAAGGTTTATCACCAAAAATCTTCCTTTTTAAAGACTTTTCAGAAGATTCAGGAACCTTGGAGCTTTCAAGCACTGGATCATCCCAGAACTCTTGGTAGGTGGAGGCTGGGATATCTTCTTCAGCAAAGTCAAAATCCTCAACAGGAATTGGAGAGGAACTTGGAGCACTTGGACCTGGAGCACCTAGCATTTTGTCCACAACAGTGAATCCAAGCATGCCTGCAACTTCCTTGAACAGCCAACTTGTTGATTCATGGGTATACCAATTTACATCTTTAACATTTTGTAAGATGTTCTCCTGAAGCTCTTGCATTTTTGAAAATACATTTCCATCCAAATCATTCACTTTACCATCCAAATCATTCACTTTACCAGCACTCTCCTCTATCTTAGACACAATACTCTCCTCCCCCTTTATGACATCTTCATGTAGGAGGGTATAGAGCTTGGCCAGTTGCCTTTCAACTTGATCATCCAGAAAATTAAGCCCTTGATCATGAGAATTTCTGAGATCTGTTTGAGCAGCATTCAGATTAACAACATCTTCAGCAACCTGATGCAATTTATTTAAAACATGCCCAACTCCCTTATTGGTGTGGTCCAATGCCTTTCCTACCTTTGTCATCCAGGCTTCTTGATCACTTTTGAATTTGCCCATTTCATGCCTCATTTCAGTCATTTCCTGCCTCAAACCACTATCAACAGTATCAATCTTCTGATAGACTTTCTTGATAGACTCATCAAAATGCTCAGTCTGAGCTTGAAGCAAACTTGCAATAGACTTCAACAGAGAAGATTGAGAGCTCTCTCCTGTTGAAACCAGTTTCCCGGTTTAAGCGTTCGAAAGGGGGTTGCGACTAACTCTTACTTGACCTAAGCCTTGACTCTTGACCGGTCACTAAGAACTAAGAGACTCGGACTTGATAACAACTGGATTCTAGGAACAGAACCCTTAAGCTTCAGCGTGGAGGTCCCACCGCACACCCGGAAGCCCACTCGGAACTTCCCCTCCCAAGGCAATGCTGAGCCTGGGCACCTTGGAGGGCACTAAGAACCACCTCACCGTCAGCTGAAGGATGACAAGGGAGGGGGGTGCTTGCTCACAAGACACACGCAAGGGCGGGGGGGGGGGGGGGGGGGGGGGGGGGGGTAGTGACCAACCCTTCCCAAGGTGCCCATGGGGGTCTATTTATAGACTTTCCCAAAAATGGACTGCGGATAGCCAAGATCCCGCTATCCGCACTCCAACCATGACCACGAACGATCAACGCGTGAGGGGGGGGGGGGGGGGGGGCGAGTGGGACTCGAGATGCCCACTTCCCCCTCACGGGAGGTCATACCGACCTCCCCCCAATGTGTCGGGCGAGTGGGAGCATTCCTCCCACTCGCCCAAAGGGGGTGGCGAGTGGGAGGGCCCCCTCCCACTCGCCCCCAAGGTGGCCGGCGAGTGGGAGGCTCCTCCCACTCGCCCGGCGAGTTGGAGGGTCCTCCCACTCGCCCGGCGAGTGGGAGGGTCTCTCCCACTCGCCCGAGTGAGTGGCGAGTGGGAGGCTCCTCCACTCGCCCGAAGGGAGTCGGGGGAGCGGGTGCTCCCCCTGCTTCCCCCGCGGCCTCTCTTTGTCTTGATTGGTCTCGACCGCTTATGCGCGGTCGTTTTGCCCGTCTTGACCACCTTCACTGTCTTGGTCTCATCCGGGTCGGGTCACACCGACTCGGAAAATATGAGGGTTGTACACAATCCCCGCTCTTTGCGAGCTTGTCCCAAGCTCGGAAAGAAAGTCCAACCCACCTATTGGACGAGTAGGTGGGACCCGGAGGGAATCTTTGGAGGGCTCCGCCCGAGGGCTATATAAAATCCCTCGGAGAGGGAGGTAAGAAGAGCACCATTCCTGAGAGCTCCCCCTACTTCCCCTCTCGAATCAGATGGATCCACCTCGGGACTTCAGGGCTCGCATCAAGGCTCTTACTGGGAAGGATCCGCCCGACCTGACGGAGCTTAAAGCTCTAATCCATGGCCCTTCGTCCTCTCCTACCCGGTCCGCGGAGCGATCACCTCGGAAGAAGCCCCGCCCCGAGTTGGCGAAGGAAGTTGCGTCGTCATCCTCTCATGGGGCGACCGAATTCGTTCGAGGCCTGGATATGGATACGGTATCGGTTCTCCCCTCACCATCTACTTCACACCTGCGATTATACATGACCATGGTGGCGTGCTTCTTAATTGCCCACAGCTTCTCGCGGAGGACCTCGAGGTGACCCGAAGAATGGTAGAGGGAACGGGCGCAGACGCTCGTGTGAGCCCTGTCTCTCTCGCTCAGGAACCTGCCGCCCTCTCGACTGCTCACGATGACTCTTCTGCTGGAGGGAACTAGACCTCGACGAGTCAATCGAGCCGAAAGGAAGTCTCGGCGCCACCCCGCTCTCCTACTGCAGTCATGGAACCCGTCGAGGACCGATCCGACGTCTACGAGCGTCTGAGCCGCTTGGAGACCCTTACCCAGGAGCTGCGGGAGGGTAGGATGTCTTCCGGACCCGACCCCCTCGCCCGTGTTTGCGTGCTGGAGCGTCGGGTCGAGAGGTTGGAGGCTGAACTCAACCTCCTACGGGGAGAGGTCCGGCTCGCATTCGGGGGCATGACGACACCGTTCGAGGATCACTTTCGCCGGGTGGAGGCCTCCGTGCGCACCGTGGGCGAGGATCTCTCCTCAGCCAAGGCATGCTTCGAATCCACGCGTGGGGGGGGGGGTCCCCTTCACCCAGGACCAGGGCTACTATAAGTGGACGGCGCGTTAGTTACCCCTTTCCTCGGGGATCTACCATTTGTTATGTAATAATAAGGATCGGCTCGCCATAGCAGTTTGTCTTCTTCGCGACTGGACTGTTTGTTTCGTTTGCTTCAATAACCCCGCTGATTTATGTCTTGCTTGAGTTGCTATCTTTTGGTTAACTAACATGTATGGTGGTCGTAATGATGCTGAAACAGCTGACTAACGGGCAGGAGATAGAGGCCTCGAAAGGACGATCCGGGGATGAAGCGGTCAGGTGGCGTCAGGGGGAGGCGTAGGTGAAGGGGACCTCTCGGTCCGTATCCTTACACTAGGCGAGAGGACCGCAGGGCCCTCCCTCATCTGCCGGGCGAGTGGACCATGAGGTCCACCCCCGTGCACCGGGCGAGTGGACCTCAAGGTCCACTCGCCTGTGCTCGGGGCGAGTGGCCCTTGCGGTCCACTCGCCCGGGGCGAGTGGACCGCCAGGTCCACTCCCCCTCCATGCCCTTGGGCGAATGGACCCACGGTCCACTCGCCTTCTCTTTTATCCCCCCCCCCCCCTATAAATACACCCCCTTCTACCTCTAGGTCCTCACCTCCCTCTCTCCCCTTGCCTTGCCTTCCTCCCATAGCCAGCTCTACTTCTTCCTTGTTCTTTTGCAAGATGGCATCCAACGGCCCACCTGTCAAGAGGAATGCCCAGGAGTAGAACGCGGCCAGGGTGCTCTTTCCCCGTGGGAAAGGTATCCAAGGAGGACCTCTCAGCCTTTCGAAGTTCCTACCTCCCCAAGGGGTGGTCACGCAGACATCCGTCAGGGATTGAGGCCATCAACTCCTTTTACGATGATTGGCTTGCATTCCCCTCCCTCACTTTGAGGCTGGGCTACGGCTGCCCTTGTGGCCTGAGGTGAAGGAGTTCCTGGACTACTTCGGCGTAGTCCCGGCTCAAGTCAACACGAATGCGATTTCGATGTTGACAGCTTATGCGTGCTACCTGCGGGAGGAGAGGGTGGTGTTCGACCTGAGCGTGTTCCGCAAGGTCTTCATCTTCCGAGCAACCGCCGATGG
This sequence comes from Dactylorhiza incarnata, assembly GCA_033032865.1. Classification (NCBI taxonomy): domain Eukaryota; kingdom Viridiplantae; phylum Streptophyta; class Magnoliopsida; order Asparagales; family Orchidaceae; genus Dactylorhiza; species Dactylorhiza incarnata. The sequence goes on along the minus strand of JAWHQI010000017.1, from coordinate 108,686 downwards.
GGTTTGCTTCCTGACTGGCACACACGTGGACGTGCATGAGACCTCCAACAAGGTCCATCACTGGAATGACTCATTTGTGTTCGTTCGAGGTGACCTGGACGGCATCCCTTTTTCCCCCACACAGAGACCTAAGAAGGTTTGCAGACCCCCCTCGCTACGTGGGGAGGCTGCTGAGCTGCACCGCTTCCTTAAGGGCGCGAGCTTCGAGGTTGAGCACCTCCGGAGGAACATTAATCGGCTCACCTACGTGGAGCCGGGGACAGGTACTTGGACCTCACCAACTTGTCTCCTTTATGGTTCATTTCTCCCTATGGTTGCTTAACCCGTCCTAACTTGTGCAGGTGAACGGTCCCTTCCTCGACACTCCCCTTTGCGGGGGGAGTTCCTCCTTCGCCCATGGGCTCGTTGGGGTGTTCGCAGCTACCTCTGCCTCGACTCCAAAGGTGTCCGGGTCGAGGCAGAGGAAGGATAATGAAAGTGCACAGTTAACCTCACTAGAATTCTCTAGAGGGGGGGTGAATAGAGATTAAAAATTATTTTGTGCAAAGTTAATATATATGTGTATGATCACAGATTAGAGCTTTCCACACACCAACAAGAATTAAACAAATAAAGAAAGTAAATGCAAGAAAAGAAATCACAACACAACACAAAAAAATATAGTGGTTCCCCAAACTTTGGGTAGTCCACTCTTCTACCCCCTTGGTAGGAAATTCACTATCTTGTACTGAGTCTTTTGATAAGGAGACTCTTAGAACCACCCTGAGTCTTTGACAAGGAGACTCTTAGAACCACCCTGAGTCTTTTGACAAGGAGACTCTTAGAACCAACTGAGTCTTTTGACAAGGAGACTCTTAGAACCAGTACACTGAATTTTTTGAAGAGAGATTCTAAAAACTCTTTTACAATGTTTTAAGTAAGAAGGATAAAGAAGAAAGAAATAAGAACAAGAATGAATCTTCTTCCTAGCAAGAAGATTGGAAGCACAAGAAGTAGTGAATGTAATCTCTCTTCTATAGTGAGAAGGAGATTGAAAAAAAAAACTTTTCTCTCTTTTGTGAGAGCTGATGAAGGCTTTTTCTCTGCAGCACACTATCACTTTTCTCAGCTTATCTCTGTATTCTCTTGGGAGCTTTTCCTCTATTTCAAATGTATGTGGTAGATCACTCAACTGACTTTTTCTGCCGACCTCCTCTTTATTTATAGCTCTGTTTCAGTCAAATAACACTATAGGAGGAAAATCAATTAGCAATCAGACAAATAGAAAGAAGGAAATATTTCCATAATGACATTTTCTGTAGAAGGAAAGAATGAATCCTGATTTCAAATAATATCCAAAATAGAGTTAATCAGATTAGCCAAGAATCAAATAGAAGGAAAGAATGATTCAGAACGGCTATAAAATATTAACATTATTCCATACAAATCAGATCTGCTGAAAGAAGGAAAGAGATCTGGCGCATATTTAAATCTGTCATATAAATCGACGTGCGTCGATTACCATTCGACGTAAACGTCGAGTTCTTCTTGGCTGAACGTTGAAGGAAGGTACGTCGACTAAGATGCGTCGACTTCATTAGATGCGTCGACTAGAAATCAGAGTAGCGTCGACAACACATACATCGAAATCTTCCTAAAGTTACTTCGACTCAATCTGAAGGAAACATCGACTACATTTCGACGTTGCGTCGAATAGTATTCGACGCATATTTACTTAACCTTGTTTTTCTTTCTTAGAAATCATATTCAACTTATTTCTAGGGGTTAAGAGAAATCATTTCCCCAACAATCTCCCCCTATTTGTCTTAACCCAACTTAGAGAGAAATTGTATTAGCATAAAATCAATCACAGCAAAGCATTAGTATTTAAGCAATTAGAAGAAATCATGTATAAATAAGCAGTTGTCTTTCACAGGATTAAACTAAAAACTTTTTGTTATACATGAAGTTGACAAATGCAGAATAGAGCTTCCTAGATAAGTCTTCAATAGCATCAAACATATAGCCTCTGGCTTTGTCAGGATGCTTCTGGATATTGGCAATGATTGTGTGCAGTTTGTTCAGTGTCCTGCTACCATCAGGAAGAGTATCATCTATGGAATAGCCCTTGCTGACTATTATTGCAGCTTTTTCATCAATCATCTCAATTGTGATGTCTTGAGTTTTCTTTTGATTGGACTTGAGCTCAGGTGGTCCCTTGTTATCAACTTTGGGCCTGAACTTTGTTTTCTTTTCTGATTCCTATTTCATAGGAATTTCAGACATCTTTCCTTTCCCTTTCTAGGAAGAACCATGCCATGAGTCTAACTTTGCAGGTCTTGTAGGCATTTTATAGGGAATATAAGTATCTTCTTTACATCCTATACCCTTCTTGTCCTTTTGACCCTTTTCTAAGATAATCCCTGCCTGAGGATTTTTCTTTTGATAAGCTTCAGCATCAAATAACTTCTTTGGAATTTTAATGACTGACTCAGCAAGAATCTCTTCCTTGGTCATCCCTTTCTTGACCTTTTCCATCCAGACTTTCCTTTTATCTTCCACTTCTTTCCTAGCTGCTTCATATTCATACAGTTCTCTTTCTCTTATCTCTTCATGCCTCTTTTCCATGTCAGGATCATGGTACTCCTTCACAGGGCTGTTAGGACAGATAATAGGCATCTTTTCAAATCTTTTTATTTCCTCACATGCTTTTCTATACTTCTTTTCTTTTGCATACTCCTTCCTTTCTTCTTTAGAGAAGTTTTGCCAGTAGGGAATGGCTTCCCTTTTTCTTTTTATCTGTCCTCCTGGACTTTGCCTAGGTATGATCTGTTTAGGGAGTCTTGCTGCTTGTGGAGGTAGAGGTAGCAGAGGAGGTAGAGAAGAAGGTTGAAGTGGAGGTGGAGGTAGAGGTGAAGGAGAATGAGTTTTCTCTTTGAGTGGAGAGAGAACTATATCAAGAAGAGGAGTCTGTTCTGCAATAGAAGGCAGAATGACTTCAGGTAGAATGATCTCTGCTGAGGGATGATTGTCTCCTCCAGGTTCTTTTGTAGGGATGTCCTCAAGTAGAGGTGTCTTCAACTTGATGTAACTGGCAGAGAAGCCAGAGGAGTGATGTTGAAGTTCCTCCTCACATAAGGGTGCATCAATCCACATCTGCCCATTCCAATCATCAGAGGTGGCTGCTTCTTCCTCCCCCTGGATTTTTGGGTTCTTTACTACAGGAATCTCCCCCTGGTTATATGGGTCATCAACTCTGAATGCTGAATCCACGGCATGCTCCCCTTCAGTGTTGTAAGAGGAGGATTCACCAAAATGTTTGATGAAGGTGTAGTCAGAGTGATTTGAGAGGAGTGGAGCCTATAATGAAATTGGAGTAATAATTAAAGAGAATACTTAGAGTTTGGAGAGAGGAGAGTTAAACCTGAGCTTTAAGTGAGATCAAAGACCTGGCAAGAGGGGTTTCTGGAGCAACTCTCCCCCTGGTTTATATCTTTCAGGAAGGATGTAAACCTTTGTGGCGACAGAGGTTCCTCTCGAAGAAGAGGATGAAGCTCAGGAAGAGAGGCAGATAGGGTGGCCAATTTGGCTTCACAGGAGGTGATCATATTGGCACATTCATTGGAGAAGTTGGTTAGACGTGTCTGGAAGTCGTTGAGAAGATTTTCCAGAGCATCGTTCATCGCTTTGATAAGGGCAGTTTGAACAGGAGTAGGTGTCATTGATGCAGAAAGAGAGAGAGGTAGAAGACAAAGTTTTGGCGGGTTCAGAAAGGTATATGTTATGAAATAAGAAGCATTATTTAAAGAAGATGAAACGTCGAGAAAGGAAGCAGAAATCAAGGTAATCCAATCGTCAAAAGAGGAAGTAAGGATTTGATTCTAATTTTAACTTGAAGTCGACGTTACGTCGAATGGATGTCGACGTTTGCGTGGAGATTGGCCAGCCTGGTGTTTTATCGACGTGATCATACTCTTGCGTCGATATGAATTCGACGGTACGTCGATAAAGGATCGACGTAGCATTGTCTGATGGAAATCGATGTCAGCGTCGAGTTTGTCTCGATGGAGCGTCGATATGTATTCGACGTATCTTCAAGAAATTTTCTTAGATTGTCTGATTTCATTAGAGTTCCCTAATGGTGTTTACAAGCTTCCATCAAGCATTCCTAAGGTGTTTATGAAATAGTTATGCTTAGTTTCATCTAAGGGTTTTGTGAAGATGTCTGCTCTTTGATTGTCTGTGGGAATATATTCTAAGGTTATTTTACCCTTCTCAACATTGTCTCTAAGGAAGTGATGTCTGATCTCTATATGTTTGGTCCTACTATGAAGGACTGGGTTGGATGCTATGGATATAGCACTAGAGCTATCACAATAGATCTTAGAGTTATGTATTTCCAATTTGTAGTCAAGTAGCTGATTTTGCATCCACAGGATTTGTGAACAACAGCTCCCAGCAGCTATGTATTCAGCTTCAGCTGTTGAGGTTGAGACTGAGGTTTGTTTCTTACTGAACCATGAGATCAATCTGTCACCTAGGAATTGGCAGGTACCAGATGTGCGTTTTCTATCAACCCTACATCCAGCATAATCTGCATCTGAGAAACCTATTAATTCAAAGTTGGTTTCTGCTGAGTACCATAGCCCTAGTTCAGGGGTTCCCTTTAGGTATCTAAGAATCCTTTTTACAGAGGTGAGATGGGATTCCTTTGGATCAACCTGAAATCTAGCACATATGCAAGTGGCAAACATGATATCAGGTCTGCTAGTTGTTAGATATAGAAGGGATCCTATGATGGCCCTATAAGTCTTTTGATCTACTGATTTTCCTTTATCATCTTTTTCTATAATGGCATTGGTTGCCATGGGTGTTTTCATGGTAGATGCTGATTCCATACCAAACTTTTTGATTAGCTCTTTAGTATATTTTGATTGTGAGATAAAGATTCCTTCACTACTTTGTTTTACTTATAGCCCTAGGAAGTATGAGAGTTCTCCCATACTACTCATTTCAAATTTAGATTGCATTAGATTAGCAAATCTTTTACACAGTTTAGGATGAGTTGAGCTAAAGATAATGTCATCTACATATATTTGAACAAGGAGGAGTTGGTTTTTATGGGTTCTAGTAAAGAGTGTCTTGTCTACTTTTCCTCTTTCAAAGGAATTTTCTAAAAGAAAATTTGAGAGAGTTTCATACCAAGCTCTAGGTGCTTGCTTCAGGCCATATAGAGCTTTGTTAAGTCTATAAACAAAGTTAGGAGAAGAGGGATTAACAAAATCTGGTGGTTGCTCCACATATACCTCTTCTTGAAGATCACCATTTAGAAAAGCACTCTTGACATCCATTTGGTAGACTTTCATCTTCATGAAGGCTGCATAGGCAAGAAAGAGCCTAATTACCTCTAATCTGGCTACTGGAGCAAAGGTCTGGTTGTAGTCTATCCCTTCTTCTTGTCTATATCCTTGTGCTACAAGTCTTGCCTTGTTCCTCACAATTACTCCAGTGGAATCTAGTTTGTTCTTATATACCCATTTTGTACCAATTACAGGGTAGGTTCTTGGTCTTTCAACTAGGTTCCATACTTTGTTTCTCTCAAATTGGCCTAGTTCTTCTTGCATGGCCATAATCCAGTGAGGATCACAATTTGCTTCCTCAAACTTCTTTGGTTCAACTTGTGATAGGAAGCATTGGAGCATCATCCCATTGGAGACTTGGTGTCTTGTTCTTATTCCTGTATTGGGGTCTCCAATTATTTGAGTTTGTGGATGATCTTTCAAGTTGATCCCTGTTCTGCTTGAATTTGTTAGTTGTTCTTCTTCTTCATTCTCAATGAGATCATTGTTCAATTGTTCTTCCTGAACCATGTTCTCTTGTGGAAATGGATCTGGAATGCTCTTTTCTGAGGTTTCTTGTTCAGACTCCTCACTTGGTTCCTCTAACTGGTTTTCCTTTCCATTATCTGTGTTCTCTAGAGCTAGTTTCTCAAGCTGGGTTTCTATGCTGTTGTTTTCCTGTGGAACAGAGCTGGTGGGAGTTTTCTCCCCCTTAAGCAGCATGTTAGTTTCATCAAATACAATGTCCATGGATTTTTCAATTTTAAGAGTTCTTCTATTGTAGCACCTATAGGCTTTACTAGATGATGAGTATCCCAGAAATATTCCATCATCAGACTTCTTGTCAAATTTGGCAAGATGATCTTTCCCACTATTTAGAATAAAGCAAGCACATCCAAAAATTTTAAAATATTTAACAGTGGGTGTTTTTTTTCAGGAGCTCATATGGAGTCTTTGATTTAGTTTTGTGTATGAGGCTTCTATTTAGAACATAGTTTGCAGTGTTGACTGCTTCAGCCCAAAAGGTTTTTGGTAATCCTGATTCTGCAAGCAGGGTCCTTCCTGATTCTATTAAGGTTCTATTCTTCCTCTCAGCAACTCCATTTTGTTGAGGAGTTCTAGGTGCTGAGAAGCTTTGTTTAATACCTTCTTCCTCACAGAAACTACAAATCATCTGATTCTCAAATTCAGTCCCATGATCACTTCTTATAATTGAAACATTGGAGTTGAACTCAGATTGAATCTGTCTTATGAATTTTGAGAGAATTTTATGGGTTTCAGATTTAACCCTTAGAAAGAATACCCAGCTAAACCTAGAATAATCATCAACAATGACCAAGGTATAGGATTTTCCACCTAAGCTCTGAGTGGATATGGGACCAAAGAGATCCATGTGTAGTAAGTATAGGGCCCTGGGAGAGTCATCCTTACCAATGGGTTTGAAAGATGATTTGGTCTGTTTTCCCAGTTGGCAAGGTCTGCATGGAGAATCCTTAGAGTACCTACCCTTTGGTAAGCCTCTGACTAGGTTATTCTTTGCTAGTTTACTAATGGTTTTGTAGTTTAGATGACCTAGTCTCCTATGTCATAGTTCATTTTTATCTATGATATTGTTGAATAAGCAAACTTCTGTGGGTGAAGAGCTAAAGTCCACTACATATACTTTTCCTTTTCTAATTCCATTTAGTACTGTAGCACCAGTCTTGATATCAATAATATGGCAGAATAGTGTGGTGAATTTTACCTCATACCTACCAATTTCACATATCTGACTTATGCTTATCAGATTGTGCTTTAGTCCTTTGACTACTGCCACATTCTTGAAAGTGACTTTCCCTTCTTTGAAATCTCCAAAGCCCTTGGTTTGGCCACAACTAGAATCTCCAAAGGTTACTGATGGTCCAAGTCTATCCTCAAAGTTGATTAATAGGTTTTTGGATCCTGTCATGTGCATGGAGCATTCACTGTCCAAGTACCACACCATCCTGGAGATGTGATACATCTGCACATAAAATTTTAAACATTAGTTTGTACCCTGCTGAGCTGGGGTCCCTTCCTCTCATTAGTAAAAGATTTAATAAAAGAATAAGTGGGTTTTTCAGGATATCCTTCCTTCTTATGGGGTACTGGCTTATCATACCAATCTTCTTAGATGATATCACAGAAATAATGTTCATAATAGAAGGACATGGATTGAGAGACCTGTTTGGAAACAGAAAATTTTCTGTCTGATTTATTGCGTCGATAGGGATTCGACGTAGACTTATGGTTGCGTCGATATGAATTCGACGTAGGTTTCTGGTTGCGTCGATATGAAGTCGACGCTTTCTTCATTCTGAGTCTACTTTCAGTCAAAGCATGAGAGAGGTTGCGTTGAGTAGAAGTCGACGCATTTTGGTGTAAGCGTCGATTAGAACTCGATGCACATTGGTAAGAATTCGACGCATGTTCAAATTTTTTCTGAGGATATTTTCCTAAGATTCCTTTATCTGTAATGGGATTAGGTTTATTAAAAACAGTGGTTATTTCAGGACTTTCTTGTGATCTTTCTCCTATTAGATAATTCTCCCTAGTGAAGTGAATTGGATGTTTCCACACAGATTTGCTGGATGTTTGAGGTTTAGATGCTTCATTAGTATTCTGATTTAGCTGTCTAAATCTATTAGTGAGATTCTCAGAAATATTTTTGAGCTTCTGACATCTTCCATTTAGAGAGTCTTCAAAGACTTTAGCCTTTGCAAGCTCCTTTCTTAGTGTTAGATTTTCTGAATAGATTTTATCTAATTCTTCTTCTGAGAGTTCTAGATTGAGCTTATAATTTTTATGATGTGTATTTACCTGTTTGAGATTTTTTAATTCAATTCTTAATTCTTTTACTTCTTTTTCAGATTTGATTAGATCTAAACAGAATTCTTTGAAACTTTGTTTGAAATCAGTAGAAGAGAAATCTATATTATCAAGTATATTTACCATAGATGTATCATCAAGCTTCTCAGTGGCCATCAGACAGGTTTCCTCTTGCTTGACCTCTTGTTGATCATTATCTGATGAGGTACTTGCTTCAGATTCTGAATCACTCCAAGATTGAGCAATGAATCCTTTTTCTTTCTTCTTCTTCTTCTTTAGATCTGTTCTTTTTAGATCCTTCTTATTGTTCATCTCTTTAGGACATTCAGGTGCAATGTGTCCAGGTTTCCTGCAAGAGTAGCATATAATCTCTTTAGTAGGTGTTTTATTATACCTGGTTTTTGAGTCTCTTCCTCTGGATCCTTCTGTTTTGATCCACTTCTTGAACCTTCTGGCCAGTAGACTGATCAGCTCCTCATCACTTGTGGAGGATTCTCCTTCAACAGCCTTCAAGGCAATACTCTTTTCTTTTTGGAGTGGAGGAGCCTTTTCTTTTTCTTCTTTCTCAGCCCTTGTTTTCAAAAGTTGTTCATAGGATTTTAATTTTCCCAATAGGACATCTGTTGAGATTTCTTTTTGACTTCTGGAGTCTTTGATTGGCCAGATCCTTGAATCCCAAGAGCTGGGGAAGCAAGTCAGCAATTTGTTATTTATCTCAGTAAGAGATATGTCCTTCTCAAGTGTTCTCAATTCATTGACTATGAGGCTGAATCTTGAATACATGTCAGCAACACTTTCACTTTCTTTCTTTTGGAAGTTTTCATATTGGGAGATGAGTAGTGCCTTTCTGTCCTTTTTCTCATCAGCACTTCCCTCAACCATTTTGGTGAGAGCTTCCCATACTTCCTTAGCTGACTCACACTCAGCAATCTTTTGGAAGATTTCATCTGAGAGAGTTGAAACTAGGATATTCATAGCCTTGGCATCATATGCTTGGGCTTTCTTTTCCTCTTCTGTCCATTCAGCTTTTGGAGCAAGTGTTTCAGTTACTTTTCCACTTGAATCTTTTTTGAATGGCTTGGGGGGACCTGTCATGACAACATTAAATAATTCATCATCAATAGAGTTTAAATAGATTCTAATTCTTGTTTTCCAAAGTGCAAACTTTTCAAGGTTGCAAATTGGTGGTCTGGTGGAAGCATAATCTTTGATTTGTGCCATGTGAAAATTGATTGTTAGAAAAGTATATATATATAAACAAGAGGTAGGATCTTTTTGATCAAGGAGTTAACCTTTTTAGATCAACCTCGCTCTGATACCAATTGAAAGTGCACAGTTAACCTCACTAGAATTCTCTAGAGGGGGGGGGGGGTGAATAGAGATTAAAAATTATTTTGTGCAAAGTTAATATATATGTGTATGATCACAGATTAGAGCTTCCCACACACCAACAAGAATTAAACAAATAAAGAAAGTAAATGCAAGAAAAGAAATCACAGCACAACATAAGAAAATATAGTGGTTCCCCAAACTTTGGGTAGTCCACTCTTCTACCCCCTTGGTAGGAAATTCACTATCTTGTACTGAGTCTTTTGATAAGGAGACTCTTAGAACCACCCTGAGTCTTTTGACAAGGAGACTCTTAGAACCACCCTGAGTCTTTTGACAAGGAGACTCTTAGAACCAACTGAGTCTTTTGACAAGGAGACTCTTAGAACCAGTATACTGAATTTTTTGAAGAGAGATTCTAAAAACTCTTTTACAATGTTTTAAGTAAGAAGAATAAAGAAGAAAGAAATACGAACTAGAATGAATCTTCTTCCTAGCAAGAAGATTGGAAGCACAAGAAGTAGTGAATGTAATCTCTCTTCTATAGTGAGAAGGAGATTGAAAAAAAAAACTTTTCTCTCTTTTGTGAGAGCTGATGAAGGCTTTTTCTCTGCAGCACACTATCACTTTTCTCAGCTTATCTCTGTATTCTCTTGGGAGCTTTTCCTCTATTTCAAATGTATGTGGTAGATCACTCAACTGACTTTTTCTGCCGACCTCCTCTTTATTTATAGCTCTGTTTCAGTCAAATAATACTATAGGAGGAAAATCAATTAGCAATCAGACAAATAGAAAGAAGGAAATATTTCCATAATGACATTTTCTGTAGAAGGAAAGAATGAATCCTGATTTCAAATAATATCCAAAATAGAGTTAATCAGATTAGCCAAGAATCAAATAGAAGGAAAGAATGATTCAATACGGCTATAAAATATTAACATTATTCCATACAAATCAGATCTACTGAAAGAAGGAAAGAGATCTGGCGCATATTTAAATCTGTCATATAAATCGACGTGCGTCGATTACCATTCGACGTAAACGTCGAGTTCTTCTTGGCTGAACGTTGAAGGAAGGTACGTCGACTAAGATGCGTCGACTTCATTAGATGCGTCGACTAGAAATCAGAGTAGCGTCGACAATACATACGTCGAAATCTTCCTAAAGTTACTTCGACTCAATCTGAAGGAAACGTCGACTACATGTCGACGTTGCGTCGAATAGTATTCGACGCATATTTACTTAACCTTGTTTTTCTTTCTTAGAAATCATATTCAACTTATTTCTAGGGGTTAAGAGAAATCATTTCCCCAACAGATAAGGAACAGGTGGGAGAGGAAAGTGTGCCCTCCCCCCCCCCCTACCGAAGGGACCGAGGATGCGAAGGTTGTCTGCCGGAGGGACTCCGGGGCACCGGCTATGGAGAGGAGGGGATCGAGTGACCCCAATGCGCTGGCCAACCACCCCAACTTTGAGATGGGGGGGGGGGGTGGGGGGGGTGGGGGGGGGGGGGGGGGGGGGGGGGGGGGGGGGAAGGCCACGGACCTTCTCGGCGAGCCTGTCATCCATTGGGATGAAACGATGAACCGGGTCTCCTTCTCCTCCCAGCGACCTTCGTGGGCCGAGGGGGACGTCATCGACGACGCGGCATATATATTCATCTATGGCATCTACGGTCGGCAGGATGTTGCATCCTACAAGGAGATGTCCATGCGTGACCTTGCGTATGCGAGCTCCCAGGCCCAGCTCTGCGCGACCGAGCTCTCTCACATGGCCGCCCGCCGAGGTCTTAGTCTCTCGCACAGGTCGATGTGGGCGGATGCATCGAAGCTGGATGCGGAAGAGAAGGCCACTGACCTTGCGGCTCGCTTGGCCACTGTTGAGAGCCTCCTGGAGGAGTCATCCGGAGGCTTGGTTCGTGCCCACCTTAATGAATTTTCCTTTTTTTTTATTCCTTATTATTCGTAGGTTCTAATTCATTTGCCTTGCCGGCCTGCATGGACCCGGTGTCGCCGACTCGCTCAGAAGACGATGCGAGGAGTCGGACCAGGAGGTGCAGGACCTGAGGGCTCAGCTTGCCGAAGCTCATAGGCAGTTAAGGGAAGGGAGAGGAGAAGGAAGTGCACCTTCGAGGGCGGCGATGCCGGTCCCGCCTCGACCTGCTGAAGTTGAGCGCGCTCGGGGGAGAATCATGGCGTGAACGGCCCGAGCCATGGTGAGTCGTCTCCATGACGTGGATGCTCTTCGAGATAGCTGGAGGGGGTCTCCGCCAGCGACATCCTGCCTGAGTTCTTTCCTTCACCTGGGCGATCCGGCTCGCCCCATAGCAGCGGTGGCTACTCTCCACGGTCGTGAGGGTGGCCTGTGACTTCTTCTTTTCTCCCGTTGCTCATGGGAGCTATGTACTTTTTGTGTTTGCTTTTCTCCTTCAAGCCTGCGTGTACTAGTAAGAGTGAAGCAACAACTCATGTAACATATGTTATCAATGAATCAGTAGTCACTTAAACGAATTTCCCCAGCTTACTTTCTCCCTTTACTGCTTGAGGACTTGATACCTTACTTGAATCGATCACCGAGTGGTTGATTGGCCCGATGAGTCTCCCATCTGTCGACATGACTGAGTCTGGGGAGTGGCCTTTTTTAGTCTGGGATCCTACCGATTGGAGGTGGAAGTACCCGCTTGCATCCTGAGTGCTTACCTTCACCCGGAGGCAGAGGAACTCAACGCCTTCCCAATCTGACTGGAGGTGGAAGTACCCATCCACGTCTTAGGTGCTTAGCTCACTTGGAGGCAGAGGAACTCAACGCCTTCCCAGCCTGACTGGAGGTGGAAGTACCCATCCACGTTCTAGGTGCTTAGCTCACCTGGAGACAGAGGAACTCAACGCCTTCCCAATCTTATTGGAGGCGGAAGTACCCATCCATGTCCTAGGGGCTTAGCTTGCCTGGAGGCAGAGGAACTCAATGCCTTCCCAACCTGACTGGAGGTGGAAGTACCCATCCGCGTCCTTGATGCTTAGCGCACCTGGAGGTAGAGGAACTCAACGCCTTCCCAGTCCCCTTACCGATTGGAGGTGGAAGTACCCATCCGCGTCCTGGGTGCTTACCTTCACCCGGAGGCAGAGGAACTCAACGCCTTCCCAATCTGACTGGAGTTGGAAGTACCCATCCACGTCCTTGGTGCTTGGCGCACCTGGAGGTGGAGGAACACAACGCCTTCCCAGTCCCCTTACCGATTGGAGGTGGAAGTTCCCATCCACGTCCTTGGTGCTTAGCGCACCTGGAGGTGGAGGAACTCAACGCCTTCCCAATCTGACTGGAGGTGGAAGTACCCATCCGCGTCCTTGGTGCTTAGCGCACCTGGAGGTGGAGGAACTCAACGCCTTCCCAGTCCCCTTACCGATTGGAGGTGGAAGTACCCATCCGCATCCTGGGTGCTTATCTTCACCCGGAGGCAGAGGAACTCAACGTCTTCCCAATCTGACTGGAGGTGGAAGTACCCATCCACATCCTTGGTGCTTAGCGCACCTGGAGGTGGAGGAACTCAACACCTTCCCAGTCCAATTACCAAGCAGCGAGTTGTCCCGATGCGTCCCTCATCTACCGGCATGACTTAGCCCGGCGGAGGGTTTCTAGCCAGGGATTTTGAACCTGGATATCTTTCCAGAACCCCTTTCTCATTCATAGTTTTTACCTATTACAACTTGCCTACGCTACGCCCTCTTGGGCATCATGTTACACCTCGCGCTTTTCTGGGCCCCTCTTTACATCTCGCCCCCATCCGGGCACTTCACTAAACTTCGCCCCTATCTGGGCACGCCGTTACACCTCGCCCCTCCCTAGGTACTTCCTTACATCCCGCCCATTCCGGGTTCACTCGGCTGCCTGCTCCTTGGTCATCTCTATCATCGCCTCTTCCACTTCCTTAGCTGCTTGCATCCATCCGACCGTGGTGACCGCAGTAACATAACACTAGCGCGCCTCTCGGGGATCCCCTCTGACTCTCACCTGGAGCTCTCCGGAGTTGTACTTCAAGCACTGATGGTAGGAGGAGGGCACGCACTTGTACGCGCTGATGAGGGGACGCCCAAAGATGGCGTTGTAACTGCTCGGCGCATCCACGATGACGAACCGGCAGTTCTTTGAAGTTCCCCCCAGGGTGACGAGGAGTTCGACTCCTCCTTCCACCTCCTTCCTCTCCCCGGAGAATCTGAAGAGTGGTCCATCCGATGCCAGCACTCGCCTTGCTTCCACCTTCATCCCTTCAAATGCCTTTTTGAACACCACATTCACCGAGCTCCCGTTGTCGACTAGGATTCGGGAGACGGTGAAGTTCTCGATTGCCGCCTTGATGACCAGCGCGTCGCAGAAGGGGTCCTCATGGGCCGGCAGGTCTTGGGTTGAGAAGGTAATCTTCTCTCTTGGAGGGGGGATCGGGAGGTCGAAGCGATGCTCTGACGGTATATGGTGTGGAGGCTCCCCTTCCAGGTGGCCTCTTTGCGTGCTCCCCCGTGGATGACCCCGATCCCTCCCAGGGCCCCTATATCGACCCTCTCTTCACACAGATCATCCTCTTCCTTGCTCTTCCCCTTCTCCCCTACCCGTGGTCCTTCTAGACAGAACTGCTTCCCCCCTGCTGGGGCTCTTCCTCCTTCCCTCATCTCGAGGAACTCTGGGCAAGCCGCGGTCGCGTGACCTTCTTGCTGATGGAAGTCACAGTATAGCAGCGCCAGCTCGCCCCCCCCCCCCCCCCCCCCCCCCCCCGTTTCTCCCAATGCTCCCTCTTCCTTCCACCTTTCTTCCGGCCGATGTCTATGGCTTGCAGGGGCTGGACTTGCAGCGGCCCCGAGTTCTGTTGCCACCCTGCCGGGCGGACCTCCCCGTGCCTCCCCTGATAACCCCCTCCTCCTTGGAAGTGGCCCCTTCCTTGGCCCTGAGGGGGACCGACCTGTGACCTCCAAGTTGGTCGGGCGGCTGTCGGTGGCGACTTCCAGCCTTGCTCCTGCCCAACGGGAGGTCCCTGTTGTCCCTGACTCCTCACTTCCTCCTTCTTTCTTCCTCCACGCTCTCTCCTTTCCTCCTCTGCTACCTCGGCTAACCTAGCCATGAACTCCTGATTGGTAGCCTCACACTCGGTCTCACGATCAGCACATTTCATCAGCTCTTCGAAAGACAGGGGAGGGTCCTGAGTCAGACTCATCCGAAACAACCCAGGCTGCATCCCAAGGGTGAAGGCTAGCTGCAGGGTGTGTCCGGGCACTTCAACGACAAGAAGGACCTCCGCCTGGAACCTATCCATGTAGCTAGTCAGCGTCTCCCCTGGCTTTTGCCTGACTGCGAACAAGGCCTCCATGCTCTTCCTCCTCTTCTTCGAGGTAGAGAACCTTAACAAGAAACTTCGACGCAGATCTTCGAAGCGGTAGATGGTTCCCGCCGGAAGCGAGTGGAACCAATCCCTCGCCTTTCCCTGGAACGTGAAGGCGAAAATCCTGCACATGAAGGCGTCCGACATTTGCCTGATCGTGGTCATGTCCTCGAACCACTGAAGATGCTGGAGAGGATCTCTATCCCCCTCGTAGTAGGACATGGCAGGATCGCGAAACCCATCCAGAACGGGGGCTGACATGACCAGCTCGCAGAAAGGGCTTCTCCATTCTTCTTGGTTGGGGGGAGGCGCTCCCATCACCAGTTTCAAAATCTTCAGGAGAGGCTCTATCAGCTACAAAAATGGTAGACTGTGCTTGCTCATCAAGCACAGTTACTCTTGGAGATTTTCTAATAAGACTTTCTGGTGGGGGCAAGAGCAGCACAGAAGGAAGAACCTGAGGAATTGCAGATTCTCCCATGAATATGTCTTCTTGTTCTTTCTCCCCCTCAGCCAAGGACATCCTCTTGGCAGACTCCAACTGAGCACAAAAACTGCCCTCCTCCATTGAATCAGATTTCTCAGAATATACAGATGCAGGATCTGACAAGTCTTCATTATCTTCTGAATTAGAAACAAACACTGCAGGTGATCTCCTTGATTCTTCTAGCATAGCAGCTTCATCTATATCAGCAAATTTCCCTTGACCCTCCAGGTCATGAACAACATCAGGGACAGCAGTACTAACTGGATCAACAGGAACTTGATCAGCTTCACTGGGAGGAATTTCTGTTGTAGCAACACCACTTTCAACATTATCTCTTGGGGTTGGAAACTCCCCCTCAACATGTTCACCTCTTCCCTGATCAGGAGCTGGACTAGGTCCACTACCCCTTGAGGGTTGTCCTACTTCAAGAGTTCTATCATCATTCAGCAAAGATGCCTCATCATCACCAACAACATTCTTTACTCCACCCTTTGAAATAACTCTTTCCCATTTTGAGAAAATAGAAGAGGTGATTTTCTTGGTGTGATGGAGTGGGGTACCTCTTCAAAGATTGAACAAATCTGGATTACATCCATGCAGAAGCAAACTGATAATCCTTCCAAAATTTGGAGTCTGAAAGCTTTCCTTGATCTACTCAAAAATAACTTCACCAAAGTTGAAGTTCTTTCTACAGATGATGGCTGTATGAATCTTAAAAGCTTCCTCAGAGAAGTAGTCATGAGAACCTACTTTACAAAGTAATACCTTTCCTATAATATCACAAAGCAGCTTGCCTCCATCATTCATAAACTTTCTCCTTATTTTTGAACCTTCATCATTAAATGCTACAGAACCTTTTGGCTCTTAGGATATCTTCAACATACAATGCTTCAGATTCTACTTTGGGCATCCTCAAAATTCTATTGATGTCACTAGCCTTCAGAATAATCTTGTATGGCCTAATGGAGCTTTTGATCTTCTTACCTTGACTGGTGATCCTGACATTTCTGAAGAATTCCAGAACATCCTGTTCGAGAATCCTGGCTGGCTCTTCCAAGATGAAACTCAGCCCGGCCACATCAAGCATCAAAATGATGTTTCGAAATTCATCAGAAGCAGTTCGGAAAGCGCCTCTCACCAGCTCTCCGCCTGAGTGCAAACCTCCAGAAGCTTTGGGCGCCATTGAATTTGTCGAACTCGGAAAGAAGAACAGTAATTGCTCAAGAGAGCCGAAGAGACGAATAGGGTTTCTCGGAATGATCGCGTGGAATCGCGTGTTTTCAATATTTATATATATATATATAAGAAGTTTAGGCGCGTACCTGATTTCACGGATGGCTCTTCGGATCCAATAAAGTGAATTTAATGAAAAGATTTCACGGAGACGTGTCCGAGAAGATAAAGATTTGACAAGTGAAATCCCATGCAATTTCGTAAAATTTCAACAGTCCTGTCTTCAAGATTCCTTGTTAAGCATTCCAAGTTCCATTTTGAAGAAATTGAACTTGGTCTCGTCCAGAGGCTTCGTAAAAATATCTGCAATTTGTTGGTCAGTATTGACATATAATAAATTTATATCCTTACTCTCTACATGTTCCCGGATGAAGTGGTAGCGAAGCTCAATGTGCTTCGTTCTGCTGTGAGAGACTGGATTATTTTCTATGGCAATAGCACTTGAGGATTCACAGAACATGGGGATTTCTGTGAGATTTAAGTTATAGTCCTCAAGCTGATTCTTTATCCACAAGAGTTGTGCACAGCAACTGCCGGCAGAGATATACTTCGATTCAGTGGTTGATATTGCAACACAATTTTGCTTCTTGCTACTCCATGAAACAAGCCTTTTTCCCAAGAATTGGCAAGTTCCTGAAGTACTCTTTCTATCATCTTTGCTACCTGCAAAATCAGCATCTGAAAAACCAATTAGTTCAAAGTCATTGCTTCTCGGGTACCATAAGCCGAGATTTGGTGTACCCTTAAGGTATCTCAAAATCCTCTTTGCAGCGGCATAATGAGATTCCTTACAGTTCACCTGATACCTGGCACAAACACATGTTGAAAATATTATGTCAGGCCTACTAGCAGTAAGGTAGAGCAAGGACCCAATTATGCTTCTGTACTTGGTTTCATCAAAAGGTTTCCCTTTCTCATCCTTGTCCAGAGACATGCTTGAGCCCATTGGAGTCCTCATAGAGGTTGCACTCTCCATTCCAAATTTCTTAAGGAGCTCTTTGGTGAACTTCGTCTGAGAGATGAAAATTCCATCTTCAGATTGGTGCACCTAGAGTCCTAAGAAATATTTCAGCTCTCCCATACTGCTCATTTCAAACTTACCTTGCATCAAGTTAGAAAACTTTTTGCAAAGTTTGTCATCTGTAGAGCCAAAAATAATATCATCGACATAGATCCGCACAAGCAAAATCTCGCCTTTCACTTCCCTAAGAAATAATGTCTTATCTATTGTTCCTCTTGTGAATTTGTTCCCAAGAAGGAACCTAGACAATGTCTCATACCAGGCTCGGGGTGCCTGTTTGAGACCATACAAAGCTTTATGTAAATAATATACATGATCAGGAAAGTTAGGATCTGCAAAACCTGGAGGCTGAGCTACATATACTTCCTCTTTAAGGTCTCCATTCAGGAAGGCTGACTTCACATCCATCTAGAAAACCTTAAAGCCCTTATATGCAGCATAGGCCAGAAATAATCTGATGGCTTCAAGTCTTGCTATAGGTGCAAAGGTCTGATCAAAATCAATCCCTTCTTCTTGCCTGTATCCTTGTGCAACCAGTCTTGCTTTGTTCTTTGTAATGATGCCCTTTTCATCAAGCTTGTTCTGGTAGACCCATTTGGTTCCAATCACATTTTGTCCTTTGGGTCTTGGTACTAACTCCCAAACCTTACATCTATTGAATTGGTTGAGCTCTTCTTGCATAGCAAGGATCCAGGATGGATCAGTGTTTGCTTCTTCAAACTTCTTCGGCTCAATCTGTGAAAGAAAACTTAAATATAAAACTTTGTTAGTTGTACCTCTTCTCGTTAGAACTCTGCTTGAAGGATCTCCGATAATCTGATCAGCTGGATGATCTCTTGAATATCTGACTCCCAAGTTACTTGCATTTTCAGGAGCAACTTGAGGTTCGGCCACCTCTGGAACATCTTCTTCTTCATGAACTTCTTGTTCATCTTCAGAGTGATCTGAGATCTCTTCTGCCAACTCTGGTGCATCATCTGTGGTATGTACTCCATCTTTCATAGTGAGTTCCTTTAGCTTTTCACCTGCATCTTCAATGAATGCACTAGACGAGTTGCTATGCAGCAGGCTCGTCTCATCAAATACAACATGGACTGTTTCTTCTACCACCGGAGTTTTCTTATTAAAAATCCTATATGCCTTACTATGGCTACTATATCCTACGAAAATACCTTCAAAACATTTTTCACTAAACTTGGTTGTAGGATGTTTTCCACTGTTAAGTACGTAGCATTTACTGCCAAAAATTCTAAAATATGTAATCTTTGGTTTTCTGCCCTTTAGAATCTCATATGGGGTCTTACGATGGTTCTTATTGATGAGTGCTCTGTTTTGCACATGGCAAGCTGTGTTGAAAGCTTCTGCCCAGAAGTATTCTGGAAGAGCAGAATCACTCAACATAGACCTGCCAGCTTCTATGAGGGTTCTATTCTTTCTCTCGGCTACTCCATTTTGCTGTGGAGTACGTGGAGAGGAAAACTCATGGGAGATACCTTGACTTTCACAAAACTCTGTCATGGCCCCAGACTGAAAGTCTGTTCCATGGTCACTTCTGATTTTGACCACTGAACAGTCAAGTTCATTCTGAATAAGCTTGACAAATGTAGTGAATATGCCAAAGGTTTCTGACTTAAGTTTTAGAAAGAACACCCATGCAAACCGGGAATAGTCATCAACAATAACCAAGGTGTAAGCTTTCCCGCCTAAGCTTCTAACTGACATTGGACCAAATAAATCCATATGCAGCAGATGTAGACATCTGGTAGAATTATTGCCAATTATGCTCTTAAAGCTAGCCTTTATTTGCTTACCCATTTGGCAAGCATGGCAAGGGCTTTCTTTAATGCATTTAACTTTGGGGGCATCCCTTACCAAGTTGTGAGAAAATAACATAGATATAGTTTTGAAATTAATATGTGATAGTCTCTTGTGTCATTGGTCACAGAGAGATGCACTATCTTTGGCAACAAAACACACTGGGGTAGAAGACTGTAAACATATAAAATCCAAACAGTATATACCACTACTCCTAGAGCCTGTTAAAATAGTTTCCGCAGACACGGACATCTTTATCAGGCATCTATCTCTAAAGAACTCAACGGTATAGCCTTTGTCACACAGTTGTCTTATGCTAATCAGATTGTATTTCAATCCTTTCACATGAGCTACACGTGTGAAAACGACTGAGCCGTTGGTTATTGAACCATAGCCTATAATAATACCTCGTTCAGATCCGCCAAACTTTACTTTAGGCCCGTTCTCAACTGGAACATAATCCTGAAGTAATCTTCTTCTCCCGGTCATATGCCGAGAGCAACCACTGTCCAAATACCAGATAGGAATTTTGTCGGCCTTTGGACATTCCTGCAAACATGATCAATACCCCTTAGGAGCCCAAACATTTTTGGGCCCTTGGTTCCTTGTTAGTGGAACACCACTTGGAACATTAACTTTGCAAGTGGTCGATCTTGCACTGTTAACTCGTGGAGTTCTTGGCGCAGTATGATTGAACCAACAATCTATGGCAAAATGACCAATTTTGCCACAACACCAGCATTCAAATCTATTGTATCTCCTCTTTGTGTTCTGCTGAGCCTTTTGAATGGGTGGCTTTGCAGGAGGAGCAACCTTGGAGGTAGAAGCCTCGTTGGTGCAACATACATAATTCTTAGGCACAGTAGGCTTGACCTGCGGTGCCTTCTTAGCATTTGATCCATGAATGAATGGTCCATGATGCTTCAATTGAACTTCCTCATAAGGAGCCTTGAGGGAGCTAGATCCAAAGTTTCTGGGTCTGGTCCACACTGAGTTCACCTTGGCAGGCTCAATATGGGTTGGTCTGCTGAAGTGACCATAAATGCTCTCAAAATCATAGGTGTTCGTAGGAAGAATCACCTTCTTGAAAGTTGGAGCACACTGTGGACCCTTACCCTTTGCTTTAGCAGCTCTTCTTTTGGCTGACTTACTTAGGCTCTTTTCAGCAACATGGCCCAAACCACCACTACCAGAACCAGCAGTGAAAGTGTCTATGATAGGCAAAACTGTCTTGGGCTTAGAGAAGTTCATCATGATCTTCTTTTCAGCCTCAAGCTGTTTCGTCAAATCATTGATAATTTCACTCTTCTGAATGCCTGCCGAAGTGGCCTCGGAGAGTGCAATCTTCAAGGATAAGATTTCTTCCCTGAGTAGGTTAGATTCTTCAATCTCCTTTCTCAGGTTTGATTCTTGATCCTTTAGGAATTGAATCTCCTTTGATTGAGATTTAACAAGCTTTCGACACTTATTAAACCCCTTCAACATTTCCTCATACTTAGCAGTCAACTCAGAATCCTCTTCCGAATAGTAGTTTTCATTAGCATCAGATGTCGTTTCTGAACATGAAAGAGGTGTAGAAGATAATACCTGACCGGTGAAAGGAACAATATCTTTGTCATCATCTGACATAGCCATTAGACTGTAGAAGCAGTCTTCTGTGAGACCTTTTCCTCTATATTGACCAAATTGGTCTTCTGTATCAGGTTGAGCCATCAATCCAAAGAATGCCTCTTCATCTGAGTTAGACTCATTTGAGTCACTATCACTCAGAGTCTTGGACTTCTTGGCAACAAAACTCTTCTCCTCTTTCTTCTTTCCTTTGAAGGACTTCTTTTCTTCTTTTCTTGAAGATTCCTTCTTCTTGTGTGGGCAATCAGCTATCATGTGCCCTGGCTTTTTACAACAATAACAAACGGGTTCATTATAATCGTGTTTGTTCGGTTTAGAACCATACCTGTTGTTTCTGTCACGGTGTGATCTCCTGTGATCTCTTGAGGAAGATGAGCCTTTTCTCATTTGTCTCCTCTTGCTAAGCAACTTTTTGAATTGCTTGGAGAGGAGGGAAAATTCTCCTTCAGATAGTTCTGATTCTTCAGAAGTGTTTTCAGCTTTATCCTCAGAAGACTCATCCCTCATAGGGGACAGAGCCATGCTTCTCCGGGAGCTTTCAGCCTTTAGAGCAATGGTCTTCTCCTTGCTAGAGCTCCTACTGCTTTCCTCTTCTGACTTCCTGATATTCAACTTTAGCTCATGGGAGATCAGCTTCCCATATAGAATCTGTGGCTCCGTAGTAGCCAACTTACCATATTCTCTTATAGCTATCACCTTGGGGTCCCATTCCTTAGACAGGGATCTAAGGAATTTATCGTTTAGTTCACCCACGGTGAATTCTCTTCCATACTTTCTCAGACCATTTACAATCTTGAAGAATTTCTCGTAGGTGTTAGAAATTGTCTTTGCCTTGTTGCTTGAAGGCTTCATATTTTTGGTTCAGCAAAGACTTCCTGTTATCTCGAACTTCTTCAGTACCTTCCATCAAAACCACAATAGAATCCCACATCTCTTTTGCAAACTTGCAGTGAATCAGATTTTGTAGCATTGAATCATCAATTGCACCTGCTATGATGTGCTTTGCTTTCTTGTCCAGAGTGATAAGTGCAATTTCATCCTTTGTCATGTCCATCACTTTCTTGGGCACTTGTTTGGTGGCATCAATGGTAGAAGCAACCATGGGAATATGGGGACCTTCCTTAACTATCTGGGAGATTCGGGGATCATTTGCTTCCATGTAGAAGATGACTCTTTCTTTCCACATGGGGAAATTCTCCTTAGTGCACACTGGGAGCTTGGAGCAAAACCTTTCCATGCCTCTGTCCAAAGATAGAGATCTTGACAACGTAGAAGGATCTTTAATCTAGGTGTTAACCTCTTAAAGATAACCTCCCTTTGATACCAATTGAAAGAAATCGTTGTCTAACTAAATCACCTAGAGGGGGTGAATAGGTGATCTCTACTGCGACTGCGGAATAAAAATTTTGCACATACACAACAAAAAAAAACACAGCACAGAGACACAAGATTTATAGAGGTTCCCCAAGGTGGGTACTCCTCTCTCCCGCTCTGCCTATCTAGCACTTCGAGCTAGCGTCGGCAACTTCACCAAAACTCAGATTTATCAACAAATCCTACATTCGGAGACAACGGCTCCTACAAACTCGGAGAACAACCTCTCTTACAAACTCAGAGTAAACAACTCCTACAACTCGGAGTAAACAAATCCTACAAAATAACTCGGAGTAAAAACTCCTACAGGAATTAAATAAAGTTTGAAACGAAACTTCTCTTGAATCTCAATAGAGATTAACTTCAGATCTGGAGAGACTGAATCTTCTTCTTCCTTTAGAGTGAAAGCTTGGATCTTCAAGGATTAGGAAGAATAAAGAATAGGCAAACCTGATCTGAGTAGGCCCTTTGATTAATTTGAAAAGATATTCAATATAGAGAACAACAACTAGATCAAAGGCCTTCTTATCTGAGAAATCTCTAGCAACACTGAAGAACGAATCTTGAGCGGCGCACTTTAGATCTCAAAAACTTGTTCAGCAAGCGAGAGAAAGAAAACGACTACTTCTTCTTTTTCCATCGGGTGATTTTTTTCTTCTTCTTGGTTTGCCCTACAAATAAAAGATTATTTATAGGGAGACCTCCAACGGCTCGGGCGACAAACAAGGAGGGATCATCACGTGTACTGTACATGGCGGCCAACCCTAAATTTCAAAACCGAAATGTAAATTTGAAATCCGTATGTCCGTCATTCGTCGAGACTTTACGTGAACATTCGACGAATTGACTTAGCCATTGAAAAATACTGACCAAGGCTTGAAAACTGTCTTCTGTTTTCATTCGTCGGAATTCGTCGAGAGTTCTCGAGAACATTCGACGAATTGACTTAGCCGCACATTTTCCTTCACAAGTCTGTCTTTTTGACTTCTGTCTGCGTTCGTCGATATTCGTCGGGAGTTCATGAGAACATTCGACAAATAGACTTAGCCGCAGAAATTTCTTCTTTAAACTAGAAATTTGGCTTCTGTCTGGATTCGTCGAGATTCATCGGAACTTCACGAGACATCTCGACGAATTGACTTGGCAAAAATGTCTTTTCTCCTGAAAACCTGCTCCACTCCTCAAACTTGAAAACCTTCAGTTATGAGTATATGAAGTACACCCCAATAGAGAGATTACACATGGACCAACACTTTGTTCTACACAATGAGGGATTACATTGTCTAGAACTGTGTTTGGTGATCCATTGCAACCTGACTTTGGTTTGCACTTAGCATTAAGACCTATCATTTCTAAACAGAAATCATCAAATACATCATCAATTCAATTTAGTTCACTAGGGGACATCTTCAAATCCAGGTAATTGTGGATACAATACCCAACAATCTCCCCCTATTTGAAGATGTCATAACCCTATGCACTAAGTTGAATTGTACAGAAAATATAATGAATAAGAAAAGCACTAATCAGGCGGTAATATTTAAAGAAAAACTCAATGTTTATCTTAACACAAAATTATATATATATATATAAACAAAGAAAACAGCATGATTCCAGAACAGCTCAGCTCATGCTTGATCCTTGCCTTTCTGCTTTCCAAAAATTCTTTCCACTGCTTCAGCTCTCTTTTTCTGTTCAGATTCCATTCTTTCAAAAAATGCCTTTGGCTTAGACCAATATTTATCAGGAGCAGTTTCTTTAGATCCACCTGTCTTGAAATGAATTTTCCTTTCAGTTGTTCTCTTTTTGAACTTGTCCCATTCATCCTGAATGTAATGATCACTGACACTTTCATGGTGTTTACTGACTAGATTGAAGGTTGTGAGAACAATACCTTTGGAGGTAGGACTCCAGATTTCTTAGAAATTTCTTGGAGGAGGCCTATCATAAAATTCACTGATCTTCTTATGAGGATTGGACATTTTAGCAGAAGGTTTATCACCAAAAATCTTCCTTTTTAAAGACTTCTCAGAAGATTTAGGAACCTAGGAGCTTTCAAGCACTGGATCATCCCAGAACTCTTGGTAGGTGGAGGCTGGGATATCTTCTTCAGCAAAGTCAACAGAAGCCGCGCGAACATGACAACTCGCCCGGTCATGTTGCTCACCACCTGTGTTCGCCAACCGACCTCCTCCAGAGACCGCAAACACACCAGACCGACTAGGGCACAGCCCGCCAAGTTGATCAAACACATGTGACCGCATATGCCAGATAATCGCCGAAGGACCAGCCATGCGAACACAACCCGGAGACCGCGCGACTAAGACGACCTTTGTCCGCGCGCACCACAAAGAACCCGGACAGCCTTCAGACTGGCTGCCCGCACCACGCGGTCACGAGCACCAGACCGTGCACCTTCCTTACCAGGTGGAAACCTGCTCCGCCACGCGGTCAGACAACCAGACCGCGCGGCCTCACCTCAGCACCCTTGGACAGAAGACTGGCGATCACACCGAGTAGCCCGCGGCTAGACCAAAGAGGTCAAACCGCTAGAGGAGACCGCAAGATCGTGCGGTTAGACCAAACCGCGTGGTCTCCCCCCCAGATCGCCAACTTCACTAAAACTCCCACTTCAACAATTTCAACAGACCGTGCGATCACACAACTTGGACAACCTTCCGTCCAAGATCGCGGATCAGCAGGCAGATCGCGCACAAGTCGCGCGAACACGAGACCGCGCACAAACCGCGCGGTCACAAGATCGCTCCTTCCTTAGAACACCAGGAGCAAATCAAGAACCATCTGGCCGACTTCGAACAAGCCGCCAGATCGCCAAGCACAAACCGCCCGGTCACAACGGTTACAAGAAAACAGACCGCCCGGTCTTATGCAAAGGAGATAAACAATCCAAGCAGAATAACCCGGGACGAGACCGCAACAACTAGGAACAAACCGGTCAACCAGCAGACCGCCAGAAAAAGACTGACAGAATAGACCGACAGAGCACAAGCGCAGACCGCGCGGTCTCTGCGGTCACCCAAAAATAGACCGCCCGGTCACCTCCACTTCACTTCAATAATTTCAGCACTCCCCCTTGAAGTGGGAAGTGGAAACTAGCCCGAGTAAACTCCGCAACCGGGTAAACGGTCCCTTCGCCAGCGGCTTTGTGAAGATGTCTACAACATTGTCCGCACTCCGAACATGCTCGACCATAACAGATCCTCCCAACACCTTTTCACGAATGAAATGGTGTTTGTTGGGGAAATGATTTATCTTAACCCCTAAAAATGAGTAGAATATAAATTCTAAGAATGAAAAATTAGTCTAAGTAAATATGCGTCGAATAGTATTCGACGCAACGTCGAAGTGTAGTCGACGTTCCTCTCAGAATGTGTCGAAGTAGCTCTAAACAGAATTCGACGTAACTCTGACTTCTAGTCGACGTATCTAGTGAAGTCGACGTATCTTAGTCGACGCAACTTCCATATTCTCCTCTCGACGTCCAGCCAGTCTGAAATTGACGCTTCCGTCGAATAGTAATCGACGTACGTCGATTTCTATGTCAAATTCAAAACACGCGGGATTTCTTTCCTTCTATCTGTAGATCTGAAATTTATGGAATGATATTATTCTTTTCTAGCCGTTTTGAATCAGTCCTTCCTTCTAAATGATTCTTGGCTAAATTGATTAAGTTTATTATGGATATTATTTGAAATCAGAATAATCTCTTTTCTTCTACAGAAATATTGATTATGGAATCTTTTCCCTCTTACCATTTCTCTAACTGCTAATTGATTATTCTCCTATAGTATTCTTTGAATAAACAGAGCTATAAATAAGAGGAAAGTAGGCAGAGAAGAATGAGAAGTGATCCACTCCATACATTTGAAATAGAGGAAAAGCTCCCAAGAGAGAAGGAGAGAAAATTGAGAGAAGTGATAGTGTGCTGAAGTCAACAACAAGCCTTCTTCTTCTTCTCTTTCTGAAGCCATACTGCTGCAATCTCTGATAGCTCTCATTGAAAGAGAAAAAGACCTACAATCTCCTTCTCACTATAGAAGAGAGATTTCATTCACTATTTCTTGTGCTTCTAATCTTCTTGCTAGGAAGAAGATTCTTTCTTATTTAAAATTACTTCTTCTACTTCTTCTTCTTACTCTCATTTCATTTTCAAACTGTGTAAAAAAGTTTTTAGAATCTCTCTTCAAAAAATTCAGTTGTACTGGTTCTAAGAGTCTCCTTATCAAAAGATTCAGGCTGGTTCTAAGAGTCTCCTTATCAAAAGACTCAGTACAAGATAGTGAATTCCTACCAAGGGGGTAGAAGAGTGGACTACCCAAAGTTTGGGGAACCACTATATTTCTTTGTGTTGTGCTGTGATTTTCATTTTGCTATTTCTTTCTTTATTTACTTAATTCTTGTTGGTGTGTGTGGGAAGCTTAAATCTGAGATTATTACACATATATATATTTGTTAACTTTGCACAAAGTACTTTTAAATCTCTATTCACCCCCCCCCCCCCTCTAGAGAATTCTAGTGAGGTTAACTGTGCACTTTCAGTGTTCAATCTCAATATGCTTGGTCCTCACGTGACAAACTGGATTATTAACCAGCTTGAGAGCACTCTCATTGTCCCCACGTAGCATAGTGGGACCTCGAACCTCCTCATGAACGTCCCCTACCAACCTCCTGAGCCAAACGGCTTCCTGAGCTGCCAAGGCTGAAGCCTTGTATTCCGCTTCTGTGGTAGATACAGACACCGAGTCCTGCTTTTTGCTGCACCAAGAAATAGCTATGGGGCCCGTCATAAAGACAAAACCAGACGTTGATCTGTAATCATCCACGTCTCCCCCGTAATCAGCATCCATATATCCAAGCAACTCCAAGCTTGACCCTCTCCTATATAGGAGACCCAAATCAGAGGTCGACTTCACATATTTCAGAATTCCTTTTGTCGCTAGAAGATGAGGCTTCCGTGGCTCCGCCATGTACCGACTCACTTTGCCAACTGCATAAGCAATATCAGGCCTCGTGATGGTCAAGTAGATCAAGCTCCCAACCAGAGCTCGGAACACCAACGGATCAGATAGAACTCTCCCCTCATCCTTCCGAAGTTTATGATGTTGTTCCAGAGGTATAGAGCTGCTCTTCCCTTCCTCCATGCCAAATCGTTGAATGATCCGCTCCGTATATTCGGCCTGAGAAACGAGCACTCTGCTCTCCCGCCTCTGAACCTCGAGTCCAAGGAAATAGTGAAGCTCACCCAGATCCTTTATCTCAAATTTGATAGCAAGCTCGGCTCTCAGCCTTGCTACTGCCTCCTTCGAGTTCCCGGTGACAATCATGTCATCCACATACAGCAGAACAATAACCCGAAGTGCCCCCTCCTTCTGGACGAACAAGCTAGAATCAGTGTCTGAAGCAAAGAACCCGCAGAATAGAAGATACTCCGCAATCTTCCCATACCACGCTCGAGGCGCTTGCTTCAACCCATACAGGGCTTTCTTCAGTTTGCAGGCGTATTCCGGACACTCCTCTGAAATGAAGCTCGGTGGTTGGATCATAAAGATATCCTTGTCGATCTCGCCGTATAAGAAGGCATTCTTAACATCGAGCTGCCAAATCTTCCCATCCACTTGAAGCCGCGAAAGAAATAACAAATCGGACCGAAGTCATCTTTGTCACTGGACTAAACGTCTCATCATAATCTTCACCATACTGCTGTGAGAACACGCGAGCTACAAGGCGAGCCTTATATCGCTCGATCGTACCGTCAGCTTTCTTCTTGAGTTTATAGACCCACTTGCATGTCACAGGGGTAATGCCCTTGGGCCTGGGCACTAGAGACCAAGTCTCATTCTTCTTGAGAGCATCCATCTCCTCTTGCATAGCAATGTCCCATTGCTTCATGCCTTTGGCCTTCTCAAAGCTCGACAGCTCCCTCTCATCCAAGGGACCAGCAAAGAAACATGAGACGAAGCTCATCATGTTTCCTCCTGTGTATCGATCTGGTGGCTTAATAGTCCTCTTCGACCACCTAAGAGGCTGCACCTGACTAGACACCTCCTCAGCTGCATCTTCTGTGCTAGCTCCTCTTCCAGATGAACTTGGAGCATCGCTCCCCCTGCTTCCAGAACCTGAAGCCTCCATCTCTGAGCTCGACACAACAGGAGCTCCTGGTGAAACAGGCAACTCCACTTGAAGATTTTCTGCAGCCTTCCCTTCTTCATCAACCCTGTTCTTCGGTAGTTCAACTCCTGAACTCCCCTTGTAGGAAGTCACCTCATCGAACACCACATCCCGAGATACAAAAGATCTTCGAGTCTCAGGATCCATGCATCTCCATCCCTTCTTCCGCTCATCATATCCAACAAAGACTAGCTTCCTTGCTTTCGCATCTAGCTTTGTCCGAAGAGCATCAGGAATATGCACATAACAGGTTGACTCGAACACCCGAAAGTGTGCAACACTTGGTTTCTCCTTGAACATCAGTTCGTGAGGGCTCTTCATGTTAATAGGACTTTGAGGCATCCTGTTGATGACGTAAGCCGCACAAGACATTCCCTCCACCCAGAAGGACTTTGGGATACTCTTAGCAAGAAGCCAACATTTGCAAGTTTCCGTCAGATGACGGATCTTCCGTTCTGCAACGCCATTTCGCTGTGGAGTATGGGCACAAGTGAGCTCTCTCCGAACGCCGTGTTTCCTGCAAAAACTTGAGAACTCGCCAGAGGTGAACTCCCCACCATTGTCAGTTCTCAATTTTTTCACCCGCAGGCCTAACCGACCTTCAACCAGCTCCTTGAACTCCACGAACCTCGCAAACGCTTTCGACTTCTCTTTCAAAAAGTACACCCAGACATATCTGGTGTAATCGTCAATCAACACCAACATATATCTGTTGCCTCCAAGGCTTGGGGTGACAGTCGGTCCCATCAAATCACCGTGAATGCACTCCAACGGCGCTTTGCATCTTGTTTGTGATTTATCAAATGGAAGTCGATGAGACTTACCAAACTGACATCCCGCACAAACATGACCGTCTCCATAGGAGGACAAGCTAGGCAAGCCCTTGACATGGCCCCTTACCGCCATAGCCTTCAATTTGTCCATGCCTACATGCCCCAACCTTTCATGCCAGATAGCCGCGCTATCATTGGTCTTCATTTTATCAACATAGGTACTTGTTGATAACACAAACAAGTCCTTCGCCCTATTTCCAACATGAATAATATCTCCTTTTATCTCCGGTTGAGTTTTAAGAAACTTCACTTTTGTTGGGCCAAATAGAATGTGATAACCGGCATCGACCGCATTGGTCACAGAGAAGAGATTCTTCTTCATACCCTGCACGTGATAAACACTCCTCAAGGTTAGTGGACCCTTATCACTGCTCAAAGAGACAACTCCTTCTTGTTCTACTGAATGAACAGAATTATCAGCCGTTATGATAGCATCATTACCTGAGTAAGGCACCAAAGAAGAGAACTTTGATTCATCTTCGGTGAGATGGTGACCACACCCTGAATCAACAATCCAATCCTCTTCGAAGTTGATGGCAGCCAAGGCCTTAATGGGCATAGCCGTCATATTAGCCGCAAAGGCTCCTCCCCATCCAGCTTCATCAGACTTTGGCTTCTCCTTCTCCGCTGCATGTCCCAGCTGAAGATTAACCCGACAATCCTTCTTGAAGTGGCCGGTCTTATTGCACCTGAAGCACCTTGGTCCCTCTCCCTTCTTCTTCCCATCAGACTTAGGAGCATAACCCCTATCCTGCTGACCTAACGTAGAGGGTCCATCATAACCCGACTTCTTCTTCTCCCACTTCTTCTTCTTCTTCCCAGAGAACAACACATCACTATCTCCCACAGAGATAGAAGCCCCCGCCATCTGTCTTGCCAAACTTTCTTGCGAAGCAAGTAAGTTCTCCAACTTCAACAAAGATGGTTGATTTGCCCAACCCTGAACTGAAGTCACAAAGGCAAGATACTCCTTCCGCAACCCGCGGATAATATGCCTCTTCAGTTTTGCCTCCGAGATGGGCTCATCCGGGTCCAATGCAGAAATCTCTGCTGTGAGGTTCTTCATCTTGAGAAAGAAGGTAGAAATAGAAAGATCACCTTGAGAGGCTTTCACCAACTCATTTTCAAGAAACTGTAGCCGAGCTACATTCTTTTTATTAAACATGTGAAATTTTTTCTGAATCTTTATGGAGTGAGCAGGAATCATACAACTTAGAGTTCACAAGCCAAACAACCATAAGCACATGAAGGAAATAAAGTCTTTATTGATAACAACAATCTTCATTACAAGGAGAGGTATACATGGAGAGACATGATTTCGTCAGTACACAAAACCAAAGGGAAAAATACAAACCTGAAAAGAAAGATAACTGAGACCGCAGACCGCGCGGTCTGCTTGCCGTTCTCTGATAGCTTCCTGACCGCAGACTCTGCCGGTCACCGATCAACACTCCTGACCGCTGAGCTTCCGTGACCTCCTTCTGAACTCCACTGATTCTCCCGAACTCCAGCAACCCACACTGCAAGCCGCGAGACCGCCTGAACACTTTCAGAAGAAGAGGTGATCACTGCTGCCTGCACAATCCGCAGAAGCTGCACAAGGAAAATTCAATCAGGAAGACCGACTGATTACAAGAATTGAGACCGCAAGAATGAGACGCGAGCTCAGCATACACTTGGTGCGATTATTTTTGCTGCTACGGTGGCTCCTATTTATAGGCGTGAGACCTGATCCAGTCACCACTCTATGAGATAGGATCACCACCCTCCAGATCGCGCGACCAGAAACGGTCAGCCTGCGCAATCAGCAACAGATCATTCTGCTTAGGTGAGATCGTCGGCTTCAACAATAGACCGCGGGAGATCGCCACTCCCACAATGAAGCTGCCCACCACCAATGTTCGCCAACGAGACCGCGAACATAACCTGTTCTCCTGCCAGCCTCCTTCTGAGACCGCGAACAGAGACCGCTAGACTAAGATGCCTTAGCCAGCGAATACAACCAGGAACCTGGATAGCCATAAGACCGGCTTCTGGAAACCTGAACCAACCTGTGCGGTCACACCAGACCGGCACAGCCCTGAGGTAGACAGCCCTCCATGCGGTCACAGACCAGACCGCGCGGCCTTACCCCAGCACCTTGGACACAGAATGGCAGTCACGCCAGGAGACTGCGGCTAGACTAAGACAAGTCAGACCGCAGAGCAGATCGCCAGACGTGCGGTCTCACCAGACCGCGCGATCACCCTCCCAGACCGCCAACTCCCAAAACTTCCACTTCAACATTTTCAACACTCCCCCTTGAAGTGGGAAGTTGAAAATAGCCCAAGTAGACTCCTCAGCCGAGTGAACGGCCCCTTCGCCAGCGCTTTTGTGAAGATGTCAGCAATGTTGTCCTGACTCCGAGCATGCTCGACCGAAAGAGACCCCTCCAGCACCTTCTCACGAATGAAATGATGCTCGATCTCGATATGCGTGGTCCTCGCGTGATAAACTGGATTAGTAACCAATTTGAGAGCACTCTCGTCGTCACCGCGGAGCAGAGTCGGACCCCGAACCTCCTTATGGACGTCTCCAACCAACCTCCTAAGCCAGATGGCTTCCTGAGCTTCCAAGGCCGAAGCCTTGTATTCTGCTTCCGTGGTTGAGACCGACACGGAATCCTGCTTCTTGATGCACCATGATATAGCCGTGGGGCCCACCATGAAGACGTATCCAGACGTCGACTTCGGATCATCCGAATCTCCCCCGTAATCAGCGTCCATGTACCCATGCACCTCGAAGCCTGCATCCCTCCTATAAAGGAGACCCATATCTGAAGTCGCCTTGACATACTTCAATATACTCTTGGCCGCTAGAAGATGAGGCATCCGTGGTTCCGCCATATAACGGCTTACCCTGCCAACTGCATACGCAATATCCAGCCTGGTAATCGTCAAGTAGGTCAAGCTCCCAACCAGAGCCCGGAACACCAGCGGATCTCCCAAAATCCTCCCATCATCCTTGCGAAGTTTCATGGCCTTCTCCAGAGGTGTGGAAATGCACTTCCCTTCCTTCATGCCGAACCGCTCCACGATCCGCTCCTCATATCCAGCCTGGGACACCAGCACTCCACTCTCCTTCCTCTGCACCTCGAGTCCAAGGAAATGGTGCAGCTCACCCAGATCCTTCATCTCAAGCCTGATGGATAGCTCTACCCGAAGCTGCGCTACTTCCTCCTTCGAATTCCCCGTCACGATCATATCTTCGACATATAGCAGCACGATGACTTGAAGCTCCCCGCTCTTCTTGACGAACAAGCTTGAGTCTGAGTCTGAAGCACCAAACCCGCAGAATAAGAGATACTCTGCTATCTTTCCATACCACGCCCTCGGCGCTTGCTTCAACCCATACAAGGCCTTCTTCAACTTGCAGACATGCTCTGGAAAATCTTCAGATACGAAGCCTGGCGGCTGGACCATGATGATGTCCTTGTCAATCTCGTCGTACAAGAACGCATTCTTTACGTCGAGCTGCCAGATCTTCCACCCCCAACATGCCGCCAAGGCAATCACAACCCAAACTGAAGTCATTTTTCCACCGAACTGAATGTCTCTTCATAGTCTTCACCGTATTGCTGCGAGAACCCCCGAGCCACAAGGCGAGCCTTGTACCGCTCGATACTGCCGTCAGCCTTCTTCTTAAGCTTGTAGACCCACTTGCATGCCACAGGGGTGATGCCCTTGGACTTGGGAACCAGAGAACAAGTCTCATTCTTCTCAAGAGTGCTCATCTCTTCCTGCATAGCCGAATCCCACTGTTCCACGCCTTTGGCCTTTTCAAAGCTCGACGGCTCCCTCTCATCCAAGGGACCAGCAAAGAAACATGAGACAAAGCTCACCATGTTTCCTCCTGTATAGCGATCAGGGGCAATGATAGTTCGCTTCGATCTCCGCAACGCCTTCCCCTGACTCGCAGTGTCCTCAGCTGCTTCTTCCCTAGCTCCCCTTCCAGACGTACTCGGAGCATCGCTCCCCTACTTCCTGATCCAGAAGCCTCCGCCTTAGAACTAGAAATTGATGGACCACCTGGTGAGACAGGTAGCTCCACCTGAAGATTTTCCACAGCTTTCTCTGGCTCCTCCACCCTGCTTTCTGGTAGCTCAACACCAGAGCCCCCCTTGTACGACGTCACCTCATCGAACACGACGTCGCGAGATACAACAAATCTCCGCGTCTCCTGGTCTATGCACTTCCAGCCCTTCTTCCGGTCATCATACCCCACGAAGACTAGCTTCCTTGCTTTCTCATCTAGCTTCATCTGAAGCGCATCTGGAACGTGCACATAGCAGGTGGAACCAAACACCCGAAGGTGTGCCACGCTTGGCTTTTATTTGAACATCAATTCATGCGGGGTCTTCATATTGATGGGACTGAGAGGCATCCTGTTGATGATGTAGGCAGCACAAGACATTCCCTCCGCCCAGAAGGACTTTGGGATACTCTTGGCATGCAGCCAACACTTGCAGGTCTCCGTCAGATGATGGATCTTATGCTCTGCAACTCCATTTTTTGATGTGGAGTATGCGCACAAGTAAGCTCCCTCCGGATGCCCACCTTCCTGCAAAAAGTAGAGAACTCACCAGAGGTTAACTCCCCTCCGTTGTTAGTCCTCAGCTTCTTAACCCGCAGTCCAAGACGACCCTCCCCAAGCTCCTTGAACTCCACAAACTTGGCAAACGCCTACGCCTTCTCCTTCAAGAAATATACCCAGACATATCTAGTGTAATCATCGATCAACACCAGTATATATCTGCTGCCTCCGAGGCTTGGGGTAGCAGTTGGTCCCATAAAGTCACCGTGGATGCACTCCAACAACACACTACTCCTTGTCTGCGACTTGTCAAACGGTAGTCGATGAGACTTGCTGAACTGACATCCCGCGCACACATGACCATCTCCGTAGAAAGATAGACTAGTCAGGCCTTTGACTAGACCTTTCACCGCCATAGCTTTCAGCTTATCCATTCCTACATGCCCCAACCTCTCGTGCCATATCACAGCACTGTCGTTTGTCCTCATCTTGTCAACGTAAGAACTTGTCGAAAGCACGAACAAGTCTTTAGCTCTCCTCCCCACATGAACTACCTCAGCCTTCACCGCCTCCACATTCCGAAGAAACCTCACTTCTGTTGGGCCAAACAGAACGTGATACCCAGCGTCTACAGCGTTGGTCACGGAGAAGAGATTTTTCCTCATTCCGGGCACATGATAGACACTCTTCAAAGTTAGTGGCCCCCTATCACTGCCCAAGGAAACAACCCCTACCTTCTCGACAACATGCACAGTATTATCAGCAGTAATAATAGCATCATTACCTGAATAAGGTTGCGCTGAACAAAGCTTCGACTCGTCCCCAGTGAGGTGATGACCACACCCCGAGTCCACGATCCAGTCCTCCTTATAGTTGATAGGAGCCTCGGCTCCAACAGAAGCCGAGAAGGCTCCTCCCCATCCTCCATCAACCTGCCTGGCTTCAGCTTCCCCCTTTCCTGCAGCAGCATGCCCCGGCTGAAGATTTACCCGGCACTCCTTCCTGATGTGACCAACCTTTCCGCACCTGAAGCACTTTGGACCTTCCCCCTTCTTCTTCCCTTCAGCCTTAGGAGGATAACCCCTCTCCTGCTGTCTAGAAGTTGAAGGCCCATTGCCTCCTCCAGCGGTCTTCTTCTTATCCCACTTCTTCTTCTTTCCCGTGAAGAGAACTTCGCCATCTCCCCCAGACACTGACACCCCCGCCATCTGCCTTGCCAGACTCTCCTGCGAAGCAAGCAGATTTTCCAGCTCCAGCAGAGATGGCTGATTTGCCCAACCCTGCACCGACGTCACAAAGGCAACATATTCCTTCCGCAAGCCACGGATGATGTGCCTCTTCAGCTTCGCCTCAAAAATTGGCTCATCAGGATCCAGCGCTGAAATCTCGGCGCACAAGTTCTTCATCTTCAAGAAGAACGTAGAGATAGAAAGGTCACCTTGAGCCGATCTGGCCAGCTCATTCTCCAGGAATTGAAGTCTTGCCACATTCTTTTTGTTAAACAGCCAGTCCAGGGCTCTCCAGATCTCTGCAGCTGATGCACACCCCAAGATGTGATAAAACAAATCAGGTGATATTGCCCTCTTCAGGGCGAACTCTGCTTTGGCATTAAGCCGCCTCCAGTTCCTCACCTCATGATGGTTATCTCCAACCAGAAAAACTTCCTCCGTGCTCTCTCCTCCAACCACCTCCCAGAGGTCCTCACCCAGAAGATAACTCTGCATACAAGACCTCCACTCCTTAAAGTTGGTCGAGTTTAGCATCTCAATTCCAAGACCCCTCGCTTCCATGGCTCTACCATTGGTTCCTTCTTCACAAAGGCGATGACTACACTAAGTTGTTCACTGCTCTATCCACTCCAACCTAGCTCTGATACCATGTGAAATTTTTTCCGAATCTTTATGGAGTGAGCAGGAATCATACAACTTAGAGTTCACAAGCCAAACAACCAGAAGCACATGAAGGAAATAGTCTTTATTGATAACAACAATCTTCATTACAAGGAGAGGTATACATGGCGAGACATGATTTCGCCAGTACACAAAACCAAAGGGAAAAATACAAAGCTGAAAAGAAAGATAACTGAGAACGCAGACTACGCGATCTGCTTTGCCGATCTCTGATAGTTGCCTGACCGCAGACTCTGCCGGTCACCGATCAACACTCCTGACCGCTGAGCTTCCGCGACCTCCTTCCAAACTCCACTGATTCTCCTGAACTCCAGCAACCCACACTGCAAGTCGCGAGACCGCCCGAACACTTTCAGAAGAAGAGGTGATCACTGTTGCCCGCACAATCCGCAGAAGCTGCACAAGGAAAATTCAATCAGCAAGACCGACCGGTCACAAGAATTGAGACCGCAAGAATGAGATGCGAGCTCAGCTTACACTTTGTGCGATTATTTTTGCTGCTACGGTGGCTCCTATTTATAGGCGTGAGACCTGATCCAGTCACCACCCTATGAGATAGGATCACCACCCTCCAGATCGCGCGACGAGAAACAGTTAGCCTGCGCGATCAGTAACAGATCATTCTGCTTAGGTGAGATTGCCGGCTTCAACAACAGACCGCGGGAGATCGCCACTCCCACAATGAAGCCGCCCACCACCAATGTTCGCCAACGAGACCGCGAACACAACCTGTTCGCCTGCCAGCCTCCTCCTGAGACCGCAAACATAGACCGCTCGACTAAGATGCCTTAGCCAGCGAATACAACCAGGAACCTGGATAGCCATAAGACCAGCTTCTGGAAACCTGAACCAACCTGTGCGGTCACACCAGACTAGCACAGCCCTGAGGTAGACAGCCGGCCACGCGGTCACAGACCAGACCGCGCGGCCTTACCCCAGCACCTTGGACACAGAACGGCAGTGACGCCAGGAGACCGCGGCTAGACTAGGACAAGTCAGACCGCAGAGCAGATCGCCAGACGTGCGGTCTCACCAGACTGCACGATCACCCTCCCAGACCGCCAACTCCCAAAACTTCCACTTCAACATTTTCCACAAAACAACCCATCCAAAGATGTTCAAATCTCAGCAGCAGATTTACATCCAATGATGTGATCAAACAGCTCTGGTGAGATAGCCCTCTTGAGTGTGAACTCTGCCTTAGCATTAGTCCTCCTCCAAAGTCTCACCTCTGCCACATTATCTCCGGCTAGAAACACCTCTTGTGTGTCTTCTCCTCCAACTATCACCCATAGATCCTCGCCAAGTAAGTAACTCTCCATACATGACCTCCATTTCTTATAGTTAGTCGAAGTAAGGAGTTCAATACCAAGCCCTCTTGCGTATCCACCTTCCATGGCAATCTATGTGGTCTCTTCTTCACAAAGGCGATGGCAACTTAAGTTGATCACTGCTTATCCACTCCAACAACCTGGCTCTGATACGATGTTAAAATTTTTGATTTGAATCGTTTAGGAGTAAGCAGGAGTTGCATCAACTGAGTTATTGATGCGTGTCGGCAAGTGCACCGGTCGCGCAAGTAATAATAATGGGGAAAATCCCCGAGTGTCGGTCTCTTGAGGAATGCAGATTAGGTGAACGAATCGCGTTGTGTGACTCTTGTTACACAAGCGCAACACACATAAAAATACTTTCCTTCATCGCTTGCTTGTGAATCACCCCGTTTCTACTCTCTCACTCACGCACGCACGCAAGGTGTTTGATCCGCGTTGGCAAGAGCTAACGGCGGTTGTGAAGAGGTGTTTGCGACCCTCACCCTCTCGCACTAGAGCACACTCCATCCGCCTCATGAAGCACGGCATCGCGGCCGTTGCATCCATCTCGCCTAGCGAAGCGGTGCCTTCGACCCGCATTTCTTTTATTGTTGTTAGGATTAGGACAAATCAACCAAAAACCCCCTTTTTATGTGTGTTGCGCTTGTGTAACAAGAGTCACACAACGCGATTCGTTCACCTAATCTGCATTCCTCAAGAGACCGACACTCGGGGATTTTCCCCATTATTATTACTTGCGCGACCGGTGCACTTGCCGACACGCATCAAGTTTTTGGCGCCGTTGCCGGGGAATGCAGGCGTGCAACGTCCCGTGTTGTGACTTTCGTTATACGAGCAGTTGTTTTTGATTCTCTTTGTTTTTCTTTTGTTTGTGATAGTGCATGCAGAGACAAACCGCAGGCAAACTCGTACCCTTTGATCCTGAGATTGAACGGACCGCTCGCGCACGAAGGCGCGCTGCTGCCGTACAAGCGGCAATGGGTGATCAGGTAGACCCAAATGATGTTGATGCGAGAGTGCCCGGCGTGGGGCAACACCAGCATGGAGACGAGCAGGAGGTGGTTAGGCCTCGGCCCCGCACGATGAGAGACTACACCACTCCAACTGCTGGGAGTGTGTATCCGGGGTTTGGGCCCAATATTATGAATAATCAGTTTGAGATCAAGCCTGCGATCTTGAACATCATCCGGAACAACGCTCAGTTCTCTGGAATGGCCAGCGAAGACCCGCATCCGCATCTGGCAGAATTTTCTGATATTTGCGGAACCTTCCGCTACGCGGGGATTGCTGACGACACGGTCAAGCTTAGACTGTTTCCCTTTTCACTCCGCGACAAAGCAAAGGTGTGGCTCCACTCCATTCCGGCCGGGACTGCTGCGACTTGGGATGCCCTCGCATCCAGTTCCTTGCTAAATTCCACCCAGTGGATAAGATCGTGAGCTTGCGGCGAGAAATTGCCACCTTTCGTCAACTTGATCAGGAAACCCTTGCTGAGGCGTGGGAGCGCCTTAACGATCTCCTTCGCCGTTGTCCGAACCACGAGCTGCAACCGTGGAATGTGGTCGAAACATTTTACTTTGCAATCGAGCCCAACTACAGGGCAATGATCGATGCTGCGGTGGGTGGTACCTTGATGAACCACACTCCTGAGGAAGCCCTTCGGATTCTGCGCGACACTGCCTCCCACAGTACATTCTGGACTGCAGGGAGAAATGCTCCAAGAAGTGGCCGTGGTCTCTTTATGGTCGACGCACTTCCTTCTACACCCGCGCCTGCTGCTATCATTACCTGCGAGGGATGTGGAGGCGGAGGGCACCACGCGTATGAATGTTCGGGGAACAACGTGGCAGGTGACTTCGCACACTTGACCTTGAACGAATCTGTTAATTATATAGGAAATCAGCCTAAGGGGGCGCCTTTCAATAATGCTTATAATCCGGGAGCGAGAAGTCATCCGAACTTCTCTTGGAATCCAAACACACCTGGCCAACGATGGGCACCGGGGCAGCATCAAAATGATGCTTACTCCTCCGGGAGCCAACCGAGGCCACCATACCCGGATTATAACCAAGCGCCCCCTACCCAAAAAAAGAGTAATCTAGAAGAGATGATGGAGAAATTCATGCAAGCAGCTAATTCGAATATGGTGAACCAGACCGCATCCATGCGAAACTTGGAAACGCAGTTGGGCCAATTGGCCCAATTGCTAACCGAGCGATCGCAGGGGACCCTTCCCAGCAACACGGAAAAGAACCCAATTGATCAAGGGAAGAGTCTTGGGGATGTGGTAGAGGCTGATCCGAGTGAGCTGGTAATTTCCTGTTCCATCAACAAGTTTGAAACAAAAGCTTTGTGTGACTCTGGTTCCTCCCGCAACATCATTGCGTTGCAAGATGTAGCTAAATTATAACTGGAAATGAACACGGAGGAAAGGAAATCCCTGGTGCTTGCTAATGGGACTGTTATACAATCCGAGGGGGAAGTGAAAAATGTGGAGGTGATAGTTGAGGGGACAATTGTAGTTGCTGATTTTCAGGTTTTGGGCCCCCAGGAAAATCAGTCTATCCCTATCTTGGGCGTGCCGTTCTTGAAAGAGAGCGGTGCCACCCTTGATTTCGCTATGGGGTGCGTTGTCCTACCCAATAAGGTGCAGCAGCCCACTTGCCCCGAAGCTGTAGCTGAAACATCCACTCCTCCCCCTCTTTTTAATTTTGATGAATCATTGAGCTGTGCAGGGCATGAAGAAGTTAAAGAAGCAATGGAAGGGGAAAAGGATGAGCACCTGTCTAGTGAAGAAGAAGAAGTTGATCTTCGGCGAGAGTTTGGTTCCGAGACGGAAGAAGACCACAATTCGAAGAACTTTGACGTGAATTTGGTTCGGGACAATGTCCCATTATCCTCTTATTGTGATTCCTGTAATAAACTATCTAAGCGCTCCATCTCCTGTGCCGATCCAGTAGTCACCACGATGTCGGAAGTGACGCCACCCGCCACTAAGGCGGAAAAATCTGAAAACTCTCAACGGTGGCAGTCCCCGACTGTCACTAAACTTAAACAGGAAAAACTTCTACGCGACGCTCATGCTGCCGCTCTCCGTGGCAAGAGGGCGGAGGTTAGGGGAGCAGTGGGTGACACCAGTGTTGGCCCTAAAGCCTTCACCTCCCGCCTACGCGCTACGGGGGACACGCACCATAAGAGCGCTTTTAGCTGATTTGTGTGATCTGAGTTTGTGAAACTGTTTTTGAGAACTTCTCTTTTAATTCCTGCATTTTATAAACAATGTTAATACAGGTATTTGGTCCAGCTTAAGGACGTTAAATAAAAGCGCTACTGGGAGACAACCCAGATTTCCTGATTTTGTAGTTTCTATCTAACTTCTTTTAGTTCAGCTTTAGCATATGTTTTTGTTGTTTCGAGTTTTGTGCTTGCAGGTTTTGTGTTCGTTGGTGCGGATGCTGCGGATGATGCGGACTGTTCTTGATCGTAAACGCCAATCGTCTGGTATGCTCAATTCTGAGCATTGGGTAACACTTCCCCCCCCCCCTCTTTTTTTTTCTTCAATTTCTGGATGTATTGTTTAGACTAAGTCTGGGGGAGCGAATGTTGTCATCCACTGTGCACGAGTTGCACTGCATATTAGAAGTTTGTTTCTTATTTATCCTAGTCATTATCATTGTTTGCATGCTTCACACATCATTTCACCCACTTGAGTGCGCGCTTATCTTTTTGTGGTTGTTCCGGTTAAACTATTTTGGTTGGAATGTGAAATAGGTTGTTAACGTAGGAATTATTATTTGGAGTGCGATGTTGACTCATGTAGTGTTCTAGTCACTTCGCATGTTATGGTAGAATTTGAGTAGAACTAGATTGTCTCCATGCATCTAATTTATGTTTAGTATTTCTGCGTAGATTTAGATTTGTTATACTCAAGTGGTGAATTTGAATGAAATTGACGATAACCCGGCGTTGTGTGCGTACGAGTGCTAGTCATGTGTTGCTCGAGTCGGGAGGAAGGTTTACCTTTCTCGTGGCCTAAGAACTTGCCCCAAGCGACTCTTGAAGCATGGGTGAGAGCGACTCGTCGAGTTAAACATGATGTAGGCCATCCTTTGGCTAGTTTGAGCTTTGTTATTCCATGTCCTTTTCGCTCACCTTTGCAAGCCAAATTTGTGCCTACCATTCCTTTGTTCAGCTCCTCTTCATCCACCAAAGCCCGAAGCTTATCCTACAACCGCAACCAAATAGTTGTTACCTGCACTTATTATCTAGATTTGGTGTAATGTTGGGAATCGTTGTGATGTGAAGGGGAAATAAAGTCTATTTGCTGATTTTGAACCAACCGGAGGATACATAATAGAAGCAAAGTATGTTAAAAGAAAAAAATCTAGCAAAAAAAAAGAGAGTATATTGAAAAGAAATCCTTCCGAGCTAAATAGAAAATCTGTTGGTATTTGTGAAGTAGGCTGTGTGCACACCTGGTTTTCATGATAAGTCTGGGGGAGTGTCACACGAGCATAGTTTGTTGGTCTTGTGTGGTGCAGCATTCCGTTAGCTCACTTGGGTTGCGTAGCCATCGTGTTTAAATTTGAATACCATACCGTAACCTAAGCCCCAACTTAATCCTATAAGTCCTATTGATTTGACTTGTGAGTTTGCTAGCGCCGTGGAGAGAGTGTGACCGGGCGAGCGTATGGTTCACGACGTTGATGGATTTCAGCGGAGTTTTCCCTAAGCCCCGATCTTTTGCAACACCCGCCTCAGTGTCTCGTCACTTTCATACCGGGCATGATCGTTCAACTTCTTCATAATTCACCAACTGAGTATAACTAAATCTTTACTTACGCTTTAATACTTATGCAAATTAGTTAGCTTAGTTAGAATCTCCTTCTATTAGAATCTCCTTCTACTCGCATGCGTATGTTACTTCGCACCGTACTCCTTTGTGTAATTCTCTATGTTAATTATCATTTTCACACTCCGCCGGATTCGTTTGCTCTGGACGCGCAAACAGTTACGTCTGGGGGTGTGATGAGTCCTGATCATATACACATTTATGGACTCATCTGGGCCGTTATTCAGTCATTTCACCGCACTTTAGCCTTGTTATAGTTTATATTTGTTATTCCTTGCTAGGTGCACTTCTAGGCCCATTTTGGTGTGATTTCATTGCTCTTCTTCATTAGTAGTTTTCATGCGCTGTTAGGTGCCACTTTCAGTGGCTGGATTCATGGTTGTGCTGGAATTGGAGTCGTGCAGGTGTTCCCGGTGCAATTCTGCACAGGAACACTGCGCACGATCACCGGTTCTAGTGCGCACGACCACTGGTCGTGCGCCACTGATCGTGTGCACTTAACCCTTTTTTCATGAGTTCTATTTGGTGCAGTGCGCACGACCACCTACGATAGTGCGCACGACCACAGGTCGTGCGCCACTGTTCGTGCACACTTATCATTAATTTTATGAGTTCTGTCTCGACCAGTGCGCACGACCACCGACGTTAGTGCGCACGACCATCGGTCGTGCGCAACTGGTCGTGCGAACATTATATTTTATAAATTGCTTTTCTTGCAGGTTCTGTCCAGTCGGACGCACGATCGCAGAATTCCAGTGCGCACGACCACTGGTCGTGCGCCAATGACCGTGTGCACTATTTAAATCAGCGCCTATATAAATTCCTGTTCCGATTTTAGGTCAGCATCCAGCCGCCGGGAGCGGATCGCCTGTTCCGTACGCCGCCGACCACCATCTTGGGACGCCTCCACTTCATCTCCTACGCAAGGGGAAGTCTCCTCGACCCATTCCAAGCCTTCCTCCATTGTCCGGGAGCGTTTTCCATCATCCGCAAGCCTCCAAGCAGCTATTTTCCCACTCCGACCCGGTGAGAAGAAGAGGAAACTGAAGTCGAAGACGACGGAGCTACGTAGGGAGATCGTGACAGCTCTCTGCGCCGGAAGCATAGTCCGCCCGAGTCCGGAGGTAGCCCGACAACCTACCATTCCGG
The DNA here is from genome assembly GCA_033032865.1 of Dactylorhiza incarnata. NCBI lineage: Eukaryota > Viridiplantae > Streptophyta > Magnoliopsida > Asparagales > Orchidaceae > Dactylorhiza > Dactylorhiza incarnata. The sequence goes on along the minus strand of JAWHQI010000017.1, from coordinate 65,429 downwards.
CCGTGAATGGCCGCTAGTCTTCACCCATCGGTTATCTCTTTCTTCTTTCCTTCATTGTACTCGTTGAATCGTGTAAACCGGAATATTGTGATGTTTGGTTTGTTTGAAATGAATGTTTCTTTACTTTCCTTCATCGCTTGCTTGTGAATCACCCCGTTTCTACTCTCTCACTCACGCACGCACGCAAGGTGTTTGATCCGCGTTGGCAAGAGCTAACGGCGGTTGTGAAGAGGTGTTTGCGACCCTCACCCTCTCGCACTAGAGCACACTCCATCCGCCTCACGAAGCACGGCATCGCGGCCGTTGCATCCATCTCGCCTAGCGAAGCGGTGCCTTCGACCCGCATTTCTTTTATTGTTGTTAGGATTAGGACAAATCAACCAAAAATATAATATATAAAATATAATGTTCGCACGACCAGTTGCGCACGACCGATGGTCGTGCGCACTAACGTCGGTGGTCGTGCGCACTGGTCGAGACAGAACTCATAAAATTAATGATAAGTGCGCACGAACAATGGCGCACGACCGGTGGTCGTGCGCACTATCGTAGGTGGTCGTGCGCACTACACCAAACAGAACTCATGAAAAAAGGGTTAAGTGCACACGATCAGTGGCGCACGACCAGTGGTCGTGCGCACTAGAACCGGTGATCGTGCGCAGTGTTCCTGTGCAGAATTGCACCGGGAACACCTGCACGACTCCAATTCCAGCACAACCACGAATCCAGCCACTGAAAGTGGCACCTAACAGTGCATGAAAACTACTAATGAAGAAGAGCAATGAAATCACACCAAAATGGGCCTAGAAGTGCACCTAGCAAGGAATAACAAATATAAACTATAACAAGGCTAAAGTGCGGTGAAATGACTGAATAACGGCCCAGATGAGTCCATAAATGTGTATATGATCAGGACTCATCAGTTATAGCCAAACAACCACAATGCCACACAGAAACACAAGAAACTTTATTGAATCACAAACTTCATTTACAGTGCGAGGTATACATGGCGAGACATGATTCATAAGAATCACGACAGAGAGAAGAACAAAACACCAGAAAGCAAAACTGGCGGTTTGACAAAGCAGAGACCGCTCAGACCGCACAACTCTAGAGATCGCCCGGCTAGACCTGAGACCGCGTGAACAGAAACCGGATAGACCGCCAGCACTGCAAGACCGCACCTCAGACTGCACGAACTGGAGTTTTATTGAACGAAGAACTGAAGCTGTCGCCAGACCGCAACTCAGATCGCCTAACCGCTGAAGGTCGCCTGATCGCTGATCTCGCTGCGAACAGCACAAGAACAAACATAAACCAGTTCGCAGACAGGCCGCTGACGAACTGTTTATTCAAGCCGCTGGGAATCACCAAGGAAGGAGACCGCAACCTGCTGACCGCAAACCTGTGAACACAACAAACAGTCAACTCGCTTCTGAGATCGCCCGACCTCAAAGTTGAGACCGCACGAATTAACCCAGGCTCTAGTTCTTACAGTTCTCATTCTGAATGACGGGCCATGCACCCCTATTTATAGGCGAGTAGACGGATGTCATCACCGCACAGGAGGGATACAATCACCACCCGACAGATCGGCGGCGGTCTCACAAGGGCAGACCGCGTAATCACACAACTTGGACAACCTTCCGGCCAAGACCGCGGATCAGCAGGCAGATCGCGCACAAGTCGCGCGAACACGAGACCGCGCACAAACCGCGCGGGCACAAGATCGCTCCTTCCTTAGAACACTAGGAGCAAATCAAGAACCATCTGGCCGACAGATAAACAATCCAAGCAGAACAACCCGGGACGAGACCGCAACAACCAGAAACAAACCGGTCAACCAGCAGACTGCCAGAACCAGACCGGCAGAACAGACCGACAGAGCATAAGCGTAGACCGCGCGGTCTCTGCGATCACCCAAAAACAGACCGCCCAGTCACCTCCACTTCACTTCAATAATTTCAACAGATTTATGTCATCCTCATTCGAGGGTTGCATGCAACTCTCTTTATCCTTGAAGGATCGATTCGTCTTACGAGCTTGTTCGGCTTTCTTAAGAACGAAAATAAGAACGAGAATTATATATCGAAAATATAATCTCATTTCGTTAGAATCAAGGATAAATCTTAAGCGTTTTTAGAAAAGAGAAAGAGCAAGACTAAATTACTTCAAAACCAATATTATTCCTTGGATCATCTCGATCGAGTACTAATAATAATTTAGCTACTCATGGAGATTGAGGAATCAAAAGAAATAAAAGAATACATGAATAAGGGAGAAGAAAATGAGAGAAATAAAACTAATTTATTAATTGATGCAAAGAGAATTACAAACTAAGAAAAGAAAATTACAACTATTGAATTGAAAGGTACAAAATTGCAAGTAGTAAAAGGATTATAAGAACTACTAAAACATGAAAATAAAGACATGAAATGAAAAGTCTAAGTCCTAAAAATTCCTCCCTGAAGTTCTGGAGAAGCTCCCTTTAAATAGGCAGAAATTTGATGTTACACGCCCTTGGTCACGCCCGTGACCAAGGGCGTATAAGAAGCGTGATCGATGCTGGTGCGGAGAGGGCGTGTTCTGGCTTCAATGCAGGCATTTCGGACGCATCACGACCTAGGTCACTCCCGTGACCTGGGGCATATAATCTTTAAATGTGATGCTGGCGGGAAATCTTTGGCGAGAAGGCGCGCGGGGTGAGTCACGCCCGTGACTAGATGTCACGCCCCTGGTCACGCCCATGACCTGGGGCGTGTACTTGACAATTTTGAACATTCGTTGAACTCTCACATGTTCGTCGATCTCCGCGGTTCGTGGTCGTAACATTGGGTCACGCCCTTGGTCACACCCGTGACCTGGGGGCGTGTACTTGGCGAATTCTTCACGGAACGACTCCAGGGTGGCAGCAGCAGGTCTGGAACACATCTTTGGCTGTCACGCCCTTGGTCACGCCCGTGACCTTGGGCGTGTACTTGACAATTTTGCTCAAAATGTCCAGAAAACCTGAAAAACATAAACTAAGCTTAAATTAGTGGCAAAAATAAAAAAGGAATGAATTAGATAAGATAATACATATAAGTTATATAAATTCATATTAAAACTATATTAAAATTAAACTAAAATATGAGTACAAAAAGTACTCATCAATGGGCTAGGGGAATTTCTCTGCCTTAGATTCGGCAAGGGCATTGGGCCTATTTCTCGGTCGCGAGCCGCACCACCCGCTGGCTCGCTATTGTCTACGCGAGAGCGAGAGGGAGGGGTAAATGGTCGGGGCGAGACCAACTTGGCTCGCCCCTTTCCCCTGTTTAGGTTGAAACCTCTCCTCTTCCAACCCCCTTTGCCTCTTAGGTGATCTTCCCGCCCTACCGGCCTTCAAGAGCCTGTTCAACAAGATCATTCCTGAGGACCTTTCAGTATAACCTTACAACCTGCACCCTGAGTGGTCAACCTGTCCCGCCGGCTTATGAGAGCCTGGTCGGTGGAACCTACTGTGGGGTATATCTATCATCATTTCTACCCGCCTCCTGAGTGGTCAACCTGTACCGCCGGCTTGTGAGAGACTGGTCGGCAGAACCTACTCAGGGGTTGTTCATCATCTTTCTACCTGTCTCCTGAGTGGTCAAACAGCCCCACCGGCTTGTGAGAGCCTGGTCGGCGGAACCTACTCAGGGGTTGTTCATTATCATTTCTTCCTGCCTCCTGAGTGGTCAACCTGCCCTTTTGTCTTGTGAGAGTCGGTCGGTGGAACCTACTCAGGGGTTGTTCATCATCACTTCTTCCTGCCTCCTGAGTGGTCAACCTACCCCGCCGACTTATGAGAGCCCGGTTGGCGAAACTCACTCAATGGTTGTTCATCATCATTTCTTCATGCCTCTTGAGTGGTCAACCTGTCCCACCGGCTTGTGAGAGCCCAGTCGGCAGAACCTACTCAGGGGCTGGTCATCATCATTTCTTCCTGCCTCCTGAGTGGTAAACCTGCCCCGCCGACTTGTGAGAACTCGGTCGGCGGAACCTACTCAGGGGATGTTCTTCATCACTTCTACATGCCTCATGAGTGGTCAACCTGCCCCACCAGCTTATGAGAGCCTGGTCGGCGGAACCTACTCAAGGGCTCTTCATCATCATTTCTTTCTGCCTCCTGAGTGGTCAACCTGCCCTGCCGCTTGTGAGAGTCTGGTCGGTGGAACTAACTTAGGGGTTGTTCATCATCATTTCTTCCTGCCTCCTGAGTGGTCAACCTGCCCCGCAGGCTTGTGAGATCCCGGTCGGCGAAACATACTCAGGGGCTGTTCTTCATCACTTCTACCTACCTTCTGAGTGGTCAACCTGCCCTGATGGCTTGTGAGAGCCCATTAAGCGGAACCTACTCATGGGCTATTCATCATCATTTCTACCTGCCTCCTGAGTGGTCAAAATGCCCCATCGGCATGTGAGAGCCCGGTCGGCGGAACCTACTTAGGTGTTATTCATCATCAGTTCTTCTGCCTCCTGAGTGGTCAACCTGCCCCGCCGTCTTGTGAGAGCTCAATCAGTTGAACTTACTCAGGGGATGTTCTTCATCACTTCTACCTGCCTCCTGAGTGGTCAACCTGCTCCGCCGGCTTGTGAGAGTCTGGTCGGCAGAACCTACTCAGGGGTTGTTCATCATCAATTATTTTTACTTCCTCAGTGGTTAACCTGCCCCGCCAGCTTGTGAGAGCCCGGTCGGCAAAACCTACCTAGGGGTTGTTCATCATCAGTTCATCCTGCCTCCTGAGTGGTCAACCTGCCCCACCGGCTTGTGAGAGCCCGGTCAGAGAAACCTACTCAGGGTATGTTCTTCATCACTTCTACCTACCTCCTGAGTGGTCAACCTGCCCCGCCGGCTTGTGAGAGACCGGCGGCAGAACCTACTCAGTGGATGTTCATCATCATTTTTACCCGCGTCCTGAGTGGTCAGCCTACCCTCTCGTCTTGTGAGAGCCCGGTCGGCAGAACCTACTCAGGGGTTGTTCACCATCATTTCTACCTGCCTCCTGAGTGGTCAACTTGCCCCGTCGGCTTATGAGAACCCGATCAGCGGAACCTACTCAGGCGATTTTCATCATCATTTCTTCCTGCCTTTAAAGTGGTCAACCTGCACCACCAGCTTATGAGAGCCCGGGAGGTGGAACCTACTCATGGGGATGTTCTTCATCGCTTCTACCTGCCTTCTGAGTGGTCAACCTGCCCCGCCGGCTTGTGAGAGCCCGGTCGGCAGAACCTACTTAGGGGTTGTTCATCATCATTTCTTGTTACCTTACTGATTATCATGGAATTTTATAGCTTATGCCACCAACCCCCTCTGATAGGGTAGAGGTCTATGCGTATTCAAAAGGATTTATCACAAATTTTATTATCAACTAGGAATACAAGCGCTTCAAATCATCGTCGCTTCAGGTGTTGCTAAGGGGGCTCCCCTTGACATCCTGAATGCGATGCCCACCTGACTTCAGCACTTCTAAGATTACATAGGGACCCTTCCAGTTGGGTTTGAGTTTCCCGACCGATGTCGACCTTCCCGCTGCGTAGTTTTTTTAGGACAAGGTCCCCTTTTGCAAAGTGCTTAATTCGAATGTGCTTGTCGAAGTACCTTGCCATCCTGCACTTGATCTCCTCCTAACAAATGGTTGCCAGGTCCCGAAGCTCTTCCACGAGGTCAAGCGAGAGCCGTTGTTCTTCCTCATTCTCTATACTCCATTCATCATCTCCTTTCTTCACCATTAACACATTGGAGACCCATCCCGTGTACTGGATTTCCGACACAAAACCTGCTTTCAGTAGCTTCTCCACTTCTTCTCGGATGGGTCTGACCAGATTAGTTATTGCAGCTCTCTTCTTTTGGTGAATGGGGCAGACACTTGGGTCGAGGTTAAGGCGGTGGCACGCCACGTCCGCATCGATCCTTGGCATATCTGCAGCGCTCCATGCAAAAATGTCGATATTCTACTGGATACACTCGTGAATCTTCTCCTGCTCCTCTTCACTCGGATTCCAATTGGAACACGGTTTTCCGCATCCCTTTGATTTGAGAATAACAAATCCTACTTGTATTTGATCTTGTTTGCCATTGTGTTTTTAACATGCAGGTTTGAATAATATTGACACTAGGATGCTACATTGTTGGTCTGGACTTGCTCACAAGCTGAAATAATAAAAGTTGTCTAACGCCAGGCGTTAGGACTTAACGTCGGCGTTGACATTCGACGAATATGGCATGGAGGAAAGCTGTCGTGATTGCACGAGCATTTTTGGAATGGTTTGACTTAATGCCAAACGTTAACTTCAATGCCAGCGTTAAGGTTGCCTAAAATGAATGTTTCCAAAGATGCAATATCTCCTTCCTATTTTGAAGACCCGAGCCATCAAGTTTCTTTTATACTAGGTCAACGCCTGATGTTAGCCTTAACATCGACGTTAGCTTCTGTCCTATAAATAGGTGGCATTCGTTCTCTTCAAGAATCCATGCCAAGGAGCCTTATTCCAGCACTCTGAATTGTTTGTGAAGGCCGTATTTTTAGACCACCATCTCCCACACAAATTCAAGAGAAATATTCGAAGGAGGATCGGATCAACACTCACCCAACGCGAAGAACGCGTGCTTCGACTTCGACAATATTCAGTGAGTCTTCATCATCTCCAGAATTCTTCATAGGGAGTTTTACTTGTGTTTTATATTTTGTTGTAACACCTTTTTCATTATGATCATTTAGTGAATTCGCCTCGTGTTGGCGACTAGGTCTCGGTAGAACTTAGGGCAGAAATTCACCTCGTGTTGGCGACTAGGTCTAGGGAGTAGATCTAAGGGGTGCTCGTGGCCTTTCTGGTGATAGAAAGGCTAGAGCGGCTTGAGGTTGTATCTGGGGAGAGATCGGCTAAAGCCAACAGGTTCTTAGTGAGAAGAGTCGGTATAGAAAACGAAAAGAGTATTTCATATTTGCCTTTGATTTCTAGCGTCATAGAAATCAGATTTTTTAATCAAAATTTATAAATGATAATCATGTCTTTCATGTTAATTAAAGTTGATTTCATATTTCTAGCACTTTACTTTTTTGTTTCAATCTACTTATCAGAAAATCACAAAAGTTTTCTTAAAAACCAAAAGTTTTCTAAAACCCTTATTCACCCCCCACCCCTCTAAGGGCGCCTTAAGATCCAACAAGTGGTATCAGAGGTAGGTTACTCTAATACGGTCTAACAACCGGGAATAATGACGCTCCGTGATCTCGCTTTCCATGAGGGGCAAGGAATAAGTAGACCTCCACTTTTCTCCGGAACTGACTATAACTATTGGAGAACGCGAATGCGTTACTTTCTAATTAATTTAGATCTAGACATCTGGGCTAGTGTTTAAACATCGTATACCACTCCTACGTATGTTGTTGGAGAAGTAACCATGGAAAAACCTAGAGACAGATGAGATGATGGGGATAAAAATAAATGTAAAAATACTGCAAAATCTATGAATGCCTTATTTTGTGCGTTAGATAGGACTGAATTTAATCGAGTTTGTGCTATCGAAACTACTTATGACATTTGGAATTTACTAGAAATAACACATGAAGGTACCTCGCAGGTTAAAGACTCCAAGCTCTTCAAACTGGAATCAGAGTTTGAAAGATTCAGAATGGATCCAGATGAGGACGTTGACTCGATGTACACATGTTTTACCAAGATCGTAAATGCCTCGAAGATTCTTGGAAAAACCTTCTCGAACGGTGACTTGGTGAGGAAGATCCTTCGATCTCTCCCTCCGAAGTTCAATCCAAAGGTGACAGCTATTTCGGAATCGCATGATATAAGATGGCTCAAGATTGAGAGCCTCATTGGGAATTTCAAAACCCTGAGGTAAAACTCAAAATCCAAGATGAAGAATACAACAAAGAGCCGAAGAAGAAAGAATTAGCACTAAAGTCAAGGAAAGTGGATGACGAAGAGGAAGAGGACGAGGAGAGTCTCTTTGTGAAAAATTTCACAAAGTTCATGAAGAATCCAGAAAAGAGGAACACCTTCCGTAAGTATTTCCGAAAAGGCTCATCTTCTAAAAGAGAGAAAAAAGAAAAATCATGCGACGACGATGATGAGCGACCTCCTCCCTAGTGCTTCCACTGCAGGAAGACCGGGCACATAAGAAGTCAATGCCCAAAGTACTTAAAAGAACAAAAAGAAAAGCGGCATAAAGGAAGAGAAAAGAAGAAGGTTTGGAAGGCTGCAACGTGGGATGACTCTTCATCTGAAAGTTCAAACAAGTCAACTTCATGTGATAGTGATGAGGCAAATCCATGCCTCATGGGGAGAAGCCATGAATCAACGGACGACGATTGCAGTGTCCAAAGAGATACTAAGGTAACTCCTACTACTTATGATGATCTTTATATTGAGTACATGAAAACATGCAAATTTTTTAGTAAAAGACTAAAAGATCTTGATCTTCTAAAAACTAAAAATAAAATTCTTTTAAAACAAAATCAAAAATAAGGAAGTAAAAGCCTTGGGAAAAGAGATAGGGTCTGGCCAAGAAAAAGATCATAACTTAGCAAGGACAACAGAACTAGAAAATAATCTTTCTAGGGCTCTCTCTAATATCGAATCTTTCACAAAACAAAAGGGAGACTTAGAAAGAAGTTTACAAATCTCTCTTTCTACAACAAAAAATGAAAAGAAAAATTTCGCAAAGCGGTGTGGAAATTTAGTAAGTGAAAACTTCGCCTTAAAAGCCCGAATCGATGATCTTAATATAACAATAAACAAATTCGGGGTTGGCCAAAAATTGTTGGACATGATTTTGGGCAACCAGTGTCATGGTTCTGCAAAGTTTGGGCTGGGGTATGGTTCGGGAAGCTACCGCTCAGCATTAACTACTAACGCTGGTGTTAGCACTATTTCTAGAAACCAAAATTCTATTTATAAAAATAATTATGTCACCCCTTCTACCTCCCTGTCTACCAGCAACGGTCAACAAAATTCTCTGAAAAAGGTTTCAACCACTTTTGTTGCGTGTGCCAATTGTTTGTTTTTTGGGCACACCACAGACTCTTGTAGGAAGAAGGGAAAGTGCACTTTAAAACAAATCTAGGCACCTAAGATCTTCACTAACATCTTCTTTTTAGGTGCTTTGGCAGGCTAAGGACAAGGAAGACATGTGGTACTTGGACTCAGGTTGTTCCAAACACATGACGGGCGATAAAGCAAAGTTCCTTAGCCTCACAAAGAAGAAAGGAGGAACGGTGACATTTGGTGACAATGGAAAAGGAAGAATCTTAAGCACCGGTACAGTGGGTAATGACTCCTTCTCTCTTACAAATGTCTTATATGTAGAATGCTTAAAACACAACTTAATTTCTATTAGTCAACTATGCGATAAAGGTCTTGATGTTTTATTTGAGTCTTCTACAAATTTGTGCAAAATTATAGATACTAAGACTAATGATATTGTACTCACTGCACCAAGAATTCACAATGTCTATTTAATTTCTTTTCATGATCTATCACGTGTATCACTAAAATGTCTAATTGCAAAAAATGAAAAACTTGAATTATGGCATAGACGTCTTGGTCACACTAGCACCAAGTTGATCCTAAAATTGTCAAAAAATAAAATAATAAGGGGTTTACCAAAAACCTATCTACTTTATGCCCGCCATGCCAAAAAGGAAAATTCTCTAAAACATCTTTTAAAAACAAATATGAAATGTCCACCTCTAGACCCATACAACTAATTCACATGGACCTATTTGGGCCAATTCGCACTTGTAGTCTTGGTGGTAAAAAGTACACATTTATATTGATTGATGATTTTTCTAGATTTACTTGGACACTATTTCTTACCTCCAAATCCGATGTTTTTTCTGAATTTACAAAACTATGCAATCACATTCAAAATGAATTAGATTTAAAAATTAAGTGCATTCGATCAGATCATGGAGGGGAATTTGAAAATGATAATTTCACCGCTTTTTGTAAGAATCTGGGTATTAAACATGAATTTTCCGCTCCTCGCACCCCCCAACAAAATGGTGTGGTGGAGAGGAAAAATAGAACCCATCAGAAACTCGCACACACTATGCTATCCGAGTATGGGTTGCCTAGATCTTCTTGGGCCGAAGCGGTAAATGCATCTTGTTATGTTATAAATTGAGTCATGCTTCGCCCAATCTTGAAATTAACTCCATATGAATTATATTGCAAAAGAAAACCTAATGTATCTTACTTTCATGTTTTTGGATGTCAATGATTTATCTTAAACACCAAAGATGCATTAGCAAAATTTGATGAAAAATGTGATGAAGGAATATTTCTTGGCTACTCTTCAACTAGTAAAGAATATAAGATATACAATAAAAGGTCTAAAAAGGTTGAAGAGTCTATTGATGTAAAGTTTGATGAATTTGTTCCTTGCGTAGATTCTAACACTACAGGAAAAGAAGAGGAACCCATTCACCCTTGGATGATGATGATGTTGAACCACTTGGAGTTGACAAAGAAATAGAGGTGGTGCAAGAAGAGTTCGTGCCTCCAAGCGCACTTAGATTCACAAAAGATCATCCAAGGGAACTTGTCATTGGAGAACCGTCAAGAGGGGTAACGACATGCTCTTCCATTCATGAATCCTTCTCTAATTTATGCTTCGTTTCTGAAATTGAACCTAAAAACGTCTCTACCGCACTAAACAATGAATTTTGGTATTTAGCTATGCATGAAAAATTAGAACAATTTGAATGTAATAAGGTTTGGAATCTTATAGAAAGACTATCAAATCATCCGGTAATAGGCTTAAAATGGATTTTCAAAAATAAATTAGATAGTGAATCTAGAGTTACTAAGAACAAAGCTCGCTTAGTAGCGCAAGGTTATTCATAAATCGAGGGGGTAGATTTTGATGAAACCTTTGCACCCGTAGCTCGCTTAGAATCCATTCGAATTTTTCTTGCCTTTGCAAGTTTCAAAACATTTAAACTTTTTCAAATGGATGTTAAAAGTGCCTTCTTAAATGGAATTATTAAGAAAGAAGTTTATGTTGAACAACCCCCCGGTTTCATAAACGAAAAAATACCTTAATCATGTTTTTAAACTAGATAAAGCACTGTATGGTTTAAAACAAGCGCCTCGTGCTTGGTATGAAAGATTAACTTCATTTTTATTAAAACATGATTATGTAATGGGAAGTGCCAATAATACACTTTTTATTAAACATGTTAATAATGACCTAATCATATTACAAATCTATGTTGATGCCGTCATTTTTGGAGCCACTAATGATCAATTATGTAATGAAGTTGTAAGTGTGATGCAAAAAGAATTTGAAATGAGCTTGGTAGGAGAATTTACTTATTTTCTTGGTTTTCAAATCAAACAAAGAAATGATGGAATATTTATAAATCAATCTAAATATGTTCATGATATGTTAAAAAGATTTGGATTTGAAAATTTAAAACAAGCCTCCACTCCTATGAGTGTCTCTCTAAAATTAGAAAAAGATGAAGCAGGAATTTCTATTGATCAAACACTATATAAAGGAATGGTAGGGTCGTTATTATATCTAAGTGCGTCTAGACATGATATTATGTTTGTCATTTGCTTATGTACTAGATTTAAAGCTAATCATAAAGAATCTCATTTAAAAGCGGTCAAACAAATTTTTAGATATTTAATCAGATCATCTAATCTAGACCTATGGTATCCTTATAATGATTCATTTATTTTACATGGAAATTCTGACTCTGATTATGTTGGGTGCTCACTAGATCATAAAAGCATAAGCGGCACATGTCACTTCCTATGCCCCTCACTAGTTGCTTGGTTGAGTAGGTAACAGAATTTTGTTGCCCTTTCCACCACTAAGGCCGAATATGCCGCACTTGGAAGTTGTTGTGCACAAGCTCTTTGGATGAGTCAAACACTAGAAGACTTTGGGGTGCATCTAAATAATATTGAATTAAAATGTGACAACAAAAGTGACATTGATCTAACCAACAATCCCGTTCATCACTCACGGTCCAAACACATATATGTGTGTCATCACTTCATTAGGGATCACATTAAGAAAGAACATGTGAGTGTTATCTTCATAGGCACGTAATCCCAACTTGCAGACATCTTTACAAAACCTCTCCCCGATGTCCGTTTCAACATGCTTAGACTAGAATTAGGAGTCTTAGATATATCAAATTGAAACCCATCAAAAGTTATTTCTCCTCAAAACAACCTTCCTTACTACTTTATCAATCTTATTGAGTTTCATTGCATCTGATATTTCATGAATCTATCTACATCACTATTATCAAAATTGAACTAAAAGCACTAATGCTCGACGCTATCATTAACGGCCCGCGTTATCATATTTCCCTGAACTTAACAACTCTTTCTGCCAATTCATTTATATACTTCTATATATCTATGTTTACACCTTAGTTAATTTTTCATTTCCAGAAAAAATCAAAATCAAATATAAAATATAATAAAACCATTTAAAAAAACTACCAAAAACATGCTTAAATACCCTTCAATCATTTTCAAATTCTCTGAAGATTCTACACTAAGAAGGTCTATATACATACACTCTATTTCAAAGAAAAAAAATTCAAAAAACTTAGAAAACAGTGGTCTGTTTGGGCGATAAGAAGTTAACGCCTAGCGTTTGCTCCTTTGGCCAACTATTTATTCTATGCTTTCTACAATATTTCTGGTACTTTTTTCTCATGCATATTCTCTTTTTTGTTTTTGAATTGTTTCTTATTTGTCTAATTTCAAAAATACAAAAAATTTAAATAATCCAAAAAAATTGAAAAATATGTTTCTATCATTAGTTTATTTTTACTATTTAACAAAATTGTTTTTATTATACAAAATTCACTTGAGCAAAACATCTTAATATTTTCATTTCAAATGGTCAAAATAGATATGGCATATACTTAAAGATTTTTCTTCAATGACTAATTTTCATTTCAAGTTTCGTAAAAATTGTTTTATCTTATCATGCCTTGACCTTAATCTTATTATGAGCAAAGAAATGGTCTTTAGAAATTGTGTAAGATTGCCTAGCATGCCTCTAAGTATGAGTAATGTTTTATGTTAATCAATGATTCATTCACTCACTATTTTGGTAATCTACATGTGCTCATAATATTAGTCTTGCATGATTGTGTAGTGTAATAGCTTTAACTTATTAAGTTGTGCGTCTACATTACTTACACCATCTTTCAAATAAAATATTTTTTGCACATATATAAGTGTTATTTCCATATTGTTAGTGTTTGCGAAAACAAGTGAATTCGGAGACCTTTGTCCCAAAATTAAAAATATGAAATAAAATGATAAAGATAACTCCGCCAAGCACTACTCACCCTCCTGATAAGTCTTAATGAGCATTGTGAAGTTGAGCACCTTGGAGAGAATTGTAAAGTGTCTTGTGCAAACACATTTTCTATATCACTTCTATTTTGTACACCGGATCAGTCAAAAAAATTAATAAAAAATTATTTAAGTGATCCCCCAAGCAATACTTCACTCCCTGATAAATCTTAATGAGTACTGTGTGGGCAAATCACCTTGGTAGTTGTACTATTTTATTGTGCTATGAAATTTTATTCTAGAATTGATGTGTGAAAGTAATTATAAGACTACAATCTTAATATTGTTTTACTATTTCATTACATATGTCATGTGTTTTGATTATTTCACTTGTATACTCTTATCAAAACACTTTTTATACACACATCATTGTTTTTCATAAAGCTTCTACTCATGAGAATTGGATCACAATGCATATTTACATGATTATCTAAAAACTTAAGTAAAACACTAGATTGCAATGCATGATTTCTACATTGTTTTCTTCACTTGAAATACGAATTAGTTATATTGTAGATATTATCTCTTTGAATATGTCAGATCATGTTTGCCTATGATTTATGGAAAATTTTCTAAGTTAATGCTCAAATGTGAAGAGTCTAGACATATTATCAAACCAAAACAAAAATGATTTCTTACAAATTTATCAATCTTAGTAACTTTATTTTTGCTTTTCCGCATTATTTGATCTTGTACTTTTATCATGCTTGGTCTCTTCTTCACTTGTATCTTTCAAAATCTTTTGTTCATTATTTTCTTACAAGTGAAAGAATGACTTGTTTGAATACATTAAAACATATTTCTCACGCTTATCATATTCTTTTTTCGTTGTGCTACTCTCTCTCTTAGCTCGATCATGACCTACTTTATACTTAAAACAAAAATCTTATCCTCTCTGAGTGTGTCCCATCTTTTGTCTTCTTTATTCTAGTTTTGTTTTCACTCCACTCACTTTTGCTAATAACAAAAGGGTGAGAATAAAATGATAAATCTTAATGGAGTTGGATTCACTAGCTTAAGGGGGAGTATGAATGTAGTTTATGGGAGCAGACACTAAGGGGGAGCACTTAAGTAGGAGGAGCCCAATTATTTAACAAACTATAATTATAACTTTTATCTATATGTTGCTTAGTGTCATATATCTTTCTAAAAACACATCTCTTATTTATGCTTCTATTTTATCACTATTGGATTTATTATTATCAAAAGGGGGAGATTGTTGGAACACGGTTTTCCAAATCCTTTTGATTTGAGAATAACAAATCCTACTTGTATTTGATCTTGTTTGCCATTGTGTTTTTAGCATGTAGGTTTGAACAATAATATTGACACTAAGATGCTACATTGTTGGTCTGAACTTGCCCACAAGTTGAAATAATGAAAGTTATCTAACGCCAGGCGTTAGGACTTAACACCGATGTTGACATTCGACGAATATGGCATGGAGGGAAGTTGCCATGATTGTAGGAGTATCTTTGGAATGATTTGACTTAACGCCAGACGTTAACTTCAACGCCAGCTTTAAGGTTGCCTAAAATGAATATTTCTAAAGATGCAGTATCTCCTTCTTGTTTTGAAGACCCAAGCCATCAAGTTCCTTCTATACTGGGTCAACGCCTGGCGCTATCCTTAACGCCAACGTTAGCTTCTGTCCTATAAATAGGTGGCATTTGTTCTCTTCAAGAATCCATGCCAAGGAGCCATATTCCATCACTCTGAATTATTTGTGAAGGCCATATTTTCAGACCATCATCTCCCACACAAATTCAAGAGAAGAATTCGTAGGAGGATCGGATCTACGCTCACCCAACGCGAAGAATGCGCGCTTCGACTTCGACAATATTCAGCGAGCCTTTGCCATCTCCAGAATTCTTCATAGGGAGTTTTACTTGTGTTTTATATTTTGTTTTAACACCTTTTTCATTATGATCATTTAGTGAATTCGCCTCGTGTTGGCGACTAGGTCTCGGTAGGACTTAGCGCAGAAATTCGCCTCGTGTTGGCAACTAGGTCTAGGGAGTAGATCTATGGGGTGCTCGAGGCCTTTTTGGGGATAGAAAGGCAAGAGCGATTTGAGGCCGTATTTGGGGAGAGATTGGCTAAAGCCAATCGGTTCTTAGTGAGAAGAGTCAGTATAGAAAACGAAAAGAGTATTTCATATTCGCCTTTGATTTCTAGTGTCATAGAAATAAAATTTTGTAATCAAATTTTATAAATGATAATCATGTCTTTTCATGTTAATTAAAATTGATTTCATATTTCTAGCACTTTACTTTTTGTTTCAATCTACTTATCAGAAAATCACAAAAGTTTTCTAAAACCCTTATTCACCCCCCCCCCCACCCCACCCCCCTCTAAGGGCACCTCAAGATCCAACACTTCCTACTGACCTGCACTTTCTCTTGCCTCCCATCCGTGGTGATGACTTCCTTCACTCCACTTTCCTTCGATGCCTCCAGCCTGGCTTGCCCTTCCATTGCTTTGTCCACCTCTTATGGTTCCTTTTTCTAGGTGATGGTGTTAACGGTCGTGACATAACACTGCCTAGCCATCTTAGGATCTCCCCTGACTTGGATCTTGACCCCCCCCCCCCCCAATGTTATACTTTAAACATTGATGAAAGGAGGAGGGCACGCACTAGAATGCGCTGATGAGGGGCCATCCAAAGATGACATTATAGCTGCTCGGAGCGTCGACGATGACGAACTGGCAGTTCTTGGATGCTCCCTCTAGAGTTACAAGGAGCTCGACTCCTCCCTCCACTTCCTTCCTTTCTCCGGAGAATCCAAACAGAGGTCCATCTGAGGTGAGTACCCTCTTTGCCTCCACCTTCATCTCATCGAAGTGTTTCTTGAAGATCACATTGACGGAACTCCCATTATCCATGAGGATTCTGGAGACCATGAAGTTCTCGATCGCTGTTTGGACCATTAGCGCATCGCAGAACGGATCTTCATGCTCAGATATGTCCTTGTTGGCGAAGGTGATCTTCTCCTCTGGGGGTGGGGTCTTGGAGGTCGAGGCAACACTTCGGCGATAGATGTCATGGAAGCTCCCCTTTCGGGTGGTCTCGATCCCTACCCCCCCCCCCCCCCCCCCCCCCCCCCCCCTCCGTGGATCACTTTGATCCCTCCTAGGGTTCCCATGTAGACCCGGTCCTCTACCCCTGCTTCTTCTCCTCTTGTGACATCCAGAATTTGTTGCTGCCCCATTGGGGCTCTCTTCCCTCTCCTCATCTCCAAGAACTCGGGACAGGTAGCCGTTGTGTGACCTTCCTCCTTGTGGAAGTCACAGTATGGAAACACCACCCTCACCCTTTATAACCCTCCTAGGCAATTCCTTCTTCCTCTTCTTCCTCCTTGGCCTATCGTCATGGCATGCTGAGGTGGGGATGGAAAGGCCTAAGGCCCGACTGCCACCCCGAGGGTTGAATCGTCCATGTACCCCTTGAAAGTTCCCCCCCTCTTCCTTGGAAGGGTTCCCCTCCCTGGTCGGATCCTCTTCACAGTCTCGTAAGACATCCTCCTGGTGGCCTCCACACCGGGCGGTTGACGGACGGTTGAAACCTCCCTCCTGGCTCCTGCCCCCTGGGGGCCCCTAGAACCTCGGCATCCTTGGCTCTTCCCTTCTTCTTATCTACTGTTGTTGGGATCCTCCTCCTCCATTCTCTTCTCCTCTGGCCCACTTGGACAACTTTGCCACGAAAGCGTTGTTGATGTCCTCCCCCTCGATCTCTCGCCCCGCCTGCTCGATCAACTCACAGAGGGGGATCTCGGGCCAGTCTCATAATGAACAGCCCTCGTCGTAGTCCAAGGGTGAAGGCTAGTTGCAAGGTGTGCCATGACACCTCATGGACCAAGAAACCTGCACATTTGCATTTATAGTAGATCTAACATCTTCTTGGGAACCTACATATTCCAATGCGACAAGAGCAATTTCATCCTTAGTTAGATCTAACATTTTCTTAGGAACCTGCACATTTGTGTTTATAGTAGATGCAGTCATAGGAATGTGGGGACCTTCTTCAACTATCTAAAATATTCTGCGATCGACGGCTTCCTTGTAGAATCTGACTCTTTCCTTCCACATCGAAAAATTTTCTTTTGTGCAGACTGGCAACTTTATGGAGGAATTCTTGCTTCTATCCATTCCATACATGATGTCTCCTTACAACTAGATTGAGATCTTATTCAAGGTGTTAACCTTTAAAGAGCAACCTCCTCTGATACCAATTAAAAGTATCTAGTTGCTACATAAATCACATAGAGGGGGTGAATAGGTGAATTCTATGGCTTTAAGAGGAATTAAAAACTTATAAATAAAAGCACACAGAAAAAGAGCACGCAACACAAACACAAGGATTTATAGTAGTTCCCTGGAATGGGTACGTCCACTTTCCCGCCTCACCTATCTAGCACTTCGGGCTAGACTTGGCTACTTCACCAAAACTCAGATTTAAACAAATCTTACAACTCGGAGTCTCCCACTCCTACAAACTCGGAGCCCAATGTCTCATACACTCGATCCTTCCAACAAGGATCTATAAACTCAGACGTAAACACTTCCTACAAAATGTAAAGGGTTTTTACAACACAAATAAATTGTAAACAATCTTCTAAAATCTCAAAGAGATTTTCCTTCAGATCTGAAATAAAGTCTTCTTCTTCCTTGCTTGAGTTGAAAGCTTTGAACTTGAAAGAGGAAGATAAAAAAAACTTTAACTTTTGAGCACTGGATCTGAAATCTTAGGAATCAACTGGATCTTGAATGAACATAGGAGATCTGAAATCAGAGATCTAGTCGACTCATTTCTTTGAGAAGAATCGTAAGAACAGGTTGTCGGCAGCAAGAACGATCCTTTGCGAGAATAAGAATGCCGACAGACATAATAGTTATTTGCGGTTTTCTATTTTTTTGTTCACGATTAGGGCTAATGACAATAACTCTTGTCTATTTATAGAGATTCTTCTCTAATGGCTAAAAATGAAATCTTAGGAAAAACCTCCATGTGTATTGTACATGGCAGGAACCCTAAGGTAAGATGTCAGCAATTTGAAAAAGAAAGTCTTCTGAGTCTATTCATCGAGTGTGCTCATGAAGTATTTAGACTACTCGACGAATTGACTTTAACTACTCGACGAAAAATACTTGGTTGAAAACTGAACCTGGATGTACCTTCAACTTAGTAATCTCGAGATCTCTCGAGAGCAATTGACGAATTCGTTGAGTGTTCATGAGAAATCAACAGACCACTCAACGAATTCGTCGAGTGCTCACGAGAAATGAAGATAACATCATCCATTCAAGTAAACTCGACGAACTGAATGAGTCCTCACGAGATATCTCAACGAACTGATCGAGTCTTCTCGAGAGTACTCGACGAATTCTACTTAGAGAATTTTTCTTCCATTCCAAAAAAAAGCAATAACTCCTACTTGATTTTTCCTTAGTACTTGAATATGAAGTACACCCCAATAGAGAGATTTTACATGAGTCAACACCATGTTCTACACAATAAGGAATTACATTGCATAGCCCCGTATTTTATGACTCATTGAAACCTGACATTGGTTTGCACTTATCAATTAAGATCCTACAATAATATAGCTAAAATACAATATCAATTACAACTCCAATTCATCTTAGTTCAAGGGGGACTTCTTCAAATCAAGGCTATTGTGGCTACAATACCCAATAATCTTCCCCTATTTGAAGAAGTCAGAACCCTATGTACTAAGTTGAATTGCATAGATAATAATAATAATCACAGATAAAGAAAATGACATAAAGAAATTGAGATAAGAACATATCAACAAAACATTAATATTTATATAAATGTTTTAGGGGCAATCACAGATCACAACACAACACTAAGGCATTTTATCCTTCTGCAATTTGCTCTTCTCCAACTGCCTATCAAAGTATGCTTTTGGCTTTGGATAGTACTTGGGAGGAGCTGGAGGTGCATCAGGATTGTTGTGACCATACGTTCTAAAATGAATCTTCCTCTTTAACTTTGCAGCTTTATGCTTGTTAATTTCTTCCTGTTAGTAATGATTCTGAGGCAGCTCATTTGAAATGTCAATTAAATTGAAATTGTCCAGAATTATTGCTTTGGAAGTAGGACTCCATACTTCAACAAATTCTCTCTTTTCTTCATCCACTTCTCTTATTACTATACCTGCTTCCCTTCTCACAGAAAGATCTGATCTGCTTGCAGAAGGACCTTCCCCATACTTCCTCTTTTTCACATGAGGCCTTGAAGGTTCTGCAGACTCTTCATGATCTGACCACACCTAAGAATATTGTTGAGGAGGGTCAAATTGATTAGCTTTTGAAGGTTGCTCTAGATCATCTATAAAGGGTTGCTCGGGCACTTTCCCTGTAGATTCTTCATGAAGCCATTTGAAATTTTGATAATTGAAAACATTTGCTTCCTGAACTTTGCACTGCAATTCTGTGCTTAAATCATGCATTTTACTTAGGACATTTTCCTCCCCCTTTCTGACTTCTTCATTAAGGGTTTGGATAATTTCCTCCTTGAAAATTCTCATCTCTGTATGAAGATAATCTATGTCTAATCTTGTTGAGTGCAACAACATATCTTGTACTCTAGAAACTACTTCGGCTTTATCATAAACATAACGAACTCGCTCCATGGTGAGGCGCACAGCCTTACCACCAGTAGTAAAATTTGTATTTGTTTCTTGTTTTAATTGATCAATAATGTGCTTCAACTCAGCTATACCATTGTTTACATCAGATTCCACTTCTCTTACCTTCTGAAATACTTGCTTCAATGAGAATTCAAAATGCTCAGCCTGAGACATGAGCAAAGCTTCAATGGTCTTTAACAGCTCATTATTAGAGGAGGATGGTACATGAACATGCTGAGGAGTTAGGGTGCCAAAACTTTCATCATTGAAAATAAATTCATTTGAATATCCTCTCCCTGGAGAAGCATGAACATTCTTCTGAGCGGGAGGTGCAGAGTGCACATCCTCTCTTACTTCCACAGAGGGCAAGACCTCAACTTCTCTGAATTCATCTCCTGGGACCACATTCTCTTGAGTTATCTCCCCCTCAATTTCTGCAACAAAATTCTTATCAACAGGAAATTCATCTTCAACAACAAGAACTCCACCAGATGTGGGTTCTTTCCCTTTGTCAACTTCTTTCTCACCAGAAGTGTGAACACTTGGAATTACTACTTCAGCATCATCACTCTCCTAAACATCTTCATTCTCTTGAACATCATCAATACCCTGAATATCATCATTATCCTGAATACCATCAGCTAGAGAGGGAATAAGGGGCAGAGGGGACTGAACCTCAGATGGTTCTTTCTGAACTTCAGGAGCTGGAACTTGAGGCTTCTCCCCCTGAATAGCTGCATCAGTAGACTTTGGAGTAATACTGATGGGCGAAGAATGATATCTTTGCTAATTCTCAAAAACTTCATCATCATCATCATCATCATTCTTGGCAGCATGTCTTGGGATCTTCCTTTCCAATCTGCTAAAGATAGAAGAATCTATCTTTTTAAGATGATGAATTGGAATACCTGAAGACATGTCAAATTGATTGCTATCAATTTGATTCAAATATAAAGAGATGATCCTGCCAAAAATTGGAGTCATCAAGATGCCCTTAATCTTCTCAAATAGAACTAATCCCCAATCTATTCTCTTTCTACAGATAACTCCAGTCAAGAGTTTGAACATGTCACTGGATAAGTAGTCATGAGATCCTACCTTGCATAACACAACTTTGCCTATAATATCTGGTAATAACTTCCCCTCTCCATTCATATACTTCCTTCGAATTGAATTGGAACCTCTTGGTACGCCACAGAATAATAAAGTTCTGTTAAAATCTTTATTTTCGAGGATATCTTCCTCTTCAACTGCTGGGAGCCGCAAGAATTAGGTTAGGAGAGACGGCTTCAATCTTATCACTGAATTCCCGACGAAAGATTTGATGACCGAGCCTTCTCGACGAAGGTGAGCATTTTTGAAGAATTCTAACACTTCCCTGTCCAGAACCCGACAATGATGTTCCAAAAGAAATGAGAGACCGGTCTCTTCAAAAATCAGAACCACATTGCGAAATTAGTCGGAAGCACTAGCAAAGCCCGTTCAAATAAGCTCTCCTCCTAACTGCAGATTGCCAGAAGTTTTGAGAGCCATCAAGGACAGTAGACGAATTAACGAGAGAGATGAAGAGGAATCGACGGAAGGGTTTCGTGAAATCTCGATGAATCGGCGTGTTTGACTCGTGAACCCCTTTAAACATTTATATAGTAATAATGTTTTGAAGAGAGATAGAGAGAGACACGTACCTTTATGGAAAAGAACATGACTCTTCCGATCCAATAGAAAGAAAATTTAGATTGACAAAAAATTCATCGAATGGACTGGATGATACGTCGAAATGATCTGAGAGATTGATCTAATACGTCGAAATTACTCGGTTAAATAAACTTATTCATCGAAATGACTCGGCAAAATAAACTTATTCGTCGAAATGACTGAGTAAGACTCAAAGAGTAGTCAAAATTACACGAGTAATCTCCTGGACCTCTTGAAATTCTGATCTTGGACAGATTTCCTTGGATTTTTCATGATTCCTTGTTCAGCATACCAAGTTCCATTTTGAAGTAGGTGAACTTGGCCTCATCTAGTGGCTTCATGAAAATATTTGCAACTTGCTTACCTGTCGGGACATAATTGAGGTTGATGTCCTTGTTCTCCACATGCTCTCTAATGAAATGATAGTGTATCTCTATATGCTTTGTCCGACTATGAGAAACTGGATTATTAGCAATTGATATGGCACTTGATGAGTAGCAAAATATAGGAATCTCCTTCAACTTCATGTTGTAATCTTCTAATTCATTCCTGATACATAGAAGTTGTACACAACAACTGCCTGTGGAGATATATTCTGATTCAACAGTTGAGATTGCTACACAATTCTGCTTCTTACTACCCCAAGAAATAAGCCTCCTTCCAAGGAATTGGCAAGTCCCGAAAGTGCTTTTTCTATCATCCATACTACTGCAAAATTTGCATCTGAAAAACCAATTAGCTTGAAGTCATTACTTCTTGGGTACCATAAGCCAAGATTTGGTGTGCCTTTAAGATATCAAAATCATCTTTGCATCGGCATAATAAGATTCCTTAGAGTTCACCTGAAATCTAGCACATACACATGTTGAAAACATTATATTTGATCTACTGGAAGTACGGTAGAGCAAGGATCCAATTATGCTTCTGTACTTAGTTTCATCAAAAAGTTTCTCTTTCTCATCCTTGTCCAGAGTCATAGTTGAACCCATTGGAGTTCTCATAGAGGTTGCATTCTCCATTTCAAATTTCTTAATCAAATCTTTGGTGAACTTCGTCTGAGAGATGAAAATTTCATCTTCAGATTGTTTCACTTGAAGTCCTAAGAAATACGTCAGCTCACCCATACTGCTCATTTCAAATTTCCCTTGCATCAAGTTAGAAATTTTTTTGCAGAGGTGCTCATCTGTAGATCTAAAAATAATGTCATCGACATAGATTTGTATTAGCAAAATCTTATCTTTAACTTTCCTAAGAAATAATGTCTTATCTATCTTTCCTCTTGTGAATTCAGAAGTTCATAAGGCGTCTAACGATGATTCTTGTTGATTAGTGCTCTGTTTTGCACGTGGCAAGCAGTATTGACGGCTTCTGCCCAGAAGTATTCTGGTAGTGAAGAATCATTCAACGTTGTTCTACAGGCCTCGGTGAGTGTTTTATTCTTTCTCTCGGCAACTCTATTTGTTGTGGAGTATGAGGAGAGGAAAACTCTGTTGGTTGAAATGACACAATAATCCCAAGGGGGGGTGAATTGGGATTAAATAAAATTTAAATTTTATTTGTATACTTTAAGTTTTATTGATTCCTTAAAAAGATTTGGTGAGTGATACGTTTTTTTTCTCTCTCTTTGAAAGAGAGAAGAAAGAGAAGAAAGCTCTTTCTTTCTTTTCGATTCAACCTTGGGCGGACATTTTCGAAGAGTCCCGCGAGTAATTCTACTTTGAGGAATTACCCGTTATCCTATCGAAGGATAGAAGTAACGGACTCTTTCTCTTTCGAAATATCGAGGATTACTCCTCGGCCGCGTCCTCTGAAGGCTAAATGAAAAGATTGAAAAAGGGTTTTATGTTGAAATTAAAATTGAAAGCTTTTTGAAAATATTGTTGCAACAATTTTTTGAGTAGTTGCAACAATTCTTTAAGAGCGTTTTAAAACTTCTTTTACCTTGAGCTAGTTGCAACAACCAAAGAGGTGTTGCAACAAATTTTTTAGTGTTTTTAAAAGAGAGTTTTAAAAAGTGCTTTAGAGAGAAAGCTTTTGGGTTTATGTAATTATCCGGACTAAAATCAATAAAGGCAAGTGGACCTTATCGATAGTAGTATAGGATATTTCTTTTGAAATATCAAGGTCGTATTTTTCCAAGGTCGTATCGATTATTTCTACTTCTTAGGAACGCGCTATTATTTTATCGAAAAGAGTTTGAAATTGATTTTTATGATTTTATAGAAAAGTTAGTGACGAAAATGATAACTATCGCGGGCTTGGTGTGCGTTTAGCAAAAACCAAGAAAAGCGATGAAAAGAAAAAGAACGAAGACGTTAATTTAAAAAGTAGTTTTGCTTAGATTTTTTTAGGGTTTTATAAAACGATAATGATAACTACGGCGATAATAAGCGATTGAGCGGGTAGCGGAATTAAGCAAAAAGCAATTATATTAAAAACAAAAGACACACTAATTGAAAACGCACACACTCTACAGAATTAAAATGAAAGCTGTAAATTGCAGAAATTAAAGAAATGTGATCCCTACCCAAATAGGTAGAGGGGAAATAAATGCGTGAGCAAGTCCTATCCAAACGAATATGCGGGAAATAAATGCGTGAGCAAGTCCTATCCAAACGGATAGGCGGGAAATAAATGCGTGAGCAAGTCCTATCCAAATGGATAGGCGGGAAATAAATGCGTGACGGAAATGGAAACTATTCGATTACAAAAAAGGCGCAAACTTTATACTCATACACTCACACACACAACAATAATGAAACTAAGTTAAAAAGAAAAGAAAATCTACTCTCATACACACACACACACTTACAAAAAAGCAAAAAGAAAGTAAAAAGAACAAATGAAAACAAAACAAAACAAAAAACTAATTAACCTCCTACACTCACACACACTAATATGAAATCATCTAAAAATTACAACAAAACTAAAAACAAGAAAATTGCACTCATACACACACACACCCAAATTAAAATGACAACTTAACAAAAATTATAAAATTACATAAAACTAAAAAGAAAAAGAACAAAAAGAGAACACACACACATTAAAACAAAGAGAGACAATAATTACAAAACAAGCTTAATTTATTTCCATCAAAAAAGGGGTTACAAAACTAGAGAGAGAAAGTGCAAAATTACAAAAATTACAAAACACCAAAAATCAGCAAAATGGAACAAAACCTTAAGAGAAGCTCCCAAAATTTTGAACCCTTGCACTCAGCTGAATCTGGCTATTTATAGAAAAAAATTTGGAATTACACGCCCTCAGACACGGGCGTGTCTGAGGGCGTGACATGGCTTGGGGTGCGAATAGCCAGAACAGCTGGATCCAGGCAGGTATCTGGAAGGCTTGACCGGCGACTTGGAAGTACACGGGCGTGTTCCAGGGAACACGGGCGTGTTCGATGTCGGCATTGTGCTGTCGGCTGTTGGGCATGACGGGCGGCGTGTCCTTTGTTCTTCTGGAAGGAGTTGAGGGTCACGGGCGTGTCTGAAATGTCACGGCCGTGACTTTGATTTTTTGGATGAAATGCTTCAAGTGGCTGGAATCTGGGATGAATATCCAACACGGGCGTGACCATGGTACACGGCCTCGGTCACGGGCGTGACCGAGGGCGTGACTTGATGTTTGAGGTGGAAAAAGAACAGAAGAAAATGTTAGGGATTAGTGAACACTCCCTTGGACACGGGCGTGACTTAACAAAATTACAGAAACTTTACAAAATGAAAATAAAACTAAGTTAAAAACAAAAATAACAAAAACAAACATTTTATTCATTAATTTACATATATTATTTAGAAATCTAATTAAAATTATACTAAAAATTATATAGAAAAATGCGTATTTTTACTATTCATCAAACACCCTCATACTTAAGCTTTTGCTATTCCAGAGCAAAAGTAAGGGATACCTATAAGACGTTTAATAAAATTTCTAATTTACTAAAGTTTTTATTAAATCAAAAGTAAGATCGAAATAAATTTAGGGTATTTAAAGAGGTAAGTCCAAAACAATGAAAGTAATTTAAAAAGAGCGAAAAAATTTTAGCGAGACTTCTAAAGTTAGCTAAATAGCGTCGATTATTGCAGTCTTTGGTACCTTTTAATTAGAATGGAATTATATAAAACTTTAACCTTTTTTAAGAAAGTTTTTAAGAATAAATAAAGCCTACTAATTATGCTCTCTCAAACTTTTTTAAATTAAAATCTAGGTACAATTTTATTGGCTAAGGGGTAGGGGAAAAAAGGTAGCCTTGGCAAAAAGAAGAGTGCTTGGATTTAGGGGTGACGGATTTTATCCTCTCACCCCACCTTTTTGGTGGCCTTTGCTTTGATTCCCAGTGTTGGTTTACGCGGGAGAATTGAAATCATTTCTAAACTTAACCCAATGCCCGTGTTTACGGAATTATTAATTTTTTATTCCCATTGACACGAGATTTCTTTTAACAATATTGGGTGCTTGTGTTTACGGAATCTCTTTATTCCCATTGACACAGGATTTCTTTTAAAACTCCTACTTTTATTATTTTTATGCCAAGCTAAGGGGTGTTTATAAGGGGTTTCAAGAGAAATTCTAGATTAATAAAAAAAGATTTTTGAGAGCAAGTTTAGTAGATTAAAAACATTCCTAAAGTTTCACAAGTTTAGAGTTAGAATAATTGAACCTAAAGATGGTTTGCCAATATAATACAAAAAGGAATCTATTTAGGGTAAACCCGAGGTAGTGCTAAAAATTCTGTTCTCAAATTAAATTAAGATCGCAAGATTTTCTTTACTACTGAAAATTCCTCGATTTAAATTTTTCAAACTATGAAATAAACAAAATTGTTTTAGCAAATCATAAATAATGAAAAACGCTTAAAGATAAAACTAACCTAGCCTTGGAAATAACAAAAAGCTAAGTAGGGGTTTTATTTTATTTTTGGATTTTTGATAAGTTTTTCATCAAAAATTTTTTTTTTTTGAAGTTTTTTAAGATATGATATATTTTTTTATTTTTGATTTTCTTTATAACAAAATGCATATATAAATACTAAAAAAAAAGGAAGACAAAAATTAAGAAAAGTAAAAATACATACAAAATATTTTTGATTTTTTTTTTCTAAGAAAATTTTTTTTCATCATATACTTTTTGATTTTTTAATTTTGTTAAAAATATGTACATTAATAGAAAAAAAAAGGAAAAGAAAAGAAAAGAGAGAAGGAAAAACATTTTTGGTGTTATGACAAAATGAATTTTGTTATAACAAATTTTTAAGTACATTTTTCATCATTTTTTGGATTTTTTCTAATAAGGGAGGGGCAAAAATAATTACAAAAAGAGGGAAAACACGCCCCCATACTTAAAACCAACATTGTCCTCAATGTTGAAAGTAAGTGTGAGGAACGAAAATATTTACAAAAAAAGGATGAAGATTTTAATTACAAAATAGAAAAAAATATATACAAGGATAGTTACAAAAAAAAACTCCACGAATATATACAATTTTTTTTTTTTAGTTTTTCGAAATGTACAAAACACGAATACAAGAAGTAAAAAAACATATATTTTTTTGTATGATAAAAATAAATTTTTATCATCTTTTTATGTTATTATTTATATTATATGTATTTTTTTGTTGTTTTGGTTTTAATTTTAAAATATGCATGTTTTAAAATATATCTAAATTTTAAGAAAGATAAAATAAGGTAAAATAAAGAAAAGGCTTTAAGATAAAAACCAAGGAAGAAAGAAGAGAAATAAAAGGTAAAAGCAACGGGGTTTTCTCGTTTCGAAATATCGACAAAAATCCCCTCTCGGGTCTGTCGAGTAATCCTACTTTGAGAAACTTCCTATTGTCTTATCTTAAAATTCCCAAAATTCTTTTTGATTTTTGTTTTAAAGTTTTTGCATTATTTTATTTTGTTTTATGTTTCTTTTTTGAAAAAGAATTATAAATTAAAATATGCATAATTATTAATTTTATTATTATTTTTTTTGTTTTTTGTTTTTTGTTTTTTTTTATTTATTATTATTATTTATTATTATTTATTATTATTATTTTTGTTTAAGTTTTTATTTTATTTTTTTATTTTTTTGGTTTTATTTTTGAAATTAAATAAGAACAATAAAAGAGCGTAATTGGATAAATATGGGGGTGCCTCCCACGAGCGCTTTGTTTACCGTCTCGTAGCTTGACGCGTTGGCGGGGTACGATCTTTTTAGAGGTGGGGGAGGGGTATGGAATTTAACTTCCCTCCCAGTTGATCCCCCGCGTGGTAGAGTTTTAGTCGGTGACCGTTCACTTTTAAGTCGCCTTTTTCCGGGTGGGTGATAAGGATGGTCCCGTATGGCCAAACCTCTTTCACTTGAAAGGGGCCGGACCAACGGGATTTTAGTTTCCCCGGAAAAAGACGAAGACGTGAATTATATAGGAGGACGAGATCGCCCGGCGCGAATGATTTTGGAAATTTAATTTTTCGGTCGTGGTAAAATTTAGAGCATTCCTTATAAAATTTATTACTCTCGTAAGCGTTCGCACGCCATTCATCGAGTTCGTTTAATTGGAATTTCCGGTTTTCGGCGGTTAAATTATGATCGAGATTTAAGAGTTTTAACGCCCAAAAAGCGCGGTGCTCTAATTCTACGGGCAAATGGCAGGCCTTGCCGTAGACTAATCGATAAGGCGTACAACCGATTGCGGTCTTGTACGCCGTACGATATGCCCACAGCGCGTCGTCTAAATTAATCGCCCAATCCTTCCTATTAGTTGAAACGGTTTTTTCTAATATGCGTTTAATTTCTCGATTTACTACCTCCACTTGGCCGCTCGTTTGGGGGTGATAGGCGGTGGCGAGTTTATGCGTGACGCCATATTTGGTTAATATTTTTGCAAACTGGGCGTTGCAAAAGTGCGTTATCACTAACTATCGCACGGGGCGTACCGAAGCGAGAAAATAATTTTTTAAGAAATTTGACGACGACTCTCGCATCGTTGGTGGGGAGAGCTTGAACTTCCACCCAACGAGATACGTAGTCGACCGCCACTAAAATGTAGCGATTTGTATATGAAGGAGGTAGGGGGCCTATGAAATCTATGCCCCATAAATCGAAAATCTCGCATTCTAAATAAAAATTTTGGGGCATCTCGTCGCGATGAGAGATGTTACCCGACCGTTGACAGCTATCGCATGCGCTCACAAAAGTGTGAGCGTCTTTGAAGAGAGCGGGCCAATAAAAGCCCGCCTCCAGCGCCTTCTGCGCGGTCCGGTTGGCTTGATAATGCCCCCCGGCCGGCCCTTCGTGGCAGTGCCGCAAAATTTGCGCACCCTCCTCGCTCGAAACGCATCTCTGCACGACTTGGTCCGCGCAGACGCGAAATAAGAAAGGGTCCTCCCAAAAGTAATTCTTCAAATCAGAAAAGAATTTCTTCTTTTGCTGTTTTGAAAAGTCTTTCGGGAGCACCCGCGCAACTAAATAGTTGGCGTAGTCTGCGAACTAAGGCGAGGGAGAAGTTTTTAAATTATTTAAAGCTAAAAGACGCTCCTCGGGAAATCGATCATCGATTTCTGGTTCGAAGAGCGCTTCCGCGATTGGGTGTTCTAAACGAGAAAGGTGGTCGGCCGCTAAATTTTCGGCCCCTTCTTATCGCGGATCTCTAAATCAAATTCTTGTAATAGGAGGATCCATCGAAGAAGGCGGGGCTTAGCGTCCATTTTTTCTAATAAATATTTTAGGGCGGAGTGGTCGGTAAATACTATAATTTTTGAAAGCGTGACGTAGGGCCTAAACTTATCTATGGCGAAGACGACGGCAAGGTGTTCCTTTTCCGTTGTCGTGTAATTAGCCTGTGCGGCCGTGAGCGTGCGGGACGCGTAGTAGATAGGATGAAAATATTTATTAACGCGTTGGCCTAATACGGCCCCTACCGCTATATCACTCGCGTCGCACATAATCTCAAACGGAAGGGTCCAATTGGGCGCCACCAGAATGGGAGAATGGATAAGTTTATTTTTTATGGCATTGAATGCCTCTACGCACGCGTTATCAAAAATAAATGGAGATTCCTTCTCCAGGAGGTGGGTTAGCGGTTTTGTTATTTTGGAAAAGTTTTGAATAAACCGCCTATAGAAACCCGCGTGGCCAAGAAAACTACGGATTGATTTTATATTTGAGGGCGCAGGGAGTTTTTCAATTATTTCGACCTTGGCCTTGTCGACCTCCATCCCTCTTTCAGAAATTTTGTGCCCGAGAACTAAGCCTTCTCGAACCAAAAAATTACACTTTTCCTAGTTTAAAACCAGGTTCGTGTCTTCGCATCGTTGGAGGACTCGATCTAAATTTTGGAGGCAGTTTTGGAAGGAGCTTCCAAAAACCGAGAAGTCATCCATAAATACTTCCATAATATCCTCTACGAGCTCTCCAAAGATCGCCATCATACATCGTTGAAATGTAGCTGGCGCGTTGCAGAGGCCGAATGGCATCCTTCGGTATGCGAAGGTACCGAAGGGGCACGTAAACGTTGTTTTCTCCTGGTCTTCGGGGGAGATAGGAATTTGTAAAAATCCCGATAGACCATCGAGAAAACAATAATAAGGATGACCCGATAGTCGCTCCAAAATTTGATCGATAAACGGTAACGGAAAGTGGTCTTTGCGGGTGGCATCATTTAATTTTCGGTAATCGATGCACACCCTCCAACCCGTAACAGTACGAGTTGGAATTAATTCGTTATGTGCATTTGCCACTACCGTTATACCGCCCTTTTTAGGCACGACATGAATGGGACTAACCCACGTGCTGTCGGATATAGGGTAGATAATCCCCGCATCCATTAATTTATTACTTCAGCCTTAACGACCTCCCGCATATTTGGGTTTAGTCGCCGCTGAGGCTGGATGGTTTTGCGGGAATTATCTTCTAAGAAGATTTTGTGCGTGCAAAAAGAGGGATTTATCCCCCTAATATCGGAAATCTGCCATGCAATTGCATGGCGATGCGTGGACAAAACTTTAACTAATTCGGAGGTTTCCGAATCAGATAAAGAAGACGAAATAATAACCGGGAGTTTTAAGTCCGCGGCGAGAAAAGCGTATTTTAGATGGTCGGGGAGTGGCTTAAGCTCCAAAACCGGGGGTTCTTCGTAAGATGTTGTTATTTTTAAATTTTTAGAATTAAAAGATTCGAAAGGCGAATCTGGCGGTAGCTCGTCCAAAGGGGCGAGGCCCGCCAAATCCGGATCGTCTATAGTTAAAGCGAGTAATTCTGCAAGCGAAGAACATTCATCCTCGAACGCGGATTCTAAGTGAAAGCAGGAATCATCATTCGATAAAGAATTTCGCATTGAGGGATTAATAAGAAGGGTAACTTCGTCATCCCCTACCCGAAGGAGGAGGCGACCGTTACTCACATCAATTAATGCGCGGGAGGTCGCGAGGAAAGGGCGACCGAGGATAATTGGCACCTCGGCGTCCTCCTCGATGCCGAGGATGACGAAGTCTACCGGGAAGATAAACTTGTCAACCTTGACCAGAACGTCCTCCACTACCCCGATAGGATATTTTATCGAGCGATCCGCGAGTTGGATGCTCATTTTTGTTGGGGTGGGAACACCCAAATCTAGTTTTTTAAAGAGGGAGAAGGGCATCAAATTGATGCTCGCTCCCAGGTCCGCTAGGGCGTACTTTATTAATAAATTGCCGAATAGGCACGGGATGGAAAACCTTCCCGGGTCGTTTAGTTTTGGCGGCAATTTATTAAGTAGGACCGCCGAGCATTCCGCATTTAAGGAAACACGTGAAATACCCTCGAGCTTCTTTTTATTAGAAAGGAGCTCCTTAAGGTATTTCGCATATTTCGGCATTTGTGAGAGTGCCTCGCAGAAGGGGACGTTAATTTGAATTTGTTTAAAAATTTGTAAAAACTTTTTGTAATGTTCGTCCTCCTTCTCCTTATTAAATTTTGTGGGGTACGAAATTTGCGGGCTCGAGACGCCCGGCGCTAATGATTTTTCCATATCTAATTAAATAAAAGACGAGGGTGCAGGGGTCGGAGGCGAAACAGTTACCTGATGCTCAACCCGCAATGGGGAGTCGACCTCCTTGCCGCTGCGTAAGGTAATGGCGTGGGCATTTTCACGCCAGTTCTGCTCCGAGTTCCCAGGTAGTGCTCCAAGTGGCCGCTCGGAGACCATTTTTGCAAGCTGGCCAACCTGCATTTCTAAATTTTTTAGCGATCCGGCTATATTCCGGATATTTGCGTCGTTGGAAGCCATGTATTTTGCAAAAATCTCCTCGAGCGGAGAAGGTTTTGGAGGAGGAGGCGCAAAACCCTGCTGAAATCCTTGGGGATATCCATGCGGAAATCCTTGCGGGATCGCAGGTGGAGGGCGTTGCGCATTATTAGGGTTACTCCAGGAGAAGTTCGGGTGGCTCCTCCAACCCGGGTTATAGTTATTACTATATGGGTTGAAGGGCGCCCGCACTTGATTGCCCATGTAATCCACTGATTCCTCGCTTAAATTATTGTTATTATTAATATTATTATTTAGATTATTATTATTAAGATTATTAAAATTATTATTATTATTATTTGGATTATTAAAATTATTATTATTATTATTATTAGGATTATTAGCCCAAGCGGGAGTGGAGGAGGAAGCAGTCATCTCCGCCACTTGCTTACTTAGCCGCTCTACCTGCGAGGCTAAATGAGTAGTGGCATCCACTTCGAAAATACCAGCCAGTTTAGGAGGACGCGACCTTGGCACATTCCATTGGTACGCGTTCATGGCCATTTCTTCGATCAGAGCTTGAGCGGCCTCCGGGGTTTTGTTGTTTAACGTTCCCCCGGCGGCTGCGTCGATCATCTGTCTCGTTGAGAAATTCAAGCCGTTATAGAACGTTTGTACCTGAAGCCAAGTTGGTAGCGCGTGATGAGGACACCTACGCAAATATTCTTTAAAACGTTCTCAAGTCTCGTAGAGAGACTCGGAATTGAATTGAATGAAGGATGCGATATCGGTGCGTAATTTAGCGGTTTTTGACGGAGGAAAATATTTAGTTAGAAAATTCTCCGTCAATTCGGCCCACGTGGTTATGGACCCTCTCGGAAGAGAAGTCAACCACGATTTCGCCTTTGTCCGCAGGGAAAAGGGAAATAAGCGCAAGCGAATGGCGTCATCGCTGACGCCATTAATCTTGAAGGTGTCGCAAATTTCTAAAAAATTATTAAGGTGTTGGTTTGGGTCCTCATCTGGCAAACCGTCGAACTGAATCGACTGTTGTACCATTTGAATTATACTGGATTTGATTTCGAAATTATTATTAGCTACCGCGGGGCGGGTGACGCTCGATCCTGTATCCTCTAAATTTGGCCTAGCATAATAGGCCATGGTCCTCGGTGGGGCCGCATTTAGATTAGGATCGCCCATCACGCCTATATGTATATCGCCGACGGATTCTTCGGGAGCTATTTGTAGATTTTGATTACGAGATCGGCGGCGCTCGAGAAGCGTGCGCTCGATTTCGGGATCAAAAGGTAAAATTGGATTATCCGAAGATTCTCCTCGGGTCATACACTATTCTTTAATTAATTTTTTTTGGAAGAAAGAGTTTTCTTGTTTTTCTTTTTATAGATTTTTTTTTATTTTTGATGTTTTTGTTTTAGAAATATTTTTACAAAGATGAAAAAGAAAGGAAAATAAGTAAAAGAGAATAATATATTTTTTTAGGTTTTTCTTTACTTAAGTAAAATATATAAATATATATTTTTTGTGGTTTGATTTTTGTGGGGCTTTTATATGAAAATATATGTAGCTATATTCGTAAATATATGTAAAAAAGGAAAATTGAAAAATATATGTATATAATTTTTTTTTCTTTACTTAGATAGTATATTTTTTTAGTTTTTGGTTTTTTAGATAGAAAAAGAGATGAAATATAAGATAAAATTAATAGCGTTTCCTATTTCAAAATAACGACACAAGTCCCCGGCAACGGCGCCAAAAGCTTGATACGTTTTTTTTCTCTCTCTTTGAAAGAGAGAAGAAAGAGAAGAAAGCTCTTTCTTTCTTTTCGATTCAACCTTGGGCGGACGTTTTCGAAGAGCCCCGCGAGTAATTCTACTTTGAGGAATTACCCGTTATCCTATCGAAGGATAGAAGTAACGGACTCTTTCTCTTTCGAAATATCGAGGATTACTCCTCGGCCGCGTCCTCTGAAGGCTAAATGAAAAGATTGAAAAAGGGCTTTATGTTGAAATTAAAATTGAAAGCTTTTTGAAAATATTGTTGCAACAATTTTTTGAGTAGTTGCAACAATTCTTTAAGAGCGTTTTAAAACTTCTTTTACCTTGAGCTAGTTGCAACAACCAAAGAGGTGTTGCAACAAATTTTTTAGTGTTTTTAAAAGAGAGTTTTAAAAAGTGCTTTAGAGAGAAAGCTTTTGGGTTTATGTAATTATCCGGACTAAAAACAATAAAGGCAAGTGGACCTTATCGATAGTAGTATAGGATATTTCTTTTGAAATATCAAGGTCGTATTTTTCCAAGGTCGTATCGATTATTTCTACTTCTTAGGAACGCGCTATTATTTTATCGAAAAGAGTTTGAAATTGATTTTTATGATTTTATAGAAAAGTTAGTGACGAAAATGATAACTATCGCGGGCTTGGTGTGCGTTTAGCAAAAACCAAGAAAAGCGATGAAAAGAAAAAGAACGAAAACGTTAATTTAAAAAGTAGTTTTGCTTAGAATTTTTTAGGGTTTTATAAAATGATAATGATAACTACGGCGATAATAAGCGATTGAGCGGGTAGCGGAATTAAGCAAAAAGCAATTATATTAAAAACAAAAGACGCACTAATTGAAAACGCACACACTCTACAGAATTAAAATGAAAGCTGTAAATTGCAGAAATTAAAGAAATGCGATCCCTACCCAAATAGGTAGAGGGGAAATAAATGCGTGAGCAAGTCCTATCCAAACGGATAGGCGGGAAATAAATGCGTGAGCAAGTCCTATCCAAACGGATAGGCGGGAAATAAATGCGTGACGGAAATGGAAACTATTCGATTACAAAAAAGGCGCAAACTTTATACTCATACACTCACACACACAACAATAATGAAACTAAGTTAAAAAGAAAAGAAAATCTACTCTCATACACACACACACACTTACAAAAAAGCAAAAAGAAAGTAAAAAGAACAAATGAAAACAAAACAAAACAAAAAACTAATTAACCTCCTACACTCACACACACTAATATGAAATCATCTAAAAATTACAACAAAACTAAAAACAAGAAAATTGCACTCATACACACACACACCCAAATTAAAATGACAACTTAACAAAAAATACAAAATTACATAAAACTAAAAAGAAAAAGAACAAAAAGAGAACACACACACACTAAAACAAAGAGAGACAATAATTACAAAACAAGCTTAATTTATTTCCATCAAAAAAGGGGTTACAAAACTAGAGAGAGAAAGTGCAAAATTACAAAAATTACAAAACACCAAAAATCAGCAAAATGGAACAAAACCTTAAGAGAAGCTCCCAAAATTTTGAACCCTTGCACTCAGCTGAATCTGGCTATTTATAGAAAAAATTTTGGAATTACACGCCCTCGGACACGGGCGTGTCTGAGGGCGTGACATGGCTTGGGGTGCGAATAGCCAGAACAGCTGGATCCAGGTAGGTATCTGGAAGGCTTGACCGGCGACTTGGAAGTACACAGGCGTGTTCCAGGGAACACGGGCGTGTTCGATGTCGGCATTGTGCTGTCGGCTGTTGGGCGTGACGGGCGGCGTGTCCTTTGTTCTTCTAGAAGGAGTTGAGGGTCACGGGCGTGTCTGAAATGTCACGGCCGTGACTTTGATTTTTTGGATGAAATGCTTCAAGTGGCTGGAATCTGGGATGGATATCCAACACGGGCGTGACCATGGTACACGGCCTCGGTCACGGGCGTGACCGAGGGCGTGACTTGATGTTTGAGGTGGAAAAAGAACAGAAGAAAATGTTAGGGATTAGTGAACACGCCCTTGGACACGGGCGTGACCTAGGGCGTGACTTAACAAAATTACAGAAACTTTACAAAATGAAAATAAAACTAAGTTAAAAACAAAAATAACAAAAACAAACATTTTATTCATTAATTTACATATATTATTTAGAAATCTAATTAAAATTATACTAAAAATTATATAGAAAAATGCGTATTTTTACTATTCATCAGTGAGAGAGTACCAATTTTTATAATAATAAAAATATTGATAAGTATAATAGGTACACCAAGATTATAAAATCAACAAGAAATGAAATGCTAAAGAATTAAGGGACACCAGGATATAAAGTATTCGGATCCCCCAGGATCCTACTCACTTGCTAAGAGGCCTCCCGCTCACCTTGACACCCCCAAAAGAACTCTCACTAGAATAGAATTTTACCAGCCCTTTTCCCAAAGGCCAGTGGGACATCCGAGACCCGCACAAGTAGCTGAATATGTTCTTGAAATAAAAAGTACAATAAAAGAAATTACAACAATTACCTTACAATCTTCAATATTCAAAAACTTAATTAAAAGAATTTGCCAAAATTCAAAAGGAATAATTGCTCTTGCTATAATGATGTATGAAAGAGAAATGAGATAGGATTTTATAAAACTAAAGTTAACCTAGAATCAACTTGTGACTGAAATATACACAAAACCTGAACCAAAACGTTAAACCAATGGTTAGAATATAATACTATAGATTGATATTACTATAGATATTGTTGTACACCCATAAAAAGCGTTCCGCAACAGATATAATCAGACAAGGTTAAAATAGATCCTGCTAGATGTCGGCAAGACAATAAAAAAAAGTGTAGTTCTGCAGAAAACAAATGCAGTGGAAATAAACAGATTCTGTACAGAAAAAAAACCAGAACTATAAAATCCTATAACCATACAACAGATAATGAACAGATCTGAACAAATAACTCATATAATAATATTACTGAACAGATCTAAAACAAAATGGTGATGATCTGTGCCAAAAAAAAGATCCGCAATAAATCTGAACAGAAAATAGCGACAAAAAAACTATGAGATAATGGTGTTTCTAAAATCATAGAGTGAGAGGAGAGATCAAGAATATATGAGAATCCAGAAGGATTTCTGTGATTTGAAACACTTATCAGATCTACTATAATGAAGATGAACAGATCTGAGAAGATCTGATAACAAAACAAAATTAATGATGAACAGGGCTGCGGCAGAAATTCTGCCAGAAACAGGGAAACGAAACAGCACTGACCTAATACTGAACAGATCTGAATTGTGGATGATCTGATCTATATGAATCTGAAAAAAAAAATGATCTAGAGCTGGGATAAATCAAGAATGCGATAGAAGAACAAAACCGTGAAGGAATGAACAGATCTGCGATGGAATCTTGCAAGACGCCGGCAAGTTGATAACGACCCAGCAAGGTGGCTGCGATCAGATCGAATGTTGAGGGGATGACGAAGTTCTGAAGATCTGTGTGATGGAAGAACGAAGGGCGCAACCGGATCTGGCTACAGGAAGCCTCTCGAAAAGAAACGTAAACCTAAAGTGATTTGGCTAGATAAGCTCTCCCGAAAAAGAATGCCAATACAGGATATCAACTATTTTATATATAGATGAAGGGGATTAGAAAGAGGGATTATGAGAAGAGTAATTAGACAGATTTGGCAGGCAACGCAAATATTTTTAGATAAAAGAAATAAATATTTATATTTATATTGATAAATGAAAAAGAGTGAATTAATAAAAGAAATGCAATGCATGATCCTAAGAGCAGATGACAAATAATTTTAATTAAAAAATTGAACTTGAAAATTTTACAATTCAAATTTATGGATCACACAGCTAAGCTAACCCAATCCAAATCTTGCGACGAAAGGACTTCACAGAATTGTGGCTGCATATCACAAACACTCAAACAAAATATTAGAACAAATAATCCCTAGTTTGTTATCATCAAAACATACGCATTTTAGAGGGTCAACAATCTCCCCCTTTTTGATGATGACAAACTATTGATTATGGAGGGGAAAATAAAATATAGCATGAATAACATATAAAAACTATTAACTCGCCCTAAATATATGAACATATGAATATAAAAGATGACAAGAACTCCATAATCTCCAGAAATTTCTCCCCTTATTTTGACATAATCAAAAAGGTGTATAAACAATTCAATGATTGATCTCAAATTTTGCAAGTAACTTCCCTAAACAATGTTTAACAAGATATTTCAATTCAGTGTGTCTTATCTTATATTGAATTGATGGTGCCATTCAGACTTAACCCTAAAATCATACCAAAATTATAAAAGGTGTATAATCAATTATAAAGATGGATCTAGCATTCCTATATTCATTCGAAGATAAAAGAAAGGATCACTACTGAGAGGTTTTGTAAAAATATCTGCAAATTGATTTTCTGTATCAACATGAGAAATAACAACATCACCACGAGTAATATGATCTCTAATAAAGTGATGGCGAATATCCATATGTTTTGTGCGTGAATGATTAGAATGATTTTTAGATATGCAAATAGCAGAATTATTATCACAATAAATTAGAATTTTATCACATGTTAAACCATAATTAAGAAGTTGTTGTTTTAACCAAAGAATTTGAGCAACACAACTACCTTCCGCTATGTATTCAGCCTGAATGTTGTTTGCGATTAGACCAAGAAATTAAAGACTGCCCAAAAAATTGACAAGTCCCAAACGTACTTTTGTGATCAATAGTACTACCAGCATAGTCAGCATCAGTATAACCAATTAATGAACATAAACCATAATTCTTTGGATACCATAAACCTAAGTTAACAGAGCCAGAAGGATATCTAAAAATATGCTTTGCTGCTATAAGATGAGATTCTTTAGGATTTGCTTGAAATCGAGCACATAAACAAACACTGAACATGATATCAAGCCTACTTGCAGTTAAATATAACAAAGAACCAATCATACCTCTATATAATGTATTATCAACAGGTTTTCCAATTTCATCCACTTCAATTTTTTCTGATAAACCAAAAGGTGTTTTAACACTTTTAAGTTTAGAAAAATCATATTTCAGTAACAAGTCTTTTATATATTTAGATTGAGAAATAAAGACACCATCTTTACTTTGTTTAACTTGAAGACCAAGAAAAAATGAAAGTTCACCCATCATACTCATATATGATGCAAATTCTTTACATAAAGAACTATTAGTGGAGCCAAATAAAATATCATCTACATATACTTGAACTAAAAGAATATCTTTATCTTTATGCAAAATAAAAAGTGTACAATCAACATTACCTTTTGTAAAACCTTTTGATAACAAAAAAGAACTTAAATGATCATACCAGGCTCTTGGAGCCTGTCGAAGACCATATAAGGCTTTATTAAATTTATATACAAATTCAGAATGCAAATGATCTTCAAAACCAGGGGGTTGACATACATAAACATCTTCATGAAAATGACCATTTAAAAATGCTGACTTAACATCCATTTGATATACAATAAAATCCATATGACACGCAAAAGCTAGAAACAAACAAATAGCTTCTAATCTAGCAACAGGAGCAAATGATTCTTCAAAAATCAATACCTTCAATTTGTTTGAAACCTTGAGCAACCAGTCTAGCTTTATTTCTAATTATGTTACCTTGATCATCCGATTTATTTTTGAAAATCCATTTTGTTCCAATAATAGATTTATCTTCTGGTTTAGAAACTAATTCCCAAACATTATTTCTTTTAAATTCATTCAATTCATCATGCATAGCAATTACCCAATCTGGATCAAGAAGAGCTTCTTTAAGATTGTTAGGTTCAATAAGAGAAATAAACACACTATGATTAATTTCATCCATAACTTGACTTCTAGTTCTAATACCTATAGAAGGATCACCAATAATTAATTCTTTTGGATGAGAATCACTAAATTTCAATTCCTTAGGCAAATCATGGTTGTCTGAAGGAACAACATTAATATTTATATCATCTAATTTTTCTATATCATCGTCTAAAGGTTTTTCAAAATCTTTATAAACTTCATCAAAAGTAACATGAATAGATTCCTCAATAGATAATGTTCTTTTATTAAAAACACGATAAGCTCTTTTATTTAAACTATATCCAAGAAAAATGCCAACATCAGCTTTAGCATCAAATTTACCCAAATTTTCCTTACCATTATTTAACATATAACATCTACAACCGAAAATATGGAAAAAATTAATAGAAGGCTTTCTTCCTTTATATAATTCATATGGGGTTTTCTTTAAAATAGGTCTAATGGAAATTCTATTAAGAACAAAACAAGCAGTGCTAATAGCTTCCGCCCAAAAATATTTTGGCAATTTATATTCATTTAGCATAGTTTTACCCATCTCTACTAAACATCTATTTTTACGCTCAACAACTCCATTTTGTTGAGGAGTACGAGGAGCAGAAAAAGTATGAATAATACCATTTAAATTACAAAATGATTCAAATAATTCATTCTTAAATTCTCCACCATTATCACTACGAATAAAAATAACAGAAAGTGATTTTTCATTTTGAATACGAGAAATAAGAATCTTAAATTTTCAAAAACCTCATTTTTGTTGGATAAAAATAAAGTCCAAGTATATCTTGAAAAGTCATCTACTATAACAAAACAATAATTTTTACCACCTAGACTAGCAATATTAATTGGCCCAAAAAGATCCATATGCAACATTTCTAAAGGCCTAGATGTAGAAATTTCTTTCTTGCTAGAAAAAGAAGTTTTAACTTGCTTACCCTTTTGACATGAAGAACAAACATGGTCTTTTTCATATACTAATTTTGGTAAACCAGAAACTAAATCTTTTGATTTTAATTTTTCTAAGGTATCCATACTAGCATGACAAAGTCTCCTATGCCATAACCACAGATCATCTAAGCAAGATTTTAGACAAATTATTGATGCATTCTTATTGGCATATAAATCTAAAATATAGACATTTTCAAACCTAAAACCCATAAGAATAGTAACATTCTCCTTTTTAATATAATATTTTGAAGAAACAAATTCTACGCTAAAGCCAACATCACATAATTGACTAATGGAGAGTAAACTATGTTTCAAGCCATCTACAAATAATACATTTTTAATGATAAAATTAGAATTTGGAACTTGAATTTTACCTTTGCCAAGAACCTTTCTTTTTGTATTGTCTCCAAAAGAAACAACACCTTTAGCTTTTTCTTTGAAAGAAATAAATATAGATTTATCACCTGTCATATGTTTTGAGCACTCACTGTCTAGATACCATTTGCCTTCACTGCCACCATTATGAAGACAAACCTATATATAAAGAATCATTTTTGAACTTTTGGTACCCAAACAAAGTTGGATCCATACATGTTAGTTTGAAAAGGTGAAAGATGTGTATAATAGGGAACCGTGTGTGCTACTTGTAAACTATGTGATGTGCCATTCTTTGCATAACAATCAAGAGATACATGCTCTTTTTGCTTACAATAATTGCAAAATCTATTTAACGAACTGTCATGAAATGAATGAAATCGACGGTAATTTTGAGCACTAGAATTTCGTATATAAGATTTATCAAGATTTGATGAATAATGTGAATTTGACATATGTGATTTTTGAAGTAATTTAAGCTTAGCTTTTAAAATGATAATCTCTCTTTCAAGAGACACACATAAAATTCATCTTTCATTTAATCTAATATTTTGAGATCTAAGCATCTTACATTCATCTTTAACTTTAATTAATTCATCACATGAAAGAGAAGATAATCTATCAAGTAAATTTTTATTTTCTTGAAGTAAAGACTCATTTTGCTCTTTTATAACATAAAAATTCTTTTCAAGATCTTGATCATATTCTTGTGAAATAGAAGATAAACGTGATAAACTATTTTCTTGTTCATTTAGTTGTTTTTCTAAAATTAATTTTTCTTCTTTTAAAGTTTCAAAGTCATTCGATAATATCTTATATTTCTCTACAGTTGGCAAGACATTATTAAGCCATTCAGAAATTGAAAGAATATCAGATTTAACATTTGTTAGTAAAGAAATATTATTATCTTGTTCCATTTTTAATTCTTTATGCTTTCTTTTTACTTTATTGAATATATGCAATAATTTTTGAAAATTTAAGTATAACTCTTCATAAGAAGGTTGTACATCTTTATCGGAATCAGACGATTGCTCGCTATCAGTGTGTGTCATCAAGCATTTAGCTTCTTTTTCAGAATTGGATTCCGCACCTGATGCTGCTTCCTCTGAATCCTCCCAATTTGCTATGTAAACCTTTTTCTTTTTCTTCTTCTCGAATTGTGTTCCATCCTTCTTTCTTTCAATATTTGCTTTCTTTTCATTTGAGTCCTTTCTTGAATAGCAATCTGCTTCATGTGACCGGGCTTTCCACATCCAAACATACTGCTTGTGTCTTATCACCTGAAACAACTTTCTTATACTTATAGTTATTAAACTTATTGAATTTTTTACCTTTCCCTTTACCCCTGAATTTAAGATGCCTTTTGATGAAATATGCAAGATCTTCTTCATTTACAGACTCGGATGATGAAGATCCCGAATCCTGTACATTCAAGGCTATATCTTTTGTCTTTCTAGATGCATTCACTTCTTCTTTTCTGTCAGACAAGGTTAGCTCATATGCAAGTAAAGAACCAAGTAAATGATCAAGTGAATAAGTAGATAAATCTTTAGATTCTTGAATTGTAGTAACTTTACCATCATATAATCTAGGTAAACTTCTAAGTATTTTATTTACCTTTTCTTGATTAGTATATTCCTTTCCTAGATAATATAATCCATTTACAATCTTAGTAAATCTAGTAAACATCTCAGAAATAGATTCAGAAGGTAGCATACAAAATAATTCATATTGATGAACAAGATTGTTAATTCTACATTCTCTTACTTCATTGGTACCTTCATATGTGAGTATTAATTTATCCCAAATTTCTTTTCCTGTGGACAAGTTGCAAACTCGCATATAATCATCCGATTTTAAAGCACAAAAAAGAATATTCATCCCTTTAACATTTAATTCAGCTAATTCTTTTTGAGTAGTTGACCATTTCTCAAATGAAGTTTCTAATGTAAC
Organism: Dactylorhiza incarnata; assembly: GCA_033032865.1. Classification (NCBI taxonomy): domain Eukaryota; kingdom Viridiplantae; phylum Streptophyta; class Magnoliopsida; order Asparagales; family Orchidaceae; genus Dactylorhiza; species Dactylorhiza incarnata. The sequence goes on along the minus strand of JAWHQI010000017.1, from coordinate 22,542 downwards.
TTCTTCTACTATGGTAGTAGGTGACTTATAACCTTTTTGAATTAAATTCCACATAGTAAAATTTATAGATTGTAAATAAATTTGCATTCTATTTTTCCAATAATCAAATGGAACATTATCAAATAAAGGCGGCCTAGAAGTAGATTGTGTAACATCCCAATTTTAAAAAGGGGTCTAACCGGTTCAATTGAACCCTTGGAGGAGCTTAGGCTGGGTCATATAAAACTAAGACCCGACCTCCACCCTCAAAATGGTGGTCCTTTGGAGAAAATAACTGCTTTGGGTAGCATTGTGCTTCGCCACAACACCGAAATAGTATAGTAAGAATACGTGCTCCGAGTCAACTTCTGTCAGTTGCGTTATACTCGTATGGCCGATACGAGTGCAACGGAACTCTTTTTGTTCCAATCCGAGGTCATTTGGTGAAATTGACCGTTTTGAGTACCGCAGCGCGTCACGACGACGCAGTTTTATAATATTGAGCGTACGTGCTCCGAGTCAACTTCTGTCAGTTGCGTTAGACTCGTATGGCCGATACGAGTGCAACGGAACTCGTTTTGTTCCAATCCGAGGTCATTTGGTGAAATTGACCGTTTTGAGTACCGCAGCGCGTCACGACGACGCAGTTTTATAATATTGAGCATACGTGCTCCGAATCAACTTCTGTCAGTTGCGTTAGACTCGTACGGTCGATACGAGTGCAACGGAATTCGTTTCGTTCCAATCCGAGGTCATTTGGTGAAATTGACCGTTTTGAGTATCGTAGCGCGCCACGACGACGCAGTTTTAGAATATGGAGCATACGTGCTCCGAATCAACCTCCGTCAGTTGCATTAGACTCGTATGGTCGATACGAGCGCAACGGAGCTCATTTCATGTCAATCCGAGACCGTTGGAAGAAAATCACTATTTTGAGTAACCTCGAGCGCCACAACAACGCATTTTAAAATATTGAGCGAACGGACGCGGAACCAACTTCGGATACTTTCGTTAGCTTTGTATGGTTGACACAAACACAACGATACCCTCTGCGCATTTTTGCTGCGCGTATCTTGAGAGTTATTAGCATATAATATATATATATGTGTGTATATAAAGATATGTGTGTGTGTGTGTGTATATATATATATATATATAATGAAAACAAACAGGAAACTGAAAAACCAGCCAGGAAAAGGGGAGGCAAAATTCCATGGGCTGAAAACCATGGGCGAAAATCAGGGGCGGAAAACCAGCGATCGGACACATGTGCTTTGGAAGGAGCTTCGCTGGAGCCATCCGGTTGGTCGGCCATGGCTATAGAAGGGGCTTTCACGGCAAGGTCCGGGGCACGCTCCCCCTCCTCCTCTCCCCCTCCTCGAAGCTCTGTCCTGGCGAGGGTTTCACGGCAAGGGGAGCTCACGGAAGGTATGACAGGGAACTCTTCCTCCTCCGAAAATGGGAACTCTTCCTCCTCCGAAAATGGTAATCTCTAAGTCCTCTCTAAGTTTTTCATCGCCTGGGGTCATTATGGGAGCTTGATCTCTTCCTCAAGGAAATGGTGGTTGATGGCTTGAATGGGATCGTTTCACTCACGGTGAGGTGTAGAGTGGAGTCGAACTACTCCAAATCGAATGGAGGTTGAATCTCTCTCTCTCTCTCCATGGCAAGAAGGTTAACTCTTTCCCTCCCTCCTCCTCCTCTCTGAAGCTCTGTTAAGTAGGAAAATGGTGGTTGATTGCTGGTAGGAGTTATTTCTCTCTCTTCCTCTCTCTCTCTCTTGTTCACAGCAAATTGAGAAAGAAAGTGGATGAAGGGGGTAATCTAGAAATGAATGTCTATTTCTCTCCCCCTCCCAAATCTCTAACGGAACAAGGGCATTACCTTCATATCCATTTATATTTTGATAAATTATAACCAATGCTAAGTTGGTGAGGTGTTCTGCTATGGGAAAACAGGTTAGGGATGGATGGAGGACTGGAGGTTGGATCATGTCAATCTCCTCCTCTCCGATTGAGGTGGTTTCGAATCGTCAGATCACGATAAACTGGCTTGAAGTTAAACTCTCTCTCTCCCCTACCTCATCTCCTCCTCTCTTCTTATTATGGTTTGATCTCCTTTACTCTTTTGGACTTGGTCCCCTGGAATTTCATTATTGATGATCTAAAACAACGTCAACCTTGTTAAAGTTTGTCTATTTGGACCCATAACTGATTTCAAGAGATTGAGTTGAAAGGGTGGAAGAACAAGAAGATGAAATTAGGGGGAAACCGTCAGCGATTTAATTCTTGTTACTTATGTCAATAAAATTATTTTATTCACATAAAAAAAAGAGGTGGTTATCCCGGCACGATTTATCTAATACTTCCACACTCAATGCAACTTTTCTTAATCAGAGTTAAAAAGGAGTTTTCATTAATATATCAGCTTTGGTAAATTATGGGGTTATGTATTTCACTTATACTTTAGATATTTACTTATGTAATATCTATGCTTTCACCAATATGTTCTTCTGGCACCTTATCTCTTATTTCTCTACAAACCCTCTTCTCTGCTCATCAATGTAGGGAGATTTGAGTTGTGGTGTGTAACAAGTAAAATTGAAATAGCAATGGAAACTGTTAGCAAAAGCTCCCCTGTTGTCCGGCTATTGTCACATCATGTTGGAGGGGTTTTATCATGCCGGGTCTCAGGGGCGACGTTTTGTTTATCGTATCGAAGTAGAGTCGAGTTTCCTTGTTTAAGAAATTCCTTTCTTTGTTGTGTTCCCTGTCATGGGAGGCTAATTTCTCCTACCAGGGAGTGCTATTAAGAGATTTAATTACAGTCACCTACAATACTGAACTCAATCCCCCCTCTCCAACCTCTTCTTTTCTCTTGACCAAGCACTATGTGCCTTGTTTATGTTATATTTGGCAAGATATTGGGTTGCGGAGGATGACAGTGTAGAAGCATCACCTCCCCCCCCCCCCCATCTCTCTCTCCCTCCATCTAGAGGGTCTCCATCATGTGAGCTGGATTGTTGGTTCACAACCAGCACTCTTGCTTCAATCGAGTTATATGGAGAGCAGAAATTGGCTTACTTAACATAAATACATATATATATAGATAATTTAAGTCATACTAAATTACCTGGGAGGGAGCCCTCCTCAAGAGGTAATGTTATTTACTTAGGAGTTACTATTTCTCTTGTATGAGGCATAAGGTGGGCAGCCCATGCACATAGATCTTTTTTTTTCTGGATTTTTAAGTTTGCTTGGTGACCTAAGGGTCATTGCGATTCTTTTTGTACACTCATAACAGATTATTTTGGAAGGGAGAAATCTCGAGCTTGAACCATGCCCCGACATGGTTTTAATTAATGATTCAACTCCAATAATATTAGGCATGAGCTTCTTTTAGGTTGGATAGAGGAGTGAGCGATTTTGGAGCTACAACCTCTCCATCTTCTTCTATGCGTTACTGTTCTTCTTCTCCTATATTTATCATACTTCTTTCCCCGACTTCAAAGAGGTTGGAGGAATGTTGATGGTGGGTTGCCTCTATTCCTCATGTGCCAACCTGTGGATGATAATCAATCTTATTTAAGCATCTAGTTGATAGATTGAGAGCAATATGCTATTGGATTTAACTAACTATGGTTCAGCATGGAGGAGTATGGGTTATTATGATTGCTGAATGTATTGATTCAGCACCGGAATGGAAAACTCTGGTTTGCGGCTAAGGTGAGAGGAACTGAGTTTGAATTATATAATGAGGAAACTGCCTTCCCATGCTTCCCTACTACCACCTGCTCTTCTTATTTCACTTTGTTTAACTCTGTTGGGTTTCTTTTATAATTTGGTTATAGATAAACATGTTTAACTAAACATGGGGCTTGGCCTGCAAATATAAGTTTTATTAGCTTCATGGAGTAAGTCGAGAGGTCTCGGATTAATTCCTTGCCAAGTAGTGAAGCCGGGAATTACTCTATGCGCCGAGGATGTTCTGGATTGGGAAACCGGTCCATCAAGCTTCTTGTGCTTCTCAGTTTTGTTAAGCTCTGTCCCAACTTTCGTAAATTTTTAGCACGGTTTGAATCTAGACAAAGGGTGTGATACATGCATTTCCCTTCTAGAGCCGACCAACTAAATTCTTCCCTAATTATCTTTACTAATTCTCACCCATGGCAAGCTACCTGATGGTGTAAGCTCTTGTTTACAAAAATTGCTTATCCCCAAATTATCTCCAAGTACTATGCTTAACTTCCTTAGCCAAACTCATTGATTGGGGATAAATTGGTTTTAATTATGGTGAGAAGAGGAAGAGGGGGCTTGCCTTGTCAGCACAGAGTTAAGTCTACCTTGTTTCCCCTAAAATAAGAGTTTGATTTTAAGCTCTTTTTATTATCCAGAGTTGCTAGTATGTTGATTAAACTTGAGTTTCAATTTCCTATTTTATGTAGGATATTTAACGAGTCTATTCGAGCTCTCGGTATCATAACATTCTTTCTACTATGGCTTAAAACGGGCAACTCTGGGATTGTTGTTGGAAATTGTGTCGCTGTCCCATTTGGTCTCAATAGGGCATGGACAAATGGAGTTCGTAATCAACATTTAGACTAAGTTGACTCCTATACAATAAGATGGCTTTATAATCAGATTTTATTAGCTACTCACGAATTTCGTGGGACGGCGGTGCTTGCTTGCTACTCACAATGACACTTGGGTTCGATTGCCAAGCGTCTGAGCGATTAATACAAACGTACCTCATGTAGATGTCTTAGGCTTGATCGCCAAGCATCCAAGTGATTGGCGGAAGCCTACTTGAATACAAAATTGTGCCTTATGTGGATGGCTTGGGTTTGATTGCCAAGCAATCCAAAAGATCGACGAATGTCGGATTAAGACAACTGCACCATCTCGAGTGGAAATATTATTAAGCTTATGAAGGGTTTTTCTCCTCGCCCTCTATAAACTCTCGGGATGGAATTATTTATAAACTTAAGAAGAGTTCCTTTTCTCTCCTCTTATGAAAATGTAAAGTTGCCTTCGAGAAATATTTCCTACGGGAATGAAATGTTGCCTTCGAGACAGTAATTCCTACGGGAATGAAATGTTGCCTTCGAGACAGTAATTCCTACGGGAATGAAATGTTGTCTTCGAGAAATATTTCCTACGGGAATGAAATGTTGCCTTCGGGAAATATTCCTACAGGAATATATTGTGCCTTCGAGAATTATTCCTACTGGAATATAAAATGTGCCATAGGAGAATGTCGGATGGCCTATGAGTTTTACTCTAAGGCAACCCGCACGATGGACGGTCTGGGAGGGCAACCCGTGCGAAACTTATAGAACTACGTGGGTCTGAGACCGTATGCAGGATGATACAGAGTACGTAGGCGGCGGTCGTAGGAAGACTGCCTCGGCCCAATAAGAGTCCAGATATCCCCTCCCTTATAAATGTTATGTTATGTTTGTTTGTTAGTAGGGGTTGGATTCTGTTCGTGGTTCTAATAACTTGTTTTTGGCACAGGTGACAGGTGCGGATGCGTAACAACATCTGTGTATGGATGAAGACACAGAGCAAGCTACGTCAGGTACAAGTTGTTAAGCCACATCTCCTTTTGTGGTGCCCTATCCCAGGGTATATATATATAATGGCAATAAATCCTTGATGGTTAGGATTTTATGCGGCAGAGATATGTAGATTGTTTACAGGTCTTGAAATTGTGGTTTCTGTGATAAAACTACGTCTTCCGCTAAGTGCTATAAAGTGCACTCTTGATGACGTCTTCCACTAAGTATTATAATATGCACTCTTTGATGATGTCTTCCGCTAGAATACTGCTTCTCTACTCTGTTGGTGTGTAGTGACATTCGCTTAACATCACCCCTAGGCGTGACAACGGAGTGTTCAAGGAAGGGGGGTTGGAGAAGCTAGTACCTCCACCCTTCGGATCGCTTCGGCGTCGTGCCGAAAGGGTGGTGTGCAATAAGATCCCCCGGTCGGACCGCCGATTTGGGAGGGGGGTCTTACAGATTGACCCTCAGGTAAAGTAGTCACAAAATTCTGTGCCATTTATAGGATCTTTTCTAAGGAGGTTAGTCCAATAGTAATACAAAAATAATAACATATCCCTCTGATACCAATTGTTGGTTGAAATGACACAATAATCCCAAGAGGGGGGGGTGAATTGGGATTAAATAAAATTTAAATTTTATTTGTATACTTTAAATTTTATTGATTCCTTAAAAAAAGCTTTAGTGAGAGAGTACCAATTTTTATAATAATAAAAATATTGATAAGTATAATAGGTACACCAAGATTATAAAATCAACAAGAAATGAAATGCTAAAGAATTAAGGGACGCCAAGATATAAAGTGTTCGGATCCCCCAGGATCCTACTCACTTGCTAAGAGGCCTCCCGCTCACCTTAGCACCACCAAACAAAAATCTCACTAGAATAGAATTTTACCAGCCCTTTTCCCAAAGGCCAGTGGGACATCCGAGACCCGCACAAGTAACTGAATAGGTTTTTGAAATAAAAGGTACAATAAAAAAATTACAACAATTACCCTACAATCTTCAATATTCAAAAACTTAATTAAAAGAATATTCCAAAATTCGAAAGGAATAACTGTTCTTGCTATAATGATGTATGAAAAAGAAATGAGATAGAATTTTATAAAACTAAAGTTAACCTAGAATCAACTTGTGACTGAAATATACACAAATAAAAAAAAAATCACCTGAACCAAAACGTTAAAGCCACTGTTAGAATATAATACTATAGATTGATATTACTATAGATATAATCAGGCAAGGTTAAAATAGATCTTGCTAGATGCCGGCAAGACAATAAAAAAAGTGTAGTTCTGGAGAAAACAAATGCAGTGGAAATAAACAGATTCTGTAAAGAAAAAAACAAGAACTATAAAATCCTATAACCATACAACATATAATGAACAGATCTGAACAAATAACTCTTATAACTACATTACTGAACAGATCTAAAACAAAATGGTGATGATCTTGTGCCAAAAAAAATGAAGATCCGCAATAAATCTGAACAGAAAATAGCAACAAAAAAACTGTGAGATAATGGTGTTTCTAAAATCATAGAGTGAGAGGAGAGATCAAGAATATGTGAGAACCCAGAAGGATTTCTATGATTTGAAACACTTATCAGATCTACTATAATGAAGATGAACAGATCTGAGAGGATCTGATAACAAAACAAAATTAATGATGAACAGGGTTGCGACAGAAATTCTGCGAGAAACAGGAAAACGAAACAGCACTGACCTAATACTGAACAGATCTGAATCGTGGATGATCTGATTTATATGAATCTGAAAAAACAAATGATCTAGAGCTGGGATAAATCAAGAATGCGATAGAAGAACAAAACCGTGAAAGAATGAACAGATCTGCGATGGAATCCTGCAAGAGGTCAGCAAGTTGATGACGACCCAGCAAGGTGGCTCCGATCAGATCGAATGTTGAGGGGATGACGAAGTTCTGAAGATCTGTGCGATGGAAGAACAAAGGACGCAACCGGATCTGGCTACATGAAGCCTCTCGAAAAGAAACGTAAACCTAAAATGATTTGGCTAGATAAGCTCTCCCGAAAAAGAATGCCCAATACATGATATCAGCGATTTTATATATAGATGAAGGGGATTAGAAAGAGGGATTATGAGAAGAGGAATTAGACAGATTTGGCAGGCAACGCAAATATTTTTAGATAAAAGAAATAAATATTGATATTTATATTGATAAATGAAAAAGAGTGAATTAATAAAAGAAATGCAATGCATGATCCTAAGAGCAGATGTCAAATAATTTTAATTAAAAAATTGAACTTGAAAATTTTACAATTCAAATCTATGGATCACACGGCTAAGCTAATCCAATCCAAATCTTGCGACGAAAGGACTTCACAGAATTGTGTCTGCATATCACAAACACTCAAACAAAATATTAGAACAAATAATCCCTAGTTTGTTATCATCAAAACATACGCATTTTAGAGGGTCAACAAACTCATGAAAGATACCTAAGCTTTCATAAAATTCTGTCATGGCCTCAGACTTGAATTCTGTTTCATGGTCACTTCTGATTTTGACCACAGAGCAGCTAAGTTCATTCTGGACCTGCCTAACAAAGTTGGTGAAAGAATCGAAGGTGTCTGATTTGTGTTTTAGAAAGAATACCCATGTACAACATGAGTAATCATCAACAATTACCAATGTGTAAGTTTTACCCCCTAAACTATGAATTGGCATGGAACCAAATAAGTTCATATGGAGCAGATATAAGAATCTGGTAGAATGTTTACCAATAATGCTCTTAAAGGTAACCCGAGTCTGTTTGCCCATCTATCATGCATGACAAGGTCTCTCTTTAATGCACTTAATATCAGGTGCATTATGCACTAAGTTGTGAGAAAATAACATACTTATAGTTTTGAAATTTATATGTGTTAGTCTCTTGTGTCATTGGTCGCATAGAGATGCACTATCTTTTGCTAAAAAACGCACTAGTGTAGAAGAATCTAAACAAAAGAAAATTCAAGATGAAAATATTTTTACTCTGAGTGCCTGTTAAAATAGTTTCTAATTTATCAGACACTTGTCCTTGTAGAACTCTACCATATAACCTTTGTCACATAATTGACTTATGTTAATGAGATTATGTTGTAATCCTTTAACATAAGCCATGTTTGTGAAGAGACTACACCGTTAGTAATCATATCATAGCCTTTTGTGATTCCCCGATCAGATCCACCAAAAATAACTTTTGGACCATCTTCAATTGGGGTATAACTTTGTAGTAGGCTCCTTGTTCCGTTCATGTGTCGCGAACATCCACTGTCCAAATACCAGATAGGCATTTTGTTGGCCTTTGGACATACCTGCATTCAAGAATCAATTGCCCTTAGGAACCCAAACAGATTTGGATCCTTGGCTCCTTGTTAGATGACCGCCACTTGGAGTGTTAACATTGCGAGGGGTCATTCATGCACTTTTAACTTGTGTCTTATAATTCAAGGGATTGAGCCAACAATTTATGACAAAGTGACCAACCCTGCCACAACACCAACAATCAAATCTATTGTACCTTCTATTATTCTCCTACTTTACCTTTTGAACGGGAGGTCAAGTAAGAGCTACTGACTTGGAAGTAGAAGCCTCATGATTACAGCATACACATGACTCCTTCTTATCAACCGACTTTGTAGCAACCAGTTTGATCTTTGGTGTCATATTAGCATCCGATCCATGCACGAATGAACCATAATCCTTTAGGACTATCTCTTCATAAGGTGCCTTGAGAGCAGTCGTTCCAAAGTTTCATGGGCGGCTCTATCCTCTGATGCCAATTAAAAGTATTTAGTTGCTACCTAAATCACCTAGAGGGGGGTGAATATGTGAATTCTATGGATTTAAGCAAAATTAAAAACTTATAAATAAAAGCAAACAGAAAAAGAGCACACAAACACAAGGATTTCTAGTGGTTCCCCGAAATGTGTACGACCACTTTCCCGCCTCGCCTATCTAGCACTTCGGGCTAGACTTGGTTACTTCACCAAAATTCAGATTTAAACAAATCTTACAACTCGGAGTCTCCCGCTCCTACAAACTTGGAGCCTAACGTCTCTTACACTCGATCCTTCCAACAAGGATCTACAAACTCGGAAGTAAACACTTCTTACAAAATGTAAAGTGTTTTAACAACACAAATAGATTGTAAACAATCTTCTAAAATCTCAAACTTCTGAAATCTCAAAGAGATTTTCCTTCGGATCTGAAATAGAGTTTTCTTCTTCCTTGCTTGAGTTGAAAGCTTTGAACTTGAAAGAGGAAGAGAAAAGAAACTTTAACTTTTGAGCACTGGATCTGAAATCTTAGGAATCAACTAGATCTTGAATAAACTTGGGAGAATCTGAAATCAGAGATATAGTAGACTCTTTTCTTTGAGAAGAATCGTGAGACCAGGTTGTCGGCAGCAAGAATGATCCTTTGCGAGAATAAGAATGCCGACAGACAGAATAGTTATTTGCGATTTTCTATTTTTGGTTCACGATTAGGGTTAATGACAATAACCCTTGTCTACTCATAGAGATTCTTCTCTAACGGCTAAAAATGAAATCTCAGGACAAACCTCCACTTGTACTGTACATGGCAGGAACCCTAAAGGCAAGTCGTCAACAATTTGAAAAAGAAAGTCTTCTGAGTCCATTCGTCGAGTGTCCTCGTGAAGTCTTTAGACTACTCGACGAATTGACTTTAACTACTCGACGAAAAATACTTGGCTGAAAACTGAACCTGGATGTACCTTCAACTTAGTAATCTCGAGTTCTCTCGAGAGCACTCGACGAATTCGTCAAGTGTTCATGAGAAATCAACTGACCACTCGACCAATTCATCGAGTGTTCACGAGAAATGAAGATAACAACATCCATTCAAGTAAACTCGACGAACTGAACGAGTCCTCATGAGATATCTCGATGAATTGATCGAGTCTTCTAGAGAGTACTCGACGAATTCTACTTAGAGATTTTTTCTTCCATTCTAAAAAAACAGTATCAGCTCCTGCTTGATTTTTCCTTACTACTTGAATATGAAGTACACCCCAATAGAGAGATTTCACATGAGTCAACAACATGTTCTGCACAATGAGGAATTACATTGCATAGCCCCGTGTTTTATGAATCTTTGAAATCTGACATTGGTTTGTACTTAGCAATTAAGATCCTACAATAGCATAGCTAAAATACAATATCAAATACAACTCCAATTCATCTTAGTTCAAGGGGGACTTCTTCAAATTAAGGCTATTGCGGCTACAATACCCAACAACATGTCACTCAAGGGGTCTAGTTCGAATCGGGATGTTACAAAGGCCCTGCCCTTTCTTCCTTTTCAGAAATCCCACGTCATGTTGCTGATGCGCTCCCTTGCAAACGATTCTTCTGTCGGTTGGTGGGGCTTTGGATAACTTACTCTCAGTGAAGTCTTTGATGCGAGCAATTCCTTTAGATGAGGCTCGGACCGAAGAGAGCGATGGTCGACTGAAGGGTGTAGGAACTGTCCCGTGGGCTCGGGAGACGCCTAATTCCCCTAACAGAGTGAGTGCCTTCATCCGACGCTCCTTCATCTGACGCATTCACTTTTTCATGGAGATTACTAGTGCGGTAATGACCTCTTCGAGGTGCGACATATTGTTGGTGAGCGAATTGTCGGAGGCTCGATTGTCAGGTTCTTCGTGAACCGTGCTATCCGCGACATGCACGTTTCCTTCCGTCATGACTGTTGGTCGGGGGCGCTTGTGCGGAACAAACGCCGCTTTCAAAGATTCCTTGGAGAGTTGGGAACACCTTCTCACAGACAACGCCAAACTATTGCGGGTCGCTTAACGCTCTCCTGGTCCGAAAGAATCGAACCGTCTTAGGTCGAGAGTGAGTTAAGCCCGCAAACAATCAAATGAGAGCCAACATCGGAGACGACGGGACTATTAATGTGGAAAAACCCGAAAAGGGAAAAAATCACGGGGTTGGTTCACTGCCAACCAAATCCACTAGTTTGCTCGAGGTTACAAGTGTTAGAAATTTTGGGAGAGTGACATGCCACCACTCCATTTACAAGTAGTTGAAAGTGAAAAAGAAGCTAAGTCCTTCTTGGTGCTCGCATGAGTGGCTTCTAGAGGAGGTACTGGAGTAGGCCCTGGAGCATGTATAGGAGCAGGCAAAAGAACAGTCACGGAAGCATGCACATGAGCAGACACTGAGGAGTGCAAAGTCCACCTTTGAAATGGCACTGTGGAAATTCCACACTTGAGCGAGAGAGTGAGCGGAGTGAACACTTGAGCGGAAGTGAACACTTGAGCGGAAGAATAAGTAGAGTTTCAAGTCTTCGCCGAAAAGTTTCAGAGCTCTCTACTCTCTTCTTTGTTGCTTGTCTTCAAATGAAGACATAGAGGGTTTTTTATAATTTTTTTGAGGGGCGCCCTCGTAATTGCGTCTTCTTGGGGTTTGAACCGACGAATGAGGTTGCACGATTTTGGTCACCTGAATCACCAATTTTCAGAAAATGACGTTGATGCCCCCGAGTGGTCCGAGCAATCCGGGCGGCCCGGGTAGCCTCGCCGGAGAGGACAGAGGAGGCGGCGGCCGGACGGCGCGCATGGGGTGTGTGCGGGGCCGCGCACATGTGGCAAGGGGGATGCACGCGGAGGGCGCACATGCTTTAGATTGAGCTTGTTTTAGATTCTTTGCTTGGGACGTTTTTACTTGGTTGCCTCGGCCCACCTTGACGTTTTGGTCGAAAATCCCATTAAATCTAATAATATTGCCTATTTTTAAATTTCTCTATATTTTATTTTTTAATTTATGAATTTTAATATTTAGAAATGATCTATTGACTATTGAGAGAAGCTTGCAAGTAAATAACCCAACTGAATAGAATCAAATTATCGAGAGATTGAGATCGCTGGAAAGGTTACTGTACCTCTGATGTCTCTGGCGCGAGGGAAGGTGAGACTTGAATAAAAAAGAAATGCTGCACGAGCTGCTGCTCGCCCTGGTCGGCTATACTGGAGATTTAGTGATCGACGTCCAGCTAGAAACCCTATCCGACTCCCCCGATCTTATTTCCGACTTCCCCGTCGAACCCACTTTCAAGCTAGCGCCGGATCTCTCCTTCATCCAGCCATCCGAAAGGTATGCTAAACCCTAGCGAACCTCTGTTGACGTTCGTAAGTATGTAAGTGACTGATTGACACTTCAAATTGTATTCATGGGATCAAAAGGGAGCAGTCTTTGATGAGAAAATGAATTGAGAATTAAAAAGAGAGAATTGGTAAACTCAAGGTCTAATCATGGATTGCTGAAGGAAATTTCATATTCCTTTTCTTACATTCTGACGGGAGTTCGATTTTAAATAGAAATGAAATGAATTAGGAAGATGGAAAAACAAACAGAAAAACTCTCCTTTGAATGGAGGAAAATGTTTCTCTCGTAAAGTGATAGGGAAATAACATTTAGTGATACACAAACTATCTTCTTTAATAAAATAACATAATATATGTTCATCCCTTTATTTATGTTTTATCTTTTCTTTTAAGGCTACATATGTTAAATTAATTATAAAGTTTTTCAGTTCCTTATAAAGAAGAAAGGAATAATTTTCTATTCTCTCAATTTTTTTATCATAAAAGGTTTTTGATTTCTAAAATTTCTAAGGGTCCTACATGTGCCTTTTTTGTTTTTTATTTGAGGCCTAACTAGTATGATGTATATCAAATTGATCCCTAGACTAGAATTTTCTATGAATCAGATATATGCACGGTGCTTCTTACATTCTTACAGGCCTATGAAAATCCCTTAAATATGTCTCAGAAGAATTTTCAGGCATGATTATGGCTTTTTAATTTACATAACATTCTTTATGTAATCTTCATAGAACTAGTTGCTTCATTTGTTGCCAATAATCATAAATCTGCATATGTACTAATGTTTGAGATTAAAGTTTGGATGCATTTTCCTTAGAATTCACTATTATCCTAAAGTTGTCTCTCCATGGGTCATCTCCTTCTATATCGAACTTTGACGATGGATGTCAGTTCATTTGCCTCTTTTAACATTTTATTAATCATTATAACTATTTATGTTCAGGGACATTATTGAAAGGCTTCTACCATTAGGCTTCTATTATAAAAGCTAGATCACTTTGCTACTAAGCATCGTCAATTGAATTCATTTCGTAGTGGAAAGCCCTATGCTCCAGAATCGCATAAAGAAAGCTTAGGGAAAGCAAGTGTCTATTGCAGGGCCATCGCAAATGGGATGGTGGAGATATTATCAGTTTATAGGTCAGCGGTTCTACAAGTGGAGCAGAATTTTCTATCAGATCCTATGCCTATTTTAGCAACTATAACTCATTGCCTCAACAAGGTTAGTTGATGCAATAATTGAAATCTAAAGTGACCAATGCATTCAAAGATGTATTATTTTCTTCTGAAGGCTCATTTGATTGCTTATAGCGAGAAATCATGTCTTGGAAACTTGTAAAATTTTTAGCCTATATTATGTTTTAAATTGAAAATTACCATTGTTGAGAGTGTTAAGGTGGCCTTTTGATTTTGAATTCAATTGTTAGTGTTTAATTACAACCAAACTAAATTACGTGTTTAGCAAAATAAGCTGTTTTATGTAAATATTTACTTATTTCAAGCAACAAATGTACGGCGATAATGATTATTTGAAGTTCAGATTGCATGATAGGCTTATTATTCATACCAAATCCAGTAATATACTAATATTTGAATTCCACTCAAATGTTTGTTAAGAAATGTATACCATTTTATCTTTCACGACTGATGCCAAAGTACTTAGTACCAATGAAAATATCACTCTATTTCTAGATTGACGTATAGTCGTGCACTTTCTTCCGAGTAATGCTTTAATTCCTAAACGGTGATAATGATCATCAGAAGCTTCAGATTGTAGGATAGGCTTGTTCTTCATACCCAATCCAGTAATATACTAATATTGAGTTCCACTCAAATGTTTGTTAGGAAATGTATACCATTTTATCTTTCTTCGTGAAAAGGAAAACAGAGAAAGTGGCAATTCTCATTGTTTATGTCGACGACATAATCATCATAGGAAATGATGTTGCAGAAATCATGTGGCTTAAGGCGTGTCTGTGTAAAGAGTTTGAAGCTAAAGATTTAGGTAAGTTGAAGTATTTCTGAGAGTAGAAGTTGCATGCTATAATCATATAATCTTCATTCTCAGAGGAAATATGTCCTAGATCTTTTAGAAAAAAACAGGGATGTTTCGTTGTGCTCCTGCTAATTCTCCCATGGAAGTTAACTGTATGATTGATGAGACAAGGATGGTGAGAAGGTGAACTCCTCTAGCTACCAAAGACTGGTGGAAGGCTGATCTATCTCTCACATACTCACTCACATACTCACCCATATATCACACATGTTGTTGGGATCCTTAACAGATACATGCATTCTCCCAGTCTGCGACATCATGAAGCTGCCATGCGTGTATTACGATATTTGAAGAACTCCCTGTTCAAACCATCAACCGGTCTCTAGAAGAGTTCGGACCCACATGGGTTGTAGCCTACACCTATTTCTCCCTTACCGGCTCACTTGACTATTGACGAAGAAAAATGAATAGACCCAAAGCTGTAGCGAGGAGGTCCCGCCACACACCCGAAAGATCTTAGAGAGCTTCCCTCCCAAACCAATGCTCAACCTTGGCACCTTGGAGGGCACTAAGAGCCAACCAAAATTAACCAGAGGAGGAGAGAGCCCAAAGATCGGATCTCCTCCAAGGTGCCCTAAGGGTCTATTTATAGTTTTTCTAGTCTGGTCTGCAAATAGCTTCATTTCGCATTTTGGTTTTACTAAACGCACCCCAAACTGGTCTTGCTAACAGCCAAACTCCGTTGTTCTGAAGGGCTATTGATAGCCCACAAATGGTATCTAGGTAATTTTACCTCTGGACCCCACTGGGCGAGTGGTCCGTAAAGGCACCACTCGCCAGACTTCCCGCGAGCCCTGGTTCGCGAGATCTTACTATGCGAGTGGTCCGTGAAGGCACCACTCGCCAGACCCCTGGCCTCTCGGCGAGTGGGGGCTCCGCCCCTCATTCGCCGGGGGGCCCATGTATCTGAACTCCTTGGCGGGTCGAGTGCTTGCTGAAACGGGGATTGCACTCGCCCCCTTCCACTACCCCGGGCGAATGCCCCTCTGACTTGGGCAAATGCCCCCTGATGCTTTGTTCATCCTTTGGTTTCTGGGGCCTGGGGGCCCACTCGACGAATACGGGGTTGTACACAATCCCCGCTCTTTGCGAGCTTGCTTTACGCTCGGAAAGAAAAATCCAACCCTTAGTATTTGGTGAGTGCTTGCTGACCTGGAGGGAATCTTTTGGTGGGCCCCTCCACTGTGCTATATATATCTCAGGCCACAGCGTAGGGAGTGCCCGTCTTCCACTTACTGCTTTTCCCTCTTTTCCCCTCTGAGCTCTCGCTATCCTAATGACGTTCATGAGGCCGTCTCCGAGGACCGCTCTCGCAAGAACTGCTGGATCTGTCTCGCCGCGCGCAGGAGAAGACTACCTCTAAATCTGCTCGTTATGCCTCCTGGCTATCGTCGAACAGGGATCCAACCTCACCCTATCTGCTGAGAAAGGCCAAGGTGGCTCGGCGGGACCCCTGGTGACCGAGTATGCATCAAGGACGCCACCCCCTTCCCGCAATCCTCCCGACAACATTGCCGAGGTAATATGATCTAACTTGTTTTGCGGTTAATTCCTGGTGACGCGATACCTCAACAGTTACGACCACTTGCAGGACCTGCTGGCGACGGGGGACGGCCTCGAGACCAACCCTGCGGATACCGACGTGCTCCCGCCTGTCGTCAAGGACGTCCTGCCGGCTCAGGAGTCGGCCTTCCAGCTACTCACGGCGGGACCCTGCCGGAGCCCGGTAAGCTGTTTACTGCTTTCTCGCCTACCTTTTACCACCTGTCGTCTTTCTCTTACCCTGCCTCCCGCAGCCCCTACCTTTGCACTACGAGGTTATCCTTAATCCCGCGCAACTCTCCTGCCCGCGAGACCATCACAACTCTCCCAGCACAGGAGCCGGAGCACTCGGCCGGGAGGGACCTCGTCCATAATTCTCCCGCCGCTGATTTAGCCACCACTCCTGTCGCCAACCAGGTACCTTCTCGCCCTGGAAAGGGGAAATCGCTTCATCCCCCCGACCAGCCATTCGCAGGGCAACCTAGCTCCTCTCACCAGTGCCAAGGCGAATAATATGTACCAGGTATAGTCACTTTATTCGCTTCGACCCTATTCATTTGAACTACTAATATAAGACTATCTAACTTTCGCTCCCGCAGGCTACCGAGAGGCCTCACCGATGGACCCTCACTTTGAGGAGGAGGTGATCTCACCGCCCCCTCTCCAGCGACCTTTCAGACTTTCTCGGCGATCCCTCGGACCCTAGGACGATGAAGGATGAGGGTGACGGAGGTTCTCGGCAAGCTCATCTGGATGCAAGTGGGACCTCGCCGGCCAGATGGACAGACACCGGGAAGCCTTTGAGCGCAGGCTGAGCGCTCTCGAACGGGACTACTCGCACCTTGTCGGAGAGATGGAGCGACAGGGAGCCGGGTGTGAGGGGACTTCACCCGGAAGGCACATCGCGCGGGCAAGGGACCAAATGCGCTTGGTCAATCAAGAGCTTACCGCGGTAAGCGCGTATTACTACCCGCAAGTGCCACCGAGGACGGGGAGGCGAGGTCGGGGTCGATGGCAATGGATTCAATACTGAGCCTACCGACACTCGCCCCCTGTATTCCCCTCACCCCTATTTTTATTCTGTAATGAACGCCGAGATCGGCCTCGTCTTATGAACAATCTTGTTTGTATTAAATTTTAACCCTATTTCTGTTCCGCACGATTCCTTTTATACTTTGCCGAATGCCGACATCTTGCGTAATGCTTTTGATTTCGCCCTGCGTTTTAACCTGTCCCTCCCGCCTTTCTGTGGAGGACTTTTCGCGCAACACTCGCCACCTATAGGCGATTGGGGCGAAGGTGGGGCTGGCTCGAATCCCGAGGCGTCGGGGTAGCGCGGTCATTGCCCGCACCCCCACGCCTAGGAAACTTCTCGATTTCCTTACTTTTTCTATAAATAGCCAGGTCCACCCACCGCCTTTATTACATTCCAGCTTCCTTCTCTTTCTCGCTGTCGCACTCGCGCCTCTCTTCAGATTTCTCGCGCGATCCAACTTCAACCCCTGCACGATGGTGGCTGAATCTGATGGCAGGGCTCAGTGCGCTCAGGCATTCGCTAACCACGCTTTCCCTACCTGTGATCTGTCGGAAGACGAGTTCACGATGGCGATTGCGGACTACGTCCCGCCAGGGTTTGTTGCACGTCACCCTGGAAAACCGCGACCGTATCAAGCAGTTCTCGCCGGATACACTCGTCATCCCCCTGAATCATTTCGAGGTTGGGCTCCGCCTCCCTCTCTGGCCGGAGTTGCGCCAGACCTTCCGCTATTTCGGCGTTGTTCCCGCGAAGCTGAACCCCAATACCATCGCCATGCTGGTAGCATTCGCCTGCTACCTGCGCGAGGAGAGGATCGAGTTCTCCCTCCCCGTCTTCCGCAAGCTGTTCAATTTCCGGGCGAAAGGCGGGGTAGCCTTCTTCTCCGGCCAGAGCCGCTCAAGGTTACCGACACCGCCAACAACCATGACTGGGTTCGGCGGTTCATCTTCGTCACCGGGAGCTTCGGCAACACCCTTCTCGCGCCAGTGCAGGAGGACGAGTCGATCTACAGGCCTCCGTCGCTGGAAGGTCATGATGCCAAGCTCCACCAGTTCATCCAAGGGCACAACATGAACGTCGTTCACCTGCGGAAGACGTCAACTCGCTCCCACCGGTCCCGCCGGGAGAGGGTAAGGCGAACTGCTTCAACCCTAGCTCCCGCTTACCTTTATATCTACTTTTTCTTACTTAATCTCCCTGATGCAGGGGCGCGGAAGCTTCCCCTACATCCGCCGCATGCGAATGGGGGGACTCCTGACGCCGCCCCTGGCTCTCGCGCGGTCCGCCGCCGAAGCCTGCCGCAAAGATCCGGGCTCCTTGAAGCCCAGCGGCCAGAAGTGGAAGCCTGAGACGGCCCCGACTTCTCCCTCCAAGCGGTCCAAGCCCTCGACAATCTCCAAGGGTAAAGCGGTCGCTGCCGAGACTCCTGGGGCGAGTGTCCCGGGTAGCGGCGGGGACGGTGGGCCCCTCAGCGGATGCGGCGGTCGGGACCTCCAGCGCGCCGGCGGAGTCCTCTGCGAGACCGTCACCGAGAGGGCATCAAAACTTTGCCCTGGACGAGAAGTACATCGATGAAGTAGGTGAGCCCCTGCTTTAGTGGGATCGAAAAGCCAACCGGGCCTCCATTTCCACCCTCCTACCGTCCTGGATGGAGCAGGGTACCACCAGCGGCGAGGCCTACGCCCTCTCTTTCGCGCTCTACAGTCGAGAAGACGCCACGGCCTATGATGCCCGAGACCACCCGGGCGCTCGCGCACGAGGCCGCGCGGGCTCAATTGCGCGCTCTTGAGCTTACGCACATGTCTCGCGCCGCAGCATCACCCTCGTGCGGAACCACGCCGAGGTCGAGAGAACGCGCGCCCTCGCCTCCTCTGAAGTCATGGTCTTGAAGTAACAGTTGGAGACCGCCGAGTCCCTTCTCGCCAGCTGCCCAATCCGAGTGGTAAGTACGACCCTTCATAGACGCTTGTGCTTTCGCGCCCTCCTTTTGCTTTCTTGCCCTAACCTTATCATTTTATTTTCTTGCAGGACACAACAAACGCTGATATTCTGCGTTTGCGAATGGCCAACCTCGAGGCCCAGTTTAAGGAGCTGCTGGCCGAGAACCAACTCCTGTGAGACGCTGCTGCCCCGCCACCTCCCGAAGAGAAGAGTACTCAGCATCATTACACCAACTATGAGATCGAGGTGCTGATGCAGAAGAACGCTTAAGGGGCAGCGAAGCATGCGCTGCAGGTGCTGAGCTTTTGAATGAAGGAGGCGAGAAGATCACCGCTCGCAATGTTCTGCCCGGGCTCTTCGTCCCGCTGGACGTGCCGGAGGGCGAAGCAGACATTCAGCGCGAGGGCGACGCCATCCATCCTCCAGGTGAAAGCATCAGGTCCTCCAGTGAGAAGTCCGACGACTCCCCCTGAAATCTTTTCCGCTCTTTTTTTGTTACAACCTATGTCAGGGGCGAGACCCCCGTATTGTAAACGAAATCTTTTGTAATGAAATGAAAAGTATTTGTTTGACCAAGTCTCTTTTATTCTTCATTTTTTGCTTTACTTGTTGCCACTCGCTAACAACTCGCGCGCTCGTATGCCGCTATTCGTGCTCTCGCACACTCGTTCACGTACTCGCGCATCGCTTGCGCACTCGCGCACCGCCGACCCCTAATCCTGGGCCATGACTAAGGCTTCGTTTGGGGCGTCGTTTGAGCGCCGGTGCGGGAGCAACCGCCACCGCACAGCGGGAAAACAAACGCGCGCGCGCGCGCCGGCGGTGGCGTTTGCTCCCGCAAACCCTTCGCAAAAGCCCGCGGACCGCAGCGTCTCCAGCCCCGCCTCCCCGCCTCCGATTTGAAACCCTGCGGCTTTTCTTCCCGCGCCGGCTCCCGCCGTCCATCCAAACGAAGCCTAAGGCATTCTCGCCCCATAGGTACGCCACACGGTCGTAGCCCATCCGCGTGCGCCCATACCTTTTTAGGACTTAGGTGGTCGCGATGATTCTGTCGGGAGCGTGACCTTGCCGAGAGCACGCCTCGTCCCGGATGATTCTTACGACCCTTGAGGTAGGTTGAAACCCCGGGTGCATTCGCCGGGCGAGTGTCCCTCTCGATGGACCCCACTCGCATACCTCGGACTGAGAGACTTCCCTCTCTTGTGTCAATCTTTCCTTTCTCGGATTTTCCTTTCCCTTTGTTCTTTCACCCTGAATCGCCACTGAGTGAGCCTACGGCCCCGCCAGCTAGGTGAGAGCCTGGTCAGCGGGTCTGCTCGGGGCTATTTTTTCTCAACCTGCCACCGAGTGAGCCTACGACCCTGCCAGCTAGATGGGAGCCTGCTCAGCGGGTCTGCTCGGGGCTCACCACATTTTGGAACTTTCTTTCTTCCTGGCACCGAGTGAGCCTACGACCCTGCCAGCTAGGTGAGAGCCTGGTCAGCGGGTCTGCTCAGGGCCATCCATATTTTGGAACTTTCTTTCGTCCTGCCACCGAGTGAGCCTACTACCCTGCCAGCTAGGTGAGAGCCTGGTCAACGGGTCTGCTCGGGGCTAACCACATTTTGGAACTCTGTCTCCCTGCCTCCGAGTGAGCCTACGACCCTGCCAGCTAGGTGAGAGTTTGGTCAGCGGGTCTGCTCGGGGCCATCCATATTTTGGAACTTTCTTTCTTCCTGCCACCGAGTGAGCCTACGACCCTGCCAGCTAGGTGAGAGCATGGTCAGCGGGCTTGCTCGGGGCCATCCATATTTTGGAACTTTCTTTCTTCCTGCCACCGAGTGAGCCTATGGACCTGCCAGTTAGGTAAGATCCTGGTCAGCGGGTCTGCTCGGGGCCATCCATATTTTGGAACTTTCTTTCTTCCTGCCACAGAGTGAGCCTACGACCCCGCCAGCTAGGTTGAGAGTCTGGTCAGCGGGTCTGCTTGGGGCTATTCATTGCAGCCTTTCACTTGCCAGGCTCTCCAGAGTTCAACCTGACCGACCCGTCTAGTGAGAGCCCGGCCGCGGAAACGATCTGGTGCAAACCAACACAACTTTACCTTGCCAGCCTCTTCAGAGATCAACCTGACCCACCGTCTAGTGGGAGCCCAACAGCGGAATCGATCTGGGGCAATCCAGCACAACTTTACCTTGTCAGCCTCTCCAGAGATGAACCTGACCCACCGTCTAGTGAGAGCCCGACAACGGAATCGATCTGGGGCAATCCAACACAACTTTTCCTTGCCAGCCTCTCTAGAGATGAACCTGACCCACCGTCTAGTGAGAGCCCGGCAGCGGAATTGATCTGGGGCAATGCAGCATTCAAGCACATCATATAGACATATAACAGAAAAGAATAAGATTAACTTATAATAAGGTAACATACAAAATAGTTTAAGGGTAGAAATGCTTTAAGATACCCCGCTCCGAGCTTGGCTGAGGGGCATACCTTCCACCCCGTTCTGCCTCTCCATCTCCCTGTCTATCTCTTCCGCCTCTGCTTGCCAGGTGATGACGTTGACCGCGGTAACGTAGCATTGCCTTGCTACCTTTGGGTCTCCCCTCACCCGGACCTGGACTCTGCCATTCATGTTTTGATCCTTTCTCTATCAACCTGCCACGAGTGAGCCTATGACCTTGCCAGCTCCTGCCAACTAGTTGGGAGCCTGTTCAGCGGGTCTGCTCGGGGCTATTCTTGTTCACATACTTTCTTTCTCAACCTGCCACCGAGTGAGCCTACGACCCTGCCAGCTAGATGAGAGCCTGGTCAGCGGGTCTGCTCGGGGCTATTCATTCACAACCTGCCACCGAGTGAGCCTACGACCCTGCCAGCTAGATGGGAGCCTGGTCAGCAGGTCTGCTCGGGGCTATTCTTTTTCACATTCTAAGCATCATCATCTTATAAGTTGACACCAACCATTCATGAAAGAAAAACAAAGTTAAAAACAAACCTGAGCAAAGTAGATGATCAGCTCACCAAAAGGACTTCCCTCCCCCACTCGGCGAGTGGTATGATCTCGCGGAGTCCATTCACACACCTCAACACTCGCCGGGCTGAGGAATATCTGCCGTCGGGCAGATCTCGCCCACTCCCTTTCGCCATTGCTTCCTTCTCGGGTCACTAATCTGGAGCGTTCTCGCCTATCAGCTGGGATGCCACCACGGGACCGCGGGTGTCTCGAACTCGCTTTTGGCGGCAAATACGAGATGCAAGGTCTGCAGGATCTTCCGCTTGAAGTCCTCAA